>CM032425.1:13128165-14473883 GCA_019049465.1 Dryas iulia moderata
CTAGCTTTTTAAATATAAGGAGATATCGAAAAATAATGTTAAAACACAAGTCTCGTAAACACGAGATAAAATTATAAATAAAGGCACGGGCTTACTCCCATGGATGGCTAACTCATTAAAAAAAATGTTAAAACACTATGTTATAATAACAATTAAAATATAAATCAACCAAGAAACATCTTCATTGAGTTCCGATCAGCAGCTCTACCCAAAGTGAAAATTGTTAGAGTCAGACAGATTTCCCATTTGCGTTATACGAAAAAACCGCATCTTTGCCTTTTTCAAATTTGAGGGTTGCCCTCGATTTCTTCAGGATTCCATCATCAGATCCTGATCCCCTTACCATGGGACCAATTGTGAAATATACCATCTCGAACAAAAAAAAAATTTGAAAATCTGTCCACCCATCTTCGAGTAATCGGGGAACACAAATAAAAAAACCTCCTTTTTTATGTCGGTTATAAATCCCTTATTATGTTATTCTGATATACAATAAACAACTTATCATGTTATTCTGATATCAAACCTATATTACTGCAAAGTTTCATGAAAATCCGTTCAGTTATTTTTTGCGTGAAAGAGTAACAAACTCACACACATCCGTACAAACTTTTACATTTATAATATTAATAAGATTATGATAAATCGTGTAGTTTCAATATATTTAAATTATTTTCATTTCTACGTTCTACAGAGACAAGGAACGGCGTTGAATTCCGCCTGTCAATACTTAATGTGTCAAATTCTGGGGAATATTACGAAGATCCGCTCAATAGGACACTCCCAAATAGATGTTAAAATTGTAGTAATAAAAGTAAATTAAGAAAGTAATACATTGTTTTTTTTTATTTGGCCATCGTCCATATGGCACAGTGCGATAGCGTCCGACTGTATGCGCGATGGTTGTGGGTTTGATCCAAGACAAGGCAAAGCGCGGTTCACTTAAAATTCAAAAAGTAGAGAACGGAATGTTATCCTGGTAAGCTAAGAAAAACAAAAAAGCTTATGTTTACAAAAAGCTATACATGCTTCTACAATTTCTTTTTCTTTTTTTTCAGCTTCACGCTGTGCACATAGCAAAGTAGGCAGAGGAAACCTAGTGTTAAAACACTCCGTTCCCCGTATTCCACAGAATTCGGAAGCATTATGTGTTGTGCCACTGCGCCACGACAGGCCCCATAAAATATTAAAAAGAAAAATAATTTAGAATTCAAAAACGGTTAATCATTAAAAAATATAGTCCTCTGAAATAACAAATACAGTGAGGTAAAGTTTAAATCAACATCATTAAATAACCTTAAAGGGTTGGGCAGAAACATTTTCTATTGTCGAGAATTTTGAAAATTTTTAATTGGTGCTACAAAAGTTGGCAGAATTATGAAAAACAAATATTTAATAATTAAGCCTTTTTTTAAATATCAATCGTAGCTGTTTGTATGCTAATAACCGATTATTTAAAAATTGGTTAAATTGTATCGATTTATTCGCGTAACAATATTGCTGTCGAATATTTTAGCGATATTTATCAAGTGAAAATAATTTGTCATCATTATAAAAGCGAATGTGGCGTATTATGTTAAGGTCCAACTGTATACGTGACGGTTGTAGGGTCGATTCGCGGTCGAGGAATGATAATTACATTACATTACATAATTTCTCTGGCGACAAATCAAAATTCGGCCTTGAGTTCCGCCGCTCAACGTTAAATATCCCATGTTAGACGGAGTGTTTTGACACAAAGTTCTCTCTCCCTACTATGCTATAAAAAGGCGAAGCTGAAAATAAAAGACTTTATGGCGCGGTGGAATAGCGTCTGGCTGAAGCACGACTGGTTGTGGGTTCGACTCCCGCTGGGGCAAATGATTATAATTATTTTTTTCATTTTACCGCGTTTTTACTAATATATATATTTTTTATTAATTGTTCTTTACTTAAAATATGACTTAAAAGATTTTTTTTGTAATATCTGTTCATATACTTTCATATACTTTTAATTTTCCATATACTTATAATTTCATTTTATAATTACCACATCCATTTCAATGCAATCTACTGTCAGCTAAGATGAAGCGCGAACGCAAGCAATAAATTTAGCTAGTTTTCATTCAAATGTTCGCGTAACGAGCTGTAACTTGTCGTTTGAGCCATTGAAATCCATGATTTATTATATGTAATAACGAACAGTAATTATATTAGACAATGGTTAATCTATTATATAATTAATAAGAAGCAAAATGTATATTTTTGGGGCCAGTCGTGGCGCAGTGGCACAAAGTGTGACTGTAAAGCGACTGGTTGTTGATTCAATTCCCACTCGAGGCGTGGAAATATTTGCTATTTCCATTTTCTTCGCTCTGGTGTCGAGGTATAGCACGGCGTAAAGTTCAGAATTCGGTGGAAAGTTGGGAACGGAGTGTCTTAACACTAGGTTCCCTCTGCCTGCCCTGCTGTGTGCGGGATACAGCGTGAAGCAAAACAAATGTATATTTTTAAATAAAATGTATATTTTTAATAAATAATTATACTCTAGGTTAGTAAGTTCGTAATTATCTTTTAGGTATTTACTGAATTGTTTTTAAAGAAAGAGAAAACGTTCTGTGAATTTATAAGCACAGTTTTAAGTAATGAAATTAAAAAAATATATACAAAGAAGATATAGTCGTAGAGCGTAACATATTAGTCGTAGAGATCTTAGTGTCAAGTCACTCCAAATTCCACAATTTGAGATATTGCGTGATAAGAAAGTGCGGCCATTAACACTGCACTTTATCCCATTTACTAGAGTGAAGAAATGAAAATTATTAAAATTATCATCATTCTACCGAGTGGAAATCGAACCCACAACCACTCTCGACTTACAATTAGACTGTCCCACTGCGCCACGACAGTCTCACGATACTATATATTACACATTGAAAAAAAATCATCAATATACGCATTTATTTCTCGTTCTGTAGCAAATTGCCTAATATTGTGTGAAATTGCTATAATCATCAGATATACGAGTACCTTCCCCACAATCTATGGCACGAGCTATATTGGACTAATTCAGCGTATTAATTGCTATAGCATTCAATGAGGCGTTATTAATATGTGTGTGTTTCGACTGTTATAGTTTTGTCGGTGGTTGACTAAACGAGAGGTGAAAATTAGTGTTAAGTTAGAAATTCGTTCTATATTTTTTTACGAATTGTGACCATTTATATTGTGTATACTCTATATAGGAGTATATACGTTGAAACTTGTGATACATTGAGATTTTTCGCAGCTTCTTTTTAAAAAGTAGCAGTTTATGGCTGTATTCATAAAAAAATATGGAACAGTTAAAGTGTTCTATAAGCTCACTATAAGAGAAACGTCAAAAAATGGTATTCATAACAGCATTTTAGCGCTAAACAGTACTATAAGCGTACTATAAAGTTATAGTGGCCAAAACCCTACTATAGCGGTACTATAAGATAAAAAATGGCCGATTCTCAACAGCTGATCATTGAAAATGACATTTGACGTAAGGGACTCGACAATGTTAGCTAATCGAATTTGCATAACTTATTAATCCAATCCACTAATAATTATTGCTTTGTGTCAATTTTCCACTTTTATATTTAAAATGAAAGCTTTACAAAGCATACATGCTTCGGAAACGATAGCAATAACGGAGAAGAATTCGGAGCGAAGAAAAGTGTATAGAAGCAGGGGTTGACCCGTTTTCCTTATACGATGAAGAGTTTCGGAAGCGTTACCGCTTTCATAAATATACTGCTATTATGATAAACCTTGTGCGTAGATTAACCACGGAGACATGCAATTAGACAATATTATTAATAAAGTGAAATTTTAACTAGGATAATATTAGGTAGTAAATTTTATAAAATAGTAAGTTTAACGCCGCACTTTCCCTCAACACCAGAGCAAAGAAATGAAAATATAAATTGAAGTAAATATTTTATTGCCTGGAGTGAGGATCAAACCCACAACAAGTAGTCTTGTTACATGTTCACTTTGTGCCCGTGCACCATGACTGACCTCAATTTGTTAGATTTTGGTTAATAAAAAACAGTTTATTTCTATAAGTTTTATTCTTTAGATGTGTAATACAATAATTTACGTTTGAGTAATTCTTCCTTTAATAGTGAATTATTTAATTTTTGTTCTAAAATTTTTAATTTTTGCCTTTCTACGGCCATCTGGATCTCAGGAAGCTCCTTTCTGTAAACATTTGCTGCTATTCTTGAGCTTATTGTCATGCTGTAACCAAAAATGTAATATATCTATTATTCTTTTTAATATGTTTTCCGAAGAAGTATGTATTATAAATTAATAAAACTTATTTTGTTGAAAGTTTAACACATTTTATTTATTTCAATTGAATTTAAGTTTGTTAATCCAAATTTAATATTGCTTGTAGATATAAGATAGTACTGAATGATTTTAGTGAATCTAACTTAGTAATATATTATAGTAATAAAAATAAAGATAAGTTCATTCAACATACACATTTCTTTAATCTACCAAGATTGTGTGCTAGTGCTAGTACTTGGATGCACCATCTAAAAAGAATATAATCAGATTTCCTTGCTGAGCATTCTTTAGGTAGTATTAGCTATTTAATGTATTATAATGGAAAATAAATTTTGTCTCGCTTCCCATCAAATTATTTGTTGAAAATAAAATTGAACTAAATTGACTAAAATAATAAAATTGAAATGACTTTCTGGGTATTGTGGTATTATTGTTCATTTAATATTTCATTCACCAATTAATTATACTTAACATGTCTTATTACTTATGAATATCATTTAAAATAAGATAGGTGACAGAGTGAGATTTGTGTGTTGCTGTTTATTTCATAATATTAATATATTACACATACTTTTTTCTTCTTTTATATTATTTTCTGTTCTATTCTTAAACAAGAATTGATAATAGTTACATAAATATTTCTTTATTCAAAATGAAACACTAATTGGCCAAATGTTCGAATTTTTATATGTACCTGGTTATCTGAGTAAAATTATTTGAGTATACTGTGAACTCATGAGGGAGCCAAACTGAAATATCATCACCAGTTGCTGGTCTGTAGTAGGTGGTGAGCTACCAACTGTTTTTAGTATTTGTTTTTTTTTCTATAAATATCAGCTTCTTAGCTGACATTTTTATAATACCCTGAGCTTCTTGGCTGACATTTTTATAATACCAATTGAGCCTTAATTTGTTCTTCGTCTTCTTCAAGGGGTTTTTGCCATATTGTTAAAACTGAAACATTAAGTGGCGTGTTATTAAATAACTACACAAATACTTTTCCCCAGCAATTCTTTCAAGATCATCTATGGAATAGAAGCATAAGCATTGAAACATAACATACGTATGAATGTTTACAAAACAAAACTTACGTGTTCGAATTAACTGTATCAGTAAAACCAACCTTATCCTCCTCCAACCAATTCTCACTTCTCTGCCTTTTCTTGCTCTCTACAATTTTTGATTCCGATGCCATATTATAAGTAATGGAGTAATATTTAAAATAAAGTAATGGAGTAAATAAAATTAACACGTACGTACTGCTAGTAAACAAATGTCAATAGCTTATCGCACCACAAACAAGAAAATATGGTTTTTATCCTTAATAATGTCTATGATCAGTCGAATTTAGTAAAATTATAAACAATATCTGTGGTCAATTTGCAAAGTTTGAAAAACTTTCTTGCCAATTTCATCGTAGTGGCAACATTTTAGCTTATAAACAGTATATTAGTTATAGTAGGTTTATAGTACTGTTATGAATACGCATTTTTATGGAACGTTTCATAAGCTTATAGAGCATTTTAACTAATGAACGTTTTAAGCGTTCTATAAGCATTTTTTATGAATAAGGCCGTATGGCTGTATTTTCGTATAGCAGGATAGTGTCAGGACTATTTTCTATTTTTTTTTTAAAGTGAATCTAGTGTCAAGAACTAGAAAATGGAGTGTGTTGACACGGGATTCTCCCTGACTACCCTGCTTTGCGGGAAAAGATGTTAAGCTGTTTAAAAGAGCTTTTACAAATAACACTAAATAAGAGGCCAGTCGTGGCGCAAAGGCACAAAATGTGAAGTAAAGCGACTGATTGTGGGTTCAATTCCCACTCGAGGATTGTAAACATTTATATTTCCATTTTCTTCGCTCTGGTTTAGAAGGCGCGTCAAAGCGCGACGCTAAGCTAAGCTCCGCCACTTAACGCGCAATTCCTCCAGAATTTAGCGGAATGTGGGTAAGAGTGTGCCTTAACACTAGGTTCCCTCTGCTTAACCTACTCCTTCTCCTTCTACTTATCATTTATCCTGGCCTAGCTAGGGTCTGCATTCCGACTTAAACTACTCCACTTTGCACGATGTTCGGCATACCCTTCTGTGTGCGGGATACAACGTGAAGCTACTATAAAAAAGAAAAACGTGAACCATTCATTATACAAAAGTAAATATATAGCTGAAAAATACAAGTTTCACCTTATAGTGAAGGTGACGGGTGACGGGTGACGGGCACGGGTTGTGGACGCAGGTGCGAGACGCACAGAAAACACTTACACTAATCTATGTAAAGACAAATAGCGATCCACACTGGGAAAACACGCCAGGGACTAGAAAAGTATAGATAGTTAAGGATTTTTAAAAGAAAATGGTGCAACAATTTAATGTATACTATTCATACTAATAATATAAATCTGAAAATCTGTCTTGTTGTCTGTGACGCGTTATCGGCTAATTTATCGGAACGATTTGAATGAAATTCGAAATAATAATAGTTGCAAGCCCAGAGGCAAAATAGGCTACTTTCGTTCAGAAAAAATCCTAAACATTTGAAGTAGAGGATAAAAGTATATAATCAACCGTAATTGGCCGATTTCAGGTTATAGCGGTTAGTTAATGACGCAAGATCCAATATATAGGCTACCTATTTTTTTCAAAAACCAACCCCCAAAGTTCTTAAATAAGGGATGCAAAATTGTATGATAAATATAAACCGCTTTATTTAACCGAGAACGCGGTTTCTCAAAAATACGAAGCAACTATAGTTGTGTAGACGTGGGCAGTATAAATCATGGTATTTATTGACATGACAGATGACCACACGGTCGTACGTCATCTAATTTAGGCATTAGGCACTCTAGTCAATACGCCTAGATCGGACTGAAAAAGGATAGTTAGCGCTCGCCCGGGGCCTTTGCGAGTCAGTCAGCCACATTTTAATTATTTATTTATTGGCCTTGGCTTCGGCCTCCCACAAAACTCAGAGACACTGTCGAGACCACTAGAGCCAACATCACAGTAGACATTCGAAGAAAAAATATGAAGACATTAAGTGACCAACGTGACATTGACTTAAATACTAGGTACTCAAAGCTGGCACTATTTAAGAGCTATAAATAAAGAACTGAATTGATTTTATGAAACGGAAAATACTTTTTATTTGCTTTTTATTTGATTTCTATTATGTGAAAGCAGCGCTTTATTATAAAAAATGATTTAAGTTGAAAAATACTGAAATTTCAGGGTATTTCATCATTCACAATTATGTCTTCTATTATATAAAAAAATGAAACAAAAAAGCTAATTATACTATGCCAGTTGTAAAATTATTTAAGTCTATGATATTTATTTAGAGACGGACCCTCGAGTTAACTTGGGACCGACATGCAGGTGTGCGGGCGCGGTATCTGTAGTATGTGAACGAAGATTCTGTTAACAATAGCTATTTATAGTCTTGTATTTAATTTGGAACTAATTATGTGAATTTAGTACAATGAAAAATACCTTTTTATACAAACCATTTAATACAAACAAATAAAATTCGAATTTTTATTTGTAACATTAAACTCTATATATAGATATGTTTACAGTACATATACCGGTTTATTTCTGCTTACGAGTATATCTGGAACGGCTGCATCGAATGTCATGAGACTTTCACTGATAGATAGCTGATATAATAAGGAGTAAGTTACTCCTTAACTTGTCTTGTTACGTAGTAGGCTACTTTTATATTATTTTATTAATTATTTTTTGGTAATTTCTACGCAGACTTAGTTACACTTTATTGTTTTTCCTACAAATGTACGTGCAACTATATAAAAAAAATGTTTTTAGCTTTACGTTGTATCCCGCACACAGCAGGGTAGGCAGGGGGAGCCTAGTGTTAAGACACTCCGTTCCCCACTTTCCGCCGAATTCGGAGGCTTTGCGTGTTAAGTGGCGGAACTTAACGCCGCGCTTTACCTCGGCACCAGAGCGAAGAAAATGGAAATATTAAATATTTCCACTCCTCGAGTGGGAATCGAACCCACAACCAGTCGTTTACAGTCACACGCTTGTGCCACTGGGCCACGACTGGCCACAAATATACATCCGGGTATAACCCGGTAAAATAGTTGAAAATGTATTTGTATTTTATAATAACTATAAACCTGTCATTGTGTTCAATTCTTAAAGATTTCTTTAATTACTTTCGTCAAATTAACTTTGTGTCGATTAGTTGTTAAGCCGATGCAAATGAGTTTCGTGTTTGTCTTACAAAGCAATCGCGTCTAATGAAAACAAATAGTGACTGTCATTGTACGATCTTTTAGCCCTTCAAATATTTGAATGAAATAGTAGCCCGATTGTCGCGTAAAATATTCGTTGCCACGGCAACGGCACTTTATGAAAAGTAAACGTCTTTTTGGTGGCCAGTCGTGGCCCAGTGGCACAAGCGTGTGACTGTAAACGACTGGTTGTGGGTTCGATTCCCATTCAAGGAGTGGGTTATTTAATATTACCATTTTCTTCGCTATGGTGTCGAGGTAAAACGCGGTGTTAAGTTCCGCCACTTAACACGTAATGCCTCCGAATTCGGCGGAAAGTGGGGAACGGAGTGTCTTAACACTAGGATCCCTCTGCCTACCCTGCTGTGTACCAGAGCAAAGAAAATGGAAATATATTTTAAATATTTAAAATATATTTACATTTTCTTTGCTCTGGGGCCAGTTGTGGCGCAGTAGCACAAGCGTGTGACTGTAAATGACTGGTTGTGGGTTCAATTCTTTCTTCGCTTTGGTGTCGAGGCAAAGCACGCAATGCCTCCGGATTCCGCGGAAAGTGGGGAACGGAGTGTCTTAACACCAGATTCCCTCTGCCTACCCCGCTTTGTGCGGGATACAGCGTGAAGCTATTATAAAAAATATATATATATTGAGGTAACATTTGCATTAACTTCCATTCCATCAGCTAGTCTTCCATTTAACATGAAAAATAATACGCAAGTAAAACAAACATTTTATAATAACTTTCAGAGATAAGAAGCTCATAAACCTTAATCGATTAATCACAACCAAAAAATGGCATCACAAAAAATTAACATAAAAAATTGCTAGCAAACGAGGAAATCTAAATAATAAATTGTCTATTGTTAAGCGCAACCGAATATTTATGTATGCAGACCTAATGAATTCCACGGGGATAAGTGATTATGTAGATTCTTCTTCATTATAATAACATCTTCAATAAAACCGCTTTGGTAAAGTCGGAGCAAGGTTTTTTGGTGGAAATACGCTTAAATTGTAAATGTACTTTGTTTATGTTATTTTAGAGTTAAGATTATGATTTTTTTTAAGTTAGTTTACGAGTTTATTTTTCTTTGTACGCAATAGAATAATTAGAACGTTATTTATATGCTTATATTTTATTTATTGAGTAAAATAAAGATTTTATTTTTTTCAATTCTGTCACTACACATATGCAATTATACATATCATAAATTTATTAGCAACAAAGCATAACAGAGGTACAAGTTGTATTTTTAGCTTAACTATTATGTTACAAAATTTTGTAACAATATAAAATAAAAAATTATAAAAGTAACACTCCAGTCGTGGCGCAGAGCAAAGTGTGACTGTAAAGCGACTGGTTGAGGGTTCGAGTCCCACTCAAGGAGTAGAAATATTGAATATTGCCTTTTTCTTCGCTCTGGTGTCGAGGCAAAGGGCGGCGTTAAGTTCCGCTTCTTAACACGCATTCCTTCCAAATTCGGTGCAAAGTGGAGAACGGAGTGGAAGACACTAGGTTCCCTCTGCCTACCCTCCTGTGTACTGGATACAGCGTGAAGATAAAAAAAAAGTAGCACTCCGTCCTTTACTTTCCGTGTGAATTCAAATTATTCAGTGCTGAGTGGTGGAACGCAACGTCAACCTTTGCCCTGATATTTTAGAGGCAGAGACATTAATATATTTTAAATCTAATAATTCTACTGAGCGGGAATCGAATCCAAAACCTAATGTCCTGTCACTATCTTCTCTAACTGATCTTCTGATTAGTCTGGTTTACGAGAAAAAAATTGAAGCTTCATATAAGTATAATTAAGTATTTATAATAGTATGCTTATTTAAAATATTTTTAAACACTGGGGAATGACTATATTTAAATTTTCATTTCTTCCGTAAATAAAAATATTTGAAAAAAGAAAGGGAAGCGCCATCTAGTATATACATGATAAATTAAGTAGTAAGAGCTTTCGCGTAACATGTTTCCAAAAGCTTTTGTAAATGTATATTTTAGTTATTGTTACCATTCGAAAGATGGCATTAATACTGATATGTTTATGAGCATCATTTGTATATGATGTCTTCAACAAGAAAATCTTTGCAGTTCTTGCAGTTCCATTGCTTGAAAAAGTGTAGTTTTTCACTTATCTTGGTTGCAATGCAACTGACGATGCAATTTGTTTATAGCATTTACTTGTCATTGCTATGACGACCAGAATAACAAGAAAAAAATATAAGCGTGTTTTTTAGTTTACTCAAATATTTATTTACTAAATCGGGTTTTTGATTCTAACTCTACTATTAGAGTTAGATTCTTATAAAAAGTATTTAAAAAAAAACTATTTTTATTCACTTTTTATTACCCTATTTATTTTTGCATTCAGCATATATTCAGCATTTTTGCAAAAATGCTGAAAATAACTAAGTACGTTATATCAGAGCAGTTTCACATTATTTCCCGCATAGGAGTCATAGAAAATCTAGTATTGTTAAGACATTCTGCTCCAGTCCACTCTCTGTTCTCTCTGTACTCGAAATCGAGACATTGTGTGCCGATTGGCTGAACTCAACACAGTGCTTTCTTTTAAGTACCATACCGGAGATATAAACACAATCTAAATATAACCATTCCTCCAAGAAAATCAAATCTATTACCATGCGTGCTGTTAAACACTGTTACACTGTGCCACAATGGTCTCAAATACATACATATATAATAATAATAATATCAATAATACAAATTTTAATTTCTCATGAAAACTGAGGCTCTAAACTACCTGTAGATATTTTGAATATATCACAGTCATCTGACCTCCAAATAAATTCAGCAAAATATAAACTTACCTTGTAATTTGATGATTTATTACTGATATTCTATGATATTATATATCTTCCGACAACCTGCGACAGTCATCATTGATGTTAGGAGAACAGCTGTCTACTAAATTCTCTTACAAGAAGGTCATATTTCTATCTTATTAAATTTGTAATGTAATGGCAGTAACTTGGAGTAATATTTGAATTCCTTTCACACACATAGTTCATTCTTTTTAACTGAATTTTATAGTCAGCTTTTTTCTACTAAATTACGTTCTTAAAAAAACACATTATGTATATGACTAACACTTTTGAACATGGGAAAAATGCGCTAATAATGTTCTACAATAGTATTTTATATCTTCAATTTTTTTTCCAAATAACAACAAAATCTGAGAGTATTCAAAACATTGGATTGGATTGGATAGCAAAACTAACGTTTTACAAAAGCAAAGAAATTAAATTAAATTAATTATAATCACTCTCTCGATTAGAACTCACAATGAAACGAGTTTATGTTCAGACGCTTTTCCACTGACTCACAACAGTATACATACTTATACAATGAAAAAAAAACTTGTGTAGGCTTATTTTATTTTAATCTGTTTTTATTTAGGGACTTTTTAAGTAAGTATACAAAAATGTCAGCCCCATCGTTCCTTGAAACAAATTTAAACCTCACAATCATAACATTTTCTCCTATGTCTAAGAACACTATTTCTATTTAAATTTATCAAGCCACTACAGAATTAGGTTCAGACAATTAACATTGAAAAATATCTACACAGTTCACATTTTGGAGTAGATAATACCCTTTTTATAAAAAAAAAGTAGGCTTATTAATTATGTAATTAATACACTATGTACCCTCATCACGTATACTTTCTCGCTTTCAAGTATTCATGTAAGAGATCTTTTTAACAGATATGATATCTTTTCATTACGTGTTTGCTATATTTTTGTTAAAAAATGAAAATAAAAAAAATAAAAAGTCTAATGTCATACCGGACTTACTAAAACTCAATTCTGTGTCCCAAAAATTTGATATCATATGAACTGACCATTAAAAAGAAAATTAAGATATTATTTCATACATACGTATAGCCACAACAAGTTAACCAGCGAATAAAATTTATTTTACTCCACCGGCTGTTATAAATCAGCTAACGACCAAAGCCCAAAGACATTCTAATTAAATAGTAAATAAAATTAAGTTTATTAAATAATTATATTAAGTTTATAAAATTATAATTAAAATTAGGTTTATTAAGTAAATAAATAAAATTTATCAGTAAATAAAATTTAAATGCGAAAGTCTGTGTGTTTGTCTGTCATGCTTTCACGGCTAATCTACTGTTCCAATTTGGATGAAATTAAGGATTAAAGTAGTAAAAGTTACTGGGTCTAACATTACTTATTTTTTCAAAAATCAACCGCTAAAGGTTTGAAATAGGGGATGAAATTTATATGAAAAATCTAAGCCGCTTGACCGATTATAATGAATTTTGACATAAATATAGTTTCTAATCTAAGCTTAAACATAAGCTACTTTATTTTTCAAAAACCCACCCCTGAGGGTTGCAATATAACGAAACAGATATGTAGTTTACGCTGCGAAGCCGCGAGCGTGCCGCTAGTTAGTAAATAAAATTTATTTTACTCCACCGGCTGTTATAAATCAGCTAACGACCAAAACCCAAAGACATTCTAATTAATAATTAAATAGTAAAATTCGATACTTCCTGCCATACTTTGTAAATCGTCAATCATACAAATTTTTATGTTAAAGGCAAAAGAATACGTAACATTAGTCACGAGTGATGTAAATTCCATTCATCTTAAAACTGTTTATTAGCGTTAAAACGTCGTGTTTTCGCTATAGCTAATAATATTATGTGCGCGTCAGACATCAATGAGCGGAATGCGTAGTACGGATTTGTTTTCATTGTTACACGATTTTTATATATGTCTTCGACTTGGTTTTTTTTTTATATTTTTAAATATAAATAGTTCTTCGTAGAACAGTGGGGCGGTGTCTGACTGTAACATGCTGACTGTGGGTTCCATTTCCATTCGGGGTAATGATTTTACTCATATTTGAATTAATGTAACTTCTCCCCTATGTTTTTTTTTTTTTATGGAATAAAGGAGGCAAACGAGCTGAAGGCCCACCTGGTGTTAAGTTAACCTTCGCCCATAGACATCCACAACATTAAAGTTATGGATGCGTTGCCAGCCTTGAGAATACAGGACAGAAGGAGGGAATAAGGATGGGAATGGTGGGAATAGGGAGTGCTGGCTTACATGCCATCGAACCGAAACACATCATAAGATATTTGGCAGTTCGTCTTTGACATGATAGTGGTAGCGAGCCAGTCGGAGAACGAATCTCCTACCACCAAACTACTGGGTTACCCGCCTTTTACGGGAATGAAATGGTTAGGTTAGCCCGTCCCCCCACGGGAATGAAATGGTTAAAACAAAGTACGGCTTTATGTTTCGCCACTCACCGTGCTATATCGCGAATTCGGGTGGAAAATGGAGAATGGAACGGAGCTTCATGAACACCAAAGTTCTCTCTCGTTCTTTTTCATGCTGTTAACAAAATGTAACTTATCATTATAATTTAGCTAGTTAATTAGAGAAAATTTTCTTAGTATTAGAAAGCATCTTTCTGAATTAATTTATTCTTAGCTTCGAGGTTTTTCCTCATAACAGGATATTAAGAAAAAACATATTGTTAAGACACTTCATTCTCTACTTTGCGACAGAAATTAGACATCGCTTTCGGAGTGCAACTTAACGCCGGGCTTTGCCTTTATCTTACCAGAGCGGAGAATTCTCCTTTTACTTAAAAAAAAATAAAATCTTTTCTACAGTATAAATGGACATACACACATATGATAAACATGGCGCAAGCACCTGTTTTCGCGGCAAATAGCGTTTATTTTAATTTTGCCGGCGAATGTTACAGCTTTTACTCGTAGGCGAGCCCCGTTACGTCACGTTAGGGAGACTGTACACAGAGTGGGTGGGTGTGAGTGAATGAGTGAATGAATCGTACTATACAACCTCTGAAATCAGCTGATTTGATTGTACTAGCTTGTTGTTTATTGCTTTTTTTATTTATTTGTCCTTAGATTGTTTTTGTAGGTATAAAGAATTTATTTTATACTGTAGTTTGATAATTATATTATTTAGTTAGATTGGTTTGTTGATACTCAGATAGTATAGGCGAGCATCAGTGGATCTTTTAATAAGGCCGCACAGCCTACACTTAAATCTCACGGCTCAGACACCGCCTGAAAATCTCTTCCTGCAACTTGATAGGTCATTTATATACATAAAGAAAAGCAAAACTGTTATTTTTATTCGAAGTGTATAATATATATGATACAGAACATCAACAGTTTCCCAGATAATGAGGCAAGAGGAGATTAAATGTTTATCTAAAAAAAATATAAAAAATATTTTTCTGTAAACAATAATAAAATAAACCAATAAATAACATGATCTTTTATTTTCGCGATTATGCGACGAATGGCAGACGAATGCCACCTCAGTCTACCTGTGACCACGGACTACTGTAAAGTGTTCGAAACGTCGGGTTTCTAAAAATGTATTTTCGAATACCAAAAATATACGCGATTAATTCGGTTAAAAATAGTTTCATTCCAATAAATGACATTTACATACATGAAAATATTTATATTTCTAACTAAAATTGACAACCTAAAAGTAGAAAGTGTACAAAGCACTTAACACTCCTCCAATCATGTGACGAACTGGGCGGTCTATTGTTAGATTTATTAGTTTGACGTAATAAATCCCGCCCCATGGGATACAATGACGTAGAATGTATTATAATGATAATAAAATGTCTAAAACTAGAGTAATTACACATAAAATTAAATAAGTCTTCAAATTATATATAAACCTTACGATCCAGTCTTTGTTACGCAATAATTAAATAGTTTACAGATGAAACTTAACTAATATTTCACAAAAAAAATTAGGAACCATGACAAATTAATTGGAACCTGATAGATAGCAAAAAAAGGAAATGTTTTACATTTAGGAGCACAAAAATATAGTTAGTAAATTTTTGGACCTCTTTTTCCGAAAATTATACTGACGAAGTAGAATAAAAGTGAGTATATTTCAGTAAATATAAATTTAAAACAGTTTTTAATAGAAGGAAAAGCGCAGATATTTCTTATAATGATTCATTATAATTATTTCTTATAATGATTCATTATAATTATTTGAAAAGGCGTTGACTTTTGCCACTTAATACGCAATCAATTTCGTGTAGAAAGTTTTTTTTATTGATTGAAGGAGATAAACGAGCAGAAAGACCACGTGATAGTAAGTGGTTACCTTCGCCCATGGACATCCACAACATTAGAGGGGTTGTGAATGCGTTGCCGACCTGGTTGGGGGTGAATAAGGGAAGGATGTAGATAGTATGGGAACGTTAGGAATAATAAGAGCTGGCTTACATGCTATAGAACCGGAACCCATCAACAGATGTTGGTGCGGTTCGTCATTGACATGATAGTGGTCGCGAGCCAGTCGGAGAACGAATTTCCTACCACCAAGCTACTGGGTTACCCGCCTCTTACGCGACGCTACCCAGTTGCGGAGGGGAAATGTATTCTTAACCCGTCCCCCTACGGGTGAAAGTGGAAAGTGGAGAACGGATACTGGTTTCTTTCTGACTACACTGCTATGCAGAAAAAGCGTGAAGCTATTTTTTTATAAATACATTCAGAACACTACTATATTGATAGACACTGTTATATAAAGTCGCTGAGGTAACACCCTTTTTGGATCCTTTTACGATGCCTTTCGGTTCGGATGATATGTAATAACAGATATGATATGCCAGCTCTCCTTATTCCTCATTTCCACCAATACTTCTTCCTTCTTCACTCTCAAGGCCAACAGCGCATACACAACAACTTTAACCACTTACCATCAGGTCCTACTGCTCGTTTGTCTCCTTAATGCATCAAAAAAGTACACGTATTTTTCTTGCTAACCAACAACGTAGTAGTCCATACTAGTAGATAATAGATATTAATCTTTCATCAGTTTGTCACAAGCCAAGATCACAAATTACAAGGTACTCAATCAAAAATCTTGGCCAATTTCCTATCATGCTTATATGTAATGCCAAATTATATTCAATCGTCGTAATTTAATTCTTGATTTTAATTACAAGTCCCTCTTCTTTAATTATAATTTTTACTCTTTGTGTAGAGTGACAAGTTTAACGGCACCTAAGGCCTCGATGACATATGTATGTATATGTAGAAACGCGTTGCCTTGGCAACATGTAAGTCTTTTTGTTTTTTTAGCTTCATCCTGAATCCTCCCTGTATCCCGCACACAGTAGGGTAGACAGAGGGTAACCTAGTATTAAGACACTCCGTTCCCCACTAATTTCGGAGGCATTGCGTGTTAAGTGGCGGAACTTGACACTGCGCTTTGACTCGACACCAGAGCAAAGAAAATGGAAATAATGAATATTTTCACTCCTCGAGTGGGAATCGAACCCACAACCAGTCGCTTTACAGTCACACTTTGTGCCACTGCGCTACGCCTGGCCGAACATGTAATTCATTTACACACACATGTAAGTCATTGTATACAAGAGTGTATATATAACATATACATGTATAGACTTGTTTCAGTTTAATAGATTTCTTATCTACTATCATAAAAACATTTTATACATTTTTGATATTTACGCTTACTGTTAAACAATATCATAAATTCATATTTTTATGAAAAACTTAGAAACCTCTTTAACCTAACCTTTCGGGAACCGGAAAACTTATTAAACTGCAGGAAAATTTGGTATATTTAAAGTAAAAAGAAAAATACAACAGTACTATTGCATTCAAATAAAACGAATATGGTATATATACATACCTCGGGTATACTTATAATAAAATTTTAGATCCATACTTATATTATAAATGGGAATGTCTGTGTGTTTGTCTGTCACGCTTTCACGGCTAAACTACTGGTCCGATTTGAATGAAAACTAGAATGAAAGTAGTAAATAACTATGGTTCTAACATAGGATACTTATTTTTTCAAAAATCAACCTCTATAGGGTTGAAATAGGGGATGAAAGCTTATATGAAAAATCTAAACCGCTTGACCGATTGTAATGAATTTTGGCATAAATATAGTTGAAAATCTAAGCTAAAACATAGGCTACTTTAGTTTTTAAAAATGCGCCCCCGAGGGTTGCAATATAACGAAAAAGTTCACGCGGCGAAGCCGTGAGCGGGCCGCTAGTTATATATAAACCTTCCAATCTCGCCTTTGTTACGTAATTTACAAATAAATTGAATCATTTACAAATCAAATCTATCTAATACTTTTATAATAATATTGCAGCTTTCAATGAAAACGTAATTAAATCTGATTCAGACTCATTTATATGCACTTTTGAATGAAGTTGCCATAGCAACATATACGTTGCCATGGCAACACGCATTTTACGCTTCAACGAAGTTACTAATAAATTAAAACATCTAAAAATGAAAGCTATAATTTAATACATAATTTAATAATTTCAATAATATTTTTTAATCTATATATGACATTACAAGTGACACTCGTGTAATATCTGTTATATCAATTGCGAGGCTTGGTCAATTAGCGCGTCCTTGCGCCCATGCCAAATTCCTAACACCTTAGTGTCTGAGTGTTCATACAAAATATTGTTTTCTATTTAGAACGCGACGTAAATACTTGGCATCATATTTTTAAATCGTATTAAGTTAAAAATATTAACGGCAAGGTCGTCTCACCTGAAATTGTTATGTAATGTAGTTACATGTCATTGAAAGAAATCTCAAAGGCAAAAAACAAAAGAAATTCTTAGATTTAAGTATAAATTACTTCTACAAAATTGTTTTATTTTGTTTTCTAGTTAAATAACATGAATTGTTTTTAATTATTTTTATTATCAAGATTTAAATTAATGCGCCATTGCTATTTTTTGGCTTCAGATGCGTTACGTTAGCAAAAACACAAGAGATGCAGCGTCATGCTTTATCTCGCATTACAGAGCAAATAGAATAATAAACCTTTAAGAAACTTTAGTTTTCCCTTAGAGCGAAAAAAAAATAACAAATTATTCTTTTTATTAGCTTCACTCTGTATTCCACACATAGCAAGGTAGGCAGAGGGAACCTAGTGTTAAGACACTCCGTTCGCCACTTTCCGCCGAATTCTGGAGGCATTAAGTGTTGAGTAGCGGAACTCAATGCAATGCTTTGCCTCGACACCAGAGCGAACAAATTGAGATATTTAAATTCCTCGAGTGGGAATCGAACCCACAGCCAGTCCCGTTTACGGTCACACTTTGTGCCCCCAAGCCACGACTGGCCTCGACAGTTATTTAAAATTCAAATTGTAATATTCCTCTATATTATGATTCTATGTTTAAATTCTAATAAACAAACCTTATTTACCTTTTTTTCCCACGTAGCATGGTAGGTAGAGAGTAATCGTAATGTCAAAATGCTCCGTTCTTTATTTTCCTGCTAAAATCAAGACATTGCGTGTTGTGTTGCGGAACTCAACGCCGAGGTTTGTCTTTTGTACTAGAGCGTAGAAGTGAAAATTCTTATATAATCATTCCCCGAGTTGGAATTGAACCTACAACCGGTCGCAGTACCACTGTGCACACACAGGATAATGATTCGTAACATAATTATTTAATATATTTTTTTAAAAATCACAAAACTATTTATTAATCTGTGCAAAAACTATTATAATATATTGTAAACACATTTATTACGGACAAAAATATGCTCACTTTGTGGCTGGATACTATTTCTGGACATATCAATGTCTAAACACCCTTGATTCGACCGACGGGTATCAAAACAAAATAAATTTAAAAGAACATTTACGTAAACGTGACTTTAATTGTTGTTAGTAATAAAATTTACAATAAATGCAATTGTAAAGTAGTTCTAACGCATTACGGGCTCGTTACAGCGTAGAATAAATTCAACGCGGTCAGTGCATCTGACATAAGAATACCTATTTTTCTTTTTGTTTGACTTTAAAAACATTTTAAGTGTTTATATTGAGGAGCTAGTTGTGCGTTCGACTTCGCCTGCGTAGGATTTTACGAAATGGATATTATTCTAAAATTAAAGTAGCCTAAGTTACCCTAGTCCTTATTATATTAACTACCTACATTTGAAAGTCTTTTCAAAATCGATCTAGCCGTTCTGGAAATTAACCGGTACAAACAAAAACAGACAGATAAAAATACTAAAATAATGAATTTTGATGTTATATGTTGTGTATACATGGATTTAGATATGTATACACTATACATGGATAACACTATACATGGATTTCTTAAACTAAATGTGTCGAAGACCGAGTTCTTAAACTAAATGTGTCGAAGACCGAGTACATGGCTTGCGGGAGCCCGGACTCATGCACTATCCAAATAGGTCCTGAACCAGCCGTTAAGTCGGAAAAGTTCAGGTACCTTGGATCTATTCTGCACGAGTCTGGAGGCATCGATCACGATGTCCAAGCCCGTATCAGCGCTGCTTGGGCGAAATGGCGTGAGGTCACAGGTGTGGTCTGCGACCGCAGAATACCACCCAAGCTCAAGGGACTGATATACAGAAGCATAATCCGACCGGTTCTCTTATATGGCAGCGAATGTTGGCCAGCACTGTCCAGGCACACTCAGCAGCTTCACGTCACGGAGATGAAGATGCTGAGGTGGATGTGTGGCGTTACGCGGGCTGACCGCATACGCAACACATTTATCCGAGGTAGTCTTGGTGTCCGTGACGTAGCGGATAAGCTTCAAGAGAGTCGCCTGAGATGGTATGGCCACGTTGCACGCCGGCCTGAGAACTATGTCGGAAGAATTTGCCTCGATATATTTGTCCCTGGAGCAAGACCCCCAGGACGCCCAAGAAAGCGATGGCTGGACATCGTGAAGCACGATATGAGAGCCAATGGACTTACCACCGAGGATGCCAAAGACCGTGCAAAGTGGAGAAGGTTAAGCAGGAAGGCAGACCCCGGCTAGAGCCGGGATAGTGCCAGGAAGAAGAAGACACTATACATGGATAAGACTCCGATTTTATTTATTTGTATAGAAAAGGAACACTATTTTTTTTTATTGATGAAAGAGGGGTAAACGAGCAGAAGGACCACCTGATGGTAAGTAGTTACCTTCGCTCATGGACATCCACGACATTAGAAAAGTTTTGTATGCGTTGCCGACCTTAAGGGGGGAGGAGGAAAGGAGGGAAGAAGGATAGGGATGGTGGGAATAGGGAGAACTGGCTTACATGCCATCGAACCCTAACAAATCATCAGATATTTGGTGGTTCGTCTTTGACATGATAGTGGTCGCGAGCCAGTCGGGGAACGAATCTTCTACCATCAAGTTACTGGGTTACCCGCCTTTTATGGGACGCTGGCCAGCGACGTAGGAGAATTGTATTCTAACCCGTCCTCCCACGGGTATAATTTTGATTATTGATCCTGGACGACAGCTTGGTAACAGTGGACCATAAAGCGAGCGTATTGTATTATATAACATGAATGAACTAACTTTCATGCTTCCTACTCAAAGCGTGCTTTTATGCTTTGGGTAAAAGTCAAAGGAATCGAATCAACTACAATCGACATTGCAGTCAATCGCTATACCCCTGTACCATGGCGTCAAAAGATATTTATATTCTCAACAGAAACATTTCGCCCTCTTAATGCGAATTCTAATGTTCACACCTGCACATCTAAATCTAAATTAAGATACAGGTGGTATATGAATCACATTGTTTAGAATACTAGAACTTTAGGCACTGTTGGTATTTCTTTGACATTATTTACAATGATTGGAATTTTATTTATTTATTTGATTCCACATTGAAATAAAATAAAATATATTACTTTTTACAATTTTTTAACTACGATTTACCTTTTAAGGCGAATACCGCGTGCAACGATGGAGATTGATACAAATACGAATACACACATAAATATCGTACATTTTTTAGGGCAGCAGGAACTTAAGTGTTAAAACACTCCGTTCCCCACGGTTCGGTGGAAACACTGAATTCGGAGGCATTGCGTGTTAAATGGCGGAACTTAACATACATGTATACTACTTAAACACAACTTTTATAAATAAAATATAAAAGAACAATAAAGTTGATTAAATCAAAATCATTTCATAGCGTAGCTCCGAATCGACACAAAACGCTTTGTTCGTTTATAATTTAGCAGAAACGAAACGATAACAATTATTATCCAAAAGAGACCAGCAAGAAAACGCTTCGACAAGAATAAATTCCTAGACATCTTGAAGTAGAAATTTCCCCAAACAAAGGATAACCACACAAGTTCGATACACGAGGAATATTATTTATGTTAAAAGATCATATTTTTACGTTGCAGCGTTAAGTTCCGCAACACAATCCTTCAAAATAAATCTATTTGAGGGGCAAAGTGACTTGTCAGTATATCTACCTACGAACGATCTACAGAGCGATACAAGTCTTCGCAATTGTGGAGCTAACTGGTTTTACGGTAGTTACTTAAAATTATAGAGGCATGGACAATGACAAATGAACGCAGAGAAGTAAGATAATTAACGATGATTGCAGTTATGCATTCGTCCCACTTTCTTTGATAGTATTCCCGTTTCCCGCGATCTTCCGCGTTGGAATTCTATTTGATGTTGGTAAGAATTCAAAGGTATATATATTTCAGTTGGCAAATTGGCAGCGACTTGCAACGAGTAATTTATTAATTAAACCGTACCTCGACTGCGTGACGTGGTACAACGTGTAGTTTGTCTATCTCTTGTTCTTATTTTATAATTTGGTTTTTTTACCCGCGACGGAACGGCGACTGTATATGTGTTTGGGGTGAGAGGTTGTTTGTTTGTTTGTTTGTTTGTTTGTTTGTGTGTTTGTGCAAATTACTATGTCAATTATTTCCAAAACTATAAGTCCAATTTTGATACGGTTTTCTATGATAGGTTAAGGTTCAATTGGCGTATGTTCTTAAATATGTCTTATTGCCTTAACTCACCAGGGGGCGCTGCAGTAAGCATTTTACGTGAAAACGAATGTTTTCAATTATCTCAAAAAATAATATTCTGATTTCAATAGATTTTCAGTGATAGATTCAGGTTTAATTGGTGGATGTTCTTGGATATGTTTTATCGTGTCAAACCACCAGGGGGCGCTGCAGTAAGCATTTGTTTGTACTTTTTTTGTATTTATTTGTCTAAAACCGAAAGTACTGCTCCGATTGAAAAGAGTTTTCATAAAAAGATTCATAATTGCTTGATGCATATTTTAAGATTTTTCTTTTTTTGTTACGGGGAAAACTCACCAGGGGGCGCAGCAGTAAACATTTGTTTATGCAAATCAAAAACTACTGGTCCGATTTACATGTAACTTTCAAGGATAGGTTCAGGCTTAATTGGTGCATCTTTTTATATATGTGCTACAGTGACCACTCATCAGGGGGCGCTGCAGTAAGCATTTGTTTCTACTTTTTTGTGTAAAACCAAAATTTGTTTTGTATTTGTTTGTCTAAAACCGAAATTACTAATTCGATTAGATAGAGTTTTCAGAACTAGATTTAGCTTTGCTTTGTGCATATTTTAAGATTTTTGTTTTTTGGTTACGGTAAAAATTCACCAGGGGGCGCTGCAGTAAACATTTGTTTATGCAGAGCAAAAACTACTAGTCCGATTTAGATGAAACTTCCAACGATAGGTTCAAGTTTAATTGGTGTTTCTTTTCATATATGCGTTACGGTGAGTAGTCACCGGGGGGCGCTGCAGTAAGTACACTTGTTTGTGCGAAACTAAAACTACGAGTCCGATTTGAATGCAGTTTTCAATGATAGATTCAAGTTTACTTAGTGCATATTTTCATATATGTGTCATGTATGTTTACTTAGTGCATATTTTCATATATGTGTCATGTATGTTTACTTAGTGCATATTTTCATGTATGTGTTAACTCTCTAGGGGGCGCTGCAGTAAGTAGCTGCTTCTATTTTTTTGTGTAAAACCAAAACGACTAGTACGATTGAAAAGAGTTTTTAGTATTAGATTCCGCTTTGCTTATAGCATGTTTTTAAATTTATATTACAGTGACAAGTCACCAGGGGGCGCTGCAGTAAAATATTGTTTATGCAAAGATAAAATGACGAATTTGATTTGGATGCAGTGTCAATGATAAGTTCAAGTTTAATTAGTGCATGTTCTTGGATATGTTTTATCGTGTTAACTCACCAGAGGGCGCTGCAGTAAACATTTGTTTGTAATATTTAATGCAAAGCTACAACTACTAGTCCGATTGCGCAGAGTTTTTAGTATTAGAGTTACCTTTACTTGGTGTAAGTTTTTAGGTATTTTTTTACGTTATGAACACGCCAGGGGGTGCTGCATTAAACATTTAATTATGCAAAGCTTAAACTACAAGTCCAATTTGGATGCAGTTATCAAAGATAGGATTAGGCTTAATTAGTACGTGTTCTCGTATATGTGTCATGGTGACACCTCACCAGGGGGCGCTGCAGTAAGCATTTGCTTTTATTTTTTGTGTGAAACCTATTTAGATGCAGTTTTCTGTGATAGGTTCTGGTTTAATTGCCGCGTGTTTTTATATGCCATATCTACCACGAACTACCACGGGGCGCTCCAGTATAAATTAGTTTGTTCAAAATCAAAACTACTATTGGGTTTTGTGATTTTCACTGATTTGGTTAGACTTAAGTTTCGTGGAAATGTTACAGTGACAATCTGCCAGGCGCTGCAATAAGCATTTGATAACCAGAAAGCATTGGGTTTATAATTTATTTTGGATTTGCATGAAGATTAATATAAAGTATTTCGATATTATGTAATAATATATAATGTGTATCTATTCACTTTAAAAAGTTTAAAATAAAAAGCAAAATTAAAAATTTTGAAAAAACCCACGACGGTTTAATTGTAATTGAAAAAGGATAAAATAACTGTAAATCCCCCGCCTAAATGAATATATGTAACGAGATGATGGGGACGACTTCGTCGGGGGCTGCCAGTTGCAATCCCTATTTTAAATATAGTAGCTAACAGTATAGATTTCGTTTTAAAGTTTTTAAAATACCAGTTATCAAAACTGTAAATTCATATTAACATTTTAATTTTTTGGGAACCTGTTTTAACAGCAAGAAAACCTATGAGAAGATTTGTGCAAACTTAAAGTAATGACAGCCCCCGACGGAGTCGTCCCCATCATCTCGTTACATATATTCATTTAGGCGGGGGATTTACAGTTATTTTATCCTTTTTCAATTACAATTAAACCGTCGTGGGTTTTTTCAAATTTTTAATTTTTTATTTTTTTAGCTTCACGCTGTATCCCGCAGACAGCAGGGTAGGCAGAGGAAACCTAGTGTTAAGACACTCCGTTCCCATTTTATAATTTTAAGTTTAAAAAATCTACATATCTTAGTAATTTGTAAGGTATCTAAATTCAAAGAACATTTTTTCTATATAGCATAGAAGGCAAAACTACTTAGCGTCTAGTAATGCTTTCCGTCCGAATTCAAGACCTTGCTGGTGTTATCGTAGTATGGTGGTGGTAGTGCAAAGTTTGGTGGTGAATATGAACGTCATGCTTTGTCAGTAAGACTTTAAACCTGTCAATGGCCGTAGTTTTATTTGAATAACTTTACAATACAAATATGAATTGTAAAGTTCGTAATAACTTACTGAACTCTTCGCTAACTTTAGAATCCTGGCATGATGAACTGCATGCTATGCTATATATTAATAAAAAGAATTTAAGCTCTTAATCGTCGTTTTCTACAATTTGCATCCTAACTTCGCTAAATCACAAGAAATTCTACAAAAATTATGAAAATATGCATATTTTTTCTGCAATCTGCTTATTACTACAGTAGATTCTCAATCTTCAATTTGAATTTACAACGTTCCGTTTTGAAGAATAGCGGAACTAAACGCCGCCCTTTGGTTTTGTCAGAAAAGAAGATTATATTACAAGTAAAAAACTTGAAAATACAGAAACTCCCTGAATTCTAAACCTACCATACCCTACACTAAAAGAATGCGCTCACAAATAAAGCTTAGCTACTTCAAAATAGATGTGTAACACTACATTAGTTCAAGACCACGACCGTTAATGTAGTATCAAAATTCGCCTCTGGATAATGGCTATGAGATCATTTCCGAAGTGACCTGAGTGGTTTCGACATAACGTCAGAGCGCCTATTCTGATACTATGAGTCAGAGTGCAGCGATGCGCTTCTGCAAACTAAATTGATGCGAATCACAATGAAGGCCTAGCGAATTTTAATGTTTCTAATCGAAGAGTGGAAATAATTATTATTTTCATTTTCTTCGCTCTGAGGTAAGGCGCGGCATTAGGTTCCGCCACTTTTACCTGCTTTCCGCCAAGTTCCGGAACAGAGTGTCTTAACACTGGGTTCCCTCTGCCTACCCTCCTGTATGGGGGATACAAGCGTGAACCTAAAAATATATTCGTCAAAAAATAAAAATAAAATAAGTTAAATCTACATGCTTAATATTATTTTCTCCTTGTCATAGTCTCCCTGCCTGTGACATTAGGTTCTTATATTTTTTACTATCTAAAATTAGTATTTAAAATTTTAGGAATTACTAGGTACCGTAAAACCATACAATATAACAATTGGCGAGACAATTATTGTTAATTTTCCTTCGTATAATATCTGATCAAGTAACATGAGTATAAAGTCTGCATTACAAATGTATTTAAATTTTTGCAGTAAAATCAATACTAACCAATAAGGAACATTAAAAAATAATTATAACCTTCAGGGGCTAAGCTCGTTTCATTTCAATAAAAATTAAAAATATTATCGCACCTTAAGCGACCTGAGCTTTCATTTTAGTACAGAAATAAACAGCATATCACGAGTGCCATAATTTGAGCATATAAAGATAACATTGGTGTATTTCCGTAGCAGTATAAATACGTTTGATGGATTGCATGCACGAACTTCAATCGTATTCCTGAACATGAGTCACGTGACTACAATGCACTCTTGATACTTTGACTGCGTTTAAATTTAATATAAATTCTGCTCTGGTAAGACAAAGAGTGGTGGTGAGTTTCACCACTTAACACGCGATGTATCATATATATCATTACGAGTAGAAAATTGAGAACACAGTGTTTTAACACTAAGCTATCTCTGGAAGTAGGATATTGCTACGCGCAAAACAGTGTGAAGGCGAAAAAGAAAATATATTTTTTTACTATGTACACTTTTTTTTAATCCAGTATTTTCACAATTTTATATTTCGAAACCACTATTCACATAATATTTTTTTTTAGCTTCACGCTGTATTCCGCACGGGATACAAACGCAATGCACGCAAGTTCGGAGGCATTGCGTGTTAAGTGGCAGAACTTAACGCCGCGCTTTGCCTCGACACCAGAGCGAAGAAAGTGGAAATATTAAATATTTCCACTCCTTAAGTGGTAATCGAACCCATAACTAGTCACGATACAACGCTTGTGCCACTGCGCCACGACTGGCCCCAAATCTTATTATTATTAGTCTTCAAATAAATTTGATATAATTTTATGCTTCAACTATTAATTATGTTTCATTCAGCTTAACGTCTATTACTGTATACACATAATAAATAGTTTAATACCAGAGACAATTATAGATTAGTTAGTTTTTTATTAATACTACTAAGATATTTATGTAGGCTTTTTTTAAATATTTAGCTTACTTTTTAAAAAAAAAGCTTTAAAAAAATCGTTTTAACCCAAATATAAAATAAAATATAAACCTAACCAGGAAAAAGATGTATATTACCAGTTATTTTTACCCGCGACGGAACGGCGACTGTATATGTGTTTGGGGTGAGAGGTTGTTTGTTTGTTTGTTTGTTTGTTTGTTTGTTTGTTTGTTTGTTTGTTTGTTTGTTTGTTTGTTTGTTTGTTTGTTTGTTTGTTTGTTTGTTTGTTTGTTTGTTTGTTTGTTGTTGTTTGTTTGTTTGTGTGTTTGTGCAAATTACTATGTCAATTATTTCCAAAACTATAAGTCCGATTTTGATACGGTTTTCTATGATAGGTTAAGGTTCAACTGGCGTATGTTCTTATGTATGTCTTATTGCACTAACTCACCAGGGGGCGCTGCAGTAAGCATTTTACGTGAAAACGAATGTTTTCAATTATCTCAAAAAATAATAGTCTGATTTCAATAGATTTTCAGTGGTAGATTCAGGTTTAATTGGTGGATGTTCTTGGATATGTTTTATCGTGTCAAACCACCAGGGGGCGCTGCAGTAAGCATTTGCTTGTACTTTTTTTGTATTTATTTGTCTAAAACCGAAACTACTGCTCCGATTAAAAAGAGTTTTCATAAAAAGATTTATCTTTGCTTGGTGCATATTTTAAGATTTTTCTTTTTTTGTTACGGGGAAAACTCACCAGGGGGCGCTGCACTAAACATTTGTTTATGCAGAGCAAAAACTACTAGTCCAATTTAGATGAAACTTTCAAGGATGGGTTTAGGCTTAATTGGTGCGTCTTTCCATATATGTGTTATGGTGACCACTCATCAGGGGGCGCTGTAATAAGCATTTGTTTGAGTTTTTTTGTGTAAAACCAAAATTTTTCTTATATTTATTTGTCTAAAACCGAAATTACTTATCCGATTGGCTAGAGTTTTCAGAATTAGATTCAGCTTTGCTTGTTGCATATTTTAAGATTTTTGTTTTTTTGTTACAATGAAAATTCACCAGGGGGCGCTGCAGTAAACATTTGTTTATGCATAGCAAAAAGTACTAGTCCGATTTAGATGAAACTTTCAACGATAGGTTCAGGTTTAATTGGTGCATCTTTTCATATATGTGTTACGGTGATCACTCACCAGGGGGCGCTGCAGTAAGTACATTTGTTTGTGCAAAACTAAAACTACGAGTCCGACTTGAATGCAGTTTTCAATGATAGATTCAAGTTTACTTAGTGCATATTTTCATATATGTGTCATGTATGTTTATTTA
The DNA here is from genome assembly GCA_019049465.1 of Dryas iulia moderata. Lineage (NCBI taxonomy): Eukaryota > Metazoa > Arthropoda > Insecta > Lepidoptera > Nymphalidae > Dryas > Dryas iulia. The sequence continues at coordinate 13,156,647 of CM032425.1, forward strand.
GTGCATATTTTCAAGTATGTGTCAACTCTCTAGGGGGCGCTGCAGTAAGTAGCTGCTTCCATTTTTTGTGTATAACAAAAAACGACTAGTACGATTGGAAAGAGTTTTCAGTATTAGATTCCGCTTTGTTTAGTACATGTTTTTAAATTTATATTACGGTGAGTAACAGTCACCAGGGGGCGCTGCAGTAAAATATTGTTTGTGCAAAGCTAAAATGACGAATTCGATTTGGATGCAGTTTCAGTGATAAGTTCAAGTTTAATTAGTGCATGTTCTTGGATATGCTTTATCGTGTTAACTCACCAGGGGGCGCTGCAGTAAACATTTGTTTGTAATATTGAATGCTAAACCACAACTACTAGTCCGATTGGGCAGAATTTTTAGTATTAGAGTTACCTTTACTTGGTGTATGTTTTTAGTTTTTTTTTACGTTAAGAACTCACCAGGGGGCACTTCATTAAACATTTGATGGTGCAAAGTTAAAACTACGAGTCTGAATTTGATGCAGTTTTCAACGATAGGATCAGGCTCAATTAGCGCGTGTTCTCGTATATGTGTCGTGGTGACACCTCACCAGGGGGCGCTGTAGTAAGCATTTGCTTGTATTTTTGTGTGAAACCTATTTAGATTAGGTTTTCTGTGATAGGTTCAGGTTTAATTGTTGCGTGTTTTTATATGCCATATCACAAACTACCACGGGGCACTCCAGTATAAATTAATTTGTTCCAAATCAAAACTACTAGTGGGTTTTGTGATTTTCACTGATTTGGTTAAACTTAAGTTTCTTAAAAATGTTGCGGTGACAATCTGCCAGGCGCTGCAATAGGCATTTGATAACCAGAAAGCATTGGGCTTATATTTTTTTTTGGATTTGCATGAAGATTAATATAAAGTATTTCGAAATTATGTAATAATATATAATGTGTATCTATACACTTTAAAAAGTTTAAAATAAAAAACAAAATTAAAAATTTTGAAAATACCCACGACGGTTTAATTGTAATTGAAAAAGGATAAAATAACTAGAAATCCCCCGCCTAAAAGAATATATGTAACGAGATGATGGGGACAACTTCGTCGGGGGCTGCCAGTTGCAACCTCTACTTTAAATATAGTAGCTAACAGTATAGATTTCGTTCTTAAAGTTTTTAAAAGGAATACCAGTTATCAAAACTGTAAATTCATATTAATATTTTAATTTTTTCCTAAACCTGTTTTAACAGCATGAAAACCTAGGAGAAGTTAGCAAACTTAAAGTAATGGCAGCTCCGACGAAGTCGTCCCCATCATCTCGTTACATATATTCTTTTAGGCGGGGGATTTCTAGTTATTTTATCCTTTTTCAATTACAATTAAACCGTCGTGGGTATTTTCAAAATTTTTAATTTTGTTTTTTTGACTTCAATGCCCTACATTAAATTATTTCTATACTATTCTATAAATCTCTTTCATGAGATTAATAATGTTTACAAGACAGTTTTTAATACCATCATTTGTTTAAGTGACATAAACGAATTGTTAACACAAAAAAAAAGTTTAAAAATAACCATATAAATTACTTAGGGATTAACTAAGGACTTTGACCTCTGCTGGTGTCGAAGAGGTAGTTAATTTATTTTGAGAATAATGACCGCCCTCTTGCCAAGTTGACGCATTTTTTAAACTGATATTAATACGTATGTAGTAGGTATTTCTTAAATGCTTTTATTCTTGTTTTAAATTTCATTTAATAAAAATTTGTAACGTAATATTAAATTTATTTTATTTTTATTCTATAATAAAAATTAATAACAAACACAAAAAATGAGTAAATTAAAATAATATATAATTTTTTTATTTAATCGTTTGTTAAAATTATTCACTACAGGTGAGATAGTTTCTCTGGCATAAAAAAGATCAGAGTACACAAGGATTTTAGCCAGTGTAAAAAAAGTTTAAATATTTTTTTAATATAAAAAACATGCTAAAAATGTACATTTAATATTAACTCGTTATAAATATAAAATAATACATATATTATTACATGTGTGAAACAATAATAGGTTTAGTTTAAATGACTATTAAATATACATATAAGTCTTGACGAAGGACAATATTTTTAAAGGCGACGCTTTTAAATATCTTAACTGAGTCAGCCTCACGTATTTTCCGTCACAGGGTATATATGTATGTACGATACACAGCCAATAAAAATATACAAGTGAAAGAGAGATTGAATTTCGCCCTAAGGAATACTAGTTTGCAGGATTATATGAAAGAAAACAACCGGAAAAATTGAAATGTTTATAAATAGCTATATATTAGCATTGTTTGAACAAAAAAAATAACATTATTCGAGCCAGAGAGAACCTAGTGTTAAGACACTCCATTCTATGCGTTCCGCTCGAATTTAAGACGTAACCGAAACAAGATCTAAGGTTAGGACCTCTGATGAGGCTTTAAAACTATGGAAAATGTACTTTACTATCACTAATTAAATAGACAGATAGCTACTTCTAAATCGGCAAGGCAAATAACAGTCGAATTTTTGACAAGATGTAATTAATTCAAACACGTTTTTGAAGCTTTTACAAGCACTCGAATTATCTGTGGTAGATATACATAACATAAAAGTTACTTACCACATGTAAAGATTTAAGATTTGCGATATCTTTATAGCAGCATAGCTTAGAAGAATGTAATTTTTCCCTCACCATATATATTTCCATGTTAGGCACTATGAACTAAAAAGTGCTATAATGTACCACTTTTCAATCATCAGTTCATCTGATTCTACCTACCTTACAAAATTACAAAAATAAAGAACGTAAAATAAATGAAAACAATTAAAATCTCATAATTCTTTTCATATTACACATCTAGGCAGTTGCGTGTACAAGCCGTCAACGACAAACACTCTTTAGTAATAAATAATATAAATAAACGTCATTTGTCAGTAACATTTTAAGCACCTTTGTAAAATTATAGAGAAGTAAAGTAAAATAGTCTACTAATCGTAATTGTAGCCCACGTAGAAATATTTGAGCTATCATAAAGATCTAGTCTCGCTTTTTGTCGTCGGACAATAATTATTGAAGTTAGATGTAATTTTTTTAATATGATATTAAAATTTATGAATTGAATTTTCCAAAAGTTCTAGATTTATTTTAACTATATTTTCAGACTTTACTTAAATACATCAATAAAAATAAAAAAAATACCTATGAGTGATCGTAGTATTAATGATCATATTTTAAATCCTAAAGGAGATCTCATTTGCTTTTCCTTTTTTTTTCAGTTTCACGCTTTTTTTTTATTGTGGCCAGTCGTGGCGCAATGGCACAAAATGTGCATGTAAAGCGACTGGTTGTGGGTGCGATTCCCACTCGAGGAGTGGAAATTATATTTCCATTTTCTTCGCTCTGGTGTCGAGGTAAAGCGCGGCGTTAAGTTCCGCCACTTAACACGCAAGCCTCCGAATTCGGCGGAAAGTGGGGAACGGAGTGTCTTAACACTAGGTTCCCTCTGCCTACCCTGCTGTGTGCGGGATATAGCGTGAAGCTATTATTATTATTATTATTTATTATTTTTTTTTATTAGCAAGATAGTCGGAGCACGTCACTTTCCGCTTGAATACGAGATATTTTGTGTTAATTGTCGGAACTTAACGCCGTGCTTTTAACGAGACCGAAGTCTTCGACAGGTAATCGAACCCACGACCAATCGTCAACAATCAGAAGCTATCGCACTACGCCACATTAACCTCTTTCTTACAACGAAAAAAGACTTAGTTTTGACCGCCTCTTTTACATTAAATATTGTCACTTTTGTTTGTGATCTTAAAATAAAAATATATTTATTTTGGTATCCAGGTACTTACACCAGGGTAACCAGCTTCAGCAAAGGGTAACGAGTCACAGTTTATTTCTGTATTCTGCAAACGTTCATTTTATTGCTTCATTATATTGAGCCTGACCATGACGACAAAATGGTATGCGATTAACTCTATCAAGATGGTTATGGGTTCGATTACCGCTCAGGGAAAAATAATATTTTGAGTTCTGTGCTTTGGGGAGACAAAGCGTGGGAATGTTGGTCGACATTTATTAAATTTATTATAGTCTTAAAATTAAGCCGCAAAGTGAAGTAGTGACTGGTCTAATACGAGATTTTTTCTGCCTAGGCCGTTATATGCAAGAGATGAGTAAAGCTTAAAAAAATGAATACCTTCACGCTACATCCCGCACACAGCATGGTAGGCAGAGGAAACCTAGTATTAAGACACTCCGTTTCCCACTTTCCACCGAATGCTGGAGGCATTGCGTGTTAAGTGGCGGAACTTAACGCCGCGCTTAGCCTCGGTACCAGTGCGAAGAAAATAGAAATATTATACATTTCCACTCCTCGAGTGGAAATCGAACCCACAACCAGTCGTTTGAAGTCACGCGTCTTTGCCACTGCGCCACGACTGGCCCCAAAAATGAATACGGTAAAACGAATTTTAAAATATCCATATCCCTAATGTTTTCACTTTCAATGAATTATGAACATATATAAGTAGCGATTATTCAAAGTAGTCAACTTAAATTGTAATAGGAAATTGCATAACGTAGGTAGAGTCTAAGAACTTCCAGATTTTTCTCTAGTTATACAAATTCGACAATTCTAAATGTCGGCATAAGTAAGGGATATTACTTACTAATGTCTTTATTTACCAATCCTTTTAACTTAAAAAAATGACTTTGGAACGAACAAAATCGTATACTGAAACGAATCCTTGCCAAGTTGATATATTACATGTGATATATGCCGCGTTATACAGCAACATAAAGTCGTCGTCCATAAGAGTCGTGGCACAGTGTCTGACTGTAAACACGATGGTTGAAGATTCGATTCTCGTTCAAGGGAATGATTATTTAAATTTTCATTTATTCGCTCTAGTGCCATTGACTCTAGTACTAGCCAGTCAACCGGTAATACCTCAATTATGGGGCGGAAATCGGAGGATGGAGTGTCCTAACCCGTCCCCTCACGGGACAGGTTAGAATACAATTCCCCTCCGTCGCTGAGGAGCGTCCCGTAAAAGGCGGGTAACCCAGTAGTTTGGTGGTAGGAGATTCATTCTCCGACTGGCTCGCGACCACTATCATGTAAAAGACGAACCACCAAACGTCTGATGATGTGTTCCAATTCGATGGCATGTAAGCCAGCTCTCTCTCCCTATCCCCACCATCCCCATCGTTCTTCCCTCCTTTCCTCTTCGCATCCACAACCTTTCTAATATTGTGGCGAATGGAACTATTTACCATCAGGTAGTCCTTCTGCTTGTTTGCCTCCCTTTCTTCAATAAGAAAAAAAAATAAGTACCCGTGACTAGACCCCGCTATGCGAGAAATGCTTGAGGCTGAAAACGAATCATTGCCAAGTTTTTACACTACATGACAAATCCGCCGCGTTATAACGCAGAATAAAGTCATTATATTTTTTCAATTTTATTAATAACTGCACATTGTTTACGCCGAGTGGCGCCAACGAGCTAATTTGGAACATTATAGTCAGTCGGAATGCGGCGTGTATGCGAAACCTTGTTTACATACGTAGCGGTCATTACGTTGCTGCTTGTTATCTAAAGGCGTAGATAACTGTTTATCTAATTTTCTAAATTTAATATAGTATTGCATACGAATGATAATAAACATATAAAAAAATGTAGGCGCCATCGTAGTATAGTATTGTTTCAATACAACAAAGTCTATAATAGTATACTAGTAAGGTTAATTGATGTGCATTCGATTAAAACAAAAAAGAAACGTAATTTCTTTTGATTAGAAAGGGCTTTAAGCCATGTCAGACAGGTATTGCCGACAGTAATGATAAAACAGGGTTATTATTTAGAATTTTCTTACGACTAAAGTGTTTAAGGTCATTTATTTACATATGGTATAGGTATATAAATACCTTCCTCTAGATTCTATTCTGATATATTATCTGATGTCATGAGATCAAATAGAAACTAAAGATATTAAAATGTTAAAAATCAATCCGTTTTGTAAAAAATGTAATTAATTTAAAATATTACATTATAAACAGAGATAAGTAATTGAGCATGTCCAGGCAATTTGCATATGACGCATATTATTTTCACTTATTTCTGGTACAGGTACAGGTACAAAAAATATTTTAAGAGTAATCTTGTCTACACTTTCCTGCGAAATTGAGACCCTGCATGTTGAATAGTTGAAGTTAATGCCGAGCTTTATCTTAGATACCAGGGCGGATAAAGAAAACAAATTAAATAAAATAATTCCCCCGATTGAAGCTTTATTCTTTGACCGACCGACACAGATGCAGTCTAACTGCGCTACAATGACATAAATTACATTGTAACGCAGTATGTGTAAAAAAGTACAATTTATGACTTCAAAAACTACAAAATTAAGGGCAAGAATTTATAAAGCTTAAGAGCTCAATCTCAAAATCTTGGCCACGTTCATAAAAATGCATAAAAAACATATTTTGTTTTTCTTCTAAACTTACTTAATACTACAGTTAAAATTACATAAACTCCATCAAAATTCCAGAACTATTAAATTATATAGCGCACATTGCATAACGTTACAAAGAAAATAAAAAAATGATGTCGTCGCATTCCAGAAGAACCGTTCCACTTAAATCTAAAGATACGTTTTATTATATGTACCTCTGTAGCAGCCCGTTTCGAAATAGTTTACACCTTTCACAACTTCACGCTTATTCTTGAATAGCAGGGTAGCCAGAGAGGACATAGTATCAAGACACATGCTTCTTCAATTATCACCCAAAATTGAGATAATAGGCGGAATTCAACGCCGTACTTTGTCTTTGCTACCAAAGCGGAGAAATAATATATAATCTTTTCCCCGAGTGGGAATCGTACCCACAACCGTTGAGTTTAAAGTCAGACGCTGTACAACTAACAAGTAAACTGAAAAATTATTGACTGACAGATATGTTTATTATTTTGTGAGCTAATTATTTAAGAAAAGAGATTCTCGTGGATTTACTATGCTTTCAGCTTTGTGCAATGCGTTAACATTTGATTCCACTGACGGAGCTCTTCTCTCTACCTCACTAAAAAAAAATAATTAAATAGTCGTTTAAATAACAATGATTTTTTGTCTATACTCCCCGCATGTCGTTCAATAAGACTTATAAAATAGTAAAATTAGGTTATAAGGGTAAAGTAGTAAAATTTTATTATGAACATTCAATGATTTTCTACTACGCAAAAAAACTATAGAACTCTTAAATATAATCAAACAATCATTTTGTTAGATATTTACTGCAATTCATGTCAAGAGAGAAATTTATAGATCTGAAAAACATCATGTCCTCCAAAATATGAAATAAAACTAGGCAATAAAACAAGAAATTTTATATTCTTATAAAACATCGTGTAAAGACACTAAAAATATATTTATTGGATTTTCAGATGACCTACTTCTATGACTAACAGGACATTTCTTGAAAATCAAAGTTATAAAAACAAACACTAAGAGCTCCCAGTCGTTGTAAGATGTTTAAAAAATTAATATTATGCAAAATACCAGACCAGAAAAATCAATTTATTACCGGTGAATGTTACCATTTTCCACATTTTGTAGTTATTTCGAAATATATAATGCTCGTAATTGAAAATATACATACAATATTCACTTAACGATACTTTCCTCTTTTCTCCTTGTTTCACCCCCTAAATATCTCACTTTAATAGAAAGTTTTTGTGATGAGCTCAAGATTAAATTATAGCTTTGCTGAGGGGCCAAAACAAATGAAATCTGAGACAAATCTAAGTAGTTCTAGGGAAAGCTTAATTGCAAAAAAACTTTCATTATAATAACATTAAAATAATTAGGGTGGGCATTTAAACATTTTGTGACCTCGATTTCCACTCCACAGGAATTGAAATATTTATAATTTCCATTTACTTTTCTACATTAAGTTGCACCGCTTAATACGCAATGTCTCCTGAATACAGCGGACAAGGCAACGAAGTTTAGAAGAACCTTAAAACTAAGCTCCCCCTGCCTACCTTGGTGTTTGTGTGATACAGCGCGACGTTAAAAAAAATAAACCGTTATCGAAATAGAAGTTTCGCCATGAAAATTTCATAAAGACATGCAAAAATGATACACAACATAAAAGTCAGTAAAGATGTAAATGGATAAATCTAGATTTATAAAGTTAATCTAGTTTAACCTAGTACTATTTTCAGTTATTTGCAACAAGATAATTATGATAGCAAGTATATGTAATGCGATATATTTTCCTAGAAGCGTGCATTCCAGATGGGTGGAAATGGCGACCCATTTTGACGGCCCCAGTCATACGTCGTCTTCAGACAGCCTGCTTCTTATCATCTCGCCCTACATTTAAATTGCACGTCCAGCGCCCAAGGTAATGTCATAAATCTTTAATTATATTGCTGATACTTTTGCGAGAGATACACAATTTGTACTTTGGCCTACATTGGTGGGAATACCACCACGCAAGGAGGATTCAGGGAAATGTTAGTGTTTCACGTTATCGTTACACAAGGCCGATATTTTACGATATTGCGAATGAATATCGAATTAATATATCGCCACATTTTGTTTAACTATTTAAAAAAATATATGGATTAGAAAAAATAAATTGATATTATTCATATAAATTATTTATCTTTTTTCAATTTCATTATTTATATAATAATATTTCATTTATATAATAATATTTCATTTATATAAATATTGTAATCGTATCCTTCCAAAAAATATTTTGGTTAGTTTGGTTTCTTTGTTTTGATGCAAGACAAAGTGCGGCGTTAACTTACGTTTGTCAACACGTAATTTCCCAAATTTGCGCGGAAAGCGGAAAAAGTCGTGTCTTGACAGTTCAGACAGCTCTCTGATTACACTGTTATGTAGTTAAAAGTGTGAAGGTTATTTTTTCTTATGTTTGGCACACTAGGTGTATAAAACTAGGCTTCACGCTGTATCTCGCACAGCAGGGTAGGCAGAGGGAACCTAGTGTTAAGACACTCCGTTCCCCAGTTAAATCTTTCCACTCCTCGAGTGGGAATCGAATCCACAATTAGTCGTTTATTACGCTTGTAATACTAGGCTTTTGAGAAAATAAAAACAGTCAACCAGCCAACCTAGAATTTGTAATTTTCCTCACTTTATTATTAAGGCGGAATAACGAAAATATAGACTACTTCTAAATTTATAACTGATAAATATACAATTTTTGTATAATAATAATTTAGAATGTTACAAAAAAGTACTAAGGTTTTTTTCAAGAAGGCCTTTTCCTTTACAGAAGAGTGGGCTCGCAATCGAGACATTGAGTGATGACTAACGGAACTCAACGCTCTTTATCTTACCTGAGTGGAAAATAGAAAAACGGAATACAATCATACCCTAGCATGAGAATCGAACCTGCAGCCATTATTATCTACATATCAGATAAAAATCTCAACAATAAATCTAAGAAAAGCTATTTTCGCTACTGGTCATTCAATTGAAATATACCACCATTTGTTAGTTTATTTGCCAACCGGTCGGAGTATTTTGCTAACGAAGCCCTCTCCAGCTGTCGAAAGGCAAGTGGCAGTTGATACCAAACAAAACTCAGTGCTTACGTGAGGAAATAGATGATGTTACCCAGAGCATATATCAATGTGTTTAAAATGTTTGTATGCTTACTAAAAGCTTTTGTACGATTTTATTCATTGGTATATTAAATATATTTTCTTTATATTAATTAAATAAGAGTTATATCTATACAAATAAATAATATTGGATTATCTGTATGTAATATTAAAATGTAAATGTAGTAAAAAATAAAATTAATTAAAATATATAAATATTCGGTACATATACAAAAAAGTGATTTTTTTCAATTTTTATCTCTCTGGAACAGCTGGACTGATTTTGACGGCACCTTCACTGGCAGATAGCCATTCTAATAACGAGTAACTTAGACTGCTTTTGTTTAGAGATATATACAAGATTGCGGGAACAGCCAGTAATAAATAAAGCAGTAATAATTATTTGAATTACTGATAGTATAGTCATTTGTCAAATTCGCATAAATTCAAATGGATATAGTCAGAGTTCTCATTTGATTAATGATTATGTTCAAAATTATTCTTTTCCACGTCTAGGTCTTAAAGAAATTTGAAATTCGGTAACCAAAAAATATTTGTAAAAATTGACTTCTAAGTGAATACAAAAAATACTGTAAAATAATTACTATCACACTCAGAAACAACTAAAAACTGCAAATAAACGACTTTCCTTCAAAGTTATGTATTCAAACTTTGTATAAAATAGTCAACAAATAAATATATCTAAACTGTCCAATTGATACAGAATAACATTAGATTTCCCCAATCGATAATCTACCCACACATTATTAAAAAAAAAAAATATGCAAATTCTAAAACTACTAGTCTTCTACACAAACTAAACTACCAGTTTGTTTTATAAATAAACAAAGTGTAAATATTATTTTCTGGTCACTGACCGCGTTAGATGAGTAATTATTTGAAAACAACGGCTTTCGAGACAAGCCGAGGTCAATCAAACGTTCAGGGGAACGGTGTATTAATTATGTTTATTGTCTACATTCCAGTATTTCTCCAAAAAAATGTTCTAATTTCAACATTATCATTAACATTTCAGTGATGTCGATATAACTCGCGCATTCCGACTGTGTCTTCTTGGCTGGTGGCCAAAATTCTAGGACCAGGGCTGTCGCTGTTAAACCAATGAACAGGTATAAATGCACTTACATACACTTAAGCATAATATACACTTGAATGTAAAAAGATAGATATGTAGAAGTAAAAAGTTCGGAGGAAAGGAAAAAGAGAAAAGGATTTAAGTTACTATACACCAGAATAACAGTATTTCACCATATTATAAAGGTGAGGATATCAAAATTTAAAAATACTAGGACAAGTGGTGGAATCGCTCCGGCGTAGAGCTATCATGAAAGTTTGAATAAGAAGATTTTTGCATTTTTCGTTCAAACAAAAAGCTTTGCGATAAAAGTAGTTATTTTTTATAAAAGTTATCTTTATTCTTTCCTACTAAAAGTAGATATTTGGGATATAAGGTCTAAAAATTCTACAAATATTTTTATTATATCACATTGAGACAACTGTAATGACAGATAACTTGAGAATGATTATAATAAAACTATTTTTTTCCTTTCTCCTTCCAGTAAGGCAAGACGCTTTAAATTATACTGATCAACATGTAATATCTGGAATTCGGACAGAAAATGGAGATCGGAGTGTTGTGGCACTAAAAAAAGAGAGGTTAAATAATGACTCTCTTAGAATTTAGTCTAATTTACAAGTATAGCTTACAAGTTCTTAAAATGAAATTAACAAAGCCATCATAAAGTTTCCATTGTGTACTTCCGTAATTTAAGCGGACTAAGGGAAAATTTCCACATAAATATTATGACGGCACTGTGCCTCGTAAATCGGACAATGTTTTGTTAGTTTCGTATGCTCTTTGATGTGTAACCTTAGTTTTAGTTAAGACGACTGTTTCTCTAATTTTGCGGTCTACGAGTAATGGTACCTAAGCTTTATTGTGGTTTTAAGAAATATTTGTACGTGTCTATGAAAAAAAAGATACAATAATTTGACAGCTACCTATATGTACTACAAATGTAACAAACTCCGATGCGGAAAACATTCGTATAAATATTCTAATGTAAATGTTTGAAATATAAAAATATAAGTGACGCTGCACTTGTTGCATTTAGATAATTAAGAAGAGAAATTTTATAACCAGATATTCCTCCAAAATTATTGCCATTACTACCCTACCTACTGTCTACCTGTCAATGTCATTAAAATTTAATTTCCTATTTTTTAATTTCAGGTAAAACATTTTTTTTTTTGTAATAATCATAACGGAACTAAAATAAACGAAAATATCATTAAAAAAAAAACAATATTAAAATCTCAATCTATAACCGTTACTAAAGTGAAAGATTTAAATCTGTGACTCTATAAAAAAATAAAAAAAATATTAAACATTTTCTAGCACAGTCGTGTCATATATAAATGGTAGTATCCGATATGAAAATATTCGGGAATGTCGCTACGACAGGCGGAATGAGAGGACATAAGTGCTTCATTATAAATAGAGTGGAATCCAGCGAGGTATGCCGGCCACTCGGTGGACGGTTAAATTTCTATTATAAATGGTCCAGGGTGGAATTTAGAATTTGACTACAGAACACCTATATTAGTTTGGCTTATATTATTATAGATACTGTATTTTCAATTTAGAGAGTACAAGTTGAGCACTCAACACTTAGCGTTAAGTTGTATGAAAAAAAAACACACTAAAGAGATTAATTGATAAGAAACAAATAAAAATATACTATTTTAGATTATAAGTTAAAAATAGATACAGTAACAATATGGCTACCTTTATCTATAAGTAATTGTATTTTAAAGAAGCAGCTTTAAGCTTTCCACATAGCATGGTAGACAGAGAAACAAGTGTCGATACACTCCATTCTTTACAAAAGAAAATGAAATATTTTCAAATTTATAAAAAAAATACTTACAAAATATGATTTTAAAGTGCCATGAATAAGTTAGAATATAATTATTCCAGGAAACATTGTGATTTTAAAAACAATAGTTATATGTATTTGGGGCCAGTCGTGGCGCAGTGGTACAAGCGTTTGACTGTATAACGACTGGTTGTGAATTCAATTTCCACTCGAGGAGTGTAAATATTTGATATTTCCATTTTCTTCGCTCTGGTGTCGAGGCAAAAACGCGGCGTTAAGGTCCTCCACTTAACACGCAATGCCTCCGAAATTTGCGGAAAGAGGGAAACGGAGTGTCTGAGCACTAAGTTTCCTCTGCCTACCCTGCTGTGGCGGGATACAGCAGAATACAGCAAAAAAAAAATAGAACAAAAGAGAAGAGAAGAAGCGTGACTGAAATGGTAAAATGAAGCTCTTATAAAAATATATTTATGACTCTGAAAGAAATCAAATTCTAAATATCCTAAACATTAATTATATTTGCAACATAGCTCTCATTTACCGACCTCATTTTTAACCATTGCTTTTGTTCTTTCATTAGTAAGTTTATAATTGGCCTTGATTCAATTAAATACTAGGTCGTCGTCATGAATCATACAAAAAATTGAGTAAACATCTTCTCTACAGTTGACAATAAAATGTTTCTAAAAAAATACAATTTTTCTTAAAATACATTTACATATATGAATATAAGCATATAATAAAGTTGATATTTGAAGAAGTTGAGATTCTCCACTCAATACAATATCTCGAAATCCGACAGAAAGTGGAGAACGGAAGGTCTTGACTAGTGTCAAGGGTTCTCTCTGACTACCACGCTATGTGGGAAACAATGTGAAGCTTAAATTTAAAAGAATTAAATGTATGTGCAGGTAATAGTCACTTACGTCGCTGATAGTAAGTATATTCTGAGTCATTTGGAAGAGATTTCCTTACTTTAGTTAGATTAAGTAACAGTTAACAAAACAGCTTAAAAGAAATATACAAAAATGTCTCACAGGTCTTGGTATAAGCAACACTAGATTCTGAATTTCAAAAATAGACTCAATATGAATAGCTATACTTGAACACTGAAGGTCGTCTTAATCAGACTCACAGTAATAATCAAAAATATAAACGGTATGGAGGTCAAGATATTTTATTTGCAATTTATTCTAAATCAAGTGCGACGAACAGACCGGGTTAATAAAACAGTTGATTCATACAAGGCCGAGGAAATTTCAAATAACAAATTCCTCTTTTATTTTTATTGAGTATGAAAATATATTTCTGTGTTAATCCAGCTCTTACTGCATACATACTGGTATATATATTCGTTACAATTGTTAATAAAAACGTGATTCAGACACGTGACTAGAGAAACTCGAAATGACATTTATTATTCTAGAAATACTACATTCGTTACTAAATTGTTAGCCTATTTATGAATTTAAATGAAATAATGGGCTCTGAGAAATCATCAATCATAGTCATTATTGGATATTTCGGAGATGATTTACAGTAGAAAAATATTACTATTATTTTTAACTATATTTATACTATATACGAAAAGAAAGAAATAATTTTCTAATTCCACCTCACTGTGGATGGTGTGAAATATCACACTTAAATGCTTAACAGCACGCAGCTCCAACAGTAAAAGTTATATAGAACCAATTATAAACCTTACTAGCGGCCCGCTCACGGCATAGCTGCGTGAACTACGTAACTGTTTCGTTATATTGCAACCCTCAGGAGTGTTTTTTTGAAAAATAAAGTAGAATACGTTTCACCTTGGATTATATATTATATTGATGCAAAAAATCATTACAATCGGTCAAGTGGTTTAGATTTTTCATATAAACTTTCATCTCCTATTACAACCCTTTAGGGATTGATTTTTGAAAAAATATGTAGCCTATGTTTGACCGTGAATGTTTTACTACTTTCATTCTAAATTTCATCCAAATCGGACCGGTAGATTAGCCGTGAAAGCGTGACAGTCAAACACACAGACTTTCGCATTTATAATATAACTTTTAGTCAATATAATTACTTCTAGTCTAAAACAATCCAATTGTTTTCTTCTTAGTGTGATCTTCGTGGTAAGGTATATGCTATGAGAATATACTAAATAGATACAAGTGAATCTAATAAAAGTTAATTAGAAAAAGTTTACTGCACATTCATAAAGATATGTATGTGAATTGTTGTTAGAGCTAATTATTAGTTTTTATGCACACTCCTCTGTTGTTAGAGCTAATTGTCAGTTTTTATACTCACTCTTTTGCACAATTCTAGCAGTAGACTTCAAGAAAACCCTTCTTGAATTTCTTATAAAAAATGTTGATTATTTATTGCAAAACTAAACAAAAGATGCTCTTCAGAGTCTTCAGAATGACATGTTAAAAATTGTGAAACCTGCCTTTATCATGACAACGACAAAAAATGTAATTTCAAAGAAAGGACTCGTTATAATTTATCATAGCTCGATGAGTATGTTTTTCAATTTTCTAACTCACATGACAAAAATCATATTTAAAAGTAATTCTAAGGTGTTCTGATGGCACAAGGTTTGGGCCTAATCCAAATATTATTTAAGTACCTTGCTCAAGGTAATGGTAGGAATTGCCAAAGAAATTGTCCAAAAAAATGATTAGTCTTGTTGCGAAATATTTTCTGAGTGAATCATTCGAAGACAATTATTTTTTTTAAGACAATTTTGACCATTTTTTTCTAGCTTTATTAGACTTACTTTAATTTCTACTTGTAATAATCTAATTACGTTAATCTCACCTCTTTTGGTGAACAATAATAATAAATATAAAGTACAAATTTTGTCCTTGGCAAATGTAACGTAAAATATATGTGGATTGCAAATATAGCTCAAGCTGAGACATATGTAGTCAGTCAAGGTAATTAACAAAAACATTGAACTTGGTACGAGTCCTCGCCAAATCCAGCCACCTGCACGCTTTAGGTATTTGGCAGAAAGATATTACTCCCAAGCCAAAATCAGCATATAAAAAGAATCGCTAATTTAAGATGAGAATGTCTCGTTAAAATTTTTAAATACGCAAAGTACGCACTTTCCAATTTATTTTCTAAATTTATTTTATTAATTATAATTAACCTTTTCGCTTAATCCTTAATTAAAACGTGAGGAAATCATTTTCAACGAAGAATTATACAAATGAAGGAGTATGAAATTTGGCATAGTTAAAGTGTATTTACAAAAGAAGTGTAGAAAACCAATATTTTGCATTATTTATTTATTAGTATTATTTTATATTATTGAAATAATTAGTACACAGACGCTTATATCTTTGACTTTTATATAAAGTGCTAACGTTTAACTACTAACGCTTTTAACTTTACGTTGCCAAGGTATTTTATGCTTCAACGAGGACGTACGAATAAATTTAACTTAATGTATACTTATAAATAAAATTGAAGTGTCTGTCTGTAATATTAAAATAGCCACTTTTTTATTAAATGCCTACATATACACGGTACATATACCAATATATTTTTTTGTAATTCTGTTTATTTCGGCTAGTCTGTGGTACGACTGGACAGATTTTAACTGTACTTTTATTGGCAGATAACTGATAAAATAGGGCATAATTTAGTCTATAATAGTATAACTTTATCTCTTTTTTACCAATCAATCCTCCTTCGTTTATTTCCATACAACGTGACATTGGCAAAGTGAATAGAGCTTAACTTGCACGTTCGAAGCGCCAAAAAATAATAAGGTTACTTTTCTTGTTAAATTCCACGGGGACGAAGTCGCTAGAACAGTAAAGTCAATTATATTTTCCTAATTCATACAAATTAAAATCCCTATAAAAAATATAAATTCACTATTTCCCCATCCTGTGATAGGGCCCTTTCTTTCTATGACAAGATCTTCAACCTAACAAAATGGCTTAAGAATTTTTCATAACAATTTTCTATTATCTCATTTCGCACGGCTCCATTTTAAAGTTAACATAATCAGTATGAGAGGAATGTCCATTAGAGCCATAATGTTTTATTTCAGTTGCGATTACATCACGACCAGGAAGCAAACGTATTGTCTGCTCTTTTTATTCCACTAGATCGCCCGATGTATTTTAGTTCGCGCGCTCAATGCCACCAGGCCAACAACACCTCAATGAAGATAGTCTTTATTCTAACCTCATATGATTACTTAACATGTATTTGAGGCCAGTCGTGGCGCAGGGTCACGAAAAGTGATTGTAAACACGACTGGTTGTGGGTTCGATTCTCACTCGAGGAGTGGAAATATTTAATATTTCCATTTTTTCACTCTGGTATACAGACCTCCACTTAACACGCAATGCCCCCAGAATTCGACGGAACGGTGTGTTTTGACACTAGGTTCCCTCTGCCAACCCTTCTGTGTGCGGGATACAGCGTGAAGCTAAAAAAACATATATTTTGTTTATCTAACAATTTTTGTTACAAGGTTCGTGGTGTACCTCAAGGCTGTATTCTGGAGCAAATTCCTGAGCTAAGACGTTTCAAGTCCTTCTACTTATAAGTATATTAGTGAGGTGGACAAATCAAACAATTTGTGAAAACGAATTATATTTATTTTGGTCCCATTGTCTATTTATAAATTAATATTATATTTAAATTATCACATTACTAAATACCTACTTTTTACACATGATTTAGCATTAGCATAAATATAATTGAAGCATTAATTACATACCTAATAACCTTTTTTTCTTTAAATTTAATTTTAATACAAACTTTAAAATGAAAAAATAGTAATTCATTAAATTCTAAATATATGGCGGATCATATATTTAGGACAATACATCACTTAGAAGTGTTTACGCTTCATTAATTATTTCAACCATTCATACCTCAGTCTTCAATGCCCATTGCATTTTACATTTAACGCTTTATTTCTGCTAAATTATTATTCTTGCAATGTGATTAAGCTATGAAATTATTGTTTTAACTTCATATTTCTTTAAATAACATGAGATCTCCTCTATTCAGTACGTTATAAGGATTTGATGATGTTTTTTTTTTATAATTTTGTATGTTTTCAGCTTTAAAACTAAACTTATCGTGTATTATTTACAAATAATATTAAATTTAATTCTGCTCAATCGGTCCATACCGTTGCCTGAACCACGTCATGCCTCTATAATCTGGTTCATATACATCAGGAATCTCTTTATCAATAGCTTCACAGTAAACCATTTTAACTGACGCCTCGTTGAAAAGCCTTTCTTCGAATTTAATGAGTTGCTTGAAGAAACCTGTGTTTGGTCGAATTTGGGGTCTGTAAATAAAAAAAAATCTATTATAATAAACATATGCTGACTTTTTTACAAGTTTGCTTTATGGTTTATTTCATCAATTGAAAGTAAAAATAATAAAATATCTCACCGTCTTAATTTTAAATGATGGTAGGCATCACATAGTGTCATTTTGTAATATTTAACTAGATATGCTAAGCATAGTGTAACGGATCTTGAAACGCCTGCAACACAGTGGATCAATACAACTTCATTCCTAATAGCAACCTGTAAACAAAAAATAACTTTAAAAAATATTTCCATACCACATGTAAATGGTGTTATGAAAAGTCAATCCAAAAATTTATTTGCTTTATTTATAAGCAATGTGTCTGTATTAGACAAATACTTGGTGCTAATTGTAACCAAACCAGATAAGAGATTTAACTTAGTAAATCTTCGCAGAAGCTGAGACCTACGAAATTTCTTGTTTCTCATTTGTCCTTGTTAATTTGGTACATACGGCATGACCTAACTCAAAATTGGCAACTAAATTAAATAGAATCTTAGTATAAGATTTTTATGGTCGTTTTAGCATAACGGGCAGTTTTGAGTTAGGTAAGTCGTAGTAATTATGATATCTTTGCCATCATAACTATCGTCAAGGGCAAACTTA
This sequence comes from Dryas iulia moderata, assembly GCA_019049465.1. Classification (NCBI taxonomy): domain Eukaryota; kingdom Metazoa; phylum Arthropoda; class Insecta; order Lepidoptera; family Nymphalidae; genus Dryas; species Dryas iulia. The sequence continues at coordinate 13,175,154 of CM032425.1, forward strand.
TCTATGAAAAAATATATATTTTAATGAATTTTTATCTCACCTCATTTATAAGATCAGCAACCCTCTCCATATAGGGGTACATGTCAGAATTAGGAGTATCTAACAAAGGTACATAGTGTCTAGGAACATAATCTTCTGGAGGCGGTGGCAATTCCGGCGCAGCATTTATTACGAGACCTGGTCGTAATGCCTTTACAGCTCCAGGCAAGGCGTGGGCACCACACACGTAAACTGAGTCAATTACACGTGACACACCAAGAGGACATCCTCTGTTGACAAATAAGAGAAAAGATTAGTTATAATTATAATGAGATATAAGAATAATAAATATATAATTTACAAAAATTTTCAAAATCAAGTTTTTATTGTATTATACGCTGCAGCTTTTAAGCTTCACCCTATATCCCGCACACAGCAGGGTAGGTAAAGGGAACACAAGAGCTGAGACACACCGTTCCTCAGTTAAATTTTAAACTCTTTCGTATAATCTATTCTATATATATAATAAAAGAGTAGAAAAGTCAATTCTGTACATGAAAAATTTCAGAAAAATTTTAATTGGGTGCGTTAATATATCGATAACAGAGGCCAAAAATCCACTCAGTAGAATTTTTGTCTGTCTGTCTGTCTGTCTGTCTGTCTGTCTGTCTGTTAATTTGTTCGCCAATCACGCAAAAAGTACTAGATGGAAATGAATGAAATTTAGCATGGTGGTAGCTTATAGTCCAAAGGTACATATAGGATAGTTTTTATCCCGGTTTTCCATGTAGTTTTTTTGTAAAAAATAAAAAACCGATATAAGTAAATCATTTGTATAATGATATCTACCGGGTAGAAATTGATGAATTTTTGTATGGAGTTAGCTTAAAGGGTAGAGCAACATATGGGATAGTTTTTATCCTGATATTCAACAAAACTCTCGCAGAAAAATAAAATTAAAAAAAAAAACATTCAAATTATGTCGATAGTTCACAAGTGAAGCTAAATTTGTTTCAATATTACTAAATTAAATAATTATAAAATAAAATAAGCATAACATTCATTAAAGATACACTTGACCGGTCTATAAAACTTTATATAATCTATATGACAGCAGATGTCACTACGTTTTCTAGAACGGGTAGCGCCATTAGTTAACATTGTACTAGATATATCCTCTCTCACTCATTAATATTATTATTATAAAAATGCAAAAATCTGTATCTATGTGTTACGTTTTCACGGGTAATCTACTGGCCCGATTAAGATGGAATTCGTAAAGAAGATTGTTGATGACGTGGGGTCAAATATAGGCTACTTTTTAAAAAATCAAACCCTATGAGGTTGAAACAGTGGATGAAACTTATGTATGTTTAGTATATAGTGAGAATGAAAGATCTGAACTCCTTGACTGAAATGAATGAATTTTCTCAGGAAAATAGTTAATGAGGCAAGGTCAAACATAGACTACCACCTTTCATAAAAAAAAACCAGTCCCAAAGAAACAATAGAGGATGAAAGTGGTAGTTCACGTGGCGAAGCCGCGAGCGGGTCGCTAATATTCATATAAAGTGAGTTACAAAAATATATATTCCGCCATTTTGTAGCGGCGGCCATTTTAGATTACCAACATTATTGATTATTTATAATAGACCTAACAGGACAATGTGAAATGGCTCAAATTTGTTCGCAAGATTTTACCAACAAATCAAAGTAATACAAGTTATATTTATAACAGCATGTAAAAGCTGAAATTTTTTATTTAACTTTGATATCATAAAGAGACAATAGCATTAAACTCTCTGAATGTGTGCGATGGTTTTGAGTTCTATTACTAGTCGAGGAATTTATTTCATATTATTTCTTCAGTCTCAACACGTAACGTGGCACAGAATTGGCAAATAGTTCAGATCTTGGTTAATCAACAATATTTATAAAAAAATTAAGAAAGAAAAAAAATAACAAATTAAAATCGTATGCAAAAAACTGTTGTTAACATTATATTTGAGTGAACAACATATCTTGGCTACAAAAATTTCGTCGTAGCTATTAATATATTCGAAGGGATTTGACGGAGATACAAGGCTCCAATAAATAACACACGCCCCCTACAAAGATCTACGATTTGTTTACATTAATCGTCACTAAAGTGGCATACTTTGTAAACTACTTAGTATTATTTTTGTTTTTTTTAGCTTCACGCTTTTTCATAACGGGGTAGTTAGAGACAACCTAGTGTTAAGACACTTCGTTCTCCATTTTTCGCCTGATTTAAGACATGTTGAACAGCGAACCTTTCCTCTTTTTTGGTACTAAAATGTAGAAATTACAGTAATTTAACCATAATCATAACCCCAAGTTGGAAACGAACCCATAACCAATCGTGTTTACATACGCTACCCCGCTGCGCCACAATGGCATCTCCTTATTATATACTTTTTGTGTTAATACATAATATAATTTTAAATTTATATAAATTTTATGTGATAGGGTACTGAAATTTAAATTTTCATCTACTTTAGATAAAAATCACAAGTTACAAGTTGCTGTTTATAGCAAACCGACCGTGGGTTCGATTCCTCACGGGGCAATGACAATATTTTAAAATATTTTTCACTTCGCCTTTGTAAAAGCTCGAAAAATCCCTTCTTGCTACCCGCAGAGCGTGGACTTTCCGAAAATAGTAAAGTTATATAAGTGTTTTAGAGAAATATGCTCAAGATCACGAAGACTTCTACATTCTTTTACTTTTAAGCTGATTTCACTAGAGGAATGTGTGATATCTTTATATCTCAAAAAAATGTCAACAATTCGGCACGTAAACAGCATACCACAGGGTTGTGTCATCCTGGCGGTCGGCCAGCGCGTCTGACCTAGCGCGAACTTGCGTACGAGTGATTACCAATTTGGTGAAAATATTGAAATTTTTAAATAAAACTTTTAATATTATTTATTTATTTACTTAAAAAATATAAATAAATTGTAGTTAATTATTTAGTTTAATAAAAAAAAAATTATTGATTGATATATTTTTGAAAGCTTACGATTGTTCGAACTGAATTTTTATCTTTTAATAATGTTTATTTATTTAAAATAATATAATTACATTGTAGGTAATTTAATTTAATAAAATGTGTTTTTAAATGAGTTAATTTTTAAATTTTACGTGATATTATGATCAAAACAAATAAATTAATAAACGAATACAACTTCATAAAGTTGATAAATTTATATTACCTTTTTTAATAAGTTTTCATTTTATTTTAATACATTTTATATTATGTATACTTATTGAGTGTTTTGTTAATAATTTCAGTAAATTTTAATTACTGTTTCAATATTCTTTATATTTACATTATAAATATGTTAATATTTTCGTTAATTTCGTCCAAAAAAAATCATATACGAACTAACCAAAAAATATATAATCCGAAAAAATCTGCATAAAACATTAATTAAACCATCAATAATTTATAACAAAATTCAGCATGTCCTTCTTAATTCGATTTATAATTTGAAAAATACTATTATTTTTAATATTTTATGTAAATAAACTAACCTATTCAATTCCTCTTTGGTAGGTTTCACATCGACATCATCAACTCTCGGTTCGTTCTCGTTCCCAACACTTGCAACTTTATCTTCTGCTGTCAGGACCTTCATTATTAACACAAATGTCACTTTGGCCAACAGTTAATGACACTTCACTCAAAATTTACCACTCAACGAAAAGTTTGTTCTGAATAAAAAAATCCTTTAAAAAAATCAATAATTAAAGCTTAAATAGCTTTTAGAAGTCAATTATAATATTTATTATTTTCGTTTATGTTAATTTCTTTCAGTAACTTATAATTTCGTATATCGATTTGATAATTTTTAAATTCGGGAAGCGTGCGCGCGCGTCGGTCGCTACAGCGCGCACTGAAAAAGCTTCACCTGTGATTGCCTACAACATCCGGCATTCCAATACTATTCTGGTACGTTGGTGACTCTGGCTTGTTTTGTTTACAACGAGAGCTACTGTTTTTGGTCCCTTAACGAAGGTTATTTATGACTGAGTTATTATTATTATGCGATGAATGTGTGTATTCGTTTTGTGCGATATTTAATGTTTAAATTATTTTTAAAAATGTAGAATAATGTGATAAATTTATAAGTTGTCAGTTTAGCTATTTTTGTATGATTTTTTTTATTAAAGTGGGTATATGTTATAAGGAAAATTAAAATAGCTTCGTATTCTTTGGCCTACAAGTGCATGTGCTTGACATATATGACATTTTTATTTTAAATGATTATGGGGCCAACCGTGGCGCAAAGAACACAAAGTATGAGTGGAAATATTTACCCACTCGAGGAGTGGAAATATTTAATATTTCCATTTTCTTCGCTCCGGTGTCGAGGCAAAGCGCGGCGTTAAGTTCCGCCACTTAACACGTAATGCCTCCGAATTCGACGAAAAGTGGGGAACGGAGTGTCTTAACACTACGTTCCCATTGCTTACCCTGCTGCGTGCGGGATATAACGTGAAGCTAAAAAATGAATATTTTTTTATTTTTCTATGCATATTTTAGCAGTTTGCAAGCTATACTGTTTTTTGCCATTATTTGATAACTCCTACTAATTATTTATAGCAAAATGCTTTTATTGATTGTTGTGTTTTATTTTAACCATGCATTTGTTAGACCTTATGTTGAGAGGTATTATGTTAAAGAATATTAAGAAATAGTTTAAATTGCATTTAACTGCAGAAATTAATATATCACTGTTAAATAACACCCGTGTGACTTCATCACTTTGAACTGTCTTGTGCTAAAAATCGAGGGAATAAGTGAAATTGGTTGCTAGCGGCTTTCAGCTGCGCTTTTTCCGCGTAACAGGGTAGTCAGAAAGAGCTCAGTGTCAAGACACTCTGTTATCCACTTTCCTCACAAATCAAGTGTTGAAGAAAATAATTTAAATGTAAGTCACTCTCCCGAGTGAAAATCGAACTTTCAACCAATCACGTTTACAGTAACACGACTTACTTAACGATTTACTACGTAATTATATTATATAACAATCACATTCCAGTTTTTCGAGTCCAAATAAATATATTTATAAAGAAAACTTAAAAAAAAAATACTTAAAAAACTTTCTTCACTAATTTAAAAATTCTTTGTACATTAAAGTAACAAAAGAATTAAAAACGTTTTTTCGCTACCCCCTAATCTATGAACTAATCCCAGCAGTAATAAGACAGCTTTATTAATCATCTTGGATATGGGAATGCTGCAGCTGATAATTTCAATCATATCGTTTATCGTTTTTGTTTTTTTTAGCTTCACGCTGTATCCCGCATACAACGGGGAAGGCAGAGGGAACCTAGTGTTAAGATACTCCACTCCCCACTTTCCGCCAAATTCGGAAACATTGCGTAAGTAAATGGCGGAACTTAACGCCGTACTTTGCCTCGACACCAGAGCGAAAAAAATGGCAATATTAAATATTTCCTTCAACTCGTCGAGTGGGAATCGAACCCATAACCAGCCTCTTTACAGTCAAATGGCTCCAAAGCTTATATAAAACGCTTTTTACCATTTATACAAATGTTTAATTATCTTGTTATACATAGGTATAGGAATATAGATTCCTATCCCCTATAGCTTTTAAAATTAACAGGTTTGACATTGCATTGCCTCAACTATCTTCCGTTCTTTGCGTTTTTAATATTAATGAATATTGTTATATATTATTCTACACCTTCCACATTCAATTGTTTGTACATTCGTGCGTGTGAGTAACACTTTAAATATATTTAAATATTTAATCAACACCATTCTTTCTTATCAAATAAATATTGTTTTAGTAGTTATAGTGGTATTTATTAAAATCTCTCTAAAGAGATTATAATACCAAAATCAACAAGAGCGTATACCTAATTTAAAGAAGTGCGGGTCCAAACCGATTCTAATATATTTTGTTTTTGTCAAATTTATAGTTCGAAAATGCATACATATGATAAACTCAGTAATCAATTTTCATATAATATGCATATATTATATGACAATAACAATAATATGCTAATATTATAATGAAAAATAATTGATTAGGGGCTTACCGCCCCAATCCTCCTTATTAGCAAAAGTAAGCTAAGCTCTTACCCCCTCCCTCATGCTTACGTAAACATTTTTCATTCGGGGGGCCAGTCGTGGCGCAGTGGCAGAAACATTTGACTGTAAACGACTGATTGTGGGTTCGATTCCCACCTGAGGAGTGGAAATATTTAATATTTCCATTTCCTTCGCTCTGGTATCGAGGCAAAAGCGCAGCGTTAAGTTCCGCCAGTTAACCTACTTAAAATTCTCGCTTCAGATTAAACTAGTTAAAAGATAATATGCCTAGATACTTTTTACATTCATACCCCCTTTTTTAGCTTCACGCTATATCCCGCGCACAGCAGGGTAGGCAGATGGAACCTAGGGTTAAAACACTCCGTTCCCCACTTTCCGCCGAATTCGGAGGCATTGCATGTTAAGTGGCGGAACTCAATGCCGCGTTTTGCCTCGACACCAGAGCGAAGAAAATGGAAATATTAAATATTTCCAAAAAGACATTTAGATAAATTTCGACGCAGCTGGTAGTAGAACGCAAGGCTCAGTGGTGAGAGCGCCTGGACGGTATTCAGGAGGCGCGGGTTCGAATCCCGCTGCGTTCAATTTTTTATTTATATTGTGCGCACGACTGGCCCCGTTGTTCTCATAAAATTCTTTATATATATTAGTGTCCGACCGAAGGTTCGGTTTCGGTTTCGGTTTCGGCAAAAATTGTTGTTTCGGCCGTAGTTTCGGTTTCGGCAAAAAAACTGCCGAACCTTCGGCAATGCCGAAACTACTTGCACGTGAGGTACTCTGACTCTGACTGAATTTTCACGTCGCTTAGATACTTGTGAGTGTTGTTCTAGCTTGTGAATCTTATCTTAAGATAAAGTAAACGATTTTAATATATTATAAATTATAAATTAATGACGAGAATATTATGAATTGCTGACGACAGATTAAATGAACAATTCCTGTTAGTCTGTAACCAAACTGTGTGACGGTTCGTGGGTCCTTTCAAGAGGCGAATACCTATAAATATTGCGAACCCTGGGCTAGTTACTATATTCGATGCTTGCCTTATAATTATTATTTAAATATAACCGTTTTCTGTATTAATGTTACACAGTATAAAGTCAACTAGCGGCCCGCTCGCGGCTTCGCCGCGTGAACTACATAGCTGCTTCGTTATATTGCATCACCCGGGGGTGGGTTTTTGAAAAATAAAGTAGCCTGTGTTTAACCTTAGATTCTCAACTATAATTATGACAAATATGTATAAATTTATTATAATCGGTCAAGCAGTTTAGATTTTTCATATAAACTTTCATCCTCTATACCATTTAGCGGTTGATTTTTGAAAAAATAAGTAGCCTATGTTAGACCCAATAACTTTTACTACTTTCATTCTAAATTTCATCCAAATCGTACTGGTAGATTAGCCGTGAAAGCATGACAGACAAACACACAGACTTTCGCATTTATAATATAAGTATGGATAAACATACATATATCTAATGTAAATCTTATCATAAATTAGCACATAAATTTCCTTGCAAGAAATGCACAGTTGAGTAAAAGGTTTTCATTTTCGTAAAAAATACCTATTTACCAAGTGTTGTCTTAAGTGGAGACTGAGGGTCTTGGTAACCCACAGGTCCCCGGGCTACAGCTCGAAAAGCCTCTATGTAAATCCCTAGGAGCCTTGGGCAAAGAGACATGGCGTAGGTCTCTAGTACTTACTATTTTTTTATTATTTCTAAAAGGGGGCAAACTAATAGAAGGACCGTCGTATCGTAAGTGTATGTTTTCGCTCATGGACATCTACAACATTAGAGAAATTGTGGACGCATTGCCGACCTTGAGGATGAAGAAGAGAGAAAGATGAGATATAGAGATCTGGCTTACAAGAACCGGAACGCATCATCAATTGGGCGGTTAATTTTTGACGTGATAGTGGTCGCGAGATATTTGAATATTCCCAAACAACTAGCTAAGATTATACATTTTAAAAGTTACTTTTAGATACGGCATTTCGGGACATGGAAGACAAATATAGAGGACAAAGGTAGCACTACTCCCGGTCATCGTATGTCCCGGCCCGTTGTTATCGTAGACATTGTAATTCTACATGATGATAATCTCTTGAAGACAATAGAAAAGTTTATTAAATAAAACTTAAACTACTACTACCAAACCGGCGAATGTAAAAAGGCAAACCCTAGCCAATAGCCAACTTGAAAACGGCTGCTATTAGAAGATATGTTTTTTATTTACATTGTTTTAGCGACCGTCCCACAATCAATCGCGTTTTTTAGGTCTTCGTGGCGCAGTAGGACAGCATCTGACTGTAAACGACTGGTTGTGGGTTCGATTCCCACTGAAGGAGTGGATATATTTATTATAATATTTCCCTTTTATTAGCTCTGGTGTTGTGACAAAGGCGCGGCGTTAAGTACCACCACTTAACACGCAATACCTCCGAATTTGGCGGAAAGTGGGAAACGGAGTGTCGTAACACTAGGTTTCCTCTGCCTCCCCTGCTGTGTGCGTATGTGTATAAAAATGTACATAATAAAATATAATTAAAAACGAAAAATAATATAATAAAATCAACGTAATTACAATAATTCAAATGCACATGTAATTTTTAAAGAGTAAAAAATGTACATTTTTTACGTATTATACAAATTTTATGACGTCATCAGCAGTTTCGGTTTCGGTTTCGGTTTCGGCCGAAACTGAAGTCAGAACCGAAGGTTCGGTTTCGGTTTCGGTTTCGGCTGAAAATCCAGTTTCGGTCGGACACTAATATATATAATATATTATAGTTTTCAGATAAAGTATCACGGTTTATCTATTTTAAATTGGTTTACTACAAGAATATAATTGCTTTATCTCTTAGATAATTTGCCACAATATTTTTATGTTGTTTATAGGCAGTCTGATAACTATCTAATTGTCAATTAAAATATATCTCTACCTACTGCTATATATCTATAAAAAACTTACTTGCCAAAATACACATGTCTTTACAACTTGGCTTTGCGAATAACAGGATCAACAGAAGACCTAATGACAAGTGACTCTGTTTTTAACTTTCCATCATAAATCGAGACGTTGTGTGTTAAATATCGGAATTAACGCCACGTTTTGTATTAAGTATCAGAGCGGACAAATGAAAATTATTTACAGTCATTCCCCCGAGCCGGAATCAAACCCACAAGCATCGCTTTAGCAGTCAAACGCTGTCGAACCGCTCCGAAACGCCTCGTTACATATCATAGGTATCATAGATATGACATATAAAAACTTAACAATAGAATCATTGTATTAATAACCTTTGAAATATTATGTGAAAATAATTTATTATGTAAAAAATCATTACTAAGGCCACGTTCAGATGACAAGCACTCAACGCGCGTTTTGATAGCGCGCGTTTACAAATATAAGCATTTTGGGACAGGACAGGACGTACACATGCTAGTGCGCGTTTGAATGAAGCGTACGTTGAATGTTGCACTAGCTTGACCGTTGTCAACGCGCCTCAAGGCGTGTTTTGAGAATATTTTTTTATGTGTCCGTTCAGATGAGTGCGCGCTTTCGAGTTCGTTCATCGGTCCGAAAGAAGCCAAAGATTTTAATACGAAATCATTTATTAATAATATAGAGAAACGTCTAGCCAAATTATATTATGTAAGGAGAGAAAGTAAGTCATTAAATGATTCGTTGGGCATTCTGAAGTAGTAACATTTTTTCTATCTGACTACCCCGCAAGGGATACAGGGTGAAGCTAAAAAAAACATTTTTTCTATCTAATTGGACCTTACATCTCCTTTTTCTGTCGCGTCGCTTCAACCCTTGGTATAAAACAAACGTTAAAACGATTTATACAAACATCTTCCTTCAACTAATGAAAAAACTCTAAAGAACCATGGCGGCCACGGCAACTCGCGTTCAACGCCTGACTACTGAATTTGAGGGGTATAAAAGCAAATCCGCTTCAGTCACAAAATACCCAAATCGAGTAAACTGAAAATTTCTACTGTGTCGTAATTAATCAATATTTCTACCCGAATTATATGTTGGTTCTTTTATTGGAATAGGTTATTAATAAAACATTAATTAAAATAAAATAACTTTACAATAACCATATAAAAATTGAGAAATACTGTAGGACTAAAGCGTGTTTGCACGTTAATATTCATAGTATGACAGCTAACAGCCACTATCCAAAATCGACTTACTATGAAAAATGAAATATATTCACCATCTTAGATATTTTGAAATTACGACTTTTGATTGGTTGATTGTGACTGTGGCGTATTTGCTCGTAACATTTTTTGGATCGAAGCTGTTTTGCATCTAAACGTTATTTTCTAAGTGCTTTTTTTATAGGATCGGGGTGGAATATCAGGTTGCCTCTCATCATATAGTGTAGCCCTTTGTGAGCTCTAAAATTTCGTATACTCAGTTAAAAAAATGCATTTTTGGACTGAAGCGGTTTTGCTTTTATACCCCTCATGTGAACACTATACAAAAACTTAAAGCGCGTTGAACGCTCTCAAACTTATAAACATTTTCTACGTGAAGTCCCATACGTGACGTTTTACATTAACTAATTAAATGCAATTGCAATTAATTGCAATTGAAGGGAATGCAACTAATTGAATAACATTTTTTTATTGCATAAAGAGACAATCGAGCAGAGAGTTAACTTTGCCCATGGGCATCTGGCATGGACATATAGAGGCCTTGAGGATGAAGGAGAGAAGGAGGGAGGAAGGATTTGTGGGAATAGGGAGAGCTGACTTGAATGTCAATTAACTGGAACACATCACTAGACATTTGGCGGTTCATTTTTGACATGATAGTAATCACGAGGCATTCGAAGAACGACGCTCCTACCATCAAGTATCTGGTTTACCCACCTTTTACGGTATTCTACCTAGCAACAGCGAGGGACATTATATTTTTAACCCGACGCCCAGCGGGAAATTGACTTGAATTGTATTTTTAATAGTCGTTTTCAATTCAGTATCACCTAAGTGAGAAGACAATTTATTATATAAAAGTTAATTAAACTATTATAATTTAATATAACTCTGTATATTCTCAAAGCGACCGATTGCAGTGTAACATAAATATTAGGTTAGGTAATTAACACAGGTCTTACTCGATCAGAGGTATACAAAAAATCTGTATTTTTTATAATTTCAAAGTCCAATAGCAATTACATACAAATCTTACAAGAAATAAATATATACATAGTTTTAAACATTTTTAAGACGTTATTCAAACGCAAAGGTGATGAAAAGTATGTTTTTTTTCTTTCACGCTGTATCCCGCACACAGCGTGCCCTGAAATCCGACCGCAGACATTGCCTACCCTGGTAGGAACCTAGTGTTAAGACACTCCGTTCCCCACTTTCCGCCGAATTTGGAGGCATTGCGTGTTAAGGGGTGGATCTTAACGCCGCGCTTTGCCTCTGATACCAGAGCGAAGGAAATGGAAATATTAAATATTTCCGCTCCTCGAGTGGGAATCGAACCTACAATCAGTCGTTTATAGTGACACGTTCATGCCACAGCGCCACGACCGACCGCAAAATATTTTTAGAACCTTGTAAAGCTTTTTCCAAAAGGCGCAGGTTTGAAAACAGCTGCGCTTTTATAGTTTTTTTTTAAATATTTTACATTGATTTATATATATCTTCAAAATTATTATCATTTAAACTTATTTACACTTTTTGTATCTACGAAATACTTGACAAATATCGACTTGAAGTCAATAACATCGTTCTCTTTCTTCTCTTTATTTAATAAAACTATACTTATAAAAAAGTAAAGAAAACAGTGTTATAAATGAATATTAATCATTTAAGCGAATCATAGCTTAAAAACATTTTACATGAAATAACGCTTGACTTGAAAGAGTGCTTCTTTTTCACGTCAAGCGTTGTAAGGATGAAAATGTTCTGGATTTCGTTCACTTGGCAAATAGAACTTGTGTAGTGCCTTATTTTTTTTTGTTTTTTTTATGGAATAAAGGAGGCAAACGAGCTGAAGGCCCACCTGGTGTTAAGTGGTTACCTTCGCCCATAGACATCCACAACATTCAAGTTATGGATGCGTTGCCAGCCTTGGGAATGTAGGACAGAAGGAGGTAGGAAGGATGGGAATGGTGGGAATAGGGAGAGCTGGCTTACATGCCATCAAACCGGAACACATCATATGATATTTGGCGGTTCGTCTTTGACACGATAGTGGTCGCGAGCCAGTCGGAGAACGAATCTCCTACCACCAAACTACTGGGTTACCCGCCTTTTACGGGACGCTACCCAGCGGCGGGGGGGAATTGTATTCTTAACCCGTCCCCCCACGGGAAAATTTTGGCGATTTTCTTTTATTAAACTACTATTATTTTTTAAAACAGTTAATGATTTTTTTTTAGCTTTACGCTGTATCCCGTACACAGCAGGGTAGACAAAGGAAACATAGTGTTAACACACTCCGCACCCCACTTTCACTCTAATGATTTATGCAGTTTTAAAATTTGACAAAATTAAGGGAACGAACTTATCAACAATATTTTTTTTTCAGTCAATTAAATATTTGTAATAATAACTTAATAATACTTGAGTTGCGTTTAACAATACTTGAGAGTACAATAATGAGTTTTCTTATAAATTGTTTGACAATATAAAAACTTTTTCATATAACTTGTAGTCAATAATAAACATAACATATGTTTACTCTTAACTTTTCTAAAAAATCTCAATATCGCATTAAAACAATTGTTTAAAAAAAAACATTTAAAAATTCTGTTGATTCGTGTCGTACCTATACATGTTTTTTTTTGAATAGGGAAACTCTGTTTATGGGCTCACAGGTGCATTTGGCATGGCATTTGTAAGTATTAATTTGTATTGTGACAATTTTAAAAGCACTGAGACTTATATTTAATGTAATCTAATGGTGATGTCCATCTCTGACCAACTGTAAGCGATTTTCTTTTCTTTTTTTTTGTGGTAAATATATATAATTGTAATATACATAATTACAAGGTACATATATATAATTGTAATAAAAACAGCCACCCAGCTCACGCTTTGTTCCCTCTTTGGTGTTGTAGTTTTGCTAGCACAGCCTCCGTGACAGAGACGTCACGCCCGTAAATAGCTGTTTTGAGGTTGTGCTCCATGATTTGTTTTGGTGAGGCCGTCATCGCTCGGCTGATGAAAGTATACCTATACATGTTTAAATAGTGAATATAAACAAATTTATTAATATAAACCCAAATCTCATTATTTTAGCTATCTCATTTGTTTATAATATTATAAGCAAACAAGATAGCGAAAAAAAATAAATATTGAATATAAAATTAACACATTTAGAGCACGCTTAAGGTTTTTTTCTGATTTATATCTATTAAAGTTGCAAGAGAGCCCAGTGTCTTGACACTCTGTTCCTGACTTACCTTCTGAATTAGAAACATTGATTGGCAAGTAGATGGTATTGCTTTTAAATATTTTTAAATTTTTAATCCATACTTAGGAAAATTGAAAAAGACATCCACACAGCTGTTAGCAGAACGCATGGCTCAGTGGTGAGAGCACCTGGACGGTATTCAGGAAGCGTGTGTTCGAATCCCGTTGCGTTCAAATTTGTATACGTTTTCTAAATGTCTACATGGTATTAGTAATAGTAAAAAAAATTATAGACATTGCCCATTTACAGAGATATTGAACGCCTTAACAAATTAACTTTCTTAGGACAATAAATATTTCAAAACAGGATTTTAACTACTTAATAGTAGCTATTCGAGTACAATCGAGGCCGTCTACATTACTTGCCACATAAATTACTAAGACGAGAATTTACTTTTTGAATACTATGCAATATAAAAAAAAATTTGAACGAGAAGAAATAAAAAAGAACTAAGACATAGAAGGAAAGGTTAATTATGTAAAAATTTACAGTTAAATGTTAATTCATAATGAGTCTATTGCATAAATAAATGTTCAAAAAATAAATGTTCCTTAGCAACATCAATCAGCGAAGGTGAATGATCCTTATATAGTAGTGCAGGGGTAGGCAATCTGCGGTCCGCTTTATGATTATATGTCTACCAAGCGTTTTTATTTATATTGTAGATATATTATTATCCCGCCATGTATTAAATTGTACTTGTAATTAATGTGACGTATTTTAAAATGCAATATTGCGAAGTATTTTTTTTTATTCTTAACTTTTATACGAAATGTTTTTTTTCATATTTCGTATTTTTGTAATCTGATGTTTATAATACGAATATAATTATTATTCAAACGCCTAATACTTGGACCAGACAAGTACCAAATAAAACAAATTGTGCATATAATTAAAATATCCTTGAAAATACTTTATTATATTAATGAGTATATTTTACTATTTTATTATAAGTTCAAATTGTCTAAAGATCTTTAATAATATATAAAAGCCTAATTAATGTTTGCAACCGTAAAAACTATAAGAATTGAAGCTTCAATTTAGTAAATGTTGCTTACCCCTGACGTAGTGTAATACTTAAAAATAATACCAATCAAAACAAATGGCACACAACACAAAAAATATATGCATATTCAAAATATCCTTGAAAATCTTTTATTATATAAATGAGTATATTTTATTCTTTTATTATGAGTTTAAATTGTCTAAAAATTTATATCTTTACCTGACAGAAGTTTCACAAAATTTAGTCTATCTTCAAGTGGGAGACTATTTAGTAAATATCTAACGGACTACAATTACATATGTATCATTCAATGCAATACGTAAAAGGCACTTTAACTTTCTGGAAACTATAAAAGGCAAAATCCACGCTAAAGGCTTAGTATACATTTTATGCTTGCAACTAAGCGACGTATAAATATAAAAGAATCAGAGAATAAAAACTTTTAAATACGGTTAAAACATTTTTATTAAAAATGCAGTGATTTGTGTATATTTTGTGAGTGACATATGAATAATTCCACTAAATTAAGCTTTTGTGTGTTTAAATACAAAGTTATATACCCTTAAAAGGAAAATATAATTTCCGAGTGCATTCACAGCTACTTAATAACAAAGTACATAAGGATTATCTTTTAAACAATTATCTCTAACAATTGCATGTTATCTTAGTATAGCTAAATCCTTGATTTAAATCTAAAAGTACCAATATATAGACGGTACCAGTACCGATAACATTTAGTTTAAACTGCATTTCAACATTGTTGCTTGTGCCTTGGACCTTGGAAGATGTTTATTATTTGTGTAATTTTGCTCACCGTAATATATTTCTACGCAACACGTAATCACAGTTATTGGTCAAAACGGAATATTAAACATGAACCGGCATTACCGTTATTTGGCAACCATTTTAAAAAAGCTTTTGGTATGAAAAGTATAACTCAAGTTACCCACGAAATCTATTATAAATATCCCAAAGAAAAGGCAGTAGGCTACTACTCGGGAAATATGCCAGAGCTGATAATTAGAGATCCAGAAATAATAAAAGACATATTGAGCGTGGATTTTCCTTACTTCTACATACGTGGTTATGGGAAAGATGCGAAAAAGCAACCTTTGTTACATAATCTGTTTCACGCAGAGGGAGACTCCTGGAAATTAGTGCGTCAAAGATTAACTCCCGCCTTCACAAGTGCCAAATTAAAAGGTATGTTCCCACTAATTGTTAAGTGTGCAGAAAAGCTTCACGGCTTGGGAGACGAAATTATAAAGACAGGCGGAGAATGTGACGTGCGAGATCTCATGGCTAGATTTACAACAGAATTCATCGGTGCTTGTGGTCTAGGTGTGGAAATGGATACCATTAGGAACGAAGATTCTTTTTTTCGGAAATTAGGTAAAAATATGTTCACACGCTCCTGGAAAGATGTTTTCTATTTTAGTATTGCAGAAATATTTCCAGAAACCGCTGGCTTAATACGTATTTTTGATAAGAAACTTGAAGACGTCCTCATTAATATGATAACAAAAATTTTCCAACAGCGAAACTTTAAACCTATAGGAAGAAATGATTTCGTGGACTTACTTTTAGAATTATCAGCAAATGGTAAAATAGTGGGGGAGTCCATTAAAGAGAAAAACCCAGATGGGACACCAAAGATAGTTGAAATAGAAATGGATCTAATGTGTATGATTGCACAGGTGTTTGTATTTTTTGGAGCAGGTTTTGAGACATCAGCTTCATCCACAAGCTTTACACTATATAAACTAGCTCAAAATCCAGAAATACAGGTGAAGATACAAAAAGAAATTGACGAAGTGTTAACAAAATATGATAATAAATTATGCTACGAAGCGGTATCAGAAATGAATCACCTGGATATGGCATTTAAAGAGACTTTGAGGATGTTTCCTCCTCTTGGGATATTGCAAAGGGTTTGCACAAAAAAATATACAATCCGACAGTTAGGTATAACAATTGATCCTAATGTTAAAGTGGTAATTCCTTTAGAAGCGATTCACAATGATCCACAATATTATGATAATCCAGATCAATATATACCTGAAAGATGGGCGGGCGGTGAGATGAAACAAAATCAAAAATACGTTTACATGCCATTCGGTGAAGGTCAAAGGAGTTGTATTGGTAAGAATTTACTACATGTATAACTATTGTTTTTCTTCCTTAACCTCTTATATAGGTAGAAAAGAATATTCCTTGTATTTAAAAATTTTAGCTTATTGGTCAAATTTTTGACGATTTTAAGAATCCAAATATTTTGGGCTCAAATAGAAAATATCTTATATTGTTTATAATAATTGTTTTATCAGTATATAAATTAATACTCCATATTAATAATTGAATGCGAAAATCTGTCTGCCTATTACGCTTTCATTGCAAAACCACCGCGGCCCGATTTGGGTAGAACTTAGAATTAAAACAGTTAAAGACTCAAGGTCAAACATAAATCTATTACTTTTTAAACATTTTTAAAGTGTTATTCTCTACTAAGGAAAATTGAAAAAAACATTTAAAGAAAACGTATAAACATTTGAACGCGGGATAGAGCGGGATTCGAACCCGCGCTTCCTGAATACCGTTCAGACGCTCTCACCACTGAGCCATGCGTTCTACTATCCGCTGCGTCGAAATTCTTATACGCCTTATTACAACTTATTTATGTTGTTAGGGTTCGAATCCCGCTGCATTTAAATTTTTATACGTTTTCTTGAATGTCTTTTTCAATAAATCCATTATTTTACAAAATCATCCTCTTAAAGAGTTGAATTAAGGCTTATTGTATGAAAAATCTAAACTTATTACTTAAACCGCTAAATTTTGATTAATTTTTTCAAGTTATAGTATCTAGTAGTCGAATATAGTAGCTAGTATTGTTATACTTTTTTATATAGCTTTCTGTTGTGCATAATTTACTTTTAGTTACCTTTATTGACACAAACATTAGGGTAGTGAGAGTGAATAATGAAAAGGATTTTATCTCACAGTCATTAACCTTGCTATCATCAATGCGCGGTGAGAGCGTCTGTCTGTAATCGTGCCAGGTTTGCGTTCAATTCCCTCTCGCTGAAATGATAACAATTTGATTCTTTTCATTTTCCTGTCTAGTAAATAAGACAAAACGCACTGTTCAGCGCGTTGTGCTATTTCGAATGAATGCGGAGATTGAAAAACGAAATATCTTCACACTAGGTTCTCTTTGACTACCCTGCTAGGTGTCAAGGAGAGTGAATCTGGTAAAAAATCTTTAAATAATACTAATCATAATTGCAAACAGATTACAGGCAGACATTGTTCCACTGCGCTTTGACGGTCTCTCAATTAATTAGTCTTGCAGATTCATGCTTTTCCCCACATAGCAGAGTAATCAGAGATAAGCTAGTGTCAAGACACTCCGTTCGCCGCTGTATTAAATAGTTAAATATTTTGAGGCCAGTCGTGGCGCAGTGGGACAAGCGTGTGACTGTAAACGACTGGTTGTGGGTTCGATTCCCACTTGAGGAGTGGAAATATTTATTATTTCCATTTTTTGCTCTGGTGTCGAGGCAAGACGCGGCGTTAAGTTCCGCCACTTAACACGCAATGTCTTCGAATTCGGCGGAAAGTGGCGAACGAAGTATCATAACACTAGGTTCTTTCTGCCTACCCTGCTGTGTGCGGAATACAGCGTTAAATATTGAATTTATCATAAATAACACTTTGTTTTTCAATTTCAGGTGCAAGGCTGGGTCATATGCAATCCTTGGCAGGACTGGCCGCACTCCTTCACAGATTTTCTGTAGAGCCATCGAGTAAAACACCAAGCAAATTAAAAATAAACCCTCACCTGAATGTTGTACAAGGCTTCATGAACGGCATTCCTCTTAAGTTAACGTTAAGGAATAAATAAACATAATTTAAAAGGCTAAGATCTCGATATGCAATAATTGCAAAAATTTATATTGCTTTTTTTTCTTGTTTTTTATTGTAGCTTCACGCTGTATCCCGCACACAGCAGGGTAGGCAGAGAGAACCTAGTGTTAAGACACTCTGTTCCCCAGTTTCCGCCGAATTTGGAGGCATAATTGTATTGTTTTACAGTTAATTTTGCAATTTTGTAACGGTATTTGTTATAACTATAATTATATTTTTATTATTATTTTTGTATTTAAGATAGAATTTTTTAATTTAATAAAATTACTATTTAATATAAGAATATAGCTATTTTGTAATATATCCTTTAAACCGTTTTGCTTATCACAATTGTCCAGATTGAATGACAAACACAATATTTTCTTAGCCTACTCTCATGTCAAGTCCTTGGCAGGATGACTATAGCCAGGATATATATAATTATAGGCTTTTTTTTGTTGTTATTTTAGACGAGTTTGTGATTAGACCTAATCATCGAGGAAGCTTGGCTTATAATAGGCGCGGGTTCAAATCCCGCTATTATTATTTAAATATTTTTCACATTTTAAATAATACTTTAAATATGTCTCGATTTTAGTTAGGAAATAGAGATCATAGTCTTGACTGAGAACCTAGTTCTAGACATTTAAAGAAAACGTATAAAAATTTGAACGCAGCAGGATTCTAACCCGCGCCTCCTGAATACCGTTCATGCGCTCTCACCACTGAGAAGGTGCGGGTTCGAATCCCGCTTCGTTCAAATTTTTATACGTTTTCTTTAAATGTCTTTTTCAATTTTCCTAAGAGTGGAATAACACTTTAAAAATGTTTTAAAAGAACCTAGTTCTATCTGGTTCCAGTGGTAAGCAGGAAAAATTATAAGCAATAGAATCACAGAAGAAATACGTTTTCCACTTTTTTTTTAATATTTTTTTTTTATTTTTCGCTTTCGCTATTAATTTAGGCTACAATCTTCTCCAATAAATGAGTATATGGCAGGCAGTAGTTAAGTTAATTACCTTAGCTAAGGCTTACTTTAGTTTATTCAACAAAACAAAAATCTAATTTTTAATATTAGTAAACAAAGAAAGAAGCTATCACAGCTTCTTTCTTTATTGATCACTTAAAAGTAAATAAAACATTATAACAATGTTAATGTTATGCGGCTTGTAATTGTATTAAAACCGTTCGTATTTTTTATTACCGATTGTCCGACCGAAGGTTCGGTTTCGGTTTCGGTTTCGGCAAAAAAATGTAGTTTCGGCCGTAGTTTCGGTTTCGGCAAAAAAGCTGCCGAACCTTCGGCAATGCCGAAACTCTGTACTCATAAATTTTCACACGTCGTTTAGCTACATTTGAGTTTTTTTATAGCTTGTGTACTTAATCTCAAGATATGGTAAACGATTTTAATGAATTATAAATGTATGTTAAGAATAATATGTGTGACATTGTGTGAATGACACTGTCTGTCACTGACACTGTGTTTGTTCTCGTAAGTGTGGCTCCTTTCAGGGGCTGACTATAAATTTTGGGGGACTCTGGGCTAGTTATTACATTGGAGGCCAGCCTTATTAGTTGTTATTTAAATAACTATACAATTGTTACACAGGACTTCTATAAAATACACAGAATATAGCCTAATTAAATATCAATAAATCTTATCACAAACCCTAGACCTTGACCCTAGTTTCTCTCTGACTACCCTGCTATGCGGGTAAAAGCGGAGCCCTTAAAAGCGGAGCCCTTAAAAGCGGAGCGTGAAACTATGAAAATGTATAGTATTAAATATAATTGAAAATGTAAAAACATACTGTAATAATTTCCATATAATCACAACAAAACGTTAAAAATTTACAATTTTTTTACATGTTATACTAATTTTATGACGTCATTAGCAGTTTCGGTTTCGGTTTCGGTTTCGGCCGAAACTGAAGCCATTGCCGAAGGTTCGGTTTCGGTTTCGGTTTCGGCTGAAAACCCAGTTTCGGTCGGACACTATTACACGGCATTATCGTTCCCCGTACTTTACGAATATATACTTCGTATGTATATACCTCTTTTTATAAATAAGCTTTTTTTGTTATTTTTTGTTAATAGTAAATAGCTAGTTTGGTTATTAATTAGATAGCTGTAAATTTGTAGACATCAGTTGCGTAAGTCAGCGTTTCCTTTGAGATTTCACCTCCAATTTCTCTATACCGCCAGAAAGTGCTTGTCATGCTAAATAAGTTTTTATAAGCTTTTATTACTATGTTATAAGTTTTTACAAGCTTTTATTATCATGTTATTTGAACTACTAAGATTCCATATAAGAAAGCTGGCCTTTCTCATAAGTATATTATATTATTCATTTATTTTATATACCAACGTCGAAATAAGGGATGATAGTTTATAAGAAAAATCTAAGCCGCTTGACCGATTATAATGAATTTTGGAGTATATATAGTTGATAATGCAAGGTTAAACTAAGGGTACTTTACTTTTCAAAAATCCACACGCGAGGATGGAGACGCTAGTATTAATATATATTACGGATTAGACGTGCTGCTAAAGTTTCATATCAGACATAAGAAATAAATTATGCTGTTAACTGTTACAGAGGTAGTATAATAAAAAAGGTTAATTAAAACACGACCAGTAGTTTTTGTGTGAAAGACGAATAACAGACAGGTAAAAAATATAAATATCATATTTTAGTTTCTGTTGCTAACAGGAAAACGTGTGGAATTTTTTAAGATTATTTTCAACAAAATAATTTGTTACCTAACCTTGTTTATTGTTTTATAGGTAAAAATATAGAGATAATATGTGTAATGGAATTATTTGCAATTTTATCATCATGTTTACATGCAGTTAAATTAGCGTAATAAATAGATCAATCCGATAGATACTTTCAATTTTGATATCGCTTATCATATCTCGAAAATAAATTTAATACTTTCCTTTAATATGAAAATAATGCATTTTATGACTTAGTATGTGGTAAATTGGCAAACTTATGCATATAAATGTGTTTACAAAAAATGATGCGCTTCAAAGCTCCAAGTTCATATGCACAAGAAGTTTACGCAAGGTTTTTATAATTGTTACTTTTAAATATAATTCGTTACTTTTACATACGTTACTTTTAAACATAATAAGTTTTTAAAACAATAGAAATTAATTGATTGTTAATTGCATTTTTATCGATTACAGTTGATTAATTGTTAATCTTTAATTATTTTTATAACTAAAATTTGCCTATCACTGGTCGACATACACGTAATGATGAAAGTTATTTCTACCAAAAAAAATAAGTTGTAATAAAGCTTATAAGAATTTCGACACAGTTGGTAGTAGAACGCATGGCTTAGCGGCCTGAGCGCCTGAACGGTTATCAGGAGACAGGGGTTCTAATTCCGCTGCGTTCAAAATTTTATACGTTTTCTAAATATCTTTTTCAATTTTCCTAAGGGATAACACTTTAAAAATATTAAAGTAATAAACATAAAATGTTTTTAATAATTGATGATATTAGTTTGACTTGTATGTTAGACTTCTAGACTTATAGAAAGTGCTTATCATTCTAAATAAGTTTTTATAAGCTTTTATTACTATGTTATAAGTTTTTACAAGCTTTTATTATCATATTATTTGAACTACTAAGATTCCATATAAGAAAGCTGGCCTTTCTCATAAGTATATTATATTATTCATTTATTTTATATGCCAACGTCGAAATAGGGGATGATAGTTTATAAGAAAAATCTAAGCCGCTTGACCGATTATAATGAATTTTGGAGTATATATAGTTGATAATGCAAGGTTAAACTAAGGGTACTTTACTTTTCAAAAATCCACACGCGAGGATGGAGACGCTAGTATTAATATATATTACGGATTAGACGTGCTGCTAAAGTTTCATATCAGACATAAGAAATAAATTATGCTGTTAACTGTTACAGAGGTAGTATAATAAAAAAGGTTAATTAAAACACGACCAGTAGTTTTTGTGTGAAAGACGAATAACAGACAGGTAAAAAAATATAAATATCATATTTTAGTTTCTGTTGCTAACAGGAAAACGTGTGGAATTTTTTAAGATTATTTTCAACAAAATAATTTGTTACCTAACCTTGTTTATTGTTTTATAGGTAAAAATATAGAGATAATATGTGTAATGGAATTATTTGCAATTTTATCATCATGTTTACATGCAGTTAAATTAGCGTAATAAATAGATCAATCTGATAGATACTTTCAATTTTGATATTGCTTATCATATCTCGAATATAAATTTAATCCATTCCTTTAATATGAAAATAATGCATTTTATGACTTAGTATGTACTAAATTGGCAAACTTATGTATATAAATGTGTTTACAAAAAATGATGCGCTTCAAAGCTCCAGGTTAATATGCA
Source organism: Dryas iulia moderata (assembly GCA_019049465.1). Taxonomy (NCBI): domain Eukaryota; kingdom Metazoa; phylum Arthropoda; class Insecta; order Lepidoptera; family Nymphalidae; genus Dryas; species Dryas iulia. Next base: position 13,198,012 of record CM032425.1, read on the forward strand.
CAAGAAGTTTACGCAAGGTTTTTATAATTGTTACCTTTAAATATAATTCGTTACTTTTACATACGTTACTTTTAAACATAATAAGTTTTTAAATTAATAGAAATTAATTTATTGTTAATTGTATCTTTATCGATTACAGTTGATTAATTGTTAATCTTTAATTATTTTAACAATTAAAATTTGCCTATCACTGGTTGACATATATGTAATGATGAAAGTTATTTCTACCAAAAAAATATAGTTGTAATAAAGCGTATAAGAATTTCTATGCAGTTGGTAGTAGAACGCATGGCTTAGCGGTCAGAGCACCTGGACGGTTTTCAGGAGGCGTGGGTTCTAATCCCGCTGCATTGAAATTTTTATACGTTTTCTAAATATCTTTTTCAATTTTCCTAAGGGATAACACTTTAAAAATATTAAAGTAATAAACATAAAATGTTTTTAATAATTGATGATATTAGTTTGACTTGTATGTTAGACTTCTAGACTTATAGATATAGTACCCGTCAATAAATAATGCACGTCAATGCTTAGAATGGAACAATCAGTTAGCTTCGACTTCGTAGTGCGTTGTCTCAGTCGCTTAAAATAATAACTGACCGAAATCTATTAAAAGCTGTTACAACGACAATAGTAGTTGTCAACTTTAATGATGTGGATTTCTTTTTTTAATAATTAAATTTGACGCCTAAAAATGAAAAAAAATGAAAATAAAACTAAACGAATGGACAAACTCAACCTTTTTTGAAAATGCGTAATTAATAAAAAGAAATTGGAACTAATCGGGACCCATTATAATAATCATATTTATTTTATGTGTAAATGGATCTCGATTAATCCTGTTTTTTGTAGGCTTAACAGCTTGTTTTCTTGCATTGTACATAATTTCACGTATAAGAGTTTTCCTCTTTTTGTTAAAGATGTAATTGTAAAAATAGAAATTTGGGGACAGTAACAACTCTGTATATATATATTTGGACATGAAACCGACCGTACTCTAGCGTACCTATACAAAGACTGACAAACCAGAGAGAAACGTCACATATCAACTGAGTGACATAGACAGCGCTGTACGAAACCGAAACTGACCGATTGTTTCATTCTAAGCATCGATTTGCATTATTTATTGCCGGGTACGTAAGTACCATGCTTTACGAAACTACCCGAAATTAAGCCATTGCATACTGAGTGGTGCAACTTAACGCTGCACTTTGTATTATCGGAGCAGATTAACATATCTATATAGTTTTGTATAATTTTCTGTAAAAAAATATGTACAATACACTTTGAACATTTTTAAAGTGTTATTCCACACTTAGAAAAATTGAAATCATCGAAATTCTTATACGCTTATCACAACTAATTTTCGTTGTTAGCATTCGACGACGTTAGTTAGAATTCTACGCAGCTGGTATAACGCATGGCTTAGCGGTCAGAGTGCTTGGGCAGTTTCCAAAAGGCGTGGGTTCGAATCCCGCTGCGTTCAAATACGTTTCATACGTTTTCTATATGTCTTTTTCAATATGTACATTCACTATTTTACGTATTTCTATCAACAATTTCTACTTCGTTCCCCAACGGAACGGAGAGTATTAGCACTTGGTTTCCTCTGCCTACCCTGCTATGTGCGGGATACAGCGTGAACGTAAAAATAACTACTATTTTTTAAAAAAAAATGACATCTGCTAATCATCGTCCGGTATCACTCTAATATCAGATTAATTTATTGCATTTGTATTATATTGAACAAAGACTTATGATTCGATAAAGAGTTATATTCAACTTGTATCGATATCGATCATATCATCTGTGTGCATGACATTATATTCATACGAGTAAGTTAGCAACAGCCAGCCAGCCAACATGAAGGCTACTGTACAAAATACCTGCTTGGCGGCTTCCAGTAATAGTAAACCGATACTATATTTTTTTTAGCTTCACACTGTATCACGACTGCCACTGGGCCACGACTGGCCAACTAAAATATATAAGCTATATTAGTTTTGGACCCGGTCGTGGCGCAGTGGCACAAACATGTGACTGTAAGCGACTGGTCGTGCGTTCGATTTCCATTCGAAGAGTGGAAATATATAATATTTCCATTTTCTTCGCTCTGGTGTCGAGGTATAAAGCGCGGCGTTAAGTTCCGCCACTTTACACGTAATGCCTCCGAATTCGGCGGAAATTGGGGAACGGAGTGTCTTAACACTAGATTCCCTCTGCCTACCCTGCTGTGTGCGGGATACAGTGTGAAGCTAAAAAAAAAAATAGTTTAGTATATCCATTTTCAGATAGAGTGGAGGATGGAGTGTCTTGACACTGGGTCCTCCGTAACTACCGCTATACAGAAAAAAACGTGAAGCTTTAACGAAAGTTTAATGAAATTAAGCTAGCACTACTGCGGCAAGATTGTAACAGCTTAATTCGATTTCGCTGAGAGCCTCGATCTGATCGATACTGTTACACACGCTAAATACAAAACGCAGACACAAAATTTTGTCTTTATTATTCGGTAAGCATTTCATTTCACTCGTAATTATTTGAATTTTGAATTAACTCTTAAGATATTTAGTAAAATTGTTTAATGTAATGATGAAGCTACTCGCTCCGTCTGCTCCGCATAAATTGAAGTATCAAGCAATTAAAATAACATAAACTCTAAATGTTAAGGGAAGACCAACAAAATACAATAGTCGAAACTGCATTTAAATCGGTTAAGTCGTTTAAGAGTTCACAAACGAAAGACAAACAGAAAAAAAATTAAATCATTGTTTCAATAATGATCTATACTCCTATGATTTATATACCTTCCATGTACACACAGAGATCTGTTACAATTTTATTATATGTATAGATGATGTGTTTAAAATAACTACTGTATTTAACTAACATAAATTATATAAACTTTCCTCACAAATCATTATTTATTTAGGAAAACTGCATTCATCCATTGCGTTGCGTTTTATAATATACCTAAACGTTAAGAAAATGCAAACTAAAAGTGATAAGATATGCAAAGTTTGCAAGATGCTATAATATTGTAAATTTTGCTGTCTAGTATATAAAGAACATCTAATATAACAACGTCACGCTTCAGGGGATAGTCAGAGAAGAGCCAGTGTTAAAACACTCTACAATCCATTGTAAGTTAAGTGGCGGAAATCAACGCCTCGTTTTGTATTACCAGAGCGAAGAAATGAAAGTGTTAATATAATCATTCCCTCGAATGGGAGTCGAACCCACGGCCCTCACTTTTAGCTAAACGCTGTCCCATTGCGCCATGACGGCCTTTAATATCACTTTATTTATTATGTCTATATTCATACAATATGACTTTTTTGTTAGTAACGTTAAAAAATTTATTAAAATTTTTGGACAGTCGCGGCGCAAAGCGTGACTTTAAAGTTTAAAACTGGTTGTGGATTCGATTCCCATACGAGGAGTTTATATTTAATATTTCCATTTTCCGCCACTTAACAGGTAATGCCTCCAGAATTCAGCGGAAAGTGGGGAACGGAGTCTTATCATTAGGTGTCCTCTGCTTACACTGCTGTGCGCGTCATGTGATGCAACGTGAAACAAAAAAAAATGTATAAAAAAAAAACACTATAATTATTCATAACGGTTGCTAATACAAGAGTGTATGTGCATTGTGAAATAAAGAAAGATAAAACAAATGTAATAAAGTATAGATAAAAATGTTTGAAAAATAGCTGTTGCTGTACCAATTCGTATTAAATCATATCATATATATAGACACATATATATATATATATATATATATTTATAGATGGTAGCTTGTCCAGCCAAGTTCAAAGGGGAACCAGAGGAGCTGTAACTCCTCCTTATAGGTGAACAATTTTTATTAATAAAGGCTTAGCAGTTATTAAGATTACTTTTTTACGTCACGCTGTATCACGCACACAGCAAAGTACGAAAAGAGAATCTACTTTTAAGTCACTCCATTCCCACATTTTCGATCAAGGGCTGGATTCACTCCAGCTTTCTGTGATGACCTATAAAATTAAAATGTTTTTGTTATTGTACACCATCAGAAATCGTATGTAGGTACATAAAATATCTTTATACGTTTACAAAAAAAACACATTGCAATATTTAACCGAAAGAAAACTTCAAATATTTTAACCGCATTTTAGTAATTTTGGTATATCAAGTATAGTTTCATAATTATTTTCTAGATTGAAACCCATAATTTGTTGAAATAGAAATGAAAAACTAAACAGCACCTCATACCCAAATAGAGGGTAAGTAACTAAAATCTAGTCACACCTTAAGAAATACTCTGCTCTTTACTTTCCGTCGGTATTTAGGAATTTAAACAAAATGGAAAAATGAACATAAGTATCAAATTATAGCCTCTGATTTGATTTTGGGCTTACAACCATTGAATTTTACTTACATTAATTTATTCAGCTATATCCTACTACAAAACGATTTATTTTATTATTTAGCTTCACGCTGTATCCCGTACACGGCAGGATAGGCAGAGGGAACCTAGAAGATTCTCCATGCCCCACTTACCGCCGAAACCGGAGGCATTACGTATTAAGTGGCGGAACTTAACGCGGCCCTTTGCCTCGGAACCAGAGCGAAGAAAATGTAAATATTAAATATTTCCACTCCTCGAGTGGGAACCGAACCCACAACCAATCGTTTACAGTAACACGTTTGTGCTATGAAACGATACGAAAAAAGACGGCAGTTACAAGAGCAGAGTGGCACATATCTAATAGCGATCGATACGTTTATAACTTCTGTTTGTTCGTCTCTGAACGTTACCCATACAAATGATTTTGGTAAATCTTTTAGAATTATAAAATTAAGCAAGTTGTTAATAACTTTATAATTCCTAGTACAGTATAATAATATCCTTAGTTAATTCTATGCTGATTCATTTTGGGTTGGGTAGCAAATTGGTATATGGTGGATGTTGATCTAAGATAGATTAAAATTAAAAAGTTTATAAAATAAAACTATATCTTTTTTTCTTGATAGATAGAAAAGACACAAGAGAGTTATATAGCTAAACACAAACGCCTGCGATTATTACTTCGCCACTCAGACTGAAATAATTAAGTCGTCGCAAAAAACGTTTTAAATAACCAGAGACATTTTTAAATAACCAGAGATAGTTATATATATTAGTCTATATTTGTTATATTTGAGAAAATAGGAAGTATATATATATATATATATATATATATATATATATATATATATATATATGTATATATAACTTATAAGAAAAAAAGTAACTTAATAATATAAATCACTTTTAAATAGTAAAACGTAAAATAAATCTTTATAAAACGTCCTTTTTTGCTATAACAATGCTTATTATATATTTGTAAGATGTGAAGAGATAAAAATGATAATAATATATCTCACTTCTGATGTAGAATATCTAAAGAGATGGTATAGCTCAGTTATGATATAAGTAACACATATAGGAATCACATATCATGTCTCAAATACGTAAACGGCTATGTATGTAGATTGATAAACGTCAGGAATGGTTCTTGGGCGTAGGCAACGGGCCAGGAGCGTATTATAACATTACACACTACACGAACGCATATTAATTACGACACGTAATAGAGACTACGGGGCACCGAACCCCTCGCGACTACAGGGAGAGGAACTCTAAAGCAGTGCCTGGGGCTTGTGACCCAAGTGCAGGCTTAAGGGTACCCTTTATAATGCATAAACACTCACCTCCACTGCCCGAGTTCCTCTCACCACCGAACTTACACTTAATCACGTTATATTATAAGCACACAGGGACAGGGCGTCCCGCCTAGTAACTAGCACTACCGCGGCTCAACGTCAACTATGCAACAGCCAGTCCAACGACTGCTTTATACCTTTTCTTACTAACAAGTTTGTCACTACGCATTAGTCATACCGACCATCTGACACCTGACAAGTTGAGTCATAGACGGGATTATAGAATAACAGAGAGGCGCTACGCCTTGCGCCGACATATATAAAATTCTTATTACAGCTACATTATTTACACTTTTTAAAGTCGGAGCGCCTGAAGTATTTTTATATGTTTAATATTTTCGATTTACATCTCTATAAAAGAAATAATTAAAGAAACTTTTAAATATTTTTAAAGTGTTATTCCATACTTAGGAAAATTAAAAATGATATTTTTTGTTGTTAGCATCTCTGTAGAGAGAGGTCATCAGTGGTGAGAGCGCCTGGACGGTATTCCGCTGCGTTTAAATTTTTATACGTTTTCTAAATGTCTATTTAAAACAAACTTCGTAATATGAAAGCACTTTCATAATTATTATTTAAAACATTTTAACGAAAAACGTAAGTGGAGTTAATCCTCAACATCGACTCTTTCGCATGTCCTGCTTATAAGCATGAATAAGCAAGTTAACTTTAATACCTAAAGCCTAGTCTGAGTTTCTATATAGTTGTCACTCCTGTCTTCGCTTTCCACCTAATCGAGGCATTGCTTTAACTTATCTGCAGGACCGGAAAAATAATGTATATTCATTCCTAGTCCAATGGTGACATTGGGAATCGAACCCACGATCATACCACTTACAGTCAGACGCTGTCTAACTGCAGCACGACGACCTTACAAAAAAAATCCACATTATTTCACTCCAGGGTCCACAACTATCATCTTGGTATAGATAATATGAGAGAGAGATAGGAGAGAGAGAGAGAGAGAGATAGAGAGAGAGAGAGAGTAGAGAGAGAGAGAGAGAGAGAGAGAGAGAGAGAGAGAGAGAGAGAGAGAGAGAGAGATAGAGAGAGAGAGAGAGAGAGAGAGAGAGAGAGAGAGATAGAGAGAGTAGAGAGAGAGAGAGAGAGCGAGAGAGAGAGAGAGAGAGAGAGAGAGAGAGAGAGAGATAGAGAGAGAGATAGAGATAGAGAGATATAGAGATGAGAGAGAGAGATAGAGATAGAGATATAGAGATAGATATATAGAGAGATAGATTATATATATATATATATATATATATATATATAATATGATATATATATATATATATATATATATATATATATATATATATATATATATTACTTTTAATTGAACACTTCAACTAAGGGGTGAGGCCACGGTCTCCACCCGTATATCTATAATATCTTTTATATATTAAACGAATATATGAATTAATATTATTATATATAAAGCTATTTTGTTCTAAATATTCACAAACAGTGCATTGATTGTTAGTATCAGACAAGTGTCAAAGATCAGTTCATTGTATAAAAATTATCATTTGTGCACTTGCATATTATTAAAAACAAAATATAGCTTGTATATATATTTGTTTTAGCTTCACACAATATCCCGCACACAGCAGGGTGTCTACCCTGCTAGAAGCAACAAGTGGCGGAACTTAACGCCGCGCTTTGCCTCGACACTAGAGCGAGAAAATGAAAATCCACTCCTCGAGTGAAAATCGAACCCACAACCAGTCGCTTTACAGTCACACTTAACGTGTCTGCGCCACGTTAGCGGAATTCAGGTGGAAAGTGTATTATTAGTGTATTTATATTAAAGAAAATGGGTGTAACGGCAAAACAAGCTAGGAATGTGAATGAATCTAGTCAACATACAAAAAAATATCTTTAAACATTGCAATTTATGAAAAAAAGGAACTCCTATCATTACACATTTAGGTTTTTAATTCTTTAGTCAATATATTGCCATTTTCATATGTATTTTAATTAAAATGTGGATCATCATCATCATCATCAGATCATTTTTTGAGCAATTATGATGAAAGTATAACTTAATGCAGCTTAATAGAAAAAAGTCTATACAAAAATACAAAAAACTTTTATACTCTTTCTCTTATTCTTCTATAATCGCAAGCCTATGTACCAATTATATAATAAAAGTAGATCAATAGCTATACTATAAATGGTGAAATACTCGACCAATTCAAAAGCAAAAAATACTTTTTTCTAACTTCCTTTGACACCTTACATACGGCTATCTCGAATACCATAGACTATATATAACAACAAGCACTTATATCGCATGATATTACAAAACTAACCTAGCTAAGAGTCAGTAAACCAAATAATCATTTCTTTATTTTTTGCCTATTATGTCAACAACAATAATCTAGTTCGAGGAAATATTTGTTTTATCAAAAATTAATTATATAAACATACATTAAATAGAACATTCAAGAAAATAAATAAATATTTAAATAACTAATTAAGCCATTTAAATATTGAGCTTGTAGAGAATTGAAATTATTTGTTATGTAAAGTAATATAATACATAAGTATAACAGATAAGAGGACGACGTACATCAAACAACACATTGGAAGTATCAGTTACGGTTTTAATGTTGACGCGATAAGATGATTTTTATCCTTATTATTTTACTCGTACTGCTTTACTTTTATACAACTCGAAATCATGATTACTGGTCCAAAAGAAATGTCAAATGTGATCCCCCGTTACCCATATTTGGCAATCATTTTAAAAAGGCGTGCGGCTTAAAAAGTATAACCACTGTTGCTTCAGAATTATATTATAAGTACCCGGAAGAAAAAGTCGTCGGCTATTTCAGTGGAGTGACGCCGGAGTTGATAATTAGAGATCCTGAAATAGTAAGAAGTATTTTAAATGTGAACTTCGCTGACTTTCATATGCGGGGCTTAGGTAGAGATGTGAAAAAGGAACCTCTGCTGAAAAATCTCTTCAATGCTGATGGTGATATTTGGAAGCTTATGCGCCAAAGACTAACTCCAGCGTTCACAACTGCTAAACTAAAAAGTATGTTTCCTCTTATAATTAAATGCAGTGACAAATTAAATGGTTTAGGTGAAGATATAATAGCTAAAGGAGGAGAGTGTGACGTCCGCGAACTGATGGCTCGATTTACTACGGAATTTATCGGCGCTTGTGGCCTTGGCATTGAAATGGACACAATCAACAATGAAAATTCAATTTTTCGAGAAATAGGCAAAGAAATTTTCTCCCGTTCGGGTAAAGAAGTTTTTTGGCATGGAATATGGGAATTATTTCCAGAGTTAAGGAGTAGTTTAAATCTTTTTGACGAAAAACTTCAAAATGTATTTATTGACATGATAACAAAAGTTTTCGAACAGAGGAATTTTAAGCCTACTGGAAGAAACGACTTTGTAGATTTACTATTAGATCTGGCTTCCAAGGGGAAAATAGTAGGAGAGTCAGTTGAAGAGAGACAAGAAGACGGTACACCAAAAATGGTAGACATGGATATGGATTTAATGGTTATGGTAGCACAAGTGTTCGTATTCTTCGCAGCAGGATTTGAAACTTCCTCTTCATCCACCAGCTACACTTTACATGAGCTAGCTTTTAACCCAGATATACAAGAAAAAATACAACAAGAAATTGACCAGGTCCTAACTAAATACGATAACAAGCTATGTTACGACGCTGTCGCAGAGTTTACTCTACTAGACATGGCGTTCAAAGAGTCTTTGAGGATGTTTCCTTCTTTAGGAACTTTACATAGAGTATGCGCGAGAACATTTACAATTCCCCAGATCAATTTAACTATCGACGCCGGAGTTAAAATCATTATTCCTGTAGAAGCAATACAAAATGATCCAAAGTATTTTAAAAATCCCGACAAGTTTGTACCAGAACGATTTAAACCAGAAGAAGAAAGTACGAGACATAAATATGTATATTTGCCTTTTGGAAAAGGCCCTAGAGAATGTATAGGTACGTTAAGAAGTTTGTTATTTACTCTTTGAATCAAATCTTAATCATTAAAATCTTGTAAAACAAACTTTTTATATGCTAATGTTGATTTAGTCTTGTGACGACTTTCAATCTAATCTATATTCAGGGGTTAAACTATAAAAAATATGATTTCAGGTGCTCGATTGGGTCACATGCAGTCTCTGGCAGGACTGGCAGCCTTACTGCATAAGTTTTCAGTGGAACCATCAAGCAGAACTCGCAGAAAGTTGCAAGTGAATCCAAGGTTAAACATTACGCAGGGTGTCATTGATGGAGTCCCTCTTAAGTTGAAACTCAGGAATAAATAAAATATAGTGTATACCGCTTAAAATCTATAAATTTTAAAAGTACTTATTATGTAACAATTATGTTTATTTCGATATGTAATTATTGTTAATAAATATGTAAATGTATTCATAAAACCGTAACTAATTATTAACTACTTCATAGAAATAATAATGAAGCGTAAACCTGTCAAACTAGCGTAACTATATGTATGGAAACATATAGAATACTTATGACACTAACAAGAGACAATCTAGTGGCAAGACAATCCGTCTTGCAATTTTTTGCCCGAAATCGAGACGTACTCGTAGGATGTAATGGATATTGGAACTCCACGTTTTGTTTTATTTTAGGTACCAGAGCGAAGAAATGAAAATAATTTAAATATGACACTGGAAATCAAACCCACAACCAATCGCGCTTTAAGTCAAAGCGCATACAGGTAGGCACTGTCCCACTGCGCCACGTAGTATGTAGTTTTTTGCGAGAACATACATAAAAGAAATATTAATTATAATTACATTAATGTTTCTTATTTAAACATACGTCTATGTCAACTTAATGCAGTGCTGTGTAATATGCAAATATTAGATATAATTATATATATTAGACATTTATAATCCATACTTATATTATAAATGCGAAAGTCTGTGTGTTTGTCTGTCACGCTTTCACGGCTAATCTACCGGTCCGATTTGGATGAAATTTAGAATGGAAGTAGTAAAAGTGACTGGGTCTAACATAGGCTACTTATTTTTCAAAAATCAACCTCTAAGGGGTTGAAATAGGGGATGAAAGTTTATATGAAAAATCTAAACCGCTTGACCAATTGTAATGAATTTTGGCATAAATATAGTTGATAATTTAAGCTTAAACATAGGCTACTTTATTTTTTAAAAATGCGCCCCCGAGGGTTGCAATATAAAGAAATAGTTCACGCGGCGAAGCCGCGAGCGGGCCGCTAGTAATAAATATAATGTAGGTAGTACTAAAAAATAGTGACCGTTTTTTACCCGCGACGGAACGGCGACTGTATATGTGTTTGGGGTGAGAGGATGTTTGTTTGTTTGTTTGTTTGTATGTTTGTGCAAATTACTATTTCAATTATTTCCAAAACTATAATTACGATTTTGATACGGTTTTCAATAATGGATTCAGTATCCTTTTTCAATTACAATTAAACCGTCGTGGGTTTTTTCAAAATTTTTAATTTTGCTGTTTATAAAATGTTATTTCGTTAAAATTCCTAACTGGCTATCATAGTACAATTGAATATTATTTGGGTTAAACGCGATTATTGGGCAATAATAATTAGGTGTGTCAAAATTACATATACTTCTCTGGTCTGATAAGACAAAGGACGGCGTTAACTTCCGCCTCTCAACTTATAATATCTTTAATCGAACGGAATCTTGACTAAGTCCTCTCTGCCTACATTGCTTTCTAAGAAAAACCTGGAAAGATAAAATAAATGGAGGCCAATGGTGGCGCAGAGGCACAAAGTGGAACTGTAAAGCGACTGGTTGTGGGATCGATTCCCATTCGAGGAGTGGAAATATTTAGTATTTCCATTTTCTTCACTCTGGTGTTGAGGCAAAGCATGTGTTAAGTTCCGCCACTTAACACGCAACGCCTCTGAATTTGGCGGAAAGTGGGGAACGGAGTGTCTTAAGACTAAGTTCCCTCTGCCTACCCTGCTGCGTGCGGGATATAGCGTGAAGCAAAAAACAAGATAAAAAGTATTTAATTTTATGCGGTAGGTACACCATAAAAAAATGTTTACTGTTAGGCAGATCATTTATCTATATATTTCATTTATATACTTTATTTGTATATAAATATAATATAAGAAATATGATATGTTTTGTGGTTTGATAAACATAACTATCATATACAAATGATAGACTTATCTCAATAGTGTCAATAACAAATATAGGTCATTTTCATGTTCCGGTAACTAATAAAGATGTTTCCTGATTATTAGCGTATGACTCTAACGCAATCGAATCGTTGTGGGTTCGATTCCCGATCGGGGGAATGGTTTTACTTAAATTTTCATTTCTTCGCCCTGGTATAAAGCGCGGCGTTAAGTTGCACCAATCCAGACGCAATGTCTTGATTTCAGACGGAATGTGGAGAACGGAGTGTCTTTACACTAGGTACTTGCTGACTAGCTAACTATGCGGAAAAAAGAATGATGCTACTTTTTGTGCAGATAGTCTATTTTAAATTGTTATAGCATTAACAATGTTTTCTTACTCATTTTAAATTTGCACAGTTTTCTATCTCGCTATTTGCTACTCATTCCCATTCACGGGTTGGCTGGAAGAGATCTCTTCAAGAGATAATGTATTAATTATCATTTTATTTTATGTGCAATAAAGAGTATATATAATGTCGAGAATTGACAATGCGTGATGTACCTATTTGAAAGGTTTAAATCACATCAAACACAAATGCTACTTAATCCCTCATTGTTATAAGCACATATTTGTTTCGAAGCCCCCAATGGGGTTCCTAAAATAAAATAATTTTCCTAAATTTCATTTAGAACTTGTCGTATTATTTGTTTTTGCCTACAGTATTTTTTTACTCAATAATTTGCATATACAACTACTAATGTACCTACATAATCTTAGAGACCTCAAGAATAAACCCGGGAAAGACCTCAAAACAAACATTCAGAGCAACCAAAGATGTACAAGTTCTAGTGCATTGTTACTTAGTACCTGTACATACACATTCAGAATATCATATTACACGGAAAAGAATAAAAAAATCATATTAAAATAACAACCTAGAAGTCGATGGTGTTGAACAACATGTCCATCCTGGCAGTATGGTCCGAATATTTTTTGCAATATATTAAATTTTTGTTATTTAAATAAAGTAATAACTTTGTTTAACTTTGTACCTTATAGATGTAAGACGTAAGCATTCCATGTTTATTCACATGGTTTGAAATTACAACAAATAATTCTAATTAGGCGGAAATGTAAACAATAAACTAGAAAAATGTGTGCGTTATATAATATGTACCTATAGTATTAGATAAAAGAATAACTTATTTAACAATTATACTTATGGTGGCAAAAATGTAGAGACCATTGAAATTTTATACAATTTCTATTAAATATATTAATATTAACATTCAAAATTAGGTACTTTATTTAATGAAATTTGTAAAAAAAATTAATTAACTAAGTTTTGTCTAATTCTGTTCTTCTTCGCTAAAAATACAAAAATTGTATGTTAATTGATCAAAGCTAACGCCGGGCTGTGTCTTAGGTAACAGAGCAAGGTAACAGAGGTAACAGAGGTAAAAGAGGTAATAAAGGTTAAGTAACAGAGCTTAAGCTTACGATTGTACAAAAAAAATTGAGGAAAACTACAAAAGTCTTTATAATATTTACCTAAACTTATAGTTTTATTTTCCTTCACGCTGTATCCCGCACACAGCAGGGTAGGCAGAGGGAACCTAGTGTTAAGACACTCCGTTCCCCACTTTCCGCCGAATTCGGAGACATTGCGCGTTAAGTGGCGGAACCTAACGCCGCGCTTTACCTCGACACCAGAGCAAAGAAAATGGAAATATTAAATATTTCCACTCCTCGAGTGGGAATCGAACCCACAACCAGTCGTTTAGAGTCACACGCTTGTGCCACTGGGCCACGACTGGCAACATAGTTATTATAATCTAATATATAATTAACAAAGTAATCTATGTTTTAAACCGTTACAATATGAATGCAACAACTAGTTCATTTGCAAATTAAAAAATGGTACATTCAACAAATCGGTGATAAAAATGTCTGATAAGATTTTAAATTATCTTTTAGTTGCACAACAATGTATTCATTTAAACTTAAACAATAGCAATTGTTGCCAAAAATGCAATTATATCTAGATAAGTAATATTTTTTATCAATTGTATTTTTGACTGAGATTAACATCACCTGACACTGCATTTGGTTTTTATAGTGGAAATTTTTTATATTTTAAATAAGGTTATTCACGGTCCACAGACGGCGAGGCTATCGTAACGCAGTTGGATAGGGTCTGACTGTAAACGCGATAGTTGAGGGTTCGATTACCACTCGGGTGAATGATTATATATTAAAAAAAAAAAAAAAGATAACGTAAAAAAACATGAGGACCCCCCGCAGGGCGTGAATGAAGAGGTTGATGACAGTGGACGATGCGAAAGCAGTATGCAGGGACCGTAGTGTTTGGCGCTCCGTTCTGTCTGACTACCCCGCAAGGAATACAGCGTGAAGCTAAAAAAAAAAGATAACGTATAAAAATTTGCACGCAAAGGGATTCGAAGCCGCGCCTCTTGGAAGTCGTGTAAGCGCTCTGACCGCTAAGCCTACCAGCGGCGTCGAAATCCTAAACACGCTTATTACAACTTTTTTATGTTAGCATCTCTGTAGAGATTTTTTGAGAGACAATTATCTCAAGAGAGAATGCGGTGTGTGAATAACGCTTTACAGTTTAAAAATGATTATATATTATTTTCATTTTCCGCTCTGAGGCCTAACACATAGCGTGGCGTTAAATTCCGCCACTCTACGTGTCGTTTACGAGAGGAAAGTGGAGAAACGTGTTATTGATAGAACTTATTCTTATTGACCTTGCTATGCGGGACAAATCGTGAAGTTGTGTCTACATCACGGTCCACAGAGGTTACTAAAACATACAAGTGCTTTGTTTGTGTCAATGAAAAAAATAACATGTGAACAAAACCTACTTTTTGTAAAAATAATATTTTAACAAAAAGGAGCTACAAGCCATGTATTCATGAATTATTAATTTAAAACAAGATAAAATTAAAAATTAAATTTACTCCCCAAGCAAACCAAAGCAATGTCCAGTAGTAGGTACTACCAAAGGAATCGGCTAAATATTTTTGCTATAAATTCTAATAGCTTACTATAGCAATACAATATTGCAATAAAATATCAAAATGGTGTAAAACTTACGTACCTACTAAAATTTTTGCTGTGCAAGAGTCAAAGAGGTTCAAAATTATTTTGCATTTATTTGTATTGAGCATTATTCTTCATTGAATTAAACTCAAGTCTAATGACTGCTACGAAAGACTCAAACAATTTATTACCGTAGACTAGAGATCAGGTCTACAGAAGCCTCTTAGAATATCAATACCGGAACTATAATGAAGGCCAGTCGTGGCGCAGTGGCACAAGCGTGTGACTGTAAACGACTGGTTGTGGGTTCGATTCCCACTCGAGAGGTGGAAATATTTCATATTTCCATTTTCTTTGGCGAGGCAAAGCGCGGCGTTAAGTTCCGCCACTTACCACGCAATGCCTCCGAATTCGGTGGAAAGTGGGAAACGGAGTGTCTTAACACTAGGTCTGCCTACCCTGCTGTAAGCGGGATACAGCGTGAAGCTATTTAAAAAAAACTTATAATAAAAACTTAAAAGGAGGTTCATGCTTTTCCTTTCAGTCAGACAGAATCTAGTGTCAAGACACTCCGTATTCCACTTACCGCGAAAAATCGAGACAGTGCATGTCGAATGGCGGAGCTTATTGCCGGAGCTGTATCTAGTTACCAAAGCGGAGAAATGTAAATAGTATATGATTATTCCCCCGAGTGGGAATCGAACCAACTATAGTAATGTTTACAGTCAGATGCGGTCACTGTGCCAAGACGGTCTTAAATTATTTTATTACCAAAAGAATGAAAACTAAAAAATATTCAAATTCAATGTGTTTTTGCATAATAAAGGGTGTGTTTCAAGGAGTGGGTTACCTCATATAACAAAAAAAGGACTCAACAATTTTATTTTTTGTTATTAAATAATTAAAATCCATAAATTGCATTAAACACAATTAACCATAATTTTGTTTTTAGTATCACATAATATGAAAATCAAAATGAAACAAAATTATGAATTGTATATGTAAATGATGGAAAATACAACAAATACATACTTCTTTTAAATTAAAATCTTTGGTGTCTTATAGTTATGTATAAATAGATGTCATTCATTGTCATTCATAAGTCAAAAAATGCGTGGGCTATTTCTATACAGCATCGAAAAAATATTTCTTTCATAGGTTTTTTTATAAAGAACAACAATAAATCTATGTGTACATTATAACTATATAAATTGTAGATGTGGCCTTGTTATACAGATAAGCATTTATAAAATTTGTAATACAAGATACATGCTACTACTAAACATGTCATGAATGTGTCTTAAGAATTTTTGAAAAATGCCAATACAATATGTAAGAATTTACTACGGACCAAACGAATCGTATCACACTTACTCTCATAGGCCTCAAAAATTACGTGGAGTTAAAGGTAAAGTTTTATAAATATTTTTAGAAAACGTTTAGTTTGAATGAAGGGGAATTCAAAACCGGCGCGGGCTTGGATTCCCCGGCGTTAGTTAGGAAACAATGCGAGCCTTCTGTGGCCAGTCGTGGCCCAGTGGCACAAGCGTGTGACTGGTTGTGGGTTCGATTCCCACTCGAGGAGTGGAAATATTTAATATTTCCATTTTCTTCGCTCTGGTGCCGAGGTAAAGCGCGGCGTTAAATTCCGCCACTTAACACGCAATGCCTCTGAATTCGGCGGAAAGTGGGGAACGGAGTGTCTTAACACTGGGTTCCCTCTGCCTACTCTGCTGTTTGCGGGATACAGCTAACGCCCAATACGAATAATCGATCGTAGCCTAAAAACGGGAACCTTAGATTGTTTTAGATTCTAGCACACATTTTTTTGAGTAGTTCGAATATGCAATCCTTCGATTGGTTGCGCTATAACCAATTTTTATTTACCAAATAAAATTGATTGCTAGATCAATCTGAGGTTGCAGTTGTTGGATTACGATCAGTTATTGATATTACCCGAAAGCCATGCATTTTACATCCGGCTAAGTAGATTTTTTTATACGTTTATTACAATTTCTTTTTGTCATAATATTTTTTGCGTATGATGATTCAAAATAAACTGGGTCCCATATGCCGAAATTCTAACTTCCATGTCCCCTAGGTTCACTGTGAAAAGGGTTTTATTATTTACTAATATAATTATATTTTAGCTTCACGCTGTATCTCGCACACAGCAGGGCAGGCAGAGTGAACCGAGTGTTAAGACACTCCGTTCCCCACTTTCACTGCATTATGTTGTTAAGTGGCGAAACTCAACGCCACGCTTTACCTCCATACCAGGCGAAGAAAACGGAAATATTAAATATTTCCACCCCTCGAGTGGGAATTGAATTCACAACCAGTCGCTTAACAGTCGCACTTTGTGCCTCTGCGCCACGACTGGCTCAATATTTTTTTAATTAGTACAATATATTTCGCTAGAAAAGCTATGATTGACAGAAGTTACATAATTATAATTGTATTTGATTTTGTTTAGAGCACCTCCAACTGTTGGGTTTCCGCGTGGATCTTGTTCCAGTAGACTATATAAATTACTGCGTATTTGAAATGTGCGGACATGAGGTAATTATTTGCACTATTAGCTCCGTTGACGCGTAAAATATTTGTCATTTTATACATAAGAAGGTATCAAACACTTCTTAGTGTATGTAATATTCATTTTATTCATGTAAAGTATTTCATATACATTATTATGAAGATAAGGACGACGTCTTTTGGACTTTCCGGTCTCTCCACATAAATTAAGTAGCACCCTACATCGGTATAAATTTCGTAAATAGTGGATACAAAGTTTTATAAAATAGAATAGTAGCTAGAGATTCCATGCTAAACTAACATATGGTTGTTGAAATTAGAAAACGAATGAAATGAAAATCCCTTTTCGAATATACATAAATCTTAGTTTTGGTTCTAACTAAAACTTGAAGCAAAGGTGAGCGTCAACAACTTTCCAAAGGACCCTTACGTATACACTTGGGTTGCAAGTCACAAGCACTGCCCCGAGCTCCTCTCTTTGCAACGCGATAAACATCCGCACGGTAAAACCATAGACTGCTAAAAAATTCTGTTCTTCCCAGGTATTCAGATGCAATATCAAAAATTTATCATTTAACACGTCGTCAAAACGAGACGCAGTGTGTCGCAGAGCTATTAACGCCGTAATCGAATCTTCAGCTAAGTTATTACGAGCAAGGAGTTATCTTTGGATCTGGGCACTCCTTGACGAGGCGATATTTAGAAATGAATATGCACCTAAAGATTACTGGCCGTTTAAATTGGAGAAAAGCTTTGGTGTGAATCTGCAGTGCGTGTCGTGTTGCGGTGTGTTGAAAAGGAAAGTATGAAATACATAGGTTTTTTATAGTTATTTTTACATTTTTTTAATATAAATTTATATTTTGACAAACAATTTCTTTATTTTTTGTTAGTTTAAACTAATTTGAGCGCAACAATTTTTGTGAATCAATCAATTTTATATAACCTAATTCAACTTCACATTTTTCTTCGCATCGTCGAACCTAGTGTCTAGACACTACGTTCTTTATATTCCGCCTTAGTCTAAGACATGGTGTTGTGTGGTGGACCTCAGCGCGGCATTTTGTGTTGTTCTCCACAAAGTCTCCAACAATAATTTAAGATCATTCTACGTAGTGGGAATCGTAGCCACAATCAATCGCAATTAGGTATAGTCAGATGCTATTCCGCAACGTCACAATGACAAGATTTCATAAATACTACATAATTAAAAGTGAGATTGCGATCAAGTGACTATTTTTACTGCTTAAAACTTTTTCACAATAAAAATGGTAATTAGGTAAGTAAAATGCTATTTCTTTTTTCAACCACCTATAACTTAGATTCTAAGTTAAGGTTTAAAGTAATATATAAGAAAACTATTATTGACGCAAACCACAAATTGAAGCAGACCACTCATTTAGATCTCCTCTAGGAAAGATCACTATATATTTGATTAATTTCATAGGCCCATTTTAATTTAATAAAGTATTAAATGTTCTACTATTTTATACGCTGTAGCTTTCCGCTTTATCCCTAGCTTGGTAATCAGAGAAAATGATTTGCAAGAACCTACCATTTATGCATACCTCTTTCGTACGCCCTCCAGGTCCCCATGAGACCTCCTCATTGCCCATACGTGACCTTCTTCTAGTATTATTGATATTATGTTCTCGACAGTCAACTAAGGTCTCCCTCTGACTCTCTTACCGCTCATACTTGCTTCATATACATTTCTTGCTATTATTTCATTAATCATCCTCTCGACGTGTCCAAACCACCTGGGCGCGTCCTTTCTGTCTACTAAACATTTTTTTCTAAATTATACATATTAAATTTTACTTAATACTCCATTTTACTTAATACGCAATATCTTGAATTCGAGCGAAAAGTAGAGAATAGTGTTTAGACACAAGCTTCTACTTGCCAGTCCTACTAAAATTTGAAAAAAATAGAGTCGACATATAACAGACTAAAAATTATGTAATTAAAAAGTAGAGAAAAAAAGAGAAGAATAAAAACAACAATGGCTTTTATAATCTTTATATTGAAACAAGTTACAAGGCTCCCGAGTTCAGTCCGCTAACAATAAATTAAATATTTTACAATCTCCCTTACCTCAGTCGCAACGGACATTGTATCGCCAATTTTAGTATAAAATCGTGACACGTCTGGGTTTACCGTTCAAATATTATTTACGTACTATATATTATAAGTGTTTGTTACTTTATAAAAAAACCACTGTTTGGATAATGATTTTTAATTATCTGTTATACTATTTTTTTTTTTATGTATAATTGTCAATTCTTGATCAAATAAGGTAATTTTAAAATAGGTTTTATATCCAAACAATTGCTTTTTAATGTTCCATACAACATAACAATATTAATTAAACTCATTTATGTCACTGTAAACACCAAAACAGTATAGAAAAATCATTTTATTAAGTAATATTACGAATGCTTTAAATAAAAGTAAGAAAAAATGATATTTAAAAAAAAATATAATATACTAATAATGTAACGTTATGTATATGATAAACGAGTACTGACTGCAAATATCATAAATCAAGAGGTGCAGGTTCAAATTCTTTTAAATTATATTTTTTACAGGAAACTAATTCTTTTATATATTACTATTACTTCAGTGTTCAAAAACATTTTTTCACTTGTTCTTTCATAAAAAACAAGTTTTCGAAGTTGATGATTCGTACTTTTTATTACAATTTTTAATATTTGATAAAAAAACTATAGAGTTAAAGTAAAAAAAAATATGAACATTATTAATGTGCAGATAGATGTATTTCATTGTGATTTGCTTCCTATATAATATTTACATTGTTTCAAATAATTCTTTAATAAACAGTCATTTTAAGTAAGTATTAAAGTACTTCATATTTATTAAATCAGGGGTGCCCAACCCGCGGCCCGCTTTGCATTTATTTATATTACGGATATTTTCTCTTGTTTTTTTTTATATATCTATATTATTATGAAATATGAATTTGACTTTAAATATATTGGCATATATTTATAAAAATGATATTGTTTAAAAAAGGTTGCTCACCCCTGTATAAAATGAATAAAACTATAACACAATCAAATATTTATTACAAGAATACATGAATTTTACAATAAAACAAAATGAGTACGTGGATAATAAAAAAATAAAATATCAACTTAAATCTTGTACGATTTAAATTAAATTAATACAACGATATATCTATCTCCCTCTAATGTATGGATAGTGTGAATGCTAGAAAGAGCTGGATGTAAAAGCAAGACGCCATCTTGAAAAACATTGAACATATAAATAAGATTAAAACTAAACACCTAATACCAACACAATAATAAATTATTGTAATTCTTCACAAAAAACAATGTTACGGACACGCCCTAACAAATGAGATGATTTAAAAAAAATACTTTCGTAATAGGAAACTCTTTAATAACTATAACTCCGCCATGTTGTTAATTTTTTAATCGTCACCTAGCTAAAGACAATATCAACATTCCTATAGGATATTTTTGGTACAAATAGAAAAAAAGGTTTAATATAATCCACACAGAACTTTCCAATAAATATTTCTTTAAAATTAACTAATTTTAAAATTAAATATTAATTAATAGTTTAAAAATCAATTTCGAATCGAATGAAATAATTGAAAATATATATTGAGAAAAATTTTGTTGTATTTAATCATTGAATTTTAATATAATATAATAAATATAGCAAAATGTTTTTTTTTATATATTTAAGAACCTTAATTCCGTCTGAAAACTTTCTGTTAATTTATTTTACATATGTCTTATACCATATTATATATATACCAAAAAAACTAAAAAATGGAACGTATCTGCAAGATTAGTGTTAAATTATAGTAATAAATTATCAAGACATTCAAATTTGCTTTGAAAATTTGGCATAATATTTTTTTATTCCACATTCAATACACATAGTACTTTACTTCTATAGATTCTAGCTATTTACTACGAATACCTTATAATTTTCAATTTAAAATATTGTCTATCTGTTCGTAAAATACATTTCGTTTTCACAACAAAAATAATCATAATTTAAACGTTCTTCCTATTTTTTCATACATTTATTAAATCTATTTTACTTGAAATATTGTAAAAAAAAAAAAAGCGGCCATTTTATATAAAGAAAAAAAGAACTGAAATGATGACAAAAATTATTTCATATTTCTAATATTATACAATAATTTAAATTATATTGAATAATTACACAAATATTTTTCGAAAACCAATATTAATTTAAATTAAATTCGTATAAAAGCTCGGAATAATGTGCTTTGTCCCTATCAAGATAAACAGAGAGGGCAAAACAGTCATTGTCTCTTTCACTCCTATGAGATACGAGTGAGATATCAGTTATTGCTGTCCCTTTCTTACAAAAATTTCGCTGTTAACCAAAACATGTGATATATTTATATAGATAATATGTACAATAATATACTTAAATATACAAAAATTAGTAAAACTTTGAAGCTAGAGTAGATTTAATAAACGCTCCCATCGCATAATTCTTACAAAGCTATAACATTCTAATATTTATTTTAGACATGGCTGTATAAGTCACTTTATTCACAAATAATTTGTTTTTAATAAAAAAAATATAACTGGATGCTGATTTTATATAAAATTGAATAGAATGTAAACATGAATATTTAAAATATCCACAAATCTAATATATATTAAGTTCACATAATTAATTTTGAAAAGTGAAATAAAAAAATAAACCAATTTCACCACAATATTAAAAAAAAACAATTTTTATAAACAATACAAACAATATATTCGACGAATAAAATTCACTTTAGCATACCAAATCTATAGATTATCTGTTTAGGGCAGTGTCACAGTAACTCATGTCAAATGTTTGCCACGTTTTTGCCATGACTTTGCCACGTTTCGCCACGTCTTTGCCACGGTAATGTCATGTCATTGCCACGTGTTTGACGCGGCAATGTCTGGTCACTTTCACTTCACTTGAGTTTTAATATGTTGTAGGAATTCGTAGTAGGAAAATGCTGATTCGACTCGGTCCTCTACCAAGCGTTCTGTGAATAACTGGCGTGAGGGCGAGTTGTCTCTGTAAAATAAAATAAAAATATTTGAATTATTTTTATATATTGTGGCCAATCCTGGCCCAGTGGCACAAGCGTTTGACTGTAAACGACTGGTTGTGGGTTCGATTCCCACTCGAGGAGTGGAAATATTTAATATTTCCGTTTTCTTCGCTCTGGTGTCTAGGTAAAGCGTGGCGTACAGTTCCGCCACTTAACACGCAATGCCTCCGAATCCGGAGGAAAGTGGGGAACGGAGTGTCTTAACATTAGGTTCCCTCTGCCTACCCTACCTATATATATTTTTATATATATATGTCTTAATTTTATTTGTCTTATTATAAACGCCATCGGTTGTGTGTATGATTCCTACTCGGAGGAACAATTTTGTATTCAAATAGTATTTATTACTCTGTTCTGGTAAGACAGAGCGCGACGTTGAGCTTGGATAATGAAGGTTTTAATACGTATTTTAAAAGGACATGGCATAAGTCCAAGTCCATAAATCCATATAATGTTAAGGAGTTTTTTTTTTTAGCTTCACGCTGTATCCCGCACACAGAAGGGTAGGCAGAGGGAAGCTAGTGTTAAGACACTCCATTCCCCACTTTTTCTTTTTGCTATATTATGGTTGTCGATTCCATTCCCATTCGGGGAAATGATTTTATGAGGGGTATAAAAGCAAAAACGCTTCAGTCCAAAAATGCATTTTTTTAACTGAGTATACGAAATTTTAGAGCTCACAAAGGGCTACACTATATGATGAGAGGCAACCTGATATTCCACCCCGATCCTATAAAAAAAGCACTTAGAAAATAACGTTTAGATGCAAAACAGCTTCGATCCAAAAAATGTTACGAGCAAATACGCCACAGTCACAATCAACCAATCAAAAGTCGTAATTTCAAAATATCTAAGATGGCGAATTTATCATTTTTCATAGTAAGTCGATTGTGGATAGTGGCTGTTAGCTGTCATACTATGAATATTAACGTGCAAACACGCTTTAGTCCAACGTTTAAATGCAAAGACACCTAAGTCCTACAGTATTTCTCAATTTTTATATGGTTATTGTAAAGTTATTTTATTTTAATTAATGTTATATATTTATAAAGTATTCCAATAAAAGAACCAACATATAATTCAGGTAGAAATATTGATTAATTACGACACAGTAGAAATTTGCAGTTCTCGATTTAGGTATTTTGTGACTGAAGCGGATTTGCTTTTATACCCCTCATATATCATTCTGATTTCTCAGTTTTAGTATATAAGCAAAGCGCGACGTTGATTTCCTTCACTCAACACGAAATATATCCATGTCAGACGAACATTTGAGGTTGAGAACAAAGTGTCAGTGTCAAGATAATGACAGCCCCCTTTAACTTTAAATAAACTAAAAAAATCCCAAACTTACCTTAAAACTAAAACACTAGACGGATAAGGTCGATCCTTGTTCAATTTATCAATAAAAGCGTGTAAATTCTCGTTCCCTTCGCTTTCCACTGTGGGAAGGGACCTCGCTTCATCTTGTATTGACTGAACTCTAACCACTCCACTATGCTTTTCAAAGCTACTTTTAAACTAAAAAAATTGGGACCAGCTTGTGGGCACAAAAGTGTGACTGTAAACCGACTGGTTGTGGGTTCGATTCCCACTCGAAGAATGGAAATATTATTATTTCCATTTTCTTCGCTCTGAGGTCGAGGCAAAGCGCAGCGTTAAGTTCCGCCATTTAACGGAAAGTGGGGAACGGAGTGTCTAACACTAGGTTCCTTCTACCTACAAGCTAAAAAAAAGCCAAAACTTACCTTAAAACCAGCACACTCGACGGATAAGGTCTATCCTCATTCAATTTATCAATAAAAGCGTGTAAATTCTCGTTCCCTTCGCTTTCCACTGTGGGCAGGGATCTCGCTTCATCTTGTATTTGACTGAAGGCAGCGACTCCGAACATGTCCGACAGGAAGGCGGGACTGACGCCGTGGCATATGTATATGATCATTGTTTCACCGTCATCGAGTAGATACGCTCCATTTATGTTTATTCTGTGGACAAAAAATTAGGTTTAATAATATTTATATATATGATGAAGACAATTTATATAATTAAGGCCATCTTGGCGCAGTGGGATAGTAATTTTAATTGGGTTAGGTAACTTGGAGGAATTATTATAATTTAATTATTATTAATTACTTCTCTTTCTTGCTGACAAGACAACGTGCAGCGTTAAAATCCGCCATTCCACACGTAATGGCTTGATTTCTAGGTGAAAGTGGAGAATGGATTTTGAAACTAGTTTCTTTATGACTCTACTATGGATAATAAAGCCTGAAATAAGAGAAAAGAATAGTAAAAATATTCAGAAAACACCGTATAAAAATTTAAACGCAGCGGGATTCAAACCCGCGCCTCCTAAATACGGTTCAGGCGCTCTGACCGCGTGCGCCATGCGTTCTACTACCAGCTACATCGAAATTCTTACGCTTTATTACAACTTATGCTATGCTAACAACAAAAACAACTCGATAACAGCCGTGGACAAAAGAAACAAAAAACAACAACCACATCTCACTTTTCCACAGTTCACTGCAGGTGCCCCAAAAAAGAAGGAAAACAAAAAATAAACCATATCTTACAGTTCCCCAGCGCACAACAGCCGCAGATAAAAAAATAAAAACGCGGACAAATCCCACCCCCAACCCACCTCTCTGAAGGCAACTGCAGCCGCGGCAGGACATCTTTACGCGGCACCGCGTGCAACGCGTGCAGCGGGTACAGGCTCTTGCCTACGCACAGCAAACTACAGCAGCGAACAAAAAAAAAAAAAAAAACAATCACGACCCACCATTCCACAGAAAGCTTTCAAACGCGACAGGTCGTCATCTACAGACACAAAAAAAAATAACCTACCTACCTTAAAAAAAATAACGAGAACCTACAATCGCGGCACAAAAAAAACAAAAAAATATCAACAACACAACCCACCTTTCCCCAGCACACAACATCCGTGGACAAAAAAAAGAAAAAACAACCCACATTTGATCTTTCCTCAGTACACTGCATGTATGCCAAAAAAAAGAGGGAAAAAAACAAACCATATCTCACTGTTTCGCAGCACACAACAGCCGCGGACAAAAAAAATCAAAAAAGCAACAAAACCACACCCACCTTTCCGCAATAATTTTCAAACGCTACAGATCATCGTCTACAAACGCGACAAAAACAAACAACAACATCTCACCATTCTGCAGTAATTTACAATCGCGGACAAAAATAAACAACAATATCTCACTTTTCTCCAGCACACAACAGCCGCGGACAAAAAAAGAAGAACCGCGGACAAAAACAGAAAAAAACGCGGACAAATCCACCCACCTCTCCGCGGTCAGCTGCAGCCGTGGCAGGTCGTATTCCCGCGGCGCCGTATGCAAGGGGTACAGGTTCTCAACAACTACAGCCACGGACAAAAAAAACAACATCTCAGCATTCTCCAGCACACAACATTCGCAGACAAAAAAAAAGAAAACCCTGCGGAAAAAAAAAAGAAAAAAAAAACGCGGACAAAAACCACCCACCTCTCAGCAGTCAACTGCAACCACGGCAGGTCGTCATCCCGCGGCTCCGCGTGCAACTGGTACAGGTTCTCATCGACTACAGCACACAACACTCGCGGACAAAAAAAAGAGAAACGCGGACAAAAACCAAAACCACTCACCTCTCCGTGGTCAGCTGTACCCGCGGAACTGGTACAGGTTCTCAATGACTACAGAACACTAACTACAGCCGCGGATAAAAAATAAACAAAAAAAAAAACATTTCTCACCTTCCTCAGTACACAACATTCGCGGATAAAAAAAAAGCCTGCGGACAAAAAAAAAGAAAAAAACCCGCGGACAGTCAGCACCCACCTCTCGGCAGTGAGCTGCAGGCGCGGCAGGTCGTCCTCGCGCGGCGCGGCGTGCAGCGCGTGCAGCGGGTAGAGGTCGGGGTGCACTGCACGCAGCAGCTGCGGGAGCGGCGCGCACTTCATCACGCACATGTCCGCCACGCGCTCGTCGAGCCGCGTCGACGTGCCGGTGCGGAACGCTTTCTGTTGGCATATAATAATATATATTATTGTCTTTGCATTAACTTCTAGTTAAGTGGGAAACGGGGTGTCTTAACATTAGGTTCCCTCTGCCTACCCTGCTGTGAGCGGGATACAGCGTGAAGCAAAAAAAAAACAAAATTCTATCAGGACTTTAAAAAAAGTGAAAATGTTATTATTTTCCGTTACAGTGAGAATTTTTAAAATTCGTCGTTTAATGTTCTCATACACTGCGCAGAAAAAACTCCATCTTAAAATTGGACTTCTAGCGCCCAATTATTTTGGCTAAACTTTATCTGTTAGTTTCACTCAGTAATGCATTTATCTCTAGATAGATAGATATGGCTTGAATAATGTTATATTATTAGTATAATATATATGTGGATTAATGTAACAAATGAATACACAACCATGTATTCACTTTCCACTGGCAAAAACACTAACCCGTTTTAAAACTGCCAATATGAAGAGAGGCAGTAACCGCAAGCAGTGCGGCGCGTGCAGGCCCGGTGACGTCACGCCCGCGGGCAGGTTCTGCGCGAGGCGGTGCGCGGACAGCACGTCCACCGCCGCGTTGATCAGCGCCTCCTTTGCTTCCGACATCGATGCTGATACACTTCTGTCTACCGCTGGAATGAATATAAAACTGATTAACATTGCATTTCATATATAGAAAACGTTTAACCGTGGGGGGGACGCTGCTGGGTAGCGTCCGTAAAGTAACTTGGTAGTAGGAGATTCGATTTCCGATTGGCTCTCGCCACTAGTACGTCAAAGATGATAAGCCAAATATCTGATTGTTTAGGTTCGATGACATGTAAGCCAGCATCACCTTCATCTCCAAGGCCAGCAACGCATTCACAACTCCTTTAATGTTGGGGATATAGTATATAGTACTTCTGCTCGTATGTCTCCTTTATATAATAACAAAAATCAACAACAAAAGTGAGACCTAAGAGAAAATGCTCAATAACATTGACGTTAATTATTAAATAATCTGTAGGAGCTAATACCAGTATAAAATAGTCTTTACGATTAGTCAAGGTTAAATTTTTTGTCTACAAAAAAAATAACCCATCTTTTTCAGCAATGGGTCTGTCCAAAGTTTGCAATTTTTGGTGGGCCAAAACCATACTCTTTAATAGTATTTAAATATTTCTCAAGAACAAATAAACGCCTGTCATGCTGCCTTAAATTACTAAGCAGATTTCGGGTTTTACTATTACCTCTTTATGTCGGATGATTTCTTTTTCTTTCTAATAATTTAAAAACTTATCATATATAATAATCCTCTAGAAAAAATAGTAAAAATAAAGTAAATAAGCATTAAGTCAATTTGGCAAATTTAAAACAAAAACATGTCATCATTAATTAAATCAACCATCATTTCATATATAAATATCAAATATATTATATAAAATAAAAAAAATATAATTTCTTACCCATTTTACTAAGCAATCCTATAATACACTGTTGGTCTGCGGAGTGCAACAAGTCGGTTAGCGTGTTCGCTATTGGCAAGGCTAGTGTGTGAACACGTATCCTTCTTTCACCTGTAAATATTATGTAAAAATTAATTAAATATATAAATAAATCAAGGCCATTGTGGTGAAGTGGCCAAGCAAGACTATAAGCGCGATGGTTGTTGGTTCTATTCTGGCTCGGGGAAATGATGTTTTTATATTATTTTATTTAATACTCAATGTCTCGATTTTGGGAGGAAAGCGGACTATAGAGTTTCTCTGAATATCCTACTATGCGAGAAATAGCATAAATAATATTGTATGTTTAAATTACATTGCATAAAAAAAAATATGATGTACAACTTATTTTTGTTGTTTAAAATTATTTTTGTTATAAGAAAAGCGTATAAGAATTTTGACGCAGCCGTTAATAGAACGCAGGGCTTAGCAATCAAAGCACTTGGACAGTTTCCAAGTGGTGTGGGTTTGAATCCCGCTGCATTCAAATTTATGTAGGCTTTCTAAAAATATCTTAATTATAGGGACCAGTCGTGGTACAGAGGCTAAAAGTGTGACTGTAAATCGACTGGTTGTGAGATCAATTACCACATAAAAAGTGGAAATACTTTAATATTTCCATTTTTTTCGTTCTAGTACCTAAAACGAGGCGTTGTGTTCCGTTACTTAACACGCAAATGTCTCCATTTTCGAGCGATGCGTGGGTAACGGAGTGTCTTAACACTAGGTTCCCTCTGCCTACCCTGCTGGGTGTGGAATATAGCGTGAAGCTAAACAAAAAACAATATTTTTCAACTTGCCTTTACTGCTAGTATACAGCAAAGCAGCCTGGAAGCAAACTTGTTGCAAATCGGACAATGACTCCTCTATCGCCAGCTGCATACCAAATCCAGCATCAGGCGATACATTGGGCAGAGAGAGCAGATCGGTGGAGCGCACGAAGAAATTACCGTGGAACGTGTGTATTGTTATGCCTCTGTGAATTGAATTTTTATTTGTTAATTAAATAATATGGGATAGGAAAAAGTGCGGCGTTGAGTTGCGCTAGTTAATGTTTCAAAGTCGGGTATAAAATAGAGAATGGAGTATCTTAAGACTGAGTTCACTCTGCTTATGCTATGTAGGAAAAGAGTAACTAGGGAGATAAATAATTTCAATAAAGCCATCGTAGCGCAGTGCGATAGCATCTAACTGCAAACGTGATTGGTTGCGGATTCAATTTTCATACGTGGGAACGATTATATTTAAATTATTTTTTATGGAATACAGGAGGCAAACGAGCAGAAGGCCCACCTGGTGTTAAGTCGTACCTTCGCATAGACATCCACAACATTAGAGTTGTAGATGCGTTGCCAGCCTTAGGAATGTAGGACAGAAGGAGAGAGGAGGGATGGGAATGTTGGGGATAGCGAAAGCTGGCTAACATGCCATCGGTTCGTCTTTGACATGATAGTGGTCGCGAGCCAGTCGGAGAACGAATCTCCTACCACCAAGCTACTGGGTTACCCGCCTTTTACGGGACGCTACCCAGCGGCGAAGGGAAATTGTATTCTCAACCCGTCCCCCCACGGGGGAAACATTTAAATTATTTACATTATCTCCACTCTAGTAACACAAAGAACAATGTTTCGATTGCGAACTGAACGTGGAAACCGGAGTGTCAATGACCCAAGATTCTCTCTAACTATCTAAATAATCATACCGTAAACTCCTTAACATTTCAATAACATAAAACCAATAAAAAATAATAAATTCTCAAACTAACCTAGTACACCTAACTCTCATAACGGCTTCAAATCCAATCTTCCTAGTGAGATATCTCGTCAGCATGTTAGTCAACTGCTCCGCTTGCCACGTCCTCTGAGCTCGGAACAACGGAATATGGTAGACTGTGCCAGCGCTGAATTTGCTCATGCCACCTGAAAAATAGATTTTTTTTTATATATTAGAAATTAAAATATTTGTGACTATGATTGAAGATTTGATAATGTAGTTAGTTAGTAAGTGTACGTACAAACTAACTTGTGATATGAGTTTGGATAAATGAAAACAGTATGTTCAGAATTACAAATGAGAAACTTTTACTAATTTCAGAAATATTTTTATATATTCTAGCTTAACAATCTACATAAAGGTATGCGTAGGCGTGCAACCGTTTTTTTTATGGAATAAGGAGGCAAACAAGCAGAACCTGGTGTTAAGTGGTAACCTTCGCCCATAGACATCCACAACGTTAGAGTTTTGGATGCGTTGCCACCCTCGGGATGTAGGACAGAACGAGGGAGGAAGGATGGGGATGGTGGGAATAGGGTGAGCTGGCTTACATGCCATTGAACCGGTACACATCATCAGATGTTTGGCGTTTCGGCTTTGACATGATAGTGATCGCGAGCCAGTCGGAAAACGAATCTCCTACCACCAAGCAAAAGTTTTTGCATATGAATTTTAATTACATGTGTTGTTTAATCCTCATTTGACCCCTAAATTGGATATTTATATATATATATATATATATATATATGATATATATATATATATATATATATAGAGATATATATATAGATATATATATATATATATATATATATATATATATATATATATATATATATATATATATATATATATATATATATATATATATATATATATATATATATATTATTAATAAGCATTTACATAATATCTTTTCTAATACAACATATAGATATGGCGAATATGACCTATAAATACTTTTTAAATTATTTTAAAGTGTTATTCCACACTTAGGAAAATTGAAAAAAGACCTTTAGAAAACGTATAAAAATTTGAACACAGCGGGATTCGAACCCGCGCCTCCTGAATACCGTCCAGGTACTCTCACCACTGAGACCTGCATTCTACTACCAGGTGTGTCAAAATTCTTATACGTTTTATTACAACTTAGAATAATCTTTGCGTAGCAGAAATTTGTAAAAATCTCTCTACAGAGATGCTAGCAACAAAAATAAATTGTCTTTTTCAAGTCCTATAAATATTATTAAATTTGAAATTAATAATAAATACAAATATAACTAGTTAAAGTAACGATCCACACAAAAAAATCCAAAAAAAAACCAACTAACTCAGCGTAGCCAGATCACAGTACTGTGAACTGAGGAGGAACAAATCCACTGCCACTTGAGCTCCACTGCAGTCCAACGCCAAACGCTTGTAGAAATCCGTAGCTGGGTTCAAATGAGCCACGTCCTTGGATGAACGGGCGTTGGGGTCTTCTCTGGAATTTGAATAAAAAAGAAACAAAAATTATTACAAAGCGTATGATTTAATTAAGAAATTAATGTCGTTTTAAATGGTTTTAGTTGAGGTGTAACTAAACTCCGTATACAAGTGCGAGGGTAGGCTTGAGAAATCTGCATTAGAATTTGTAACAGCAGATGTAAAAAAATAGTATAAGCAACGTCTCTTGTGCGTAGCAATATGCAACTCTGAGGACCCTGATATATTAACTGGAAATTATAAGTGTAGAGATTTTTTTTAGCTTTACTCTGTATCCCGCACACAGTGGGGTAGGCTATTGGAACCTAGTGTTAAGACTTTGTTACCCATGTCAGGCTGAACTCTGGAGGCTTAGCGTGTTAACTGGCGGAACTAAATACCGCGCTTCTCCTAAACACCAGAGCGAAAAAAATGAAAATTAAATAATTCCACTTTTCGAGTGGGAATCGAACCCACAACCAGTCGCGTTACAGTCAAATTTTGTGCCCACAACCTCTTTGCTAAGGTATGGATTTTTAGAAAAGGTACAAAAAATTGTACGCAGCGGTATTTGAACTCGCCTCTTTTGCAATTGATACGTTCAAATTTCTATACATTGTCTAAAAATATTTTTCGAAAATTTATTACGCACGTTGACTCGCGTAAAACTACGCATTACCTTAGAATAATGAATGTGTAATTGATTTTAAAGAACACAAAACACATGGTAGTGGTTGTGTCTAAAATTAATGAATTAAGAATAATGTATTTATAATGAATTATTATGACAAACATTGGCTTACTCCGCTCCACTTAAGCTTGAAGTATGTAAAATTCCATACTCCTCCGTCTGCATAATTTTCATAACAAGAGATCCAAGGAGGGTTTCCTTTCACGTATTAATTTTTGTATAACTTTGAGTATCAAATATGAAACTAAAGAAATTAAATAGTAAATTTGAACGATAATATTGTGATTAGAAACTTAACTTATTTTAAATAAAAAATGTCCCTAGCTTGGAAAGAAGCATTATCGAGCAGCCAGTAAAAAAATAAAATGGTTATAAAATAAAGAACGAAATGACAAATGAACGAAATGAAAATGATAAATGATTAATTTATAATACAGATTAATAAATAATACAGATTCTTAATTTAGCTTATTTATAATTAAATAATAAAAAAATTACCTCGATTGTAACGCTCCAGGTCCAATATTAGGCAAGCATGTTTGGAAGACCGTTATCCGACCGCCAGTAGGCGACTGAAACAAAATCTGTATAAATAAAATGGAAAATGTCACTCATTCATTCATTCACTCACACATTTATAACCAAAAACTCAAAATTCAAATGAACTTGAAAAATAGGAAGAAGGTAGATTATAAGTAGGATATGTCAGCTAAGAACAGAATAAAAGCAGAAGAATTCATCCCCTATCATGGTTTAAAAGGGGATGTACAATGATATGAATCTAAACATAGGTTTTTTATAAGACTTGAAAATTTAGGCCATAATTTTTGATGCAGAATGTTTAAATGAAAATTAATGATAAAAATGAATTTTAATTGTATTTAATGAACAATAGAAAAAGGAAAATTTTAACACAAAAAACAACCAAAGAGAAGTAATTAACATAAATACATTTATGAAAAAATAGTCATAATTATCAATAATTATGCTTATTTTTTCATTTAATATTTAAATTATTCACATTTTCCCACTCTGATAAAAGAAAAAATGAAGTAAAACGCCAAAATACGAAAAGTCCGAGAGATCTAATTTCTTTAATTTCTATTTTGATTTCCATAAGCCAATAAACTTTAAAGTTTAAAAATATATTTTCGAATTAACTTTAAAATTTGAAATATTATTTGTGTTTTAAACATATATAAAAGCAAATTGTTACTCATTACGAAATATAGACAACCATTTGAAGTGCAAACACCAAATTTGAAAGAGAGAGTAGTTTATAGGTAGTAGACGTCTGCCAATAACAGCTTTTGCTACAGAGTTGGATTAAGGAGGTTTAAGGGTTCGCAGAAGCATGTGATGATAAGGCTTTCATTTTTTTACAAACTAGACATTTAGCACAGTAATGTCTATTATTGAGTGATACATACATGTCTTCATACAACATCATTCACAACATAATAAACAATTTCAATCCTTTTATTTATACTACTGTCCCCGTTGGCGAAAAAAATGCGTAATCTTATTAACGCTTACGTCACTTTCATGTAAAAAGTATATGACAAACATATAGTAGTTTGGGTCATATATATTTTATTATTTCTTTAATGAAATTCTTCTGCAGATAAACTTTACGTAGGTCAAATAAACACATGATTTTCTTAAAACATGATCCAAAGTTTTCCTTCGCACTACAAGGAATAATTAAATTTAAATTACTTTTTAATATTTTAATATTGTTATTCACACACTTAGGAAATTGAAAAAGACCTTTAAAAAACTTATAAAAATTTGAGCGCAGCGCGATTTGAACCCACGCGAATTTCTTGAAAACCGTCCAGGCGCCCTGATCGCTAAGCCATACGTTTTGAACGCATTCCAACAGTCGTGCGTTCTAATCCCGATGCGTTCAAATTTTTATACGTTATCTAAATGTATTTTTTTAATATTCAAATTATTTTCCCTTTCCCAACTCTAATTAAACAAAGCTCTGCATTAAATCCCACCACTAAACATATAATATATCAATTTCAGGCAGAAAGTAGAAAACAAAGTGTCTTAAAGCTAAAATTCTCTAACTATCCTACTATATATGAAAAGGTGTGTAACTAACGTGAAATTAATTATTAATACAAAACTAGTCTTAGGGGCCTGTCGTAGCGCAATGGCAGGAACGTGTGATTGTAAACGACTGGTTGTGTGTTCGATTCCCACCCGAGAAGTGGAAATATTTAATATTTCGATTTCCTTCGCTCTGGTATCAGAGGCAAAGCTCGGTGTTAAGTTCCACCACTTAACACGCAATGCTTGCGAATTAGGCGGAAAGTGAGGAACGGAGTGTCTTAACACTAGCTTTGTGCGGGATATAGCGTGAAGCTATAAAAAAAATACATAAAAAGAAAAAAACTCACGTGTAATTAATTATTAATAAAAATAAAAGCACAATACATACCATAAGTTTGTATGCAGCTTGCAAAGCGGCCCCCAAAGCGGACGCAGGGACACCGGGGTTTGAGTACCGCTGGGGAAGTATTGTTAGGAGCTCCTTAACCAAATCTTTGTATTCACCCAGGTTCACTAGCAGCGATTCTGGTGATGGTAGGAATATGTCTGGAAGTTGAAAGAATGTTTAAGAATATTATAATAATAAAAATATTTTTTTTTTATTAAACACAAAAAATCCATACTTATATTATAAATGCGAAAGTCTGTGTGTTTGTCTGTCATGTTTTCACGGCTAATCTACCGGTCCGATTTGGATGAAATTTAGAATGAAAGTAGTAAAAGTGACTGGGTCTAACATAGGCTACTTATTTTTTCAAAAATCAACCTCTAAAGGGTTGAAATAGGGGATGAAAGTTTATATGAAAAATCTAAACCGCTTGACCAATTGTAATGAATTTTGGCATAAATATAGTTGATAATCTAAGCTTAAACATAGGCTACTTTATTTTTTAAAAATGCGCCCCCGAGGGTTGTAATATAACGAAATATTTCACGCGGCGAAGCCGCGAGCGTGTGGCTAGTCTATAAATATTGTGTTCATAGACTTAAACAACATGAATAACACAGGAGGTTTATAAAATTGAAATTTGTAATTCTTTATTCCTTGCCATGATAAATATGGTAATTTAAAAAAAAAATTAAACAAAGTTTCTGATTATTCTAACTTTCTGATTGATGTGAAATATTAACATATTTTATTCATTATATTTCCAAATAGGCCCAATCATAGATACATCGTTAAGATTATATACAATTTTAGTTCACTCAATATAGGAAAAAAATCAATGCACATTTAAATAATGTGCATTCGTTTATTTAAGTCATTTATAACTCTCTCTACCTAACCAATTAAACTGTCTTACTAATAACATACAAATACAAAACATATCACCAAAAAAAAAAATACAAAATATACAATCACCATCAATATCCAAAACCGTCATCTCCTTAGGTCTGGTCAGCCCATCGCTCATCAAATAGTAATGTATATGCGCGTCGTAGCATATGAAGCCGACTTGCGTACGCCCGTCACCGGGTAACTGATCTAGATTCTTCTTTAGAGTGTCGCATACTACCTGTGGGTGATAAAATATTTATTGTTAAAGACCGAAATTTTAATAGATGACAGTGAAAAGTGTAAGGACAGTCCGAGTACGGAACCACCCGAAATCGAAACATTTGGCGTAACTCAACGACGCGATTATCAGAGAGTTAAAAATAGTTAGAAAACTATTTCCACCGAGCAGAAATCAAACCCAAAACTCGCTACGATCATACGCCGTTCCAATGCGCCATGACGGCCTCTAAATAGCTTTACTTACTTAGATAATATTTAAAAATAAAACTTTCTATTATTACTAAACGTTTTTTGTGTCTTTTTCTCTGCTTTTCACTTTATGTTTAACAAAGTGAAAAAACAGGTAAAAAGATCACAAATGTTTCTTTAATTATTTATTTAGAGACCAGTCGTGGTGCAGTCGCACAGTGTGACTAAACTCGACAGGTTGCAGGTTTGATTCTCACTTGAGAAATTCCCATTTTCATAACTCTGTGTCGAAGGAAAGGCGCGGCGGTAAGTTTCAAAAATATTCTTAGATCATTACAACTTTGAACAATGGGCATGTTTTTTATTGTGAAGCATCTTTCGTATTTGAGTCCATCCGTTCCTTACATTCCTTCCATTTACACAGAAATTCCCTTTTTCCGCGCAATCCGGAACCTAACGCCGCTTTTTACCTCGACACTAGAGCGAAGAAAATGACAACATAATTTTTTTTTAATCCTCGAGTTTTTTTAATCCAGTCGCGTGTGCGTTCGCGCAGGGTCACACAATACCAAACCACACGGCCACGCTGCTTTAAGCACTTAATAAGAATATATAAAGAGATTTCACAAAAAAAAAAAAATCAAGTTACACCAATATCATTCAACAACAATAATCAAAATAAAATTAAAACAAAACTTACTTGTAAATATCCACTTTCCCTAGCTATCTGAGACACATCTAACAGGAACAAATAAACTGCAGGTTGCGGAGGACGCAACATGTATTCACTGGGCGCTATGAATTCTATAGTAGCTGACTTTATTTCAGGTCTTCGGGACGGATCACCGTAGGATTTGCTTAGAGGATCGTATTGGAATTCTTCGGGCACTAAAGAAACAAAAGGTTAATTAATATTTATAATATATATATATATATATTTTTTTAGCTTCATGTTGTATCCCGCACACAGCAGAGTAGGCAGAGGGGACCTAGTGTTAAGACACTCCGTTCCCCACTTTCCGCTGAATTCGGAGGCATTGCGTGTTAAGTGGCGGAACCTAACGCTGCGCTTTGCCTCGACACCAGAGCGAAGAAAAAATGGAAAATAATTAAATATTTCTACTTCTCAGGCGAGTGAATTTATTTTAGATCCATACTATATCCCGTAAACAGCAGGGTGACCTAGAGAACCTAGTTTCCAGAGGGAACCTAGTGTTAAAACTCTTCGTTCCCCATTTTCTGTCGAATATTGGAGGCATTGCGGCGGTATTTTACGCAGCGCTTTGTCTCGATACCAGAGCGGAGAAAATGTAAACAAATATTTCCACTTATCGAGTGGTAATCGAACCCACAACCAGTCGCGTTTACAGTCACACTTTGTGCCCCTGCACCACGACTTTCTTCAAAAAGACGTTACTTAATACAAAATTCATATATTAATAACAAAAAAGCATATCCATTTATTCCTACAGGTTAATCAAACTATATAACTATAGCACATATATATAAATACAAATATATCATAAATAAATGACGCAACACTCACATTCGTTGACTCTGTAACAGAGATTGCACTTCCAGCGCTTCGAATCCACGAAGTAAACGAACGGATTGATGTAAGTACGACACGCCCTGCATCTTACTATAGTTGTACACTGAATTACTGGTAAATGCTGAAAATAAAACATAAAATTACCCATACTTATATTATAAATGCGAAAGTCTGTGTGTTTGTCTGTCACGCTTTCACGGCTAATCTACCGGTCCAATTTGGATGAAATTTAGAATAAAAGTAGTAAAAGTTACTGGGTCAAACATAGGTTGCTTATTTTTTTTTGCTGATGATTTGTTGATTTTTACAAAAATCAACCTCCTAAAGGTTGAAATAGGGGACAAATTTTATATAAAATATCTAAACCGCTTCACCCATTGTAATAAATTTTGGCATAAATATAGTTGATAATCCAAGCTTAAACATAGGCTACTTTATTTTTTAAACGTGCGCCCCCGAGTGTTGCAATATAACGAAATAATTAACGCGGCGAAGCCGCGAACAGGCCGCCAATTTAAAATATAGTATTAGGGGTTATTTTATAACATTTCCTGTAGAAAAAGGAAAGAACTTAGTGTCAAAACACTCTGTTCTCCACTTTCTACTCGAATTCGAAGCATATCGTATTGAGTAGTAGATGTCAACCTCGCGCTTTGTTCTATTTACTGGTGCAAAGAAATAAAAATAACTAAATTATGATCATTCCACTGAGCAAGACTCGACTGGCGCTGTCCCACTATACCATGACACATGCCGTTTTTATCTTTATTATTTCTCTCACTCTTACATCATAAATAGTATGTTATTAAGACTATCCGTTCTTTAGCTTACAAACAGTTTTAAAAATTTATATAAAAAGGTTTATATGCGTATTGCGTCTTTACGAATACAATGTAAACCTACATACATTCATTCGAGACATATATTAGAAATCTTAACAAAAAAATGTTTAATTATATACACAATATGGAATGTCCAAGATGATTGACGTAAAGAAAACTTATCCATATTTATCATTTATTAAATAAAATATATTATTTAAAGCATCTATATATTATAACAATAAAAATACATATAAAACTTTTAACACTGATTACAATCACATAATATGCGAAGTAATGTAATCGATACGTCTAAAGAATACTGTCAGATAGAATAACACGACATCTATGAAACAATCTATACAAATAAAATAAAATTGTAGTGTCTGTTTGTAATATTAAAGTAACCGCTCTTTACTAAACGCATACGTATATATACACGGCACATATACCAAAATATATATTTTATAATTTTTGTCAGTCAATCTGTCTGTTCGGCTAATCTCTGAAACGGCTGGACCGATTTTGAGCGGATTTTCACTGGCAGATGCTGATATATTAAAGAGTAACTGCGGGTACCTTTATTTTATTTTTTTTTTTTTTAATTATACGCGAACGAAGTCGCGAGCACAGATAGCAAGTATATAAAAGTTCTTCAATGAGGTACTGGCGTTAACAAAATTATACATAGACTAACGTTTTAATTCACAAAATTACTGACGTCAGTTACATACAAACGTCTGGTATTATTGGATTTACAGCATATTCAAGTCATGACGACTGACATTCATTGGTAATTAACTGACAATACGTTATACAATCGACAATACCTATTGATTTTTTACCCGCGACGGAACGGCGACTGTATATGTGTTTGGGGTGAGAGGTTGTTTGTTTGTTTGTTTGTTTGTTTGTTTGTTTGTGTGTTTGTGCAAATTACTATGTCAATTATTTCCAAAACTATAAGTCCAATTTTGATACGGTTTTCTATAATAGGTTTAGGTTCAACTGGCGTATGTTCCTAGATATGTCTTATTGCCTTAACTCACCAGGGGGCGCTGCAGTAAGCATTTTACGTGAAAACGAATGTTTTCAATTATCTCAAAAAATAATAGTCTGATTTCGATACGATTTTCAGTGATAGATTCAGGTTTAATTGGTGAATGTTCTTAGATATGTTTTATCGTGTCAAACCACCAGGGGGCGCTGCAGTAAGCATTTGTTTGTACTTTTTTTGTATTTATTTGTCTAAAACCGAAACTACTGCTCCGATTGAAAAGAGTTTTCATAAAAAGATTCATCTTTGCTTGATGCATATTTTAAGATTTTTCTTTTTTGTTACGGGGAAAACTCACCAGGGGGCGCTGCACTAAACATTTGTTTATGCAGAGCAAAAACTACTAGTCCAATTTAGATGAAACTTTCAACGATAGGTTCAGGCTTAATTGGTGCGTCTTGTAATATATGTGTTATGGTGACCACTCATCAGGGGGCGCTGTAGTAAGCATTTGTTTGAGTTTTTTTGTATAAAACCAAAATTTTTCTTGTATTTATTTGTCTAAAACCAAAATTACTGATCCGATTGGATAGATTTTTCAGAACTGGATTCAGCTTTGCTTAATGCATATTTTTAGATTTTTGTTTTTTTGTTATGGTGAAATTTCACCAGGGGGCGCTGTAGTAAACATTTGTTTAGGCAGAGCAAAAACTACTAGTTCGATTTAGATGAAACTTTCAACGATAGGTTCAGGTTTGATTGGTGCATCTTTTCATATATGTGTTACGGTGACCACTCACCAGGGGGCGCTGCAGTAAGTACATTTGTTTGTGCAAAACTAAAACTACGAGTCCGATTTGAATGCAGTTTTCAATGATAGATTCAAGTTTACTTATTTTCATATATGTATCATGTATGTTTACTTAGTGCATATTTTTATGTATGTGTCAACTCCCTAGGGGGCGCTGCAGTAAGTAGCTGCTTCTATTTTTTGTGTAAAACCAAAACGACTAGTACGATTGGAAAGAGTTTTCAGTATTAGATTCCGCTTTGCTTAGAGCATGTTTTTAAATTTATATTACAGTGACAAGTCACCAGGGGGCGCTGCAGTGAAATATTGTTTGTGCAAAGCTAAAATGACAAATTCGATTTGGATGCAGTTTCAGTGATAAGCTCAAGTTTAATTAGTGCATGTTCTTGGATATGTTTTATCTTGTTAACTCACCAGGGGGCGCTGCAGTAACATTTGTTTGTAATATTTAAAACAAAACCACAACTACTTGTCCGATTGGGCAGAGTTTTTAGTATTAGATTTACCTTTACTTGGTGTAAGTTTTTAGGTTCTTTTTTACGATGAGGACTCACCAGTGGGCGCTGCATTAAACATTTAATTATGCAAAGTTAAAACTATAAATCCAATTTGGATGCAGTTATCAAAAATAGGATCAGGCTTAATTAGCGCGTGTTCTCGTATATGTATCACGGTGACACCTCACCAGGGGGCGCTGCAATAAGCATTTGCTTGTATTTTTTGTGTGAAACCTATTTAGATGCAGTTTTCTGTGATAGGTTCAGGTTTAATTGCTGCATGTTTTTATATGCCATATCACCAACTACCACGGAGCGCTACATCAAAACTATTAGTGGGTTTTGTGATTTTCACTGATTTGGTTAGACTTAAATTTCCTAAAAATGTTACGGTGATAATCTGCCAGGCGTTGCAATAAGTATTTGATAACTAGAAAGCATTGGGTTTATAATTTTTTTTGGATTTGCATGAAGATTAATGTAAAGTATTTCGAAATTATGTAATAACATATAATGTGTATCTTCACTTTAAAAAGTTTAAAATAAAAAACAAAATTAAAAATTTTGAAAAAACCCACGACGGTTTAATTGTAATTGAAAAAGGATAAAATAACTAGAAATCCTCCGCCTAAAAGAATATATGTAACGAGATGATGGGGACAACTTCGTCGGGGGCTGCCAGTTGCAACCTCTATTTTAAATATAGTAGCTAACGGTATAGATTTCGTTCTAAAAGTTTTTAAAAGGAGTACCAGTTATCAATTAATTGTAAATTCATATTAATATTTGAATTTTTTCCATATTAATATTTTAATTGTAAGTAATGGCAGCTCCGACGAAGTCGTCCCCATCATCTCGTTACATATATTCTTTTAGGCGGAGGATTTCTAGTTATTTTATCCTTTTTCAATTACAATTAAACCGTCGTGGGTTTTTTCAAAATTTTTTTAATTTATTTAAGTCTTAAAAATTTAATTGACTTGGCAAAATGTTTTGTATACAATTAGTAATCTGTTTATTTACGTGTATAATATATTACAATGTACTAGAAGTGACATAAGTATTAGAGCTTACTACTTTTATAAGCGGGTGGGCAAAGAGAACACAATATCAAGACCCACTTTACCACAATATTCGATGTATTTCGTTTTTCGGCGTAATTCAATACCGCAGACTGTCTTATTAGAGAAATGAAAACAAAATATAATCATTCCTTTGAGTGAGAACCGAACCCATAATCGTCGCGTTTACAGACAATCAGATGATGTCACTAAATTAAAAAGTAAAGCAAAAATGTCTCTTTAACAGTGTCTCGTGTATATATTATAATACAGTAAAACAAATATTATTTTAACCATACAATATTTCAACCATATACTCGTATAAGTGAAAATAGTCGAGTTTTAGCGTCAATACAAAGAAAATATTAAAATAACAGCTGAATAAACTTTATAATCGTATTTTATAAGAAAAATGTGTTTTAGTACTTTAATGATTTTCTATAAAAGATTTACGACGTGCATCAAATCCATACTTTTATATTTAAATGCAAAAGTCTGTTTGTCCTTCTGTTTGTCTATCGCACTTTCGCGGCTAATCTACCGCTCCGAATTGGATGAAACTTAGAACGAAATTAGTAAAAAAATCCAGAGGCACACATACGCTACTTTATTTTTCAAAAATCCTCCTCTAAAGGATTCAGATAGGGGATGAAAGTTTTAATGAAAAATCTAAACCGCTTGACCGGTTGTAATGAATTTTGGCATAAATATAGTTGATAATCCAAGAATAAACATACGCTATTTTATTTTTCAAAAATCCACCCCCGAGGGTTGCAATATAACGAAACAGTGTTGTAGTTCACGCGGCGAAGCCGTGACCGGCCCGGTTTAGTAGCTAGCTAGCTAGTAGTAGTAGCTAGTTTTTAATATATATAATAGGTATGCGCAAACACATTTCACACGGTTATTTGTAATGCATCGAGCAGTAATTGCAGTTGAATTTTTTATCAAAACAAGGAAAAATAGTAAATAAAATTAAATTAAAATATAAAATTAAATTAAATTTTGAGGATAAATTCAATGTTTTCATCATATCATATATATAATATATATAAATATATGACCAAAATAATGAATAATATATACCTAAAACTGACTGGCATCTGTCGAATAACAATAGCTTACGTTATTGTTATTCGAAAATACATCTTTCATCGAAAACACATCTTTCATCGTCAACCGGACGTTTCGAACACTTGCCGACTTTCGCTACATGTAATTTCAAAATTTGAAAATGTGTAATAATCGCAAAAAAAATCATATTAAGATGAAATTTAGTACATGGATTCCACATGAAATGTGAGGAAGGATTTCAATTCAAATCCCGAAATTCCTACAAGATATCGGAAGATCATACACGTCGTATGAAGAGGTTGACAAAAGTATACAGGCACTGTAGCGTTCAGCCGTCCGTTCTGACTACCCCAATAGGGATAAAATGGGGAAATACCCCAATAGTGTGTGAATGGGGACCCCTATGATATTTTACATATTCTCTTGTATCCACATAAACATAGTCACGGGCGACAACTAGTATAAAATAAAAATATTTATTTCAATACAAAACACATTAACCTGGTTCACTTTCGTCTATATCAATGTAAAAATAGAGATAATATCACAAATTAATATAAATGTGTAAATAATGAATACTCACATTTAAGTCTTTGAAGGGATGTATTAAGATTCCTAAAGGTAATCTCGACTTTTGTAACAGCGAGTTTGTCTCGGGAATGCGGTTGACTGTACATCTGAATATTCTGTAAAAATAAAAAATACATTTTGATAAATATATAATGAATCGCTCTGGCAGGTAAGTAAAAGCGCGGCGTTGAGTTCCGCCACTTAATACGCAATTTATGGTGGTAAGCCGAGAACGGAGTATTTTGACACTAGGTTCTCTATAACTATAGAAATTTTAGGAGAACAAACAATAATTGGGCATTAAAAACACATATAGGCCCACTTAAACAAGTACCTACTTTCGGATCGTCAATTAAGGAAAAAATGTCAGTTCTGTGTTCTGTTTTGTCCAGACCCAGTAGACAATTCAGCAGGTTCTTTATATATATTACACCCCCAGAATGAAAGTGGCCTAACTCGAATAATTGTAGTTTATTGTAAATTACAATAGAATCATAGAATGTGATTTTATTTTTTAAAAGATTTTATTTTTTAACAAATTTTGTGGTCAGTCGTGGCCCCGTGGCACAAGAGTGTGACTGTAAACGACTGGTTGTGGTTTCGATTCCCACTCGAGGAGTGGAAATTAAATTTCCATTTTCTTCGCTCTGGTGTCGAGGTAAAGCGCGGCGTTAAGTTCCGCCACTTAACACGCAAGCCTCCGAATTCGGCGGAAAGTGGGGAACGGAGTGTCTTAACACTAGGTTCCCTCTGCCTACCCTGCTGTGTGCGGGATATAGCGTGAAGCTATTTATTTATTTTATTATTAACAAATTTTGTTTTTTAGCAAAACGACAAAAAAATTGGAAAATATGAGTTAGTACAGTCTAATTCTTGAGAAGTGATATAATTTTACAATAAGTTGAGTCATTGGCTTCCAGGGGCGCACTCGGTATTTAATTTCACACCTTGAAATTAATAATATACTTAAATTGTATACATTGCTGACTCAATTTATAAACTAATAAACTAAGTATATAATAAACAACTT
The DNA here is from genome assembly GCA_019049465.1 of Dryas iulia moderata. NCBI lineage: Eukaryota > Metazoa > Arthropoda > Insecta > Lepidoptera > Nymphalidae > Dryas > Dryas iulia. Next base: position 13,242,263 of record CM032425.1, read on the forward strand.
TATCATCTTTTACAAGAATCAATTCAAGAATTTCCATAAATCCTATGAATCACTCTAAAGTTATCATTAAAAAATCAAATATCATCAAAAATCAGTAAAAAAATTGAAAATCAAGTACAATTGTTTTTATTAAAAAATCTATATCGCATTACAAAATAAATTTTATTTTTATTGTTGATAAGAACAATTGGGAAATCATCCACGAAAACAATGAACCTAAACAAATGGACATGAACAGCGTACATATAACCGTGACCTACTTCCCAGTATATCATTTACTCTGATTCTAATACTATTTTGGTATACTGACGTTAAAATACTCTGTACATATCTTTATAGATACTATATTAAAGTATATTGTATGCTTTAACTAAATTATTTTAAAATTAAATTTTGTACTAATTTATATAAATTAATATAATATAAAGCGCGGCGTTAAATTCCGCCACTTAACACGCAATGCCTCCGAATTCGGTGGAAAGTGGGGAATGGAGTGTCTTGGAACTAGGTTTCCTCTGCCTAACCTGCTGTGTGCGGGATACAGCGTAAAGCTAAAAAAATATTATATAAAGCCATCCTAGGGCAGTAGTACGTTTCATTGTAAAGGCATTGTAATTTTGGGTTCAATCCTGACTCCGAGGAATAATGGGAATATTCAAATAATAGTGACATTCTCCACTCTAGTAAGGCCTCTGAGAGTGCGGTGTTGAATTCCACCACTAAACACACAAGATGTCAAATTCAGACGGCCAGTGGAAACGCCTTGTCTTAATATCATGTTCTCTCTGTCGATCTAGCAATTTTTATTGACTTTATCTCGATATAAATTTTAGTTAAATTACCTATTCTCAATTTTTACTCTTTCTGATTATCTAATCGCATATTTTTTAAAAAAACCGGATGAAAATATATACTGATCAAAAACATGAATTGCGTTACGACCTTCCTCTACTTATTCTTTAATTTTAAACAAAATATTAAACAATAATATAAGAATATAACCATTAAATTAACTATACATATCTATACTAATATAATAAAGAGGTAAAGTTTTTAACTTTGTTTATAAGGGCTAATCTTCAAAAATACTGAACCGATCATAAAAAATCTTTCACAACAATAAAGCTATACTTATTCAGGAGTGATATATTCTATATTTTGTTATGATTGCACAGTAAGTTCAGAGAATCCAAACAGGACTCGAATAGGGGATAAAAGTAACAGATTACGCGAAAGAACGATATATTTAAATTAAAACAAAGAGCTTTGTTTATATTTAGTTCATATTCTGTCAAATTGATACAATTGGTTCAATGTCCGCGGTTGATGCAACTGCACTCGTGAGTAATTACGCTTAAGATAACGTTATCGTCACAACGTGGACTACAATCAATAATTTTACTTTGAAAATAAATAAAGAATTTAATATAGTGAAATATTATTTGTTTATATTTATTATTTGTTTATATTTTTGACATCACACATTACGTAGAAAGAAACGAGATTAAAAGTTTTATCCCACATTTGGGATGAAAGAAGTTTTTTTTTAGCTTCATGCTGTATCTCACACATGGTGGAGTAAGAAGACAAAAGGAACCTAATATTAAGACACTCCGTTTTCCATTTTTCGTCGAATTTCGAAGGCATCGCATCTTAAGCGACGGAAATTAACGCTGCGCTTTGCCTCGACAGCAGAGCGAAGAAAACGAAAATATTAAATATTTCCACTCTTGGAGTGACAATCGAACTCAGAATCAGTCGCGTTTACGGTTACACTTTACACCCCTTGTGCCACGACTGGCCTCGGACTCAAACTTTGATATAATGCCGAAAAAATCTTATGTTAGTGACAGATCTCACACTCCGTTTTCTACTTTCCAATAAAAAATAACCATTTAATGTCTTAGGCGATGACAAATATAAAGTATATCAAAACATAGAGCCGCTAATCAGTAATCAAAACAAAGATATTTTCAACAGCCTCCAGAAAAGATTCAAACCCACAATCTTTGCACGGTTAGTCAACTACGTTATTTTAGTTTAGAACAGGATGAGCAACCTTCTTCTTTAGCAAAGACTCTATACCAATTTTCAACTTTTTGGCAAACCATAATCATGCCCATTCATTCAATTTTAAAAAGTTGCGGGAGAACATCTTCAAATAAATGTCTTATACATTTAAAGAATGTCTTTTTCAATTTTCCTAAGTGTGGAATAACACTTTAAATTTTTTTAAAAAGTATCTTTAATATAATATATAATAGATAAATAAACCTTTCGCGGGCCGCACAAATTTATTAAGCGAGCTGCATACGGCCCCGACGCCGCTGGTTTTCGTGCCCCCCCCCTGGTTTAGAACATGTAAAATAGGTTGACTTTAGCCTTTCGTGAGTTAATTAGGTCAAATTATATTACATTTATAATATTTAAATCATAACAAAATGAAAGTAAAATTAAAAGCCAGTAGGCGCCATCATGAATTACAATACATTACGTATTGAAAAAGTGAAAGTGGTTTTGTCACATAATGTATGTACATTACAGTCATTCACTAAAAATTATTACTAAAAATATTTAACCTACAAATCTAATAATTACATAAGTTTTTAATTCCAGGACGATTGGAGAGTAATTGCTCTCGCTCTATCTAACTTAAGCAGCATCACGCTATTTTCCGTATAGCAAGGCAGAATAAGCATTATATCGAAACACTCCAATCTTCAATCAAGAATAAAAATAATTAGAAAATAATTAAAAAAACAGTGAAATACAATTTGACTATAAACGCGACGATTGGGATCCATTCCCGTAAGAAGGAAATGATTATATTTAAATTTTGTAATTTGAAACTGGTAAGACAAAGCGCAACATGACTTACGCCACTCAACATGCAACATTTCATCATTAATCAATATATATTTCATAAAAATATCATTAAGTACTTGAAATATAACCATACAATACACATTACACACACTGTTCATAAAATGACATTCAATGCCTGTTCCTATTGTAAACTTATTATATCATTTTACATTGAAATGGACTGCTTGATTCTTCACAGACACACATCATTTAAAATGCAATGTTTAAATATAAGCATAATGGACAAATATATCTTTTTTTTATTTAAGCATATAAAACCTATAGACTATAAAACTGAGTAAATTATATAAAAACTAAACAGTATATACAATATTTATCCAGTAATCATAAGAAATTAAAAACAAAAAAATGAACAAAGCCTTTTTTTAAATATACTTGACACTTATATTATGTTAATATTAAAATCTTCTATCACAAAAAAATGTCACCTAAAACTTTATGAAACTCTTGACCTTCATATCAATTTAATCAGCACAAGATTTATCGATAGTAAAGATAACAATATTGCCTACAACCACCTACTTGTAGCAAGAACCTTAGATATTTCTAATTTTATAATTAATTTTTAAAATTAAAATCTTTAGATCTTCTCATTTTATTTTTAAATCATTAAATTAAGAAAAAGACATGAATTGTCACTTTTGCACTTAAGTGTTAAATAACATGACCTATTACTTTAAAATGGCTTTAATGATTTGAGATTAGATAAAATAACAAAAATATTTATTATTTATTAATGTTCATATTAGATCCATCTAAGAAAACATATAAATAATTGTTAATAGCAAGAAATAAAATGTACTCACTCAGGACTACAATTAGGAGAATCGGCAAACTGATTTCCGAGCTTTATTTCCATTGGATCTTCAGGATATTCGGGCAGAATATGTTTACACTGTAACAGATCAACCATCTGATGGCCCCATAGTTGATCAAAGCCTTGCTTAGTCACACTCAAATTTCCCATTTGCTGTGTCACTCCATACATATTGTGCGTTGGGAACTGCTTAGAAATATTCTGTTGCACTTGCATTTGCTGTTGAGGATTCAAATTATTGTAGGGCATTTGAGGATATCTGTTCTGCATATTTGTATTAGAAGGCCCATCGACTACACTTTTAGGGGGCTGACCCATAGGACCTGAAATCGGTCCACTTGGTAAGCCTGGCCCGCTTAAACTTGATGGCCCGGATGCATAATTTTGTCCTTGCTCTCCAATTGGTCCATTTAGTGCTTGGTTTGCATTAGGTGGCATAGGTGGCATTGGCGGCATCAATGGTCTTGGGTGAGACTGTGGACCTGCTTGTATAGGGCCACTAGGTAAGCCCCTTGGAGGCATATTGGAAGGTGGAGGACCTGGCAATGATGGTCCATTAAGTGCACTACTTCTAGGTGGACCCATAGGGCCAGACAAATGAGGTAAGCTGGATGGTTGTAAATTGCTAGGTGGTAGTCCAGTTGTTAACGGGCTGTTTCTAGCACCAGGTATTGCTGGCCCACTCAACGGAACATTAGGCTGACTTGTCATTAATCCCTGAGGTACGGAAGTTGGAGGTCTAGGACCAAAGGCTGGGTTAAGTGGGCGGGGACCATAGCTAGCACTTGTAGGAGGTTGACTAGCTAGAGGGGGAGGACTAAATGAACTTGAAGGTGGGTAATGATTAATGGGAGGACCAGAACTAGGCCCATTCATAATTGGTTGACTGAATTGACTAGAAGGAATGACAGGTGGTACTTGGTTGTGATTCATTTGATGTTGTTGTATAGGAGGAAAAGGTGATGATGACATATTTGGCATGGAATGGGGATTAGCTGAGCTATATGGAATGTTCTGGATGTTCTGCATTGGGTTTTGATTTAGAACTGGTTTCATAGGCCTCATAGGTGATGATTGTAGACTTGTTGGTGGTGGTGGCATCATCCCGGGATTATTAAAAGCTGGTGAACTATTTGCACTATGAATTAGATTATTTGTTTGACTATTATATCCAGCCATTGATGTGGGATTAATCATACTTCCACCTTGTTTCAAAGGTCCAGGCATTTGGCTTGCTGGAATTTGATTATATTGTATGGTCCCTGGTAGAGAATTTGGTTGGCCAGGACCATTATTATATTGATTTGGTATGTGAGACATGGCTTGTCAATCTGTAAAAGTAATATAAAACCATTTTACTTCCACTTCACAAGAAGTAAACACTACATTCAAGCGAACTTAAGGAGTATTTGTATTGTGATAATAAACTTGATATCGAAAAGGATGTTTAATTAATGCTAATTCACTAAGAATGACGGAAGGACAAATGTACTGTACGACTTACCGCTGGCGGGACGAAGTCAAAACACAAAAAACTTTGCACACAAATTTGTGTAGCTAGACCATTCTCACATATTATCACAAAAGGGTGAAATAACTACGTAAAACAAATTTATTAAGAAAAATACGACCCCGACTTACGTGGCCGAGCGATTACAAGCGCCCTCTACTGGTGACAAAGATTGATTTTTGACTTTTGACTGTCAACTGCGTTTTGTAACTACAGCGATTAAGTATACGTCAACATTTGTTAAATGCAATTATATAAAAAATAAAATACACACAAATATTTCATATTTTAAGTTAATCATTATTTTTTTATAAAATAAAAATTGATTATATTGATTGATTTGAATTTGATGAAGTATATCAAATTTATACTATTACTAAATTTGAAAAAATATTTAAATGTATACTTTTTAATTAGCATAAATTGAAAATAAGAAACTGTAAGCCTAAACTTAAAATTTCATTTTTAAAGCAATGAGGAAAACGTTTTGTTAATGCTTTTAATACATAAGGATTTTATCATTTGTAAAAAAGAATCTATAAGTCACGTTTCCTTTTTTTTATTCATTTTTTTAAAAGCTAAGGTCACAGGTTATAGTGCTCAGTACTCACATATTTAAAATAAATGATTAATATTTTTAAATAAATAAATTTTCATTTTGAAAATAATAATTCAAATATTATATATTTTTATACTTTGTTTTGAAATTATTTCCGAAGACTGCTACACGACGGTTGTGGATATTTAATATCCACAACCCTAATTCATTTGAAATTAAGTCTTTGAAACCCGAGCCCCTATTAGAACCTTACAAATCATGTACCAAATATAAGTAATTATTTAAAATTCTACGATAGCAGATCTTCTCTCTCACCGCATGGGAGAGGGGAAACGGTTTCAGGGCCTTGCCCTCTGACCGTTGCCATCAGCCTTGTATAACGGATTTGCACCGTGGGAGATGAATAAGTATGGGGTTCGGGGGTTTTGAGCTTTTATCTGCCCGGGCGAACAACCCAGCCAGATGAGACCCACGACGAGGGAGGCCCAGCTTAGGTGATCAGCAGCCTTGGCAGCCGCTTAAGAATTGGTTGGGGTAGGAGGTCTCTAGGAAAGTTACGGCAATCCGAAGCGCGTGAATGCCACGGCGAGATGTCCCTGATATGAGGGAAGTACGAAACAACTGCGCGGTGAAATAAGTTGGTGACAAATCTGTGGACGGTAATGTCCTGGACATTACCGTCCACAGATTCTCTCGATTCGGAGGTCACGGTGGATGATTGTGTTTCACACGAACTATTAGCATTCTTTTATTTATTCAAATTAGAAATAGAAATAGTAAACATCATAGTCACTTTATAGTTATCAATAGATCCAGAGATGGATACATTAAAATTGTGACTGAACTAAGAACACGTATACCTATAGTTATATGTATATTTATATGACTTTTTAACATACAATATGTAAAGTGTAAAGTGAAGTCTTAATAACAGATTGTATAAATTTATTTATTTAATGTATTAAATTTGGGTTGTTCAGAAATTTGTTTTTTTGGTGTAAATGAGAGATGATTTTCGTATAATGAAAAAAAATATATTACATTATATATTGGCCATTCTGATTCAACACCTTTTACCATCTTTCCGGTAGTAGCATAATTCCATACCCAAATTTTTTTTGATCTTTGCTGGCTAAAAACTGATCCAAATGATTTGTGTCGTCTTCATTTGAGGTAAAATTTTGCAATGGCCGTAACAAACAATTACCCAAAGGTGCCAGATTTGGAGAATATGGAGGGCAGTGTCAGAGGACATACACTGCCGTAGGTATCTCATTCAAGCTGTAAAAGCTTTTGGCAAATGACCAAACTAGTATAAGTTCTCGCATTATCTTGGTGTAGCGCTACACCTTTTCTGTTTATTAGTTCTGTTGAAGTTCATAATTCAGTTTGTCCAGCTAATGACAGAAAAAGTCTGAATTAATTCAGCTGCATTAAAAAGGGTAAAAGCTCAAAAAAACAATTACTTTCAAATTAATGATCTTCACACATGATCTCTTGAGTTTCACATTGTTATAAACAACGCATTTTCCACAGTAATGATGCGCTTTAAAAATGAATAATTTTCGTGACGCTTGAGGAGCGAATCATAGACGCGACTACACAAATTTCTCTCCGTGAGAACATGAGGAATCCATATATTGAGCCTCGAGGTGAAACCCAGGCCTTTCAATTCGATGAATTTAACTCACGTGTTGTTCTTCGCCGGTTTGCAACAACTAATGCCTTTATCAGCTTTAACTGGCCTTAATGATAAACGTGATGCATCTTCGACTTCAAAATTGCCAAAGCGAAATTTTGCAAACCAATTCTGGCACTAGCGCATTATCAACAAATCTTCTAAATACACATCGGTTAATTTCTTTCTGCCTTGAACAGTATTTTCACCTTTTCTATGGTAAAAAAGTAAATTATGACGAAAATACTGCTTAATGCTCTCCCATTTTTAAAAGGGCAGCAAAAAAGAGAGCAAAGTTGGATTAACAAAATACAATTAATTCCTCTATCGGGAAAAGGCGAGGTTACTTTCCGAACAACCTATTATTTAAAATGTCTTGTCGGTTAACCATGTGTTACTGTATTTAGACAATTATTTATTTAAAGTCAAAATTTGACAATTAAATATATATAAACAAATCTCTCGACGTCAATACCGTTTATGAGTAAAAGGTAGGTACACCATAAACGTGACTGTAATTGTTTGAACTATATCCACTACTACATTTTCATGTAACTTTAGTATGTAGCAGTTGTAAATTATAAATACAATATCTTTTTCACAGAAGTAAACTTTTGACCAGTGGTGTAGCTAAGTGTACAAGATGCGCCGGGGGTGCATAGGGAAAAAAATCAGGCCCTCATCTCCTCTTTCCACGTAGCTTGAACTTATATTGGTCCGCAAAATTATTAACTTTCGTTTTTTTTTGCAACTTTACCACCAATTATTTTGGGCTTATGTTTACAACTACCGCTGAAATATTTTAGCTCTCGTTTTTTTGCAACTACCACCTGAAATATTTTGCCCACTACGGTGGATCCGCGTTTCTTTATAGGGACCCCTAAGCTCCAGCGGCTATGATAGCTACGCTACTGCTACTGACATAGGAGACCTCTCAAGATAATAACTTCTTGTCTTTTGAACGCTTATAATATTTTAAAATGTATATATTAGTCAGGAAACGAACATTAACCGTCAGTTTTAATTTCATATTGATCTACAGTAAAGTTCTCTATATAAAAGATATTTAGAAAATTACCTTTTACTTAGAGAACTGTGATACCTGTAGTTTTACTGTAGGATAAGAGGCAAAAAACTAAGTTATAATCAAACGAAAACTATTATAAATATGTCAAAACAAATTTAGATTAGACACTACAATAAAGTAGTCTAAAATAATTATAATATTATACTTATTTATAAAATTTTAATTGTACGATTCGTCATATATTTATGGTTTATAATTATACACACACTTGCAAAAGTAAAGTTATCTTATTGACACAATGCTTAAATGGAGAGAAAATATATAGTCATTTAAACTCAAGGCCAAGTTCATATATTGTATGATTAACCAAATGTAAATGATAAACGAAAAAGGTCCTTTTTAAATTCTTTGTTTGTTAACTAAACACGCAAGCCTCCGAATTCGGCGGAAAGTGGGGAACGGAGTGTCTTAACACTAGGTTCCATCTGCCTACCCTGCTGTGTGCGGGATACAGCGTGAAGCTATTTAATTCTATTTTTTTTAATTGTTTGTTGTAAAGCATTTCTTAAAATATTGATAAAATGATGAAGATATTCATTGTTTCAGAATGTTTATTAATTTGTAATCAATAATTTTTAAGGTGAAATAGGTTTTTAAATAAAATACAATTTCAAAATTCAAACATCTGTATTTCAAATGATAGTTCAAATCAATGATTAAGTCGAAAACAAAATTTTTAACAAAGAAATTTGCTGCGATAATTTTAGAATTGATTGGATAAAGCCACCGGGATTAAAAAAAATAATGTAAGACATTCAAATTAACATGAATTATAAATTATAAGTATAAAATTTGTGAAAAATAATGAACATAAGGATCAATAGGTGGCGCGGACGAGTCTTTTTCCAACCAACGTTACGCAGGGTTATACTCTAGCAAGTCTACACTTAACATTATTATAACACTTCATTCTTCAGCAATATAAAAGTATTCAAACTGATCACAATTTTATGGCAGTTCCATGGAACTCCATGCAACACTTAACCAACGCAGTTCAGGTCAAAAATATATGACATTTCATACAATCAGTTCACGAGTGCCCTTTACACACAAGACAGTACAAAGCGAATTTAATTCTTATTTTGTAATTATGCGCATACATCCTTACACTTGAACCTCTCAGCGAAAATGTCACATACCGTCCCTCAACTTTCATATAAATCTTAAATTGATTCATTCTTAATTAATGAGATGTGGTTTTCCGTCGTCGGTGCAAAAAATGCAAAAACAATCACATAAACAGACTAGTATCCGAAAACTCTATCGAAAGTAACAAATAATTTTATTGCAAAGGATAGGCCACGAACAAAAGGCAATCAATCACACAAATAAGCTCAATTTTAAACAATCGGATTTCATAAATCCAAAAAACAAAAAATAATATTTTAATTCTGTTCTCTGTAATAAAGTATGTAGTAGATCAGCACAACTATCTCAATATAATACGATTTTATCGACCGGCGTCGGTCTCGGCGCGGCGGCGCCACAACATAAACTCACAAATACTCTACATATCGATAAAAACTATTCAGTCGTTTTTATTTATTCATAAAAATATATCTTTAAAAGGCTCAAATAAAACTGTAACAGCTCTCTAAGTACCGTCCACAGCGCGCTGCGATCGGATCTACATATATCACTGGTGTGGTGACATCGAGGTAGGTGACGGTCCCGCACAGTCGGCACGGCCGCACAATGTTGTCTCGCAAATCGGCGGGTGTCTAGGGCACCGGCGTACTATCCGTTCGGTCGTTGTTCACTCAGAAATGTTATAAATGTTAACGGGAGTGGATGGGGTGGGGGTGGGTAGGGAGTGGTGGTGGTGCGTCGACCGAGTGCGGCTAGTGCACGGGTAGCGGCGGCGGCGGCTTGGTCTGCAGGCGGCGGCGCAGCAGTTGCGAGTCGGTGGGCGGGGACAGGCCGAGCGGCGCGTCGTCGTCCTCCAGTATGCCGTCGGGCGCGGGCGGGAGCGCGTGCGCGTGCGGGTGGCACGACTTGGAGGTGCGCAGGGCGGGCGGCCGCTCCATGTACGAGTAGTTCATGGAGAAGTGCTGCTGGATCACCCGGTTGACCGCCATCGCTGATTCCGCGAAGTTGGATAGATTGCGAGCTGACATATTGCTGTGGACAATATAGGTTTTATGTTAGATTTGATGTTTTGTCACTAATTAGTCTGTTATTATTTATATTTATCCTATTATAAAAAGCAAATTGATTATCAAGTTGTGTTATTATTATTTGCTCTTTGACTTAATCTATGCATTAGATAAAAAGCTATTACAAAGTTACATTTTACGTTACATAAACTACAACTTCATATGTGTTACGTTAGTGTACATATATAATCAGATCGTGTTATTTATAAAATGTGACTTAAATACTTTAAAACATGATTAAAAATTGTCTTTTCTTGTCAATGTCATTTAAATGAGTCCTACTTCTCGAGTTTAAAATTCAGTAATTTAAACTACAAACCAATCGTTTGAAAACATAAAAACAATTTGAAACTAGAGAAAATCAACTTGATATTTAGCCAATTAACAATATACCTAAAATAATTATTTTATTATGCACCCTACTTCTTAAGTTCCAAATTTGGTCATTTCAGAATTCAAAACCAATCCTCCTTCGAATCCCACAAAAATGGTTTAACAAAAAACATTTAAAACTCTATGAAAACTAATTTAACAGCAAGCCTACCGTTTAATATTAAGCGGCGTATGCAACGGCGGGTAGTTGACATGCTTCGCGCTACCATCAGCACGTCTTAGCCAGGGGTGCTGCAGTACACGCTCAGCGCTGAGACGGTGGGACGCCTCGCGTACCAGTAGCTGAGCAATCAGCTCCTTGGCTTCAGTGGAAATGTGCGCCCATTCTTCTTGTGGGAATGAGTAGCGGCCTTCCTGTTGACGAAAAAAGAAATTATGAATATTTTTTTTATATAGACACAGGGAATCTAGCATTAAGATACTCAGTATCCAAGTTAATGCTGAATTCTGGAGGCAGTAGGTGTTAAGTGGCAGAACTCAAAGCCGTGCTTTTACCTCGACACTACAGCGAAGGAAATGAAATATTACAATTCCTTGAGTGGGAACTGAACTCAAAATCAATCAACGGTGTTTACATAAAGTTTTGTGCTCATACGCCACGACTGGCCTCTTATAAGATTTTATGACATATATTTGACAATAACACTTAATACCATAGTTGTGGGTTCTATTTCCGCTCGGGGGAATGATTATATTTATAATTTCATTCCCTCACTGGCATCTAAGACAAGACGCGGCGTTAAGTTTAACCAATCTCTACACAATGATTCGACTTCGGGCTGAAAGTGAAATTCGGAGTGTCTTGACACTAAGTTCTCTTTAACAACGCCATTATATGAAAAAAGTATGAATTACAAAAAAAAAATTGGCAAAGAAAGTCTTTATTATGTGGACATCATAACTAACCTGTATAGAAGTAAACAGCAAATCCTGACACGCTCTACAATTATCCCCCCTCTCCCATCCACAGTCAGCCCCACAGTCCGCCCTGAACGGGGGGTACCCGCACAGCAGGATATACGCTATGACACCTAGAGACCACAGGTCACAACGCTTGTCGTAATGCGTGGCTGCTGAACCAGCGAACAGGGAGACTACTTCTGGTGCCATGAATTCTGCGCTGCCCACCTGATGGAATAACATAATATAAGCATGTTATTTATTTATACTAATATAATATAGAGGTAAAGTTTGTAACTTTGTTTGTAAGGGGTAATGTTCTGAAATACTGAGCCAATCATGAAAATTCTTTCACAATTAGAAAGCTACACTATTTAGGAGTGCTATAGGTTATATTTTATTATAACTAATCGGATACAAAGTTCAGAGAAAGTCTCAGTCTCAAATAAGGGAAGAAACAGCTGTAGATCAGATCTGTGTCATATTGCTTTGTATATGTGTAATATTGCTTCGTCTTACCAGAGCGGAGAATTGGAACCAATTTAAGAGTAAACAACATCCCTTTGAAGAGCAATAGAACCTTTAAGCATTCGTGTTAACAATCACAAATTAGGTAATGTATCATTGCATCACTACCTTCTCAATGTATATTTTTTTATATATAAAAAACAATTTTTTGTAAAATCTCACTCTTTTCCCAAAAAATCTACCAAATTATGTACTTAACTATAAAAATATCTAACATTCCCCTATAAATTTACTGCAATCAACCCTTAATTCAACTTTTAAAACAATAATCACTTAAAATAATCTAATAACATTCTATCCACTACTAACCGGCGTCATGAGTTGCGGTGTCGCCAACGGGCTTGCAAGGCTGGACGTAAAACTGATTCCACTCCCCAAATCAAAGTCACATATCTTCACTGGGCAGAGACTATCGCGGTTAACGCAAAGAATGTTCTCGGGCTTCAGATCACGATGGGCGACGCCCTTGCCGTGCAGGAAATGCAAAGCGTTTGCGATCTCGCGAACTATCTCCGCCGCTTGCGGCTCTGAGAAGTAGTGATGCTCCTGTATCCTGGATAGGAGCTGACCGCCGTTGATCTGTAACAATTATAAATATGGCTATTTAAAAAATATATCTTTACTAGTGATGGATATAAAACTAGTACTTAATGCTTAAAATATTGTTTTACTTGTTTATATAATATTGGTATTCAGCACCATTCTCCATTCTCCATTAAAATTTAACTTCGATTAATTGTCGCAAAAAGGCATCTAAAGCGTTTCGTTGCGTATTATTATACTAGTAGTACCTAATCAAGAATAAATGTGAATATTTAAAAATTAAAATTAATTTACAATAATTATTATCATTATAATTTGCAATAGTAGTGGTCGACAGATAGTTAACCTAACCCGCAATGGCTCTAACACGCATGGAAAGCAAATAATTTTTTCAATGATTAGGTTTTTTCTGTTTATCCCACTTAATTTAACTATATATAAAAAACAATTATCTCATATGCTTTAAATACCGTACAACCACCTAATATTTAGATATATTTTATAAAAAATTCTTACACCTATTAAACACATTTTTTCATAATTTCATAAAATATTAAACAAAAATAAATATCTATCAACCTGTGAAAGACACGCAGAGGTTATTCCAAAGCTATTTGTATTAGGCCGGGTACAAAATAGAACTTGAAAACGGTCACACCGCACAGTCCAAAAATATATTTAAATAAGTTATGAGTACGTTCATCAACGTATATTTTGTACCGTCGAAATAGACATCTCCCACATTGGGCACACAAAAATGCTAGAACATCTTTGTTTTAAAAGAAAAGACCACGTACTTAATGTAACCTACATTTTAAAAAAACAGTCCCAAAAAAAATCTGAAGTTATGAGCTATTATATGCTATGAGGTAATGTCATAAAGACTTTCAACAATATGCTATAACATTTCGCTTTTTCTCGGTTATCAGGGCAGATAGAAAATAGTGTTAAGACACTCCGCTCTCCACTTTCCGGCCTAACTTGAGAAATAAAAATAATTTAATTATATAATTCCAAGAATAAGGAATGGAGCCTAAACACACAGTATTATATTATCAGCGGTTAATCTACTGCGCCAAGATGGCTTTAAACTAATTAAATTATATCATAATAATTAAATAAAATAGGATATTCACCAAATAAAGAATACGCCTAGAAAGAAGTGACTTCATTCAATTTGTCAACCTAACCACCAAAAAAACACTTAAAAATGTAGAAAAAAAATACATATACTCTATAAATTTTAAACCCTAGACGCGTTTACTTACGTAGGCATATAAGTATTACGTTAGAACAGTCAACAGTACTAATTCTGACCTTGCGAGACGCTTAGCGCTGCGCTCAGGCCGGCATAAACAGGCTTCTCTCGCCTGCCTTAACCTGATTCAATGCCTTATTGGTTTAAATACCATGTATGTTGTAAATTGATAGGTTTTTACTAAGTATTATAGATTTTATAAGTTTTGATTTAACATTTTTTGATGAGATTTGCTTGCTATTGGTTAAGCCGTTTTAGAGATTAGTCATGCCAAACGCACATGTAATCAGAAATGAAATATAAAAATCGTTGTTTTGAGTTCTATTACGTCGATGAATACCTATAATATTTTTTTTTTCATATATCGTTTATGAAAGACATCGATCATTAACATTTTTATTATACATAATAACAAATCTGTCACATTTTTAGAATATGGCTCTAAAATTAATTAATAAACTTATTAAAACCAATCAATTTTTGTGTTATTTTTTTTAACATACAGACGTATCGTGATTTCCTATCGCATTAACAGCCAACTAGCAAAAAAAAAACAAATTAAATTATAACAATCTACAAAAGTCATGTCACCACAGCTGTTCCCTAATCGTGAAAGGGTTACATTGTATAGTTCCCCTAAATTTACCATTTCAACTACATACTTGTATACAAAAACAATTATTACTTATTCGGTGACTCATAGTAGAAATAGTCGCAGCTAGTCATAAATTAAACTGTAACTAAACACGAACAGCTTATAAGGCATTGAAATACTAATGAGATTTATTTAGTGACTTTGCAAGCCGCTTCTCTACAATATTATGTAATATGTTTTATATAATTTAGTTAACAAAAGTACATTATCAATTACTGTAATCCGAGAAGCTATATATGTATCAAAGTTATTGTGACGCAGTGGGACAACGTCTGACTGTAAATGTGATTGGTTATGAGTTCAATTTCTACTCGGGGACTATATTTATATAAAAAAAATTTAGGCTTTCCGCTCTAGTATCTAAGAGAAACTGTTTTAATTATATTTTGTCACTAAACACGCAATGTTTCTATTACAGGCGGATAGTGAAGGACGGAGGGTTTTGACACTAGGTCCTCTCTGACATGCGTGAAGTTATAAAAAACACGTACGTGTGTCTATTTCAGGCGGAAAGTAGAAAACGGAGTATCTTAATAATAAATCTGACTACCCTGCTATGAAAAAAATGTTTTTTTTCAACATAACTAAATAGAAATATATGGGATGGAAAATTCTAGAGAAAAACTACAAAAAAAAAACTTGTCATTGTTAAAATATTAGCATGAAAATGAGAAACAATGTATTATGTTTGATTGAAAACCCACTTTGCATATGATAATAATATTCACGCTTGTTTAACAAGCATTCCTCTGTATTTACTGAAATTGACGAGTCATACTCCAAAAGTAATGTTAAACATTGTTATTTGTTTACATTCATTATTTCAATACGTCAACCGTTGTTTATTATATAGTCAGCATATGTTATTGTATTTTTATGTAAATTGTATAATAATTAAGTAACATAAAAATTGATAATAATTCAAAATGAGATATTTATGTAAATTTACTAGTGTCCGACCGAAGGTTCGGTTTCGGTTTCGGTTTCGGCATGTTTCGGCAAAAAATTGTAGTTTCGGCCGTAGTTTCGGTTTCGGCAAAAAAACTGCCGAACCTTCGGCAGTGCCGAAACTCATGACGTACACAAGAATTTTCACGTAGCTTAGATACTTTTGAGTGTTTTTATGCTTATGAACCTAATCTTAAAATGTAGAAAATTTTAATATATTATAAATTAATGATGAGAATACTATGAACTGCTAACGACAGATTAAATGAACTATCCTTGCTAGTCTGTAACGAAACTGTGTGTCTGTTCGCGTAAGTGTGGCTCCTTCCAGGGACCGAATACCTATGATTGATTGATATTTTGCAAACCCTGGGCTAGTTACTATATTGGAGGCTTGCCTTAATATTATTTAAATACTAGCGGCCCGCTCACGGCTTCGCCGCGTGAACTACATAACTGCTTCGTTATATTGCAACCCTCGGGGGTGGGTTTTTGAAAAATAAAGTTGCCTATGTTTAAGCTTATTATGCCTATGTTTAAGTTTATTAACTATGTTTATGCCAAAATTAATTACAAGCGGTCAAGCGGTTTAAATTTTTCATATAAACTTTCATCCCCTATTTCAACCCTTTAGAGGTTGATTTTTGATAAACTAAGTAGCCTATGTTAGACCCAGTCATTTTTATTACTTTCATTCAAAATTTCATCCAAATCGGACCGGTAGATTAGCCGTGAAAGCGTGACAGACAAACACACAGACATTCACATTTATAATATAAGTACGGATAGCCGTGTTCTTTATAAATGTTACACAGTATATAGTTAATAAGTTAATATAAATATATATCTAATGTAAATCTTATCATAAATTAGCAGATAAATTTCTCTGCAAGAAATGCACAGTTATGTTAAAGGTGAACACCTTTTTGTATAAAAATACCTATTAACCAAGTGTTGCCAACCTTAAGTGGCGGCCGAGGGCCTTGATAACCCACTGATACCTGGGCAACAGCTCAAAAAACCTCTATGTAAATCCCTAGGACCAGTGGGTAAAGAGAACTGGCATAGGTCTAGACTAACAAGTTATCCGATCCATATAGTGGTCAAGTTAAAAAAATATGCTAAAATGAACTGAAAAAAAAAAATGTTTTTTTTTTCTCTTTCAGTATTTATCAGGATAGAGCGGAACACGTAATTTGAAGATATTTTTCATCTTAAGATCTCAAAACTAGATACTTTAAGCTTTGAATTTTTTTTTTTAATTTTAATGCGACTGTTTTTGAGGTAAATACAGCCAGTTGAAAAACCTCAAAATATTTGATTTTTTTTTTATGATCCTTCAATTATTTTCGCTAGTATATATGATAAAATCAGCGTAATCACAACAATTCATTAAAGTGTAATTTTTAAAGCGTAAAAAATGTATATTTTTCACATATTATTCAAATTTCATGACGTCATCAGCAGTTTCGGTTTCGGTTTCGGTTTCGGCCGAAACTGAAGTTTCGGTCGGACACTAAAAATTACTTTTACGCATTAGAATATTTTTTTACTAACAACTCTTGAAAGTGATGTATTGTTTACCTTTCATTCCTATTATATTTTTAGACAGAAAAACTATATTTTAAATTGACATACGAACAATAATAACCAAATTTCTTTTTCATATTCAATTTACTCCATAAGTTACGCAGTAGAACAGTGTCTGCCTAAAAACACGACCAGTTGTAGGTTCATACCCACTTGGGAGGAATATAAGTAACGCACGTATCTCTCTATCTATCTTCACCAATTTATATTTTTCTCTCAACTACCGTTTGCCTCACCTGATCACAATTTTCGCAACGCTCGTATCACGCATTCACCAAATTAACCCAAGTTAGCATACGTAAAGAAATTTTACATACACTGTTGTATAAGTAAAACTTGTAAATATATACACACCTTCTCGAAGACAAGATAGAACTTGTCGGTGTCCTCAAAGAATTCAATGAGCTGGATTATATTCGGGTGTCCCTGGCAGTAGTGGAAGGTCTCCACCTCGCGGAACACCCGGGCGCGGGCGTGCCCCGGCACTTTGTCTATGATCTTCACCGCGAACTCCTGGCCCGTGTATATGTTGACACACGTCTGTACCGAGGCGTACGCGCCCTCGCCCAGTACCTCCCCCGTTAGCTTGTAAAGGTCTGTAACAATTGATTTTGAATATATAATCGTTGATTTTTAGAAATGTTTGGTGTAAATTTTGATATATATTTAGAAAATTCAAAGTTTTGGACCATTTACAATGTTGCGTGGTTCTAGATTGACATATCCTTAAAAAGGTGTAATGTGAATTCATTACTTAAAAAATCATAGGATGATTGTCATTCGTTTTCGAGATCTTTGTGTAAATTTTGGTATAGGAGAAAATATATTAAGAAAACTCAACGTTTTCAGTATTTTGCTTAAAATGGCGTAATTTAAATAAATTATATAAAAATAATTGATTCATGTTAATTGAATACGATTTTAAGGGTTTATACTATATGATTTCTTAAGCGTATAGCAGAAGTGAAAACAATGTGAATTATCACGAGATTCTTTCCTTTAATCTCGAAAAATGTAAAAAAAACGTGATTCATTTATTCACGATTTTTTTTGCAAAGCAAACTTGAGTAAGTAATACTTGTACAATTTTTATGACTCATTTCAAGAAATCAAGATATTAATTATTAGGTATATTCCGACTAGTAATTAAAAACTTACTAAAAGATTTATATATATTTCTTACAAATTAAAACAGAATATATATAGTTATCTCCCTAACATTATTATAACAAAAAAACATAAACTTATACACACATAGACATTTACCCACAAGTCCTAACAATATACTTGCGTCACTAATGCCTAAGGGGATTTTATTTGTAGTTTTAGCTTGCATACTGCTGAAGCCGTTTAAATGCAGACGTGCAGTTGCGGTGCACGTTTTGCATATATTCGTTTATTCACATCTAATAGTGATATGTACTACATACTTATATCGAATATGGATGTTATTTTTTTATATAAGCATAAAGTAGAAGTAGAAGACATTTAAAGAAAACGTATAAAAATTTGAACGCAGCAGGATTCGAACCCGCGCCTCCTGAATACCGTCCAGGAGCTCCCACCACTGAGCTCAGTGGTGATTTTCAATTTTCCTAAGTGTGGAATAACACTTTAAAAATGTTTTAAAAGCATAAAGTACCTTAAATTCTGGAAAATTATGATAATATAATTATTGCTAATAATTGAAAAAAAAAACAGTCAGAAATATATAAAATTATTTGAAAAATGCAACTATATTTACGTGGTTTTAAATAGTTTTCTATCATTTCTATAAGAATTTGTATAAGTATATTCTTTCTAAATGGCCCCCAAAGACTTCCCAAGGGGAACCTATGTGCGTAATTTCAACTTTCTTAATCCAGTAATTTCGACTGTTGCTAATCAGTAAGTTAGTAAGGTATGCAAGATATATGTAAGAACAGATAATCGACGTGTATTAAAGTTTTTCATTAACATATGGCCACTCGAGAGAACTTGTTATCTCGGTAAACGTAATTATAAAACAGGCAATTTATATATAACGTGATACAGCAATGTACCACATGAGTGTTATCGCGTTTATGCGAACACTAATATTATCAGTTTTGCTTGTTTTGCAAATTATAAATTTCATTTTATTTGCAAAAATTATGATTAATTTTATTTTTTTTGATTTAAATATGTATGTATGTATTTCTTTATTTCTAGTACGCCTACTACTATTTTTTGTACTTTTTTTAATTTAGCCAGAACATTTTTTACATTATTAAAACTTACTCTGTTATAATAACTTTTAATTAAAATATTTGATCAGGAGCCATATTTTTGTACAATTTACCTGTTCAGTAATGCGATTGCAAACATTAAAGAACGTTTTTAGAAAACGTATAACTATTCGAACGCAACGATCCCGCGCCTCTTGAAAACCATCCAAGCGCTTTAACCGCTAAGCCATGCGTTCTATTATCGACTGCGCCAAAATTCTTACCGCCTTATTCAGTTTCCTAACTTTAAAAATCTTAAAAATTTCAATAATTTCTATACTCCAAATCACAAATTACCTTGGAAACATGACGTGACCACTGAGCTGCCGGAGCGCTTCTTCCTGCGGCGTTTCCTGCGCGCCTCCTCCTTGCGCCGCTGCAGCTCCTCGCTGTCGGGTATGGGCACCGGCGCGGACGCCTCGGGCCCGCGCGGTATCTCGTCCGACTCGCGCTCGCTACCCGACTGACTGCTGCCGCGGCCGACGCCTGTAAATCAATGTATATGTTTAAAATCTTTCTTATTTTTCTGTAAACGGTATTGGTTCTAGGTTCGATTTCCACTCGAATGGAAATGTATAACATTTACACTTTATTCGCTCTGGTGTCGAGGCAAAGCGCGGCGTTAAGTTCCACCACTTAACACGCAACCGGTAACCAAAATTCGGCGGAAGATAGAAAACGGAGGGTGAGATACAGCAGGAAGCTAAAAAATCTTTCTTATTTAGCGATGGGAATCGAACCCACAACCAGACACGTTTACAGTACCAGTTGCCTTTAAAACCATTGTTTTTTTATTCATTTAGTATCAAAATAAATATTCATTTAATAATCACCTAAATAGCCTTCAATTCTTTAGTTTTAATAATATTTAATACAAACAAGTTAATGAATCTATATTTTCGATCCGATTCTCGAGATAATTAAGAAACATTTTTATATATTTTTCAATATATCTAATCTTACGCGAAATCACATTATAATATTAAAATTTGCTGTCACAAACGACTTATCTGTCATATAATATTGACAAGATATATCCACAGATAAAATATCAGCGGCAATCGAGTTTAATCCCTGATTTGAGGCCGAAACAATAAATTCAAAATGTTACGAGGTCAACTGCGTAAAGAAGAGCGATTGCAAAATGTCTTTGGTTAATTAATAGAGTCGAGATTTATTTTATTAAAGAAGACGTGCTCACTGGTTAGACTGAACATGTATGCCGGGCGTCATTCGACCTTATCTAATCTGGACCAATAAGCTACCAACGAGTAACTAAACTAATACAGCTTTCACATCCGTCCACACAACCGAATGCCAACCCGAAGGCGTTTTCTGCATGTTTTGTATACACGCAGCATTGTGTAAGGCTCTAAGTAATAAACATAAAGTTTCTCGAAATTTCGATATGCAGAGCAAATAAACATCCATCACACAAAATTTCTCTTTGGAGCCAAGTTAAACATTCACGATATTGAAAACAATAAGTGACCCGCAGCCGTTCGTGGCTCTCACTACGCTTTCTGCCATTGTAACGAGACGTTTTCACCGTTTGGTTGAATTTGAATATCAAAAATCTATGCGCTAACGACTGGTAGACAATGGTGGTAATCGGCCCTTTGTGTTATTAGGCACACTCTCATCGATACAACATTATTCGGACGGGAGACGTGAGTGCAGCTGAGTTGGCAAACAAAGCCGGTTCAACGACCTACGTGGCCGCGCCCAGCGCTGCGTATGCGACTGTACGAGCGCGCCCACGTTACGCGATCGTTCCGACCGAGCTCTATGAATTCTACTATGATAAGCGACGACTTATATTTTATTATGTGCATTTGCTATAAGTCCCACATTAATGGAAAGCGAATATAAACGTTAGGAATCAAAAAATAAGGTTATAATTGATTTAAAGAATTTTTTTATCTCTTCATAAGTAATCCGTATCGCTTTGTTTGATATAGCAGTGACCTAAGACTTGGTGACAAGTTCCGTAAAATAATTATTCAGATTTACTTCCTTATTGTTACTGATTACAGACGAATGTCCCGCATAAGAACACGGATGATACTTTGTACAGTTTATTTCTTATTTTTTAACTATTTTTTTAAGCTTTTATAGACAGATATTTTGAAGATGTGGAGTGTCAAGACACACTGATCTCCATTTTTCTCCCGAATTCGATACATTGCGTGTTGAGTGGAAGCACTGTAAGCCGACTTTTATAAAAACAAATATTTATATAGTAATCTCTGAAATATAAAAGTATTTTAAAGCACTCTTCACTAACTAAAATTGCCTATACAAAATAACAAAAATAAGTATTATCTACAGATTACCAGAACTAAAGTCTATATCGTCGTTATTAATTACAAACTGTGACCTCGGACAAGAACGCAGCACGATATGCCTAATGCCTACAAAATGGGATTAATCGAATAAGCCTTTAACACCAAGGGCTATGGCATGTTTTTGTTTCACAGCACTAAAGCTTTGCCAATTGTACACAAAACACAGGATACATAGCGAATGCGCAATAAAATGGCGATTGTTACAATCTGGAGGCACACCCACTCTGACAATCGCTTGTTTTTACATAGACGCTTCCTGTTTTTTGCTTGAGGCCGTCATGGCATAGTGGAATAGAGTTTGTATGTACAAGTGATGGTTGAGGGTTCAATTACCATTCGAGGGAATAATCATATATTATTAATTTCTCCACTGTGGTACTGAACAATCGAAGAACAAGAAAGGGAAGAAGTGCGGCGTTGAATTCCCTCAATTAACACGCAATGTCATAATTTCGGGCAGAAAGCGGAGTGTCTTAACACTAAGTTCTCTCTAAGCACTCTGCTACGCGTGAAAAAGCGTGAAGCTGAAGCTTCCTGTTTGCGTGTTGATATACAAGGCGTATTATGGTGGACTTGTTTATAAACATTGAGTAGAGGATGTAATAAAACTATATTTATTTGGACACAGAAACATATTAATAAATGATTCACAAAATGTTCGTCATCGTAAACGTAATACGGAAACCTACATTTGAAAAACCGCCTACGACTTGCGTCTGGTCTAAGTAAAGTTTACGTTTTAGTCGTTTACGTGTTTATGTGCCTAATACTAATTTTTAAATGTCAAGAAAAATACCCATCATGCTGAAAAACTTTTATAAATACGCCATTTCCTTATTTTTTATAATTTAATTGGCAAATCGATACAGTAGTTCCGAAGAGGTCCCCTTACGAATATTCTCTTTTTACCGTTTTATTATATTATTAATTAATTCTCCATATAGAAGAGTTGGAGACAACCTAGTGTCAAGACACTCCGTTCTCCACTACTATTTTGATATTTTCTTTAAATACATTTTATTTAAAAACAAATACTAATAACTTTTTTCTTATCATTTACCCACAAGTGCGCAACGAAAACTAAAAGGTATTCATTAATTCTCAAGTAGCTATACTTGTTCAGTTCGTTTATTGAAGCAATTTATATCAATGGACTCCTCACGTGATACAAACATGTTAAAGGCAGCACACGAGATGAATTATAGAACTACACTTAAAATAAATTAAGTGTTTCATGTTTTTAATGATTGATTATACGATTTGCAACTTAAATGGTTATAAGAATTATATTTAGTTCAGTGTGTATGTAAAATCGATAGATAAGTGGCCATAATAATATTTATAGAGGCCATAGAGAAGCACGTTGGACATTGTATGATTGTAAACGCGATTGATTTTGAGTTCAGACTACCACTCGATGATATTTTTTTTTTTAGCTTCACGCTGTATCCCGCACACAGCAGGGTAGGCAGAGGGAACCTAGTGTTAAGACACTCCGTTCCCCACTTTCCTCCAAATTCAAAGTGATATTCTATAGGCAAATTCAAAGTGATATTGTTATATACAAATTATATTAATTTCTTTACTCTTGTAGAAAAATACAGGATTGTGCGGCCATTCAACATGAAATGTTTCAATTTCGGCTGAGAAGTGAAAAATGTATCTTGACATTAATTCTTTCCTAAATACCTTGACTATGACTATGAGGGGAAAAAGCGTAGAACTAAATATAATAAATAACACTAGCAACGTTTTAATATGCACTAAAAAGTTAAATTTCCACAACACGTCCTACCACTACCACTCAGTAAAGTTCCCACTTTCTAATCTACTTGTCGGTATTAATCTTGGTCATGATCTATCATTTGAATAAAGAACTCAATATTTTTGTACCCTCGAGCTAGCGGCAGCAGCAGGCAAACCACTTTCTAATTGCATAGCCCTTCCAATAATTATAATTATTTATACTTGAATTAACATAGTAAAACTTTAATTGATCTTACTGTAATCATTGTCAGTAATAGATACCAGGCAATTTATAAGTAAGCAAAATTATAGTTTCGAAAGGTGAAAGAGTGCATAGCTAAGTAATTAAAATTTAAGTCACGATTTTTTTTCATATAAATATGGCACGATATAAAAATTTCACATCAATTATCCATTATACTATATTGTTCCAATAAATATCTTAAGAAATGATTGCGTATATTAAACAGAAATACAAAAGACCGTGTGATACATTGTTTTGCAGTTATTAAAATATAACAAAGGTATGGATATTATGTGTTTTAATTATTTTTTATCGTAGGAACACTTATTTCATATATCAGATATTGGGAGCGAGAACATATTGAATATAACTGACACTTTCTCCAATGAGATTCTAACTTACAACCATCTCGTAAGTCTAACTATATTAGAACTGAGCCATAACGGTGTTCACCTTAAATAATGACCGTTCTAAAAGATCAAAGTCGACATGGTTAAACTAAATGCATAGCAGCGTTGTATAAATTGCCAACTGGGCCTGGCACTGTCACTAAACTAAACCAGATAGTTATCTTGAGTGAAATCTTGATGAGGGCAATGCTATTTCTGCAATTTACAAAAACTGCTTTCACTGGTCAGAATTAGTCCCGTGTCTAATACCGCTTATGTAAGTGTCCTATGCTTTGGTAAAAACGTGACACGAGTTCATGATGTGAATATGGTTTTAAACCAATGTATAATACATTTTATTTTTACCTTCATGCTGTATCCCGCACACAGCCGGGTAGGCAGAGGGAACTTAGTGTTAAGACACTTCGCTCCCCACTTTCCGCCGAATTCGGAGGTATTGCGTTTTAAGTGTCGGAACTTAACGCCGCGCTTTGCCTCGAGACCAGAGCGAAGAAAATGGAAATATTAAATTCCACTTCTCGAGTAGGAATCGAACCTACAACCAGTCGCTTTACAGTCACACTTTGTGCCTCTGCGCCACAACTGGCCTCTATACATTATAAAGACATAAATTGATAAACTTCTTAAGAAAATAACGAAGACAGTTATCGATTTTTGTTTCGAGGTATTTCTATTTTAATTCAACGGATCTATTTCTAGCATACTATTTAATTTAAAGTATTTTTAATTAAGAATATACTGTGGAAAGTTGGTATTTAATGTATATTTAAAAATAATTAATAATACCTTTAATAAGGGAAGTTGCAAATCACGATCGGTCGAGGTTTTAGAGATGTAAATAGGCATATAATAACAAATCCATCCGTCTATCAATAAACAGCTGTGACATGACAAAAAAGTTTTATTCACTGTAAATTTACTAATAACTTTTTATACTAGCACGTAATCATGTTTATACTTATGCAAGTATATAATAAGTTTATAGTTTTTAAATATTTAGTATATAATATACATCCATACTCTCCACGTTCTCCGAAAGTAAATACGCTATTATAGGTTGCTTGAGCGAGATGCTTTTAGGGATAAGATCCGCCATTGCATAGCTTCTAATCGTTTGTCATTAAATGTAAATTGTATTCCTTTTTTTCAGTAAGCAAGTAATAACTCAACTGTATTACGAAAACCCAATACATGGTGTATATCGCCATACATTCCGCATATGCAGTCAAGGGAGAACAGCTATCTGATATTACGTTAGATTTGCTATAAAATCAGTCACGGCCAAGGTCAAACTTGATTTGCTATACAGTTTACACGTGACTCATTTTTAATCAAGCTCGGTAAAATTTATGAGTAATTAACATTCATTGTCGTTCTAAAGTGGAAAACGGAATAATAAAACACTTATCTGCACACCTTTAAAAAACACGGAAGATACGGTAAGATAACAAAAGTTATCATTTCAACAAACGTAAATATTTACAAAGAAGTCATGTAGAAAGTAATAACTAAAATTGGACTCTCTTAGAGTTTACATAAAGACTGTAAGCTTTGTATGAATGTTTTAAATCTACTTTAATATACTGAAAGAGTTATTGAAATATGTAATTAAAAAAGAGTATTTATCAAAAACTAAATAACTAGTTAACAAAGTAGTTAAATGAAAAAAAATATGTAACACATATAGCAAAATCGTAGAAAAAGGTTAAAAGTTAATATGCAAATAAAAATGTCAACTTTACGGAAACATTTCAAGTGGCTAAAATTAAAACGTTATTTGCTTAATGGTTAATGAGAAACGCCATACAACCTGTTCTCATGTTAATTATTATGCATACGTACTTATACCTACGAGTATATAGGATATACATTTAGCTTGTTTTTGTAATCTAAAAATATCAGTGACAGGTAAGTTCGTTTTTGTGCATATCGGTACCATGTGTACCTACCTAGGCACTATATTATATAGTCGTTGCGCAGTTTCATGTTAGGTGACCTTGGCAATGAACGCCGTGGGGCGTCGCGCTTCAGCGGCCATGTTGGAATAAAAGCGTGAATAACGAAGAAATTGCATTAAATCGTTGTAGCATTCTTGAAAAAAAGGAAACTTTACACGCCGATCGAGCGATTAACTCGTGGGAATTGTAGAAACGCTTGTTTATATGGTGTACAATTAGTTCATTATAGACTAAAAACCGTCTATGTGCTTATTTTTTTATTTAAATTAGAATAAATTGGTAATATTCTAATCAGACAGCCAATTGATAATCGTTACGAAATATTAAAAGTTTTAAATTTCACGAAATTGTACACGCAAATATGTATATAATTACAAGTAAATGTCCTCTCAGTAGGTCATTCGAATGTATATTTTTAATAAGCATTTTTATTTAACTTTCATGAAGCAAAATATATACAAGATTTAGTTTTAAATTTCATATATCTGTTGCAGAATGTCAACGTAGCTATCTTATATTAAGTATTCATAACATTATTGTGCAGTCATCAGTGCATGATTTTAAGCGACATAAACTTATTCATTGGTTTTTATTTTTTTCTTCCTTCACAGATATAGATCTGTCGCATCTATATGCGGTATAGAACTAGGTAATTTTTTTGCCTATCTCTTTATTATCCATTCTCTGTCACCCTATCCTATGGTGTAACCCAACGCTGTCTAATTAAACATACAAAAATTACACTGAGTGAAAGTCTGGGAGAGTCTTGACACAAGGTTTTCCCAGACTACTCTGCTATGATGCGATAATCATAAACAACTGAAACTGAACTGGTTTTGAACCTGCAACTATCGAATACCTATTCTACATTGGGATCCTAAGCGTGAAACGACAGTGTTAACTACAACGTAACTTAAAATATATAGAAATAAAGACGTAACTATAAGTATTTACTACCATAAATTATTTTCGTTGCAGCCAACGAACGTCTATTATTACGTGCGACGCGAGTAAAGTCCGCAGTTGTTTTTAACAAAACAAAATGTAATCATAATAAGAATCGTATTAGATAGACCTTATCTAATTTATTAGTTCAATGACATTTTGAAAGAAATTTAATTATATATGAAACAATAGAAAAATAATAAGGATTTATCGTGACGTTGCTGTCTGACAAATAACAAGGAGGATATTGTTAAGCTTGGTCAGTTCTGATGCAAATACTATGCAATTGTTTATTTTAATTGATAATGAGTCATTTAGCAAAACACTGTAAAACTATTGTATATAAATTGTAATTTTGTTTCAACTTTCTTCATAAGTTATGATAATGCTTGTATATTTATTAATTACTATATTATATAAATATATGTTATCATACGCATATAATGTTAAAAATATTATTGTCAGAATTAGTACAAAAAAGTTAGTGCTGCCAATTTGAGAAACTATTAAAACCTATTAGAATTTGAAATGGAGATCAAGTTAATAAGATGTTACAAAACTTTAAACTTATAAATTAATAAAAATTTCTACTTTTTTATGTATAACACGTTCATTAATTTCAAGATAATATGCATAATGATACAAGACTGCTCATATCATGATGCAACACAAGGCCTGATAGATACTTTGTAACTAGGGCAATCTCAATAATCGTCAACCTCTTAAAGGTCGTCCTGTTATAAAAATTACAGATAAATAAACTGCTTTATTGTAGCAGAACAATTTTAAATTGCCTTCAATATTTAATGAATAATTTAAATTAAATGAGTTAAAAATAATATTATTTCATTTCTTATTGAAGTGTCTACGTGAGCGTGAATCATACTTTTAAAACATTCATATTAAAAAGTATTTAAAATTAAATATACTGTATGATTATCACATTAGCTTGCAACCGTGAAAATAATATTAAGAAGCTTACTTACTCTTGCATAACCAAAGATATTAGCATTAACCGTTACATTATTTACACAGTCAAATAAGCCGGTATGTAGAGATAAATTTTACGTTATTTTGAATATTACGAAAAAACGTACTCACCGCTGTCTACACTCTCTTCTGATATCTTCTTCACCATTCTGATTGTTGCCTGATGTGTTGTTATAACGATAACAAAATATGAGTAGGTGTTACTACTCTCAAAAAGCCGCTTTCAAACTTGTGCGGCTGCCTTCTCGACGTGAAATCGGAACGGCGCTCAAGAAAAGATAAAAACATAAACGCCAAAAAAACTAAAGAAATAATAAGCACCACCGTCGAGAAGGATTTACGGAAAGTGTGCCGGAAGGTAATAAACAAACACTGCTAGAAGGCGGAATGAAAAAAAAACTACTGGTGTCGTTAGCGATCCATCCTACACACGCCCGCCCGTTCGATGTTCTAAAATCCAACTGAGGAGTCGCCGGTTGAACTCAACGCGGCGCACATCTTACGAGCCCCCCTCCCCCCCGCTCTCCCGCTCCCCCTCCCTCGCCCCGCGCGCCCCTCGCCCCGCGCTCTAGTGCGTCGTTGAGGCCTCTCGACCGCGCATGCGCGCTCCCTCACACCGCTGACGTGTTTACATTTTTTTTCGTTTATTTTTTCTTAACCATCGATGTGTAGCACGGCTGACGGCATTCATGGCTTTGTGGTACGCATATAGAAGCCAGATGTTCTCGTGTAACCTCAAAAAGTAAAAGAAAGAAGTAATCAAGCTTACTACGCTAATTCTACAAATCTCTTTGAAACACGTGAATGTGTTTTCAATGATTGTTTACAATTTACATTGCATTGCATCATCTCGTATAGGTACGGTACGCCCGTGGCACGTAATCGTAGTGTCAAAAATTAGACGTTTTATATTTTCAGCTGTCTGTGCTAACATCGTGAAAACAGATGGCTTTGGAGTATGATAAATATTCATTTATTTTATTGATATCTTTCAATTATTCAAATAACTATTTGAATTAATTCAGTTCATGATTGCAATCGTAGCAAGAATATTAAGTAGATGATATTGTTACACTTTAGTAAATAATACGATATAGAAAACACCTAATGCTAACTAATAAAATTACAACTTTAATAAAAGATTTACTACCCATAAAAACAAATTTAATCATTCATTCATTCTTCAAAAACAAATACAATATACCGTTTAGCGAAAAAAAAAGTACTACTGTTTATGGAATTATGCAACGAGTCCTTTGTCTTGCCAACCCTTCGGGTGACCTTCGCAGGGCGTTTGTTGACAAACATTGTACGACGAGCACGTGGTAACCGGTTCGACCGGCTACCGGCGTCGCCATGTTTGTTGTCAGCCCATACCTCCATCTCGCTCTAACATCATCTGTTCCGAACTCCTCACACAAACATCGATCCTCTCGCTCTCTGGCCTACGTGACCGACAATAACATAACATCAGATTATATTATTGTATTTCTTTTTTGGTACTATTTTGGCTGGTTATCGTAGCGTTTAAATTGAAGTAAACATTTTTTTATCAGAATTGGTGACGTTGCAATTATTTCCTTATTTGGATTATTTTCCATACTTATATAAATATTTCAACGTTAGCTTCAGGTTTTATCCCGCATAAGGAACCCTGACAGAAAGAACTGAGTGTCGAAACATTCCTTTCTCTAATTTCTGCTCGAATTCTACGAAACACAACGTCGCGCTTTGTTATTAAAAGTTAAAAACTTAAACCAATCTTGCAAAGCGCGTTATTGTTACCTAAAATGCTAAGAATATCTTAGTTTTTTCAGCATTAGATCATCATTTGATAGTAAATAAATAGGCACATGATACGATCAGGCGATGTTTTGATACAAGATCGATTTTATCACTATATTAGTCAGAAGTACGCAGTAGCAAGTTGAACGTGATGCCAAGACAAAGTGCCCGTAAACAAAGCTGTCTCAAGTCAGCTTCAAGATAACGATAATAAGAATTAAGATTGAACGACATCTTAAGCTGTATAATTTGCAAAAACTATGCTCTTATCATATCTTTTAGTCATTTATATTCTGATTATAAAAGTGATTATTATAAAATAGGCCTAGATGATAATAACAGCTGTTACTTTATTTTTGTTACTGAGTAATTACAATGACACTTATAATAAAAACTGGCAAACTATACATTAAAATTAATCGATTAACAAGTATAAAATAATAAAACGCATAGCTTTATTATATTCTTATAGGTTCCTTAAATAGGCATCGAATAAGAAGCGAAAATTTGGGTATACGGAGGCAACCTTTTCGGTCGAGCAAAAAATCAATAGTAGGTGTAGGTAGCAACAAAAAGTTAAATTCTAAGAAAGGAAGAGGTCGATTCGGAGAATTACGTATTTGCCATTTGAGGGGCTTAGCGATTAGGGAATCCTTATGATGTACAATGACAAATCAGCCGTTGTAATATATTTACATAATATATAATTAAAACTTTTT
Organism: Dryas iulia moderata; assembly: GCA_019049465.1. Taxonomy (NCBI): domain Eukaryota; kingdom Metazoa; phylum Arthropoda; class Insecta; order Lepidoptera; family Nymphalidae; genus Dryas; species Dryas iulia. Next base: position 13,273,162 of record CM032425.1, read on the forward strand.
TTAGGGTATTTTCAGGCGATTAGATAGTAAATGAGTGTATAAGTCCTATTTTCTTACTAAAACAAAAAATGACCATTGTAGTACAGTGGGACAGCGTCTGACTTAAATGCGTTGGTTGTGGCTTGGATTCCCTCTGGGGGAATGATAATATTTGAACTATTTTTATTGGTCTGCTCTGGTTCGCAGCGTTGAGTTTTGCCTTGCCTTCATTTTGGACAAAAAGTAATGAACGGAGTGTTTCTGTCTTGACATTAGGTTCTCTCTGACTCTTGCTATCCGTGAAAGTGCGTGATTCTGATTTTAAAATGTCACTGGATATTTAAATGACATGGGAATAGTTAAAACATAATACAGGTTACCCATCTATGATATAACATCACAGCCAAGAATAATATGAATTCAATTGAATGTAGTTTGACCAGACTTTTAAACAGCGTCAACAAGCTTTATATCTCAAAACCGGTTAAATGCCGAGAGAGAATGCTTTAAACATTTAAATATATATTATTACGACGATTTTATATAAAAATGAGATTTTAAATTTGTTACCCATTTGCTTTTATTTTTATATATTCCCCATTTACATTTAATTTTATATATTTCAGGATTCGTAACAGATTTCGTTATATAGATATGATTATATAAACCTTATCAACTCCACTACAAATCTTGTAAGATTCAGTTTAATTTTTACATTGATTTTTTGTCAGAAATAATAAAAACAAAAAGTGTAATTAAAATGAAATAAAAACATGTTTTTATTTATCTGAGTGACAAGTAAGCTGCTTATTTTAAATAACATACCAAAGTTAACTCTACCTAATCGGCAACAATAATTTGGTACAGGTAGTTCAGATTAGAATTTAGATGTACGATACAAAGAAATATAGGAATCTGTGATCTTTTGAATTCATCTTTTTAGATTCTATCAAATTGTTCACCTGTCTCTTAAATATATACGAAATAAACAAAAAGTACTTTATTGTTTCCTATTTTAAAGAAAGTACAACACTGCTGTATTTACATAATATTTACATAATATCCTTTTTTTACATATTATGTTTTGAGAAATCGATTATTTTACCCGATTATCGATTTTTTTTTAACAGCGAATAAGTATTCATAATTTTGAACAAAACCTGAAGAACAGAGTGTATTAACACTAGGTTTTCTGTAACTGTGTTGCTATGTAAGAAAAAGCGTGAAACTGTTTATTTACATTTTTATTAAATCTACACTATAATTCGTTTAACCGAGGCAAAAGAGAATATTTAAAATAGTTACACTTAAAAGAAAATCAATCTAACACCCCTTCCCAACAGCGCTATTAATAAATTCAAAAATATTTAGAATTCATATAAATAACAGGCACACATTAAGTACGGCAATAAAGAACGAGCTTTGTTACTTACGTGTTCTCTTTGTCTGACATCCTTACAAAAGCCTTTGGCTCCTATACTGGTCCCTTATTACGCGGCTCTGTGGGAACAAAAGTAATATTAATTTTGTGAAGAATTCAATTGTTTGTAAGGGACATTGACATTTAATATATTTTATGAAAGCTTTTGAATAATTTTATTTGAAATCCAATAATAATAGCAGCTTTAAGCTTTTTCCCACATTGCAGGGTATTCAGAGAGCACCTAGTGTCAAGACACTCCGTTTTTTCAGGTTTTGTTCAAAATTATTAATACTTATTCGCTGTTAAATAAAATGTATTAATTTATATAATCGATAATCAGATAAAATAATCGATTTCTCAAAACATAATATGTAAAAAAAGGATATTATGTAAATACAGCAGTGTTGTCCTTTGCAATAAACTTTTTTTTTTATTTTAATTCGTACTAGGTACCTATATGTTATATATAAGTTCAATTTTAACTTTTTGTTTATCAACATCTCATATTACGTACCGGACGCTGCAAAGGATGCGATACAACAATAATTATGGCAATAATTAATTGGTAGAGACACGATTTACAAATTAACATTAATTTTATTTCTTCCATATTGTTATTTCTCGTCCAAATTGCGATTAATAAAAACTGAATATGATTTTCTGTATATATCCTGGTACTTTTTATTATAATATTGATAAAAACATTTGAAGAAATAAACTTTTCTTACAGTAGAGCAGTGGGATAACATTTGACTGTAAACATTGGTGTGATTGGTTTAAGGTTGGATCCCTAGTTGCGGGAATATTATTTAACCCTGCAGTGGTCGCGCATCTAAATGAGACATGAGTGGTCGCGCGGACTACATACGTAGTCCATTTTCAAATTTAAATTACTTTTGTTTTTTATCTATTATTATTATTTTACTTATGGAATAAGTAAAATAATAATAATAGATAAAGTACAAGTAAAAACACATATGTATATAGGCTTAATAATCGATGACAGATTCACCTGGGGTCCTCATGTACTACATGTCTGCTCAAAATTAAGATCAATATTAAGCAAACTAAGTATACTCAAATCTAAATTACCTTACCATATATTACGACTTATGTACATGGCCTTGGCAGACTCGGTCATCGGTTACGGTATTAGTAGTTATGGAAGATCCTGTAAATCTAACTTAGAAAACATATACAACCTTCAATCTAGATTGCTAAAAACAATTGTACCTAAAAACATACTTTCTCGTCACAGGGACAGCTACGACCAGCTCTTTCAATATTGTCATGTTATGACTGTGTACGATAAAGTTAAATTTTCGATTCTTACTGAAATTAATAATCCAAACCTGTTACACGAAAAATTTAGACCTACACACTTGCGACAACTAGATTCTAAACATAAATATAACTTACCAAGAACCAAAAATTTGTACGGAAAGAGATCTGATGACTATCTAATACCTGTCTATATTAATGAACTGCCAAAGGAACTACAAGAATTGTATATAAGTAACACGAAAACCAAATCACGTTTCAAAAAACATTTTTTAAATAAATTAAATTAAAAACAACATGACTCTCTGTACCCAGATAAACCAGATAAGGTTTTCGTGGTACTCAAAGAGCTAAATAAAAGATACTGTATTTGTTATATATTGGACAATAAATAAAAAAAAAAAATAGAAATTGTAATCAGTACAGTATGCTGAACTATATAAAATCAGCAAAAGTTAGTTATAACCTCTTTTATAAAACTATTAAGCAAAAACAAAAATACTTCTCTAAATTGACATAAAAATAACAGCTTTCGTTTTGATTGAGATCACAGTTAAATAAAATTATGAAAATTAATAATTTATTACATTTTCTACACAGGAAAGACACATAATCTTGACATGATTCCCACAAATAAAATTTTTGCAGGCAGTGCACGATTTACAGGTGTTTTTATTGCGTGGCCTTCCATAGTTGTAACAACGACACACTACATTACTTGACGTCATCCCTGAAGCTGATGGTGGTTTTTCTTTGTCTGTAATACCTAGGTAATATTTAATTTTTATTGTCGAAGACCTTGTCGATGAATTTGAATTATTTTTTTTCTGAGTCAGTGGTTTCATCCAACGTCATCTGATCATCCACGAAAAGTGACACACAGTCTTGAATAGCAGTCTTTTACCTGGCTATTCCGTTTGTACTAGGAGGAACAAATACTATAATATGCATAAGGGTTCTTCCTCTGTCCTGCAGAATTGTCTAAGACCACATCGTGTCATCAACTCTGAAGTCATAATCATCACGCTGCGATTTTTGCTAAGGTGCGTTCTCATCTTCGGAGTTTCCACTGTCCCTCGTCTCTGACATCTTGCTCCTGCTCTGATTCAAATTCATGATTTTGTTCTTCTATATAATCTACTTCCTAATCTGAGCTAGGCTCAGCTTCACAACCATCGATGTCGGCATCATCTTCTTTCAACCACGCCTCCATCTGTGCAACTTGTCGATCACCCATTTTTATCCAAAAATTTAATGTTAAATCAATCTCCAATAAGATAACATAACAAAACCATATGTATCTTACATATTTATGATAAATTTAATGTGAAATAAATGAAAACAAAAAACAACTAAATGGAAAAACAGTTACGTAATTGGTCGCGTGGACTACATGTAGTCCAGGAACTTTTCAAAGCTCCTAATAATGCACCCATGCACCATAGGCGCTTCCAATCTACGGAGTACGTCCTGCGATTGGTCATTTGAAAGTACCTAGCGCCACAAAAAACAAACGCTTGCCGTTTACAAAATAAAACGGATTTTGTATCAGTGGACTACATATGTAGTCCGCGCGACCACTGCAGGGTTAAATTATTTTTATTTCCTTGCACTGGCAACAAAATGCGTCGATAAGCTCCTCCATTCAACACTCTTTGTCCTTGTTACTTGAGGAAAGTGGAGAACGGAGTGTCTTGACTCTTGGTCCTTTCTGACTACCCAGAAAAAATGATACAGCTCAAAAAACGAGTCTTTTATAAATATAACACTTCGCAAGTAAAATTCAAGTGAAAAAATGCATCTGTTGTATATTAAAGTTTAATTTATGACGTGTTGCTTGTTTCGTTTACATTTTGGTGTGGTGTGAAAAAATGTTGACGCCATCTCCAAATCACGGGTCAATGAACTGTATCTGTAATGATTACAGATTGTTGTTCAACATGCTTTGTTGCTGTACTTTATCATAATTTAAGAAAAAAAAGTTTCGTATTTTCTGCTCTAACAAAAGATTTTACGCGTGGAATATTGGAATCCAATAACGAGATCTTCTAACTAGGTGGAGGAATAGAAATATAACATCTATGAACATTCCTTCTCGTTGGATTCGAACCTGCAACCATCTAGCGTAATAAGCCAACTCTATCACGATTATCTTTATAAGAATATTGTCAAAAAGTTTATATCATTCGGAAAAATGTTTACCTATGCGGTAAATTTGATAGTTATTTAATCGCTCTATTACATTAGTCTTTACTAAGGTACCCGATACGCTTCGCAAATACCTATGTACAATGTACATGCATGAAAGGTTACGTTGGCATAAATTAATTGCTCCACTACCCAATTACGCAATCACATAATCGATTCACTCTCACTCTTCACAATACATAGCTACTAATGTATTCATCGAGAAATTATTCCGCCACCCTTTTTAGGCGTTTAATGCAAAACGAACCGTAAATTCTTGTATTTAGGACCATTATTGTCTAAAATTTTGATTATTTTATATCTTATTGTTATGTTTAGTAGGGTAGGAGTGGGATTGCACGAGGGGATTCCCGTGGATCAATTTTATCCTATGCCTTTGTGTTTAACGTCACGTAGACCAGCCACCTGACTGATATAAAAACCTTAGCGTTTTTGCCCCTTTTTTATTCTACACAATTTACGCAGATTTTGGGGCATCGTCATAAACTTAGATGCTGTGAAAATAACGTTTTTGAACAGGATTATTCGTCTTTTTTGTCGTAAGGTGTGTGCATAAAAGGGATGTTTTCAATTTTATTTGGTTACTTATGGATGTTTTGATAGAAGTAAAAATTGAAATCATGTTTAATATAAGCTAACTATATTATTAGCCATAATAACTTAATTTACGTTATACTAATATGGGAAGTAAAAACTTTTTATAATTGATGAATTGATTATAACAATTACGAGGTCGGAGGAGAATGAAATTTACAGAAGCAGTTTATTTATTTATTTATTTATTTATTGGATCGCCAACAAAGTATACACAAATACAACCATTTCAAGTAATACAATTAAGATGCTATGTGCTACCTCAGTTACAGGCAACCACTTCATGCTAAAACAGTAACAGAGTGCTTGTAATCACAGAACATTAGTATTTGAACAGAGTATTTAAAGGATAAAATGCGTGGGATTAATCTGAATAAGTCCAATGCCGGTTAGCTACCATTGTATCAAATAATAAAATTGTAATTTATATATTTGAAAAGAGCAACTGTTGAGTTTCTGGCCGGCTCTTCTCAGCAGAACTGCCTTCCGAGTCGGTGGTAGCTTTATGTACATTTGACGATTCAAAAGTGCTTTCAAAAGTCTATTTGAATAAAGATATTTTGAATTTGAATTTGAATTTGAATTAACATTTAGGTTTAAGTACATTATAGTTTAAATACAGTGCATGAAGAAACAAACTAGAAGTAAAATCTAAGCTTAATTAATTAATTAAACATTTTTTAATTGTTTTTTTGAATTCAAGAGGCCTTCCCGAGAATATATCAATATTAGTATTTTTAAAAAGAGAGTTAAACTTTAAAGTCATTCTATTCAAAGGTGAATAATGAGCGAGATTACTTTTGCATTTTTTTGTATTGAATGGAGTATACACGAGCCTTCTTGGGAGTTTATATGGTGCATTAAAGTATAGTTTTGAAAGTAATTGCGGGCTGTCTATATCTTTATTTACAATTTTGAACAGAAATGTATGGTCAAGTATTTCTCTTCTTTTTTGTAGAGAATCAAGGTTAAAGTATTTTAATCGGTCAATGTAATGAGGGTGCGTTTTAGTAATATTACAACTGTAAGACAGGTGCCACAAAAACCTCTTTTGAACCCGTTCTATTCTTTTATGATATACTTCATAATGTGGATTCCAGACATTGCTACAATATTCTAGGGTACTGCGTACTAAGGTATTATAAAGATTAATTTTACTTGACACTTTTTTAAGGTCCCTGCCATTACGCAACATGAATCCCAGCGTTTTATAGGCCTTATTTACTATGTGATCCATATGTAGGTGAAAGCGGAGCTTTGAGTCGAATATAACTCCTAAGTAACTGAACACTGGTAACTTCCTTTAACTTCTTGTTTTTAAAAGTATAATAGTATACTAAGTCTGATTTGTTTCGTGAAAATCTAATAAAATGACATTTCTCGATGTTCATAGACATGTTGTTATAGTCGCACCAGTCGCTAAGTTTGCCCAAGTCTTCATTCAGCAATTTAGCGTCATTAAGACTGTGAATAGGTTTCATAAGTTTAAGATCATCGGCAAATAAATAGTAACGAGAATGGTTAAAACTCAGTGTAAGATCGTTAATAAAAATGTTAAAAAATAATGGCCCAAGGTGGGAACCCTGTGGAACTCCAGATAAAACACTAAATGATTCAGAGAAGTATCCTTTAACGGCTACAATTGACCTTCGTTCACTTAAATATGAAGCACACCATTCTAAAACCCGTCCACATATACCGTGTCCTAAAAGCTTTGAGAGCAGTATCTTATGGTCAACTCGATCAAACGCCTTGCTGAAGTCGGTATATATGACGTGGACTGGCACTTTAGCATCGATCGAGTCACATAAATCCTCGACGTAGGAAATTAAGTTAGTATTTGTGGAACGAGATTTATAAAAACCATGTTGATGCGGTGAAATGAGTTGTTTTACATGCCATGCAATATATGGATATAACAGAGATTCCAGTACTTTACCAAGAATTGATAACAAGGATATCGGTCTATAATTATTTATTTGATTGGGGTCTCCGGATTTAAAAATAGGTATTACTAAGGATGTTTTCCAATATGTAGGAAAAATACCCGTGGAAAGTGATGTATTAAATATATGGTAAAGCGGGGCCGTCAATGCATCAGCACAATTAACAATGAAGTAAGATGGAATACCATCGAAACCTGCTCCTTTAGATGGATTGAGATTTTTTAACGCTTTATGTATTTCCTTATGAGACAGAATTATAGAACTGATAGTCCCAGATGAAGCTTCATGAGCAGCATGAGTAGTTGTATTTAAATTTGGAGTATTTGTACTATAATAGGATAAGAAGTTAGTAGCAAAGAGATTACATATTTCGTTACCACTATTAGCAACTTGATTATCAAGATACATTTGGGAAGGTATATCGATACTTTTTTCCTTTTGGACTGTATGTAGGTGTAAAAAAGCTTGGCGTTCTTGGATAGAGAAGATTCAAGAAGTTCTAAATAATTATTGTAACATTCGGTTTGAAGATTTTCACATCTAGATCTTAACAACTTAAAAGACAAAACGTCGAGAGGATTTCCATACTTCCCTGCCCTGATTCTGTATTTATTTTTTTCTCGCAAAAGCCTAATTAGTTTTTTTGAAAACCATACGGGATAACGATTTTTATTAAAATTCTTTTTAGGAACATACATACCAATTAAGACTCGAAGGACTGCATAAAAAGATGCCACCATCTCGTTCACATCTCCGCACTTTGAAAATTTATCATCCCAATCTATATTTTGTAAAGCCTCCTGAATTTTACAATAATCAGCCTTAAAAAAATTATTTCTTAACATGCTTTTAGATTCTAGTGACTTACAATTACTAAAATTAATTGAAAATTGTAAAGGAGGGTGGTAACCGTCGATTACACTTAAAGTATCATAGCTCGGTGCTAAGTTGACGACAGAAACATTGCTCAAGATAAGATCTAGAATTTTATTGTTCTTATTTGTCACGAAATTATATTGTTTTAAATCATTAAGTATAATGAAATCTATAAATAAACTTGCAAATGAACTATATGTACAATTTGAGGTAGGATTGAATTTTGTATACGGTAAATCTACTGTTTGTGACCACTCAATATTACTCATATTAAAGTCGCCTACGATTAACGTTTTATTACCAGTTTCCATAACTCGATTTGTATTAGCAATAAAGTGTTCTAATATATGTCTCTGAATAGGTGGGGGTAGATATACAGCACAAATAAAAAAATGGGATGAGCGGCCGCCATTATCAATATCAACAGAAATCCACAAGTCCTCACAGTCACTTTCGAAGGATTTAATTCTTTTCGAATTTATTGATTTTGACACCGCGATTAGTACACCACCTCCCGTTTTTTTATTACAAATAGGACTGGATTCCCTATCCCTCCTGTAGACAACGTATCTGTCGTCAAATAGTTCCGAATCCGAAACACCATTGTGAAGCCAAGTTTCACACAAGACAATAATATCGTAATTACTACATATAACCTTGTTATAAAACTCCAAAGTTTTTGTGTTTAATCCTCGAACGTTTTGGAAGTAGCAATTAAACGATGTGAATTAGACAAAGAGAAATTTAAACCAAATCAATACACAAAAAGAGGAAATACCTTAACTTATCTCAGATTATTTTTGATAGGGTATCAATACTATTAACAACAATGATATTTGAAATTTCGGTCTTACGTATAAATATTTTTCCGCCGCGAACCCACACAAATTTATATTGCAGCTCCTTTGCCTTAAGTCTGGCCTTCATATGAAGAGATTTCAACTCTGGAGACAGGTGCTCGACTACATATATGGGCTTTTTGTCCCCACCAATCCCTAGGTGGCTAGAGTTTATTTTATCTAAAGGATTATTTTTGTTGAATTGTATCACGCCAGCAAGTACATTATCCCGTATACGCGGAGAACGAAATTTGACCAATATGGAACGAGGCCTGGAGCTTGAGGAGTCGTATTTCATGGTCCGCGCACAGTAATCAATATCCTTGGCATCGATAGGGCATTTGATAACATTACCCAATTGGGCCACGATGTTGAGCAGGTTCTCGGATTTGTGCTCGGGGACACACTGAATTTCGAGGTTATTAGCCCGCACCAAGTGATCCAACTGGCTTATTCTAGAACTTAAGTTGCTAACAGTTGTGCGCAACATTTCATTTTCCTTAAGGAGGCTGTTAATATTATCCGACTGTGTTATATATTGTACCTTAAGATCTTCAAATTTTTCGCTAATAAAATTCATTGATTCCTTGAAAATAGATATTTCTTCATGTATATTTTTCAGCTGAAAACTAAGCTTCGAGTTCAGTATTTCATCGAGGCTACGAACTATTGTTTCGCGGACTTCTGTTTTAATTATATCACGTAAATTATCTTCCGAAATGCAATGACACTGTTCACTATGGCTGGATATGTCGTCCAAGCGGTTTTTAAATCTTTGCGTGACATGTTCATGGTCTATCAAGCTTTCGACTCGAGAATCTAATACCGGACGTACTGGAGTATTCGTATTGTCACGTTTAGGTTGCTTACATATACAGCTTGGACATAACCAATTGCATTTAAACTCAGATGTTAGCTTTGTAGAAGTTTTTGGCGATATATATATTTAGATAGTTATAATTTATATAGAAGAGGAGACATAGTAAAGAATGCTAATATATATATTTTTAATGTACATTATATATAATATAATACATAAAATGTTATGAATAATAGTAGGTAAATTAAATTACAATAACAACAGACGTAACACACACTACCATATTTTGTCATATATTTTTGTTTAACGACATATACGTAAGTTGCTAAGGGGCCAGTCGTGGCGCATTGGCACAAGCGTGTGACTGTAAACGACTGGTTGTGGGTTCGATTCCCACTCGAGGAGTAGACATATTTAATATTTCTATTTCCTTCGCTCTGGTACTAGAGGCAAAGCGCGGCGTTAAGTTCCGCCGCTTAACACGCAATGCCTCCGAATTCGGCGGAAAGTGGGGAACAGAGTGTCTTAACACTAGGTTCCCTCTGCCTACCCTGATGTGTGCGGGATACAGCGTGAAGCTAAGGTGACGCGTATTTTCTGCATCTACGGAGCTTTTACCTTAGATATGCAAAGTTGTATCTACTATCTAATTGAAATTTATTTGTTAATTAATAATATTTGCAGTAAGTCACCTTTGTGATTTAATATAGTGTTTATCTATTCAAGATTAGTTTATACAAGCTTATAAATATGAAAATATTGATAAGTTTATTACTTAGTTAAGCATAACGACAATTTTGTGCCTTTATTTGATATTGTAACTGACGTAGAGTTAAGTTAATATTAACGGATATTACGTTATATCATTATCATTTGAAACATATAAATGCAAATCGTGTAAGAATATTAACTTTATTGTGTGTAAATGCGATTGCTGCAATAGGCTAAGAATACACAGTTAATTGTTCCATAATTCCAGTATTCATTACACCTCATTACATTGTATATTAGTGAAACGCACAAAAATCATGAAACAATTGTTATAAAATATTTAAATTGTTACATACTTACCTACTTTAGAGAAGCTTATAAAAGAACGAACGTGATTGGATTTAGTACCGCGTGAAACCTTTTGAAAACCGGCCAAGAGGATTTACGTTTCCTTTTTTTAATTTTTCAAGTTCTAGATATAGTGAAATTATTAAAAATAATAATAATTTTGTATATTCTCTTAAAAATTATAGAAGTCATATATTTCGCCTTCGATTTTCTTTATCCTTGCCTAGTCACATATTTCGCCTTTGGTTTTCTTTATATCCTATACATATTTGAGATTAAGTTAAGAAGAGAATAAAAACTACTTACTAATCCTTGTGTTCACTCTGCCTTGTACTTGTACTTGCAGAGAGATGAGCTCGGGGCAGTACTTGGGAAAAGCGACTTAAAGGGGATCCTTTTAAAATGCTTATTCATAATTTTTTTTATATTTACTGTAGTACCATATAACAGCAGCAGAGAAGGGAGTATCTTAACGTTAGGTTCTCTTTGTTTATCCTGCTTGGCGCGACAAAGCTAGAAGTTAAAGAAGGAATTCTTTAAAGATCTTTATACCAATATAATGCCGAGTCCTCAAAACTAATGTTCAATTTGCATAAAATAGATATGTACTAAATTTATACACGACGTTTTAAAAAGAAATATTGATTATATAACTTTGCTATTAAATCTAGACATCTCGAATCCTAATAAACTAGAAATCTCGATTAACTCAATCGTATCGTAATATTTCTTGAATTCTGAAAAGGATGTTTATTTTTCAGCGAAGGCGTTCAAGAAGTGATTTATAAGAATCAACTCTAAGGAGGGTGAAGAAAGATATTCATGAAAAATTGATTATCGCTTTGATAAATTGCTTTAGAACTATTAATAGTGCTATTTTATAGTAAAAAAATAGTAGATTTTTTTCTTTTAAAACAAAATGATTTTTTATAAGCTTTTGACAAAAACCTACAAAACTAATTTTGAAAAATTCCTTGAGATATATCATTTATTTTCAACTGTTTCTTGATCTATGTGATTTTAATTAAAGACAGTTCTGTTTTAACTATATATAAAGGCACACAGGGCCCAGTTACTTATTAAGAACTGTACGAAATTTCAAAAATCCAAGTCATTTTCAGAGTATTTACTTCCTAAAAGCAGCCGTGCTCGCGAGAAAGTTATATTTCTGAAATAAGAGTGGCCTAAGTTACACCTTATTATATCAGCTAGTGAAAGTCCCGTCAAAATCGATCCAGCCATTCCACAGATTAGCCAGAGCAACAGAAAGACAGACAAAAGTTGTAAAAAAAATGTTTTGGTATATGTATAGGGTATACATACATACGCATTTTTTAAAAAGTGGTTATTTTATTACAAGCAAACACTCCAATTTTCTTTAATATTATAGATATAGATTTTTTATTTGTTATTTTATATAGATATAGATTTATTAGTATTTTGTCAAGCAATAACATTAAATTAATGAACAATGAACAATTTACTAAACAAAGACATTAGAATGTGATCGCAAATTCATTAAAACGAGTAAGCCTACGTTGACCCAGAAAGCTTCCAAATATTTATGCTAATAAACCGAAGGTTTCTCGTGGGCAGTAAGGCATGTGAACCACAATTATTGTCTATATATTTCACTTTGTATACAATACATTTTCAATAGATTACTACATCAAATTACTTGCTAGTGATCCGACCTGACTTTGTTTGAGTGTAAAATTTATTTCATATAATTTAAATTGTAGGGCATCGTATTGAGTATTGACATATTATGTTAAACATTGAGTAATGTACCTAAGTATTTTGAAAACCATGTTTAATTATATATAACTTTTTTGGGTATCTGTATTCACAGGTTAACAAAATATATTGTCTAGTAGGCAGAGGGAACCTAGTGTTAAGACTCTTAACCTAGTGTTCCCCACTTTTCGTCGAATTCTGGAGGCATTGCGTGTTAAGTGGCGGAATTTAACGCCGCGCTTTACCTCGCCTTTACCAGAGCAAAGAAAATCGAAATATTAAATATTTCCATCCCTCGAGTGGGAATCGAACCCACAACCAATCGCTATACATTCACATTTTGTGCCTCTTCGCCACAACTGGCCGAATAATTTTTGTTTATACTTTTTACTATAATATGACCACAAAATAACATACCATCGATATCTTTTTTTCTTGTCGATAACTTCGACTTCGACGACAAAAAATGTTTATTCATTGAGCGAGTTAACATCTCAATAAAAAAAAAACATGATTAAGTAGTGTGGAAGTTTTTAGTAATCATACCTAATACGACTTATAATGACGACTTAATAATATATAATATTGTTATTTGCTATATATTTTTTACTTCAACAAACCGGAAATAATGTTAAACGGCACGGTAGCGTAAGAAACTGTACTTTTTGTGGTCAAAGGTAATGAAAGGGCTGAGTGGTTTGTAAGGTCACAAAGGTATTGTTTATTGTTGACATTTTACAAGCTTTATACAGAGTACATATTTAAGGTTATAATATTTAATTCATCAATCACTTCCAGGTAAATATGTACATATGAATATAAATGTCATGTTTAACTAAGGAATTAACATAATACTTGTAATTGACTAGTTTTTAATTTCTTATACCTAGATAATAGGTGGCGTTGAGTTCCGTCACTAAACACGCAATATCTCGATTTCGGACGGAAAGTGGAGAACGGAGTGTCTCTAGGTTCTCTTTGACTACCCTGCTATGCGAATAAAAATATGAAACTGTGTTTTTTTTTAGATTTCCATTTTTTTTTAATTTTAAATACAAGGTTCCATTTATCATTGCCAATAGATAGATTAAATTTATTAATATATAACTTAGTTTATAGAAACTATATTTTATAAAGGAACTTAACACTACACTTTCTATAACCAGATCTATATTTTGTATATAAACATTTCCTGAGCTAGATTTAAATTCACATTTATTGTATGCGCTTAGACACTTCCTAATTGCGCTACAACGACATGCTCAGTTAAAACTTACAAATCGTTGCGTGGAGTAATTTAACTTCAGTGTATTAGTTAACAACTATTCTACAAACTTTATCTTGTATGTACTAGTAATGTCGTTAATAAAATACGTACAATTTAGAAAGAAACCTAGAAGTATTATATCCCTAGTACTTGAGTCTTAATTCAATTTGCAATGGGTGCCTAATTGAATTGTTTACGTTATAAATAGCCAACAACGTAAACTGTTTAAAACTGGTATTTCTAATACAATTAAAACTAAGCATTTAATAATCATTTTCAATATAAATATTTCATAGAATGTTATATAAATTTTCAAAAGTAATTTTCATAAGTATGCACTTATTGCGGTAAAATCAAATAAATTATTTATTGTTCTCCTTTAGTTTTATACTTTTTCCTGTTACCGAGCATAATCTGAGAGAACATAGCGCCAAGACACAGTTCTCCACTTTCTGCCTGAATTCGGGACATTGTTTGTTGAGTGATCGGGGCCAGTCGTTGTGCAGTGGCACAAAGTGTTCCTGTAAAGCGACTGGTTGGGGTCGGTTCCCACTGGAAGAGTGGAAATATATAATATTTCCATTTTCTTCGCTCTGATGTCAAGGAAAGCGCGGCGTCAAGTTCCGCCACTTAACTCGCAATGTCACCGAATTCGGCGAAAAGTGGGGAATGGAGTGGCTTCACACTAGGTTCCTTCTGCCTACCCTGCTGTGTGCGGGATGCTAAAAAAAGAAATAATATTAAGTGATGAAATTGAAAACCACGCCTTATTATTATATTATATAGCGATTTTTCTAGAGAGTCGGAATGAAAATAACTCACTTATGATGATTGTTTGACCACGTGGGAGTCAGACACATAATCAAACGCGATTACAGTCAAACACAGCTCCACTGCGCAACGATGGCCTTATTAAGGAAATCATAAATGTATATTTTATTTCTATATTACATACAGAATTAAAAAAAACTTTTGTTTTTAATCAGTAAGTAAGAACATGATAATTTTTTTAACATTAATCAGTAGCCGTCCTCGTCACAATCATCCATAGACACAGGCTACTAGAAAGAGTTCGACACGTCGGATTTGCATTATCAGGTTCACGCTTCTTGCCCATAGCAGAATAGACAGACAGACACTCCTTTCTCCACGTCTGTTTTCCAAAAATTATACTTTCGACTACCACCATATTATAAGCGATTGTTTACTCTAAAGTAAAGTCATTTATGCATTATTAATGTACAAAATTACACAACAACATATATAAATATCAACCATATATCTACAGTTACTTTGACCGAATGAAAATTATAAAGTTTTCTTTACCCGCAGTTGGCTGTGCGGTCACCCGAGCCAAGGTTACGAAAATATACAAATATTAGCAATGCTGATCAGGAGTTTTTGCGTGATGTTTTAAACATTTGAGGCCCGAGTGTGCCGTCAACCTCACCAATCTAAATATTTTATGTTACACACAAGAATTTGATTGAAATGAAAGTGGAGGACAGATTACGAATTGCAATTTCTTTTCTGCTTCTCAAAAAGGAGAGAATAGGGGAAATTAAAAATACTTTCTTCTATTATAATTTTTATTTTTATATTTATAGGATGTTCTGCATTTCAAAACTAAAATTAATCATATAAGGTATGGGTACTTCTTGGATCGATTCTCATTCGTGAGACTAATTAAATCTTTATTTATTACTCCCTCCTGACGATAAGACAAAGCGCAGCGTTAACACTTAACACGCAATATCTCGAATTTAGGCTGAAAGTGGAGAAGGAAGAGTCTGGACACTAAATTCTCTCTGCCTACCCTGCTATGCGGGAGCAACCGTGAAGCTAAAGTTTAATATTACATAAAACATTCTGTATTTCTAAACTAAAATTAATCGCATTAATTATATTAACTTGAAACATATAATACCTACATACGAGTACAGCAAAATCCAATAATAATTAATAATTAATTCCACAGATCTATAATTGTACCTTGTTTATGTTTTATTATAAATCGAGTATACGATAATGGAGTAGGTATAGTTAATGCATAATTTATTTAATCAGTCATAAATTGGGTCACGATGGTTGTGGTTAACCAACAAAGTTGGATATAAACAATAAACTGCGTATTTAATTGTTATTGGGTGCGTTCAATATTTGTTTGATAGCGATTATTGATAAAGCGGAAATTTAAGGCGTTTACACATTTATATGTACTTAGTTTTCAATAATTTTATACTGCTCTATGAAGATTACTTTTCCTTTCCATATGAAAATTTTTTTATTAAAATTTTGCAGAAATAAAAAGAATAATAATTAGCTTGCGTTAAGTTCTGCCACTTAACACGCAATGTCTCCGAATTCGGCGGTGCGTGGGGAACGGAGTGTCTTAACACTAGGTTTCCTTTGCCTACCCTGCTGTGTGCGGGATGCAGCGTGAAACTAAAAAATATATAACTATATTTTTTTAATTTAAACCTACAAAAATTATGCATAATTAATATATTAAACAGATTGTATAACCTTACCAGCTATATCGTGTGACTATATGCGATATTGAAATATAGTTTTATGCCTCTCTTAGAGTAAGTACTCCACTTTCCACTCGAAATAAAGATATTAATATTAATAAATAAGATAGATATCATTATGAAAATATCCCTTACTTTACGTTCAGCGCAAAATATGATTTGTTGCCAATAAATATGTCTGCTCTATATTACGTTGACACAAATTGTCCGTATCTTCTGTACTAATATTATTATTTTGATTTTATTTATTTATCTATATATCATTTTTACTTCTGGCTGGGACTACCATGAATATTTTATAAGACATGTAGTCTTATATGATTTTCATCATACAACATAAAAAAAAACTGTTTTATTTCTAGTATGTGCAAATTTGCATTATTGACTTTATTTACAATTTGATATTAATTATTAATTTATAGTCCTCATTTTTACGTACCATTGACTTAACAAATTGTCCGTGAATTACTGTCTAAGCTTTCTCCCCGAATGTGTGAGATCTGAATAAATGATTAAATTACAATAATTATATTACTTTAATAACAATTGACACATTAAAAAAATAAAATAAAACATTGCAAGTGTATAAATGCCTTATTTTCACAAATACCGATAACAGATTATTAAACGCTTAGATCAGGTTACCCTGAAGTCATGTTCCCGTTAACCTTCATGAATAACAAAGCTAAGCGAGGCTTTGTCAACATCCACTTACGGATACAAAAATAGATAGATTATAGTTATTTTTCACCTGCAAATCTTCCACGAGGCCTGCGGTCAAGGGCAAGATGATCCGAAATTTAGATGACCAAAGCGATTTCCCTGTAGTGAAATTTAAATATAATACCGGGTTCAATGACTCTCCTTATCGATACGACGACCACGCGCAAAGTAGGCTTATGTTGTATATTTTCAAGCCTTTTTCTGTCATTTATTTGCATATTTCTATTGTTTGTCAAATGCTTGAAAACACATGTCGAGGTCTTATTTTGTTTGTGGTCGCATCTTAGTAAATTCATTGATTTACAATGTGTTTTTTTTTTTGTCTCGTGTAAAATAGTGACATATAAGTTGTATGTGTCGAATAAAAATTCAAAATATTGATAAATAAAAAATGTATTTTGTCCAGTTATAGTGTTTAAGTATAAAGTATTGTAAATAATCGTGTCAATTGAATTGTTAAATGGATATCGCATATGTATTATATTTTTCATATCTGATAAACTTAATATATTCTGTTATTACGCTTGCGCTTTTTTGCCTCCACTCTACAATATATGTTGATACATACCTGTTTTATATTTAATACACGAAGGAAATACTTAGAATCCATTTTAACGAAAATTGTGCAGGGGAGTACATAAATTTAGCGTTGTTAAAAGTTGATGTAAAAAAGGAGAGATTTTATTATTATACTAGAATTAAAAATTAAATTAATTTAATAATAATACTATTAGAAGTGTGTTATTTTAATAAAATAAATATTGTGGGTTCGATTCCTACTAGAGGAGTGAACATGTTTAATATTTACTTTTTCTTCAATCTGGTATCGAGGGAAAGCGCGGCGTTATGTTCCGTCACTTAAAACGCTATACGTCCAGAAATCGGCGGAAAATGGGTAATACAGTGTCTTAACACTAGGTTCCTTCTGTCTGCCCTGCCTTATGCGGGAACCAGCGTGAAGCAAAAAAAATATTATACAACACTACCATTTGATTGACATAAACTTTTGTATGAAGTGACATACACGTTGCTAAGTATGTATGAATATGAAATAACTAAAACGCAAAAAAGATAAGTTACTCACATGTTCGAGCAGAACCTCACGTTTCTTATATTGTGTTTTAATACAATCATTTCAGTATAATGGATATTATTAACCAGTACCTACTCGTATTTTAAGCTGAATGATTTGAATACCGACTTTATGAAACCTAGGTACCTATAAAACAATTATAACAATTTGATATAAAGCCTAGTGTTAAGACACCTTTTATCTTCTCTTTATTCAGATTCTTTAGAGACCGAGAAATCGAAATGCGTTGTATAGGACTTATGTTACTTACTATTATGTTTATGTTTATTTATAAATATTATACGAGTTTTGTAAGTTCTAAGAAGTATATGTATTTGAAAATCAATTTTTCTTTATATTTACACCAGTAGTCCGCTCGCGGCTTTGCCGTGTAAATTACATAACTGTTTCGTTATATTGCAACTGGGGTAGATTTTTGTAAAATAAAGTAACCTATGTTTAACCTTGGATTATCTATATTTATATTTATGGCAATAATTGGTCAAGCGGTTTAAATTTTTCATATAAACTTAAATCCCCTATTTCAACCCCTTCGGGGTTGATTTTTGAAAAAATAAGTAGCCTATATTTGACCATGGATGTTTCACTACTTTCATTCTAAATTTCATCCAAATCGGGCGGCTAGATTGAAAGAGTGACAGACAGAGACAGACTTTCGCATTTATAATATAAGTATGGATTGGACGATGGAGTTGCACCATTTCTCACTTTCAGCCCTGAAACATAACTTGAAGAGAAACATAACTTTAAGGCAACGTAATCTAAACGTTTCGTAATCTATTATCGATAGACATATTCTGGAGTGGAGACAGTGCAATGCTAAGTGTAATGGATGGCAACTTTTATGTAGGTAGAGGGACAAAATACCTAGCAGTGGACCAAAAAGCCAGTTATGAAGATACAAATATTGCTTCACGCTGTATCCCGCACACAGCAGGGTAGGCAAACGGAACCTAGTGTTATGACACTCCGTGTCCCATTTTCCGCCGATTTTTGGCGGCATTGCGTGTTAAGGCGGAACTTAACGCCGCGCTTTGTCTCGATACCGGAGCGAAGAAAATGGAAATATTAAATATTTCCACTCCTTGAGTAGGAATCGAGCCCACAACCAGTCGTTTACAGTCACACGTATGTGCTACTGCGCCACGACTCGCCCCTACAGATAATGGCTAGAAACATATTTTTGTACAATAGGTATGTAGATTTGTCTCTAAACTATTATCTTTTATTATTTAAGTACTAAGTACACTTATCCGTTGGATATTTAAACATTTATAATAAACATTTTCTTATTGAATTACGTCTAATTAACGTTTAAAATTTTTGCTTTGTCTATGCCAAGTTATCGTCTATCTTATTATATCTGTGCTTTTGCCTTACCTCTAGTAAAAATAAGTTCATTTGTATTTCTAGATTATTCTTAGATTTTTTATCTATATCTTCTCTATTAATAGTAATTGTAATTAAATTTAAGGATAATATGAACAAAAAGACTGTGTGCCAGACGCTTCCATCGCACACTGCATGATGTCATCCATGTTATATAAGTAAATATATCAACAGAGGCTTGTTCTTCAAGATGTAACGACTTTAATAACAATAATTAAAAATAATGTAAGGTATATTGACCCCTATGACATATAGTATAAGAGCTAGATTCCTACCACTAGAATAGGCTGGATCGTCAAAGTTCGTAACAGTATACCAAAAGTGGATTAATATGTTTAGCGGAATTAATTTTTCAGTTGGAGTGAGCTTTATTGTGTAAGAAATAAGGGTCAAAATTTTAGGACAAACTTGTATTCAGTTTATCATTTACATAAGAATCAAGACAGAGCAACGTTGTTTACCATTTTGGACTAGCCATAAAAAATACACAATTAGACTATATATTACGTAGGTAATATAAGTATAGTAATAAGGGGGCAATAAAATAGTAACATGTCAACATTTTCATGTAGAAGATATTTAGAAATATAGTTAAAGATAATATGCGGCGTTAGGTTCCGTTAATCACCACGCAATGTTTAAATATCGGGCTAATCTGTTCTACAAGAAAAGTGTGTTAAGATAACGTTCTTACTACCTTTTTTTTTTAACTTCACCCTGTATCCCTCACACAGCAGGGTATGCAGAGGGAACCTAGTGTCATGACACTCCGTTCCCCACTTTCCGCCGAATTCAGAGGCGTTGCCTGTTAAGTGGCGGAATTTAACACCGCGCCACAACCAGTTGTTTAGAGTCTCACATGTTCGTGGGTCGAGACATTTTAAGCGTATAAGTTTCGGCCCTTTACTTCGCTTTGAGTGCACATATTTATTAACGTACCTACCTCATACATATATTAACAAGTGTTTCGGTACATAACCTCTTTAAAACATGATTTTTGAATTAATTATTATTAGTTCACAGTCATTGTTAACTTTCTGTAGTAAAATTAATATAATGATTTGTCAAATTGAAAAAATCATATAATGTATTAATTGTTGTGGTGAGCAGGGACAGCGTAAGACTTTAAAGACAATTGTCGTAGGTTCGGTTCCGACAGAGGGAAATGTTTATATATAAATTATTTTCATTTTTTTCACTGTGATAAGACAAGCGCAGCGTTGAGATCAGCCATGGAACATACAATATCTCGATTTTGTTTACTCAGAAAGTCGGAAAAAGCGTAAAATTGCTTCTGAAAAATTATCAATAAATCTTGTACAATTTTTTAAACCCTAAACGAACATAGAATCACACAAAGGCATAAAATATTAAGTATTAACCTAAAAGCAATAGATAATAAGATCCCAGTGGAAAGTTCCATAGCTCGTGCACTAAGGTTTTAAAATTTAAATGGCGTTGCCTCAGCTACTTGACTATTGAATAGACGGCACATTATAAAACGTAACGAATGACAATAAGACGAATCCAGTTATACGGTAAAACATGTAACACTGCTACAGAGTACTCAACAGTGATGGTTTTTATTATTGTCGATAAAAAAATTAAAAAAATACTTACTATTTAATTTAGTTATCACGATTCGATTTCGGTCAAGGTTTTAAATGTTGAGTGTGGACAAAAACTATGATCTATTCATGTTTTTTTTTACTACAAACCTTCTATTCAATACATTTGATATTTCCTATTAGATAAAATTCAAAGCAGGTACTCGTACTTACCAAAATGTGTTATGACTAAAAATGTTTTTAATTTAGTGGAGTAGTGATCTATTTATCGGATAATATTTTAGTATAGTAGTAGTCTATTAAGAGACAAAAAATAAAATATATGAACCAATTTTTATCAAACATCTCTAGTATTTTAGGAAGTCTGAGGGGAGTGGAATTTGTAATTCTTTAATAAACAACTGTTTATTTCAATTAATTGAATCGAATTGCCCTTTTTACGAAAATTATGCCAACAGATGAGTATAGAATTTGGTTTAGTTAAGAAATAAAATACACAAATTCAATACATTTTATAATAATACAATAATACACTAAATTAATAAAAGAAATATTGCACATACTATTTTGTGTCTCTCATCTATATTTCTCTTATAAGTGATGTGACAGTTACTAAGGTAACGCATACCTTACACGTCAACAACACTACTTTCTTTAAAAATCTATTAAAAAAAAATGACCATCAGAGAACGGAGTGTTTTAGCACTAGGTTCTGTCTGACTATCCCGCTATGTTTGAAAAAGTCTAAAGCTGTTAAAAGAATGACTATCGATATTTTAAAAGTAGCGGGCTTCTCTAGCACGTTACTTGTTGTTCTCTTCATCATGACTATTTCCCGCGGTACTACTGTTATATTAGTGATAATATGAACATTACCTACTTTTACTTACTTTGATTTTGCTTCAGTAATTTCGCTAAACATAGTTGTTTTTTATATATTCTATAAAATACCTATAACCTTTATTCTTTGACCATAATAACTCGTTAATCACAATTTTTATAATGACATAGAATAAAAATAAAAAAAATTTGCTTGCGTTAAAAAGTATTTTTTTTCATATATACTTTAAAATAAACTAGCAACACTAGAATAAACTAGCTTCTCAATTTGAAAATACCCTAAAATTTGACAGCACTTTCCTAAGTAAAGTAGTGTTACAAAAATTAATAATATTTTAATGAGGGTAATTTTATAAAAACCACCGAAATTACAGTCATTTACACGAATTACCGTCGGTTAGGAAAAAACTTTGGTAGCTCTTAGAAAAAAGATGAATAATTATATTCGTAAAGGCCTGGGAAGTGTAAATAAGTGTGAGTATATTTTTTTTCATTTGCCTCTTTTTAAATAAGAAACAAAAATGTATCTTAAAGTAGTTGATTAATCCGTTGATGCGTTGATTGACCAATGGATTGGTTAATTGCCCGACTAATCGATTAATTTAAGAGTCTACTAGTAGTGTATGCGTATATAACCGGAGAAACTAATCCTTACTTATATTATAAATGCGAAAGTCTGTCTGTTTGTCTGTCACGCTTTCACGGCTAGTCCGATTTGGATGAAATTTAAATGAAAGTTATAAAAAATCCTGCTTCAAACATAGTCTACTTATTTTTTTAAATATCCACCTCTAAGGGGTTGATATTGAAAGTTGATGAATGTTTATGTGAAAAATCTAAAGCGCTTGACCGATTGTAATAAATTCTGGCATAGATATAGTTAATAATCCAAGGTTAAATATAGGTTACTTTGTTTAATCAAAATCCACCCCCGAAGGTTGCAAAATAACGAACCAATTACGTAGTTCACGCGGCGAAACTGCGAGCGGGCGCTAGTTATATATTTTCTTTTTTTTTTAGCTTCACGCTGTATCCCGCACACAGCAGGGTAGGCAGAGGGAACCTAGTGTTAAGACACTCCGTTCTCTACTTTCCGCCGAATTCGGAGGCATTGCGTGTTAAGTGGCGGAACTTAACGCCGCGCTCTGCCTCGACACCAGAGCGAAGAAAATGGAAATATTAAATATGTCCACTCCTCGAGTGGGAATCGACCCCACAACCAGTCGTTTCAGTCACACGTCTGTGCCACCGCGCCACGACTGGCCCCTATATTTATATTTATATACAAAATGACTCAACATTAAACGTTTAAAGAATGCAATAAATCCAAATATAGGTAGAATGCCTACAAAAGGATAAATTCTATTGAATAGCTCAACAAGGTTATAACCAAAAAATCAATAGTTATTCTATCATCAGATAATAATTATAATTAGAAAAAACATTGACCTACTTCCTCATTAATAATTTTTCGTTACTTGTAAATTTTATTATGTTTTTAGTATAATAATAAAATGTTGTTTACTATGTTATTATCATTGATATCTACTGTAACGCTGCGTTTAACTGTATACACGTCTAGTTGTGGGTTTGATTCTCGTTCGGAGGAAAAATTATATCTAAATTTTGTTCCTTCTTCCGCTCTGGTACCTAAGACAATGGGCAGCGTTGAATTTCACACGCAAAATCTTTATTATGGGCGAAATGGAGAACGGAGTGTCTTGATACTAGCTTCTATCCGACTATCCTGCTATAAGGCAAAAAATGTGAAGCTGTAATGATGCTGAATTGTGTGTTAAATTTGTCTAAATATATCTTTGAAAACTATTTTTAAGCCATTCAAACCTCCAACTTCGAATTTTTTTTATATTATCTTGTTTTGAAAGAGAATGCCATTTGATTCTTAACTGAACTTAAAATTTATTTTTAACATTTTTAAAGTGTTATTCCACACTTAGGATTCTTTAAATATCTTTTTTTAAATTTCTTCTTATTTGCCAAAACTTAAAATTGCGCAATACCTATACCTATGAAATTTAAACGTCTTCGGCGAGAAATGGTTGGTATAGTTATGTACACCTATATTTTTAATTGTTTAAATGGGATATATATGTATATCCCATTTAAAAAAGTATATTTTATTTATTATTTATTTCTTAAATTTTCTTCTGTAGCACACCTGTTAGACCTTGATATTTTGCAGAAAGTGAATTTAAAGCTCATTCAACAATGATAGAGCGAATGTAAACAAACAGAAACCAGTGTATGAAGCTGTTTATTATGTAACGATTAGTTAAAAAACATCCAAGTAAAAGTGGAAGTAGCGTTTCTAAAGTTCCGTATTTGTTTATTTTTTACAATTTCTCGCTTTTTCTGTTATAGCAAATAAGATGTTATAGATAGTAAGAGAGAGAACCTAGTGTAGAGTCAAGTTAATGCCGAGCTTTATCTCAAGCACCAGAGTGGAATAATGAAATCCATACTTATATTATAAATGCGAAAGTCTGTGTGTTTGTCTGTCACGCTTTCACGGCTAATCTACCGGTCCGATTTGGATGAAATTTAGAATGAAAGTAGAAAATGTTACTGGTTCTAACATAGGCTAATTATTTTTTCAAAAATCAACGTCTAAGGCGTTAAAATAGGGGATGAAAGTTTATATGAAAAATCTAAACCGCTTGACCGATTGTAATGAATTTTGGCATAAATATAGTTGATAATCTAAGCTTAAGCAAACTTTATTTTTCAAAAATTCACCCCCGAGGGTTGCAAAATAATGAAACAGTTATGTAGTGCACGCGGCGAAGCCGCGAGCGGGCCGCTAGTAATATATAATCATTCGATTCGATTGGATCGAACCTACAAAAATGGGATTTACAGACAGACGCTGTCTATCTGCGTCACGAATTCGTCATATCCTCATTTTTTCTTCCTTAATAAAAAATGTTTCTTACTGTTTCATTAAATTAATCATATTAATAATGTTATTTATCCCAATAGCCTCTTGCAAGCACTATCAAGCTGTGTAATCAACATTAATTCAACACCGGCTCAGAAGGCAGTTAGTAGAAGAGAACAAGAGCGACCGAGAAACTCTACAGTTGCTCTTCAAGTATTAAGGTAAGCACTATTTTCATTATAATAATCCTGCATTAAATTCAGATGATCAAAAATAAATAAAATTGATTAAAAAAGAAATCACAAACAGAAAAAGAAAAAATGTAGAAAAGTACACGGAGCTCAAGTCTGTGGCGTTTGCATAAAATAAGGAGAGAAAAAAAATCAAGTAATTAAATATAAACAGTTAATTTCACGTTAAGATTAATTAAGCTCACAATTATATATTTCTAATTCGATCTGGCACGTTAAGAAAATACCAAGTCGATGACAGACAAACGTCCAAAAGTACGATGTGCTAATAGCATATACTATACTAGCGGCCCGCTCGCGGCTTTGCTGCGGGAAATACGGGGCTATCGCTATTTTGCTATATTGTAACCCTTTAGAGTAAATTTTTGAAAAATAAAGTAGTCTATACTTGGCTCCGTCTTTTCAACTATCTTTAGGCCAAAATTCATTACAATCGGTCAAGCGGTTTAGATTTTTCATACAAACTTTCATCCCCTATTTCAACCATTTACGGGTTGAATTTTTAAATAAAAAGTAACCTATGTTTGACCCTGGATCTTGGACTATATTTATTCTAAATTTCATTCAAATCGGACCGGTAGTTTAGCCGTGAAAGCGTGACAGACAAACAGACAGACTTTCGCATTTATAATATAAGTATGGACTAGCTGCGTGTAGGTACGGAACTCTAGTGAAATATAAATAGATATTATGATAACAAATGATAAGAGATACATACAAATGTAAACAAATGTATTGTATGCTTTGCACTTTCTACAAACACATATAGGCCATGCGTTGTTTTTGCCAAACTTATATAACAGTCTGAGTTCAGTACGTAAGCACTAAGTGTAAATAATAACAATCGCGTAATGGAGTACTATTTGCAATGTAATAATTCAGACTTTGATTACGATTAATTTGAAATTACATTAAGAAAATATTTATTTTTTATATTTGTTTAAAAAAATAATTAACAAGTTATCAAAAAATATCAACTAATTTAATATTACGAAGCCATTGTGGCACATTGATACAGGTGTACGCGCTGATTGTGGGTTCGTTGCCCGGTTAGAGGAATTATATTACATACATAGATCATCATCATCAGGGGCCAGTCATGGCACAGTGGCACAAGCGTGTGACTGTAAACGACCGGTTGTGGGTTCGATTCCCCACCCGAGTAGTAGAAATATTTTAATATTTCCATTCAGCAAAAACGCTCTGGTATCGAGGAAAAGCACGGCGTTAAGTTCCGCCACTTAACACGCAGTGTCTCGGAATTCGACGGAAAGTGGGGAATGGAGTGTTTTAACACTAAGTTCCCTCTGCCTACACTGATGTGCGCGGGACACAGTGTGAAGCTAAAAAAAAGACGACATATAGATATATAGAAGCTATATATTAGGATCATTATTTCCATTTTCTCGCTGACTTAAGACGGCGCCGTAGCATTAAAATCCGCCATTCAACACGCAATGTCTCGATTTGTGTTGGAAAGTGAGTGGCTAATAGAGTGTCATAAACTCCAGGCTCTCTGACTACCTTGCTCTGTGGGAAAAACGAGAAGCCGTTAACATAATTTTTTATTTTAAATTATAAATTTTGTAGAAATATAGGAAAAGCAAACATTGAACGATCAACAATGAACGTTTTGCCAAAAATTTTGTAATATGATCACTATATTTATGGCCTCTGGCGCCAAAACACAATGGTTAGTAGTGTTATCAATAACATGAACGTTGTGGAAATTCAATATAAATGCTTATAAACTTGCGAATTAGGTTTACGTACGAACGATTTTCTTCTCATATATCTCATAATAACTACACTTATTTCAAGCTGTTATTTTCCTGTTCGTAGCGTATTAGTCGACTGCTAGTCATATTTTGTTTATATTTTTATATTATTTGAGTATCACTTCGATATCTTTTTATAAGGTTACAGAAATACTTTTTAGTACTGGTATTCACATATGTGCATTCATGTAATTTTTAAGCCATTGTCATTGCTTAAGTGTCAAAAGAGATTGTTCTCCACTTTACTGTTAAATAAAAATAATTGAAATATAATCTTTTACCTAAATGGGAATCAAACTCACAACCAACGGCGTTAAGTCAGTGGCTGTCACTGCGCCATGATAGCCTCATTTATAATTTAAGGGCAAAAAAAATATATTTTTTAGATAAAAATTTAATAAGATCTATTATAAAAGAATTACGTATAAATATATTCACTCGAATAAATATAACATTTACCGTAAGCGTAAACAATATTTATCATAATATAAGCGAGAACAAATGTTCGTATTAGCGCAACCTAAGCTATCGGGTGACAGCGACACACCGACAGCATGGCTGGTACAAGCAGCTTGTACTGTAAACTAGAAGTTGTAGTTGTATAGGCGTATTGCATTCACGTTTCGAATACAAGGCCACAGCTTGGATAATTTGTTCAGCTTTATCATTTTTCAAATATATTTATATTGTTTTTTTCAAATATATTTATATTGTGGGGCCAGTCGTGGCGCAGTGGCACAGATGTGTGACTTGAAACGACTGGTTGTGGGTTCGATTCCCACTCCAGGAGTGGAAATATTTAATATTTCCATTTTCTTCGCTCTGGTGTCGAGGCAAAGCACGGCGTTAAGTTCCACCACTTAACACGCAATGTCTCCGAATTTGGCGGAAAGTGGAGAACGAAGTGTCATAACACTGCCTTGTGCAGAATACAACGTGAAGCTAAAAAAAAAAAAAAATGTTGGAACACAGTTCTATTAGATATGAAATAAAAACAAATTAATGATACTACACGCTAAAATAATAAGAAAAGGGTGTCAGTATGATAAAATATAACAAAAAATTCAACGGTTCAATTGAGATTTTTTTAGTACATTTTGTAAGTTATCGATTGTGTTTTTCTTTTTTCATTGTATGTAAAAATCGTCAACGTCACTTTTCTTCTTATTTATTTAGATGAAGAAACATGCTTAAAATGGTTTTCTCTCTTCCCTGGTGTGTAGTTTCAAGGATATTTGTTTTATGCAAATCAAAAGCGTTGCTAGATTTGCTAGATATTAGCTTCAGCCGTACAATAAGTACTTCAGCCGTACAATAAGTACAGTTGAAGTTAATAAAAAACTTGATAAAAATCAATCATTTTTTGGGAAGATCGCTAGAGTGGTTTTATCACAAAAACGGACATAAGAAATATTCAATAAATATTGATTGAAAAAGTGCATGTCAAATCTAATTGGTGCAGTGATAGACAGCAATACTTCTACAGAGCATACTTTACTATTGTTTTTTTTTTAAATTGTAACTGACAGACTCAAACGCCTCTTTGAAACCGTCGAAGCATACTGGTCATTTAGTGATATGTTCTATTCAACTATTTGAAACACACAACGTTTGTTATAACTTATTTTCGTTATTGCCATGGCCTTGAATTTCAGCTATCCAAAAATTATTAAGAACAATCGTTTACTATTTTGAAAACGATAACTCTCTCTATCAAAAAATATTTTTTCATATCATAAATGTGTGGATAACAATTTTATTTAAAAAATGTAAAAAAAAAATTTTGTTTTCTAAATATCCGCCTTTAAATTTCAATTAACCTTTAACATAATGCGTGTTTATAAAACAATCACAAATTTAGCTAAGAACTAAATGCGTAGTAGAATTAAGAAAACAATAACAAAATTAATAATGAACATGCCGTGCTATTTCACTGATTATGGAAACACGAAAGCAACTCTGTATGGAATGGATACTTTTAGACGTGACTGGAACAAAACGTTCAGTGCGTATACGTGAAACAAACAGCTAATATAGTAGGTTATCTAAAGTATCTGTTCACATCTAGCTATTTTGTTTTTATATTTTTACTTAGTTAAAAAACGAATGACAAATATAAAAATATGTAGTATATTTATTTATGTATTTTCTAAGGATGATGTAGTGGATCAGCTTCTGACTGTAAATATGGTTGGCGTTGTAAATATGGGTTCGATTCCCACTCGGGGAACGATTGTATTTAAATTATCTATCTCGAATTTAGGTGGAAAGTGCAGAACGGAATATTTTGACACTAGGTTTTATCTGAGTATTTTGTGTAAAAGGCATGAAGCTGCCTTTTTTCGTAAAAATCTATTTTGTCTTGAGACATAATTACGTACCAACAATTATCATAATAATATAAGTAACAAAACTGTTAATTAAATATAGCAAAAACTTTTTTTCCCTTCTTTTTTTCCCATAGCAGTCTACACTGCTGCTTTTTCCATTCAAACTCAAGATATTATTGGTTAGATTCTAAAAATAATGGAATTTAACACTGCTTTCTCTTACTAAATCAAGGAAACGATAATAAATTAAATATAACCATTTCCCCAAGTGCAAAATGAACCCACAATAACTCAGACGTCTTACTGCGCATCTAGAGAAGGCAATTAAATATATGAATAAACATTATATAAGCAGTTTTTAATATTTCTAAAAACACGCGTACCGGTTTATTAGTGTTGATAGCACAAATTAGAGCATTTGTATTTGCGTCGAATTGAGAGTTTTCCTGTCACGCGATCGGAAATGTGATAAAATGTTAGTATATAATATACTTAATTATATAGCTTTAATATTATATAAACTTAGCAGCTTATTACTAAGGCAGGAAGTAATGTACCTACATAGTACACATTACCAGCTGGTTTACGTATAATTATTATATATTTAATAAGTAACGTAATGCTTTTAAGATAATAAGCTAAAATTAGCATGCTTGTATATTGATTTTTTCTATATATTAATCGTCCTGACAACTTCGCACGGTCACGTAATGAAAATATTGTACATATAGTCTTTGGATCAATAAATGTAACGTCAAGAATAAGGTTAAAATATCGTTGCAGGATTTTTTCATAATAACTGATAGGTAGGTAGGTTATTATTATTTATTTTTTAGCTTCACGCTGTATCCCGCACACAGCAGGGTAGGCAGAGGGAACCTAGTGTTAAGACACTCCGTTCCCTACTTTCCGCCGAATTCGGAGGCTTGCGTGTTAAGTGCCGGAACTTAACGCCGCGCTCATTAAGTTTATATAGGTAGATGTATTTGTTAAACGATGGGTCTGGCATAATCTTAATAGATTAAAGACCCTTATTTCTTTTTATACAGGTAGGTGAATCTAATAAAAGCGTTTTTTAAAAGAGTTTAGCATTCAGTATGTAGTAGTTGAAAGTTTGTTAGATCGAATTCGTAATAATGAGGTTTTACTTTTTTACTTCCAAGGAAACTAATTCAACAATGTCTTTATTGACAATATAGTAAGGGGAAGTCACTTGAATGTTGCTGATACGATACAATTTATTAAAACATTTTATTGTTGCGTAGTTAATTAATCATATTAGTTAATTACTTTTAAGATAAACCGCCCAAATCTTTCTAAAAGTGAAAGGTTGTGGCAACAATAAATGATAAAAAAATGTTAATATAGGTACGTAAGTGATTTATTTATTGCGCATCGCTGAATTTCGGTCATTTTTTTTTTTTTTTTAACTTCACGCTGTATCCCGCACCCAGCAGAGTAGGCAGAGGGAACCTAGTGTCAAGACACTCCGTTCCCCACTTTCCACTGAATTCGGAGGCTTGCGTGAGCTTTACCTCGACACCAGAACGAAGAAAATGGAAATATAATTTCCCCTCCTCGAGTGGGAATCGAACCCACAACCAGTCGTTTACAGTCACACGCTTCTGCCACTGGACCACGACTGGCCACAATTTTGGTCATAGTGGTGTTTTTAGCTTCTTTACGCAAATTACAAATAAAGCAAGGTAGGCAAAGAGAGCCCATGGGTAAAACACTGTTCTCTTCTTTCTACATGTATCTACAATCAGATACTGTTTCAATTCAAAAGGAATATTATTAAAAATTAAAATGTGGGGCTAGTCGTGGCGCAGTGGCAAAAAGTGTGATAGTAAAGCGACTGGTTGTGGGTTCGATTCTCACTCGAGGAGTGGAAATATTATTATAAAATAATATTTCCATTTATTCGCTCTGGTGCCTAGGCAAAGTGCGGCGTTAAGTTCCGCTACTTAACACGCAATGCCTCCGAATTCGGCGGAAAGTGATGAACGCAATGTCTTAACACTAGGTTCCCTCTGCCTACCATGCTTTATGTGGAGCAGCGTGAAGTTAAAAACAAAAAGCCCGCGATTTTTTCAATTTTATATAATTAATATATATTGTTATAATCAGTATTTAATGCTACTTTACTTATAACATAAATGTGTTTAAAGTGAATTACGCAAACACCGAGCACTGAGCTATCTAGCGAAAAGAAAATATGAAGATACGGCAGTCCGTTCATATGATTGTTTATTTTTATTCAGACTTAAGTTATCAAAGATCATTAGGTTATATATATGGCAGGTTTGACGTAAATGCTGTGTAAATAATGAAATAGCCAATAAAGACTGCCTACCTAGTAGGTACCTACAGTGGATCACGAACACGCAGCTAAATTTAATTATGGATAGTTGACCTTTCTCAATAACGGCACTTGTGTTGTTCTATCATCATTCTAACGAGTGGAAAGAAAATCTATACGTACATGCTATATTTAGATTAAAACGTGCTAAACATATAATAAGTTTTATTATTTATGTATGAAAATGATGGATATGCATATGGTCCGTAAGTGAAGTATTTTATCATTGTTAAAAGTAAGGCTGGCAGATTTTACATACTTTTTTTTAACTTCACGCTGTATACCGCACACAGCAGGATAGGCAGAGGGAACCTAGTAATAAGACACTCCGTTCCCCATTTTCCTGTTTCATTTTCGTGTTAAGTGGCGGGATTTAACGCCGCGCTTTGCCTCTGATACTAGAGTGAAGAAAGTAGAAATATTAAATATTTCCACTCCTTGAGTGGGAATTGAACCCACAACCAGTCGTTTACAGTCACACTTTGTGCCTCTGCGCCACTGCTGGACATTAAATTAATTGTTTAAAATAATGGAATTTTAACAATTTACGCATTTGTTAGTCATGTTTTTTTTTTCAAGGAGGTAATTTGATTTGTAATCTGCATAGAAATCTTTTCTATCTTTTCTGTAACATTGATAAAATATAGTTACGATACTTTACTTGCATTACTTGCAGAATGGTCAGAGAGAACCCAGTGTCAAGACACTCCGTTCTCACGTTTCGCGCGAAATCAAGAAATTGTGTTTTACGTAGCGGAACTTAGCCACTTTTTGTCTTAGTTACAAAAACAAAGAAATGAAAATAACATATGATTACTCTCCCGAGAAGAAATCAAACTCACAACCGTCGCAATTATACCATGACAGGCTCACTATATTGTTATTGCTAGATCTATAAAAATAATTACTTTAACTAATGAAATTTGTAATAGAGAGAGCATAATATGTTGTCAGACTTTACCACATTTTTTTTAAATATTGATACACCAAAGGTTTCCCGCTAATTGAGCCGCATGCACATTGCACACCACTTGCAAGCCACATGCGTTATATATCCAATTATATAGTCTAAAGCGCTTCTGATGAGACAACGTGCTTCCCTTTCACCGTGAGTCCGTGACGCATGTCGTGATTCGCGCTACTAAAAAATACTACATGTTTAAAGTAGGTTACTAATAACTTTATATGTATGGATATATGAATAAAATTGTATTAACGCTTTAGAAGCAAATGAAATATATAAATAAATGAATCTAGTGGCCAGTCGTGGCCCAGTGGCACAAGTGTGTGTGTGGGTTCGATTCCCACTCGAGGAGTGGAAATTATATTTCCATTTTCTTCGCTCTGGTGTCGAGGTAAAGCGCGGCGTTAAGTTCCGCCACTTAACACGCAAGCCTCCGAATTCGGCGGAAAGTGGGGAACGGAGTGTCTTAACACTAGGTTCCCTCTGCCTACCCTGCTGTGTGCGGGATACAGCGTGAAGCTATTTCTCTATTTATTTTATCATATGCGTTTATTATAGGTTATACTAGCTAGATGGGCCCCAAATAACGTCGATTTATCAGTTTTTGTTGATTCAGTAACAGTTTTTCAAAAATGAGAAATGGGATTCTTACGTTCTTAATTTCTTATATTAATTGTGTAATTTAACTTCTTGCGTTAATAAGTATTCATAATGTTCGGAAAAGTGAGAAACTGGTTAAAATCTTCACTTTCAGTTTTCTTTTTGATTATAATTATAAAAATAATTATTAAAACTACTGGGCTTACATGTGGGTACATACATACATATGTTCTAACAGCTTATCTTTTAAAATGGTGGGCGAGACATTTGTTATCAGGCTTATCTCTTACACTGGTTGACATTACAAAAAAACTAAAAAAACATTTAGCATATAGCTAACTAATTATAAATAATGTTCAAATTAACAATAACATATTTACATTTAATTATCAATTTGCACATTCAAATATATATAAAACTGTTCGGATACTTATTGCATGGCTGACAGACAATACTCTGCCTACTGGGCGTAGAAAGCAGAAATTTGGTATTTAGGTTCCTTGGAAAGTGTAGAGGAGAAGTAAGAGATAATTTCTCAAAAAGATATTTTTCTTTTTACATTTGAATCTTCGGAAGACAGAATGGGGAGAACATTTCACCCGTGGGCGGACGGATTAGAATACCACTCCCCTCCGTCGCTGGGCAGCGTCCCGTAAAAGGCGGGTAACCTAGTAGCTTGGTGGTAGGAGATTCGTTCTCCGACTGGCTCGCGACCATTAGCATGTCAAAGACGAACCGCCAAACATCTGATGATGTGTTCCGGTTAGATGGCATGTAAGCCGGCACTCCCTATTCCCACCATCCCCATCCTACGTTCCTTCTTTCGTCCTCTGCCCTTAAGGTCGGCAAGGCATCCACAACTTTTCTAATGTTGTAGATGTCCATGGGCTTTCATTAATAAAAAAAATGGATTTAATGTGTAGCAATTAATGATAAAATCCACGCGATCGAAATTCTAGGTAATCAATTAATTAACTACTTAATTAATTATACAATATCATAGTATGAAAATAAAAAAAAACACATTATATCAGTCTATTTACATATTATTATTTAGTTTTTATCCTTAAAAGCTGATATCTATGTTAATATGACAATGACTAACTCCGCCAGCTGACCTTGACAGACAAATGAAAGCGGATATTACATAATCGTTATACAAAACAGGCTACGTTTGTTGCTTTTAAATTACTTCTATACATTATGAGTTTGTTAAAAAGTGTAAAGACAAAAAACTTGCAAATAATGGTAAAGATTTGAAAAAACGCATTGATTGTAGCTTTTTTATAATTTATTCATAACTAGCGGCAAAAATGTTTCGTTATATTGAAACCCTCGGAGGTAGATTTTTAAAAAATTAAGTAGTCTTATGTTTAAGCTTGGATTATCGTATATATTTATGCCAAAATTCATTACAATCTGTCAAACGGCTTAGATTTTTCATATAAACTTTTATCCCCTATTTCAACCCTTTAGAGGTAGATTTTTGGACAAAATAAGCAGCCTCTGTTAGACCTAGAACTTTTTCTACTTTCATTCTAAATTTCATCCAAATCGGATTTTTAGATTAGCCGTGAAAGCGTGACAGACAAACAGACAGACTTTCGCATTTATAATATAAGTATGAATTTTGTGCATTTAAAAGAAATCTTTTTCGATTTAATATAGTCAATGACAACCGCTGAAATGATATTTGATAGTGAACCCTTTTGAAGTCCTTACAAAAAAAACTTATATAGTAGTTGAGAAAGGAGTGTCTTGACACTAGGTCCTCTTTGTCTACTATGCGGGAAAAGCATGAATTTTCATAAAATGAAAACCAATCAGTTGGGGCCCAGTCGTGGCGCAGTGGTACACACGTGTGACTCCAAACGACTGGTTGTGGGTTCCATTCCCACTCGAGTAGTGGAAACATTTAACATTTCCATTTTCTTCGCTCTGGTACCGAGACAAAGTGCGGCGTTAAGTATCGCCACTTATCACGCAAAGCCTCCAAAATTCGGCCGGAACGGAGTGTCTTAACACTAAGTTCCCTCTGCCCACCCCCCCTGTGTGCGGGATACAGTGTGAAGCTAACAAAAAAATAAGAAAAAAATGAAAACAACGTATATTTTTTTTATCTTTCTTATAAATCTTCTTTTTTGCATTTATATACTGACTACAATGTGTAGGAAAATCTTTAATATTTTCCAGTAAATATATTGTAATATTGAAAAATTCTAAGAGCCCACATCATAGATAAAGCATTATCTGAAGTTATCTTCTTTGATAAGCGGTTTAAGATTAATATATGAATAATTCTTTACATAGTAAACTGGATTTTTAGATCATCTCTTTTTTTAACTGATTTCGAGGTAAAGTGAGATTCCGATGAGATCCGGAAGTACATGCATCCTTAAGAAAATATCTCCATATAATTTGTATGATTTAAAAAATGGATTTATACAGTGCAAGCTGACTGATACTGACTGACTGAAGTACTTAGTAACTTTAAATTAAAAAAAATAATCTAAAATATACATTTCAATTCTATAATCCTTACAGTAATAATGTCATTTCTTCCTGGGTTTTCAAGAATAATTTTATATAAGTAATAGTATTATTAATTTTAGTTTATGTGTATACATAAACTATCGTGGCTCTATCAGATAGTGTCTTACTCTAAACACCATTGTCATTCGGACCAGTCTCTCCGATTAAAATTAAAATATTTTTATTTCTTCGCTCTGGTTCTTAAGACAAAGCGCCCTTGAATCACTCAACACATAATGTCTCTTATCAGGGGAAAATTGAAGAACGGAGTGTCTTGATATCAAGTTCTCTCTGACTACTTTATAAGAATAGACGTAAAATTGAAAAAAAAAAATATGTCTCTAACACTTCACTTACTCTTTCCTTTACATTATAACTAAACCAAATAAAAAGAAACAAATAAATTAAATAAAATATAGCAAATTACATAACAAACATCCATAAATACATAACCTAACCAACATAATAACATATATTTATTTAAAAACCGTCAGTTATCAGTCTCACAAGGCGAGCCTGTACCTCGACTGTAGTAACGACGCGACGTGGACAAGGCCGGCGCGGCGCGGTGCGTACGTGATCCCCACAACGCGTCCCAATTTCTAGCATTCACTAATTGCCTACCATTTAGTAATTGAGGAAATGTCGCTGTTTTATTCTTGTTTCTTTAATTTTTTAATTATTTTCTGTGTTTTTTTGATAGCGAGAGGTTAATGTTAAACAATTTGATGGTTATCGTGAATTATTTATTGATAAATTTTCGTGTGGCCAGTCGTGGCCCAGTGGCACAAGCGTGTGACTGTAAACTGGTTGTGGGTTCGATTCCCACTCGAGGAGTGGAAATTATATTTCCATTTTCTTCGCTCTGGTGTCGAGGTAAAGTGCGGCGTTAAGTTCCGCCACTTAACACGCAAGCCTCCGAATTTGGCGGAAAATGGGTTCCCTCTGCCTACCCTGCTGTGTGCGGGATACAGCGTGAAGCTAAAAAAAAAACGAAATTTCGTATAGCCATATGTTCAAATATTGTAGAATTGTATTTTTATAACTTATATTTCTATATATAATGCGTTATATTTTAATTTCTCTGTATTATTGTCGGCTTCAAGATTTTTTACCGTAAGACTACGAACGCCTCGATCTCAATGGTGGACTATGGCGTTAAAAATGATAAGAAAGAAAGAAAAAGTTTAATTAAATTAAAATAAGCCGCATATAAGTTAATAGAATTAACTAGTTTTTTTTTATTTTATCGTAATATCGCTATTTTATTCTCGTTTCTGTATTTTTTTTAATTATTTTCTGTGTTTCTTCGATGGCGAGAGGTTAATGTTAACCAATTTGATGGTTATCGTGAATTATTTATTGACAAACTTTCGTTTTGATTCGTTTTTGAATAACCATATGTTCAAATGTTGTAGAGTTGTATTTTTAAAACAGATATGTTTGTATATATAATGTGTTAAATTTCAATTTCAATGTATTAATAGTTTTTTAAATTTCTGCTTCAAGGCCTCGAACGCCCAGATCTCAACGGTGGACTATGGCGTTGAAAATGATAAGAAAGAGAAAATGATCGATAAAACTAAAATAAGCCGTATATAAGTTAAGAGAGTTGGCTAGTTCTTCTTTTCTTTTATTGTAACATAGTTTCTTATTACCATCATGTCCGGTATACCTAGTAGTAGTATATTAACAACTATTTCTTCGCTTTAATATTTGATATAATACTAAAACTAAAAGTAACTACATAAATTGTTATTAATTTTAATTAATTAATATTAAGAAAGAAATTTGAAATTAAATCCATTGAATTCATCAATGAATTTCAGATTTCATGAAATCCTATCCTATCCTATTAGTCATGACTAATACCTAGACTTAGATACTCAAAGTATTAGTCATTAAAAGCAATAAGACTAGAAGTTAGTGACGTGTCACTACGCATTCTCATATCTATTTTGATACAAATCTCACGTCTAATAGAAATTGTACAAAAATTTAAAACAAATTTAACATATTGTGGCAGGTCACGCAAAATAAATCAATCAATTTCAATCGTCGCAACAATTAACTCACGTGTGTTTTCTATTATATAACATAACATTTTTCCTGTTCGGTTGGCCAATTACATTTTTATCTTTTTAACTACGCAGATACGAAATGCGTACCGTAGGAATTTATGAGCAAACAAATTAAGATTTTTAATGAAAGTGCGCCTTGGAACGCGATGATGGATGGAGTCATTTTGTTGCTGTTCTAATTTAAAGTAGACTAACAGACTAACATATAGATACATAGGTTTATAATTTTTCAAAGAAATATGGAGAGATTAGGATTAAGGTCATTATTTATCAGCTTCATGCCTTTTCTCGCATTGTAGGGAAGACAATGAGAAAGTAGTGTAAAGACACTTTGTTTTTCTACTTTCGGACCGAAATCATGCTGGAAATTATGGCTACAGCAGAGATATAAAAATATTAAAATTATGAAACAGGAATTTCAAGATATTTTAACAATTTTAAACCTGTTTTTGAACTTAAAACCGCCTCTAAAGTAAATATAAGCTTGCGCAAAATTACGTCACGTAAAAGTGGAGAAAATATTTAAAGATACATGAAATAAAAACAAAAAAATATTAAAATATAAATATGTATATTAGAAATTTGTGCATAATTACAAATGCATGCTTTTTATTATCCCCTATTAGATATTAATTTGATTTGAATGCAAGCCGTCACAAAAACACCTGATGTGAAATTTTACCTTAAGAAGAACAACGTAACTTTCTCTTTTATATGTAAATTTTCCATCGGCAGATGTTAACCGCTTGTCCATTATAATGCAGTGTTCGTAATTATGCATATATAATTTTACGACAGGTAACAAGTAGTTCATGTATCAGCATAATAGGTGCCTGCAAGTCGTGGATCGATTCGTCTTCGGACCCACAAAAGGAGGCTCTTCTAGTCTTTCCGGCTAAAATTTTATATTTTTTAAAATGACAAGCAACAAGAATAACATTTATATATTTCGTTTAGTTAAGTATACATTCAATGAACAGTTACTATACACTAACAATACAGAAAGATCTAGAAAAGACACGGATGCGAATTGTCTATGGAATGTAACAACTCATACATCATTATTATGTATTTCTCGCTTAGTAAGGTAGTCGGAGAGAACCTAGTGTCATGATATTCCGTTCTCTACTTTCGCCCTGAAATCGAGACATTGGGTATTGACTGGCCGAATATAACTCCGCGGTTTGTGGTACCTTAGGGTACCAGAGCGGAGAACTTGACAATAATTTAAATATAATCATTTTCTGAGTAGCTATCACACCCACTCATGACGTTTAGAGTCAAACAATGTCACACTACCACGAAGGCCTCTATGTTTTTTTTAATATTTTTTTTTATTTTTTTTTATAGCTTCACGCTATATCCCGCACACAGCAGGGTAGGCAGAGGGAACCTAGTATTAAGATACTCCGTTCCCCACTTTCCGCCGAATTCGGAGGCATTGCGTGTTAAGTGGCGGAACTTAACGCCGCGCTTTACCTCGACGCCAGAGCGAAGAAAATGGAAATATTAAATATTTCCACTCCTCGAGTGGGAATCGAACCCACAACCAGTCGTTTACAGTCACACGCTTGTGCCACTGGGCCACGACTGGCCTTTATGTGTAACAGATTATACATAATAAATATACTACTATACAAGAAATCAATTTTAGCGTCTTACAAGACAACGCGTAGAGATAAGGGTTACCATCTGCAAGCATATGCCTCCAGAACAAAAAGAAAAATTTAATTCATCATAATTAATTCTTCAACACGATTCAATAAACATACAAAGTACATACAAAGTTGAATTTATTTATGCAACAAAAAATTTTATTAACGTGATTTTAAAATATTTTCATACTACAGTTTTTTTTTATTTCAGTCGTTATATATTTTATTGGGATCACGTGTTAATGATGTTTTTATGTTCACAAAACGAATAGATTTAGTTTTATTTTGTATTGACTATGTACGTGTATGAGTAATGTTTGTATTATTTAACTTTATATAGCTGAAGCAGGGTTGAAATATATCTTTGTTTAAATATTATATTTTAAAAAAATCTACACAAAAAAATTACTACACTTCTAAAATATTGCATTTCATAGCAAACAAACATATTTTTTTTATTTTATTACCTTGTTATATAAACTACAACATAACAATTAACCTTTTATTGGCTTCAAAAAACTTTCAAGGGTTTAAAAATTTCGGAATCTTTTTTTTTTACTTTTTCATATTGCATTGCAAAATACAAACACTGTACTAAAGCATTGTATTTTCGCGTAAAAATATATACTGTAAAGACCCGATATACAGCACAATAATATATACTTAGAATATCATGCAAATTTTCATCTCGTATTTCAAACCCTTTAAAAGTAGCCTTCAAATCTTTTCGTGCCAAATTGCATTTAAACTGAACCGGTAAATTAGCCGTAAAAGCGTAACAGACGAACAGACGAACAGACTTTCGCATTTATAATATTAATATAAATAGTACAATTGGCAACCATAAGTCGAAGGTGACACACTTTGCAGGACATTTCGTTCCGAAGGTTATACTACACTTATCAGCTATATAATAACTATGACATTAAGTCATTAACTCGTTAAAAAGACACATTATAA
This sequence comes from Dryas iulia moderata, assembly GCA_019049465.1. NCBI lineage: Eukaryota > Metazoa > Arthropoda > Insecta > Lepidoptera > Nymphalidae > Dryas > Dryas iulia. The sequence continues at coordinate 13,313,750 of CM032425.1, forward strand.
TATTTTAGTCACGTACGCATTTTAACAAATGCATTTACTAATAACTAGAACAGTATGAGCAACAAGTTAACTCTTGCCCTATATTGTTTTGATTCATTGGTTCATATATAAGTAAGTATTGAACCGTTTTCTGTATAAAATAATAATTGTATTCGAACCTGTCATCATTTCATATCTTTTATGTTGTCTGAAACTGGTTAATTTCACAATTAAAATACTACAATACCATATTACATAATAAATAACCAAACAAAAAAGCTTCAGACATGCTAATCCCTATCATCAACTTTTGTATACATTCAAAATTTCGTTACATCGTCACTCGCAGGTGTTTACCCACTGAAAGGGGAGAAAACCCTCGTAAGGGTGCGGGGTTATTGACCTCACAGCCTCGCGGGCATTGACCGGCCATCAGCTGTTCGTGTGACCTAGTTCGTAATAACCTCGCGGGAAATGAGCCTTATGTCTGTTGTAATAAGGATTTTATGTTATCATAGTAGCCAATGCACTGACAACTAGCTGTTACATAAATCTTCCACTCATTAGTTGCTTGCACGTGACATGTATTCGGCCTTAGAGATGAAGCGGCTTGCTTAATTGTGGTGAATTTAATATGGTTTAAGTTAAAATATAAGGTAAAATAGAATACTAGTGATTAGGTCCAGCTTTGACTGTGTAGACATACATATATAAATGTAATATAATTTGTTTATTTGTTCGTAATTTCATGCTTTTGCCCATATAGAAAGGTCAGAAAGCCCGTTCTCGACATTCACATTTGGGGCATTCTGTGTTAATTCGAACTCAACGAGGCCCTTTGTTTTTAGAAATTTTATGCCTATAAAAGTAATGATGACATGTCTATGAAATGTAGGCATAACTATAATTGCCAGAAAATAAAATTAGCGGCAGTAATGTTTTGCTTTTTCTTTTGTAAAAAATATTTTTACCCGCTCCGGTCCGGTTCACTTTTAGATTTTCTTTGATTTATTTTTTAAAAGTAGTTTAATGATTTAACTGTAAATAAGTAAGATAGAATGGTATACTTTAAACAACTATTTATCTTTTACTGGCTCACGTCGATAACGTTAATTGAAAAACGTTAATTCTAAACGGTTTTGACGTAAATGAGCTCACGTGTACATACTTAATTGATAAAAATAATTTCTATACATCGTTAAGTGATAGTTTGTGCAACTTTCCCCGTATAACAGGGTGGCCAGAGAGAAGGTAGAGTCAAAACACTCTGAATTCCACTTTCCGCCTGAATCTGATACGTTAGTGACTTTGTTAGTTGGCAGAACTTAACGCTAAGCTTTCTCCTGTCGATAGAGCGGATAAATGAATATTATTAAAATATAATCTCCCCTAGTAGAAATCGAATATATAATACAACCATTGCATATACAGCCAGGTATTGCTACACTGCGCAACTAAGGGCATGATGGCATAGTAAAAGTAAAATATTTCTTAAAAATAATTATCTAATTTGAATACTTTTCAAAACTTCAGTGCTCTAACGAAATTAAGATTATACTTAAGTGTTATATTTCGAATAATAACGTACTTGAATAATTAATTAGAAAAATAATTGATTAGTGGAGAAAAGATGATAAGAATTTTTAAAAATTAATTGCGAAAAAAAATACTGTTTTATACATTTAAAAATAAATATAACAACATTATTAATATTTTATAAAGAGACCATGGTGGCGTAGTGGTACAATATCTGACTGTAAAGATATTGATTGTGATTATTTTTTTACTATTTTCATTTTCGTGCTCTAAGAGGGCAAAGCGCATCGTTGAGTATGTAGTGACAGATCACTACACACGCCAAGACTGAGAATAGAGTATCTTGACTCTCTGCCTACCTTTTCAATCATAATAGGGCGTGAAGCAAAAAAACTTATAACGTTATACCATGAGGTAAATTTAGTCTATTTATTAATAAAAAGCTCTATCAAATGGCGTTCACTACACGGAAATGGCTCCATATCTAGTAACCCACGAGAAAACACCTAATTACACGACAAGGAAGTAAACTAAGATCAATAAATTAATAAAAATAAAATACTTTAACCCGGTTTAGAGAATTCGAAAAGTGGAATATCGTATCAATCATAAAAACCTGTAGTATTAAATTTAATATACGACGTGTGTACTAGTACGATATACTGGTAGATAGATTACATTCTAATTTCTGTTATTAATTTTGATTACAAGTTATCGTATGTTTTTTTAAATTATATTTTTAATTAAAACATTTAATAAGAATTAGAGCTAGAGGCCAGTCGTGGCACAGTGGCCCAAACGTGTGAATGTAAACGACTAGTTGTGAGTTCGATTCCCACTCTAGGAGTGGAAATATTTAATATTTCCATTTTCTTCGTTGTGGTGTCGAGGAATTCGGTGGAAAATGGGGAACGGAGTGGCTTAACACTAGGTTCCTTATAGCGTGAAGCTAAAAATAGAGCTTTAGTAATAAACCTAACCTACCTAGCCTGGTGTCGAAACATTCTGTTCTTCACTTTCCGCTCGAAATGGAGACTCGTTAAGTGGGACTTAACACCCTATTTTTTCTAAAGTATCGTTTGTCTTAGGCATCGGAACGGAGAAATGAAAATAATATTAAATCATTCCCCCAACTGGTAATCAAACTCGCAACCAATGTACTTAGAGTCAGACCCTCTTCAATTATACTACGACTACTGCACTGTGTGACTTTTAAATTTTATTAAACTGTATATTAAACGGCGACCACGGGTCACTGTAGTCCGTAAATTCGGGTCTACTAAAATACATTGTCGAGTACTAAAATATTATACGTTTTATATTCCGGTTAAATTTCATTAAAAACTTATTAGCGCGTCTCGAAAACAACTGTTTTTTAATATTTACGTATTGTCTGCACATTATAGATTAAATAATGACAAATATGGATGCTATTTTCAATATTTGGGTATCATGTTTTGGATGGTAAATGTAAATTTTGCTTCAAATGTTATTGGCACATACATTAAGTCCAAATAAATACATGCTAACTGCATAAAGGTGACATTGGAGCAATGTCGTTAATATTTATATGTAATGTATTATTAGCTTAATTAATATGAACGAAAATAATTGAAATATAATTTATATTTACCTTTTTTATTTTTTTCACCTTCACACTTTATTCGTCATAGTTATAGGCGGAGAGAATCTGTTAAGTTGTCAAGACGTTGGGGCGACGGGTTAAGAATATAATTTCCCCCCGCCGCTGGGTAACGTCCTGTAAAAAGCGGGTAACCCAGTAGCTTGGTGGTAGGAGATTCGTTTCCCGACTGGCTCGCGACCACTATCGTGTCAAAGGTGAACCGCCAAGCATCTGATGATATGTTCCGGTTAGATGTCATGTAAGCCAGCTCTCCCTATTCCCACTATTCCCATTCTTCCTTCCTTCTTCTGTCGTACATTCCCGAGGCTGGCAACGCATCCACAACTCTAATTATGGATCTCTATGGGCGAAGGTAACCACTTAACACCAGGTGGGCCTTCTGCTCGTTTGCCTCCTTTATTCCATAAAAAAAAATTGCGCCTTCAGTGCTAGACTCCGATGTCACTTTATAAATTTCTGGTAACTGGTAGTCCTACCAGACATAATAATTTGAACCATAATCATTTGACCAAGTTGGTATCGAACTGCCAATCATCGCGCTTGCAGTTGAGCTCGGCCCCGCTGTGCGACGTCCCCATATATATTTTTAAGTTAAGACCTAGTTTCATTATATTATAGATTTTTTTAATTTTTAACTTATAGTGTTATTCCTTACTTAAAAATCTGCTCCACATATTTAAGTAACTTGTCAAGTGTGTTGTGTAATAAATTAAATAAATAAGTAAAGTAGAATCGAGAATGCAATCGGCATGATAGTGAGGTATTGCATAAGCGACATATGACATGACGGTGTTTGCTGTACACGATAGATATACGATTGACCGATAGTAGTAAATAGTATAAGAATCCATTGACTGTGGTTATTTGGGTAACTTAGTTTAATCTAGAAGTTCTTATGAAGTATTTTTTTTTTTCGTGGGTTTTTAAAGTTTCATACGCTCTCTCACTCATATATGTATATTGATTGAATCTTTAAAACCTGGACGTTTCTTGGCTACGCATTGTACGAAGATTGTATGTTTTACCCATATTTAAAGAGAAATACTCTCAAAATATTTCGAAACTTTGCTTATTTATTGGCGAAACTGAACACCGTGATTTGTTATACCAGAACGGAGAAATTAAAAATAATTAAAATACAATCATTCATCCTATTCGAATTGAACTCACATGTATTACATTTACAATCAGATGAGATGTTTACTTTGTCACGATAACTTCAGTACTTTACAATATAGATATTTGATATAGGTATATTATATGCTTTTTTATATTATCGAATTGTCGTGGGGCACGAACGTATGACTGTACACGACTGGGTGTGGGTTCGATTCTCACCCGAGGAGTGGAAATATTTGTTATTTTCATTGCCTTCGCTCTGGTAACCAGCAAAGCGCGGTGTTAAGTTCCGAATTCGGCGGAAAGTGGGGAACGGAGTGTCTTAACACTAAGTTCCCTCTGCCTACCCTGCTGTGTGCGGGATACAGAGTGAAGTTTAAAAAAAAAAGAATACAATATATTATCGAATATAAAAAATATTTTGCGTTTTTAGTTAACAATAACAAATGTACATACAAATATTGTACAAAACACACGAGTTTTCTACTTCGCAATTGTTTTATCATCACCTGAAACGTTCTCGAGTCAAGAAGTCTCGCTACAGTATCGTCTGGGAGCACTCCTGTTAACGAACTTTCCTTTTATTTTTAGCTCTCGCGCAATTTGGGCAAAAAATACAATTTGACGATCAACGTCACAAGTAAATCTTTGTAAACGTTAATATACTCTTAAAGTACCTATTCGAGATTTTTTTAACCGCTTGGTACAAAATTTGTATCGTAATCCAAAATATGTTATATAAATAGTACACTTCGATTCCCACTTGTCGAATGATCACATTTAAAATTTCATTCGCTCTGGTACCCAAGATAAAGCGCGGCGTTAAGTTCCGCCATTTAACACGCAATGTTCCGATTTCGGACGGAAAATTTAGGACGGAGTGTCTCGTCACTAGGTCCTCTACCGCTATGCGTAATAGTGAAGCTTTAAAAAGAATAGTTTTGTTAGCTTTACCTGCATTTTTAGAACATTAGCAGTTTTTAGAAGAATATAAAGGGAAAACGTGAACGGTTGTTTTATCAACGCACTAACTTTCGGATGAATGGCGACTGCTCTATAAAGATATAAAATTCAAAGGAAATGTGTTTATTCATGCAGTAAGCTATAATAGAACAGTGAGATTGCATTTTAGAGTTAACACAATGTTTGTGGGTTTGATGCCCACTTAGGGAATTGATTATGCATAAATATTTTTTAAAATATTTTTATTTGCTCGCTCTAGTATAACAAAACACGTTGTTGAGTTCAGCCACGTGAACTTGACGTGAATACCAGTTGAAACTCTTTACTTTCTGCCTACACTACTATGCGAGAGAAAGCGTAAAGTTCAAAGTAGACCTCTAGAAGATATGTTGTTGTTGTAGCTTCACGCTATATCCCGCACACAGCAGGGTAGGCAGAGGGAACCTAGTGTTAAGACACTCCGTTCCCCACTTTCCGCCGAATTCGGAGGCTTGCGTGTTAAGTGGCGGAACTTAACGCCGCGCTTTACCTCGACACCAGAGCGAAGAAAATGGAAATATAATTCCACTCCTCGAGTGGGAATCGAACCCACAACCAGTCGTTTACAGTCACACTCTTGTGCCACTGGGCCACGACTGGCCACTCTAGAAGATATAAAAAGCATTTTTCCCTTTAGTAAAGTTCAAAGTAGACCTCTAGAAGATATAAAAAGCGTCTCTCCCTTTAGTAAATTAGATTTATAGATATTATATAACAATTCATAACAAATTGCAAACATATTAAACTTCGTAATTTTAAAACGTAAACTAAATGATAAAAGGTAATTGAAAATTGAAATGTTTAGCTCGGGCCGCCACCTCGTCTATAGCTACTTTACCAACGACATAGACTACAAAATGAATATAGTGGAAGTGACATGTCTGCGCTTACTTAAAAGAGTTTTAAGTAAGCTTTTTAATCGCTTAAATAGTAATCTAGTAGTAGAAAAAACTTTTTTTATATATATAATAGCAGCCTCGGCATAAGTTTTTGTATATTTTTTTGAACATTTATTTCTTTTTTATTAATTTATTTAGCTTCAGGTCATATGAAATGAAATATATAAATGTTTTTTTTTCTTTTTCTAACAATTTTAGAACAGAAAACTAGCCTTTGTTTTAAGATAAATAGAGATCTAAGTGGCTATGTATTATGTATTACTATCTGTCTATGTGTGTCTCTTTAAAGAAATTTGTTTCTCAGTCATATGATATTTTTTACTTTCATTAGTTTAATGAATTTAACAAAAATATAATTCAACTAGCGGCCCGCTCGCGGCCTCGCCGCTTGAACTTTTTCTTTATACTGCAACCCTCGGGGGTGCATTTTTAAAAAATAAAATAGCCTATGTTTAAGCTTAGATTATGAACTATATTTATACCAAAACTCATTACAATTGGTCAAGCGGTTTAAATTTTTGATATAAACTTTCACCCCCTATTTCAACCCTTTAGAGGTTGATTTTTGAAAAAATAAGTACCCTATGTTAGACCCAGTCGCATTTACTACTTTCATTCTAAATTTCATCCAAATCGAACCGGTAGATTAGCCGTGAAAGCGTGACAGACAAACACACAGACTTTCGCATTTATAATATAAGTATGGATAGTTTATTGAATTTTCAATGCAAAATTTTGCTTAATTTCATACGCAAAGTGTAACGAAATTTTTTACTTCACATATTTGAAAAATATTTTTTTCTTTTAATAGTCGTTATATGAAGAGATACTATATGTTTAATTAATGTATTGATAATGGTATCATATTACCTATATCTGATTAATATCATTTCCGCTACACACGGCTGTTCTGTGGCACAGTGTTCACCCGCGCACCCCATTATCTCTAACACTAAATATAGGTCTTACTGCGTACTGCATGTATTTTGTTACTATCTTATCTCCACTGAAACGTACTGTTAGTCATAATGTCTGTTGTTTTATAATATACTTGAATAAGCGTTTGAGTTATATATAGAGATTGGTCACTGACATCATAGTAACGTAAGAGAGTCTATAATTTTTTTCTTGTTTCACTATAAGCGCGATGGTTGTAGGTTCGATTCAAGCCCGGGGGAATAATTATACATTATTTTCTTTTCTTTGCTCTGGTACTTAAGAAACTTTGTGATGTTAAGCTCCGCCCCTCAATACGTCTCCATTTCTCGCGGAAAATGGAGATCGTAGTGTCTTGGCACTTGCTCTCTGACTACCCCACTATGACAAAGAGCATGATGCAGTTGCAATTTTTTTTTTTAGCTTCACGCTGTATCCCACACACAGCAGGGTAGGCAGAGGGAATCTAGTTTTAAGACACTCCATTCCCCACTTTCCGCCGAAATCGGAGGCATTGCGTGTTAAGTGGCGGAACTTAACGCCGCGCTTTGCCTCGACACCAGAGCGAAGAAAATGGAAATATTAAACATCTCCACCCCTCGAGCGGGAATCGAACCCACAACCAGTCGTTTACAGTCACACGCTTGTGCCACTGGGCCACGACTGGCCCCAAAATGTTTATAATAAAATATTATCCTAAAAGTTGAAATAAACTAGCAAAATTTTACTACATACATTGTTAGGTACTCATTCTAATATTTTAGTAAATAGAAAGCAAACATTAACGCTAAGAACAGGTGTTAATAGAAATGTTTTCGACTGGCTCACTTGATAATTTTCAACTATAATAACAACCTAACAACGCTCCGCTCTATATGGTTCAAGAAAAACAATCATTTGCAATTGTTATTACCACCGCGGTGTCAATTATTATTAGACTTGTTGCTACAATGTATATAGTATGTTTGGATCCGTTGCCATAGCAACGTATATGTCACTTTGTACAAGTGTATGTCAAACACTTGGTCGCGTGGGTAGTATTTATTTTATAATTTAATCTATTATTTACAACCCCTAATTTAATGCCTTAATGGTTTTTCAAAACGAGCCTATGTTTAAGCCTGTGACCAACTGTCTTCCAGAGAAAGCTCATCGAAATCGGTCCAATGGTTAAGATTTTTCATATTAAATATCATCACTTATATCTACACTTTAGGAGTCGATTATTTAAAAAAAGTAGCCTACGTTAGATCCTGGGGTTTCAACTATTTCTATTTCGAAGTCCATCCAAATCGGGCTGATAAATTAGCCGCGAAAGCATAACATACAGACAGATTTTCGTATTTATAATATTAGTACTACTTTATAATAACCTATGTATCTAACATACCAAACATGACTTAATAAAAGGTCCGTAACAAAACAATATGAGTCATAAATAACACAGTAGGTAGGTTAGGTAGGTATATTCTTCCAAGCCAAGGCCAATACAAAAGCTATTAGACGTGTTTTCGTTCATTATTTGATTGAAGTGACGCTTGCCTTCATTCACTTCCTCTGTACGTGACTTGAATCATAGTGTCACTAGTTTACTGTTGTAAATAGCTTTGGGGTATATACTTCACGCTTTTTATATAAATATCAAGGTAGAGAGGGAGAATCTAGTGGCAAGACACTCCGTTCTCCCCTTTCTGCCTTAATACGTGACCTAATATGATGAAAGGCGGAGCATAGCGCAGTGATTTGTCTTAAGGAGAAAAGATCTTTTTTTAAGAAAAAAAGAACTCTTAAAACTTGAGGCCAGTCGTGACGCACAGGCACATAGTGTGACTGTAACGCGAATAGTCGTTGGTTCGATTCTCACTCGAGGAGTGGAAATATTTAATATTTTCATTTTCTTCGCTCTGGTTTCGAGGTAAAGGGCGGCGTTAAGTTCCGTTTCCGCTTAGAAAGATTACTATAATCTTTCTTGCATCATTACCTATACGTTAACAAATTGCGTGTTAGTTAATAACACTATTCGTATTACCGTACAAATACCATCGTGTCGATTTTGGGACGGGCTTAAATGCGATTGTTATTCAAATAAGTAAGTAAAAATATATTTTTCAAGTATTTTCTTCTTATACAATATATCAAGTACTTTAATTTAACGTGGAAAGTGTAAAGGAAGGTAGTTGCTATAGTCCCAATACTTACTAGACGTTGTAAATGTCGAATTTATGAAGTTAAATAAAATGTTCACCAAAAGACGATATGAAATATTAACTTAGATGGTGCTTAAGTAAAGTCCCTTGTGATTTTAAGTTCAAATTACTCCACATAAAATAAATCTACATGCAAATAATCATGGTAGTAAGGGAGTTTTTCTTATCTAACCAGTCTACCAACCAAATCAGTTAGGGCCAGTCGTGGCGCAGTGTCACGAACGCGTGACTGTAAACGACTGGTTGTGGATTCGGATCCCACTCGAGGGGTGATAATATTGAATATTTTCATTTCCTTCGCTCTGGTATCGGAGGCAAAGCGCGGCGTTAAGTTCCGCCACTTAACACGCAAAGCCTCCGAATTCGGCGGAAAGTGGGGAACGGAGTATCTTAACGCTAGGTCCCCTCTGCCTACCCTGCTAAGGGCGGGATACAGCGTGAAGCTACAAAAAAAAACTTCATAGAGGTAGGCATAGAGGACAAAGTGTGAAGACGGTCCGTGCTAGAAAAGAAGAGACTTTCCGACACATAGATTAAGTGGTGGAACTCCCGACTGCCTATCTTGTTTTCTTACTAGAGAAATTGTCATTCCCCTAAGCAAAAATCGAAGCTACAACCATCTTGCATCAAGTCACACTGTGCCACAATAACTAAGGCATAAGTGAGCTAGTAGTTTATTTTTAGCTATAAAAGATTGTCTTTTTATATTGAATATTCAACTGACGTCTTATTCAGCTGGCGCTTAACGTGATGGGCATAATAATGGAGATTCTTTATTCATTTCAAACCTCCTTACCTAGAAACTCTATAGATACATAAGCAAGGTATATGTATAATTGAATTCGGTACTAATAAATTTTAAACGTTTATTATTGAGTGTTTTGTAGTATAGAAGAATGTTGAGGCCATAATGTCTCACAAACTCATTGAGTGATCCTAAGTTCTCGTTGGACGGTTTATTTATATATCTCTTGTGTATTGTGTTTATAAAAAGTACATTTACTCTTTACATAATCGCTTTTCCTGCTATACTTAAGTGACACATATAATTGTTTCCCTATATGAAATGAGCTCTCACTAACATCGCGTTTAATGATATAAAGCCAAAAAGCTTCACTATAACGTTAGCTTCACTCTTTTTCCATCATACAAGGGACATCAGTGTGAGCCTAGTGTGAAAACATCGCGCTTCATTTTACGGTAAATAAAATAATTTAAATATAATCCTTGAACTGAGTGGGAATCGAACCCACAGCCAGTCGCGTTTACACAATAGCTTTTACATTAAAGTTATTTCAATAAAAAAATCCATACTTATATTATAAATGGGAAAGTCTGTGTGTTTGTCTGTCACGCTTTCACGGCTAATCTACCGGTCCGATTTGGATGAAATTTAAAATGAAAGTAATAAAAGTGACTAGGTCTAACATAGGTTACTCATTTCTCACAAAATCAACCTCTAAAGGGTTGAAATAGGGGATGAAAGTTTATAAGAAAAAATCTAAACCGCTTGACCTATTGTAATAAATTTTGGCATAAATATAGTTCATAATCTAAGCTTAAACATAGGCTACTTCATTGTCTAAAAATGCGCCCCCCCAGTGTTGAAATATAACGAAATAGTTCAGCGGCGAAGCCGTGAGCGGGCCGCTAGTATGCAATATACTTGTACTTAAGCCATATGCCTATTATTCATTATATAATAACATCGTACGATGCGAAAAAAAACATGTTTTATGATTCATAAATTAATATTTTTCTTATTATTAATTGTTGGTTTCGACTTCGGTTTTAAATATTATTTTTCATTTGTAAATATAAAGTTATAGCTACATTACTGCTACATTTTGCAAATTCAATTAATACTAATATATACATATATTCTAAAAGCTTTTTTCTGTCCAGTGGCCAGTCGTGGCCCAGTGGCACAAGCGTGTGACTGTAAACGACTGGTTGTGGGTTCGATTCCCACTCGAGGAGTGGGAATATCTAATATTTCCATTTTCTTCGCTCTGCTTCCGAAGTAAAGTGCGGCGTTAAGTTCCGCCACTTAACACACAATGCCTCCGAATTCGGCGGAAATTGGAGAACAGAGTGTCTTAACACTAGGTGAGCTAAAAAAAAAAGAAACAACTCTTTTCTTTTTCTCGTAACTCCAATTATTTGCATATACCAATGACATTATCTGAACGCAATTGGTTGTCGGTTCGATTCTCACTCGCGAATCAAAATGATTATACTTCAATTATTTTAATTTCTTCGCTCTGGTCTACTAACCTAACTAACACCCAGAGTTCCTTCACTTAACACGCAATATCTCGATTTTGTGCGAAAAGGAGAACGGAGTGTCTTAATCTAGATACTTGTAGATCTAGATCTAGATACTATGCGGCAAAAAGCCTGAAGCTGTTTTTTTTTTAAACCTTCCAATCAATTTTGGAAACAAGCCCCCATACTCAAATATATTATTAATATATAAATTAAGCAAAGAAAAACGTGAAGCTGCTAACCATATCTATATGTATATGTTATACACACATAAAAGGTATTCTTGTGACTGTATATAACTATATGTATTACTAACTATACAAGTACTAAGCTCGACCTTTCAGAAGTGGGGCAGTAACCTATTCACTTAGTTTAAAATTCAAACAGCTCTCGCGACATGCAAACAGATATTATGATAACAATCTATTCAGCATCACGTTACATTTAAAAACTTATGCGATATTCAAGGTTGGTTTTGAACTGTGCCTAGAACTGATTGATTGTAGTCATGCAGAGTGAATTTGATCAATAAAAATGTGTTTTTTAGGTATTTTTGTGTGAATATTTCTTATACTATTGTTTTTATATAAAACTACAAGTGGCTAGATCGCGGCTTTGTCTGCGTGATTTACACAATTATGACAGGGCCACGATAGTGAAGACCCGTGCTTTCGCTTAAGTTAAGCGGCTTACTTATATTCTTCATTCAAACTTCCAGCTCCTTAGAGTTGAATTTTTAAAGAATAGGTAGCCTATTGGTTTGACTTTGCCTCATCAACTATATATATAATATATGTAATATATATATATTATATATATATATATATATATATATATATAGATATATATATATATATATATATATATATATATATATATATATATATATATATATATATATATATATATATATATATATATATATATATATATATATTATTGTTATCTAACAAGTGACAACTAACTTCAAGGTGTACTTGAGACATAGATACCTACAATTTTACAGAATGAAATGACTACAGTTATTTATGACGAGACTTGTAAATTTATAGTTTTAAGTTTAAGTTTATAGTTTAAAAATATAGCTTCGCGCTGTATCCCGCACATACGCACACAGCAGGGTAGACAGAGGGAACCTAGTGTCAAGACACTCCATTCCCCACTTTCCGCCGAATTTGTAAGCATTGCGTGTTAAGCGGCGGAACTTAACGCCGCGCTTTGCCTCGACACCAGAACGAAGAAAATGGAAATATTAAATATTTCCACTCTTCGAGTGGAAATCGAACCCGCAATAAATATATTCTATTTATTGTTATACACTTAGTTATATTCAGTTAAAAATATAAATAGTTTGTTTTAATAAACAACATATACATTTTCTTGCTATTTTTAAAAACTAGTCTTATAAGACTCGTAGAGTTCAGTAGCTCTATGTTCAGAATGTCCAGTTTTCGTAATTAGTTGATTTTAGCTTATTCAATAAACAATTTGATAATTGGGTAATTTCCCGATGAAATATGGCCAAATTGATTGTATTTAACAAATTCATTACAACAACAAGACTATGACAAGCAACTTATGTTTATACATATTTTGGTTTGTGCGCGGAAATACCTGGAGATTATATTATCATTTAAAGAGCAATTATGATTATAAATTATTTACTAACTAGTACTGAAAGGGTCATAGGTCAGGAGTATTTAATACTCCTAGGCATTAAACATAGTTGGGTTAAGCAACGCTCACTTTTGTCAAGTTAGCGATAATTTTTTTTATTGCGTAAAGAAGCCAAACGAGCAGTAGGACCATCAGATGGTAAGTGGTTACCTTCGTCTTTGGACATCCACAACATTAGGGGAGTAGTATTGTCGGCTTTGAGGGTGAAGGATTGGTCGGAATAGGCAATTAAACTGGATGGGTGAGGCCTTGTTATAAAGAGTTTAGTCCAAAATGTTATTTCAAATGCATATTTGTAGGCATTACGTGATAGAGTATAAACATATTAAGCTAATCTACAGATAATAATTAAAGGTCAGACGACACTAAAAAGGAAGAAATAAAAATAGAACAATACATTTACCAAGTGGTCAATATCTACTATGTAAATAGTCAATATATACTCGTATTAGTAGGGTGCGTTCCTGTGACATTTTTCTATAACTTACTTAGCGCTAGTTAGTAATCATATGTTCTATCTAATATTTCATAAAAATTATAATAAATAGGGGATTTTTTTGTGTTTACTATAAGAGTATACTTAGTAATAAAATTAAATTTACTTCACTCATTTAACCCATTAAAGCATGACGTCCGATAAATCGGACATCAATAAAATTATTTTTTAAGGGGTTATAATTATTTTTTTTTCAAGTTTATCATTTTAATTTAGTAGTTTAATATATATTCTAACGTGACAACACTGGTAAGATGAAGTTTTATAACGTGACTGCACGTCAGCTGTGAGTATGACAAATGTCGGCACGCGGTCAAAAGTTTTCACGGCGAAGGTAAGATTGTCTTGTGTTTTTTATTACATTTTGTTTAGTATCATGTCTAAAAACCTAATATTTTTATTGCTAAGCTATCATACTATTTATTTACAATATAATACGTACACACCTATTGTTATTTTGAATGCTTTGATTGCGAAAATTATACTGTCCGATATATCGGACGCTATGCACAGCGGGTACTGCATGTGGTATTTATTGCATTGTTACAGTTTGCTAGTGCATGAAATATTATTAGCTTTGGAGAGTGAGGAGAATGACAATTTTGGTGAAAATCCTATCGAACGTGCGAATCAGGTCACCGACGAAGATAATGACAAGTCCGATGACGAGCATAGTGCAAATCTAAATCATTTAGGACGAAGATTGGTGTAAGATGGCTTTACATCTTCGTGTCTGATGAGATACCTAAAAGAGCTTGACTATTACGCTACAGGGACAATGCGGGCTAATCGCACCGAGAACTGCACGTTCAAAGATGTAAAGCAATTCAAGAAGGAGGAGCGGGGTCATTACGATTACCGATTAGGTGATGATGTTTTTGTATGTTGGTGGAATGACAACAACATAGTTACAGTAACTAACTTCCAAAATGTTGAAATGACATCAGCAACCCGCTGGTCTTACGAAAAAAAGCCAAAGTGCTGGTCCCTTAGCCATCACTTATTTCAAATTATAATATGTATACTCCACCTACCGAAGTAAATTTGCTGCAGACTGACCAGTCTGCAGCAAATTTACTAAAATGTGTGACCACACTTTTCTCCACAAGCGCGACCAGTCTGTAGCAAATTTATGTACTCGTATGCATATGAAGAAATGGCGGTGGCCCATATTTGCATATCTAGTAGACGTCTCATTAGTGAACGCCTGGTAAATTGCTCGAATGAAAGGAAATGGCTGCACAAAAGACGCTGACTCAATGTTCGTTTTTAGATACTTTATAGCAGAAAATTTACTTGGGCTACACATGGGACCCCTCCACATCAAGGTCGCAAGCCAGCCAAACCATTATCTACAACGAGATACGACGGAAAAGACGATTGGCTGGTTGCAATAAATACCGAACGGCGGTGTGCAAACCAATAAGGAGGGAACAGTATATTTGAATGCTGTGATGTAGGTCTTCATCCTAAAGGTCACATGACATACCAGGTCATAAATTATAAATAAGTTTTGTTTCTTTGTTTTTATAATAAAATAAAATCATCATAAAATTCGCATTTTTATTTGAACCCATTTATAACATCAACTGTGTCCGCCATGCATGACGTTCGATTTTTCGGACATGCCATAAAATCTGAACTTTCATATAAATGCAATATTTTGTGTCAATTACTCGTTAAGAACACTGGATATGATAAATTAATAATGGAATCGTAATGAAAAATGAGTAAATAAACTTTATGCATTAATGGGTTAATACTATACTTTTGAGACCATTTGCGTAATGCGACGGGATATAATTGTGTATGCGATATTCGTGAATATGACACTGGGGTGATTATATTTAAATTATTTTCATTTCCCCACTTTGCTGATCCGATAAAGCGTGACGTTAAATTCCTCCACTCTACGCGTAGTGTCTCTGATTCGGGCAGAAAGTGGGGACGGAGTGTCTTGACCCTAAGTTTTCTGTGCCTATCCGCTGTAGTCATAAAATTTAATACTATAACACAATATAACACTACGTACCACTATGTAATAAAATTGATGCAAATTTTATATCTTACACGAAACACCTTTATCATTCGATAACGGTGACATGTTAATGATTGCAGCGAATGACCTATAGTCTGAATTGTATTCTGATGCAATTCGCTCCTAGATTTACTACAGTCGACCTGTCTGGGTTAAACTTTATGAAATACAAAATAATATTGTATTATCGAAATAATTGTATATTTAAATTAGTAAACAATCAATGAAATTATTATTTATTAGTGTCATGACACTCCGTTCGCCTCTTTCTGCAAGAATATGCTTGGTTTGCAAGAAGTTGTAATTAATAATGACGATTACATACTAATTTTGAGCCGGGAGCATCCCGTAAAAGCGGGGTAACCCAGTATTAATTAGTGAAAAACCCACTTGGTGATAGGAGATTCGTTTTCCGACTGGCTCGCGACCACTATCATGTCAAATACGTACCACCAAAAATTTGATTATGTGTTCCGGTTCGATGACATGTAAGCTAGCTTTCTCCCTAATCCCATCATCCTCATCCTTCATCCTTCCTTCCTTTGCTCACAAGGCCGGCAACGCATTCACATCTCTGACATTGTGGATGTCTATGGGCAACGGCAACCACTTACTATCCAGTGGTCCTCCTGTTATCTTCATCGCTTATTATAAAGCAGGGGCGCGCAAACCGAGGCCTGCTTAATAATTTTATGCGGTCTGCCATGCGTGTATTTGTATTACAGATATTCTCCTGTAGCTCCAAATTTACCTCCAAAAAATTGGCTTAGGAAAAATTGGTCTATTGCTAAAAAAGGTTGCTCACCTCTGCTGTAAAGGGTTAAGCCAAAAATTCAAAAAAATCTGTATATGAAAATTGCAATTGGCAAGAATCCTTGACAACGACAATTCGATATAAAGGTAAAATTATTTAGTAACTATAATATGCCTAAGTGTAGATACATACATGACGGAGTGGCAAATTGCTTTTACATTGAAAATTCCGAAATAAATGAATTTACAGAATAGAATATACCTATAGATTTTATTGAATATGTTATTTTTATAATATGTCAAATTATATACTTATGTGTAATCTAGAACCGAAAGAAACCTGTGTACCTAGCTATAAGCTAGATTTTTTATTTTAGACAATCTAATAAATGTTTCTGTTAATATTTCAACATTTTTATCACACGTCATACTTCCGTAAAACTATCGAATTCCTAAAAGATTAAATTTTTATTAAAAAATAATTCCAACTTTTAGTATAAAATTGTAAAAATATAATACGAGTAAATTCTTCTTGTTATAAGTCAGGTGTTAAGTTACATTACCCAACACGCAAAAAGTCGAAAAGAGGTTCATCTAAGTTGACTTCTAATTTTCAAGATTTAAAAGCAAACCTCTGTGAGCTAATGGAGTGTTTTGACACTAGGCTCTATCTCCCTACTCTACTAGGCGGGAAAAGGCGTGAATCTGCTTTTTTGCTAAACTATGGAATGTATAATATTATCGATATATGTACGTATAATATGTAAAAGTTGTAAACATGTACTCATAACATAAATTCGGTAAGTATATTTTTATTCCTTTATCGCATTAGCCTTGGCCTCAATGGTTTTACGATCTTGATTCCGGAACGAGTAATCTATTTTAAATTTATAGTAGGCATTATCCTATTACATCGATATTTGTTACATTTTCTAATTTAAAAATATATCGGATGATCCATACTTATATTATAAATGCCAACGTCTGTCTTTTTGTCTGTCACGCTTTCACGGCTAATCTACCGGTCCGATTTGGATGAAATTTAGAATATTGGTTGTGAGTTTGATTTCCTCTAGAAAAATATAATAAAAATAAACATACAACAAAAATAAAATATAAAAAATGTAAAATTTAAATTATTTTAATTTTCTCCCTCTAGTAAGACAAATCCGAAATTGAATTTCACCATTCTACAAATAAGCTCTCGATCACGGGCAAAGAGTGAATAACGGAGTGTCTTGGCACTAGGCTGAAAATAAAATATCATTAGATTAAATTAGGGGCCAGTCGTGGCGCAGGGGCACGTGAGTGTAACTGTAAACGCGACTGGTTGTGGGTTTGATTCCCACTCGAGGAATGGGAATATTTAATATTTCCATTTTCTTCGCTCTGGTGCCGAAGTAAAGCGCGGCGTTAAATTCCGCCACTTAACACGCAATGCCTCTAAATTCGGCGAAAAGTGGGGAACGGAGTGTAACACTAGGTTCCCTCTGCTTACCCTGTTGTGTGCGGGATAAAGCGTGAAGCTTAAAAAAAAAAATTAAAATAACTCGCGATATAAATGTAAATTTATGGAATCGGAAAATTTTCTTATTCTGCGTGGTACAAGATACAAACATATTTAACAATTATAATTCGTTAGCCGAAATCGATAGTATGGCATTGACCCACATGACATTTTGCTTTAATATTTATGTAATAAATGTATTGGGTGGTTTCTCATTCTTGTTTACGAGATTTTCCGTTATTTTTTATATCGATTTTCCTTATGTTGATGTGAAAGGACATTATGTGAAATGCGTGAAATAATTACGATACTAAGAATATACTTAGCAAAAAAAATAATTAAAATACCACAAATATATATATATTTTTTATGTAATATTTTGTTATTAAAAAATAAATGTTTTTTTTTAAATCTTTTGTTAATGTACTCTTAATATGTTTATTTTTTTTTATGAAAAATTTCGAAAAAATGTATTTTAAATACATTTAAACATTTATGTGATACTATATACAGTTAATTTAAACATTTATGTGATAGGTACTGTATAGTATTTTTAGCTTATTACAGGATATTAATTTTTAACAATTTTAATTTTAAGTTTTCAACAATTTTAGGGGCATAGCACGTTGGTAAAAAGTTAACTTACTCTTGACTTAGGTAAACCTAAAAGCAAGGAAAAAAGTCTTTAGATAATAATAATAGGTAACTCCTTGTGTAAGATTTGAAATTACGCCTGTCGTTCTTATTCACAATCACAACTATGCAATTCTAATTTAATTTGTTGCGTACAAGGAAAAATCATTCACATTCAATTAAAAGTTAATATTAAATCATTAATTTAATCGATTAGAAATTACTTCGATAATAATGAAATAAAAGAGAAATTACTTTCTCATAATTGCCAGTAAGAATATTGAAACGTTTATGCTTAAGAAAAAATGTAAAAGAAACAATAAATAGAAGAAATATAAATAAAATATTATATATGTCTCTTATTTATGTAAACTAAATTGAATTTTAACTACGTGCATAAAAAGGAAATGGAACTCATCTAAATACAATAATTTTCACGAGAAAGAATCGAACCCACAACCATATAGTTTACATTCGGATGCTTTCCGTGATACGTGATAGTTTAAATTGAAAATATTATAATTAAGTTACTCCTACATAAACATATCTTTAAAAAACTCATCTGAACTTTATCATATAATCTAAAAAATGCGACAATTATTGCGTGAAGAATTTAATAAAGGCATTTTAGAACGTTTTCAAAGATTTTTTGTGCTAGAAGTACATAATTTTACTCTTCAGTACAGAGAAACGGTGGCTGTTCTAAATCCACGTGTACCTTGACCCCATAACGTCTTCGTATTGGCACGTTTCTTACAACTTACTGTTGAATAATAATGGCCGAGTACACCATATTTTATGAGCAGGTATACGATTTACATTTTATTTCATTTATTTATTCATGGGAAATAACTTTGGTAATAAATATCAAATGATTTATGATGTCATGTATAGCAAAATTATTAACAACATTCTTTAAATATTTAGCTACTTTTTATATCGACATGTGTATGTTGTTTTTTTTATATAATACATATGATGTAATTAATTTAGAAAGAAAATAATAACTTATGAAGTTTTATATCACATTACACGTTTTCTAAAATATTTATTGTATCCTAAATATGTGAATAACGTTAAAAATACTATATTCTATATCTATGTCAGAGATAGTCTAGATGTTTATAAATAATAAAAAATAAAAAATATGTCTTTAAAATATAATAAACTTGGCATAAAGAGCAAAGAGAGCGTTTAGTTGCTAATCCTCTCTTTATTTTTCCTCTTTGCTTATTGAACCATAACGTATATAATATTTTAAATGCTCTTGCATTATTAATGAACAGAGAAGGTCACATACATGGTGTATATATAAGCTATCAATAAATTAAATACTAATTTCCAACTTCCACTACTAAGACCGTTAGTCAAGAAAGAACGAAACGCAAAATAGCTTTTCGAGCAAAAAAATAATTTACATAACGTAAATACTGCAGACCGCAATTTACATTTATAAACTAGTTGAAAGAATTAATAAACGTTGCTGCGTTATTATTTGTATCCGGCACGCCCTCTTTATTCTGCATACGTCAAAAACAAGCCATTATCCATTCACTCGCACAGATAATAATAAAATGTCCGCTTGTGATGTCATTAGATATTTCTAGAAATTGTTTTTAATTGTTAACCGACTTGTTTTTTTATAATTTCTTTGATCTATTTGTTAGGTAAATCTTTAAAATAGTGTAACAATATTTTAAATCTTTTTTTATAGGAATGCAAAATATGACACCATCGAGGTTTTAGTTGCTCATGGGGTATTTAAACACGATCTGGATATTTCAATCATTATTTTTATATTCAAAATTAGAAAAAACACGACATAGAATTAAGTAAATTACCATAAAGTGTCACCCTCATTTGACTTATACTTATATTTCCGCTGTGTTTCTTGCGCCGGTTCTTCTTAGGTCTGAGGCATTAACTTAAATTGTTTGACGTTCAAAAAATGAAACATGTATCTTCTTACTTTGAATAAAATTATTTGACTTTGACTTTGACTATAAAATGTATTCACTACAAATACAATAGCTATTAGGTACTTATATTTAAATAAGTCGTAAATATAAAAGAATTCAAATTTATATTAAGACGTAGTGACATTTTAGGTATTTTTTATACACTGTATTACAATTTACGAGTAGCTGATTTTTTATGCAATCTTAATTCATATTTTTAAACGTATTAAAGTTTTAAGTTTTACACGTATTTGCCCACAATGATATAATTTTAAACGCATATGCCTATAATGATACGTAAAATACTGATGCAATAATCTTTCTTACTTATTGTGCCTTTAGAAGAGGTTACTGCCATGTAGAATGTATGTTCAATGAGAGTTGCTATAATAGAAAATGAATGAATTGAAAATAATACGACAGAGGTCTAGCCCGTGACAATTTGGAGTACTGTCCCATAATTTACCATAGGTTTTCTATTTTTAATATAATCGAGAATTAAATAATTAAAAATAAAATAAATATCTAATATAATAAATGACTCAAAATGTACAGATACAATATACATTTATATATCTTTGCTTATATACATTTCTTTTATGATACCAATCACTAATGTAGTATTTTTTGATTATAATTGCTAATTAAATGATCTATTGTATTGCCGATCTAGAACGTGTATGAAATAAATGTTTTTAAATCTCTATAGGTAGGTACTGTGAACAAAAAATCTGTTATGTAATTTAAGATATTTTTTAAACGTGCAAAAAGCTACCACACTAAAACTAAAACTACCGATATAACCAATTTTCAAAGAAAAAATTAAGATTATTAAATCTAAATATTTCACTCAAGTCACGTGAATAGACACTCTCTCCTCCCACGAGCGCATTAGTGTTATAATTTACAGTCAGACAGCAATTTTTGTTTCATGACCTGAGAATGTGAGACCTGTGGCCAGTCGTGGCCCAGTGGCACAAGAGTGTGACTGTAAACGACTGGTTGTGGGTTCGATTCCCACTCGAGGAGTGGAAATTATATTTCCATTTTCTTCGCTCTGGTGTCGAGGTAAAGCGCGGCGTTAAGTTCCGCCACTTAACACGCAAGCCTCCGAATTCGGCGGAAAGTGGGGAACGGAGTGTCTTAACACTAGGTTCCCTCTGCCTACCCTGCTGTGTGCGGGATATAGCGTGAAGCTATATATATATATATATATGACCTGAGAATTTTCTTCAACATTTCTCTTTGCAATGAGTCACAAATCGTTTTAACGTATGACACTACTACAGACTGCGTGACACGTATGCGTCGATATACTGTTTGCCGATTCTCTTCGTGTTTGAATTTAACATATAATTTTCGTCAATATAATGTGTATAATTTTTTTTTATATTTCATATATTATGTTTGGGGCCGGTCGTGGCGCAAAGGCACAAAGTGTGACTGTAAGGCGCCTGGTTGTGGGTTCGATTTCCACTATTTTTTTCGCTCTGGTATCCGAGGTAAAGCGCGAAACGGAGTGTCTTAACACAAGGTTCCCTCTGCCTACCCTGCTATGTATGGGATACAGCGTGAAGCTAAAAAAAAAGGAAAATACAATATTATGTTTAATAAGGACTAAAAGACTAGAGATCAACATGGTACAGTGCCACAGATTTTTACTATAAATATGATGACTATGGATTCTATACTTACTTAGGGAATGAGATTTTTTAAATACTCGTATTTTGACTTCCACGCTCTACGCTCTCACTACCCGCAACGCCGTCTGCTTTGTGAGAAAAAGCGTCAAGATTTACATAAAATACGCTGGTCTTCTTCCTTCCAAAAAGTGACATTTGGTACTGAAACGACCTTGCATTTTAATTCTTACCGTCGAAAATATCTTAAATATAAAAATTCCTGCGAGTCGTTGAATGAGACACAACAACCTATATCTCATCATACTAAAATAAAATATTATATTTATTTACAATAGTCCAGCATAAGACAAATAGCAACTAAGTATTCGTAATATTTATATTAAAATATATTTATTTACCTTCACTCTGTATCCCGCACACAGCAGGGTAGGCCGAGGAAACCTAGTGTTAAGACACTCCGTTCTCCACGCACCGCCGAATTCGGAGGCATTGCGTGTTAAGTGGCGGCACTTAACGCCGTGCTTTACCTCGATACCAGAGCGAAGAAAAATGGAAATATGAAATATTTCCACTCCTCGAGAGGGAATCGAAACCACAACCAGTCGTATTCAGTCACACGCTTGTGCCACTGCGCCACGACTTTCCCCTTAAAATAAATAGTAAGCCATGAATTTAGTCTACAACTTAGTCATTAGTCTAACCAATTAGTCCACAACTTTCTTTAATATATAATTTCATAACAACATTTTATTATATCTACATACATACAGTATATCACACTCCATTGTTATGGCACTACATATCTCAGTTTATGATAATAAACATTATTTAATCAACTAAGTATGTACGTCCAGTCGACATATTGAGCGGCGCCTTCCGGTACGCAATGCGTAGGCAATAGCCATAACAGCTGTATTCTCTTCAACGAACGAACGAATGAACTAAATATTTTTATTCCTAAGATATTCTTTTCTTATAAGATTCTTCTATTTAAGATGTGAAAAATATAGTTTAACGTTTTTTCCGGCAAATAAAGGTAGAGAGAGTGCCATTTTGTTAAAGCTTTTCACCCGAAATGGAGATATTGCGTGTTAAATGGCGGATTTTAACACTGCGAAAGACTGAACACGCGAAAAGGAAAAACGACGACAACGGTCTGAATGAAAGTGTAATAGTTGTGGGTTCGATGTACACTCGGGAAAATTATTTAATTTAAATTATTTTCATATATCCACTCTAGTAAGGCAACTGCCGCCACTCAACACGCAATGTCTTAAACTCCGTCCCATATATAATTGGCAATTATATATTTAAATAAAAATATGAAGAATATATTTCGGTGACTTAATTTAATATATGTATATTTATGAGTTTCTCTAAATTTTTACATACTAAACGTCTTTATATTAAGTGATTATTAAAATCGTCCTTGATCTCGACATGTCAACAACAAATTTTCCTTTGTTAATGGATCGTGGGATACTTCCTATTATAAAATTTTGGTAAATACCAAATATATTTCTAATAATCAGAAATCAGATTTAAAGTTTCTCATTTTACATACGAGTATGTTACACATTTTCATAAGGAAATCAACACTTAAAAAAGTTCTTACTTTTATTTCAACATTGGTTAAATATTATAACTTTTCATCTAATGTTGTTAAATATGACTGCAGATTAAAAAAGGATCCATCACCTGCCAAGATATAGCAACGTAAATGTTTGAAGAGAAAACTTTCAGTTTTATATGTGTAATATATACAATGACCTTATTTCATAAAAACGTCATGGACCTTTGTCGCATTACTTTAAGCCTTACATGCTTTCCAAAAAAAACAAAAAAATCCTGTTTTTCGCTCTCTAATTTCGGTGGATTTCTGATAACCACCTATATATTATTTTTTCTATATATTTTTTCCTCGAAAGATATATGTCATCATAATTTTAAATTGTACATAATATAAATTGCAATAACATTGTCAGAATTTAAACGTGATTTCATCACAAATGTAAGAGTTACGAATAATCCACGAATGGGACTTACTCATAGGGATGATGAAACTCTATAAAAACTTGCAAATCTGCTTTTAAACTACGTGTACATGAAATAAAGAAAATTATTGACGCCTCATGGTTCCTATGAATTTCATAACATTTCTAATTATTTGCGGTGACTGTGTTAATTTTCAATTAAACGTCATCTAAATATGATTTGATTGTTTTTTTTTAAGAAAAAGATTTAGTTGTTTTTAAAACAATGATGTATTGTTGTTTCAGACCAC
Organism: Dryas iulia moderata; assembly: GCA_019049465.1. Lineage (NCBI taxonomy): Eukaryota > Metazoa > Arthropoda > Insecta > Lepidoptera > Nymphalidae > Dryas > Dryas iulia. The sequence goes on from CM032425.1 coordinate 13,338,330, forward strand.
TAAATAAAAATTGGAATTAATAAAAAATTAAGGGCTATGTGGCTAAAAGCTTATTTCAATAAAATAATTTTTAAACATTTTTTTATAGCTTCACGCTGTATCCCGCACACAGCAGGGTAGGCAGAGGGAACCTAGTGTAAAGACACTCCGTTCCCCATCTCAACACCAGAGCGAAGAAAATGGAAATATTAAATATTTCTATTACTCGAGTGGGAATCGAACCCACAACCAGTCACGACTGGCTACAAACATTTCATTTCTCGTATTTATTTTTTTAGGCCGAAAGAAGGTAATAAGTTTGTCAAGCCAGGCCTAGGGAAATGTATACTCGTAATATCAAATTACTTTGAAGACTTTAAAAATTGAATAAATCATAAAATTACTTTACTACTTAAAAAAAACTTATTCATTAATTGGTAGTACCTTATCGTTTCTATATTTTAATTTATTTCTATAGTGCCGCAAATATTCACTTTCAATTTTACTGCGATTACAAAGTGAAGGTAAAATCATATCAAATTTCATCATCTTTTACTCAACCATTATTTTAAAAGGGTAAATATTGTGTAAGTTTCTCTCTTATCTAATTAATTAAACAAAAACACATGTAAAATTTAAAAAAATAAAATATTTTGAATAGTATTATAGTTATAAAAAAATACTGTTTTATGACTTCTAAGTATTTTTTTGTAGCCACACACTTTTCCCCCATAGTTCGTCGTCGTTAGACAGGGTTCTATTTATTATAGAGAACAGAAACAAAGGGTGGAGACCGGAGTGTCTTTATGCTAAGGAACTCCTTTCTCCACTGGTCGCCTGAAGCTGAACATCGGAATTAAATGAAACACAATCATTCCATGGAGTGGGATTCGTACCCACAACCAATCGCATTTACAGTCATACCATGTGCCACTGTGCCGAAATGGCATCTCTTTTTCAATGCTTATCTCAAAATCTACTAAATATCGTGGATTTTTTTGGGAAACCCCTATTTCAAATCCAATTCAACTACTACTTATTCACACTTATAATTCACAATGCCAGGGACATAAAACTATTTCGCAAAATATATAATATTATAAATGTTTATGTGAACGTGACTGGCAACGCTGCTCTGCAGAAATATTCGGACCACGTGGTGTTCCAATTCACGCGGAAGTGGGACGACGATAATTTAGACTCTCGTTCGTCTGCGTCGCCTTGTGTAGATGTGCCGGTTTAATGTTCGTATCGTATGAAAAATAGACAAATATCTAGAATTTTCCATTAAACTGTGTATCATTCATTCAGTGAAATTAAATGAACGAAGATGAAACTCAAAGAGACGAATTTGTATAATAATCTGGATTTTAAATTTAAAAAAACGTTAATTTGACTAATATAGATATCCTTAGCAATTAAATATAATCATTGTACATATAGTACTTTTTTTATATTGACGTATTTTCCATATTTAAAGTTTATGATAAGTAGGATGGGGCCAGTCGTGGCGCAGTGGCACAAGCGTGTGACTGTAACCAACTGGTTGTGGGTTCGACTCCCACTCGAGGAGTGGAAACATTTAATATTTCCATTTTCTTCGCTCTGGTATCGAAGCAAAGCGTGGCGTTAAGTTCCGCCACTTAACACGCAATGCCTCTTAATTCGGCGGAAAGTGGGGAACGGAGTGTCTTAACACTAGGTTCAATCTGCCTACCCTGCAGTGTGCGGGATAAAATTTAACCTTAGTTACCACCTGTCGCCTTGTTAAGGACATTATGTGATAAGTGTTGAAACTCAACACCGAATTTTCTCTGAATAAAATCAGATAAAAGAAAATATTTTAAATTAAACGTTACCGCGTGGTAACTGAAACTGTGCCACGATGATCTCAATATAGTATAGCTGTCATCGTTTATATTAGGAAATCTATCAAGAATTAACGATACGTAATACATACTCATCTCTACTAATCTACTAATAGTTAAACTATTTTTGTATAACATTCTAATAATGATTTTTTTTCAAAGATCAATCCTGTAGCATAAAATTTTCTCTTAAATATATTTTTTTCAACTTGCCCACATAATAGGATAGTCAGATGGAACCTAGTGTTAAGACACATCGTTCTCCACGGTCAAATCCTAGACTTTGCGTGTTGACTCACAGAACTCAACGCCGGGCTTTGTCTAGTGACTGTCGAGTGTCTACGAGTGTCTACCACGACTGAAAAATAAAAATTAATATAAATATAATCATTCCCTCAAGTGGAAATCGAACCTACAACAAATAGTGCTTACAGTCAGACCCTATCATATTGTTCTACGAGAGCAATTGGAATATTTTTGGTTAAACGTTACATATTCTGGTTTTAATATTCGTGAACGGATTCCGATGAAATATACCATACAAATTGATTATAATTAGATTATAATTATAAAATAAGAAAAGTATCCTATAAATACTTTTCTCGTAAAAAATGAAAAGTACTAAATGATAAGTAATACTATTAAACAACTGTTATATAAGTCTGTATCTTAAAAGCACGCAAAAACATCAAATCCACGTGGAAGCAAGGCAATTAAAAATTTAAGAATTAAATAATAAAAAAAAGGTAACAAAAAACATTATTCAACAAAGTAAATTGTTCTATTCAAGTTTATTATTTTCGTGTTCACGTGTCCAATTAAATTCAGTTGATGCTCACACGAGAGAGATAATGATTGTCGTAAAGATATCGTTTTAAGATTACATTTTATAAGCACGTTGCAACGTTGCAACGTTGCACGTTGCGTCGCACAAGTTGAATTTCTTGTCAGCTCTTCTTTGCTTCCGGAGCCGGTAGTTGTTTTATGTAGAGTTAGTGATACTGGCATGTTTATGTTATTTTATAGGCTTCACGCTTTTTCCTTATAGTAGGGTAGTAAGAGAGAAGCTAGTGTCAAGACACTCCGTCCTCCACTTTGCGCTTGAAATCTGGATATTGCGTTTTGGGCGGCGGAACTTCTGATTCGCAAAATTACGCACTCTTTCTTAGGTACTAGAGCGAATAAATGTTTTTATTTTTTTATTTTTTTATTTTTTTTACCTAGTGTTAAGACACTCTGTTCCCCACTTTCCACTGAATTCGGAGGCATTGCATATTGAGTGGCGGAACTTAACGCCGCGCTTTGCTCGCTACCAGAGCGAAGAAAATGGAAATTGTAAATATTTGTACTCCTCGACTGGGAATCGAACACACAACCATCGCGTTTACAGTCAGGCGCTTTCTTATAATTAATAAGCAATTGAAAATTATTAACAAATTTTATTTTATGACACAAAACCGATTTTGAAATAAATAATTCCTTAGCAATAATAATAGTTTAGGAAATACACCATACTAAAATTCCACCATTTAACTATCCACCTATTACGGCGTTAATGCACCAAGATACCGAATATAGATATACCATCAGTTAGAAATGGACACTAAACTGAGTAAAGCCATGTTCTTGTACTCTATAATGTGTAAAGTAAGCAAATGATCTTATCTTAAAATTCATTTAATTAATAAAATATCAAGTGTCACATGGAATAATATTTTGAAATTTATATTATGTATGAAATCTAAATTTAATAAAAAAAAAAGAATTTATTCGGTAAATTAGCTATGACGCAATTCTGGCATAGTGTGATACGTTCTGAATGTAGGTACGATTATTTTGTGTTTGATTTCCATTCAAGGGAGTGATTATATTTTATTTACTTTTATTTTTTCACTCTTGGAAAATATAAAGATGAATGAATTTCGTCGTCAAACACACAATATCTGTGATTCAGGCGAAAAATAGAAAGCGAATTATCGCTTATCCTACTATACCTACGGGAAAAGCGTGAATTTGAGGGCATCGTGGCGCCGCGGCTGACTGTAATCATCCCGTCTCGGGTTCGATTCTCACTCTAAAAATTCAATGATCCTATAATAATTTCTCTAAAAAATATGACAAATACATAAAACATAGATAATAAATTATATAAGATTTTTACAAATACATAACTTTGTTGTAGAGGTTAGGTGGGAAGAATAATACACATTATCTTAAAAGTATAAATGTACATATAATACAAAAATAATTTAGATAATCGTTAGAGCATCCAGTATAGCACAATGAGTGCTACCAGTAAGTGACTCGGTCAAATTTGACAGTGTAAACAGAATGTCGACCTAGTTTCCGACATTGTTTGCTGCGCACGCGGCGCCTAGCCAAAAGCTATTTTGATTTTTATCTGCGCCCGCCCGATGTCTGCCTCGGCTCAATTTTTGCAATGTTTATATATTTACGCGTATCTCAATCTAAATTGGTATCATTTGTGCGTAAATTGTATTTATAATATATAACAGGGAAACGAGTGAGGCCGAATTAATTTTGCTTGTCGCGAATTTGAAACGTCCACGTGTTAAGCTAATGGAGATGGAATTGAATAATATTGTTATGTTTTAAAGTGTTGTTTTAATTTAACGATCATTGTGTATAGTATCATGGATAGCATCTTCTTGTAAATGCGGTGCTTTTAGGTTCAATTCCCACTCGAGGGAATAATTATATTTTACTTATTTGCATTTATCCACTCTTGACGCTGAGTTTTGCCGTTCAACAGTTGTCTTGATTTTGAGCCGAAAGTTCAGAAGGGAATGTGACATTAGGCTATCTTTGAACCAGGGTATAGTACACGGGAAATGTGACTGCTTCAAAGTCAAAAAAGTCTAATAATTTTATTCAACATAAGAAGTTACTTGCTTCATTTTTTGAACGTCAAACAATTGACCACCAGTTCTCTAAAGTTAATGCCTCAGAACTGAGAAGAACCGGCGCAAGAAACTCAGCGGGACGATTTTTTTAATACTTAGGAATGAAAGTCTATGTGTATAAAATTAAAATTGTAATAGTCGTACAAGAGTATCGACACGAAATCGGAATTTCGACGATAAGAGCTCTTGGACGGTATCCAAAAAGAACGAGTTCCTATCCTGCGGTGAAATTTGATACGAAATAGCGATATCTCAAATGAAACTTTTATCAATATACTTACTGAGTATTTCGTAAAATCGACAAAATTGTTAGTATGGTGGGAAGACACGGTTTAGTATAGGGGTGAGCAATACACCGCACGCGGCCCACAAAGCATTTTTCTATATTTTTTATAATAAAAAAAAAAGGTAAGCAAAGAGAACCTAGTGTAAAGACACTCCGATCCCCATTTTCCGCCGAATTCTGGAGTCATTGCGTGTTAAGTGGCAACACTCAATGCAGCGCCTTGCCCCGAGACCGAAGAAGAGAGAGAGCAAGGGAAATAACAATATTAAATATACCATTTCCTCGAGTGGAAATCTAACCCACGACCAGTCGCGTTTACAGTAACGCTTTATATTCTTGCGCCATGACTCACAGTTTTTATATTTTACCATTTTTTTATATTTCTCTGGTTCCAACATGCAATATAACTGTAAAGCATCTGTTCTTCAATGTTGCACGAGGAGGTAGGGAGAAAATTTGCACGATTTAGGTATTTTTGAAGACAAAACTGTTTGGGCATTTTTGAGATAAAAAAAATCCATTGAAATCGTGATATTACTATTGATAAGAAAGTTGTTTACCCCTGGTTAAGCAGATGTTTTATAACCAACCTTATATAGGTAAGTACACACTTAATCCGAACCAAATTAGCGATTATTTACGAACGAAAGTTTAAAATGTTGTTATTATGAACCTGACTTGTATTTAAATTGAGTCTTCTTGGATTATATATATACATCTACATGCAAGCAAAACAAGGCACTTTTAAATCCAAACATAACATTATAATGCTTCTAAATTAATATTCCTCTTACATAATAACATCTTTATGGAAGTTTAAATTATTTCGTCGTGCTATCTTAATTTAGTGTTTACGTTTTTATTTATGTAATTTTTCAACATGGCCCTTTAATCAATGATAATTTATTAATGTAATAATCAGTTCCAATGACAGACGCTGACATCTTGTTATTACGTGAGTTATTTGATAACCAATCATGTATTCAAATATTCTAATAGTAAAAAGTTTGTTGTCTTCTATAAAAACATCAGCCTTTAAAAACAATGTCAGTTTTAATTTATGGCATGTTTACTTACTTATTTATATTTTGCATAGAATAGAATAGAATAGAATAGATAATAGTTACACAATGATAACATCAAAGAATGTTCTAGCATCATTACTAGATAATCTACTTTAGTAATGACTTGAGGTAAATGACATTTAATTTGTTCGCAGCTCATTATGCGGTAGGAACATCGTTGGAAAATTGCGTGCACTTGCAAATATTTATATTTCAAGGTTTCCGTTTTTCTGATTGACAATTTTAATAAAATTGATATGAAATAATCAGCAATTGACGTGAGAAGGCCATTGTAGCGCATATTGGCATAATATGACTGTGTACGGGTTGGTTGAGAGATTGATTTTCATTCGGCAGAATGTTCACTACATTTGAATGAAGCTGAGAAGAATATTTTAATAATAGTTTTACTATCTCATAATAATGTTAGTACTTATTTATACATATATTCGGTCATTGTGGTGCAGAAGAATTCGGCCATAGAGCTCTACCACATGCGGTAGTTTATTTATTTTCTTTCTTCCGCTCCTATGAAACAAACAGCGGGGCTTAACCCCGTGACCCAACTTCGAATGCATCTTACCCCGTGACCCACCCATAGGTGTGGAGGGAGTTGATCGCAACGGTCAGAGGGCAAGGCCCTGAAACCATTTCCCTCTGCCGTGCGGTGAGAGAGAAGATCTGAAGTGTCGAATGTATTGACAGTTGACACTAGGTTTTATGTGTCTGCTCATATTACGCGGAAAAAACCATAACCTCGCTAGTTATTGAATAAACTTTCCCACACTAAAGAAGAACAAACAATTGTTATTAAGAAATTTAATTTGCTTAAAGTTACGGAATATGTACTTTAATATGTAGTTCAATTATCTGTAACACCTTTGTAACATTAACATGAATGGTTATTATAGTATTCCAGAGACATTCTGGAGGCAAAATGGCAGAATACAGTGACTTTTAACCACGATCAGTCCATCTGTCTTGCATACTTCAGTGTCCAGGAGATGATTAAAGATAATTGGGGCCAGTCGTGGCGCAGTAGCACAACCGTGTGACTGAAACGACTGGTTGTGGGTTCCATTCCCACTCGAGGAATGGAAGTATTTAATATTTCCATTTTCTTCGCTCCGGTGTCGAGTGTCTTAACACTAGGTTCCCTCTGCCTACCCTGCTGTGTGCAGGATACAACGTGAAGATAAAAAAAAGGATTAAAGGTAAATTTATTTGTGATATAATTAATAAAAAATAATAATAATATCGAATAGCTCACATATATCTTAAAGTAAAATTTAACCCATCTATTATATATGTGCCCTTTATAAAAAATGATATACATAAGTACCTAAATGTAAAACAACTTTGTCAATTTTTTATATTGATGGATCTAGTTCTATTTATTTATGCCTGCCACGTCCAAATATCCGTAACCTTGTAAAATTAATAATCCTTAATGTATCTATAGTTTTTAGTTAGTTAGTTAGTGATAATAAATTATAATAGCTTAAGAATAGTTAATTAATAATAATTTAAATTTATGTAAATTAATTAAGACATATCTTTCATATTACAAAATACTGGACTCTACGGAACTTATAGAAATAAAAAAAAACTAATTATCTTTATTCAAATAGACTTTTGTAAGCACTTTTGAATCGTCAAATCGGAAGGCAGGTCTGCTTAGAAGAGCCGGCTAGAACTAGCAACTCAACAGTTGCTTTTTTCAAATATAAAAAAAATATATAGCTATACAACACGAATCCTAATTTCACAAATAATGTAAAACTAAAATCACGGTTTCAAATAACAAAAAGTTTAAAATCTTTTTTAAAAAGTTGTAAAAGCTATATTTATGAGCACTAATGCGTTTCTTAATTTTGAGAATAGTCTTATAATAGAAATGATTCCATTTGAGTAATTTTGTACAATAAATGTATCCATGTAGAGCTCCCAGCGGCTTGGCGAGTTGCCCATTTGCGAACGTCAAACCATTAGCGTTGATACAACATAAAATACCATATAAATAGATTATCTAATATTTAAATGAGGAGGGTCAATTTCTTATACGTTTATGATATTATGGAAGTAATAATTTTAGAAAGTTTTGTTTTTGTTTAAAAAAAATCACATCGCTTTAAGAATCTCTTAATTGAAACTTCTATATGCGACATTTTTATATATATATATTACTAATATGTACGGCCCACTACTAGGCATACATGTATTTATACTGCATTCAACAGAATAACCGATGTATCTCCTCTCCTTAACATTCGTCCAAGCCGTTCATTCGTTCTTAGATACGTACATTCAGGGTATAACGCTGAACTCATAGTCTTTCTTCTTCTCCAAGGGGAAATCTTATTATTAATATTCGACGCAGAATGGTGTTACACTGTATGTACATATTATGCGAGGCTCATGCCTCTGCATTCTGCTCACTAAAACCATTCCACGATGGCCATTCCATTCGAAGCCAAGGGTACACTATCTGTATAACATCTGCATTCTCTAGACAGCTGCTTAGATTACTAACTTCGTCACCTTCTTGAAACCTCGCTATTTTAACTCTCACTATAAATGAAACCATGCCAGGATTCTCTTCTGTTGCAGCTTCCCCATGTCAACCGTCCACAGATAATTTTTGTGGAGCCTGTAAATTAGTATAATCGTATTGTCTTTGCCCTACTCTTCTGCAAGGAATCGAATAAATAAATACTCTTTCTATTCTTTTCGCTTACTGTAGTGACATAATTCGCAAAAAACAACTGTCTTATTCCATAACTTCATCCGAACCTCTATGAGTTTTTCAGATCTGAGGTATGTATTATTGGTATAGCTTTAGTAAGCCGATGGTAAATTATTTCATCGTCACAAATGTAACATGTAATTTCTTATTTTAAATAAAATTATTTGACTTTGACGTTGAATGATAAATCTAAACCCCTAAACTTTTGTGTAAATGTCCCATGTAATTTATCGGCGTTATATTAAAAAATATTAGGTAATATAAATTATTAAATGCATTTTTAATGTGCTTACGACAACTAGAAATAGGCGACGAATACAGTGTTTTTCTCTGCTATGCAGAGAGAATGCCTGAAGCTAAAAATATGACAAGTGCTTATTTTAAATTTCAATGTTATTTTATAATATTGCAGGCACGCATTATAATAACTAATACTTTTATATAAAAGCAATTTCTCAAATGATCTTTACCAATAAACCTTGAAAATATGAGCATCTGCTAAAAGCACTATCAAAATCGACTTCCTTGTACTTTTCCATACTATATATAAAAATAAATTACTTCCATTACCAACGAACTCAGACGTGAGAAAATATATTTAGAATCAATCCATCCCCGCGTGGCTCACCTGATTTATTGTACTGCTTCGCCATTTCATTCTTATTATAATGTCATTGTTTTTTAACTTCACGCTGTATCCCGCACACAGCAGGGTGGGCAGAGGGAACCTTGTGTTAAGACACTCCGTTCCCCACTTTCCGCCGAATTCGGAGGCATTGTGTGTTAAGTGGCGGAACCTAACGCCGCGTATATTTGTTTTATAATTTACATCTTATTATTTATTACGTATTCTTTTATATCATTTCAATGTTTTTTGGGTCAGATCTAAATTAGCGTTAACGAGAGAAATATGTTGACGTTCTACGTTATTTGTCATCTCTGGAACCCCAAAGATTGGACCCCAAACAAACATAAGAAAAATCTTGCTGAAAACTAAAATGAAATATTATAAAACATCAATTCTTTAGATTTATTGAAAGTTTTGTAACTGTCAACGTGTCATGAAACGAAATTTACTATACTTACCGTGGCTTCAATAGGTCAGGGAAAGGTTATATCTAAAAAAAATGCTGTAGTCGTTAATTTACTACATTTACTTCAAGCTAAACCTTTTGTATAGATCATCCCGGTTTGATTATATACACGATGGTTGTAGATTCGATTCCCACTCGGAGATTGGTTATATTTAAAATTGTTTTCATTCTCCGCTTTATTAAGACAAATCCCCTTGAAAGGAGTCACTTAACATAGGTTTCTTATAGCCTTGCTTTATGGGCAAAAATGTGAAGTTTATAAAGATTATATAGGCATATTTTCATTAACATTTTGCATGAGGAAAAGTATTAGATTGTTCTTTATTCGGATGACAGGTACAAAGTGTGTTTATAATGTTAAATCGATAAAAAAAAATAGATTTTCATTAATTTCTGCACAATCACGCAAAAAGCTAAGCATCAAACATCTAAATATACAAATGACAAAACATATAATATTTAATATTTTAGTAGTACAACATTTACAGTTTAATTTATCTTTAAACACAAAGTCGTATAAGATGTAACCGTCATGTCTGTCATCACTCCTTCATGAAATTATTCTTAAATTGGCACTTACGTGTGTAAAGTAGAAACGTTTACAAAATTTCGTTGAAGCGAGATATCTACCTCCGGATGTTCTAAACATCTGGCAGGTAGCCATTGGATCAACGACTCTGGCTTGGGGGAAATTAACAAATTAAAATGTTTATAAACTACTTCTATGAACTGTTCTCGTTGTTGAAGACAAGCGTCATAATAGTCTTGCTTCGGTTAAAAATGCTTATTTTTATTATTTTTAAATTATAAATACCAATTATAAATATTTATGGTCAGTCGTGGATCAGTGGCACAAGCGTGTGACTGTAAATGACTGATTGTGGGTTCGATTCCCACTCGAGGAGTGGAAATATTTAATATTTCCATTTTCTTCGCTCTGGTGTCGAGGTAAAGCGCGGCGTTAGTTCCGCCGATTAACACGCAATGCCTCCGAATTCGGTGGAAAATGGGGAACGGAGTATCTTAATACTAGGTTCCCTCTGCCTACCCTGCTGTGTGCGGGATACAGCGTGAAGATAAAAAAAATGTACATGTTTTTAAAATGGTAATTTTTCGTCCTCTCGTCAGGTTTATTTTATTGTTTGCCTCTCATGTAATTAACAGAAAGAAACAATGAGACCATCCCTATTTTACTCTTTTTAAAAACTTCCTTTCATTAGTTATGGGTGGCTTAAGCACGTTTATACACTTTTTTCTCGGATACCTGGGTAGTTAGAAAGAAAATGTTAAGACACTACGTCCTTCACTTGCATTATTATTCAGCTAAATATATTACATAACCCCGTAACTCCTTAAATATACATAATTACTTAAAAAACACATAATATATTATATTGCTACAGAAGTATATCAACTTAGAGTAATAACTAATGTCAAATATTTCAACAATATATCAATATTCACAGATTTAGTAGCGCGTCCCCTGCAGTGGTTGCGCCGCCGGCACAAGCCGCGCTATTTCTGTGTGTTCTGAGTTCTGACGCACGACCGGTCAAAGCTCTTGCTGACGTGATGTGTTAGATTAAATATATTATGTTAATTCCATTTCCTTCTAGAAACTTCGATTTGGGAACAAAAGATCGATACGTTAACGAGTTAAATGCAAAAAACTATTAACCTAAATAATGAAAATCTACTTGTTTGTTAAGTGTCTTATTCAAGACCACGCGCTTGTTTGAGTTAAGTTATAAAATATTTACTTATAGATTTTTCTGAATGTACTTAGAATAAATCTTTACACTTTTAATAGCTACACATTTTATACCGGCCATTAGCGGAGTAGTCAGAGAGAGCGGATCGACAAGCGCTATCCCTTTATACTCCTTTCGCCTTGTTTTCTCCACTACCTTCGATACAATGAAAATTTAATTATTTCAACTTCACAAGCGTCTCTTCCTAGACGGTCACTGACGCCAGCGATGGTTCTCGTCGTGAACATTTACGCTGAGTATAGTACGCACATTCTATCTTGAACAGTCATATATTACGTTTTCCGAAATTTCGCCCAGGTACAGGTACAGTCAACCAGCCTATGAGAGTTGATGAGTGACTGAGACATAAGACACCATCCGCAGTGGAGTCACTATTATTTGTCGCGGGTATCACTCACCGCCTCTTATCACCAATTACTTCCTAAAAGTCGGTTCTACGACGCCTATTGTTGCTAGGTTCCGACCTTTTAACGTAGAGTAAGCATACTACAAAACAGTTGGCTTACCTATTTAATTTCACATTGATACATACTGAACACATAATATTATTTATTTCTTCTTTGTTTTTTCCTTGTTCCTCCTAAAAGGAGACACATTTGTGTCCCTTATCTGTAAGACAATGTTTTGTTGAAATATAACTATTATTTACTTACTTACATTCCTCAAAAGCCTGAAAAGCTTATACAAGAAAAGTTTATGTCACCTTTTAATAAAAAGTATAAAAATATTACAAAATAGGACAAATTCGTATTATTTTTATAAAAACCACTAAATACAGGCGGTTATTTAAATATACTATAATTACTGGCCGTTGGAGCCTCGTTGTTATGCACCCTACGCACATTCCGCCGCAATTGCCCCCTTTTCCCATTGTTTATGCACCCGCTATAAAACCGGTCAAGTGTAGCCGCTAGTAACGATATCATTAATTAGAGCCGCAAGGCCGCTAACAATCCTTTACGATACTCTATTTTTGAGCCACGGTTGTATTGCTAATTGTAAATGTTTGTTTGAAATTGTGGATTTCATTTGTGTAGTGAAATGGTTTTTTTCTTTTTATTTTTGGATTTGGAGCGAAGAAAATGGAAATAAATTTTCCACTCGAGGAGTGGAAATTATATTTCCATTTTCTTCGCTCTGGTGTCGAGGTAAAGCGCGGCGACTTAACACGCAAGCCTCCGAATTCGGCGGAAAGTGGGAAACGGATTGTCTTAACACTAAGTTTCTTCTGCCTACCCTGCTGTGTGCGGGATACAGTGTGAAGCTAAAATAAATTATTAAAATTTGGATTTGTATTTAGGTATATTGTATTGAGCTTAGTTTATTTGGTACAAAATTCCTTACTTTAAATGTAGTTTTGTGTAAAAAGGTCCTCGTGGTGTAGTGGGACAATTTCTGACTGTATTATGGGTTTGATTTCCAATTAGAGAAAAATTAGAAGCTATTTTTTTCCCTTTCCTCGTTCTGACACTATAAAGTGAGATCCGCAACGCAACACGCAATATCCCAAGTTGAATATGAATGACACTTTAACACCGAATTCTCTACCTTACCTCCTGTGTGGGTGACAAAAAATAAAACTAAAATTAGATATACTTTTAAATAAAAAAAAAATTTAGAACATTTTTTATTTAAGCACAAATAAGTTCGCTCTGGTACCGAGGCGAAGCGCGGCGTTAAGTTCCGCCACTTAACACGCAATGCCTCCGAATTCGGCGGAAAGTGGGGAACAGAGTGTCTTAACACTAGGTTCCCTCTGCCTACCCTGCTAAGTGCGGGAGACAGCGTGAAGCTACAAAGAAAAACTCAAATAAGTACATTTTATCACAATCCTCAGAAATTAACTCGACATTTCTCTAACATAGTATAAGTATAAGCACTCTAGTCGTGACGTGAACGAAACCGGGGTAACTGGTTCTGGTGCCCTTTAAGCTAACGGGCGACCCAATGCTCTAAGAATTGCATGCATCAATTACTATCAAAGTACTGACTAACTGCCTCTTTGTTTAGTTTTGTATGAACTTTCTATTTTTGATGAGCTATTGCTGTTTGAATTGTGGGGAAGTGTCTATTTAAATGTTGCTTGTATACAGTTTGTATTTATTAAATTGTTTATAGATAAGATATTTTTTTATTCTTAGTTTCACACTGTATCCCGCATACAGCAGGGTAGGCAGAGGGAATATAGTGTTAAGACACTCCGTTCCCCACTTGCCGCCGAATTCGGAGGCATTGCGTGTTAAGTGGCGGAACTTAACGCCGCGCTTCACCTCGGCACCAGAGCGAAGAAAATGGAAATATTAAATATTTCCACTCCTCGAGTGGGAATCGAACCCACAACCAGTCGTTTACAGTCACACGCTTGTGCCTCTGGGCCACGACTGGCCACGATATAAGATATTGAAAATTTGTGTTATTCAGGGTATAATTTATTTGGTCACCGATTCCATGATTACTTCTATTTTTATTTGATTAGTAGTATTTTTGAACTGTTTTACATTTTTGAATTGTCCAGGACAAGGGTTCAGATTATCGACGGCTAGAACTGTAGAGTTTTGATAGTAGAATCTTCTTGCGCTTGTTGATTCAATTTTTTTTTTAATTTAGAATTCGTGTTTCTATATTTTTAAATTTACAGTCTACAATCTAGGAGTTGCCAAACGGGTTGACAGTTCGGGCCTGATTATTCAAAATTTTAAATATCACATATCGTAAATATCGTATTAAATATGTATTTAAAAAAGTTTTAAAAAATATAGTACTTTCTTGAATATATTTTTTTTTAATATAAAATATCACAACATTAAAATTTTTATTTCTCGGGGAGTTCGGGTACATTTATCAAGTCATAAATACTTTTTAAAGAGTCGTATATGGTTAGAGATCAACAAGTTTGCACTCTCTCTATTGTCTAAAGTAATAAAAAAATAATAAGTCTAACATATTAATACAGGCTATTAGATATTCAATGCGGTACTTCAATACACGTCCATAATCTGTATAATGAACGGATATTGAGTCATACTTTCCTCGCTGCGATACTTTTACAACAAACTTGGAAGTCATGTTGTCATAACAAATAACAGTAATTTGCATAAATGTTGTGTTTTTCATTGAATTTAATATTATTTTCTTGAAATTTGTTTAACTTTACGTAAATTTTATATAATATTGTTGTAAAAGGCTTGTATTGAAAATATACTTCACTATCATTAGATAATACAAGATTTTATGTAACTTGCAATGTGTTTTTGTTTTCTCGGGTGGAATTCAATTTTGAAGCAAATTTCCTACACCCATTAAAGTGAAACTTAGGGTATACGTTTCATTTATAACAATGCATGGTCAGCTATATGACGTTATATTAAACACAACATGGCGACTAATCCAAGATGGCTGAATAGTTATTTTTAAGTCACTCCAGCAATATAAATGTCAAATGAAAAAGCTTGCAGAGGATAATCCGACGAAAGCTTGTTATTAAAAAAAATCTACTTTTAACTATGAAAATATTCCCATCTAGAGCTTTCGAATACCGGATTTTTTCAATACCGGTATTAATACCGTTCTTTTTTTTTCCAATACCGGGATTCCGGGATCCCGGTTTTAAAAAAGGATTTAATACTTTATTTACTAAAACGCAGTAAATTCTATATTTTTTGATGGAAACGACATAATAAAAACACCTTTAGCGAATATTTATAAAAAACATCTAGACAAAAATCAGTTCACTTACTGCTTATAATTAAATATTTTTTTTTAGCTTCACGCTGTATCCCGCACACAGCAGAGTAGGCAGAAGGAACCTAGTGTTAAGACACTAAGATCCCCACTTTCCGCCGAATTTGGAGGCTTGCGTGTTAAGTGGCGGAACTTAACATGAAGAAAATGGAAATACAATTTCCACTCCTCGAGTGGGAATCGAACCCACAACCAGTCGTTAAAAGTCACACTCTTGTGCCACTGGGCCACGACTGGCCCAGTGGTACAAGAATGTCTAATACCGGTATCCCCGTATTAGACATTTCAATACCGGTATTGAAAAAAGGCGGTAAAAATCCGGGATCCCGGTATTAGTCAATACCGGGATCCCGGTATTGGAAGCCCTATTCCCTTACCGGGACTATCCGTCTATCTGTTCAAGATAAGCTCAAAAAGTACTAATTGGATTTGTACGAAAATCCACACAAATAGATGATGGGCACTAGTGATTCCTAATGAAGGATTCAAAAATCAAGCCCTACTGAGACGCTTGTTATAAACGAAATTGAATTTGAATTGAAGTATTAAATACTTGAATATAAATATTCCAAACTTATAATTTATGTAGCTGTTTTGTAGCTTTATTTATATATATATATATATATATATATATATATATATATATATATATATATATATATATATATATATATATATATATATATATATATATATATAAGTGTATATATCGAATAAAATTTATTTTTCGCAAATTTATAGCAAGCTGCAAAATCCAAGTGAACGTGTAGGTCGATGCCACCATAACTTCAAAGATACTATTTTGCTAGCTTTCTATAAGAAAATTTACCATAACTATATAATAATATACCTATCTAATAACAAGATTTGCAGAATTTTCGCTTGATAGCGTCACGTGTGCCTAGAACAAACGAAGTGTAAAATCGTATGCAAGTTTAAATTTCAAAAACAAAAACCTTGCGCGGCCGTAGAAACAAAGAAACAAAAGCATAAATATAATATAATTCTTATTAGTGTTCTAACCCAACACTATTATATCCAAATCATTAAATCGTATTACGACAACGATATTAATGTGTGTATAATATCTACTACACGTCTTTTATATTATGTACGTACTAGATATGCCCACGACTTGCTGAAGTCGCCGCAATTCTTTTCTTTTTTATATAAAAGTAACTAACTAACTTATAATAGCAGCCTTATCTGTCAGTGTCAGTCTCGTCAAAATTGGTCCAGCCGCGCTAGAGATTAGGCAGAGAAAACAGACAGACAGACAAAAAGTAGTAAAGATAGATAGTAGTTGTAGAAAAGATATTTTGGTATAGCATTTATTAAAAAGTGGTTATTTTAATACCTATTACAAAAGAACACTTCAATTTTATTTATTTCTAAAGATACTATATTTTTTTCGTAATTGCGCAGCTTCGTCATGAATGAAAAATGTAAACGTTTTGTATGTCGACCGTTACACATTTTACAGTAGAATATTTTAAACATTACTTACATATAACACCTGAGTCATACATACCATACAAAATTAATTATTGATTAAAATTTTAAACGCTGATTCACATACATACGTTTTGTTTAATTAAAATAAATATTTAGCTTAGCTGTTTTATAGTTCATTGCTTTCGGAACGGTTAGAGTTTGATGAACTAATTCTTGTAACAAAAGTTACATTGATACGGTTATATATGAAACAATAAAATAATTTAGAATCTAAATAGTCTACCTAATTTTCAATATAATGTTTTCTGTTCGGAAATCTTAATATAATAAAAAAACTCAGTTTATAATCGAATTTGCTATCTTTCTAAAAAGTTCCCTTCGGAAAGAACCTGATAAGATAAAGATTGATCTTATGGATATAATTTTGTAATCTTTTATTTTATTTTTTTTTTTTTTTCTTTTTTACTTGCTTAGTGTAGATTTTAATTTTTAATTTGTCTTTTTGTTTTTTTTCTGTATCTATTTTTATGATCATACTTCTTTCAGTATAGCTGGCGGGTTAGGAAAATATAATTTCGTTACTAATATTTTTATTATTTTATATTTATAACGTAGATATACTTTTTTTTTTTATTATTATTATTTTTTTAATTTTTAAATATATATATTTTATATTATATACGTATTTGTTTACTTTTTAATTATTACATTAATAGTTGTATATATTATATTAGCTTACTTATATTTTACTTTATAACATATTGTTTATTATAGTGATGTCTGATTGTAGTGATTGTTTTTTATCAATGTCGTCATCAGTTGATTCATCGAGTGGTGGTAGTTTTCACAGTACATCTACTCCTTCCCTTAATGTTACTATTGATTCTTACTTCTCAGATTCTCTGAAAAATTTTAATATTCTTCATATTAACGCTCAAAGTATTCCGGCTCACTATCCCGATATGCTTGTGTCCTTTGAATCCCGAAATATCCACGCTATCCTAGTGTCAGAGACTTGGCTTAAACCTTGTCTGCCTAGCACTTGCTATTCCTTACCTGGATTTAATTTAATTCGTAATGACCGTATTGGTAAAGGTGGTGGTGGCGTTGCGATCTATTTACGTTCCTATATCCCTTTTACTTTAATTAGCTCGTCAACTCAACCACCTTTAGCAGACAACGCGGAACATTTATTTATCGAAATTATCCTCTCACATACTAAAATCTTATTAGGTGTTATATATAGTCCCTCTCCCTCACTTAATTATTTTCCAAATTTTGAAAACATCTTAGAGAACCTTACACCTAATTATGATCACTCAATTATAATGGGTGATTTTAATACTTGTTTATTAAAAGGTGATCACCGTAGTCATAAATTGTTAAGTATTACAAAATCATGTAATATGCATATCCTGCCCCTAACAGCTACTCATAGTTTCCCTGGCTGCAATCCTTCCCTCCTTGATCTTATAATGGTCTCTTCTCCCGATTTCGTGTTGAAGCATGGTCAGTGCCCTGCGGATATTTTTTCATATCATGACCTTTTATATCTCTCCTATAGAGTTCGTCCTCCAAAAGCAAAATCGAGAATTCTTCTGCAGCGTAACTTTGGGGGGATGGATATTAGTCAACTACTAAACGATGCACGTTTAATTGACTGGTCTCCGGTTTATACAGCTACATCAATCGATCACAAAGTAGACATTTTTAATGAATTTTTAATAAAACTATACGACACTCACGCTCCTATAAGGCCAGTTAAACTTAAGCATCTACCTGCGCCATGGTTAAATGAAGATATAAAAATACTAATTGATAAGAAAAATAAGGCAAAATATAAATTTAAAACTCACGACACCGATGCTAATCGAATTAAATATAACAAAGCACGAAATCGTTGTAATACTTCTTGTAGGGATGCTAACCGCCGACATATACACAAATCTATTGAGCATGGTAATACTGCTAAAACTTGGAAGTTCCTCGAGTCCCTCGGAGTTGGTAAATCATCTGGTAATCATTCTTTTAATATTAATATAGAACTTCTCAACAGCCATTTCACATCCTTCGACGCACTTGATAGCGTCAATAAAGAAGAAATATTAAATGCCCTTTCATCTGTACCATCTCACAACTTTCCACATTTCTCTTTTAGGCCTTTCACAGAACGTGATGTTAATAGGAACATATTGTCTATCTCGTCGAATGCTGTCGGTACTGATTGCATTAGTCGCAAAATGATCATACCTATCCTAGATATTGTTACTCCTGTCTTGACCCACATCCTTAACTATTCGATTTCAGTTAGCAAATTTCCGGAAGCCTGGAAAAATGCACAGATTATTCCTCTTCCAAAAAAACCTAATCCTTTGCATTTAACCGACTTCCGCCCTATTTCTATTTTACCATTCCTTTCAAAAGTCCTCGAAAAACTTGTACACCAACAACTGTTCACTTTTATTAACACCCACTCCGTACTAAGTCCTTACCAATCCGGCTTCCGTCCTGGTCATAGCACGACATCTGCGCTAATAAAAGTCACAGATGACATTCGACGAGCTATGGACAATAAACAACTTACGATACTCGTACTTCTAGACTTTAGTAACGCATTTAATAACGTCGATTACGATGTATTGTTGAGTTTGTTACGTTCCATTAACATTTCTCCATCTGTGGTTGGCTGGTTGCGAAGTTACCTCAGTGGTCGCAAACAACGAATTAGTATCGAGGAGAATGTTTCTTCGTGGTGTTCCATTCAGGCTGGGGTACCTCAGGGAGGAGTTTTATCTCCATTGCTATTTACAGTTTTTATAAATTCCTTAACTAAGTGCCTTTCGTGTCCATATCATATGTATGCTGACGATATCCAGATTTACAACCACTCATCTCCGGAAAATTTGGTGAACTCCGTCAATACTATTAATAGCAACCTCCTTGCCATATCTGATTGGTGTAACTACTATGGCCTTAGGGTTAACCCTGTGAAATCGCAAGTCATAGTGATTGGGAGTGCAGCCATGATATCAAAGGTGGAGTGTGCACATTTACCATCTATTGTGTACAATAACACTATAATACCATACTGTACGTCTGTAAAGGATCTTGGTATATATTTAGACCAGACGCTATCATGGTCGGTGCAAATAAATAAAATAAGCCAAAAAATATTCTACACGTTGGGCTCACTCCGACGTCTGCGCTCTTTCTTACCTATTCCAACCAAAGTTATGCTAGCAAACTCTCTTATCCTTCCAATTCTCGATTATGCCGACGCAAGCTATCCCAATTTAACCGAGGACTATCTTAACAAGCTTGAGCGACTTCAAAATCTTGCAATTCGGTTCATATTTAATTTGCGGAAATATGACCATGTATCTGAATTTCGTTCGAAGCTCAAGTGGCTCCCTATACGCCGTCGCCGGAATCTACATACCCTCTCTCTTCTGTACTGTGTGCTATTCAACCACCATAAATCCCCTCCTTACTTAAGGGAAATGTTTGAATTTCTCGGTGTTCATACCAAAAGACTGAGATCTTCTAGTAACTTAACACTAAAAATACCGTTGCACTCCACTAAATTCTATGATCATTCATTTGCCGCGCACGCAACTACATTATGGAATGATTTGCCAATTAATATAAGACGTGCTAAATCTTTAAATATTTTCAAAAAATTAGTTAAAAATTATTATTTAAATGCTGATTGATATATCTTGAGACGACACCAAGTCACGTTACAATCTCTAATTTATTATTTATTATGAGTAAATAAGATTATGATATATATTAGTATATTATATTAATATGTATTTTATATGTAGGTATTTGTGTATTCTGTCTATGTATTAGGATATAGTATAATATATATCATATATATATATATATATATATATATATATATATATATATATATATATATATATATATATATATATATATATATATAGATATATATATATATATATATATATATATATATATATATATATATATATATATATATATATATATATATATGTATTTATTATTTACACCACCCACTCTATATAACTTCGCAAAGCTCCTAACCTAAAGGTTGTCTGGAAGAGATCGCTGTTAAGCGATAAGGCCGCCTTTTGTGCCTCACATATTTGTTAATATTATTTTCTAGAAGTGTTAATATTTTTGTGGTGTACAATAAAGTATAAATAAATAAATAAATAAATAAGATATTATCAGTCTCAAACCCACGCTAAAACGCTAGCCCTCTTGCAAACAGAAAACTAAATTAAAATAATCATCTACTACGAAGCCATATTAAAGATTTAACATATTCTCATAACATTAGAACATACCGGAAAACCAATAATAACTATTTTTGCGTCCAGAGTACTACCATATTATTCAAATTTATAGTTGCCCATTAAATACAAATAAAACGTAAAAAATATTTATATTCAAGAAACTACGCATTTACTAACAACGTATCATTCGATTTATCATAAAAATTTTATATTATTACACAAATACGACTTCATTTTTCGGTTAGATTAATATTATATGCGAAACGAGATTGCTAAAAATATTGTGGGATGACCTTGAACTAGAGCCGCTCCTACTCTGCGACGCAGAAAAAGTTGCATAACTTACATAAGTTTGTGTGTGACCATCACAAAAATATTTTTAAATTGTTACTCAAAATTAAAAAAAAAATTAGATACATTCTTGTATATAACACTGAGTATAACATGCTATTTGTTAAGGAATTAATACAAAAATAATATATACACTTTATTTACATAATAAATAAATATTTTTTTATTTATTTTTTTACTTTTGATATTTTTTGAAAGTTAAATAAAAATTATTTTATTTTGAATTGGCAACATAGGCCTAGCCGAAATGGCGGCCACGTGGCACGTCTGTTGCCATGTGTCAGTTGATGTACTCACAGCGTAAATAACAGCAGAAGTGTCACACGCGAAACATTTTACACACAAGTTGAAATCTTTTATCATTTGTTATTGCTAATTTATTATTTATTTAAATATAATTTTGATCAGTAGGTCAATTAGGAAGATAAAATGTCCACTGATAATGATTCATATTGAAAATAAACCTTTTATCGGATAATACTTTTGCATATGTCAATTTTGACAGGGTTTGAGGAATCAAATTGAATTTTGCCTGATTTTGATTAATAAAATATAAAAGGTTCACGGCATAAAATATACATATAATGCTTAATTAATTAGTCCATGTGTATGTTTATCAATAAACTGAATCTCCATGGTAAATTATGTCATTGATATTCACTGTAAAAACACAATAGACCATCGATTTTTTTTGTTGTCGCCGTTGTCCATATAATGTGTATAAAAATATTAAATATATCATATACTTAAATAACATAAAAACATAAATACTGTGCACGAAATTTCTATTCAAATTCACTCAACGTGGGTCCAACCGAAATAACGAACTGCGCAGTAGCATAACATAATAGTACAGGTTTTATACGTCACGTTATTATGAGCTCTACGATATGTATATGTTATGTACGAATGCCCAATTGATAACAACGTAATTGACTTTTATGTTGTTTTTAACGTTTTAAATGCAAAATATTATTTAATATCTTTCATAATTTGCAATATTATGGGATAGATAGAGAGAGAGGAGCTAGGCATTAGTGATTATGTCCTTGTATTTTTGTTTAGTTTTATCATCACTTTACAGCTATTTATTCGACCGTCCATTCTCTAGTTCACCGGAGGGCATGAAGAGGTTTTTCGCAGTAAACGAGGGAAAATAACTATGCAGGTACCGTAGCGCCTAACGCACCTTTCTCTCTGCCCACATGAACAGAAATAAAACGTAAAGCAAAAGATAATTAATATAATAAGATTTTTAATTCACATAGATTTTATACGATTGTAGGTAATTTTACGCTTGTAAATAAAGTAAAAAGTAAACCTTAAGTAGCCTTATAATAGTCACAGACATTAGTATATCTGGTGAGTTTAGTGTTCACTAAAGGTAGATAAATGTTGTATTGACAAAATCAAGAAGACTTGCTTTTGCAATCAATGTTCTCTCAAGGGCATTTGAATCTGCAATCATCGCTCATTCAGTGTCTCGGCGATGATGTAAAAAACACTATAACAAGACTTCAAATAACCTAAATTTTCAATTTAGATTTATATAGGAATCGAATAGATTATCCTTACAACAATAATAAACGAAATTATGTTTTTCGTAAATTTAGTGAGATTATCTACATGTTTGGAACTACCTTACTATTACTTACGTACGTAGGTACTTTCTTTTATATTTCTGCCACAAGTATAATAGACACAATAAAATAGATAGTGAAAGGTTTAATTAAACGTTAAAGTAATAACTAGGTAAATAAGTAAATTCTACTTTTGTATTGTAGAACTTATTGTAGTAAAAATTTTAGAAATATATGATATGTCATATCACCTTACTTTAAAACAACATAAAAATAAGTACATTTTCCTAACATGTAAAAAATTAATAAAAAAAATACAAGCAATTAAGCAGCATTACGCTTTTTCTTCATCGTAGAGCAGACAGTGAGAACTTGCTGTCGAGTCACCTCGTCTCTATTTCGCCTTCGTCTACACTTTCTCCGCTAAATCGGATGTTGCGTGGCGGAACTTAACGCCGCGCTTTATTTTCTTATCAAAGCAAAGCAATGGACTTAATTTAAATGCAATAATTCCACAAACGATCACATTTAGAGCCAGACGTTGCTCGTCGCGCCATGATGGCCTTCAATACCCATATGCATACAAACATATAAAAAATACAATTATCAGATTATATATAGGTACCTATCACAATGATGGTCATTGTTCGGCTATTCCTTTGTCAATTTATCAATTTGTATATCTTTCACGTCTGTGCATTAAAATTGTGCAGATATTGCGAGATATGAATATATACACATACATGTTTTATAAGTTCTTAAATATTATACGTCGGTAAAATCGTTTCTTTTGGCTTATTTCAATTATTTATTTGTTATATTATATTATTTATTTGCTGTATGGTGAAAATATAGACTTGTAATTAGAAAAATTCAAAACTAAAGAGAAATATATTAATGTATTAATGATATTTTTAGAAGAAAGGACATTCTAAAAATATTTTATTTAATTTTTAAAGTATGTAAATAACACTTTAAAAAAAATGAAATATAAATGCATTCTCTGCTTGCGACCTTTTTGTGACTACAAAACAATAATATTAGAAACAGTTTTTGCGCTAAATTGAAACCAAACCAAAAATGTTGTTTTTTTTTATAGCTTCACGCTGTATGCGGCATACAACAGAGGCAAACTAATGCTAACACTCCGTTCCCCGCTTTCCGCCGAATTCAGAGGCATTGCATGTTAAGTGGCGGAACTTAACGTCACACGAAATGGAATTGTTAAATATTTCCACTCCTCGAGTGGGAATCGAACCCATAACCAGTCGTTTACAGTCACATGTTCGTGCCACTGCGCCACGACTGGCCCCCAGTATATTAGCCCAAACTATAATATTAGAAACAGTTTTTTCGCTAAATTGAAAACAAACTTAAAAAAGTTGTTTTTAAAATGATTATTATGTATAGCATTTAGTCTAGATTATTCTACGATAGCGTCGTTAAATATTCAAATATTTTTACCCAGTCGGTAATAAAAAGTCTCAGACTAATTATGTAATGCCATAAAAAGGATTACTTTTATCATTTATCAACAAGTGATTGTTATCTGCAATAGACTTAATAAACATTACTTTTATTGTATATAATTTGATAAAGCTGTATCTATATGCTTATTGGGTAGAACTAATAGTGATTATTTTTAAAATGAAAAGTATTATTTTAAATTACAATTTTAAAAGTTAGGGAACACAATATATATTTTTGTTTTTAGTTGTTCCTAAGATATTCGTAATCATAGTCATAAGTAATGATTATGTATGGAGGCCCGTCGTGGCGCAGAGGCACCAAGTGTGACTGTAAAGCGACGAGTTGAGGGTTCGATTCCAACTCGAGGAGTGGAAATATTTAATATTTCCATTTCCTTCGCTCTTGTATCAGAAGTAAAGCGCAGCGTTAAGTTCTGCCACTTAACACGCAATGCCTCCGAATTGGGCGAAAAGTGTCTTAACACCCCCCTCTGCCTACCTTGCTGTGTGCGAGATACAGCGTGAAGCTGAAAAAGTAGTTATGAGTGTTATGTGTACGAGTAGAGTATTTCCTAAGTTCTGGAAAATCATAGTCAAAGGTGATTTTTTTTTTCATTTTTTTTGTTACAAAAATTGTTATTACGTTGTTTTGATCAAATATTAAGCTATTTTTATTTTATTGTTTTAGACATATACTGGCTTAGTTTTACTTTTAACGTTTAACTAAATTAAAAAAAACTCCGATACGGATGTATTGCCAATTAATGGAGGTTGAAAATAAATTTTAAATATATTTTTTTTAACTTCACACTCTAGTATCCCGCACACAGTAGGCAGAGGGAACCTGTTACGACACTCCATTCCCCACTTTCCGCCGAATTTTGGAGGCATTGCGTGTTAAGTGACGAATCTTAACGCCGCGCTTTGCCTCGGTAGCAGAGCGAAGAAAATATAAGTACTAAATATTTCCACTCCTGGAGTGGGAATCAAACCCACAACCAGTCGTTTACAGTCACATGCTTGTGCCACTGCGCCACAACTGGCCACAAAAAATAAATTATAATGTTAATTAAATAAAAATAAAATAAAATAAAAATTATAATATGAAATATCTATAAAAGTGTGGTAAACATTTCCTTTACTTACCTCATTAGCGAGTAACAGCGAACAGCTCAGTGAAATGTCGTCGACAATGTTTCATTTTCTCAACGAAATAAAATATTTATAATGATATCCTAACGTTGGGAAATTATGTTGATGTAAAATCAATTATTATTTAGGCTCTATAAATGACACATCATAAATTTTAAAAGTAACGTTTAATTTTACACAAACAAACAGTTTCATAGTGGCAATATAAATCTTGTTTTTCATAAAAATATAAATAAAAAATATACATTTTATGTCTATATAAAAAAAATATAAAATATTTAAAAAAAAATAATATGCAGAAACTGAAACAGCTGAAAAAATGGCTTCTTGGACATGGGTTTCGATTGTAGACAGGCTGAAACCTTTTATTAAAGTATGGAGACACAGATAATTTTATGTTATGTATAAAGTTTGGTATATTTTTGTTCATAGCTATCTAGTACATTAAATATGTTAGCAAGCTGGATGTTATTAATTTTACGTAAAATCTAATCCGGTACATTAATTACTCTTTAACGATCAATCTCTCGTGTGTGACTTTGGAGATCACGCTCATGGATGCACGCTCGAAAATCGTAAATAAAAGAACTGAACTGAACTGAAATATATTTGCGGCCATGACACTGCCTGACTGTACGCGAAGTTTGTTAGCATTAATCTTACTATTTTTTTTGAAATCTCTGGTATGCTTAGACAATACTGAAAGACGGTAGAATGAATCACTATAAAATACAAATTCTTCTTACATATTATAGAACAATGTCGCCTCCCGCGTCTGTCTGTATGTATATGCTTAGATCTTCAAAACTACGCAACGGATTTTGTAGCGGTATCTTTTAATAAATAGAATGATTCCAAAGGAATATGTATGATGTATACATGTATGATGTACATAATATGGTACATAAACACTGATAATTTTAGAGGTTTCTAATGTGATGTCGGTGCGACCACGCGTGCCTATAGTGAAATAGTTGTGTAGTTCACACAGGCGAAGACCACTTACTTTTAAAAATTTTATAGAGGAAATAATCAGCATATAATATTTTTAGCTGTAATATATGACTTTGATTACTTTTCAATCACTTAAAGTAATATGAATTCCATTATTTCGATTAATTCATCAATGAAGCTCAAGAAACTATGTCAAAACGAAAGCAGCTACACCTTAACGCTACTTTACTTCATATTTCACTAAAAATATATAAGAAAAATTAGTATATAAAGTATATGAAATATTTGTTCTACATAAATATTTATTATATCGTATATAGTTTTTCCCCTGAACCCAAGTCACGGTCCTAAAAGGTAGTTATCTCCGTTCTGTATACAAATCTTAAACGATTAATACCAATAAATTTAATAAATAGTGTTATCTAGCTTAACTTTGTTTTCCTCCAATTACATATTGCGCAGTTACTACTGCTTGTTGTTTATAATTCATTAGTGACAAATCGATAATTAATCCCACAATCGTTTTGAATACTCTAATCTTTAAAATAGAGTTAAACGAACTTGAATTTATTATATTTGTAATAATAGATGTATGTTTTATAATTCAAATAAAAATATATACGTATATTGGCTGCATTGTAATGCATGGGGATACATATACATACATATATTAAAACATTCTTCTCGCAAACTATCGTTAGAAATTTCTATATTTCTAATTAAATTTTATTTTTCATTATTTTGTTTATAATTAAATTTTATTATGCATAAATTTTGAAAAAATCCTTATCAGAGTGGCACTTTACTGAATATATTAAAATTCTTTTCGTCTGTCAGTCACTGTGTGATAACGCACACCAGCATGTATAGTACCCGGCAATAAATAATGCACATCTTGCTTAGAATGAAACAGTCGGTCAGTTTCGGTTTCGTAGAGCGCTGTCTTTGTCACTCAGTTGATATGTGACGTTTCTCATTGTTATTATTTTAAGCGACCGAGAACAACGCTCTACGAAGTCGAAGCTAACCGACTGTTTCATTCTAAGCATCGATGTGCATTATTTATTGCCGGGTACTATAGTTTTCTTGAGCAATATATTAAAACGCTAAGAGATTTCCGAAAATTGGTGTATATACAAAAAATGTACGGTAATTTAGAGTCAAAATTAAGGAACATAGAAATTGAAATAGTATACCAGAGTTACACGCAATCAAATTTGTTAACGATAACTCATTTAAATAGAAAAATATAAATGATTAATGTGTGAACATATTTAGAATTTCTATTAATTAAATATATCACGTAAATAAAAACAATTATATAGAAATATGGGATATGGGAAATATTGAAAACATGTCACTTAATCAGAAAAAAATCATACTGTCATACGATTAATTATTTTCATTCACCGTTAAAGCCAATAAAAAAAATATATTAAACTAGATTTTCCGTTTAAATAACGGCTATTCAATAAACGAGTAAGAAGTATAACGTCAACCGTTATAATATCAGTCTAGTATTTTTTGTTTAAACTACAAAAATGCATTAAAGGAAATCGTAATTTTATCATTAAAGAACCTTGTTATAAATTACTCCAACATCCTATTTCCGTCTGTGGCAAAAACATCTTTTTTTAATAATATATATATAAATATTTACTCATATCAAAGTTAAGCTCACAATCATTGTGCTATAAATATATATTTTTTAGCTTCACGCTCCATCCCGCACACAACAGGGTAGGCAGAGCGAAACTAGTGTTAGACACTCCGTTCCCCACTTTCCGCCAAATTCGGAGGCTTTGCGTGTTAAGTGGCGGAGCTTAACGCCGCGCTTTGCCTGGACACCACGAAGACACACGACAGAGCGAAAAAATGGAAATATTAAATATTTCCACTCCTCGAGTGGGAATCGAACTCGCAACCAGTCGTTTACAGTCACATGCTTGTGCCACTGCGCCACGACTGTCCCGAACTGTGCTCGGCATTTCTGCTATATTAATATTAATATATACGTACTCGTATGTAGGTAGCATAAGTAGGCGCAGTAATATTCAGATATGCTTGAATTCAGATATACTTGATAGTTGTGCATTTGATTCCCAACTGGGGTATTTTCTTGTTTTTTTTAAGTATCTATCTATCTTATCTTTCAATCAACGAAAGTCTTGTACCGCTATTGTGACGCATTCTATACCGTCTGATATGTTAGGTAATTAGCACACGTTACCGGATTCGATGACATTTATTATATTTTCGTAATGTAATCGCAAATTTTAATTATTTTTTATTATTAACTATTTTTGTTATTTCGATTTTATTTCAAAATTATGCAGTAATTTAATACATAGATACAATTAAATCAAGAAATGTACCGGAAAATTATAAATATTTTTGATTTCCGTACCGATTTGTTAAATGTATAAGGCTCTACCGCCTTAAATTATTACTTATATAAAGTGTATAGTAGATATAAATCCCTTTGCTGAACATACATGACGAGAAAACGCAAACATATATTGACAACGGTCGCGTCTGACTATAATCACGATTGCTTTTAGACTCGATTAGCACACGAATGATCATAATTTAATTATTTTTATCTGTCCTCTTTCTGGCCAACGAGTCAAAGTGCGGCGTTAAGGAAAATGGAGAACGGAGTATGAACTAAAAAAATACATTATGCATAATATTATATTATACTCAATAGATATTCTGATATCCACCATAATAATGACTGTATATTGTTTTTGTTTTTAAAATTATTCCAGATTAGATCGAATAGCATCTCAGATAATAGTTCTAGAAATAAATAATAATTTTATCTTGCAGCCAAGGTGATCGATATGACGTGGTGTGATAAGCTTTTCGTAAACAAATGTAATGTATAGATGTATATTATGATCTACTGTTTACTGAAACAAAGTCAATGTGACTCAACACTAATAAATTATAAGTTACATACGTATTTTCGACGGCAGAACGTTTTTAATTTCACCTTCACGGTGTTATATTGGAATTCCTTTAAATAGCTTTGTCTGGTGTTGTTGTTTTTGTGATTGTAAACATACTATTTAGTAGTAATTAATATAATATAAGGTCATCTTGCCGCAATAGAATAGCATCTTAATATAAGCACGTTTGGTTGTAGGTTCGATCTAACTGGGTAAAACAGTATATCAATTGGTTTTATTTCTCTTCATCTCTTCATTGTTTGAACGACATTGTTTTACACTCAACAAACATTGTTTTGACTTCAAGGGAATCTCAAAGTGGAGGATGTAGTCGCCTATATGAGTTACCCTCCGACTCCCTGCTATTTAGGACAAGCGAGATTCTGTTTCTTTTTTAAAATATAACTAACGCATACTTATCTACTCCACTTCTATCATTCTTCTGTCTAATCTTTACTATCAAATAAATGACATATACTTACACTTTAATGTTTTTACAACCACGAGTAGAAAAGTTGGCAATAAATGTAAACGAAAATTTTATGAAGTTTCAAGAACATTTCTTTATTTTTTTTATCGGCAAATAAATGTGAACCTGATATTGATTTAATATTTAAAATTATTTATAAAATAATTATTGATATGTAGAATGTATGCTAATATATACCATGTTAGAGATTGAGACATTGATTATTTCAAAGGAAGTATTGTTTTAATCGAATACGCACATTTACAACCTACGTGACTGACGTTTCCTTCCATATCACGAAATAGTTATAATTAAATGTTGATTAAAAATATCATTACTATGTTAGGTTGTTGACCTCTGTTTTAGTAAAATATGTATATCATAATTATTTACCATAACTATCTAATTTTATTCTACTTTAATGTTGTTTATAATCTGTTAATATAGAATTATATTTTATTTCACTATCAATTTCACGCTTCCCCCGTTCTTTGTAGAGAAATACCGGCGTTATATATGACTATGTTATCATAGTTTTACAGATATTAGCTGTCGGCACGTAACAACTTATATCACTCGGTTTAATCCAGGGGTGAGCCACCTTTTTTTTCAACGGGCCTGTCCAGTTTACAATTTTTTTGGTGGCCAAAGTACACTTTTTCTATATATATTCAAATTCAAATTGCGGGCTGCACATAGCCTGAGATCCGTAGGTCACCCATTTTACTAATCAAATCTTAACCGCTTATATATCATAAAAACATTCCCAGTATAAAATTAGAACTTCCTACCATGTATATACAAATATAAGTCTTAAATGAGCTAACGGCTTTTTAAAATATACCTATGTCATCAATTACTTCAAGAGTAGACATTCTCGTGGTCGTTGTTAGTATACTCTAAAAACGCTCATTTATGTTTTAACCATATATTATTTATTAGATTTACTTGAAAAATAAATATCTTATTCATCAAATACGCTTATTAGAAATATTTAAAAATATATATTATACAAGCGCCGCTTATATGTATGTTATAATTTAATTTATAGCCCTGCACGTGCAACACTGATTTACGACGAGTTGAATTAAATAATTCCTATAGACGGTCTGATGTTAAAAATGCATTTCGTATTTTATTTATTGTTACTTCAAAATGTATGTATGTTCTTATATAAAGGACAAAATTTATTAAAAAGTGGGAAGACACTTATTAAAAGACTGTCAACGGAACAAACCGTTTATCTGTCACATGAACCGAAATTTTAAATTATTTTGCAATTGACAAACGATCCCGGAACATTTTTTTCCGCATCTCTCTTTTTCCTATATATCAGAAAAGGTAGAGAGAACCTAGTTTCAAGACACTCCGTTCTCTTTCTTCCGACATAATTATAGACATTTTGTATTGAATACTATAAAAACATGTTGCATTTACATGCTGCTCGATGATAACTTTTTATTTCCTAAAACATATTAAACATTTTTGATAATTTTAATGCAAGACTTCAGGGGAACAATGTACTTAAAATTAAATGTAATCTAATTGCAATTTCGCCGTAGTCTTATTTTAATAATCTAATTGTTGTAACAATAATATTTTTTTGTATGTTTTTATAAATTAAATCGTTAATTTTATCTGTGTATATAAAACAAATATGTCTGCTTATAACTTATCATTTAATAGCTAAACGTCAAACTCGCGATTTTATTGCGGATATTTATGTAAACACTATTGTATAATACTAATTTATCTTTTACTTATCAATATTTATAAACAATATAATGCGTCTTCTTTCGCAAGTTTATAAATATTTTGAACAAATTATAATCTTTCATTGCTTCGGAAGAGTTGATTTTAATGGCTATATATTATAACATTGTTAATGTTTACGTGTTAGGCTGTATAATTATAAAATCTGACCTAACCCCATTCTTGGAGGGCAGATAGTAAGCGTTTTTGATTAGAACTACAAAATAGCCAATTACTGTAATATTTTTTTATTCTTAAATGTATTAAGAATAAAAAAATGTTCATATATGTACGTATCTTTACTACTGCCTCTTGTAGCTAGTATTTTTTATATTGTAATTTCTATTGTGTATATTCTATATCTTTTGTGTATATTATTTATTGTTATACTACACCTTCTTAAATTGCGTGATCTATATATGACCAAATTCAAATTGCCTTTATTAACAAACATGATTTTACAATACATGCAATTAAATCGGTAAATTTTTGTAGTCTTTTGTTTTGGTTTGCTACCATACGCGAACGCAATTGGAACCCACTATCTTTGTATACGCAGTAAGGTATAATAATATTTCGGGGAAATACTTATTTATGCGCATCATATGATTTGAGCTTATAATAAGAATTTTCTTTTACTTACATAATTTAATAAAATCAAAATTAAAATATACTTTTTAGATAGAACCTATTATATAGGATATATTTTAGCGTATTATAGAGGACGATATTTTAGTTCAAATTACAAGCTATCAGCAAAATTATCCAATATTGGATAAAATGGGTTTACATGTTATGTGTGCCTAACAAGAAGTTTAAACGTTACTCAGTATATTTACTTAAATAATTAACAACTAATCAAAGCAATCATATGCGTGACCGCAGCAAGTTTTAGTATGTAACAAAATATTGAATTCTGAGAAATTCTACGTAAGTACCTATATTAGAAGGGCTACTGACACATTAGCTTCTAATTCTGGCACGATTAGAGCATTGCCCTACGTTCAGTTCATAACACATGACTATGACGTCCAAACGATAATATCTTGGTCAAAAGACTCATTATATTTTATTTATTTATAAGCGAATAGCATGCAGCGGCTTAATTTATTTTAACTTAGATAAAATGGAAATTAGTAGGCAGTTAGTTTACAGTTAGAAAGTTAGAAGCTATTCAAGAAATTTAAAATGAAATAGAATTTTTATTTTAATTTTTAAACAAAATAACTGGACTACATTGGGCTATTATATACTTTTTAAAGAAAGTTTTGAATTTAATACAATTCAATGCTTATTTTTTTTATTTTATTTATGTAAAATGGCTTGCGACTGAAATTTATAATGTCGTACCAAATTTTAGACATGTCACTCAATTTCAGTTAGATAATTCCAAAGTGTCTCAGACAGTTTTATGTAATCTGTTTCATAATTTTATTTTTAATCTGTCTTATAATAAAACATATTTTAAATATCTATTTTAAATATTATCGGATATCGTCATATTATGTAGGTACTAACACACAAAACAAAATGGCGATTATTAGTAGATGTTGACGATAAAAAAAACCTATTAGTATTTTCACCTTCTTTCAAAATTTTAAAAAATAAAATTAAAAATAAGCGAATAAATTATAAGAATAATACAATATTCTAGAAACGTTAGAAGAGCATTGCCCTACTCGTTATACTTCGAGCGGGCTGGACGTGGTTTGTTTACTTGTTTAATTTATTCGTGTAACGTCATCTTTAACACATCGTCGTGTAAAAGTTTAGTTACATTATATTAGTATAAAGTCAACGTCGCAAAGGATAGTTTTTTTAACAACTAGCTCGCTACTTCATTACATGAATTTACACCTGAGTATTTATTATTTTCTTTGTACATGATCATCAACGAATATTAAAGCACCGTAAATACTGACACATCCTTAAATTAGTTCTTTTTGGAGTTTTGCTTTTCCTCGCATAACAGAGCAGTAATAGAGAAACCGGTCAAATCATTCCGTTTGGGACAATTTGGGCCAGAATTCAATATATGCTTGTTAAGTGGAGAACATAAACGCAGTATGTCTTGTGTTTAAATAATATAAGAGGTTAAAGTTTGACTCTACCGTTTTGTACATAAGAAATTAGATACACTTTGCAATAGCAGAATATATTTATTTAATCAAAAGTAAGTATCATATATCATGATATATTTAGAAATATCCCTACTATTTAATTGGGAAATCATTTAAGTCCTTGCGAAAGGATATAAACTGAGTGAATGTAAATTGTACTGCTACGTAACAATATTTTTTTCCATACAACTATTTGTCCAAATTGCGAAAAAATAATAATTGGTTGAGGCAGATCTGGTGAGCAGGAAGAATCGTGAATAGTTTCTTACTGCAGGTCTTGTTAGTGTTAAAACTGATTTTCGAGCAGTGTGAATTCTGGCGTTATCATGGATTCATTATTAATGACGATTATCGATTGACGAGTGTGGACTGTAACTGCGAGTTTAGTCATTATTTTTAAAAGTTTTTTTTTTAGCTTCACGCTGTATCCCTTGCGGGGTAGTTAGAAAGAACGGAGCGCCAAACGCTACGGTCCCTGCATACTTCTTTCGCCTCGTCCACTGTCATCAACCTCTTCATACACGCCCTCCGGGGGGTCCTCATGCTTTTTACGTGACCTCCCTCCAGTATCATCGATACTGTGTTTTCGAAGGTCAACCGAGGTCTCCCCCTGCCTCGCTTACCACTCACCTTTGCTTCATAAATCTTTTTTACCATTCTTCCATCACTCATCCTCTCGACGTGCCCAAACCACCTGAGCACGCCCTTCTTCATTCTTACTATGACGTTCTCGCTAATACCTGCCATTCTGTGTATCTCTTCATTGCGGATTCGGTCAGCTAAGCTGACTCCGCACATCTTTCGAAGAGATCTCATCTCCACAGCATTCATCTTTCTTTCATTCTTCTTCTGCAATACCCACGTTTCGCTGCCGTATAGCAGCGTCGGTACCAGCACTGCATTGTGCACAGCTAAACGTGCGGCTATGCTCACGTTCCGCCGTCGCATCAACGCAGCGAGGGCACCGTTAACCCTGTTACCGGCAGCAATACGCCTTTCAACATCCATATCATACCTTCCATCTCTGCTAAACATACTTCCCAAATATACCACCTCATTCACTTGTTCTAATTTCTTTCTCTTAACCATGATCTTACATTCCGTTCTTTCTTCGTCTCTTTCAAACACCAGAATCTTAGTTTTACTCGCTTTCTTCAAAGTTTTACACAGTTTTATTTTAAGAAATATATTTTGTTAATAATAACAATAATTAACCCGCAGGGCAGCTTGTGGCGAGCTGTTGGGGAGTGGCGACCCCACGGACCTGAGACCTCCAGAGGGGAATTGACATTTATCCCCCGCCTCTGGCTTGCCTTCGTTGGCTGGCAGAGTGGAGCGCAAGAGCTATATGCTCGGAAGGGTGGAAGTGCTCAATCTGCGTAATAGCGGGGAAACCCGCTCTCGAGCTTGCTCGTGATGGTGAAACCGGAGCACACCTCTCGACACCCTTAGCCGACCACGCCGGTGTGGCGCCCGAGGCATTACGCCGCTTTGTGGGGGCCCATCTAGTGGGAGGCGAGTCACCGTCCGTCAACCATTCAATTTGAGACTGTTGAAATGGCGGACGTCCGGTAGTCTCATACAATAGCCCAGTATTCAGTCCATCCAAACTCCATTCCATAGCCCCAGTTTAGTTTTCCACATTTTTCATAGTTCCTACGCATTAACCGGTGACCATCTCTGAGCAATTACCTATGGTTACTCAGAGATGGATCCCGGCTGATGCGTCACAGTAAAACATTTTATTATCTCTAAGGGGCCTCTACGTGTTGGACCTGTGTCCCCACGCAAGCCTTCCAAAGGACCGGATTCTTCTGAACCCGAGATATCCTAGAGGAGATACATAATAATAATAATAATATACAATTACCACCTTATATGACATATCCAATGACATAAACAATAATTTATTAGTAAACAAAACATAACAACTAATTAAAAAAAAGAACAACAACATATTTACTAATAACACGTATTATAAAACTAGCGTTTCAAGGTAGGTAGCAATTATCACCTAGATCACAGTTGGCGCCATACCATTGTCACAAATTACTATTTCTCAAGTGACTCATGATAATGACATTTCTAGGTAAATACACAATATGTATGTTTTTGAACTTTGGCTCGGATGACTTCATTTCGTCATGTTTGTATTTGTACAGCTGATCGGCAATGCACTAAGTGTTAACCAAATGAATTTATTGTTGGGTTTCAATGTGGAGTACGTCGTTCTCTCGAAGATATTAAAAAAAGTAATGTGTAAAGATTTTTATCTGTATATTAATAAAATAATCGTATTAGTTGCAATAATGTTTTAAATAACAGATAATATTACTCGTCAGATAAAAAGTGAATATGACAACACACACACAAAGTGTGACTGTAAAGCGACTGGTTATGGGTTCGATTCCCACTCGAGGAGTTGAAATATTTAATATTTCCAATTTTCTTGGTTGGTGCTGAGGCAAAGCGCGGCGATAAGTTCCGCCACTTAACGCGCAATGCCTCCGAATTCGGCGGAAAGTGGGGAACGGAGTGTCTTAACACTACGTTCCCTCTGCCTACCCTGCTGTGTGTGGAATACTGCGTGAAGGTATTTTTTAATTCCCCCGCTCTTTCCCCAAACAACACTTAATGTCTCTATTTTGGGAGAAAATGAAGAAACGGAGTGTCTTGACAGGTTAGGCTTAGGCTATTCTAGGTTCTCTTTGATTATCCTGTTATATGGGGAAAAGCATAAAACTATTAAAAAACTGATTTGACCAAACGTAATTTTCACTCGAAATTATGTATTTCACTACAAAATGCAAGAGATACGTCAAACATATGAACATAAATAAACAAGCATGCTCTGTTATGATTAATGATGTTTGTTTCGTGATTTAAATTTATTAATCTTATAATTTTAACATTGCAAATTGAAAAACATTGCATACAACAAAAAAATCTCTCGAACAACTCCATCAAAAAGCAGTCGAAAATTTTCCTTTGTCTTATTGATTGTAGCGTTTTGGCAGTTATCAGTGATTAATATTTTCGTAAGATACTCTATATTATCTCTGATATGTATTATTTTTTCAATCATATATTATACATTGCTTGTGGATTCGATTCCTAATCGGTGGAATTGTCATAATTAAATAATTTGAATTTCTGTCTTTCGCTCTGGTGAACAAGACAAAGCATTCGTTGAGTTCGGCTACTCAACGCGCAATATTTCGAATCCAGGCGGAAAGTAGAGAACTATGTTTTAACACTCTCTTGAGGTTTACTTTCCCAGCTACGAGAAAAAGTGCGAAGCTGAAAAAAGTATATTAGTATTTGTTTTATTTTCATGCCAAAAATAATAAGAAGCATTAATATACGTAATATTACGTATTAATGAAAAATATTGCACTTTATATTCATGTGAATATCAGTCAGTCAACCATTGAAGAAAGTACTGCAACAAAGTATTATTGGTCTGCATTCAAAAAAAAATTAAGCTTTATGCTTTCTGAATTAAATGTGACACTTTTCCAACTCGTAACACCAATAATGTCAAAATATCTTGATACTATATAATAATAATAATGTTTTCTCTAACTAGAACAATTAGTTAAAAGTATGGAAAAATATTTGAAGCTGCTAAAAATAATATCAAACTAACATTTTAAGTAGGTAACTGATATAATAGATATATAAATATTTAGTAAAGTCCAGCCATTTGCGCAATAAATTAACTATCGTATTTGTCAACGGTCAATAAACGGTCACGCCACTAGCCGGCGAGTATACAATAATTGAATGATAAAACATAATATTGAATGAAGAAGATAACTTGGTTTTAATTTAAATATAACTATTTACTAATAAATAATTGATGCACGTGAACATTCTATTGACTTGTATCTTTAACAATAAATTATTTCGTATGTTTATTTTATAAGGGCAATTTAATGTGTGGTTTCAATTCCCACTCGGAAAAATGATGAAGAATTATATATATTTTATTTCTATTTCTCAGCACGCAGCATTGAGTTCCACCAATTTCACCAATGATTTTTTCACAAATTCCAAAAACACTCGAAATTCATATAAATCTTAGACTACTGAAATAATAAAATATACTTTCAGTGTAAACAGTCATAATATTTAACTTCTAACAAACATTACGATTTGAAAATCTTATCTTAATTAATGCTCAGGATTAATTAAGTATGCGTTTTAATTATAAATAAAAACAATACATATAAAATAGGTTAAAGAACGTTTACTAATAAAACAGATTAGTTACATGTGCGTAATAAGTTGTTTTAGGTTGAGACTTTATTTTGTAGAATTTAATGTAAAGTGAAAAATGTATCGGACTCAAAATTATGACATTTTAAAAATGGCTGTTTGAACGAGTTTCTTTACATATTTCTTTGCTTATCGTATGAATAAAGCTAAGATTTTGATCAATAATATAAACTAAAGATACAAAGTATATACACTAAAAATCTCCAATTGATACATTGTAATTTTTAAACCTCAGTTTCAATTACATCTCTTTAACATTTTTTATCACTAGACCATTAAAACTTTGGCTGTATTTAAACCAGCCGTTGCCATTTTTATCAAATAGACATTTTACAAACACACTAAGTGAGTGACGTGTAGTGACAACTGACAAGTATATTTAAGACAATATTTAATTTCATTTAGTACTCTAA
This sequence comes from Dryas iulia moderata, assembly GCA_019049465.1. Taxonomy (NCBI): domain Eukaryota; kingdom Metazoa; phylum Arthropoda; class Insecta; order Lepidoptera; family Nymphalidae; genus Dryas; species Dryas iulia. The sequence goes on from CM032425.1 coordinate 13,377,043, forward strand.
TTGACGTCTTTTGATGTCTAGTATCAACTTAATAAGTATATATATATATATGTACTTTAATAGGTTTTTTAGCTATCCTATAATCTTTGACCAATATAATTTAAAAAATGCAACGCTATTTTCGCTCGATTCTTCGCGATCGTTTGCTAGCAAGGCAGGCCACTAACATAACTCTTTTTTTGCTTGTGGTGGTTGTTAGGTTAAAGCTTTAACTGTAGTTGCTATTAGCTTCTTACTCGATCAATATTAAAATTATTTTAACTTCTATATTGTGACAAGACAAAGCGCGGGGCTAAGGTCCGCCACTCAACATGCAATGTCTCGGAATCGGATGGAAAGTGGAGAACGGAATATTTGAACACTAAAATCTCATTGCCTGCCTGCAAAAAATATTAAGGTGTATATAGAAGCTTAGAAAAGTACGAAATAAAGGAGTTAATAATAAACAATTTTGTGCAGAGTCACTGCCCGTGTTTACGATCGCGTCGCTTTTGAAGAGCAATGCCAAAATAACTGCGGCAGAGTCATCATTTTTAGACATATTATAAATTTGTGTTTAATAAACATATCAGAGGTTAAGGATAAACTTTAAGGACTGTACATTGACTCAAGATCCTTATGAGAGAAAAATAACAAATGGACGGTCCCTAAGCACAGGTCTTGGTTCTTTTTCTCGACTTAGTTGGAACAGTTTTATGAGTTTTTAGGTTTACGCTGTATCCCGCACACAGCAGGGTAGGTAGAGGGAACCTAGTGTTAAGACACTCCGTTCCCTACTTTCTGTCGAGTTCGGAGGCATTGCGTGTGGCGAAACTTAACACCGCGCTTTACCTCTGATACCAGAGCGAAGGATCGCGATCGAGTGGGAATCGAACCTACAACCAGTCACACGTTCGTGCTACTGCGCCACAACTGGCCCCACAACGACTGGTCACTTTTATGATGTTCCACCTAAAGCTAGAAAAAGATTTGTATGCAAATAAGATTAACAACTTAATTTAATTTAAATTAAACTAACTACTAAAAGTTATTGACAATCATTTGTGCATTCGTTATTGTAATGTGTCTCTTCTTAAATAATTATTTTAATATCTTATTTGCAAAGATATTTTTTTTTCAATCATACTTGTAACATTTCGATACTTTACTTAGAGCCATCTAAATATTTTTTATCTTCAAGCTTGATACATACATCATTATGCGATAAGAACCTTTTTTCTGAGTCCTCATTCAAGTCATTTACAGAAATTGGGCTATGAGTAATCAAACCTAATACTTTGATTTGTTTGCAGTAAAAAATGTGTTTAAATATCTTGCTATTTATTTAATGTTGTAAAAACATATTAATAAGTAAGGCTTTTTATTCTATAGAAGGATATTTAAACGTTTGTATTTGAAAAGAGCAACTGTTGAGTTTCTGGCCGGCTCTTTTCAGCAGAACTGCCTTCCTAGTCGATGGTAGATTAGTTTTCATTCGACTATTCAAAAGTGCTTGTAAAAGTCGATTTGAATAAAGATATTTTGAATTTGAATAAAGATATTTTGAATTTGGGGCCAGTCGTAGCGCAGTGGCACAAGCGTGTGACTGTAAACGACTGGTTGTGGGTTCGATTCTCACTCGAGGAGTGGAAATATTTGTTATAACCATTTTCTTCGCTCTGGTGTCGAGGTAAAGCGCGGCGTTGAGTTCCGCCACTTAACACGCAATGCCTCCGAATTTGGCGGAAAGTGGGGAACGGAGTGTCATAACACTAGGTTCCCTCTGCCTATAATAAATATCTTGAATTTAAATATAATACTGTTATAAAGTAACTACCTGAGAAAGTAACGTTTAACGTTGTTTACAAAGAAAAAATAACACGACGGTTAGTTTCGAGTAGGAGTTGTGTGTTGGCGTGTCTAGAGTATTTACAAATTGAACACACCGTCTGTTTATATTTTTGTGTACTAGATATATACACGTCTAGTAGTAAACAAAGTAAAAAAAAAGAAAAATTCGGCATTTGCTCAACATTTTATCTTGCTTAAGTATTGTTATTATTGATATCTAAACTAATATTCGAAAATATTATTTTCTAAGGCCAGTCGTAGCGCAGTGGCACAAAGTGTGACTGTAAAGCTACTGGTTGTGGGTTCGATTACCACTCGAGGAATAGAAATATTTAATATTTCCTTTTTCTTCGCTCTGGTGTCAGGGCAAAGAGCGGCGTTAAGTTCCGCCACTTAACACGCAATCCCTCCGAATTAGGCGGAAAGTGGGGAACGGTTTTCTCTGCCTACCCTGATATGTGCGGGATACTGCGTGAAGCTAAAAAAAGAAATATTTTATTCACAGATATTGACAATAAATTATTATTTTATATTTTTCTTATATAAGTAATTATATTAATATAAATACCTAATTGTACAAATTTCGTGACATATTTTGCCACCATGTTTAATATATATTCTAAAGTGCCATCATCAATCATTAATAATTATGTATAATTTAATACAAAGAGAATGGAATGTATTTCATATCTAAATTTAATTATTATGATTATATTATCTTCAGTCTAGGCCACGATGGCGCAGTTTAACAGCGTCTGACTATGGATATTGATTATGGGTTTGATTTTTTTTTCTTTTTATTTTTTAAACGCCACAGACTCAAGTTCAGTGTACTTTTCAGCTTTTTTCTTTTTACTGTACGTGATTTTTTTTTTAAATTTATTTTCGGGAGTGAGTACACTCGGTCAATGGCCTTGATTTCACCTGGGGAAGTATTTAAATTATTTTCATTTCTTCGCTGTGGTAAGAAAAAGCACATAGTGTTATAACCACATCTTGTCCCGATTCGGAAGAAAGTGTTTTAATATTAGATTCTCCTTAACGTCTCTGTTATAAGGGAAAATACATGAAGCTGAAAAATATAGCTTATATAGCTTTCCATATCTTATCTATCTATCAATGCAGCAAATTGTTACATTTGATCACTGTAGGTTCTGATTTGCTTAAAAAATTACAAAAAATGCAGTCGATATCCGACGGCAAAACATTATTTTCATAGCCTGAAAATGAAATCCTCGTTTAGATAACTAGGATAACGAAAACAATGTTATACGTACTAGTTTAGTCTCCTTTTAAAATTAATTAGTTATTATTTAGTTTTCATCATCCTGATTTTTCATAGCAGATCAGAGCAGCAATCAGAGATAACCTAGTGTTCAGACACTCTGGTGGCGCGTCTGATTTAAGATACCAGAGCGGAAAAATAATAATAATTATATTATAATCTCGTATAGGAATCGAACCCACAACCACCAAAGTTTATTGTCAGACGCTGTTCCACTGCGCCACGACATTCTCAAACAACTATGTACTATAAGTATTAAATAATGTTAGCTTGTACATCCTTGAATTAGCTAAGCCTTATACTTAGTTTAGTTCTATTATTTACAGGTGACGTGTAAAGCTTATTACGTATGCTTTCCATGACGTCAATTATAATTATTTAATTATATCATAATCCATTGTGTGACATTGTGGTGCAGTGCGACAGCCTCTGACTGTAATTGATTGGTTGTGGGTTCGATTCTCACTCGAAAGAATGATTACAATTTAATTATTTTCATTTCTTCGCTCTGGTGAACAATCAAGCGTTGAGATTCACCAATAAACATATAGTATCTCTAATTTAGACGAGAAATTAGTAACAGACTATTTTGATATCAGGTTCTCCCTGACTACAATGCTATACGGGAAAAAGCCAATATTGAAATAAATCTATATAAATTATAACAAGTGCAAAAAACGACTTTGTGCTTAATAAACAATTGTTGAAAGTGACATATTAGTTGCTAAGGCAACGTTTATTGTACACGTCAACAAGTCTACCAGTAGTCTCATATTGATTGATTGATGTGCTTATTGAAATCAATTATTAAAATTGTTTTTTTTTTATTTGTATCTTTCTATGTAGACAAGAATTATCAAAATTTTCCTGTGTTTACGAAAGATAAATTAAAATGTTTTTTTTTTATTTTGATACACAAGTAGCTTCATGCTTTTCATCGCATAGCAGGATAGTCAGAGAGTCGCCTAGGTCCACGAACGATTGGGGCAGTTCCCGAGACCCGGGCTAGTGGCGATAGAGGAGCACCGTCAGGTTTTAGTGGGTAAACGGCGACTTACCATCTTGTCGAACCGGAGTCCCATATAACCGCGTCCCGGATTTTCTGACGTTAAAAGAAAGGATAGTCAGAGAGAACCTAACGTCAACACACCCTGTGCTTCACTTTATGCCAGAAATCAAGACATGGCATATGGCATGGCATATAGAGTGGTCGAACTCACTACCAGACAGAGCGGAGAACCGAAAATAGTTGAAACATAATTATTTCCCCAGTCGGGAACTTACAAGCAAACGCAGTTTATAGTCAGATACTGTCTCCCTGCCCCAAGATGCCCTCAGCAATACGAGTATTTAGACTCTAATAAATATAATGCGAAAAAATATATATATTTTTAGCTATTTGAATTATTTAATATTATTTTAAAATGTCCTTCCGCCCACATTTTTCAAATTATAATTTAATTAAGACTAAATTACATTTAATTCACAAGGTGTTTGTTTTAAATGAGCACAGTGAAGACAGGTGCATTCTAGTTTTAGTGTCTGTTTTGATAGATTTTAAATATTTAAATATTAACAAATTAATATAAATATAATTTTCTAGGTCAATAGGTCAAGGTAATAATAAAAATAGTAATATATCGTTTATTTATTTAAAAACTCTGCCGACATTTTGAAGACTAAAATATACAATAATATCATGGCAGCATTTCCTACGCTGTGAATATGCCCTTTGTCTAAACTCTAACCAGTAACTTTGAAATTCCAAATTAATAGAACGCGACCAAGCTCGCTAGCCAATTAAGCTTGTCATAAATTGGTATAAAACCACACAGAAATTTCTATAGTCCGTTCCAAATCTTAATGCACACAATAATAACAAACTTTTCGGTCTAAAATTACCACATGATCACTCATTATACGTAGCAAGTAACACTTTCACAGATATTTCACATATCTTAACTTGGTATATTAACACTTATTATGCCATTTTTACGAAGATTAATATTAAAAAATCTTATTTAAAAAATCTTCGACTCAAAATCGACGAAATCTGTCAAATGACAACTGACAGTTCTATTGTTAAAATTAGAGACGTGCGAATGCTGACGAGTTATGAAGTTTAGTAATCGATTTATATAATCGGTAAAACATAAATATTAAAATAAACATTTGTTTCCTAATCAGGTTTATCCCATACACAAATAATATAAAAATGCCCTTACACAAATTATATTTTTATAAAATAATATTAATTTTATAAAAATATAATTTGTGTAAGGGCAAAATTTGATTTGTAAACCAATATTTATTTTAGTATTAAAAATAAACATATAAAATAATTTCCTATTGATAAGTAGGCATTGACCAGTCAGGATGTTATGTGATCACCGCCATATCCACTGCCTCTCCTTAACACTCACCGCTTCTCAACAAGCACATCGTTGAAACAAAAGGAATAATAAATTAACGAGAATGCCAAGTAATGGAAGAGTAGTAGGAATAGAGGCTCTATGTTTTGTCACTCATCGCACGCAATGCATCTATTCTAGATATTTTATTGGAAAGCTACCTTTCTGTGCTACTTTAATAGGAATTTATGATCATACATTAAATAAAGCGAAAATTGTAAGATATATAATTTAATACAACAATAAACATATAAAAATATATCACGATCAATAAATGTTGATTACACTGGTGTATTACACGTTTGATTGTTACTTTTAATTAATAAACGTTTAATAATTAAAAATGTTTTATTTAATTTATATAGTGTTTATGAAGAGGTGTTTTATAAATCGTAAGAATGTAATAACAAAAAGAAAAAGAAATAATCGGTAAATTCGATACTGTTCAGATTGATTCGAATTTGAACTGTAACTGCACATCACTAAACTGTCAGTCGTGAGGTGAATGAACTTTGTGTTTTGGTTTTGTGCATAAGGATTTGGAACGGACTATACAATGTTTGTTTTAAAAATTTTGAACTATTCAATTTGTTTAACTTTCTAGACATGTATATATTTTTAGATTAATATCAAATTACTGATACATATTAATGTATTTAGTAAAATAGAACTAAAAGAACCTTTTAGACGTAAAATTCATGTTGCCTTAGCAATATGTATGTCATTTTATTCAAAACTGTATTTGAAATACATGGTAGTGAGTCAGTGATGAGCAAAAATTAATTTTAATTAACAATTAAATGTCGCCAGTCGTGGCCCAGTGGCACAAACGTGTGACTGTAAACGGCTGGTTGTGGGTTCGATTCCCACTCGAGGAGTGGAAATATTTAATATTTCCATTTTTTCGCTCTGGTGTCGAGGTAAAGCGCGGCGTTAAGTTCCGCCACTTAAAACGCAATGCCTCCGAATTCGGCGGAAAGTAGGGAACGGAGTATCTTAATACTAGGTTCTCTCTGCCTACCCGTGTGCGGGATACAGTGTGAAGATAAAAAAAATTAAATGTGAATAATTCATAATGTGCTTGTGGTAAAATCACAATTAGCTGAAAATTTATTAGTTCTTAATGTTAACACTACAATTAACAATTATGATGGTTCGTTGAAATCGTTAATTATGATTGTCACACAAAATAAATAAACAATTGTTAATATTTAATTGTTAACGACAATTGAATTTTGCCCAACACTGTTGTTGTATTGTGAGTTTTTAGATATTTATTTCTTTAATCTAATGTTTTTCTAATGTATTATAAATTATTAATAAATACTAACGTTTTACATACAAACTTTAACTAATTCAAATTTCATTCCCCTCAACTCGGAAAATAAAAAGATATCCAAAATTTTTCCTTCACGATTTGATATAATGATTCGTCTATACGTAGTCTATATAGCTGACCTTGTACGAACCAGTGTAAAGTGGTTTTTATATAAGACGCCCACCCCCGCTATTTACATTATAAGACAGGTGTTTCTATTTGGCAAATAGAAATAATTTAATCTAGAAGTATTCACTGAATTATATGTACATACTACGTAGCGCAATTGGACTTTAAAATCAGAATGTGATATTTTACACTTGTGATTTAAGTTTCACGGTTTCTCCCGGACATGTCATGTCATGTAGGGTAGTCAGAGAGACCTAGTGTCAAGACACTCCGTTCTCTACTTTTAGCCCGAAATCGAGACATTGCGAACTTACCCACACTTTGTTTTAAATACCAGACCAAAGAAATGAAAATAATATAACTATAAAAATCGGGATTTCACGTTATATTTATATAGTCCACGCAAAGTAACCGCGAATCGCGAGCGGGCTAATTATTGTACATAATTCTTATACATAGCTATATATGTACCAAATTGTAAATATTTTTATGTTCGTTAACTGCTATGGTAGGTATATGTTAATTATTAGCCTTGTTATGTACCTTAAGACAGCATTATATGCCGTACGTCTAAACTGATATCCAACTACATATATTTTTAGGAGGTAGTTAGAGAGGACCAAGTTTCAGTACGAAGTGTATTGACTGTATTGTCGTCCATTCTCTATCTGAAATCAAGAGATTGCGTGTGTCGGAACGTCACGCTTTGTCCTAGGTACCAGAGCGAAGAAATAAAACTTTAAATATAGTCATTCGCTGAGTAGAAATCAAACTCACAATCGTTTTACAGTTAGACGCTCTCTACACCACGACGGCCTCGATATCCAAATATATTACTATAAAACTTTAAAAAAATTATATAAATTTCATATTTGTTAGTACATATTATCTAAATGCTCGTAATACACTTTATCCTCCTCAGTCAGACTACATTCCTGAACGAACCGTACACACATTCATAATATTGACAATTCAAGCTATGGCGCCAGCAATCGTATATAGAACTAACTATAAATGTTTTGTCAATTACATCCAACCCGTGTGTTAATAACGTTCTGTTTTTGCTTACATATACTTCATATGTAATAGGTTAAAAACTTTTTACTAAGTTCCGCCACTTAACACGCAAGCCTCCGAATTCGGCGGAAAGTGGGTAACGGAGTGTCTTAACACTAGGTTCCCTCTGCCTACCCAACTGTGTGCGGGATACAGCGTGAAGCTAATAAAAACGTTTACTATTAAAGTTTGGAAATCTTAATTATTTTCTAAGAGGGTCTCACCTGGCTGGGTCGATCGCCCGGGCAGCCATTAGCTCATCCCTCTAAGCCTTCCATGCCTGTCCTTTTGGGACTTAGCCGGAAATGCCACGTACAAGGCCTCATAAGCTTTACCCCGTAACCCATATATAGCCCCGTCATAGTTGTGGGTGGGGTTGATCGCAACGGTCAGACGGCAAGGCCCTCAAACCGTTTCCCCTCTCCCGTGCGGTAAGAGAGATCTGAAGTGATTTTTAATCTACGTGGAAAATTTTAGTATTTTCCACAGTACGAGCATTCACAATAACATAATATATTCCTTAGTTAGTAAGAAAGTATGCCACAGATAAAAACTGTATAAAATATCACGAAATCAAATAATTAAATATTTCACCGTGAGAATGTGAACGTATGGCTTACTTAGCTAAAGCGCTTGCTATCCAAGAGTGCATGGGTTCAATCCATATATATCCATGTAAAATTTAAACCTGATTATAGGCCAGTCGTTTCCCACTCAAGGAGTGGAAATATTTAATATTTCCATTACTTTCGCTCTGGTGTCGAGGCAAAGCGCCGCGTTAAGTTCCACCACCACTTAACACGCAATGCCTCCGAATTCAATGGCAAATGGGGAACGGAGAGTCTTAACACTAGGTTCCCTCTGCCTACCCTGCTGTGTGCGGGTTATAGCGTGAAGCTAAAAAAAAAGTTATAGATTTTATTCCATCAAAAATCCGAAATGAAGAGCTATGGTAGTGTTTGAACGATCGTTCCAAATTCGTCTTCAATTATCACTTATAACTTAAAAACAATGTATGTGCTTGTATTACGTACTCGTTACATATATGCATTCATGAGATATATTTTTCTTAAAAAACTTAATAATTATTTAAAAAAAAAAAAACAATTTCTTCGTTACTAAAATTTGCATTTCGTTGTTGCGTTTAAAAAAACAATTCGAAACAGTTTCAATGTATAATTATAGGTAAAAATTATTTAATTATTTCATAATTTAAAGTCGATATTAAATATCTAACAAAATTTAGATCTAAAACATCTAGAAGGTACTCATACAATAATGAGACCGCAAGGCGTCCTAAATAATGGTTGGGATCCCAATACATTACGATAAACAATAAGCAAACAATCTCAATACATTTGTTTTCTCAGTAATCAGTTAGTCGTACGTGTTTTGCTTCTCGACGATACTTGAACACACCATTCAGTTATTTCGAAGAATCTGGTGCACTCGTTTGGTTTATAGATAGAGAAGAATATTTACAAGTCGTTCTGAGGGTTTAAAGCCTTCGTGGCGCAGTAGGGTTATTTATAACAATATATGCATCAGTTGTGGCTTCGACTCTGCGATGTAGAGAATAATTATGCTTAAATTATTTTCAATTTCCTACTCTGATAAAAGAAAGTGTGATTTTTAGATACGTTACTCAACACGTAATTTATTAAAATTAGTTCTTTAAAATAAGGTTTTACGCTTTATATTATGCAGAAGATATACTATATGAAACTCAACAAAAAGCAGTTCCCTTTAAAAGTACAACCTTATAATTTGTAGCATTATAAATATGTTATCATGTTGTCCAATCAATATGATTTATAAAATAATCTTTACGAAATCTCCGAAAATTAGTATGTAAATCTTCTTTCATGTAATTTTCTAGTATAATAGTCTTTATTTTCGCGTTTATTACATATTTTGACCAAAAACCTATTTTTAACAGAATAGACTCAGGTAGAGTCTACTTGTGACAACTGAATAAGATACGTTCAGTTTTCTGCAAAATTTATTTACGCTATTAATCCGGTTAAAATAATTTTATTTCAAAATAGTACACTTAATGGTTTTAAGGTACTTAAATTACTAAACATTGTAAATAAATATTTAAGATCGTTTAACAATTGAATTGGAAATTAGTATATTGAATACATAAATAAAATTCGCACGCGGGTGAAATCGTCGCTGATATTAATTACTACTAAAGTAGCTATTGTAGGCAGGGTATATAACCTTGAAATAAATACCTGTACCGTTAGCATGGCATCTGATTAAATATGTATTATATAATTATAATCTTAATCAATATTGCCATACCTTTTTACGTAATAAGCTCTATACATAGATATTATGATAGCACTAATGAACCATATGTTCTGAGATTATCTTTTAAAATTTATTATGAGAGACATACGTCAGTCAGTCAGTCATCAGCCTTCTCCGTCCACTACTCGATTTTCAGCTCTTCTGGTCGATTTTCAGTTCTTCGTTCTAAACCACCTTTTTTGATGACGGACTACTTTTACATGATTCTTCCTAGCAGGGACCACAATGTTTGTAGGTATAATAAAAATAAGCTGTAGTAGTCAAACGAAAACTTTACTTTAAAACTCATTAAGAAATTATATAAAAATAAATAATATTTAATGAGAAACTTGTGTCATTTGCGAGGTTGCACTATTTTTAACAATTAGTCAAATCCAATACTTTTTCCGCATTGTTAAAACATACTTATAGTCCTATAGGACATCCTAACTTCCTTATGTAAAGTGACATACTTATTTTATAATATCAATGAATTAATGTGCAATTACTCCTGTCGTTCACTGCGTGGCTACCAACACTCGCTAAATTTAAAATCGTTCGCGGACCACTTTATCCGTTCTGCGGAATATTGGTGGCCCGCGGACCACTGGTTAGCGGGACGTACGGGAACTGGGGGCCCTTGTGTGTGGCTTTGTAACTTTTAAAGTATTGCCTGCAATCACTACTCTAGGAGTGTTGGTGATCGCTGGATGTGACTTCTCACAACAATGACGCTTTTATTCGATATCGGTGTGTGAGATTTTGCTATGCTTATGTAGAATTCGAGTCACCAGAAGCTCGTTTACTACTTTCTTAGCACGTTAAAGTAAAATAAAAGTTAAGGTGGTCAAATTTGCAGAACAGAGTGTCACGTCGCATTTAAATTGGATTCCTAATGGACAAGAGTTATACATGAAATAAATTTCCAAACTGCTTCTTGCCAAGGTAGTATAATTTTTTTAGTCCCGCTTTTTTCCACATAGCACAGGGTAAGCAAAGAGAAACTCGTGTCAAAGTCTAAAAATAAAATAATACACTCTCCACTTCCCTCTCAAATCCGACATATTGCGTTGTGTGGCGGAACTCAATCTCATGCTATATTATCAGAGCAGAGAAATATTAGAGAAATAATTTAAATATAAACAATCCTCTGGGTAGGAATTGAACCTAGAACTAAACGTTTAGTGTCCCACTGAGTCACAATGGCCTTAAAGTTATTTTTTTATAAATATTATATCTATCAGTACACATTAATTTATCAATTCTTGTTTTATTTTTAGCCCGTTTCATTTATATAATACAATTAAAATAATTATGAAGCAATTTGTTTTATACCTAACTTCTCTAACATAATAAATATAAACAGCTCACATAAATAAGATTAGGTCGTGAACGAGTTCATGGTTACACGAGAGCAGGTGCATACACACCTAGGGTTGTCATGTCTTTAAATTACGCCATTTAAATGAATAAGTAATATAAATTGAAAGCTTGTGCTTTTGTGCTTTCACTGGCAGAGATGTTGTATTATTTCTCCTTCATATTTTACTTACTTACGCAGATTAGTTTTTTTAATTGATTTTAAGTAGGGAAAATGGAATGTCTTAATACTAGGTTCCTTCTGCCTACCCTACTGTGTACGGGATACAGCGTGAAGCAATAAAAAATGGAGTATTTTGACATTAGGTTCTGTTTGACTAAGCATAATGTTGTTCTTTTTTAATCTTATGCCAAAATGAAAAAAAACACATTGCATTCCTAATTATATTATTTATCTTTATTTTTTTTTTTTAATTCTTATTTTTTAAATGTATATAACCACAAGAAAATTTTGTACAGCCTTAGAGAAGTACAAAAGTTGAAAGGAGATCACCGTCACACAACGTACTATGCGTACTAAGTATCTATATGGACTACTGGAACATTAATTAAATCCACAAGTACATGAGAAACAGTCATTGAGCCTACAAATTTCAATAAATAAACGTCTTGAGTAGGCGTCTATTTCTATTTTATCTATGCCCATTAATTACTTTAAGAGACATAAAAATATTTTTTTAAATATAGACACATTAAAACATTTAGTGACTTTTACAATCCGTTTTAGTCATAAATTTTTATTAGAAACAGCTGTCGCACTTCGAGTTTTGTGGTATTCGGCCCATTTACATGAACATAATATCTAATACACAGAAATTGTTATCAATCACATTACGGTTGACAAGTTTTTGTTATTTTTTTTATTGGACTTGTTAGAACATACTAGTAGTAAGTACACCCACAGACTTGTTCAATACAAATTATCTTAACTTGCCTAAAATGATGTAGGTACATGTTAAACAAAAATATTATAGTATATGGACTATTTATATTATTATTATTTATTTCTTACATTAATTATACAAATAGTACATTTGTTTGTCATTTTATTTAAAATTTCTGGCCTTTTTTTTTCAAATATAAAAAATAACATTTCTAAAACAGTAAAATATGACAAATATCAAGTCAAAAACTTTAAGACAAGTCCTTAGATCTAATAATTGTCGTATAAGAGATCGGTAGTTTTCATCATCATATTAATCTGACCAAAAACGTAAAAACATTATAATACCTCGTGTTTCCGTGAAAATTTCTAATGTATCTCAAATTTTATTAATATTATAAATGTGAAAGCTTGTACGGATGTGTGTGAGTTTGTTACTCTTTCACGCAAAAACTACTGAACGGATTTTCATAAAACTTTGCAGTAATATAGGTTTGATATCAGAATAACATAATAAGTTAAAATTTATAGGGATTTTTAACCGACATAAAAAAGAGGTTCTTATGTGTGTGTTCCTCGATTACTCGAAGATGGGTGGACCGATTTTCAAAATTCTTTTTTTGTTCGAGAGGGTATCATTCGCAATTAGTCCCATGGTAAGGAGATCAGGATCTGATGATAGAATCCTGGAGAAATCGAGGGCAACCCTCAAATTTGAAAGGCATAGATGCGGTTTTTTCGTATAATAACGCAATTGAGAGATCTATATCTGACTATCATCTCATTTTATTAACCGACTGTAAAAAAGGAGGAGGTTCTTAATACGTATGTTCCTCAGATTACTCGAAGATGGGAAAACCGGATCGAAACTCAATGAAGATGTTTCTTGGTTCACGCGGACGAAGTCGCGGGTAACAGTTAATATGTTATATTTAGCTATCTACAGCAATTGGTAATATGTTTTTATTTCAACGCTCGTTTGCTGAAAAAACATATAACGATTTTAGACATTAGGAAGTCAAACATCAACTTGTTTATTATTTTTCTATATTAAACGTGACATTAATGTAGTGTGGGAAATAAGGAAAATCGTTATTTATATCGAATATTTAAAATTTTCAAAAGAAATAGAAAAAATGCGTCACGGTCACCGCGAAAAGTGCGGTTCAAGGAAGTATAGTTTGCCAATTTTATTTTTAAAACTGACCCGCCATCAATTCCTGGTTGCGAAACACTTCTTGCGAATGAATACATAGATTTTCTTTTATCGTATGTATACCGCGCGAGAGAGCGAATTTGTCACTGTCACACGTTTCCTTGTTATATATACTAAAGGTATGTTACAAAAATTAAATTTGAATTATTTTTTTACTTTTTGCTATAAATATTTACTCTTATTACCGGTCTATTTCACTAAATACCTACTATTTTTTTGCTAAACAATTTCTCTAGTGCATATAAAATTAAAAAGTTATTATTGTTTTAATTACGTAGGATCTGTTAAACTAATTATAATTTAGAAAATTATTTTAAACTGTAAAAACGGCCTTGCAGTCGCACTTTTTACTTCTTGTGCATACATCTAAATTTTAAAAAACATTACAAAAATTTCATATTATGTATTACCAAATGAGTCGTGTAACATTACAAGTTTATGAATAACTTCAATATATACTTTTTGATGTATAGTGCAAAAGTTGAAACTAAAATAACAATTACTACAGCTCTCACGAATCTCCAGTTTAATAGTGTCAACAATAAATTGAAGTCTTTAATTTTTGTACTCCAGCTGATTTCGCAGTACGAGCAATTATATATTAATTAGTCGTAATATGTACTTACTTTTTGTTGACCTGAAGAGGATTGCCAGGTTGAACTGGATACAGAAGGCGGACGACCGTGATCTCTTGTACACCAAGGGGAAGGCCAACATCCAGCAGTTGACAAGTAAAAGGCTTTTTAGATGAGTTTTTTGTTGAACAAAGCTTTCCTCTAAGAACAGCCCATGGAGAAATAATTCCAAAAAAATTAGGTCACTACATATATTTTCATATTGTAAATTTTGTATGAAATATCGATGGTATGAGTAAGGCCACATCGAAATCGATTTCAACCTATCTTGGAAACACAGACATAATAATGGTACTAAATTAATTTTGAAATTAAACTGTCGTGGCGCAGTGGGATAACATCTGACTGTAAGTCGATGGTTGCGGGTTTGATTCCCATTTGGCGGAATGATTATATTTAAAGTTTCATTTTATCCGTTCTGATATCAAAGACAAAGCGTGGCGTTGAGTTCCGCCACTCGGCACGCAATGTCTAGTTTGCGGGTGGAAAGTGGAGGACGGAGTATCTTAACTTAAGCCCTTTCCGGCAATCTCGCTACGCGGAAAAAGCGTGAAGCTGCAATAATACCTTCTCGTCGAATTCGACTAACCATCGTGTGCATCTACCACATGTCTACTGCGTTCCGAATTAGGATGAATAAATCTATTTCTGTATGCGCTTGTTTTATATTTACACATTAGGAATACATTTGTCCTATTTTCCCGTTTTTGCTGTTAAATTATTATCATAATTATTACTAACATCTACTAAAATTCATTCGTTGCCAGTTGAACGACTCGAAATACCTAGAACGCTATTTGCAATTTGGCACCTCATAGTCTTTGTCTTTACCAGAGGAATTGTCACTTTTTTTATTTAAACATCAAATGATTTAAAAATAAAATGCATAATTATGAAAAATCCTTTTTGTTAACAAATATTTATTTACTTAAGACTTGCGTATCTCTGGGCTAAGTATATTTAAGTCCAATATGCTTAGCCCAGAAATGCACATTATTTACACGTTGCCATACTTTCTTTGTCCTTTATTTGCACATACCAATGTGCTTATTTAATGTGTAATATATTTTTTTTATTTTATAGCTTCACGCTGTATCCCTTGCGGGGTAGTCAGAGAGGGTTTTTATTTTAAAACATCTATAAAACTATACTTTTCAAGTAAACTAATAGGAAGGATTTTAAAATAATTGAAATCATAACTGGATTGTAATAATTTAGATACAGAAATTGGGCAAGCAAAATGGCGAAAGCGGTTTAATATGAAGATTTTACAATTTTAACAACGTACATACTAGCTGCGGCCATGACTTTGTCCGCGGGAAGTGAATCAACAAAGCTATAATTCTAAAATAGAAGTAGTCTAAGTTACTCCTTATTAAATCAGCTATCTCCCAATGATAGTTCTGTCAAAATCAGTCTAGCCGTTCCAGACATATGTATTAAAAAATGTTAACATTCTTCATATTATAATAGTAAAAAGGTTTTACCTTACATAACTATTAACTAGCAACACCATAATAATGTTTAAGGATAACTGACAGCAGCATATGCAGTTGCAGAGCGTCAACCGGCCGTGACCGCATTAGGAGTCTTCGTCCACTACTAGTGCACTCTATTGCATTTAGAATAGCATAATATTATTACGTCATCGTCATCTCACTATAGTGAGACGGTGTATGGCTGACTGTGTGTAATGCGATAGTTGCGGGTTTGATGAAATGATGAATTTAAATATTTTCATTTTCCCAGTCTTTTACGCACTCTTGAATCTTCTTTTTATGAAAATCTTTACAATTTAATTTAAAACCAATATGATAATAACAATGATGTACGAGTATTTTGATGAGACACGAAGTTGGGTTTTGCCACTTAAAATAAGATGAATAAGTCCAATGCCGGTTAGCTACCATTGTATCAAATAATAAAATTGTAATTTATATATTTCAAAAGAGCAACTGTTGAGTTTCTGGCCGGCTCTTCTCAGCAGAACTGCCTTCCGAGTCGGTTGTAGCTTTATGTACATTTGACGATTCAAAAGTGCTTACAAAAGTCTATTTGTATAAAGATATTTTTAATATTGAATTTTGATGGTTGTGAATTGTGGAATGGAGTGTCTTGACACTAGGTTCCCTATTCTCGCCTGCTGCATGTAAGAGACGCTTGAAATGAAAAAATATATAATAACGGCTATCTAACTAAAGCCTTTTTAAATCACGGACAGTTTCTTTTGTTGAGGAAAAGTTAATTCTATACCAAAGTATCGTTAATTGCTAGTTTTATGCAGTTTCTCAGTTTCAGAGACATCAATTGACGTTCAGCTGACATTAAATCATATTCTCTAAAGTATAATTACGAGCATCATTATATTTCAAATAATTTCAGTCCGTAATTTGAAAAATTACGTAATGTGAATATGAATGAATGTCAAATTTTTATTCCGTCTTGTAATCTTTTAGTTGTAGGTTCAAATTATTATTCGGTTACCATATACACCTATATGAAAATATAAATGTTCTCCTGATCTGAATAGACGAGTACAGCTAAAGTGTATGTGCGTAACAAGCAAATTGAAAATTGAGTGAAACAATTAGTGGTTGGGAGGCCATCATGGCACTATAGGACAGAGTATAACTGTAAACGCCTTGGGCAATTACTATTTTAATTTAATTTCGTAATAGAAAAAGCGCGGCGTGGCGTTGCAATCTGCTAACAAGCAATATCCCGAAATCGTATGGTTTCCCACACGAATTCAGAACGAAATCTCTCGTCTCAATACTAATTGTCTCAATACTAGGTTCTCTCTAGTTGCCTACTCTACAGGCAAAAGCTTAAAGCTAAGTAATACAATTGTAGTCTAGCTAGTCACAATATAACTTTTTGAGCTTCAAATTTCTATAACCCTTTCTTCACAAAATTTCCCCCCTACATTGCAAAATAAATGATCTGCAAATAGATGTGACTATAGGCTCTATAAAAATTGAAATGCCACAAACGACTGCAGTTGCAACTACAGATCGTCAACCGGCCGTGACCGCGTTAGGAGTCGTGAACTCGTCCCCATCAGCATACCGCACCGCACTGTTTACGATCAATTTGGTTACATAAGGCAATAAATCTGCACTAAAACAGCAATATGATTGATGCACCTCGGAAGAATGTATGCTATTTTAACTAGTTTTATTTTATAGGCGCTCTGAATATTTTTATAGGATTATTACGTTATAACTGGCCTTTAGTCTACTTAGTAAGTACGAATAAAAAATAAAAATGTAACTAGTTATTAGATTTACCCTAAAATAATTCCTACTGAAAAGAACAATATACTAAATTCTAATATTTTGTATTACTTAATAATTATTTTTCGATCATTTTATTTACATGATTCATTACTTCTTATTTTGTTCTTAATTTCTGGCCAAACCTTACGCGGAACTAACTTGCAAAGAAAAACAATGAATCTAGATGTCATAATATGTGGGCATTTTTATACCTGACTAACAATATTCTTGTAAGCACCGTTAAAAACCACAACAATCAAGTATAGTGTGGACTGGGTACGGGTATTTGTATGGGTACGGTTGTGACAACATTTAATATATTTGTTTCTGCTTTTAGATGCCCAGAAAAAGTACAAGAACGATGAAAACGGGTCAATGTGAGATAGGTAATATGAAGAAGTTGATACAGAAGTAAAACGAGGAAAATCTATAGAGAAAATGCTATATATAAATTTATATGTTCAACGTAAGCACTGCTATTTGACCTCTAATGTTCAACTAATCATAAAAAGAACATTCATTATTATATCTGTGCACATATTACAACAATCACTAAAAGAAATCAAATAAAAATACTTACTTTTGACCGTTAAAAAATAACGACACCTTTGCTAACGTCAACGTCGCGCATTGGCTGACGAAATGCTGTGATACATGTTTAGACCGGCATGGTGCTCCTTTCTCTCCTTTACACCACCTTTGTATTCCTTATAGTTTCGCCTATATTGCAACTGTCACACAATTGTGACATATCACAATCACACCCAATCTACCCTTCTTAGTGTTTTTAAGTTTTTATATCTTTTTCATGGTATTACTTCCAGCTTCCTTGGTCTTGGGGTCTTGCTTCAGGGATAGACATATTTTTCCGACGTAGTTCTCAGACCGACGCGTAACGTGGCCATACTATTTCAGGTGACGCTTTTGGAGCTTATAATTTGAAAAATTAGAGGAGAAAGGAGTGAATTGAGGAAAGAGAATATCTAACTAATATTAAAATAATTTCAATGAAGATTAAATACTATTAACATTTAAACTAAATATTTGGTAATTTATAAATGTCGGCGCAACGACGAGTTAAATTACTATAATAGTTAGATTAATCGATTTAAAACAACTTTTAATAACAATTTGTAAAGTATTCAGATTTTATCATAAAGCCAATGCAAAAATGTGCTAATATTACGGTGCCTAAATAATAAACTAGGCTTTCAATAATATTAAGCAGTTTTATTTTTAGACCTATCATCGTCCCCGATCATAAAACTATACGAGTGACGTCAGGTGTGGTGATGTTACTCCTTCATGACATAGCTATGGCCTTTTTCTCTGCGACATATATATTAACTTTTCAATCAAAACTATGCAGGTTAACGAATTTAGACTTTAAAACTTTAAAAATATATAACTTATTACAGACTTCTTAATAGGTAAAAAAAGACTGACACTGAATTACATATTTTTATTACTAAAATATTATTTTTATTACTAAAATATGTTTTGTTCTGGTTCAGTATGTATTCAATTGAAAACAGTAAGCCTGTCTTAAAAATGCTGCAATAACACAATAATTCATAATATAAAATTGCTATTTCTGTTGTTATTTATTCTGCTATTACTTCTATTTTCTTATTATTTCTGTTATTTCCATTTTCTTCGCTCTGGTGTCGAGGTAAAGCGCGGCGTTAAGTTCCGCCACTTAACACGCAACCCTCCGAATTCGGCGGAAAGTGGGGAACGGAGTGTCTTAACACTAGGTTCCCTCTGCCTACCCTGCTGTGTGCGGGATACAGCGTGAAGCTATTTCTGTTAAAATTCAGAGCATTGTTAGCGCAATTATTTCGTTGTTATATTTTTTTTTCATCTACAACATTAGAGTACGCTGTGGCCGTGGTGGTGAAGAAGAATGAGTGGAAACAGCTAATTTACATATGTACTAATGTTATCATACTGGAACACATTGTCAGGTATGTATGTGGCGGTTAGTTTTGACATGATAGTGGTCTCGAGTCAGTCAAAGAATGAATCTCGTAACTCGGCGAAAGTTACTCGTCATTTAAGTGACGCTACCCAGCAACAGAGAGGAATTGTATTCTTTACCCCGTCTTCCCACTATTCGGGCCGAAACTGGAAAACGAGGGTCTTGGCACTAGATTTTGTCTAACTGTCCTGCTGTGCGGAAAAAAACACAAAGCTGCTTGAAAAAAACAAATTAAAATAAAAAACCCAAATTCTAAACAATAAGTAATTTCTAAATTCTATACTATTTTAAAAATTGTACTATACATTTTGTAAACGTAACCTTTTAATATAAGAATTTGTACTCTGTAGAACAAGAAATGTTATGAATCTGTTGTAAACAAAATGGCAGTGAAATGTCATTTGTGATATTTGCGCCTGGCGGTACAAGTTGCAAATATGTTAACTAATTAATACATTCACCTAAACTCACATTTCAGGCTAAGCTTCAAAACGTCTATTTAAGAAGTATATTGCTAAAAATATACAACTTTTCATTTACATTTCGCTTACTTTCACTACGTTTGACCGCCAACTTCATAGCCAATCTGTCAACGTATCTTGTTATTTGTTAATCATTATCTACGATAAACACACAACAAATTTAAAATGAATGGTGAGAAGAGAAATACTCGTGGGCGAGGCCGTGGTCGTGGGCGGGGAAGGGGTCGAGGCAGGGGTCGCGGAAGAGGGAAAAAGGTCCCTAAAGTGATGTCGTCTGATGAAGAGGAATGTTCGGTAGAGGAAACTACTCAAGAACAAGAAGATTCTGTGCCTGAAGATACAAAAGAGGAACCTGAACCGACTGAACCACCTAAATGTAGGTTTAATATAATAATTTCGTATCTTTAATAGCTTTACAGAGGAATTGACAGTCATATTAATAAATAAGAAAATATTTTTTTCAGAATCATAAATATAATAACAAATTTCCAAGTTTATTCTTTTATAATAAAGACTACCTATTTTACAGTGGAAGTGCCTTCAGACATTTCCCAATTGGAAGCACCTGTGTTCACAACATTGCAAAGAGGCCCTCCAGAGCCAATGCTGAGGCTAGACTGGAGCCACCGTGCTACTCTAATTGGAGAAAAAGTCCTCAATCCAATGATATATTGCTGTGATATTTGCTCAAAACCTATACTTATTTATGGTAGAATGGTAATATAATTTTTATTGTTAGATAAATAACTAAATTTGTGAAATGACTAGTTAGTAATTCTGCATTATTAAAAATGATTATATTTTCTTTTAGATTCCTTGTAAGCATGTTTTCTGCTTATCCTGTGCCCGTGCAGATCACACACATTGTCCTAGGTGTAGAGAAAAGGTGTTGCGAGTGGAACAGACAGGACTTGGTACAGTTTTCATGTGTACTCATTCAGGAACCAGATATGGAAATACGGGATGTAGGAGAACTTATTTATCACAGGTATATATTATTATTTAATTGATTATATGATACATTCATTGCATTTGTATTTTTATACATGAGTCATGGCTACTGGTACTGGTATTATAAAAGGGCTTTGTGATTGCATCTTATTGCACATGCTATGAATGTAGGTTCAATTGACACTTGAGGAATGATTATTAAAGTTATTTTTATTTTCCTGTCCTGGTGACAGGACAAAACAAGATGTGATTTATGCCACTCTCTGTTTATTCTGCATATTGATATAAAGCAAAGAAGAAAAAACAGTAAAAATCTTAATATACTTTTAGCTTATTTTTTCAAATGTACCCTCTTTCTTTTGACAATATTTTAGGTGGTATATAAAAGGTCAAGGAAATGATTTTGTGAATTATACATGTCAAAATTAAATAATGACATCATATTATTAATTGTTTATGTTTCTTATCCTATTTAATTGGTTATTTTATGGATTTGTTGTAATTTCAGAGAGATTTGCAAGCCCACATAAATCACAGACATGTATCTTCTGGTGCAACTGAGAAGCAGGAGCCGGAGCAGCCGCCCGCCTCAGTGGCTATTGTAAAACCTTTGTCCGTAAGTTATGAATTTTAACTTTCATAATGCTTGTATTGCTTGATTTTTATTTTCCGAAAAATAAGATATTGAGTTTTTTTACATAACAATTTAACTTATTTTGGCTTGGGAATTCAATGAGTGGACATAACATGGTTGTAATATTATCTATGGAAATTAACGTTTTTGTGAAATGGTAGTAGCATCTGATTGTAAATGAGACTGGTTATGAGTTTCAATTCCAATTGAAGGAGTTGTAAATAAATTATTTTATTTGCTTTGCCCTTATCAGAAGACAAAACGCGGATCTGAGCTGCGCTACACGCAATGCCTTGTTTTCGGGAAGAAAGTAGGAAATGGAATGTTTTAATACTAATTTCTTTTCAAGTACCCTGCTTACTGGGAACTGCTGAAATCTATTAAGACAATTTGTTAAACGTAATTTTCAATATTTTCTTCAGTACAATTTTTCTTTTTTATTGCCTGTCAGTCAATAATTTGTAATAATCATATAAGAATTTCGACATAGCTGGATAGAACCTATGGCTCATTAGTCTGAGCGGTGGGACGGCTTGCAAGGGGCACGGGTTAAAGTCCCATTACTATTTAATTTTTGTACATGTTCAGTAATTTCTTTTTTATAATAATATATAATAATTGAAAAAGACATTTTAAGAAAACGTATAAAAATTTAATCGCTGCTGGATTCGAACCCGCGCCTCTAGGAAACCGTCAAAGCGCCCTGACCGTGTGCGCTATGCGTTTTACTACAGCAGCGTCGAAATTCTTATACGCTTTTTAATACAACCTATTTCTATTGCTATCATCTCTTTAAAGAGATTTTTACAAATATTACCACCGTTTGTTTCTGCTCAGAGCGCTTGGGCGGGATCCAAAAGGCGCAGGTTGAAATTTATATGTTTTCAAAAAATATTTTATTCAATTTCCTAACTGTGAATCAAAGTGTAAAAATGTTATAACTTTGTAATAATTATTATTGCAGGTGTCAAGTGGTAGTAACGACCCCCGGGCCCACTCGATAGCGCACTCGAGCTCGGAGCGGCCGCGCGGAACCCGCACCAACCTCATCACTGTGCCGATACACGATCAGCCCGAATCGCATAATTATTATAATTATTATCAGGTTTGGATTTGTTATTTGTTTTCGATTTTAGAATAGAATAGACTTTATTACACACAACATAAATACAAATATACAAGAAAGATTTTTACAAATTTAAAATGTATGCAAAGGTCTTATTGCTTCAAGCAATCTCTTACAGACAACCTTTGGTGAGGAGTTTAATTTTATTTTTCAAATGTAATGGTCAATGGCTGAATTGTGTTTAGCTGAGATTTTATGTTTGGAATGGATGGGGCATTGCGTGTTGAGTGGCGAAACTCACCGCCGTGCTTTGTCGTGTTACAAGGGTGGAAAAATGAAAAGAAGTGAACGAAAATTTAAATATTTTCATTACCCTGATTTGCTATCGAACCTAAAGCCTTCATGTGTGCAGTCAAATGCTATCTCATTGAGCCACGATGACCTCAAACAAGTAGATTTATGCTATGTTCCGCACCCAGCGGGTAGGCAGAGTGTTAAGACACTCCGTTCTTCCCAATCCACCGAACTCTGCTTTGCCTCGACATCAGAGCGAAGAAAATGAAAATATTCAATATTTTAATTACTCAAGTGGGAATCGAAGCCACAATCAGGCACGTCTACAGTCACATTTTGTGCCCATCAACCAAGATTAACCTTAATAACTATATAAATAATAACAAATAAATTCTATGACAAACAATAAAAAATAATGTATTGTTTTGCATTAATTGTATAATGTTTTTGTAAAATTATTAATACTTAAATAAGCAAAGAATAATATTAACTAATAATAATAATTATATTACAGCAGACCCCACAACCAGTGCCTCCGCCCAATCTGCCCGGAGCGCCCGTAGTACTGGGACATGCTCTGGGAGTGCCTCCCCCATACTATCCCACTGCGCCGTATTCTGCACCTACTTATGCACCCCCACCTGGTATGTGGTCTTTAAGATTTTTAAAGTCTTATTCACACAGTTAGGAAATTGAAAAAGACATTTAAAACATATAAAAATTTTAACACACCGGAATTCGAACCCGCGCCTCTTGAAAATCGTCTTAATAATAAATTTTAACAATTGAAATATATTTGCAAATAATAATAGACACTAAATTATTTTTACTACTTTTTAGCTTCACTCTTTATTTTACATAACAAGGCATAAAGAGCCTAGTGTCATAACACTTCGTTCTCCTCCTGTTGCCATCATTCTTGAATATTTTTGACTAGCTTGTGATTTTACTAAAGCATGGAGATAAAAATTTCAATTTCAATATAATCATTTCCCTGATCTGGAATGGAAATATTCAAAATTCAGGATATATTTATCCAAATAGACTTTTGTAAGCATTTTTGAATCTCAAATGTACATAAAGCTACCACCGACTCGTAAGGCAGTTCTGCTGAGAAGAGCCGGCCAGAAACTCAACAGTTGCACTTTTCAAATATATAAATTACAACTTTATTATTTGATACAATGGTAGCTAACCGGCATTGGACTCATTTAGGTTTATTCCACGCATTTTTATCCTTTCAATACTCTTCTTCAGAGTAATAAGCTTTACTTACTAATGTATTTTTTTAAATGATTTTAAATTTCCAGTGCTATATCTAAAACAACCTGTGGAATTTTATTATACTCATTATAACTATCACTTTTACAGTCAGGTGCTATCCCATTTTATATATTATTCAAATAATATAATTTCACAGGTGCCCAAATGTCAAGCAATGTAGCAGGTGTATCACCTATGCCAACAGTGCCACTGGCCTCGGTCAACCCCCTGCCAGAGACACCCCGCTGGCCTGAGGGCTACCAAGCCAACGTGCCCGTACCGCAGTGGCCCAACTCCCACCACTACTACAGATAGTACACGTGGAGACAGTGCGAAAACTGTGCGTTTGATGAGTGATGATATGTAATTGTAAAGTGATTTGAATTTTTCTTTTGGAAATGTATAAAAGAACAATAATTGTATAAGAAGTTCCGTGTAGGTGGATATAGAACATATGTCTTAGTGGTTTGAGGTCTTGGACAGTTTACACAAGCCACGGCTTTGATTCTCTCTGCATTGAAATTTTTATACATTTTTCATAAAAAATTTTTCATTAATTGAAGTGTTTAAAGCAAACTTTATACATATTGCATGTAATAGATTTATGATTATAATATAATGATACATCATTATGTTGTGTTTAACATATGTTGAATGTCAATATATCGTCGTTGGGAGTGCAATACCGTGGGAGAGTAATTTAATACCGCGTATCTATATAATTTAAGGTTAACAAGAAGAAAACTGTTAATAATTTGGTAACATATAGTGTTCAGTGATTTTATTTTGATTGAAATATACCCTGTTATTGTTATTGACTAATTTTTTATTTTGGGTTCACACTGTATCCCGCATATAGCAGGGTAGGCAGAGGGAACCTAATTTTAAGACATTCTGTTCTTCTTTTTCTTTTCAATTCTGAAGGCATTACTTGTTAAGTAGAGGAACTCAACGCCGTATTTTGCCTCGAGACCAGAGCTAAGAAAATATTTATTGAAACTTTAAATATTTCAATTCCTCGAACGGAAATCGAACCTACCCTACGTTATGACTGGCCTTAATTTGTATAGTCAGTTTGTGGCTTAGAATTTGCCTACGTTATGTTACGCGGTATTTTGAAATTGCTTACTAGCGGTATTTCATGCGTAACGGCGGTATTTGTATGTTGAACAACAACTGTATGTTGGATAAATAAATGTACATAGATTAGTTGCTGATATATATTTCAGATTGTTGAAAATAATTACTTTAACCGTGTAAATGGTGTACAATAACAATCTTGACTATAGTCAATTTTATAAAATAGATTATTATAGATATTATAAAGTTGTTCTGATTTTTTTTTTTAATGAAATGATTAATGTTCATTTATATCTTGTTTTTACCCATAATATGTATTGGACGTTATGACAGAACACAGTGATTTTTTTGTTTTACGCTTATATAGCAATCAACAGAGAGATTGGAATGGAGTGTCTTGACACTAGGTTCTCTCCGACTACCCTACTTGTGGAAAAAAACGAAGTTGCTTATAATAACATTACTAGAGGTCTTTCGAATTGAATCTGGCTGAATCATCTAATGAATGTTCGACATATTTGAAATGCCGCATTTACTTGTCCTGCGTTTTAAAACTAATTTCTCTTTGGGATAAGTAGTTATGACTCATTTAATTAATAAAGATTTTTTTTCCACTTCCGAAAATACCTTTTTTGGAAGGTATTTCAAAGAAGCTATGGACAATAGGTTTAAAAAATATTCGTGGCATCTGTAATTTTATTATTTCATTTAATGCAATATGACTATCATATCTATGGGCGGCTCTGGCCTATTAAGTATCTTAACTTTATTTTACCAATGTTATAATTTACTGTTTTACATGTCTTTTTAAAGCATTTAATTTAGATTTATTTCTCCGCTCTGCTACCTAAGACAATGCGCGGCGTTAAGCACCGCAACTCAACACCTAATGTCTTGATTTCGAGCAGAAAGTGGAGAACGAAGTATCTTGACAATAGATATCCTATAACCACTCTGAACATCTGCACACAAATCTTTTTCAATTTTAGTGAAACATTAATAGAATAAAGTTACAACATTCCACAAATTCTTCAATAAATTCAACAAAAATCATCAAGTAAACTAACTGTTCACAAAAATAAAATAAAAAATATCTAGACTTTAAACAAAAAAGGCTATAAATAAAACTTACAAACATGACGGGATATTTATTTATTAACTATTAATTAAATATGCATTAATAATTATTATTTACATTGACCGCGGTCCACAACAAACGCGAGTCCCCTTCACACTGTTAACATAATATAAAAACTTATTTAAATTATAGTACGCGCATTTTAAATTGAAAGGTCGGAATTTAGCTACAATAGACGTCGCAAAACCGATTTTCAGATTGATTGGTAGTAACTAGTGTTTATAACATTAAAAAAAGTAATTGCAATTAACAATTAAATATTAACCATTTTTTGTATGTTTGTGGGAAAAAAACATAAAAATCACTTTTTTTTGAATTTTTACACCACAACAATGAATTAATTTAAATTACAAACAATCAATTATTAATTGCAATTAAATTTTCCCCAACACTGGTGATAAGAAACGGAGAGTGGAGAGACGAGAGAGAGAAAGAGATGAATACTAGTGATTCCATTACGCACGGTGTGTTGTGTCTCAGTCACTCGTCAACTCTCATTGGCTGGAAAGCGTAGATATGGTCTGGTCAAGATAAAATGCGCGTACTATATGTTTATTACAAAGAAAATATTAATACTTTGACATACAATAGGTATATAACAGTATAGGAATCTTTGATAATCAAATTATTATTGCAAAATTATATTGGTAATATTTTAATTTGGTTTTTAAAAAAATTAAGTGACAATAATTTTAAAAATTGAATATAAATAATAATATCATTAATTTAGTTTTATACATTATTTAAGTATAAAAGTTTAGAATTATAAATATAGATATATATAAAACACGATTTACAATCATTTGACACTACCGCTTGTAATTAAGTCTTCTAAGGATTTTTTCAATTCATACCATACCAGAGGACGTAGTGTCAAGCCACTCCAGTTTTCACTTTCAGCCTTAATTCGAAACTGGGTGTTGAATAGTGAAATTCAATGCCGCACTGTCTTATTGACCAGAGGGTAGAAATGAAAATACTTAAATTTTCATCATTTTACCCAGAAGCATAAAACCCACAACCAATTGCAATTATACCCAAACATTGCACTACAATGGACATAATCAATATGCACTTGAAATAACCAGTAACTAAATATTTTTTTATTCGTTTTCTTATAAAACGAAATATAGTCAGCCATTTTTTCAATTTAGTGTAAATACATAGTCAAATTTACATAAACAATCTAAATAAGAAACCCCTTAATCCTAAACTGGTTTGGAAGTACCAAACATTGGTCCGAGCTCTGTTATACAATGTCATAGTGAATATATGGAAAGCTAAGGAGTTTCTTCTCTACCTCAAAACAGTTGTTCATTGTGTCATGGCATACTTTGCGTTGGTCAAAATTTAATCGCATTTAACAATTAGTTCTTAATTTTCACACGACAATTAACTGTTAAATTTGATTTTCGCAAAAACAAATGATTAATTGTTGATATTAAATTGTTAATTGCAATTAAATTTTGCCCAACACTGTCTAAGACTAACAATCACATACTAGTCCTACTTTCCCTGCGTTAAGCATTTAGGGGCAGATTTCATTGACTAATATTTGAATTACGTTAAAATTTACGTGGAAAATTATTTAAACAATAGTAAATACAAATCTTTAGTACATAAGAATCTATTGATTATTATTATTGAATGAATAAATTACATATAATGAATTTAGAATTTGTTAATTATCTAATGAACATCTATGTGTTATTAACATGCATACATTAAAGTATTATTATTTCTTAAAACATTAAAGAAATTTATCAAAAATTAAATTAAAATCATTTTTAAACGAATAAAAGCATTAAACTGTAGAAAAAACAATATGGAATGATGTTTAAGTTAAAACAAAAATCTATTTCAATCAATTCAAAACTGAATACATACAAAGATTTAAATATAACATTATTTCCTCATTAAATTAAAAAAAATCATTAAACCAAACACACTTTCCAGGTTTAATACAAATTCATTGAAACATTAAGACTTATTCACTCGCATATCAAAGACTCCTATACTATTTTAATATATTTGATTACAATCATGAAGTTTTTGTAGTAGGGGGCGTTGGCTCAGTGGTTATGTCGACTAGCGTCGCTTCAGCGGGGGTTTGGGTTTGATTCTCAGTTTCTGCTGGGAATTGAGGAATCACGTGGGACGATTGGATCTTCCTCACAGCGTCCATATTGACTTTTGTTGATAAATTCTTTTGGCGTGTTTGTTCTGATGTCTTGGATAATCTCTCACTTAACGCTTTTAGTGCGATTTGGCTGAAAATTTATGTGATTTTAGTTTTATTATGTTAATTTGAAAACGTTTTTAACATTTTAAAATAATATCCCCACGGTTAGGAAATTGAAATATTTTTTTTTTAGCTTCACGCTGTATCTTGCATAAAGCAGGGTAGGCAGAGGGAACCTAGTGTTAAGACACTCCGTTCCCCGCCGAATTCAGAGGCATTGCGTGTTAAGTGGCGAAACTTAACGCCGCGCTTTGCCTCGACATCAGAGCGAAGAAAATGAAACTAATAAACATTTCCACTCCACGAGTGGTAATCGAACCCACAACCAGTCGTTTAGTCACAAGCTTGTGCCACTGCGCCATGACTGGCCCCAAATTAAAATAGACATTTATAGATTTTTATTTGTAGTCATTTTTATATGTCATCTAAAAAATATCTGGCGAGTCAGGCTATGGCGCAGGGAGTGCAAACGCAACTGGTTGTGGGTTCGATTCCCACTCGAGGAATTATTTTGTTTTTTTCACTCTGGTAATAACCACTTAATATGTATTGCCTGCAGAATTTGGCGGAAAGTGGGGACGAAGTGTCTTAATATTATGTTCCCACTCTTCATCCCGCTGTGGGCGGAATAGCGTGATCCTGTATATATAACTAAAAATGCCTTTATCATTTTAAAGTGGTATTCGCACACACATTTTAATATATTTTAAGAAAATTTGCATATGTTCAAATTTTTATGTTTTCTAAAAATGTCTCTTTAATTAATAACGTTTTGTTATATTATTTTTTTATCTGATAATGCTTATGGTGTAACATGTCATGTATCGACATGTATATTATTTCCAATTATATGATATAAATCTATGTATTTTATGAATACACACATGTTTTAAATTATTTTATCGTGTCCTAGTTATTACAAGCATATTAGGCATATGCTAATATTAGAAATTATGAGCAAAGAAAGGTTTGAAGTCGTCATGGCACAGTACGATGGATATTTACTGTATATGGACGCTTAATGGTTCGATTCCTACTTGGGGAAATGGTTGTATTTGAATTATTTGTTCTAAAATTTTTATTTCTCGGCTCTGATATCAAGACAAAGAGCGGCGTTAAATTCCGCCATTCAACAAGCAATATTAAGGATTTAGAAGGAAAGTGAAGTACTAAATGTTTTAACACTAGGTACAACTACCTTATCTTACTGTAAGGGAAAAAAACATTAAACTAAAAGCGTGAAGCTATAAAAAAATAATTTGTTAAGAATGAACTGTGAACTAATAAAATAGAAACAATTTTCTATTAACAATTATTTAAAATGCATGTAGCTTTTATATGAATTAGACATTTGAAATATAAATTCTTAATGTTCGTGTTAGTCCAAATAATAATGAAATAAAAATTTTGACAGTAAAGCTTTGTAAAACAGAGGTGAGCAACCTTCTAAGCGTTTATTTCCGCTAAGCTAAGCGTTTATTTCCGCCAAAAATATTCTGCCGAGATTAATATCAGTATTAAGTTTTAGGTTTTCTACCAAATTAACGCGACTTGTTTTAAGCAATACGATTGTAAAGTACATTTGGTGTCTTATTCTTTTCTTAATTTATAATATGAAGACAATTTTAAATACCAAGTAAATTTGATCTACTAACTTTTTAGTAGGCCAAAATTACTTGGTATTTAAATACAAAATTCAATTGTTTAATTCAAAATTTAGACAAAATCATAACAAAAAAAAAAGGTTTCCCACCCCGTTTTAAACAACAACGAACTAACACACACTTGAACAATCTCTATAATTTTAGCTTAAAGAAAAAACCACCTACCGTCTCTAAAACCATTGCGAAAAAATGTTTCTTACCCCTGTTTTAAACTAAAACTAACACACACTTCAACAATCTCCTCTACTTTAGCTCAACAAAAAGATGCCACTCACCGTCTCCTCTCCATATCCTGCGGTTCAACACCAGGCATGGATATAGTTACACCCCGTGGGCTCAGCGCGAGGTGAACGCGCCTGGGGCTCGGGGAACAGATACCTATCCGCACACAACACTTATGTATAGGACCTATTATACCACGCACAACCGGCTGTAGAACTGTTGGGAAGAAACTGGAAACAAATGGGAATAGTTATTTATTTATTGGGGTAAGAAAGAAACTGTAAATTTGGTTAAGAAATAAGGTGTGATAATTTCAAAATGTTATTCACATAATTAGGATGTGCAAAAACGTTTTTTAGTATGTATAAAAATTTAAACGTAGCGAGCTTCGAAACCAAGGGCATTTGGAAGGTAAGTGTGAACGTTGGAAAAATTAAAATAAATAGTTTATTTTTTGTTTTTTTAGCTTCACGCTGTATGCTGCTAGTGTTAAGACTCCGTTCCCCTCTTTCCGCCGAATTCGGAGGCATTGGTTGTTAAGTGGCGGAACATAACGCCGCGCTTTGCCATGGATACCAGAGCAAAGAAAATGGAAATATTACATATTTCCACTCGTCGAGTGGGAATTGAACCCACAGCCAGTCGTGCCACTGTGCCACGACTGGAACAAAATTAAGTTGTAATATACCTTAATTTATAAGAATTTCAATTTAACTATCTAGTGGTAAGAGTGCGTGGATGGTTTCTAAGAGCCGCGATTTTGACTGCCTGTATGTTCAAAGTTCTATGTTTCTAAAAATGTTTTAGATCTTCTGGCTTAGGAGAAGTTAAAAAGCAGAAACACAATTTCCTATTAAATAACACATGTTCTATTTTAGTAAACAACATGGGTTTTAAAAACTCATTATTTTTTTCTATTAGATAGCGACACCATCGCGGCTACGTTTACGTAAATAAGCTAAAACAGTTATATTATAGCATTTTTTAACCAACATTTAAATTGTTGTAACTTTTATTAACGAATTGATTTAATTAATAATAAACAAAACAGTCAAAACTGCTATCTAATTAAATCGATTGATCCGTTTCTGAGGTTAGAGTGGCCAAACACACAGAAATGCGCCGAACAACATGATTTTCTCATATATCTTCCATGTACGGGCAGCAATCATACATTTTTATTATATATATATACAAGCATAAGTTATACTTATAAAAATGTGAAAATAAACAGAATTAGATATGCAATATCATTATCAGGAAATCCATTTTAAACAAATATCCACTAAAACTATGAAGTGTGAATTGTTATAATTAGCAAACAAAGTTAGAAACCTTATAGAATCCATCATACAAATGATTGTGATAAACTCAATAATAATATATAATTCAATTTTTTCCTCATAAGGTGTATAATAGTATAATTATTATTTATGATAATACTAAACACCATTGTGGAGTAGTGGGACAGTGTCTTACTGTAAATAGGGTGTTTGTGGCTTCGATTTCCACTCACAAGAATTATTATTTATTATTTTCTTGTCTCCGATTTCATACTTAAGACAAAGCAAGTTGAGTTCTGCGACTAAATACACACTGTCCCAATTTCGGATGGAAAGTGGAGAACGGAGTGTCTTGACACTAGGTTCTCTTAGACAACCCTGCTATGAGGGAAAAAGTGTATTGCAGTATATAATAGTACAACTTACTGCTAGTGTTATAATTGAACCACATAACATGTTCATTAACCTCAATAAATATTAAAAACTAACTTTCACTTATTTATCAAATAATAAATTACAGGTGTTAGTTACACCTTTGTAAAATATCATTACAATTTACTATGTGTAAAAATGTTTACCTATTTTGTTATAGGTGAATTTTGCTTTTCATTACTCGATATTTTTGTGTATTTTTGATACAATGTGACTTCATTGGCAAAATAGTAAATACAGAACTGGATGTTCAAAGAGTTATACCCAAAGAACTAAACTCACTTACTTATCAAAACTAAAATTGTCAGCCATATCTCCTCTAGAGCCACTGCTGTGGCGTTGCCAAAATCTTAGGTATATCCATGATAAGAGGGTCCCGCTGCCCCACATGCAAGGATATGTGCCCTCCAATGCACTCACAGCCCATAAAATTATTGCTGCTATAAGAATTAGCAATGGCAATGACCTGTTGGTAAGTTTACCTAAAAACCATAAATAAATATTAATAATCAAACAATAAGACCTTCATGAAACAAGGGAACAATATCTGACTATGATGATTGTAAATTTAATTTCCACTAGAGGGAAATGATATATATTTCAATTTTTGAGGCACAGTAAGACAAAATCCAGCATTGAGTTAATCCATAAAACTAGTAATCTTAGTATCTCAAAATGAAACATGAATTGGAGAAAAGTGTTTTACACTATGTTTTCTCTATGTTTATGTGTAAAGATAAAAAAAAGGACAATAATATATTTATGTTACACACACTGACATATATTCACATATCTGATAAATGATGATAATGATAAAAACATAAGAATGCTAATGGTACATACATGTACACATTGCTTGATTATCCTATAATATATCAGCAAGTAGGCAACAGTTAAGCTCTATTGCTTCAATTTATTATACAATAGGTAGATAACAACTAGGCAATTCAATAATGAAGCATTTTATAGTTCAGAATAAATATGCTAATATACAAATGCACTGCACTTTATTTAAACAATACTCTTGAAATTATATTTATATTTTACAAATTCTATAAATAAATATGTTAAATGAACACCAAATTTAAGGAAAATGTGTTATAATGAGTTTTTTACTTAAATTTAATGTTATAAAGGCCTCTTAAATAAATAGAAACAATACATGATTAAAATGTTTATGTTAATGAAAATCATACCTAATGGAGTTTTTATCAGAAGGTGATCTGGCATAATCTGTTTTACAGCCACACATACAGCTGCCAGATAACCAGCAAGACCATGTACATGTATATCGAAAAGCAATGAAGTGTCTTGAGTCCACGAATATATTATCAAATAGTAGAATGTTGTCAAAAATGCTACTCCAATATTGGTTAGAAAGAAGAACTTCATCATCTCCATTTGGCCCCATAGGGGCTCTATTAGTTTTCCACATAATCCAACTGTCACTATGTCAATAATCACCTCCCACAAATGTATTTCGAGAAACCAGAATGTGAAAGTGGACCACAACTGAAAAGAAGGTGGCAACAAAAATCCTGGCGTAACACTAAGAACGGCCACAACATCTTCAGAAAATGATAAAATATATCCTATAATCACTACAACACATATAAACTTGACAGATGGCGATGTGTTCCCTAGTAAAGCTGAAAATTGTTGTCGTAAATACGGTATATTACGACTAAACACTCTAAGCGCAGCCATTTTTGTGACGGATGTCACAGTTGACTAAGCTGTCAATGTCAATTGTCATTGTTATCCGTTAACGGTTATATTATGTAAACTTTTGTATCCGTTTTCTTTACGGTTACTAGTTGCTCAATATCAATAGTAAAATAGATAATGCTTTTAAAGAAAATAAATTATAATTTTGATATTTTATAATTATACATAAAATCAATGCAATGTATATTCTACTATACGCTTTTTCCAGCATCTCTGTTACGGTGGAGATGGTTAGCCAGAAAAAGCCAAATGTTATAACAGTATGGTATACATCAACATTTCTATCTTCAATAATTTATATAATATAATCCGTTTGATTAGAATATATCGTACACTATGGGATAACTAGCCGTAATTTTATAATTGTATAGTTATTAGACTGTGCGTATGTTTAATAAAAATCTAATTGATTACTCTCCGTCTACAAGGAAAATATATTAATAAAAAATAACTATATGGACATGGAAGAAGTATGAAAAAAATTGTTACCGGGGCATTAATCAATATGATAAAACTCAAAAAACGATTATTATATTTGTTTTCTGTTTGTATACACAGCCCACTAATCTCAGAAACCACTAACATCCTTAAATATAATTTTGATTATAGTATTTTGGGAAACTTCTCTTAACAATCTTACTACGCGTACTAGGACACCCTAGTGTTTGTTTTTTTTACAGCGAGCCATAAATATGTGGTTTAAGTGCGAACGCGGGCGAGTGATAAATGAAATAGTTTTTATAATCGTCTAGTTTATGCAGGCGTTATAAAAAAATATTATTTTTTTGTATTGGGATATTAAATATGATTTGAAACTTGATTAAGACTTGATACTTCAATAGATAAGATAGTGAATATAATGACAGTACAAAAAATATTTAATATTTTGCCACTCGCCTTATGAAGTGACAGCGAGAAGATATAGTGTGGAAGAGTCCTATTTTTTGGTAAAGAAAACTAAAATTACAAATATCATCTAAAAATAGTTAATTACTTAATTAAGATTGCTTAAAATCGATAAAATATTTTCTTAACTTAAGTATTGGGTAGTTATTTACGTGTATAAATTCAGTCGAAATGTTATTTCAAAGAGTTATAGGCAGTGCTATAGTGGTTTGTTATGATATAAAATAAATAATATTTACTTTTTATGCATGATAAAGTATAATATTAATAATTATATATTTATTTTAGTTAAGGATTGCGAACTTCTACAGTGGGAGTGTAATGGCTTATAGTGGAAATCAAGGGAACAAACTAAGCAATAAAATGAATTATTTATCTCAAAATAATGCTATAGCTTTAGATCAGGATCTCTTTAATGAATACAAGTTTAGTGTAGATCAGCTAATGGAGCTGGCTGGTTTAAGTGTAGCAACAGCAGTTGCTAAGGTTTACCCACCATGTTCGTAAGTAGCAATATCATTTATTTATTTTATATAAATGTTTCTATTTATATAAGTACTATACTTACTGTTAACAATTATTTTAGACATAAATCAGCACTGATTATCTGTGGACCTGGTAACAATGGAGGAGATGGTCTTGTAGCAGCCCGCCATATGGTTTTATTTGGCTATGATGTAGCTGTATATTACCCTAAGAGAACTCCCAAACCTTTATATGAAAATCTACTTGCACAGTGTGAAAAGTTTGGAGTAGATATTATACATGATTTACCACCTCTAGGAAACTTGAAAAATAAATACAAAGTGCTAGTAGATGCACTTTTTGGCTTTAGCTTTAAACCACCTGTTAGAGATGCATTGAAACCTGCTTTAGATGCTTTAATAACTTCAGGTCTACCAGTGTGCAGGTAAAACATTGAAATCTGTCCCAAATTATAAATAGTTATCATGTAGAAATAGACAAATAATTCTATATTTTCATTTTAGTGTGGATATTCCTAGTGGTTGGAATGTAGAAAATGGTCCAGAATCAGAGGAATCTCTTAAACCGGATTTACTTATTTCTCTATCTGCCCCTAAATTATGTGCTAAACCTGAAATACTAAAAAATGCTAAGCATTTTCTTGGTGGAAGATTCTTGCCTCCGGGTATCATTGAGAAATATAATTTGACTTTACCAAACTATCCTGAACAAGATCAAGTGGTGGAATTGTAATTGAGTGTCTTTAAAGTTTTTATATTATTGTTGAATATTAAATATTTTAAGCAGTTCCTGTGTTTATTCAATAAAAATACCTGTTTTTATAATCATTTTATATTGTTTAACAAATTGCTACTTTTTCCCTAGTGGAATAAATTAGGTGAATCTAAAAAAGGCTAGGGAATAATATCTTATCATATATATATTAAAATTTTTTACATCAACATTTACATCATTTTTCTAATTTCCTGGTCTAACTGCATAAAATAGAGAAAAGTGGCTATGTGGAAGAGGCCCATACCCATATAGGGGACCATGCATAACTAATATTATTAAAGTTTGTTGTAAATATGCAACATTACAAAAATATAAATTTAACAAATAATGATATAAACAAAAAATAATAATAAGTATATGTATGAAAGTAATTGGTTATTACTTTATTTTACTTGTCTTATATATTGATAAAAAAAAAATACGATACGATGTACAACAATTGTTTTTGATACTTGACTATAAAAGTAAGGTTTATATTATATATTAAAAAATGAAACACGATGTATTTTTGTAGTTACTCTATTTTTCTGTAATATTTTCCTGCGTACTCATATGATAGCTATTCACGACTTCACGTTAATAAATTTTTGTTGATATTTAATTAAGATGAAAAATATTAATTGCGCACAGATAATATATACTTCACAAAGTTGACATTTCTTAATTTCGCGCTATTTTTTCCCGCTGTAACCGGCTTGTCTGTCATTTTTTGAAGAGGTCAGCGACGTGACGCTTGCAATTACATCTAAACTATCGTTTATTATTAAACTAGAATCGTAAAATAAACTGTTCTGTGAGTAGTCATCCTGTATATTGCTATAATATTTACATTTCTTATATACATCGTTCTAGAAGCCGTATTTCTTACCGGACATTTACCGTTTTCATTAGACAAAGTGAATGCTTAATTTCATCCATAAGAACTGAGAGTTTAGCCGATTCAGCCTGTTCTTCTGTTACCACTTTAACAATGTGTTTAAACTAGCGCTTTTTTCTTATAAGGTCAAAATGTTCGAGGCA
Source organism: Dryas iulia moderata (assembly GCA_019049465.1). Taxonomy (NCBI): domain Eukaryota; kingdom Metazoa; phylum Arthropoda; class Insecta; order Lepidoptera; family Nymphalidae; genus Dryas; species Dryas iulia. The sequence continues at coordinate 13,414,408 of CM032425.1, forward strand.
CGCCTTCTACGTAGCTCCATCTTGAAGAAAGTTCTTGAAGCCATCAAAGATCTCCTTACACAAGCAACGTTCGACTGTGATGATAATGGAATACAATTACAGGTATGAAAATTCAATGTTTCTTAACATACCTTCCTTACATTTTATTTTCAAACATATTATAAATTAAAATAATATTCTTATTAGGTTTTGTTAGATTGTTCGTAATAGCTATTAAACAAACTCTTGCTATTAAAATTAGATATGATTTATATATTGTTATTTCAGGCTATGGACAATTCACATGTCTCTCTTGTATCATTAACACTGCGAGCAGATGGATTTGATAAGTATAGGTGTGATAGAAATATATCTATGGGAATGAACTTGGGAAGGTAAGATTTAGCATTAAAGAGTTATTATTATATACAGTTTGTTTAAACTATTTTAATGTGTTTTATATATGAATAAGTGAGATATAAAATCTAAAATAATGTGATTGTTCTAGTATGTCAAAAATTTTGAAGTGTGCGGGTGATAAGGACACAGTCACAATGAAGGCTCAAGATAATGCAGACACAGTGACATTTGTATTTGAAAGTCCCAACCAAGAAAAGGTGTCAGACTATGAAATGAAACTCATGAACTTGGACTTGGAACATTTAGGTATAACTTCTTATTCATATCAAACATACAGTGTGTGAATAATTAGAGAATATTTTTTGAAAATATATATATACAATATGTAAATGTTAAATCTATATTGTAAAAATATTTTCTTTGTCTTTTACGGATAATTCACAAGTTAAGGATGTAATAAGCAATTAGCATTCTCACAACTAAAACTGTATAAGAATTTCTGCTTTCTTTCTTTCAGTAACATGTATATCATTTTTTATTTTCTTGCAGTCCATATAAAACTTAAGGATGATTTCAATTGAAGTGACTCAATTGTTGCCTCATTAATATTGCTTGATTTTCTATAATAAATATAACTTTCAGGTATACCTGAAACAGAGTACAGTTGTACTATCCGCCTTCCAAGTGCTGAATTTGCAAGAATCTGTCGTGATTTATCCCAATTTGGAGAATCTATGGTCATTTCCTGCACAAAGGAAGGTTAGTACTTTATATTTAACACTAATATGATAATTGTTATAGTATAAATTAGGTTTATTGAATCAGCTTTACAGCAGAGTAAACAGGGAAAACCTAGGTCCAAGATGCTCAATTCTACACTTACTACTGGATTCCGAAATATTGTGTTGAGTAGTGTAATTAAATTATGCTTTTTGTCTTGTGAAGAAATTGCAACCAGAGTGAAGAAATTTAAATAATTTAAACAATCAGTCTTCCAAGTTAGAATCAATCCCACAGCCAGAAGAAATCACACTGCTGCATTATGACTTTTGTTTTTGAATAATTAATAAATTCATTTAAGCAAACATTTGAAACTTACTTTTTAAGAGGCTCAATGCTTACTAAACTGGTTTTGTTGTGGAATAATAATTGGCAATGATTACCAAAGAAACAAATATAATCCTAAAAATAATTATTAACATATTTTTTACCCGCGACGGAACGGCGACTGTATATGTGTTTGGGGTGAGAGGTTGTTTGTTTGTTTGTTTGTTTGTTTGTTTGTTTGTGTGTTTGTGCAAATTACTATGTCAATTATTTCCAAAACTATAAGTCCGATTTTGATACGGTTTTCTATGATAGGTTAAGGTTCAATTGGCGTATGTTCTTAGATATGTCTTATTGCCTTAACTCACCAGGGGGCGCTGCAGTAAGCATTTTACGTGAAAACGAATGTTTTCAATTATCTCAAAAAATAATAGTCTGATTTCAGTAGATTTTCAGTGGTAGATTCAGGTTTAATTGGTGGATGTTCTTGGATATGTTTTATCGTGTCAAACCACCAGGGGGCGCTGCAGTAAGCATTTGTTTGTACTTTTTTTGTATTTATTTGTCTAAAACCAAAACTACTGATCCGATTGAAAAGAGTTTTTAGAAAAAGATTCAGCTTTGCTTGACGCATATTTTAAGATTTTTGTTTTTTTGTTACGGGGAAAGCTCACCAGGAGGCGCTGCAGTAAACATTTGTTTATGCAAATCAAAAACTACTAGTCCAATTTAGTTGAAACTTTCAAAGATAGGTTGAGGCTTAATTGGTGCGTCTTTTCATATACATGTTATAGTGACCACTCATCAGGGGGCTCTTTAGTAAGCATTTGTTTGTATTTTTTTGTGTAAAACCAAAAATTTTCTTGTATTTATTTGTCTAAAACCGAAATTACTTATCCGATTGGCTAAAATTTTCAGAACTAGATTCAGCTTTGCTTTGTTCATATTTTAAGATTTTTGTTTTTTGGTTACGGCGAAAATTCACCAGGGGGCGCTGCAGTAAACATTTGTTTATGCAGAGCAAAAACTACTAGTCCGATTTAGATGAAACTTCCAACGATAGGTTCAGGTTTAATTGGTGTTTCTTTTCATATATGCGTTACGGTGACCACTCACCAGGGGGCGCTGCAGTAAGTACACTTGTTTGTGCGAAACTAAAACTACGAGTCCGATTTAATTTTGTTTTTTATCAATGATAGATTCAAGTTTACTTAGTGCATATTTTCATATATGTGTCATGTATGTTTACTTAGTGCATATTTTCATGTATGTGTTAACTCTCTAGGGGGCGCTGCAGTACGTAGCTGCTTCTATTTTTTTGTGTAAAACCAAAACGACTAGTACGATTGGAAAGAGTTTTCAGTATTAGATTCCGCTTTGCTTAGAGCATGTTTTTAAATTTATATTACAGTGACAAGTCACCAGAGGGCGCTGCAGTAAAATATTGTTTGTGCAAAGATAAAATGACGAATTTGATTTGGATGCAGTATCAATGATAAGTTCAAGTTTAATTAGTGCATGTTCTTGGATATGTTTTATCGTGTTGACTCACCAGGGGGCGCTGCAATAAACATTTGTTTGTAATATTTAATGCAAAGCTACAACTACTAGTCCGATTGCGCAGAGTTTTTAGTATTAGAGTTACCTTTACTTGGTGTAAGTTTTTAGGTTTTTTTTTTAGGTTATGAACACGCCAGGGGGTGCTGCATTAAACATTTAATTATGCAAAGCTAAAACTACAAGTCCAATTTGGATGCAGTTATCAAAGATAGGATCAGGCTTAATTAGTGCGTGTTCTCTTATATGTATCATGGTGACACCTCACCAGGGGGCGCTGCAGTAAGCATTTGCTTTTATTTTTTGTGTGAAACCTATTTAGACGCAGTTTTCTGTGATAGGTTCTGGTTTATTTGTTGCGTGTTTTTATATGCCATATCTACCACGAACTACCACGGGGCGCTCCAGTATAAATTAGTTTGTTCAAAATCAAAACTACTAGTGGGTTTTGTGATTTTCACTGATTTGGTTAGACTTAAGTTTCGTGGAAATGTTACGGTGACAATCTGCCATGCGCTGCAATAAGCATTTGATAACCAGAAAGCATTGGGTTTATAATTTCTTTTGGATTTGCATGAAGATTAATATAAAGTATTTCGATATTATGTAATAATATATAATGTGTATCTATTCACTTTAAAAAGTTTAAAATAAAAAGCAAAATTAAAAATTTTGAAAAAACCCACGACGGTTTATTTGTAATTGAAAAAGGATAAAATAACTGTAAATCCCCCGCCTAAAAGAATATATGTAACGAGATGATGGGGACGACTTCGTCGGGGGCTGCCAGTTGCAATCCCTATTTTAAATATAGTAGCTAACAGTATAGATTTCGTTTTAAAGTTTTTAAATTACCAGTTATCAAAACTGTAAATTCATATTAATATTTTAATTTTTTGGGAAACTGTTTTAACAGCAAGAAAACCTATGAGAAGGTTTGTGCTTAAAGTAATGACAGCCCCCGACGGAGTCGTCCCCATCATCTCGTTACATATATTCTTTTAGGCGGGGGATTTACAGTTATTTTATCCTTTTTCAATTACAAATAAACCGTCGTGGGTTTTTTCAAAATTTTTAATTTTGCTTTTTATTAGCTTCACACTATCCTGCACATAGCAGGGTAGGCAGAGTGTTATGACACTCTGTTCCCCACTTTCCGCCGTTTTTTTTGGATGCATAACGTGTTAAGTGGCGGATCTTGACGCCGCACTTTGCCGATACCAGAGTGAAGTAGATGAAAATATTAAATATTTCCACTCTCCGAGTGGGAATCGAGCCCACAACCAGTCGGTTACAGTCACACATATGTGCCAATGCGCCACGACTGGCCCCAATTAACATCTTACCCCGTTTTAATTTATAATATATATTTTGTTAACAGGTGTTAAGTTCTCTGCAAGTGGTGACATTGGTTCAGCCAATGTTAAGTTAGCGCAAACTGCGTCTATAGACAAGGAGGAGGAGGCAGTGGTTATTGAGATGGATGAGCCCGTCACTCTTACTTTTGCCTGCCAGTATCTTAATTACTTTACTAAGGCTACGTCATTGAGTCCACAGGTAATATACAATTAGCTTTCTATCATTTACATATTTATTTAAGGTTGCAGTAAAATTTAGAGTATACTCCATTTTTTAAATACTCAATATACTTCTTCTTTCATGGCTTTTTGAACGTGCAAGTTGAGCACTTATACTACTTAGCATAACATTATTAATTTTTTTTTTATCAAAAAAAATGTAATTTCTTTTACTTATCATTTTATAATATCACAAGGAAACATATTTCATAATCCTAGTAAATAATAATATTAAACTATGCTATTAAAAATGCTTCCCAAAGATTATTTCAAAGATTTTGTTTGACGAGAGGAAATGCTATTTATCAAACATATTTGTATTTTTTTTAAAATATACTTCAGTTAAGTTTACACAATAAAATCTTATGCGATCTCCTTCTATTCAGTAAAACAAAGAAATGTATTAAGGATTTCTAAAAATAAGTAATATTTTTTTTAAATTTTCAGGTTCAACTATCAATGTCGGCTGATGTACCGCTGGTCGTCGAATACCGTATTCCGGACATCGGCCACATTCGTTACTATCTCGCTCCTAAGATAGAGGAGGAAGACAGTTGATTTCTTTATTTGTTTAAACATTTTCTTTTACTTACAATTATGTTAAAAATATATGTACAATATATACCTAAAGCCAGTAAACTAATTGTCAAATTTAAAATATCTCTCAAAAAATACAAAAGTCCCAGATCTGTCAAAAAACGTTTTACAATAAAAAAACAATGTGATAAAAGCGGGAGCAACATTTTTATAATTATGTAATTAAACACAATTATTATATTCAATTGTTTTATTATGACACTATCATATAAAATGTTAACCTATAGTCCACATCCATGTTTCACATGAGTATTGAAACAAAATAAATTATATTCTACACAAAAAATAAATATATAAATACTTCTACGTAAAGGAATTGTAATTGAGATCTTTGACAAATTATCGTTTTTTTTTTCAATCAAAAAGGAACTGTCAAAATAAAAAAATGGAATTGTCAATCAAATTTAGTGTAAAAAGAAAAATCTTTTTCTTTATTATGTAGAAATTAAAAATAAAAATGTACCTTACATTATAAACTAGGTAAATAAATAATTATTTCTTAAAACTAACTTTGACAAACTGACATCTTAGCAGTTATTTTGGGTTCCTCATTGGAAATTATTACAAAACCTAGTTACCGCCTATATATTTAAAATAAGTGTGCATTTTTTAAATTAAACTTAAAATTAGCTTCTTAATTAAAACTGCCAAACAAAATAATACTCGCAGACTAGTTAAAAATCACATGAAGACTTAATTATCTTAAACTACTAAACTTATAAGTAATAAGTATACGATACAAAATAATTAGTTTTGTATGAATAATTATGAATAAAACTAAACTTAATAATATAATTTAGGAGGGTGGGCAGATACCACGCACCAAACTCGCTGCCATGTTTAAAATATTTTTGGACTAAATTATTTAAAAATTATGGTGTAATAATTTTTTGATTTCATGGCAATTGTAAACTTGAAGACCGATATGATTATTTGAGAATTTTAAAAAAAATGGTTTTATTAAGGAAATTTGGTTTCTTCCAGTGATTTAATTCAAGCAATTTATAAGACATCACCATTAAAATTATAAGCTTTTCATAGTCAATTGTTACCAAAATTGACATTCTCAGTTATATCACTTCAAGGATGTGATATATATAGTAAAATGAATAAATGCTAATTCTATTTCCAAGATAATGAAGAGAAGAAAAGATTACATATAATAAACAAAATGCCAATAACTTTTAAATGAATAAAACTGTCAAACTATAGTTGAATTTAGAATTAAAATGTCAAACAATTGCTAATCGTTCTCTTTTTAAATATTTGAAATGACATTTAAAATTTAAATTTTATTTGCAATTACACAGTATTTGACATTTAAAATTTAAAGAAAGCTTAATAAAATCAAATTGCACTGTGTAAATGGTTATGAATGAGCACCATTTTATTACATCTAATTTTACATAAATTGACATAGAAATTAATAATACCATTTAGTAAAAGCATAGAAAAACAATCAAAACAAAATAGACAGAAGTATGCAAGGATCGTAATGTCATGCGCTCTGCAGTGTTGGTCAAAATTTAATTGCAATTAACAATTTATGATTTATTTGTGAGGAAATCATATAAAAGTCATCACACAACAATTAGCTGAAAACTTATTGTTTAGTTGTCAACATTTATATTATCTGTGACTTTCTCACAAACAAATGATTAAAATTAATTGTTAATAGTGATACTTTTAACTTTTAACATTTTTAAAGTGTAATTCCACACTTAGGAAAATTGAAAAAGACATTTAAAGAAAACGTATAAAAATTTGAACGCAGCGGGATACGGTTTCTTTAAATGTTAATAGTGATATTATCTCAAACGTTATGATCAATTATATATATTAGTTAATTGCAAATAAATACTACCCAACACTACCTTTAACCGTGAACCTAAATTCCTCAATTAGCTTCATTCCCCTATAGAATATCAACAGGCAGCGAGTTCAGACACGATTATTTCCACTTCTTGGCGGAGAAGAGCACGGCGCGCTGCTTCAGGAACAGCGAGTAGCTCTGCTTGCGGAGCGTGTCGGCGCGCACCGAGACGAACGAGCGACGACCGCGACCCCTACCTGCGGATAAAAAAAATTATAATTAAAACTAAAAAGGCAATATTTGTTAGAGTTATAAAATCACAGCTTGATACATTTTCCTGTTTAGCATTATAGTCAGAGAGAACTTAGAGAACGGTTTATATGGTCCAGAGTAAAGAAATGAAATTGGTCTCAAATTTTATATCATTTACAAACAGACTTTTTAATCCCATGTAAATAATACTAAAAATATCCGTAGGTATAGGTCAGCCAGCCAATGAGAGTTGACGAGTGACTGCCAGACAACATACCGTAATGGAATCACTAGTATTTATATTTCGTGGCCCCCCTACAAACCAAACTCCTTAAAAGTCTGCGATGCGATGCAATGCGATTAACTTAAGAGCGCTACTTTAACTGAATAAGTAAATTAAATAATATAGTTAACTAAAAAACGGACCTGCCCCCCTTCCACGTCCTCAAGATTCCCTTTTCACGTCACTAGTTCCCCGGATTAAACTTAGACTTCCCGGACTGCCCTGAGGTCTCCCGTGACTCCTCCCGGGGAACAGAACTCCGGGGGAGAGGGGTCCTACTCAATGTTTAGACGCGCGGGACTGATAACTTAGTCGTATAGTATGTGATTGAAGACACAAAAAAAAAAAAGACAACCAACCTGCCCCCCCTCCACGTCCTCAAGACTCCCTCTTCACGTCACTGGTCCCGGGCGCGGGACTCCCCGGACTGCCCGCGGGGCTCCCGGGACTGCCCGCGGCGGCCGGGACTGCCCCGGGGGAGGGCTCCTCGTCGTCGTCGAGGCGCGCGGGGCTGATCACTTGGTCGTGCAGTGTGCGCAGATGTCGTAGCAGGTTCGATTTCACGTTGAAGCCCTTGTTGCAGAGGCCGCAAACGAATGGACGCTCGCCTGCGCGTTTTATGTATAATTGTAGTTTGGGTAAATGGATTTTAATAAATAAACAAATGTGTGGTTTCTTTTTTGTTTAAATAAATATAGGACACATAAGAATTTAAGTCGGAATAGTGATTGTTTTGAAAATAATAAAATATTTTTTTACAAAAAAAAAAGAAACCGACTTCAAATAAAATGCACTACAAAGTGAAATAAGTAATCACATATAATATTCTTTTGTCTACGTCTTTCGACCAATTTGGTTTTAATTACAAAATATGATGTAAGCCTCTACTTCCCAACCAGATGGGTACCCACTAACACTTCACATATGGGGCAATACATGGGTTCCGCCTAAAAAATTAACAAAATATATAATTCACCTAAGTAAAAATGGTTAATTTTGAAGTCGATGTCAATGAAAACAAATATATATGTATTTCATTTTTTTTTTATTTCACGCCGTATCCCGCACACAGCAGGGTAGACAGCAGGAACCTAGTGTTAAGGCTCTCCATTCTCCACTTTCCACCGAATTAGTATATGTATTTCAAAACGAAAAATCTCCACAATAAATATTAAATACATAAAAAACATATATATAAACAAAATATATAATAAAAAACAATGTCAAACTAACCTGTATGAGTCCGCATATGTATCAACATGGACGCGTGAGACGGGAACGTCTTCTTGCAATGCGTACAAGTCTTATTCTGAACGCCCTCTGTGAAACGATTGTGTCGTTTTGGTGGTGCACTGTTGTTTGATATGGCCAATTCTGGACAAGTTACATCGAATCAACAAATTTATAAAGAAAACAGAGAAAAAAAGGAGAGAAAAATATACGGAATATCGAATATAAATAGTACGGTACATAACTGAAGTCATGAGTCATCATGAGTGTAGCGGTGAGTCGCGTTTCGATTTTATATTTTATTGGAAGATAAATTAAATTTAATTTAATATATTAAAATCTTTTATTTTAAAAAAAAAAAAGGGAATAATGTGTTTGATACGATGTTAAGTTGTCAAGAATTAGCCACATACATAACAATCATGTTTCAGCTATGTTAGTTAGGTGAGGTTGTGATATTAAAAATACATTAATGATATACAGTATAAGCAGATGACCTAGTGTCAAGTCACTCCGAATATCTCGGAATTCGATATTGCATGTTGAGTGAGGGAGCTCAACACTGCGCTTTGTCTTACTAAAAAGGGGAAATAATTTAAATAACCATTTTTCCGCGTGGAAATCGATCCCACAACCATCGTGTTTGTGTCCCACTGTGATTCGATAGATAGATTAAATAATTTGTTAAAAAAGCATTTAGTGCAAAAGAAAAGTTTTTTTTTTTAGCTTCACGCTGTATCCCGCACACAGCAGGGTAAGCAGAGGGAACCTAGTGTTAACACACTCCGTTCCCCACTTTCCGCCGAATTCGGAGGCTTGCGTGTTAAGTGGCGGAACTTAACGCCGCGCTTTACCTCGACACCAGAGCGAAGAAAATATAATTTCCACTCCTCAGGTGGGAATCGAATCCACAACCAGTCGCTTACAGTCACACTTGTGCCACTGGGCCACGACTGGCCACAAAAAGTTCCTCAATGTGTTAAATTGATTATTGCATTTAATCTTCATCTATATCCCTTATTATTGAGCAACTACATTAGTCACTTTTCATACTATATAATGATGCATTGATTATGTCTAAGTGGAATTTTGTCAGACAGTAAACGTAATAGTCATGGGTTCGATTCCCAGATGGAAGAACGACTCTATTTAAATTTTTGTTATCCCTTATAGTTACTTTCCCACACATGAAATTAATATGAAGAACTACGTGCATAAAGCAAAATTAGTATAATGACACACGTTACCATGGCAACGCATACATTACGCGTCAGCTACTAGTCGATATACCTATTAAGCAGAGTAAAGTAAATAAGCTAACCTGATTCAGTGTGTGTGCTTTGTATGTGGCGGACCCACTCAGCCGGGTTGGGGAAGTGCTTCTGACAGAGATCGCATTTTAGCAACGCCATTGTTTCTTCTGTGTCGTCGCTCTGTTAAAAAAATATAATCTTATATATTATACATTATAAATTTAAAAAAAAAGGTTTCTTTTTTGTTTTTATAGCGATAGTGGTAAGTCATAGTGGTACTAATGGTGGTCACAAGTAGTAGTACTGGTGGCGTGTGGTACTGACGGCGGAGCGGTTCTTGCGGGGTCTCGGGTGGTGGTAGTCAGTACCGGTAGAGGTATGTAGTAGTGTTAGTCAGTAGTACTGGTGGTCACTAGTAGTGTGGTCAGTAGTGTGTGTGGTACTCACGGCGGAGCGGTGCTTGCGGCGTCGCGGGTGGTGGTGGTCGCGCGCGTGGTGCTGCACGTGGCGCACCCACGCCGCCGGCACCGTGAACACCTCCGCGCACAGCTCGCACGCCAGCGGACTGTACAACTGCACCAACACAGGGGAAATAAATATTCAAAATCTTTATTCAAATAGACTTTTGGAAGCACTTTTTAATGCACTTTTGAATCGTCGGATGTACATAAGCTACCACCGACTGGCAAGGCAGTTCTGCTGAGAAGAGCCGGCCAGAAACTCAGCAGTTGTTGTTTTCAAATATAAAATTTCCATTTTATTATTTGATACAATGGTTAGCTAAACCGGCATTGGACTCTAATCAGATTCATTTCACGCATACGCCTAAATACATACTTATATATAAATTCGCGGTAACCCTCGAAGGTGGATTATTTAAAAATTTATTAGCCTAGGTTCAACCTTGGATTATGCTAAAATTCATTACAAATCGGTCAAGCGATTTAGATTTTTCATATAAACTTTCATCCCCTATTTCAACCCTTTAGAGGTGGATTTTTGAAAAAATAAGTAGCCCCTGTTGTTTTGTGAAGTTTGACCCTGGATTTTTTACTACTTTCACTTAAATTGGACCGACAGATTAACCGTAAAAGTTTTTTAAATAGAATTTTTTATTATACATTTCAACATTACTATTATAGAGGCCGTCATGACGCAATGGACAGCGTCTGACTTTAACCGCGATGATTGTGGGTTCAATTCCCACTGTAGGAAATGATTATGATGACCTCTAATAAAATACATACTTTTTAGATTTCTAGAAGTTTGCAGGGTAAACTTATTTTTTTTTTATTAGTAGAATACAAAGTCATCTAAGGAAAGAATACAAGGTCAAACATATCTAACCAGGATGAAAAAATTAAATATAAAAAAATCCTCCAAGCAGTGATTAAAGCCCCTAATAAACAATTGCTTAAAACCAGATACAATATAAGATAATATTTTTATATTATCACTTACAAATAAAGGCTCGTAAAATCTATATTTTTTCATACCAAACTTTCCTCTTCTATTTCCATATCATCTATAGGTTCGGATTTGACACTCATTTCAGCTTGAAACATCTCTGCAATGGATCTTTCTTCTTCCTCGATACTGCTTGCATCCCACTCTGGCTCATCTTTTATTTGAGCCTCTATATTTATATCTGTGGTGCTTTGGGAAGATTTTTCTAAAAAATAACATATACTATATTAAATAATATCATTATAAAAAAATAATTTTACATAAAATACCAGATAAACAAATAATGTAAGAATATATATGTCTTTAAGGCATTATTTTTTTCCTTTCATACTTTTGTATTATATGTTGGATGCTGTATCAAAACAAAACAATAAAAATATTTCAACAACAATCTCAAGGCAAAGAACACTACAATACAATAATCATCCATCATGGTACAGTGTGATAGTATCTGACTGACTAATAGTGACTGATTGTAGGTTCATTTTCCACTCAGAAGACTAATCATAATTTAATTATTTTCATTTCTCCATTCTGGTAGTCAAGACAAAGCACGGCGTTGAGTTCCGCCCCTCAAACCAATATATTTCCAATTCAGGCTAAGAAGTAGAGAACAGTGTTTTGACACTAAGTTCTCTCTGTTTAAAAAACCAATATCATACAAAATCCACTCACTAGAACTAATGGAAGCATTATCCTGTTCATCATTATCTTTACTTTCCTCATTTTCAGTGGTATCAGTCTTTTGCCGTTTCCCATATTTTCTTTCAGCGGCATGTCTCCTCAATATGCGTGGGGGTGGAGTGTCATCATTCTCTTCTACGTTAGATATAGTGATGGTAGATGAAGGTGTTGGTGCGGTTATAGTTGTGGTTGTGTCAGTAGTAGGAGCGGGGGCAACCAAAATAGTCTGACCCTTCGGAGCCCCTGGACGTAATTGTGTTCCTTCAGTTGTCTTGATGAATACAAGCTTGGGGGGACCGATGAACATTGGCCTGTAATTTTAGACTATTTTAATATATGTGTAGTAAATTATTTTAAATAAATGTTTTAGTAAAATACTTTAAGTACATACACTAATAATTATTTATAATTTATGTAGTTAATAAATGAATTATGTAGTTTAATTAACTTTAAAAGTATGATTTAATTTGTTAATTAAATGTAATATTTTTTTTCTGGTTTTCACAGAAAAGTGACACAATTATAAGCCAGTGTGGAGTGCTAGCAGTACTAAGAGAAAAAAAGACCTATTGTAGAGATGTGTCAAGGTGAAATTAATTTAGAATTACTGATAAAAAAATGTTTTTTTAATGTTTTAATATTGGCTAATAAAAATAATACCTTGTAACTCCTCCTTGCTGCTGAACAGGTGTAAATGTTTTAAGTAGCTTATCATCTTTCTTAACAGTAATCTTAGGTGTTTCTTCAGGTTTTTTCGCTGGTTTAGGTGCATTAGTTGTGGTGGTACTGGTCTTCTCAGCTGGTGTAGAGTCTCCTCCAGCCTCATCTGTCTGTCTCCAGAGACCTCTGATCTTGAGTACCTCACCAGCTTTCAATACAGTGTCTAATACTTCATTTGAGACTGTTGTTTCACCTGAAAATATATGTTTAATTTAATTTTATTATATAATAATAGAGATATGGATTACATAAGTAGTATGTGAGATTAAATGGAAAGATTAGTAATTATATAAGTAACTTGTTTATTTTTGTTAATCTAAACTGCATAATTCAGAATATGACATTTGCATTATAGGTCAATATAAAATATTTACGAACTTTTCACTCTATATATTAAGGAAAGATATTATAAGTAATGCTATTACGGCTGTAAAAACATTGTTTCTACTTATACCGGCGTAGACGCAAAGGAAAAAGCATATTACTAATTAAGTTAAAAGGAATAAATAATAGGAACTATGTGTGTAGACTTTAAATACGCACCTTTATACATATACTCAACCAGTATCTTAAGAGCTTTGGTTGAAATTTCTGAAGGCAACACTACGTACAGCATTCCTCCCATACGGGTCACGGTACGCTGTCCTTCGAACAAGCTGCATAAGTATACACTGCAGGAGCTTAGGATAAACTTGTGAGCCGGGATTTGCGACCCGTCCATTGTGCATAGAACTACATCTGTAAATCTCTCCGACCGCAGCAGGGCCGCCACAGAACCGTTTAAATGAGAACTGTGAGAGTGCCATTTTAACTGATACGTGTCCGTCGACGTCATTCTATATCATTTTCAATTTTACTTGCACTAAAACAATTTAAAAATATTTAATTTACTTTTACAAAAATCAATAGCTGTATTGTTTACAATAGAAACTATTGCCAAAACATTGGCTCTACTAAGAGTTTCGAACTCACTTTATTCTCGAATGATACATATAATTCTGTGTCACAGTTATTAATTTATGTTAGCAGAAAAGAGCTGAAGAAAAGATTGTTGCTTAGATCACGAAATTATTTTAGTCATCTACAGTATAAATATAAAAAATATAAAATTGAAAACTATAAGAACTATTTATTTAAATTACAGCACCATAGTAGGGGTAAACGGTTTTCGTTAATCAAAACAAATAATAATTATAAAACGAACAACAAAAACTTTTCCAGCCAGTGTTTACTAAAACAAATTATTAAATAATTTAAATTATTAACATCACGCACAACATATCGAGCAATTAAAAAAAATCGATAATAATATTACATAAAAAATTGACTTCCGGCATTACCTTTTTTAAATAATCCCAAAGTTATACCAACAAAAACTGTAACGAAACGACATTATAACAATATGTCAGCATTAAAAATCACTCAACAAAACACTTTTAAATTTATTGTAATGCGCGCAACCACCGCGTGCGATCCTCGAATCCGGTGTGCGGCGGCTGCGGCTCTAAAATCGATAGAATTCGTATTGATTTAACGCGAAAAGCGGGGTTGTTTTATCTGATCGATCCACGGGCGCGTCGCGTCGGCCGACCAGCGTCGGTGCGCGCGCCGCCCTGCCGCCTGCACTGCCCTACGCGGTACGCCACCCTGTTCACGCGCAAACTATAAACGCACCTATTGTTATATATCTACACTATCCGACCTAGGGACTAGGGAGACTATTTTGTCATCGAGTAATCATGTATTTATAAACGTTTGTCACGATGTACAATTTTTTTGAATTGACTTTTTTTATTATTTATTACGTTTGTGACACTCGTAATAGTAATTTGGCATTACATGTCAATGTCAAAATACAAATAAATTTAAAAAAGTATTTTTTTTCTATTGATCTATTCGTAATGTCATAATTAATTGCTTAAATCATTTTTTGACAATTACACTTAAAGTAGCTAATATAGAAGTTCATGAATCCACTTATACACATAGAAACTAATTATCATATTATTGATTTTCCTTACAAATTGCATAATAGCGTACATAATTTACTAAACCACTTTCCTTCTTGATTGTCCTATCCACTGCAGACGAAAACTGAATTGCCGTCTCGTTTTGCTTAGTCGAACTTTTTAAAGCCTATCCTTTAGATATTTCATTTCTCGTAAAAACACAGATTTTATAATACGTTTAGGAAGTACTCTAAAGACTTTAAAATATTTTAAATAATATTTAGAAAGAGTTTTCAGGGCGATTTCGTAACTAAACAATACCTACATATATTATTTGTGACCTTACTAATCAGAAATTTCTTACTTTATAATATTAATATTATAAAAAAAAATGACATGAAAAGACATAATAATTTCTTAAATGATTTTTACTAATTCAGATATAAGTATTAAATAATCAAATAATAATATATTTCATGTTATGGTGATCACTTCAATTGCAAACTTAAAATATTAATTATCGTAAATTATCTCCCAAACAGAACGATCGTTTCTACTTAAAGATTAAGCCATAAAAGTCCTGGTTAAACTACAAAGTATAAATTAGAATACCAGCAAGTACATTAGGGATCTGCCAGTCAAACTCGTCAAAATCGGTTCAGCAGTTTCAGTGACAGTGAAGCCGGATACCGACAGATATATAAAAAATAAAAAAATATATTGTTTTGGTAAATTACGTATACCGTGAAAACAGATACGGTTATTTTAATATTTCAAACAGACACTACAATTTTAGTTATTTGTATTTATACAGCTGCAGTACTCAATATGGGCTGTAACATCCTTCAAAGTGAGAGAAAAGTGACGAAAAAGACGAGTCGTTCTGTCTCACTAGTTTCTCTATCTTAGTTGCGTTATAATATAACAGAAAAAAAAATATTGCAAAAGGTAAATACTAGGAACCGCCTCTATGCTCTGCATGGCGGGAAGAGCTGAGCGAAGTACATATTTAATGCTAATTGACTAAAAATTGCAGTGTGAAAACACTGTTTTCTTAATTGACTAAAAATAGCAGTGAGAAAACACAAAGTAAATTGAAGGTTCGAATTTTTCAAATTTTATCGCTCCGGCAGCTAGGTGAAGTGATGTCAAGTGGGCGCACGAGCGATTTTAAAACGTTCCACAGCAGTAAACCTATGGGCATTTTTTGAACATTTAATTACCATTTATTCAAAAACTACAATTACAATTGTGACCAAAAAACTTCACAGCACACAAGACACTGTGCTCGATATCCCTGCCAAATTTCAGAGATCTTACAAATAGGCCAGGAAGAATTAAGCCACAACGAAACACAATTTTGACCAGTAAGAGCTTCACAACGCTTAGCTCAATAAAGAATGTTATTTCAGATCATTATTACACAGACATTGTCTTTACACCACTTTTACACCACTAGCCCGTTCTGTGAGGACCTGCCACAATTTGCAGTGAGAGATCTTATTACTTGCCAACTGGACTATATATCTTCTAGGACGATTCCGTTTTCGTGAGCATTATTATTTTTTTTAATCTATATATCACTTGTGATTAGGTACATATAACAAAAGTACCTAATGTCGTAGCGCAGCTGAGGCCGTTATGGCGCAGCGGGACAGCAACTGGCTATAAACGCATTTTTTGGGTTCGACTCCTTCTCTGGAGAAAGATTATATTATTTTCATTTCTCCGCTCTGGTACTTAGGACAAACGCGCAGCGTTGATTTCCGACTCTCAACTCGCAATGGCTCGACTGCGGGCAGAAAGTAGAGAACGGAATGCCTTGACACAGAGTAGTCAGAGAGCTGACTACTCTGATTTTCGTGAGAGCTTACAGCCACCAGCTTGCTCCTGTAACAATTTTACAAAATGATAAATAATTAAAGGTCTAAAAAGGTTCTTGAGGCACAGTGGGATAGCGTCCGACTGGAAACAGTTGTAGTGGGTTCGATTCCCACGCAATAATTGATTCGTGCCAACATTTAATATGCAACATCTCGAATTCGGTTTACATGTGATTAAGTCTTAAAGAGAACAAACTTACTACTTTAATAGTAGCTATTATAATTTCGGGCACAAGTTTCAATGTCGAAACTGTGAACAGGAATAGTTAAAATAAAGTCATAAAATCCACACAAACGCAGTTGCGAGCATCAAATAGTTTTTAATAAATCAATAGAATTCAATAATAACTAAATAATATAATAACCGTATTACAGCTATAGCAAGTCACCCTCGCGGGGCGGGAGTCGTGAATCGCGTGCGCAGACGATATTGATTTTTCTACCCCGGTACCCAGCAAACGCACGCATTTTGTTTCCCTATTATAAATACCTATGTATAAAACTACTATGTTCTCATTAAATGCTGACATAGACACAACACAGTTAATACTACTGGGTATAGAATGATAAAATTTAGTACCTTGGTGGGCGTAGAAGGAACTCTAAAAAATAACTTTCCTAAAATTACGCAAGAAGGAAAAAAAGAGGTTTCAAACTCTATATTTTATCAAAACTTATGTACAGTAGGTACATAGAAATTGATGTAGTATCACTTATAAAAGCTAAGGGCGATAACTCAAACACATATTATAATTAAGTATATCTCTACAATATATTATACAATTTAGTATTTATTTATATTTGCTCGGACTATCTAGAAATGCATTCTAATAAACCGGTGAGTAAAGGTTACGGCTCGAAATATTTTAAAGTGCTGTTTTCGATGACTTTTATATTAACAATGTATTTCATGTGAATTACTTTTTATATTACCTGCCAATGTATTTTATTTATGTACACAAGAGTAATACCGAAAATGTTTATTTCTCGGAACCAAATCTTTAAAATGTTATGTTTTATATAAAAAGAAATATAAATCCGGAACCGGAAAACATACGGAAGAAAAGAGGAATCATTATTAAAACAAAGATAAAACTGATACGAGCTTTTTTCCCTATCTTCCTGTATGGAGGAGAGACGTGGACGATTCTGGCTAGAGAAAGACAAAGCATCGATGCATTAAAATGTAATGCTGGAGACGTATGCTAAGGATACCCTGGACTGCGGAACGCATCAACGCATTGATACTAACGCAGCTTAAATAAAAACTCGCTTATCAACAACATGCTAATAGCACTCTCTATCTATCTTATTTTAGCCACACAACGCGTAATAATACTTGCAAATACGGAAGGTAAAAGATCACAGTTGCTCACAAATGCAATGGACGGATCCTATAAAGGAATCTTCATCTTTCAAACTCCATACTATCGCAAGAGACGGGCTGGATAGAACCCAGTGGAGACCAGATTATCCGCTCCTGATGCAAAATTGTTACTGGTCACGATCATCAGGAATGAGCGAGGTAGTTAGAGAGGACCTAGTGTGCGTGTGAGTGTCAACTCTTATCCACTTTCGTTACGAAATTAGACGCTGTACCACTGCGCCACGATGGCCTCTCTATATTCTTAATTATTTTAATGAGGTGTAAATATTACAACTCATTACGAAATTAAGACGCAGTTATAAAGTTATTACGTTTTAGTTATAATGATCTTATATTTTATATTTTTCACTTAGCAGACACACACGTACGAGTTGTTAGAAAAATGCCTGATGAAGTCGCTTCTGAAAATTTGCTTAAGGATTCTGTGCATTTTTAGAGTAAACGGAAAAAATAGACGAGATGTTTATCTTAAACATGTGATTTTAACAATATTGCAACCAATTGCTGTTGTTTTCAACAAATTGCATTTTGAAATCAGATAATAAAAAAAGTTTTTACTTTTCAAAAACTTTATCATATTTTATTAATTTTAAATAGCTTTTTAATTATATCTATAGATCGATTTAATTATAATTACAGAGAAAACTTTATTTGTGTCGTGAATTCGTGACAATAAATAATTTTGAATTCTATTTCTTCCCAAATTAATTCGTAATACAATCCCTTCTTCCATTTAAAAACTTTACTACGTATATATATTGCAATAAAAACTTAGTATGATATATTTAAATCATAATCAGGGAAATGCATTTTGTTTGAAAAGATTATCGCTTTAAGTTTTGTTGGCAAAGATTGACGATGGATGGCACCACACGATCATCGACATGCAGTATCTAGAAAGTAGCGATAGCGAAGCATAGAGATGTCGCAATGAGCATGAAGCGTTTAAATAATCAAAAAGACGTAATTTTACTGAAAACTAAAATTCTAAGTGTATATGAATACCAGTAATATCTTAAGCCAAAATTAACTAATTTAAAATAAATAAAGAACCTAAACGCCATCGTTATGTTTATTTATGATTTCTTACTTATGTTTGAATTTTTAAGTAAGTTGAGATAATATTATGATAATTTGTCGTATTATACGAAATTTTAAATATTGATAATATAAAATATTTTTTAACAAAACATATTATAGTTTATGTATTCAACTTTTGTTGCTTGACAGTGATGACGCTTCTCAGTTGTCAAGCTGTCACAGGCTGTCACTTTACAGGATAATAACTATGTCGGTCTACATGCTAGA
This sequence comes from Dryas iulia moderata, assembly GCA_019049465.1. Taxonomy (NCBI): domain Eukaryota; kingdom Metazoa; phylum Arthropoda; class Insecta; order Lepidoptera; family Nymphalidae; genus Dryas; species Dryas iulia. Next base: position 13,433,754 of record CM032425.1, read on the forward strand.
ATTCATGAATTCATGAATTTGTTGTTATAATAAATGATATTTTTACTTTGTATTTTTTGAAAAAATATTTATATAAGCCAAATTTATTAAGATGACTTCTCAAAACAAAGTTACTTCACTATCGGCGGATCTAAACAATTTTATTTACGGTGTATCAAGACGAAATTTTCAGAATGCACCGGAGTTAACAAAAATTGGTATTTCTTTACTCAAAAACTTTCCTGCTGCAAGAGATGCTGTTTTGGAATACTTTGCTATGGTTTTTCATGATGCTGTTAATGTTTCACTCAATCAGGGAGACTATGAGGTTTGTTTTTATTAGAATATAGAATTGATACTAAATGTAAACTGATTCACATATGAAGTATAAAATTTTGGTAATAATTAAAAAAATATTTGTGTATGCTGGAGATGAAGATATAACAGTAAACTTTACAAATTAATTATTAATTACTTTAAATATATTTACATTTAAAAGATAATTAATTAATAAAATATATCAATTAGGCCATATATTTTTTAGTTCGTCACTAATATTATAAAATATTATATTTTAGTCTGATTCATCAGCAAACAGTTCACTAGAAAGTGTAAGTATGATTGGTCCTGAGCTGTGTAATCTGGGAGAATCCTGGGCTCCATTTATTGCTCCTTGGTGTATTAAACTTATTATGGACATTGCTACAGACAAAGCTAATTTGCCAAGTAAGTTATTTCTTCTATGTACCTATAATATAACATTTTATTTTTCTATTTGTTTTTGGTTTTGTATTAAATTATATTTTTAGATACAACACTTCAAAATACTGATCCTGTGAGAGTACTGTTGGATATAACAACTCAAAATCTGACATTGTTGAATGCTGAAGAGAGGGCTAAATGCATTGATATGATGTTGGGTATGTGAACAATTTATTTTTATTATCATACATAGGTATAGTTTTTATGTTAAACCTGTTAATGTCAATAGAAAATAAATTACTCTATAGAGAGTATTAAAAGTTATTGGGTGTTATTAAAAAGGAGCTAAAAACTGTATCTTGTGTAATAGGGCTGCCATTATACATACTTTTATTTGCTTCACATTTATAAGATTTCCATATATTCATAGATGGCTATGAATGTATGCCAATCTTATAATACATATTGTTTACATTCAACTTTAAAAATTAGCTTTTGTAAAGACAATCTTTTTTCCCATGGGTCTGATGTCCTTGCTTATACTGATGCCAATCAATAATGAGGAAATATTTTAAAATATGACATTTTTAGAAAACATATTTATATTCTGCAACAATTTTATATGTTTTCTAAAACTGTCTTTTTCAGTTTGCTAAGTATGTGAACATAAATTTAAAACTATTAAACAATAGAACTATTTTCAAATATATTTTGTGACTATTAACCCACAACTATCACAATGCAGTGGGCACTAATTAAACTATAATTTTATACTAAAATAATTAGTAGAATAAACATTCTCAAAGTTGCAATTTCATAAATTACAGGATGCCGAGCATGTTCATGGGCTGTAGGGTGGGTAGGGCGTGCGGAACCAGCGCTAGTAGCGCCTCGTGCTTTGGCTCTCAGTGCAGATGCGGCTAGAGCAGTGCTCGCTCATCTGGCTAACCATCCACCTGCATTGTTTCATGTTAGAGCGGCCCTTGTGGATTTGTTTCAAGTAAGTAGTTTCTTTTTGTATGTATATTCTTTATAAGATATTATCTGGAGGATAGTTCAATTTTCTTTTAATTTGTTAAAACAAATGGTTTAATTGAGCAAACAAATGCCGTTTTTATGTTATCAAAAAGTATTCATTAATTCTGTGATCAACAATATAATATGTACAAGTGATTTTTATTTTCGGTTATATAGTACATTAAGGTTTACCCTAGTGATAAGAAACTCCGTTCTTTATCTTCCACCCTAGTCTCGGGCATTGCGACGAAATTCAATGTAGCGCTTTCTCCTTTTGAAATTTAAAAAAATAATTATTATTATACTTCGTAATGCTTTTAATAAATCAAAATTTAAAATATATGCTAATCTATATAATTATTTCAGGAGGCCATAAGAGAGGATAGTAGAGCGGATAGAAAGCGTGACGTCATCCCATATTTGCTGACTCTAGCGTCTAAATCTGATATAGTATTGAAAGCTTTAACACAAGATATTGAGCAAACGTGTAAGTATCTATTTGGTGATTTAGAAATAAAAAAATATGGAGGAACATTTAAATGATTTGTATTACATATATTTATTTTTTATTTAATTGGTATGTTCTGGAATGTCCTATTTCTGTTTTTTGTCCCTGTCAAAGATTAAATATTTTGTATAATACATTGTTACTAGGTTTCAGTCGCTCATATTTCGAAAATTCGATATATATAAATAAAAATAGCAATAAGAATGGTTCATGATATGATGATAAAGGAGAACCAAATTAATTTGATATTTACTAAATGAAATAAAACCAATAGTCAATAATTAATAGAAAAAAGTTTTCGTGGCACGAACCTGTGACTGTAAACGACTGGTTGTGGGTTCGATTGCCACCCGAGGAGTGGAAATATTTAATATTTCCATTTCCTTCGCTCAGGTATCCGAGGCAAAGCGCGGCTTTAACTTTCGCCACTTAACACACAATGCCTCCGAATTCGACGGAAAGTGGGGAACAGAGTGTTTTAATACTAGGTTCCCTCTGCCCACCCTGCTGTGTGCGGGATACAGCGTGAAGTTAAAAAAAAGAAGATATATTTTTGTTCCTTTTTTGTTTTTTTAATTCATTCGTATATTTCCTCAGTGACGGATGAAGTGGTGGATCGTCTGGTGAATATATCGCGTTCCGGCCGCGGCTGGGAAGGCGTAGGCCCATCTACTATAGTTTCTTTATTACTAAAAGCGGATGTGAGATGCTTTCTATTGGTACTGCGTCATGCTCAAAGACATGCGTTCTGTAGACAGTTGTTAGGTGAGTGGTTATTTATTTATATTATTAATTATTATTAGTTTTATAATTAGTCGTTATTGGTTCAGTGTATCATTTGATCGTAAACGCGATAGTTTTGGGTTTGATCCCCGATTGCAGGAGTTATATTCCAATTATTTCCAATTTTCCACTCTAATAAGACAAAGCGTGACGACAAGTTTCGCAACTTCAACGCGCAATACCTGAACGGAAAGAATAGAGTGTCTTGATATTAGGTGTTATCAGTCATATAACCATGCTTTGCTTAAAAAGCGTAAAAATTCAATAAAAAAAAAATATTATCTTATCAGCGTGGGTAACGAAAATAATTTTAATATATTTAATTTTCTGAGTAGGAATCGAACCCATTCACTTTCACTTGGACAATAATGACGCCTTATTACATTTTATTAATTCTTTTAAATATTTTTTCAGAACATCTATTACAAAAACTAGAATATGAATGTCTTTTCCCGGATTCGAACCTGCCGCTAGTGATGAGCGCTGCTGAGGAAATCGACGTTATAAGGGAGAAGTTATTGATGGGCAATCAACTTGAACAGTATTCTATAGCCAGGATACTTATATTAGTTTGTGAGTATAATTAATTTAATTTCTTTTCCTTTATTTTACTTCACACTTTTCCTATATATAAGGATACGCAGGAAAACCTGGTGTCAAGATACTCCTCCATATTCTGCTGAATCCGGCTACTTTGTCTTGCCACCAAAGCGGAGAATTGAAAGTAATTTTAATATAATCAGTCCTCCGAGTTGGAATCGAACCAATAACCAATCGATATTACAGTCAAACGCTGTCTCACTGCTCCACAAGTGTGAATAAAATTTTTGTACATATACTTTTTCAATAATATTTATGTTTCTTTTTTTAATTTATGTTTTTATGTGTTTTTGTGAACTACTAACTCATTAACTTAAGATTATGTTATACAACTAAATAAGATATTTGTCTTTACTTAATCTTATTTATCAAAGAATAAAACCTAACATATCACAACCAAGGCAGGAACAGAATGTCTTGACACTCTTTATCTTTCTGCTTACACTGTTATGCAAGAAAAAGTGTAAAGCTAAATATTATTTTTACCTAATATATAATAAAAATATATATCTAATTTAACATATTTCAGGTTACAACCTACCATCAGAATTCGTATCGACAATCAGTTATTTGCTACAACACTCAAGAAACGATACAACTTTAGCACTTCTAGTTCGTATAATATCTGGTACAATAACAATGCATACACCAGCCGATACGCCAGACATGAGTATGGATACGGAAAGATATCAGAGTTTCATCAAAACGGGTGTAGAATATGCCTTGAGAGACGCCATGTTGGCTGATACACAGATTAAAAAGTGCTTTATTGACGGCACGGTTATAAAGGATCAGAAGACCTTTGTTCATCATTTTTGTTTGAATATTGTTAAACTGTTGAGGTATGTATTAGATTAGTTATTTTTACAAAATGAGAATTGATGGTTTTTTTAAAGTTGGGGGTTCGAGTCTCGTTACATTTAAGGTTTATGCTATTTTTTAAGAAAATCCTAAGTTTGTGAATAACACTTTAAAATAATCAATTTCTTTTATTTTTTTTATATTCACACTGTATCCCGCACACATCAGAGACACTTACTTTCCGCCGAATTCGGAGGCATTGCGTGTTAAGTGGCGGAACTTAACGACGCGCTTTGCCTTGACAGCAGAGCGAAGAAAATAGAAATATTAAATATTTCCACTCCTCGAGGGGGAATCGAACCCACAACCAGTCGTTTACAGCCACACGTTCGTGCCACTGCGCCACAACAGGCCCCAATTAATATATAATATTTACATAATTCTGCATGAATATTGAAACAATGTTTATTATATGATGTACAATTGGATATTTATAAAGTGTTATTCACGCACTTATAAAGGTTAAAAATTTTTTTTACAAACCATATAAAAATGTGAATGCAACAGGATTCGAATCTGTGCTTCTCGTCCAAATGCTCTGATGTCAAAGCCGTTCAGGCGTTAATGAGTTCTATATACGGATATGTCGAAATTCTTATAAGCTTGTTACAATTTATTACTATAGTACATAGGTACTTATGTATGTTAACAACAAAACTTGTTTGTTACTGTTAGGTGTCAAATGTTTTTAAAAGAAAAAAAATATGTGAACTTTAAAAATGATAACATATCATCAACTTACTATTATAAATTCCTAACAATTCTCTCCGTCAGATGGGAGCGATTAGGTCTTAATATGGGGGTATTACGCGGTCGTGAATTTGCCTCTTGCCTGTCTTATAAAAAACATTTTTTGCAGCAAAATCATAAATTACCGAAATGTTGAATTAGGCGAGTTTAATTATGATAATATTACAAAATCATGACTATTTTTTTAAAATAAGTTTTCCTTCTCCATGGACGCAGCTCCGTGCCTTTGTTGTTCTTGATCTTGATAGTATTTCCTTGTCCTTTATTTTTTTCTTTCACGTCTTTTGTTGCTCGGTTTTATGTATGTATATTAGTGTACTTATATTGGATAAATAGCTATATTGTTATCTTTATATTATTCAATGGTTATTTAGTTTGGTTGCGAGTTTGGTGATCGTCTCGCTGTCTCAACACAAAATCATGTTGCAAAATTCTAATAATTCGCTCCCACCGTATGGGAGAAGTCGGGTCTCGTCGCTGCATTACACAGTGGTGCCCGTCGGACGGGCGGTGAAAGCGATATATATTATGCACTTGCTACGCTTTAACTGACCATTACGTTAAAAACGATCTTTTTAGCAAGAAAACAAAGTTAGCAAAAAAATACTAATAAATCTTTTTTGTAAAAACACAAACATTTTTTTGAAAAAAATAATATTTTTGGCAAGAATGACTTTTTAGCAATAAAATATTAAAAAGATTACACTTAGCATAAAAAATAACATTTCAAATTAGATCGTCTTAAGTATGACGATATGACTCGTCTCATAACACAACACACGCACCCCTCAGATGGGAGCGGTCAGGCCACGTTAGGTCACATCGATTCTGACGATATGACACGTCTCATGATACAAGACTGACGATACGACACGTTTCACAATACAACACACGCACCCCTCAGATGGGAGCGGTCCGGGCGCGTGCCCGCGCTGCGCGGCCGCGCGCTCGGGCGCGCCGTGGAGGCGAGCCTGTTCCGCGTGGGCGGCGCGCTGCACCACTACGCGTCGCTGCTGCGCCGCACTGCGCCCGCCACCATGACCAGCGTGGACGCTATGCCCACTTGCCATGCGCTGGCTGAGGTTTGTATGGTATTTTTTTTTGTTTTATTGTTATTTATTAGTTTCTATTATTATATATTATAAGTATTCGGTCTTAATTTAGTTAGGAATAAACAAACATAGTGAAAGGATATCTTTTTTCTTTACAAATTCTAGTTAACTCAAAGTTACTTTTGTATCTTATCAATAAAACTGTAACAAAATCATTGCAGTTTGAAATGTTTCAATATCTTTCCAGGTTCTAGATAGAGTAGATTTGACTGGCACTAAGTCCCTGCCTCCGAGCGTGGAAGTCATGTTGAAAGTTACTCAAGCTACTGTCAAATATTTCTTTAGATGCATACATGAAGATGGTGAGTTATTTATTATTTACTACGAACAAGACATTCCTCGTAAATTAAAGCATGTTTTTAGTATCTGTATTCTATACTATAATAAAACAATAAAAAATAATTACTACATACTAAATATATTTACCGAAAAAATAATTTAGGGTGATGGAATAGGGTACGAATAAAATAGCTTAAACTTGGCGGAATGTTAAGAGGCTCCGGTGAGACCAAAATGGGCGGTAATATTTAACGTTCAAGTAGGCGACGTTTCGAATTCGGGTCGAAATCTGAACAAGGAGTGTTACTAGGTCCTCTCTACGCTCAATGCGTGAAGTTAAAAATATACAATTGTGGAATACTTGAGATCAGAAAACTAATCCTTTAAAGTAGGTCATTTGCAAAAAAATAATAAATTTTAGGCCAACTTCTTAAACTTTGGTAAATGGAATTGGTATTGTATAAAATCTACACAAACATGGTTATAGGTATCAACTAGTATGTATGTACGGATTTATATAAAACGCTTGGGTTACTGAATGACTCAGTAGATATTTTAAACATATACATTGTCCGAAATGGTTATTAACCCCAGAATAGTGAGACTTTGTTCCTCTTCACATAGCAATATTTTTCTTTTTTTGAGCTTCACTCTGTATTCTAGCAGGGTAGGCAGGGGGAACCTAGTGTTATAGCACTCCGTTACCCTCTTTCCACCAAATTGCATTGCGTGTTGAGTGGCGGAACTTTACGCCCTGCTTGGCCCCGACACCAGAGCGAAGTAAATGGAAATACTAAATATTTCCACTATTCGAGTGGGATCGAACCGACCACCAGTCGCTTTACAGTCACACTTTGCGCCACGATTAGCCCCTCTACATACATAGTAATATATATCTAATTATTCTATTAATTCTAGATATAATAGCAAAACTACGTGGAGTACAAACAGCAAGCTGTCTTCTCCGTAAGCTATGTATACACAGTAAACTAGCTCGTGCGGTCGCCTTACGAGATCTGCTAGAGACTGCCATGTTCAGAGAAGACAAGATGTTTGGCAGCCAAGCACATATTGCTAACACCCTGGCGACGTCCAAGGAGTGGAGCAATGAGGAACTGTTGATACATATGAATCAGAAACATGTGGGTTTTAATTGGTTTTTATTGTTATTTATATAATGAAAATAGTGTAGTGCTCTTTATTTTTGATTCTCTGGAAAGTTTTTTATAAAATATGTCAAAGAAAAATTGGCTTAATGATTTTTTCTTTATATTTTTACATACTGGATAATAAACAGTAAGAGTGCCTAAAAAAATATCAATGATATGTTATTTAATCGTTTTAGTTTTAGTATATGTAAAAATCTATGGTGCAAAAAGAACAATTTTTTAAACTGATTATGAAATAATCATTATAGTTAATAGTTAAATACATTTTTTTTAGGTTTATGTTTTTCTCACATAATTGTCAGATTCAGTTCAAAGACACTAGTTTTTTATTTTGTTATAATTATTAAAGGGTTTTGATTTTTGTTGTTTAAGATATTTTGTTAGTTTATTTTAGACACAATGAGTTTTGCTTGCACTTAAACTTAATATTTTGTTCTGACGATTTCTAAAGAATTTTCAAAGAAAATATAGTTTCTAGACACTCTACTTTATTTTGTTATTATAAGTAATATATAATTATAACATACTTAGTTAATTTATTTTATTTTAGGCACAATACATTTTGCTGGCGTTTTAACTTGATATTTCCTTCTAACTAACACCCTGACTTTATCAACAATTTTTATATAATATTCCTCATACTAACTCCCACATTTATTTTAGATAAACATTTTTTTATACCACCACCACCCATTTCAACCCCCAGGGCCCAATAACCCAGCTGACACAGAGCCACACGTCGGTGTTCCACGCGGGCGTGATAGGCGCGGGGGTGCGGCGCCGCCCGCCCGCGCCCGCCGCGTCGGCCGCGCCCGCGCACAACGCGGAGCTGCTGATGGGCGCGTTGATGGCTTGCATGGTATGGAGAGTGGGGGCTTTTTACTTTTGTTGGGTTTTCATCAGTTTTTAGATCCGTCAATTTTGATTGTAACGAGCCCGCGCGCCTCTCTGTGTATAGCTTGGGGTAGAGACAGGCGTTTCTATATAGCTACGTTTTTATTATATGTTTATTTATTTGTTTTCACCAATATGGAGAAACTATTAAAGAGAATATATATTTTTTTTATTTTTTTTTTTTTACCTTCACACAGTAGGGTAGGCAGAGGGAACCTAGTATTAAGATACTCCGTTCCCCACTTTCCGCCAAATTCGGAGGCATTGCGTGTTAAGTGGCGGAACTTAACGCCGCGCTGGGCCACGACTGGCCACATTATTTTTTATGCAGAATATTTAATTTATAAAAACAAGGCTATGCTAGTTTTGTATTTTTTATTTATTTAGAAATACTTCCTGTTAAATAAATGTAATAATTTACATATTTATAATATAATTATTTCAAATATTATATATTAAATTAATTTACATATTTATAATATAATTATTTCAAATATTATATATACAGGATGGAAATACAGGCATCGTTGAAGGGTCGACATCAATATCACTGCTTTTAGTAGAATTAGTATCACCGGATGTCATGTACAATGGTCTCCCGTGGCCTGATGAAGATTTTACTAAGGTCAGTGTTAATGCCACTTTTTAATATATGTAATGGAATTTAGATACTTTACTAGTAATATTAATAGGAAGAGGTGGCGATTTGTAATTTTTGATTTCCCTCATAAATAACACAATTTTTTTATACGTTTTCTAAAATGTCTTTTTCAACTTACTCGTTCTTTAACGGTCTAGATTTGTTTTTTTTTTATAGCTTCACGCTGTATCCCGCACACAGCAGGGTAGGCAGAGGGAACTTAGTGTTAAGACACTCCGTTCCCCACTTTTCGCCGAATTCAGAGGCATTCCGTGTTAAGTGGCGGCACTTAACGCCGCGCTTTGCATCGATACCAGAGCGAAGAAAATGGAAATATTAAATATTTCCACTCCTCGAGTGGGAATCGAACCCACAACCAGCCGTTTACAGTAACACGCTTGTGCCACTGTGCCACGACTGGCCCCAAGTCTAGTCTAGTTTTATATAATAAATATGTATATGTCGTGGCCATATCGTAGAATCGACGACTTCATGATATCGGTGACAATATCATGAAATGCTTGCAGTTCATGAAATGAACAACTGAAGTTGACGATATCGTTGATTCGTCAACGTTTAACGATTTCGTCATCGACATTTGGCCATATCTTAAAATAAGGTGTCCTTATAATATATTTAATATACATTTAGAGTATGTGCGTAAAACGATCTCATTATATATATTATCTTTGTTTTTAGACAAAAACACTTTCAATTTATTAACAAACAACCTCTCACCCCCCAAACACATATACAGTCGCCGTTCCGTCGCGGGTAAAAAAAAACTACAAAAATCTAAAAAATATTTTATGTAATTAGATTTATTTTGTGTGAAGATACTTAAAATCAAACATGGTAAGGTTAAACTTTTTCTATTTAACAGATTCTTAAGTATATAAAAGTACTTTTTACTATATAGTTTCTTTAACTTATTATTATTATATTGCACGTTGACTGGAATAAAATTAAAATGATTTTATATAAATAACAAAATTTTATTAAGAACAATCTTATTACTTAAAATAAACGAATAATCAATTCCGCTTTTAATAAAAAAAACATATTTAAAACTAAAATGTTGACGTTACAAACAGCTGATATACAAAAAGCGTTTTTAGCGTATCTATCGGTCGTTTAAGTATTTATTTGACTATTTGATCAAACAATATCGACGAATTCATGAAAAAAGCCACGCGTTTAGTTGACCATATCGTTAAACGTTAGGCTGTTATTGATTTCGTCAAACGACATCATGATATGGCCTAACGATAATAGGTCATTTCATAAACTGCGACCGTTTCATGATATATAGTCAACGATTTCATGAAGTCGGCAATTTTACGATATGACCACATATACACAGCAAGAAAGCATGGAATGCGAGTTGTTTATTTAGTTAGTGATTCCGGATAATCTCGCATAATTGCTTGAAAAGCGCAGTATGACTAGCGTAGCATTACTTACGATGATTTTATGTTCTTTAACGATATATTTTTAACCAATTAATTTTATATAATAAGTACATCTGGAGGAGTGGAAATATTTAATATTTCCATTTTCTTCGCTCTGGTGCCGAGGTAAACCGCGGCGTTAAGTTCCGCCACTTAACACGCAATGCCTCCGATTTCGGCGGTGCGTGGGGAACGGAGTGTCTTAACACTAGGTTCCCCGAATAATCGTAATCAAAGAATTAAGGAAAACAAGGACACGAGACCGGGTGTCTGTAGAGTTTGAGTATTTAAATATAAAATAAAACAAAAAAAAAACACTAGGTTTCTTCTGCCTACCCTGGTGTGTGCGGGATACAGCGTGAAGCTGTAAAAAATATAATAATAATAATTTATTTATTTATATACAAACTGATTAGAGTTTTATTTTATTTATTTCCACTATATGACCATGACATATGCATATATGGGTGTCTGTCTGTTTGTGTGTACAGCAAGTGAGCATAGAGCGCGAGCTGTACACGCGCGCGGTGGTGTCGCGCTGCGGCGTGACGCGCGCGGCGCTGCGGCGCGTGGCGCGCGCGCGGCCCGCGCTCTGCCTCGCGTCCGCCTTGCTGCGCGCCACCGCCGCCTCGCTGCTGCACAGGAAGCGCGCTCACGACGGTAGGCGGACGTGTTTAAAAAAACATATCCCGCTGAGTTTCTTGCGCCGGTTCTTCTCAGGTCTGAGGCATTAAATTTAGTGAACCGGTGGTAAACTATTTGACGTTCAAAAAATGAAGCTTGTAACTTCTTATTTTTAATTAATAAAATTATTTGACTTTAACTTTGTTTGTTTGTCTGTTTGTAAAGAGAGTTGCTTTTGTAGAGTTTCTCTTGTTAAAGTAACAGGAGATAGGTGGTAAATAGTGATGTTGTTAAGGAAAAAGGAAATTCGAACCTGAGTCAAATTATTTTATTAAAAATTAATTTAATTTTTTTTTTCATATTTTTTTGCTTGACGCTATATGTGTGTCACGTACTCAACGTGGTCAGAGAACGTAGTGTTAAGATACTTCATTCATCAGTTTCACCCGAATTTGGCAACACATTACTTATTAAATGACGGTGCTTAACGCCGCGCTTTGCCCGGATACCAGAACAAAGGAAATAAAAATATTAAATATTCCTTCAAGGAATCGAACCCACAACTAGTTACAATTTGTGCTGTTTCATTTTTTTGAACTTTAAACAATTTAAAATTAATGCCTCACACCTGACAAAAACCATTGCTAGAAACTCAGCGGGACTTTTTTTTTAAGTCAATGTTGTAATTTATTATATTTGGTGCTTTTTTATCTTTTTTTATAGATTTTGTATGTGATTTTTCTTGTTGAGTGAGTTTTAAAATGTGTTATGGATATCGTATAAAGAAACTAACATCTAATTATATATACAGACCGACATACACAATCAGATGAAATGGCGCGAGAGTTGTCCGCCTTGACAGAACTGCTGTCAGTGATGACATTAGGACAGTTACTGCCTCATCCTTTGAGCCATATATTGGAATTGGCGCCGGAATTGACAGCTAATGAAGTAAGTAATTATTTTTTTTATCTGTGATCATTATAAAATATATTAAATGAATTAAAAAACTGACATTTTATATAGTGGACTTTTTTGTCATAAATTAGTTATTTTATTATATTTTGAATTAAAGCTGTTTTTGTAAACTGTGTTTTATCTGTATATATTGTGTATGAACGCAAATAAGAAATGTAATTACACACACAGTTTTAATATTTATAAAATGTCACTTTGTTTTGAAATTTAATCATTATATTGAATATAAATTGTTAGTTTTTCTTAATCACTTTTATTAAACAATAAATCAGTAACGGGAGTATTGTATAATATAATCCAACCTAGTTAACATGTGTTTTATTATGAAGTAAATTATGGTTAAATTTAAAAATTATGACAATTAATTGAATTAAAGTTATAAGAGCAATAAACTCTGTAATAAATGCAAATATATTTTTATTAACTAAATTTGACCTCTATTTAATTTTTTTTTAAAATAGTTGAAATTATAGAAATAACTTATATCTCTTTGTTATAGATCGTCCAAGTGTTAAGAGATTGTGTATGGAACTACACGCGGGACCACGTGCCTTCGCCAGCGTTATTCACATGCGACTCAACAGGTTATTTAAACTTTGTTTTTGATATATTTCTATGAAAATAATTAAATAGAGGTATAAATAATCATGTAGTTGTAGATATAGTCACGGAGTGTGACAGCGTCTGACAATAGAGACATGGTTACGGGTTTGATTTCAATTCGGTGGAATTATTATAAATTTATTATTTTTGTTTATTTTCCTCTGGTAACCAACATAAAGCGTGGTGAATCAGGCATCTCGAAGTCTGATGGAGGGTGGAATTTCTCGAAGGTTCTTTCTGTTTACTTTTCCTACCATGCGGGAAAATGCGTAAAGCTGTTAAAAAATATAAAAGAGAGAGAGAAAGAACTAATTGATATTCGAATACTACTAAATAGTTTAGTGTGTAATTTTACTGTTACCGAGTTATTAGTAAATACGTAAATAACAAATGTTTAAACTTTCTAGGTCTTCATTGGCGTGATCCATCAACTTGCAAGCCTCCAGCTACATACACAGATACATTACGACTTATCATACAAAAAAGAATATCGAAATTGGGACCTCTATATCCTATCATGTTTTTAAATCTTGAAAAAGATAGCTAGATTATGTTTTAGATATTTTATTTTAATTTGATTTGACTATTGTAAATATTAATTATAAGGAAAATAAAGTGCCTATGAAATTTTATGTCTTTTATTATAGAGTTTAATATTTTGTCCATGTGTATCCATTTACATTCCTCGAGTATTCCTGACCGAGTTGGATTTTTATAATTTACTAAATTGCGACGTTACAACAAGGAATTAGGCATTTTAGTTTAATAATTTTAAGAGTTGATCTTTAATTGGTTATTTTCAAAAGTCAATAGTATTAATATTAACTGCAAACTGCTAAAAATAATAAATAGTTTTGGAACAGAAACTAAGAGAAATACACCTTTAATTATTTTCTTAATATCCTAGAGATTCTGGCATAGGTACATTTTATGAAAAAAAAAAATGATTGTGTGCAATTATTCAAGTGAATTGGACAGCAAAAAGTGAATCAGATAAAGATTTGAAAGCTAAGAAGCGTTGTAAGGTTTTCTTATATTTATATAGATAAATAGATACAACAGATGAAGCTAAGAAAGGTGATATTATTTTGTTTCCGTTAGATTTGAAATTTCAATTTTTAAAAACGATTTTACTTTGCATTATCTGTACTTAGCAAATGTCAAAGTCAAAATAACATGTTTCGGACGTCAAATTTACAATTAAAAACATCAAACAATCGGAAAACCCAAGTTGCAGTATTGTATTTTATTTTCTATTCTCATTATATTATTTAAGAAATAACAACACAGTACACATATTTCATTCCCTTTATCATATAAAATAAAAATAAATAATCATGAGTGAAGAAGAAGCACCTAAACCAGTCTGCCTTATAATATTAGGTTAGTATTCCTACATTTTTGATATTTAGCCAAAGGAAAATAAAACTTATAAAGTTATTTTTCTTACTTTTAAGGTATGGCGGGTGCAGGAAAAACTTCGTTTACAAGACGTCTTGCAGGAAAAGTTGTTAATGGTGCTAGACCGTATTTAGTAAATTTAGATCCGGCTTGTCGAGAAGTTCCATATCCTGCTAATATAGGTAATTAACAAATTAATCATGATACTAAACAATTCAGTATTTGTTTTTATTTTAGTACACATATTTAAAGTTATTCCTATATTCTTTTTCTAGACATAAGAGATACAGTAAACTATAAGGAAGTTATGAAACAGTATGGACTAGGCCCCAATGGTGGTATTGTGACTGCGCTAAACTTATTTTCAACAAAATTTGGACAAGTTGTAGATTTAATAGAGAAAGCTGGAAAGAAACATAAATACTGTGTTATTGACACACCAGGTAAGTGCTACTATAATTTTCTTAAAACTATATTTGTTATTAAGGAATGATTATTTTATGAATTAGGAATGTTGGATGTAGTGTTTTCATAGATTAGACTATTTGGATGTAGATAACAGATATACAATTATTTTGGGTAATGTGGTAGTTTCAGTTTATTTCAGCAATTTTGGTGGCTAATTTATTTATTTCTTTTTGTTTATTATTTTCAACTCATTTGCCTTAACTGTTTGTACAATTTGTTATGGACATTCTTTATTTGGTTACTTCTTTTGTATGAAATGTGTGTTATTTGTATGATAAACCTATCATATGGTTTTCTATTTCCCTACTTATGATAAACATCAGTTACTTTAAAAAACTTACTTTTACTTACTTTTAATGTTTATAGGTCAAATAGAAGTTTTCACATGGTCAGCCTCGGGTACTATAATAACAGAGGCACTTGCGTCATCTTGTCCTACAGTGATAGTATATGTAATGGACACAGTGAGAAGTGTATCACCAGTTACGTTTATGTCCAATATGCTGTATGCTTGCTCGATACTATATAAGACGAGGTTACCTTTTATTGTAGTTATGAATAAAGTAAGTAAATTAAATATTTGTTATGAAGTTATTTGTTATTTTATTATAAGGTTAATTTCAATTGTGATGATGTTTACTTGCAAGTGTTAAATTGTTTGAATGATAATTTTTAAAATGCTCAAAATAATCAATAACTATTTTAAAGCATTCTTTCTTGCCAAATGATTATTCTTAGGAATAAACTTCTTTTTTTTATATGCTTTTATAAAAATGTTTTATAAAATTTTACATTCAAAGTGTTTTAATTTTTTCTCCTTGTTCAGAAAAATTACTATATTAAATCTTGCAATCAATATACAATTGATTCACTTTTGGCAGAAATGTAATAAAAGTTTATTTTAAAACAATATTCTTTCATTATCATGCTATATGCATCAAAAAATATATATGTATCTCATATCTTACAATCATTGTTAGACAGATGTAGTAGACAATAACTATGCAGTGGAATGGATGAGAGACTTTGAAGCTTTTCAAGATGCACTCGACGCAGATGGTGATGGCGAAGGCAGTACATATGTAGGCAATCTTACAAGGTCAATGTCTCTTGCACTTGACTCATTCTATTCTGATTTGAGATGCTGTGGTGTGAGCTCTCATACAGGACAGGTAAATGTATATTAATTTTGTTTAATTGTGTGTTTGTACTATTTTTTTATTATGATGACAGAGTTCTAAGTGAAAGTACTAAATCCATACTAATAATATAAATGCGAAAGTCTGTCTGTCTGTTACAGATTTATGGCTTATCTACAGGTTGTAATTCTGAAATAGGTGATGAAAATTTATATAAAATTAAGACTGTTAGATTGTTTTTTATGAATTTTGTCAGAAAGATAGTTGATGACGCGAGGTCATACATAAGCTACCGATTTTTTTTTTGAGACTAACTCCTAAAGGGGTGAAATAAGAGATGACAATTTATATGATATTTTTTTAGTTGTAACTTAACTTAAGTGAGAAAGGTTGTCTAAAATACGAAGCAGCTGTAGTTGTGCAGTTCGAGCGGGCGAAGCCGCGAACAGACTGCCAGTATTGTATATTTTAGTCTTGTGCACATTAGTAGCACACTGTTTGTATACTTAATATGTATAAAAGTGTATGTTAAAGAAATGTTAAAAGCTAAGAAAGCCTGTGGGCTTTCTCCACGTTCTTTCTATATATTAAATAAACCATATATCATACTCTTATGTCAGCATAATGTTTGTAAAAAGTCTACACTTATTAATATTTAGATAACTACACATTAGAATTTCTTCCTGTTACTAAACTAAAATGTTTCTTTTTTCAGGGTATTGATGAATTTTTCAAACTAGTAGATGATGCAGCAGAAGAGTATGAAAAGTAAAGTATAATAAATTCTATGATTTAATGTCATCTTACTAAACTGTTTTAGTAGCTTTTTTTATTATAGGAATAAAAAAAGACAATAATTTTAAAACTGTCTTGCAATTCAATGCTGCTTTTTATCTAATTAGCCTTGTGGCCAGTCGTGGCCCAGTGGCACAAGAGTGTGACTGTAAACGACTGGTTGTGGGTTCGATTCCCACTCGAGGAGTGGAAATTATATTTCCATTTTCTTCGCTTTGGTATCGAGGTAAAGCGCGGCGTTAAGTTCCGCCACTTAACACGCAAGCCTCCGAATTCGGCGGAAAGTTAGGAACGGAGTGTCTTAACACGTGGCCAGTCGTGGCCCAGTGGCACAAGAGTGTGACTGTAAACGACTGGTTGTGGGTTCGATTCCCACTCGAGGAGTGGAAATTATATTTCCATTTTCTTCGCTCTGGTGTCGAGGTAAAGCGCGGCGTTAAGTTCCGCCACTTAACACGCAAGCCTCCGAATTCGGCGGAAAGTGGGGAACGGAGTGTCTTAACACTAGGTTCCCTCTGCCTACCCTGCTGTGTGCGGGATATAGCGTGAAGCTATATAATTTAATTTAATTTAATTTTTATCTAATTATATATCTTAAATAAGGCCCCTAAATATAGGGGCTTTATTTAAAACTTACGACTAAAGAGTCGTGGCTTGTGGGCACAAAATGTGCCTGTAAACCTTGGGGCTTCGATTCCCACTGGAGGAGTGGAAATGTTAAAATTTCTATTTTCTCCGCTCTGGTGTCGGGGCAAAGAGCGGCGAAAAATTCCGCTACTTAACACACAATGCACTTAACTCCACAATTCGGTGAAAAGTGGAGAACGGAGTGTCTTAACATTCGGTTCCCTCTACCTGCCTTGTAGTTTGTGGGATACAGCAAAAAGCTAAAAAATATATGTTTTAAAATATCACAATTCATATCTAATTTTTCTGAGTGGAGAAAGAACCCAAGCCACTTTCTTACTAGTCACAAAATCATCAATAACATTCATAGAATATTTTTTTAATATTACAGAGACTACAAAGCTGATTGGCTAAACATGAAGGCGGAGAAATTGGAAGAACAGAAGAGGAAAGAAGAGGAAATAAAAAAAGGAGTTCAAGGTTATTGACACCTAAACTAAATTTTTATACTTAAAAATGTGAAAACTGATATACCAGAGCCAAGAAAATAGAAATATTAAATAATTACACTCCTCATGTAAGTGGAAATCAAACTCACAACCTGTCGCGTTTACAGACACAATTTCGTGCCCCTGTGTCACTACATATATAGTGTATGTCAAACATGTGATGCTAGTGACATTTTTAGGAAGCGTATCAAATTTGAACGCAGCGGGATTCGAACCCGCGTTCCTTGTTAACCGATCAAGCGATCTGACCGTTAATCCATGCGCTATAGCCATGCTCTACTAAGTTTCTATATGTTTTCTAAAAATGTCTTTTTATTTTTTTATGTGTGAATGATACTTTAAAATTATTTCAAATACATGCTCATGCTATTAGTGTATTAGGATTTCTTTTTTTGATTATGATATAATTTTATACGACATGCTTCACTTTCCCCTCGAATTTGCTGTGCTTTTTATTGTTCATCATGGCGGAAAATGTATATTACATATTTAATTATGATCATTTCTCCGAGTGGTAATCGAACCTACAACCACAAACAAAAGTGATACTTTTGCATAATTTGAAACATGTTTTGGTAAAAAGGGATCGTATTTTTTCTCCACTTAAAGTATAAGTATTATAAAAGTACGGACTTCTGACTGTAAAATATTATAAAACTAGTAAATACCTCGCGGTTTCGCTGCGTTAAATACATCTTTTATTCCTAATTTCAAGCCCTTATGGATGATTTTTAAAATAATATGTAGATTATATATGATCCTACATGGTCAACTATCATTCTGAGAAAATTCCTCAAAATCGATCAAGGCGTTGATTTTTTATTGTTGAAAAAAAGTTGCCTATACTTGTCCTTGGGTCTTCAAACTATTTTTATTTCGAATTTTATCCAATTTGAGTCGGTAAATTAGCCGTGATGGCGTACACAGATACTGATATAGTTTAATTTATAAGTTTCATTCATTCACAGTTGATGATACAGTGATAGACAAGACGAAATTAATAGAAGAAGTGATGGGCGGTCGCGAAATCAGCGACATGTACTTAAAACATCCCGGAAATGAAAGTTCCAGTGACGACGAAGGTGTGGAGACTCAAGTTGAAATAGGTAAGGCAAGCTTAGGATTATTTTAAAGGATTTTTGTAATTAATTTTATTTATTTTAACTTTTTGAAATTATTAGAGGGCTTTTAAGTAGTTCGTAGCTTATTTTTTGCACATTTTTGACTACCCGAATGAAATTTTTCTTTATATTACACGTTTTTCTATTTTTTTCTACCTCACGCCTTTTCCTATATGGGCAAAATGAACTTAGTGTAACACTCCGTTCCCCACTTCCGCCTATAATGGAGAAAATGCGTCTTTTGTGGTCGAATTCGAAATCGAGCTTTGTTTTAGATACCAAAGTGAATAATATATAATCATTCTCCGAGTGGGAACCGAATCCGGAACCATTGCGTTTACAGTCAGACGCTGGCCTACTGTACGATACGATAAAGTAGAATAAAGTAAATACGGTTACATATTAAATAAAATCACAAATCAAGCTCATTTTTCAATTATTTTTTTATTTAAGTTTTGTTTTTCGGTTCGGTTTTTTTTTCAACCATATATTTTAATTTTTAGACGATAAGAAAGAAGATGTCGCAGCCTTTCAGGAGTTCATCAACAAGCATGTAAGGCCTAACGAGGAAAATAAAACGTAATTAAACACAGTATATGTATATATAATTTAATTTGTAAGTACTTTTTAAGCAATTAAATGTTATAAATATTATATATGTATGCCATTTATTTCTAAATCACAGATTTATTTTCTAAAATTAGTGTCCCCATTGACGCGTAAAGTACGCGTTTCCTTAGCAACGATTACGTCACATTATATTAAGGTATATGTCAAACATGACATGTTTATTATTTATTTTATTAATTTAAAATATTACGAATAGGTTATAGTGGAAGGTATAACGTTTCTGTACTGCTCTTGCATATAAATTATGTATGGCAAATTTAATTATCCTGTACTTTTCGTACTGTATAATTTTTGTCAAAAAGGGGTTCAAAGATTTTCGCATGGACACAAGTATATATAAAAAATCATAAAAAAGTATACAGATATATAATTTACCTAGTTATAATAATAATAAAAATAACTTTCAGACATTACAAAAATGTATAAAAGTAAAAAACATTGGTTAATATGAAATCGGATGATGTGTTAAAGTAAATAATTTAATCTTAAATTGACCAAATTTTTTTGTATGTCACAACAATAAAATAATATTAGTGCATGAAATTTTAAATAATCTTATAATAATAAGTACCCATTTCAATAATATTATTAAGATTAAACCATAATTTGCTAATATATAATTCAAATTATATTAACCAAGAGCAAGCAACATATTGTTTACTTTAAAAAAATCTATAAAGGAGTTCTAATATCTTAAGTACTATTTAATATTATTTTAATTTTCTAATGAATTCTTCCAAGTAAGTGAAGATAAGTGAGATATTTCTAGGAACTATGTAGAGATATTGCTTCTGTAGACGAAACAACTGAACTTAAAAAGTCTAAATGAAGAACAATGCAAGATTCAAAACAAAACAACTTATTTTTAAGGAATTTAGTTAAAACAATACAAAAGTAATAAAAGAAAATGCTTACATAAGATATGTATGTTTTAAAATGGTAGTGACAGTTATAGTACAACCTTGTACTAAAAATGTTTTGATGCCATTCCATTTATAGCTTCTATGTATTTTATATTTAAATAAATTTAACAAATTTAGTAAAGAAATCAATAATTCGTCAGTTCTAGATATTTCGAGGTTTCAAATGAGAATAAAGAACTAAAAAAGTTGTAATAAATCATGAAAAATCTAATTCAAAGCCAGTGAGCCTTCACTTAATATTTATCTGTTGAAATTAAAAATATTTAACATTGTGATATAAAATGTAACAGTGATTTTATAAAAATAAAAGTACACGTTAAATTATCTAGTGATCGAAAAATTGGCGGGAAAACCATTTCTGTTCTTACACAGATAATAAATTATTATTCTTCAACAAATGACATCTATAAAAAAATAATGATGTTTTGTTTTTTTATTATAATTCATTATTAACCAAAAAGGTTTTTTATTATATTTTAAAAATTGCAATTAAGACTAAATTAACAACACTCTTTCATTTATTACTTCATTTTACGTGCTAATTTAGAATTTTATTAATGATTTATGTATGTATGTTAACAATAATTTACTTTACTATTATTTAGGTTGTACTTTTGTTTATTTTATTATATTTTATTGCGGTTTTTAGTAGCAGGTAGTGTAGCATTACGTCCAGCGCGTTCTAAAGAGGGGTCTTGAAGCATCCAAGCGGGGTGGTAAGATGTACCGCACACGTCTTTGTAAGCTAACGACGGATTTGGCTGCGTATTGTGAATACTGCCTATAGAAGTATATCTGGGGATAAAATATATCTATTTATAATTAAAATTAGTTTATAGAAAATAATAAGTTAAGACACTCCGTTCCCCACTTTCCGCCGAATTCGGAGGCATAGCGTGATAAGTGGCGGAACTTAACGCCGCGCTTTGCCTCGACACCAGAGCGAAGAAAATGGAAATAATACATATTTTCAGTCCTCAAGTGCGCCACGACTGGCCCTTTAGCCTTGACTTGTCTTAACACTAGGTTCCTTGTGCCTACCCTGCTGTGTGTGGGATACAGCTTGAAGCTAAATAATAATAATAAGTATCGAAAATTGGATAATAATATTTGTTTTTTAGCAACGTCATGGACAAAAAGTCCGTATAGTAGCTTAGTTTGGGACAACCTAGTGTTAAGATACTATACAGGCATTGCGTGTTGAGTGATGGAACTCAATGCCACGCTTTGTCTTAGGGGCCAAAGCGGAGATCTGGAAGTAATAAGAATAATTTTGCCAGTAAGAGTCGAACCCACTAACATTGCGTTTACAGGCAGACGTTGTTCCACCGCGCCACGACGGCACATTCGAAGTTTAATGATTGGTTAGATGATTTAGGTATAAAAAAAATGTATTTAATTTATTTTTTTCACCTTTACATTTTGTCCACCTTTGTTTTCACCTTCACCTAGTGTCAAGACTCCCAAAATTGACATCACGTGTTAAGTGGGAAATTAAAATATTTAATTCAATTATTTGTGCTATTAGCTTTTTACACTCATATTTGATGTTTTTAATATTGCAGCCAAAAGATCTTATGTTCTCTCTGACTTCTTTAGTATTCGAGGAAAAACTTGAAGCTGTTTTTTTAACCTTTTGATTTGACCTTTTATTATAAGTAGATAAATTAACTTAGTAAAGATTGACTTTACAAAGTTTTTAAGAAATTTAAAACGCAGATTGAGCTTACCCTCTTTCATATAAGCTGCAATAAGGTAACTCTCGTTGTAAAATATAATTCCATATCTGATGATAACTCCAGTTAAGTAACGGCGATACTCTAACTACTTGAGGCCAATTTGGGTCCGTTTTCTGAAAATAAATATACACATAATAAGTTAAAACTCAGCATTGTATGGGTTCATCGTGCGTGCCTATCGTGATGTAGATAGGAGCTCAGAGCAGTGACTGGAAATGATAAAAAGTGAAAAGTTTTGGCTAAAATTCTAATAATGCCGCTAAAATATTTCTTCTCCGCAGACCGAGATCATAGAAAGTTACAGATATAGATAAGTTTTTTTGTAATTCTATTTGATCACTCTACGGACATAAGGTCTGCACCTTTTTTAACAAGATTCTTGTTTTATCATATGCAATACAATTTTTTTATTTACAATTTCAGTTCATAATATAGATACGTTATAAAGTTATAGATTTCGCTGCTGTATTTACAGGTTCATTCATGCTTTTGCCGCATAGTAGGGAAGGCAGAGGCCTAGTGTTAAGACACTCCATTCTCCACTTTCTGCTTGAATTCGATGAAATGCGTGTTGAGCTACAGAATCCAATAACAAGAGCGGTGACATGATAATTAAACTATAATCATTCTTTAAGTGGGGATCGAACCCACAACAACTCGCGTTCGTAGTCAAACGCTGTACTACTGCCATGATTCTCTGTATGTTCCCGTTTTCAAACTAAAAAAGAAATCAATTACTGTTTAATTTATACTATATTTATGGCCCGCTCACGACTTCGCCTGCGTGAACTACACGACTATTTCACTCTAGGCACATAGACATCACATTAGAAAACTCTAAAATTATCAGTGTTTCTCTACTATATTAAGCATGTATTATACATATAAACCTTTCTTTTGAATCATTTTATCAATTACAAGAAAATGCATCAAAATCCGTTGCGTAGTTTTGAAGATCGAAGCGTTCATACATATAGCCAGACGCTGGAAGCGACTTTGCTTTATACTATGTAAAGATTGTATTATTACCCGTGGGGGGACGGGTTAAGGATACAATTCCCCTCCGCAGCTGGTTAGCGTCTCGTAAAAGGCGGGTAACCCAGTAGTTTGGTGGTAGAAGATTCGTTCTCTGACTGGCTCGCGACCACTATCGTATCAAAGACGAACCGCCAAACATCTGATGATGTGTTCCGGTTCGATGGCATGTAAGCCAGCTCTCCCTATTTCCACCATCCCCATCCTTCCTCCCTCCCTCTTTCCTTCAGTACCAAGGCCGGCAACGCTTCCACAACTCTAATGACGTGAATGTCCAAGGGCGAAGATAACCACTTACCATCTTCTCATCGTCCTTCTGCTCGTTTGCTTCCTTTATCCAATAAAAAAAATATGTATACTATATATATTAAATTAATAATAAATACAATACCTGCATAAATTTCAATTCTTTACTGTACGGGTCCGTCCGTCTCGTGCCCAACAGACATGCTTTTAATTTGTCATCCTCTTCCAATATAATTTGCAACGTCGTTTTCATCTCACCTTCTATCACTTTTAACTTAATATCATAATATTTTTCCACTTGTCTCACAAAATTTTCTATTTCTTTAAATGGTCCTACAGTTCTTATATATACAACTTTTAATTCTGTTTCAATGTTAGGTACATTGTAAATGTCTTTTAAAACGTCTAATGTAATATCTAATAACACAGTACAGTCCTTTCCACCGTTGAACGATAAAAACACTTCGTCTAATTTGAATTTTTGAAAGCAATCCCTTAATACCTGCAAAGTTAGGGTTTTCTTTGTAAATTAATATTATTTAGGGGATGTATTAGTAAATGTACGTAAATCGATGGAGTCTATACTATTTGGGGAAATGATTATATTTTAATTAGTTGTCATTTCTCCGCTCTGATAAGACGGTGTTGAGTGCCACCACCTAACGCGACATGTTTTGAATTCAGGCTGAAAGTTAAATATGTATTAAATATTTTAATTCTTTTAGTGGGAATCGAACCCATAACCAATCGCGTTTACAGTCACACTTTATGTCCCTCGCCACGATATAATATATTCAATATATTAGATGTAACTATTAATTTCTTTTGTATAAATAGAAATCAAACCTTTTTCGATTCCTCTAATACTTTGCTGTAGTCTTCGAGCTCCATATTTAATTTGTGCTACAACAATGTCACTGAAACAAAAGAAAATATACATTTTCACTTTTAAAACAACTTATTATATAAATTATTATTTTTTTAAGCTTCATACATTTTTTGGTTAGTTTCTGACTATGCAGGGTAGTTAGAGAGAACCTAGCGCCAAGACTGTTCTGCACTTTCTCCCCAAATTTCAGACATAACATAAGTGACGAAACTCAATGCTGCGTTATCTTACTAAAAATGAAAATAATTTAATTCCTTCCCTGTATGGGACTATGGGAGATGGACCACGAGCTATGGAGAGAGCTATGCTCGGAGTTTCCCTGCGTGATAGAATTCACAATGAAGAAATCCGCAGAAGAACCAAAGTCACTGACAAAGCTCTTAAAATTTGCAAGTTGAAGTGGCAATGGGCAGGCCACATCGCTCGAAGAACCAATAACCGATGGGGAGTAAAGGTTCTCGAGTGGCGACCACGAACCGAAAGGCGCAGCGTTGGACGGCCCATCACAAGGTGGTCCGATGACCTCGTCAGAATTGCGGGAAATCGCTGGATGAGGGAGACGACCGATCGTTCTAAATGGCGTACTTTGGGGGAGGCCTATGTCCAGCAGTGGACGTCCAATGGCTGATGATGATGGGAATAGCACCCACAACCATTGTGTTTATAGCTTGCTGGCTAGTCCCAATATGCCAGAATTATCTTTATAAGGGGTATACCTATTTGATTTACTTTTTAAATTAAATAGAACTAAATGTAAGGTATGTCATATTTCTTTGGGATTCATTTAATAAAACTTAATTTAAAAAACAATTGTAAATGGTTAGTAATGCCTTACAATAGCTGATTGTAATAAATCCTTATCATTTTCATTATTTTTCAATTTCAAATTGAAGGAGATTTTAATAGATCTTTAGGTATACTAAAAAAAAAATAAGAACTTTTGTGGGTTAAAAAAAAGATAATATTTCAATATCTATTATTTATTCATGATAAATAAAAGTAGTACAAAATAAATAGTTCACATAAAGAACATTTCTCTTAAAATTATTTACAGAATTTATCAGTCCCTCTCACATATTTTCTTATTTGGTGGCTCTGCCATTTCATCTGCGTCATTTTGATAAAATAATATTTCTTTGGTCAATTTAAAACTAACTCTCAACATTTCTTTTTTAGGTGATACATTTCGAACATTAAAAATTTCAATAATGTTTGAAGATATATCCATGCCAATATTTTCATTAACTTTCTGCTTTGCAACTGCACTAAGATCCTCTCCAATAACAAAACAGTATACATGTACAATGACTTCAAAATCAAATTTCTCTTTAAGATTTATTCTGTTAATTAATCCTTTAAAGTGTTTTAAAAACTCTACTGCCATTGCCGGCAAATTCATTGTTACATGAATCTTCCCACCATCTAATTTCTTATTGCCAAGACAAAGATCGATAATGAAATATTTAAAAACATTGCATATAAAATCTTTACCATCTTTACAGTGTGTTTTGAAGTAATCTAGGTCAAGTTTATTGATAATTGCATTATGGTTTAGCCATTTAAATGATTCTGGGTTTAAATCATTTGCAAAGACTTTACAGTTTTGTTTTGCAGCTGGAATGGCAAATGGCCCAACACCACAAAAAATATCAAATAATACATCTCCTGGATTGAGTAAGTCTATTATTCTTTCATGTTCTTGGCATAAGCGAGGATTCCAATATACTTTAGAGAAATCAAACTCAAATCTACATCCATTCTCTTTAACATTTACTTTAAAATCTTTATCTCCTGCTATTACCTCCATACTAAAATTCCTATAAGTATTGTCAATTATGTTATTTTTATTGACAACAGTACGGCATAATTTAATTTTGTCCACCAACACTTGACCAATAAGGTGACGGTATTCCAATAAGTGATCTTTTAAATTTAAATGGATTATATGGCCAATCTGAGAAAAACCACTTACAGTTTCTTCATTTTCTGGCAAAACAGCTTTGAATATTGCATCATATTTGAAGTTGTCATATGACAGTTGCAAATTTCTCATTTCTAGTTGGTTTTCAGTAACATTGTATTTATTGAATATTTTACGATCATTTTCAGTGAAATCCAGCCATTTAGTAATTCTTTCTGGATTTAAGTATACATATTTATTTGCATTTGGCTGAGCTACATCTGCTGTGCCCTGTACAGGCCTGAATTTTTCAAGTTTTAATAAATACTGTTTGCATATTGGCATCACTTTAGACACTTCTTCTTCTAACACTGTTAAAACTGGTACTGTAATATCACGCACGAATTTTTCACGATCTAGATTTTTCATACCTCGAACGCCAACTGGTACTAACAGTGAATTTGGTGCAGATGACATTGTAACTTTGAATTCTCTTAATAATATGCGAATTTGAGCTAAACTCAACGAAAAGAACACATTTTTCATACTAACCTATTTCCAGGTCGAATGTTCACTGATTCGATGTTTCAAACAATATTAAAATAAGCTGGCAATATGGTATTTTAATGTTTCTTTAAATAGTTAACTGAGAAGAAAAGACATAATTTCATGATTCTAAATTCGCGCAAGTTGAAAGTTCGATTTGTAATTATATCAATGGAGCATAGCTGTCATTGTCAATGTGACATTAACTTCTAAAACTGGCAAACGTAGCAAAATTAATCGTTTAGGAAAATACAGGACAATAAACATATTTGAACACAAGAAATATAATATGTTCGATATTATGAATTTGTTTTTTATCTTAATCACATTGACAAAAAATATATATGGAATATTATGATAATAAGCTTTATAGATTTTTTGAAGACAATGCTACGATTACTAAACAATGTTGCCTAACTTTTTTAAATATATAAAATTACTCAAATTTAGGTAAGGTTTAGGAACATGACTGCCCAGGTCCACGGAATTGAGGCAGTTCTCGAGACCTGTGTCTGTGTCTGTGTGTAATAGGTTTACGTGTCACAATTTACGAGAAATGAGTTCTTGTAAATTGTGAAGCATAATATTATAAACATTATTAAGCCTGAACAAGACAGAGTCAGATTTTGAGCCATTGCTTGTCCACTGTCAGTTCCTGTGCATGCTAACCAACGATACTTATTCAGAGATGTATTTATAAATACATACCTTATCTTTGCGCAAAGTGATATGTATACAAAATATTTCACTTTATCACATATACATTTATCCACCAAGATCTTATGTAACTAGCGATTGTCCTTTAGAAATACATTTATATCTGGTCGTTATAATAACAAACGTATGCTGATGTTAGATTTAGTTTTTAATTTTTATTTTTTTTATTGAATAAATGAGGCAAACGAGCAGAAGGATCACCTGATGGTAAGTGATCACCTTCGCCTATTGACATCCACAACGTTAGGAGCTGTGGATGCGTTGCCGGCCTTGAAGGTGAAGGGAGGAAGGATTGGGATGATAGGAATAGGGAGAGCTGGCTTACATGCCACTGAACTAGAACACGTCATCAAATGTCTGGTGGTTCGTCTTTGACATGACAGTGGTTCCAGTCAGAGAACGAATCTCCTACCGCCAAACTACTGGGCTACCCGCCTTTTACGGGACGCTACCCAGCAGCGGAAAGGAATTGTATTCTTAACCCGTCACTCCACGAGTAAAAACAGTATACAGTTTGACAGACGTGAATGATCGTGGGTTCAGTTCCCACTTTGGGGAATGATTATATTTAATGTTTTTTTCGTTTTTACTCTCTGGGAGCGTGCAACCACAAAGCGCAGTGTTAAGTCCCGCTACAACAAATGTCTTGACATTAGGCTCTCTCTGACTACCCTGCTATACAGGAAAAAGTGTGAAGCTCTTTTACTGGCTCTTATAAAAGCGATCGTTAATTTTTAGTTTAAGCGGGCGGAAAACTAATTACGTCCACTGAAGAGTTCTAAACCGTTGTGATTCTTCTTAAACTACTTACTACGTCTGATTTTTTTTAAACTACTATCTAATCGCTTGAATTTTAAACGTTTGTTAGATTTTAGATTTTTGTTAGATTTTAATCATATAAGTTTCAGTCTACTCCTAGCCACAAACTACAGGTATTGAGCTTTAAAGGGGCATATAAATAAACTTTATATAAATATGTAGAGCCGCTAAAAACATTAATTCAGTGATAGAATCGTACCCGCACCATAATGAACACGTCTGGTTAATTCGGTTACTCGCATAAAAATTAAAATGTTAACAACATATGTACGCACGTAAAACAAACAGTGACTCTTCGATGGAAAATAAATTACATAAATTCGCGCCAAATTGTCGCCTGAATTTGGCACAAACAGAATAAATAAATAATAAGGAATGCTGAACGCTGTGATTGCTTTTTTAATAAATAACTGTATTATCTTTGTATACATGTAAACGTTAAAATATGAAATTTATTCAAATTGTAAGCGCAACAACGATTGAAATCAATTGAATTGTGTGAAATCAGCATGTTCTGAGAAGGAATAAGCGTTATGAATTGCATTGTAATGTTCGCTTGCATGCCTTTGCATTGTGCCTCAAATGATTGATTGTTGTAATTGAAACACAATTTATTTTTGTGTTGTGTACCTACACTTTTATTGATATGATATATGTTTTTAATTTTACGAGACTACTATATTGGAGTAAAGAGTACAACCAAATTATATATTATTTCTATTCTCTACTTATTTCTAAAAAATCGTGTAGATATTTTTTTTATACTTTATCTAAAGAAGGCAAAGTGTCTTATATTTTACTAATGCTAAGAATTCTAGTTTTGTGATGCTATGGATGTTACTACTCTTTATGTTTGGACATGCTCGAATTTTACTAACAAAACTGTTTATAACAAAAATCTTATCCAAATGTTATCCATATTTAAAAATAAAAAAAAACCATGTGCCACTTCCTGGTATAAAATAAAATAAAATCCAGTCTTCATTATAAATTATATAAAATTTTAAACATAAAGAAACATTTGGATATAAATTTACATTTACTTTTCTTACATCCGAATACAAAGATATTCATGGAACGAGTTCAAAATATAGTTTCCTTGCGGTCGCTGGTGTTGGAAAGTTTTTTAATTTAAATTTGTATCCGCAGACAATAACGGAACACTGTTGCTCTGCACTTGACAGCGAGTTGAACAGGTGTTCGCATAGAATCCTTCTCTAATCCTTTCCAATTAAAAATTCAAACTAGTAAAATATATTTCTTGAATTATATAATAAAAATATATAAAAATGCAAATGCAATGCTGCTATTTCAATGCTTGACTATTTTAGAAGAAATGTAATTAATTTATTAAACTATAATATTATGCCCTATACGTTTTTCCGCATACCTAATAGAGTAGACAGAGAGAACCTAGTGTCAAGACTCCGTTCTCTACTTTCCGCTTGAGTTAGTTCGAGATATTGCGTGCTTAGTGGCGAAACCCAACGCCGCACTTTGTCTTGTTCAACAGAGCGGAGAAAAGAAAATAATTAAATTATGTCAATTCCACAAGCAATCACGATTACATATGCAAATGTTGGCCTATATTGTACAGTTTTCATTTGAAAAAGTATATAGAATTAAATACTGAAGTAAATAAAAAATAAAACATATAGTAATAGGAAGTTAATATACTTATAAGTTCAGTTCATTTTTGTTAAAAATATCATTTTGTACTTTGGAGTTTTGAATAATATAGTTTTGAATATTCAATAAGTCACGTGACCAATGGCACCTTGAATGGAACTAATTGGAATACAGATTAAATTTAATGTAAAAAATAACAGTTTTACTTAATATCAAATCAATAAGAATTCACTATGCATCCTATAAAGAGGACACCATATAAATATCCACAACAAAATTCTGAGTGAAGTGGTATAGAATGTAGAGAAGCTAGTAAGTTTCTATTTGTAATTTATCACAATTAAAACGTCCCAATCGTATTTAGCAAAACGACTAACACTTAACTACTAAACACATTTAAAACTAATTTACTGAATTACATATACACATACAAAGTATGTGTATATGTAATGTATGTACATTGGGGCCAGCCGTGGCGCAGTGGCACAAAGTGTGACAGTAAAGCGACCGGTTGTGGGTTCGATTCCCACTCGAGGAGTGGAAATATTTAATATTTCCATTTTTCTTCGTTCTGGTGTCGAGGCAAAGCGTGGCGTTAAGTTCCGCCAGTTAACATAAAATGCCTCAGAATTCCCTCTGCATACCCTGCTGTGTGCGGGATACAGCGTGAAGATAAAAAAAACATACAAAGTACAACTTAAGGATAGCTGTAACCTGTAACATGTAACCAGTATGTAACATCAAAATCGCTGCCAAAATAACGAGTCACCTGTCGGCCGTCGTAAGTATAACATTTCTCGCTTATTTATCTCCGCCCCGGGGATCTGTTAACGGCTGTGTAATGGTGTTTTTATGATTCCCGCAAACATCAACGCAGCTCCATTGTTCCTCGGTTTGTTATTCAACCGCAGTTGTTTTAGAGATTTTTTTTCACGCCCGTGTCATTATCTTAGAATGTAGATATAGAAATGATATCGATCTTTCTAAATCAAATGTTTTAAGGATATTGGGAATTTAATTCTGTATGTTGACTTCAATGGTGTTAAGTCGTTATAAATGTAAATTTTACACATTCTAGTATATTGTATCTCAGTTAGTAAACCGTTTTATTTATAGAAATAGCTTGTAAATTACTACAAAAACAAGGCTTAAGAACCGCCGTAAAGAAACTAACTTTCACATGAAAATAAACTGCATCAAAATCGGTCCATCCGTGTAAGAGCTACGATGCACAAACACACAAAAATTAACATGAAACTAACAACACCCCGTTTTTCGCGTCGGAGGTTAAAAAAAGGAAATGAGATTTACATCGTCTATCACTTCCATAGCATTATCTGTGAGGTCATTATAATATATTTCACGGGTTATAATAAATCTAGGAGAGAGTTTGGAGCCAGACTGAACGTATGGGCACTAAATTATTTGAGTGCTGAAATATTTTTAAAAAAGCTAGTCGTTTTAGAACTTTTATCAATAGTTTGAATGTTCAATATTCTAAGTGAACGTGAGTTAACGTTATAAATAAATTGAAAAGCTTGACTACGATTTTATACAAATAAACATATATGGAACTTTATCGTCATATTTTGATATTGGTATACGTATTTGTATATTGAAATGTAAAATTCTATATTATAAAAAAAATAACGAATGTTCTTTAGGTTACACGACTGAAATAAGACTTATTTAGTTTCAATTGTATGTATAATATATGTGTGATACTCATACACACTATAAGTTGTGTAAAAATTAATTGAAATTAACAAATCACACAAAAATCACAATTAGTTGAAATCTAATTAAGTTTCTATTGTTTACCCTACAATAAAAAATGAGCTAATGGTTAAATGTAATTTTCGCGTATGCGAATTATCAATTGTTAATATTTATTTGTTAATTGCAATTAAACTCTGCCCAACTCTCTCTTCTTCACCTCACCCACTTCGCCTGATCATTTAATCACACTTTTCGTAACGCTCTCGCTAAAACATATAACCATTATGATGTTTCAGGATGCCCGAGTAAGCTCGTGACTTCTATTTTCTATAATTTATGTACTGAAAAAAAAAATATAATTTATGGGTCATTTTAATTTGAGGGTCATTTTTTATTAAAGCGTTTGTATTATAAGCTCGAATGGTAAAAAATAACGGAATATATTGACATTAGAGTGCAACCTGCAATGCAGAAAAAGGCGTGGAGTTATTAAATATATTTTTTTAAAATTAGATCCACGATTAATATTAAAAATAATCACATGTTTTCACACATTCTATCTACTAAGTCCGCTTGTATTGTACACAATAGAGGCTCAATGAAATTCCGGTTTCTCTCAAGTTTTACTAAGAGTCCCGACTGAATGCTAAGGCTCTCGTTATGTCCAGATAAGATCAGCGGCGGAAATTAAGGGGAAATTGTATTTGTTTCTTATACAACGATGTCGTCGCAATAAAGACGTCGTCCTAGCCACGCTGTATATAAATAAACGTTAATTTTCTATGAGGATAAGCCGGATAAGTAAATCTTGCCTCTGGGTTATAAGAATTGTTTATGTAAATAACTATTTGCTACAGGCTTCTCTCCAGATCAGCATTTGATTTGTATATTATTGTTAGGTTAACCGTCTTCGTTGTATTTACAGTAAATCTGTATATATTTATATTTAATGTAATAACTTTGTACTCGTTTATAAGAATATTAATTGCACACAGGAATATAAAGTTTGGCATACGTAAAGTTTATATGTAAAAAAAGTACAGTAAGCGAGTATCATCCATTACTGTCTATTAGAAATATATTAAATTAATAAAATAAATACTATACAATCTATTTTGTTTCACGTGCGCCTTAAAGTAAAGTTACCTAAATGTTGGCAAGGTAACTCATATTTTGTTCGGTGATATTATAAATAGTATAAATTTAAGTAGGTGAATCATATACTCCTGTTTTGTAAAAAAAATAAAATCATAATAATTAAATTTGTACTTTGTGTTTATTGTTTTATATGAAAACGTAATTAAATTATTTTACATGAAAACTAAATAATTGATAAAAAAATAATTTCATTACATAAAGAAGAACAAGACAAAGCACCATCAATATTTTTACGAGTTATTAATATGAACTATATATTTAATATTAAACAATATAAATATTTATAAAATTCCATAAACTTAGAAATTAGAATCACTGCGTTCTCCACAATCACTATTTAATAAGTTTTTTCCTCACTATTGTGCAAGAAATAAAAATATAAATAAAAAATACATAAATAAAAAATACAACCCAATGGAATACAACAGACATTTATTAACGTGTCGTTGTTTCTGAACGATTAAATGCGTAACTCGCGTTCTAGGCCGATAGCGTCTGTCAGTTCAAATATTTGACGGTTACGAATGCGATTCAAAATTTCAAACGATATCGTGGGTTATTGCTGTTATTAAAGTGTAGTTACAGCGGAAATATTTATGAATACTAAAGAAACTGTGTCAATTTACTTGTCTGTTCCTGTCTCGTGATTTCCTTGATTATTTTACTTCGATGTGCCAAGTTGTGAGACGAAATGGTTAAAGTTGAAAAAGGCCCCGGTTTAGGCGGGCCCAAGGCGGGCCTGTCGGGTTTAGCGCCTTCTAAATGTGGATCGACTCAGAATATGGCTGCAAATATAAAAGTAGTTGTAAGGGTACGACCCTTGAACGAGAAGGAGATAGAACAAAATAATCGTATAGTGATCGATGTTGTTGACGACAGAATGCTTGTGTTTGACCCTAAAGAGGAGATGCGACCATTCTTCTATCAAGGTGTGCAGCAGCCGAATAAAAATTTCCTGAAACGTGCCAACAAAGAGTTGAAGTTTGTTTTTGATCATGTTTGCGGACGTAATGCTTCTAATCAAGACGTATTTGAAACTACGACGAAGGATATGCTGACTTCCTTGATGGAGGGCTACAATTGTTCAGTATTCGTATATGGGGCCACTGGCGCTGGTAAAACTTTTACCATGATTGGAAATAAGGAACACCCTGGCATCACTTATTTGACTATGGAGCACCTATTTTACACTATTAATGCCTTCGAAAAAGAAAGAGAATTTGATATTGGTGTTTCATATATTGAAGTAAGTAATTTATCTACTTTTATACTATTATATCTCCATAAATATTTTTAAATGGGATTTGAAATTAACATTAAAATTTAAATTCATCTAGGTGTACAATGAAAATGTATATGATTTACTCAAACCATCTAACACTCCTTTACAACTACGAGAGGATTCAAAGTATGGTGTGATGGTGGCTGGACTCACCCTAAACAACATAAAAACCGCCCGAGAGTTGTTAAATATGCTGGAAAATGGCAATAGAAATAGAACTCAGCATCCAACAGATGCTAATGCTGAGAGTTCTAGAAGTCATGCTGTATTTCAGGTATGTTAATATTTAAAGTTGAAATTTATTTATCACTTTAAGATAAACAATGTAGGAAATTTTTTTTCATAAATTATACTTTTGTAATGACTATAATAATTATAAATATGTACATTTTTTTTAATGGTTAGCTTATCAACTTTTATTTTGACAACTAATATTTATCTCCTAATATTAAGATAATTGTTAAGATAACAATTATTTGTCTTTTACTTTATAGTTAGTGTATGTTAATGTTACCTCAATATCAATTAATAAATATACTCATATGTAATTTAAAAAAAAAATTAATGATATCTTTTTATTTCTACAATTTTTTTCTAGTTTCAACAGTACTGTAGTTAACTTGTACTATTATTAGTGAATTGAAAAATATTAATTGAAATGACATAAATCAATTAACATGAAAATATTAATGAAAAATTGTAGTCCCACAAGTATTTAATGTTAATCTTAGCCCAACTTTGAGAGCTCAGATTCAGCTTTAGAGTGAATAACCAATGATTGCACATGATTTATATACTCTGAATTATTAACCCTTTGCAATTAAAAATATGAGTTGATTTAAAGTATATTTCCAAATGTAAAACTTTGTCTGAAGTTCTACATTAAAGTGTGAAGTAAAGCTTAAGGCGTTACAAAAACATATATTTTAGATATTTTCATAATAGAAAAGATATACAAAAAAATTATACTTTATGGCTAAAAATGGGATGCCATTTTTAGCCATAAAGTATAATTTTTAAAATCATTAATAAGTAAGGATCCTTAAATGCAAATAAATTTTTAATTTAAAATTAAAAGTTTGATTTGGTTTTTCAAATTGACAACTATTCATATTGACTTGAAATTTTAATTCATGCATAAAAGTGCAAAGATCGTAAAACATGATGTCATCTTCATCCAGCCATATTATCTTAATTTTAAATTAAATTTTCTTGAATAACAGTTTAGGCAAAAAGAACCTAGTATTAGAACCCCTTCCTCCACTTTTTGCAGCAATTTGAGATATTATGTGTTCAGTAGAGGAAATCAATATTGCGTTTTGTCTTGTTACCCAAGAAATTAAAAATAATTATAATTAATCATTCATTTAAATGAGAATTGAACCCCGAACTTTAGCTTTTCAAGCCCATAATAGCTTGAATTTCAATAAATTTGTTAAAATAACATTATTTTTATAGGTATATGTCAAAATGAGATACAAGACAAGCAGTCAGTTACGACTTGTTAAGCTATCTATGATAGATCTAGCGGGGAGTGAACGAGCTTCAGCCACTGGGTGTGTGGGAGACAGGTTCAAAGAAGGCGCTAATATAAACAAAAGTTTGCTTTCACTCGGCAATTGCATAAATAAGTTAGCGGATGGCAGTAGTTATATACCTTACAGGTTGGTAGATTAATTAATATTGTTTTTTTTTATCTTGATTTTTTTCAGCAAGTACTTACTAGCTTTGATACTATGAAATGTTGTATAGATGAAATACTCTCTTTATTGCTTTCTCGAAACATATCATATTCAGGGTTTAAACAGCTTCGCACTTTAAGAGTGAACCGACTGTCAAGACACTGGTTTTCTATTAAGTGGCCGAACTCAATGCCACGGTTTTTACTACGAAGGTGGTTAAATGTAATATTTTTTTTAAGCTTCACCTTGATTCTTATACACAGCAGGGTAGGCAGGGAGAACCTGCTAAGAAACTCCGTTGCCCACTTACTGCCAAATTTAGGTGGCATTGCGTGTTAAGTGTCGAAACTTAACGCGCGTTGCGTCGGCGCCAGAGCGAAGAAAATGGAAATGTTAAATATTTCCACACCTCGAATTTGGGAGTCGAACCTATAACTAGTCGGGTTTACAGTCACACACTGCCTCTGCGCCACAACTGGCTTCATATTACACACAAATAATTTAATTATAATAATTCCCCTGAGTAGAAATCGAACCCCTAAACCAATCGCGTTTACAGTAAAAACCTATCTCATTGTTATACCTTATTTTGTCATTTTATATTCCTACAAGCGGCCCGCTCGCGGCTTGGCCGCGTTATCTACGTGGCTATTTCGGTATACTGCAATCCTCGGTGGTGAATTTTTGAAAAATAATGTAGCCTATCTTGAACCTTGGATTATCAACTATATATATATGCCAAAATTAAGTACAATCGGTCAAGCGGTGTAGATTTTACATATAAACTTTCATTCCCTATTTCAACCCTTTAGAGGTTGATTTTTGAAAAACTAAGCAGCCTATGTTACACCCAGTCATTTTTACTACTTTCATTCTAAATGTCATCCAAATCGGGTTGGTAGATTAGCCGTGAAAGCGTGACAGACAGACACACAGACATTCGCATTTATAATATAAGTATGGATACCGGTTTACGTATTTTCATACCAACGAAATGCAATCAAATATTAAATTACACCATATTCCACATATTCCAGGGATTCAAAGCTAACACGCCTTCTCAAAGACAGTCTGGGCGGTAATTGCAAAACGGTTATGATTGCCAACGTATCCCCATCCAGCCTCAGTTACGAAGATACGTACAATACATTGAAGTATGCGGCAAGAGCTAACAAAATACAGCTCAGTATTAAAAAGAATATCGTAGACGGTGATATGAGACTGTCACAATATGTGAAGATTAACGAGGAACTGAAGAAGAAGGTGAAGGAATTGGAGGCTAAATTGTCACTGTCTGTTTTCAAACCAGCTAGTAAGGAACCTGATTTGGAAAAGGAGAAAGGTATGCTTTATAGATTATTTATATGTAGTAATTATTATATTTGTTTAAGCAAATGATAATATAGGGACAAGAGCATATAATAATTCGGCTTTCGAGATTTTTTTTGATAAATTATGATTACTTATAGTGATGACATTATTGTAATAACGGGGTACAAAGACGTACATAATTTTTTTAAGTAGAAGAATTCACAGTTGCTTTCCAAAAGACGCGAGTTATAATTTCGCTACTATTAAATTTTTAAACGTTTTCTGAGATTTGTTTCTTATCCAAATAATTATAATTAAAAATATAATTAAAAATATTGACATTTTATATTATATTTTTACAATATAACATTATACATATCTTTGAAAATATGCCTTTTTTAAAATTAAATTATCATTTTGTAACGAGTCCTTTGTAATTGTGCCACAGGGATTTCGAAACACATTTATTAACGTCCCTTTGTCTGATGATGATTTTGAGTCAATTACGAAATGCATGATTTTTGTTTGTTTACGTTCAAAACATAAATATTTGTGCATATATTATGCAATAACATAACTTCTCAGGAGAGCAATTTAGAAGTTGGTTATTAGATTGTAATTTACTCATTATTTAAAAGAAATGATTGAAATGGCTGAATGCTAAATATTGCGTAAACTGAAATCTTAGTCATTCTATGTAGAACTCGTCGATATATTATGCTGGTACAATTTGTTTTTTTTTTTTTTTTTAACAATTTAATTTACACCACTACGGACATAAGGTCTGTACCTTTTTTTAAAATAATCTTTTTCTTTTTATATATAAATTCCTTATTTGATTACAATATCAGAGCTTAAAACTAAGTTTATTAATTTGTTTTATCCTTAACTGTTTTTTTTAACTTAACAACTTAACACAGCATTATATTACGTTTTTTAATTTAAGAAAACGTAAAGCTTGGATTAACCAAAATGTCAAGTATATTCAAATAGTTATGGGTCCACTTTCAACTCGATATAAGGATTTTATTTTAAAATTTTTGTGTGTCTACTTAGATAAAGGATGACGTGAATTATCATTATGCATTATGCCTTATGAAAAGTGGAGAAGGAAATGTCTTTTTTCTCTAATTTCGGTTACGGGGAAAAAATATGAATTTAAATTAAAAGTTAATAAACATCAAATATTTTTAGATAGCTGTTTTCTGAATGTAGCTAGATTTGAACCCCCACCTTTTGATTACCGTCTGTAAAACGAGAATCCCAGAAACGTCTAACAGACGAAGAGCGTACGGCATTACACTCGCGAGTACTAACAAATTAGCTTGTTACAATTTTTTTTGGATTCTACAGGTGCGGGTTAGAATACCGCTACGATTCATTTTTATACGTCTTCTGAAAATATTTTTTTAATAAATACAAATTTATAAAATATTAAAGTGCATAATTAATGAACACTTTATAAACACATTAAACTTGACATCGAACGGGAGAACGTTTCCTAATAATATATTTTATATTTAGTTTATTTTTTTAAATTAGATTTTTAAAAATATATACTAAATTTGTAGCGAAACGTGAATGGCGTAAGCGTCTAACAGAGGAATCGCGCACACACGGTGCGTTACACGCGCGTTTGCTAACGCTAATGAGTCAGCAGCGCGTCCTCGCGTTACGTCAGCGTTTGCGATCGCGCGCCTTTACCCACGTGGCCGATCTGGCTCATAGATCGTCTTCTGAAGCTATGGAACAGGTATGTGTGGTTTTTTTTTAAATAAGGGAATGGTTGATTGTTAGTGGTTTTAGGTTCGATTTCGATGCGAGACATGGTGTTTTTTAATGCTTTTTTATGTCGTATAATTTACACATCAGTGAATGAAAATTATGTAAATATAAAAAATATGGTAAATCATGAAAATTAATTATGGAAAGCCAGCTATTCCATAATTAAAATTGTAATAACATGTTGTAAAAGCGTGAATGTATTGATACAAACGGGCGTTTGTATCAATACAAACGCGTAAAATCTGCTAAAACGTGTTAATGACGCTTAAAGTACGCGCTCATCAAAAACGTGCGTCAGTGCCTGAAAATTCGTAGTGTGTAAAGAACCCTAAGAATAAGTTATTAATGCTTAAATTAAACATTTACTTGACACTAATACTATTTAAATAAGGCTAAAATACAGTAGAAAATTATCAACTATTTTTTTTATTAAGTGAATAACTTTCAAAACATAACTTGACATCTTAAAACTGCGATGTTGTTGTTTTATATCATTCATTAATTTATTTATTTTTAAATAGATGTGCACAGAGGATATACCAAGACAAGAACGCGCAGCCGAAAGTTATTTCAAACAATCTGTGAATCTCGATACTAAAATATCAAGTGCTTGGACCAAATGGGACGAATGCCGTCAAAAGTTACACATTCTATTCAACAACGCTGTAGCCGATTGTCCTGAATTAATAGATTTCGTTGAAAAAATACAAATGGAGAACGAAATGCGCCATATTAAAGCCAGAGACGAATTAAGATATAAGTTGTTAGCCATAGAAAATGACGAAATCATGGCTTTCACTGAATATATGAGTGATATGCCCAGTATGTTGAAAAAGTTGTATTTGACCCTAAAAGGCTACGATAAAGCACCTCCAGCGTTAACTGCTGAATATTTAGAGATTATGAAGAAAGCTAAGTCAGCTAAAGGCATCACGTGGTCAGATATGGACAGTGAAAGCGATGCGCATTTCAAATTCGTATCTACACTAGATCTAGATAAACCCACTGTTACCCTGGAATATAATGATATTAAAAAAGAGGATATTAATTCAACAGTAGATATAACAGACAGTGATGACTTGACTGATAGTGAAAATAAACCAGTATCAAACAAACGCAAAGGCACGCCAATAAAACTAATGAATAACGATACAATAGTTATAAATGATTCTCTAGAAAGTTTAGATACGACGAGAAATTTGAACTCTGCTAAGAAATTTAAAATGGACAATCCAGCGTTAGATATAGAGAATTATATAGATCCTAAGGATTTGAATTCTACTTTTGTGTTAGCTGGGAAGGAGGCGTGGAAGAAAGTGCCTGTTAAAAATGAAATGAAGCCAGAAATGCCGATCAAGAAGTGTTTGGTAGATAGAACTAATATCATACCACGGACTGTAACATTCAATGATAATAAAGGTATGTATGTATTGGTTGATAATTTTTATGGGGTCTCTAAGGGAGTGTTGCTTGGACCTCGTTTCTTTTTCATTGACGTTTTTTTAAAGTGTGTTGATTTCATATTTGAATTTTTCTTTGTTGAGTCAATATGTAATTAAATTTAAAAAAAAATATTTAAGACACATAAATTATATATATATTATTTAAGGCTTCATGATTTTTCCATAATATGTCAAAGGGAACCTAGTGTCAAGAATTTTCCGCGGAATTCAATTCAACAAGGCGGAAAAATGAAAATAATTTAAATGCGATTAGTCCTCTGAGTGAAAATGAAACCCACAATCATCCCGTATACAGTTAGCTTTGAAGTTGTATAGTATATATGTCAAACTTAAGTGTATTATAGAAAGGGCAGACTATTCAGAAAATTAAGTAAATTTTTCGTTACAATATCTTAGAGCATAATAATATTTTCATTTTTCTCGAAAAATAACGACTAGTCGCCTAACAAATCAAAATTGAATACTTAACTAATAATTATATACATATTTGTTCGTGTGTTCTTTTGTTTGGAGTAACTAATAAATGTCGAGAGCTTTGTTTTGGCCGCAACTTGTGTATTGAAATTTATTAAAGGCCTAAACTCAACTTGTCAATATTCTAAGAAATTCTATAGATTGCTTTCAAACTTATGTAGAACTAACAACAATAAATATAGTTTGTGGAATTTACGTTGATTAAATATCGTTCGAGTACATTTTAATTATTTATTGATTTTCTTTGATTGGAATTTTTAGTACTATAAGTACTGTTTGCTGTAATATACTCATTTTCTCGTATACCAAAGTAGATAGAGAGAATCTTTTGTCAATACACTTTTCATCCAAATTTAATTGCATAATTCAACACCGTTTCCCTATTCCCACCATTCCCATCCTTCCTCCCTCCTTCTGTCCTACACTCCCAAGGCTGGCAACGCATCCATAACTTTAATGTTGTGGATGTCTATGGGCGAAGGTAACCACTTAACACCAGGTGGGCCTTCTGCTCGTTTGCCTCCTTTATTCCATAAAAAAAAACCGTACTCTGTCTTATCAGCGCAGAGAAATTTAAATATGACAATTTCTCCAAATGGGAATCAAACTTGTTGTAAGTCGCGTTCAAAGTCAGACGCTGTCCCACTATGTGATGGGCGATAGCTTTATTTATTTCGTGTATATTTCGTATAAAATGGAGAAGATTTTCTAAAAAAGTATCTTATTTAAAGACATTATTATATGTATAACATGATATTCATACTAATTTATCAATATACTAGCGACCCGTCCGCGGCTTTGCCGCGTAACTACATACATAGCTGTTGCGGTGTATTGCAACCCTAGGGGATGCATTTTTGAAAAATAAAGTAGCCTACGTTTAATCTTGTATTATCAACTATATTTATGCCAAATTTCATTAAAATCGGTCAAGCGGTGTAGATTTTTCATACAAACTTTCATCCCCTATTTCAACCCTTTAGAGGTTGATTTTTGAGAAAATAAGTTGCCTATATTAGACCCAGTTATTGTTACTACTTTCATTTTAAATTTCATCCAAATCGGACGGGTAGATTAGCCGTGATAGCATGACAGACAAACACACAGACATTCCCATTTATAATATAAGTATGGATATGTATATATGAGTCCAACGTATGATAGTGTATGCCTGGAAACTAGATTAGTTGTGGGTGCGATCCCACTCGGACGGGGGAAATATTTAAATTATTTCATTGTGGCCAGTCGTGGCCCAGTGGCACAAGAGTGTGACTGTAAACGACTCGTTGGGTTCGATTCCCACTCGAGGAGTGGAAATTATATTTCCATTATCTTCGCTCTGGTGTCGAGGTAAAGCGCGGCGTTAAGTTCCGCCACTTAACACGCAAGCCTCCGAATTCGGCGGAAAGTGGGGAACGGAGTGTCTTAACACTAGGTTCCCTCTGCCTACCCTGCTGTGTGCGGGATATAGCGTGAAGCTATTTTTTAATTTTCATTAAACGTTGCATTTAGCAAAAGACAATAAGATACTGATATTTTTAAAAAGTTATAGATTTTTATTTTATTAATCAGATATTTCTTTACGCTGTATCCTGCACACGGCAGGCTAGGCAGAGGGAACATAATGTTAAGACACCCCGCCCCTCACTTTTACTCACACTATAAGTTTATAATAATATCGAAATAGTAAACTTACCTCAAGTATTAAAAACAATACTACTAAATATTTACAACCAACACCTAAATTATAACCAACTATTTAAACATTTAACATACAAAAAAAATAGTACGCGCGTTTCACTCAAAATTTTGTAATGAAGAAATACAATTTTACATAATAATATTGTTTTTATAGCTAAAGTAGTGAAGCCAGTGGTGGGGCGAGCGATGCCTTTCCGTCGAGTACCAGCACCGCGCGGCCCCGGGTTCGGTTCCAGCTTAGCACGAGATGGTACACCATTGCAAAGGAATGTACAAGGTAAATATGAATATTTTTATATAACAAATAACATGGTGGAATGTTCTAGAATAATTAATAGTATAGAGTAAGGTAAGATTTAATAGCAATTAAGAGATTATTATTTGTTTATGTGTATGAAAATGTATTTGTTTTTAATTTTTATACTGCAATTGACAATGATTTCAAATGTTAACTGTGATTTTTGCATAAACAAATGATTACTTGTTAATATTTAATTGTTAATTGTAATTAAATTATACCCAAAACTGCTTTGCGCTATGTCGTCCTTCAGCTAATGACACCTAAAGTTAGCTAAAAATAGACTATGGATTTGATAAGAACTCTATTTAATGTATAAAAAGAATAATGTATCTAATAATAATAATACATCTAATGATACATTAAATTTATTTATATTTTTGAAAAGAAAGTTTTTTCCGTTTCCTGTAATGTTGGTGAAAGTGACATAGGCTGATGGCTAATGGACGACATATAAAGACATATAAACGTTTGAACAGTTTCCAAGCGGCGCGGGTTCAAATCTCGCAAAATTTACTAACAACCAAATTAGTCTAATTTTATCAAATCGTTATAATTTATGTTTATTAGAACTAAGTTCAAGATCGTACATGTAAGTTAAGGGAGCGGTGGCTGGTAAACAGTTAAAACATATTTGTATATAACATTTAATTTGATGTTTTTTTTAACTTTATTAGTTATATAATTAACGTTTATTACGTTGTGGCGCAGCGGTATTATGTGTGACTTTATTTGTATCATTAATAGTTAGGAGTTCGAATCCCAAGTGGTATATCAGAATGATTTTATTCTGAGGTACTTTTACGAGACCACCTCCTTCGGTTTTAGAGCAGGAAC
This sequence comes from Dryas iulia moderata, assembly GCA_019049465.1. NCBI lineage: Eukaryota > Metazoa > Arthropoda > Insecta > Lepidoptera > Nymphalidae > Dryas > Dryas iulia. The sequence continues at coordinate 13,477,547 of CM032425.1, forward strand.
ATCAATTTTCGGCAATATTCCTTTTTAATTTTATTAGAAATAATTTTTTGATTGCTTATTATTGCTATAGTTTGATTATTATATTGGTCCTTAATAATTGTCTAAATTTTGAATTAATTTTGCTAGCTTTCTAGTAAAAACTGTGTTCAAAGTAAGGTCAAGCTAAAAGAGTGATCACAAAGTTTTAAGAAAACAAATTTTTGATCAAATAAAATGTTTTCTTTCAAAAATTATAACAAATAATTTAATCTTTTACAATAAGCGTTATTTAATTATTATACTTATTTTGTAAAATTTTCTAAAGTGGCCATTGTGGTGTAGTGGGACAGCGTCTGTACAGACTGTAAAGGATATGGTTATGGGTTCGATTTCCACTCAGGGGAATTATATGTAAATTATTTTTATTTCTCCGCCCCGCATAAGCCAAGTAGAGCTCTACCACTTAAAACGCAATATCTCGATATCGGGTGAAAAGTGGAGAACAGAGACATTGACACTAGGTTCTCTCTGACTACCTCGTTATGTGGAAAGAAATGTGGAGGTAAGAATAAGTTTTCTAAGATAATCTGTTTATCGTAAGCAAGGGAATAGCATTTCTAAAATATTTATACGTTCAGTTTGCATCATTTTATTTTAAAGATTTCTTTTATAGCTTCACGCTGTACTCCGCACACAGCAGGGTAGGCAGAGGGAACCTAGTGTTAAGACATTCCGTTCCCCATTTTCCGCCGAATTCGAAGGCATTGCGTGTTAAGTGGCGGAACTTAACGCCGTGCTTTACCTCGACACCAGAACGAAGAAAATGGAAATATTAAATATTTCCACTCCTCGAGTGGGAATCGAACCCACAACCATTCGTTTACAGTCACACGCTTGTGCCACTGCGCTACGACAGGCCCCTATATACTATTTTAACGTTTAGTTTGCATAATATAATTTTAAAGAATATTTGAGCACATCAATAAGATATGATATATCTGCAAATATATAAGTATTAAAGCTCCATAGATGTTTAAACCTTTTTTTTAGCATAAATTTAATTATTTTTCTGAATAAATAAAAACTATTTGAAACACATTTATCTGGCCAGTCAGGGATGGGTCGCGGTTAATTGAAAAGTATTCGAAGCGGCCATTTTATAATGAAATATGTATTAAAATATAGTCGAAAATGTTTGGCTACGCCAATTATTTAAGCGGATAGTTGAAAAAAGTTAAAAAAAAATGCATAAATAATTATAATAATCGCATATTCGTAGAATCTTTGTTAACGAGTCTTTGTTAATCTTTTATTTTAACTTAAATTATTTAAAGATTGTTTTTGCTTGCTTCTTTTTAAAATGTTGACAGAGTTATCTTTTATTGACATGTAGAACAATTGTATTTTTCACTTCACTTAATTATTTATTGCCTAAAATTTACACAGCTATTTTATTTGTCAAAAATGTTCGATGATTTTTTTAATTACGTTTTGAAATGCACAATGTCACCTGTACAAATATTTGATAGGATTAATCGCGTCGTGCACTTCCGGGAAACAGCATGCTTTGCTTCGAATTTAAAAAATGGAGAACGGAGTGTCTTAACTATAGGTTCTTTTTACCTACTGTAGTAAATTGAGAGAAGCTTATTTAGTTCTAATATTTACATAACTAGGAACTACTCGCAACTTCGTTCAATAATGTATTCTAAGCCAAAAACTGCAACTTTGAAGTAAATAACACTCAATTTGTTTTAGTTAATTGAGTGTATTTTTTTAATTAAAGCAAAAGTCAGGTTGGATATGCAATCTTTCAATTGCATATATAGATCAATCTAAGGCACTGGTTCCCAATCAGTGGTCTGCGGACTACCACTGGTCCTGAGAAGAGATAATCTGGTCCGCGAACGATTTTAAATTTAGCGGGTGTTGTACTCAGCTCTACCCAAAGTTATACAATTCATCGAACTACAAAATAACAGAAACTACAAGGATTACATACATAGTGGTCCCTGCTAGCAAGAATAATGTACAAGTGGTCCTTGATCAAAAAAAAGTTGGGAACCTCTGATCGAAGGTTACTGTTTATGGATTGATTATTGATATCCGAATTGATAATTTTGATCTTAGTTTTTGATCATAGATTCGTTCATGTTACCGTTTTTATTCTCCAAAAGTACCTTTTTATAAAAAAAATTCAACATACAGACCCACCTTTTTACTGTTTTATTCTAGTTAGTATAGTATCGATATTACATAATTTCACATTTTATTCTAATTTCCAATGCTACATACAAATGTTAGGGCATAAGTTGTTTTTTATATTCCCGTATCTCGTCTCGTAATAGAGTCCCGCGGGTGAAACACAGCTCGTGTTCTGAGTTATTTATGTTTCAAAACCGCAATAATTTTAATGATGAGACAAATTTCATCTAAAACGGTCTAACTTCTGTATTAAGTGGAATTAGTTATTTTTTTGTATTATAATGGCATTAAAGTATTGATGTGATTTGTGTGTAGAATTATGAAGTATTTTAAAATTATTACGTTATATAAGGTATATTAGGAAAGAATTTAGTGTTAAGACACTCCGTTTCCTATTTTCCGTCGGATGTTGAATCATTGCGTGTTGAGTTACGGAACTTAACTCTACGTTTTGTTAAGTACCAGAACAGAGAAATATATTCACTTCTTTGAATGGAAATCGAACCCACAACGTCACATTTACAGCCTGGCCCAATGTGTCACGATGGCTTCAAATTATAATGTATTTTAATTGTTATTGTGAATATTATAATGGTAGAGTAGTAATGAGATCTGGTTACAGAATTATGAATTTTACTTTAAAATAATTATTTTACATAATGATTATTTTAAATAATTTGTCTTTAATAATCACGTATTTGGGCCTTTATGGTTCAGTAGTATTGCGTCCGATTGTAGAATGAATAGTTATGAATTCGATTCCCACTCGGGAAAAGGTTAAATTTAAATGTTTTCATTATCTGTCTCGAGTAGACAAAGCGCGGTGTTTAGTTTCGCCACTCTATATACAAATTTCTCCCGAATTTGTTTGGTAAGTGAAGAACAGTGTCTTGAATTTTTTTTATAGCTTCACGCTGTATCCCGCACACAGCAGGGTAGGCAGAGGGAACCTAGTAGTAAGACACTCCGTTCCCCACTTTCCCTCGAAATCGAAGGCATTGCGTGTTAAGTGGCGGAACTTAACGCCGCGCTTTGCCTCCACACTAGAGCGAAGAAAATAGAAATATTAAATATCTTCACCACTCGATTGGGAATCGAACCCACGACCAGTCGTTTACATTCACACGCTTGTGCCACTTAACGCCACGGCCCCTATGGCCTCTTGAAATTAGGGTTCTATTGCTTACACTGTTATGCGTTAAAATAATTAGGTGTATAAAAATGTATTAAGAAGAAATTAATAATCAATTTCTTACTTATTATGTACATTGTATCTAGTAAGAAATTTCATTTTAAATGAAATTTTCCTAAAAAATTCGAACGTACAACCACTTCGTGCTATTAAATACTATTCCATTGAGCTTCAACGGTTTTTAGTTAAATTAAATAATAAATATGTACTTTTAAATGCAAATTGACTCGCTGACGTGTAGATTTAGTATTGGTATTAAAGTTGCTATCTCTTTGAAAAAAAAATGGTGATAATAATTCATTATACAATATGTTGAATAAAACAGCTATTTATAAAGCTGGTTTTCCGTGACCTTGTACTACTGTTAAATTGTTTAAAATATTGTAACAAAAGGAGTATATTTTTATGCATGTAATTAATTACAATTAAATAATTTTCTTATTTTTTTTCACTTCACGCTGTATTCCGCACACAGCAGGGTAGGCAGAGGAAACCTAGTGCTAAGACACTCCGTTCTCCACTTTCCGCCGAATTCGGAGGCATTGTGTGTTAAGTAGCGGAGCTTAACGCCGCGCTTTGCCTCGGACACCAGAGCGAAGAAAATGGAAATATTAAATATTTCCACTCCTCGAGTGGGAATCGAACCCACAACCAGTCGTTTACAGTCACACGCTTGTGCCACTTCGCCACGATTGACCACAATTAAATAATGAAATATCGTTATTTAATTCATTAGGTAGTTACATTTATCTGCATTTATCGTGAGAATTATTATGATTCTTTAATGATTGTGTGATATTTTTAAGTATAAGGATTTCTTAAATATTCATTTTATTTATAAATTTTAAAAATAATAATATACGTCATTAAGTGTTAATAAATTTACAATAGAATTGTACTTGGGGTCAGTCGTGGCGCAGAGACACAAAGTGTGACTGTAAAGCGACTGGTTGTGGGTTCGATTCCCACTCGAGGAGTAAAAATATTAAATATTTCTAATTTCTTCGCTTTGGTGTCAAGACAAAGAGCGGCGTTAAGTTCCACCACTTAACACGCAATGCCTACAAACTCGGTGGAAAGAGAGTGGAGTGTCTTAACACGAGGTCCCCTCTGCCTACCCCGCGTGTGCGGGATACAGCGTGAAGCTAAAAAAAAAACAATTGTTCTTTGTGGCTCATGCAGTTACATTGCGATCTGATCCTACTGCGCCACGATTAATTTTAATTTAAATTTCATCTTCGTACTTTTTTACAGTAGAGTTATGACTACTCTAACCAGAGTGTCAAATTACTCTTTTCTCTATTTTTCGGCCGAATTCAAGATAACGCGTGGTGAGTGACGAAACTTAACGCCGTGCTTAATATTACCAGAGAGTAGGATATATAATTTAAATTAAAAATCCTTGAAGTGGAAATCGAACCCACAGCTAATCGCGTTTACAATCATACACTACCACTGCGCCACGATGGCTTCAACCTACCTGTGGCCCAAAACTATATCTTTTACTACATAATAATACAATATATCGTAATATATTATTCAAGTTTCTTAATATCTCGACCGCACCGCTCCCCCGTGATACCAACACTGGTTTTGACATGTTCACCGATAATAATTAATTATATCGATTTGAGCCTGAATTAACATTAAACTAACATTATATATGCTATCAGTGGCAAAGTCACACCGGCTTGCTTACCTTTAGTAAGTCCAGGTATACTAGATTATTACTATGTTTTTTTCTAAATACCGTAGTAATAATATATATTTTTTTAATAAATATTAAATTTTTTTTTTTCTTAAAAAAATCAGACTTCGCCATTGTTATGTATGATTTTTTTTGTTTTGTGTTTATATATTAATAAAATGTATCATAAATATATGGAATTGTTAACTAAGGAATTGGTAACTTGTTTTCTAGCACGTATTTCGCTTTATGGTATTTTTTTTTGTAAAATGCCTGGTATTGCCAAAAAAGAAGATATAAAATTTTTCTTGGCATAATACACGGATTAAAAAAAAAGATTAAGTATGAAACAGGCTCTCTCCGCTCCATGTATTTTTCTATTTTTTCTATATATTTATGGTACATTTCATTTCTTATGTGTATGCTATAACTAACATTAAATGTTTGTGTTTGTCCCATTAACAAAACTAACAGACGGTACGAGAAAGGCAACTGTCACTGAAAAATCAGTTGGATTTAAAGCAGTTCGCGCGAGAGAGAGGGTCCAGACTCATCCGTACTCCAGGCCTAATGCGTTCAACGCGAGGAAGTGATTAGTGACCACAAAAGATCAACTAGTGACCACAGATGATCAACTAGTGACCACCAACGATCAACTAGTGACCAGCAAAGGACAACAAGAGACTACAAATGATCAACTAGTGACCACCAACGGTCAACTAGTAATCAACAACGATCAAATAGTGACCACCAAAGGACAATTAGTGACCACGAACGATCAACAAGTGATCACCGGCGAATTAGTGACTACGTGAGACCACCCAGTGACTACCAATGATCAACTAGCGAATGCTAGTGACCACAAATGTTCATATGTACATATATAACAAGGTAATTTTAAAAGGTATTGAGGGTTAGTGATTATGACAACTTTAAAGGTAAGCATTTTTTGAATATTGATATTTTAGTTTTTAGATTGTATGTACTATAATTATGTAACGTTTTAAAAATGTTTTTTCTTAACTGTAATTTATAATTAACTTTTAATAGTGATTGATTTTTCTTATCTTCTTAATATATTAACAGAATAATTGACAATGCTGATACTAGAGTATGATCTTTTTCAAATATATTCAATTATTTAAAATGTTGTAAAATATAATATATTATTTTTTTAATTTAATGATGACAAAAATAATAAGACCTTCTGATTTCGCGATTTTTACGTATTTTGAAATGAAACTTTCAAAGTAACAAAAATATTTATATTAAATTAACCTTCTAACTAGACTAAATTGTAATTAATAAAAATTTAAAGAAATTCAACAAACTTTTCACCTCAAAAAGAGGTAAATCAAAGTTTACATTATAAAAGAAACAGTAATAAACTGTTATAGACTAATGCTAAAGTAAAACCTATCTAACTTAATCTTGCTAGCGTATCTGTTTTCCGTGTTTCAAACTTTTATACAACTAAAATAGTGGCTGTCAGATTCTTCTCTATGCGGGTGTTAGGGGGGTTACACACGTGATTTTGTGTTAAACCCTAAGCTAAAATAATGTATTGTGTGTAAACGCCTTAATTTTTGACATATGTCAGCCATTTTCGTTTTTTGTCATTTTGATTTTGATGTTTCTTTGACGTTGATTTTCGCGGGAAAATAAATGTTGTTAATAGTTAATTGATATTTTTTTAATAATTCTAAATTATAGTTATTTGTTTTGGTTTAATTTTGTTTTGAAAATTGAAATGTTTAAAACATGCTTCTTTTGTAATTTAACATCATTTTTTAATATGCAATGTATTTTTTTACTACCCAATAGTGGATTTTTCAGTATAACGTTTATTAATATTCATAATGTGTATAACAAATCCTAAAATATTAGGTTTTGCAGATTGACACGCTATTGGCGTATTAAAAATTTACATTGCGCTGCATTTGATATTAATATGTGATGTATTCTGTCAAAATTACTTGAAAATTAGAATTTTTCCTCTAATTTTTTAACGAATCTCTTTGTAAATTTAATTAATAAATAATAATAAATAGTATAAATTTGAAATTTTGCGTTTTACAGTATATATTGTAAAAACAGAATGGATATATTTTGAAATAAATAAAGCTTTTTAAAATGAAGCTTGGAAAATCTTTTATGAATTTCTTTTTTAATTGATTTATTGTTAAACTTAAGTTAAATAAAAACTTTTTTTCGTATATTCGTCATATTTATGATATTCGCAGTGTTAGTTGTAGCACAAATTACAAGAATTAATTTTTTGTCAATTGATTGGTTTCAATCGTTGATAAATAACTGAATATTAAAATAACAATACTTAAAAAGATTTGAAATTAATATTGTATTATGCTAAATTAAGGAATATAATATCATATTGTACATTAAATAAAGTGGCTGCAAAGAGAAGAGAGTGTTTGAGACACTACACATTTTTTTTTGCATATAACGTAAAAAGCTACGTTTTGGTACGCCAGTTCGTATCATTTATTGTGGTTTATTTTACTTTTTTTACTTAGGAATGCATCTTATATGCATTTTTTTGTCTTTCCTTAATAATGTACTAACTACCATTTGAAAGTAAATTAATAATTATTACGATAACTAGATTTTTCTTCATGAGATTTTGCTTAGAATTATATCAATAATTAATATTAAATATGTAATTTAGCTTCTAATGTTTTACATTAAATGAAACATCTAAATTTGTAGGTTATTTTATCTAATATTAACTAACTTTATACTAATGATCATTAATACTGAGAAAAGTGGTTATAGCTTTAATATTTATTAAGGCTTTTGCGCGGGGCATGTTCATATCAACTGTGATGGAGGATATTCTTGCAACCGAAGAATTACGATTTAGTTCTCGTCAGGCAAAAAGACAGTTTCATGATTTTTTCTTCTTGAATAACTAAGGGTAGTTACTACTGGCAAGACACAATAAGACTATGGGAATTAGGCCCAGATGCCTCATAACAGTGGTTCCCAACCAGTGGTCCGCAGACCACCATTGGTGCGCAGCAGGGATAAGATACGATTTAAAATTTAGCGGATATTTTACCCAGCTCTACCCAAAGTTATACAACTCATCGAACTACAAAATGAGAGAAGCTTCAAGGATTACACACATAGTGGTCCTGCTAGCAAGAATAATGCAAAAGTGTTCCTTGATCAAAAAAAGATTGGGAACCCCTGCCTTATAAGGACATCTTTTCTTGGTAATTATGCAGTTTGAGGGCTTTTCCGAAAAAGGACGGGGAAAAAAATTTGACACCCTGGGGCTGTTTTCGTTGGAGCATAGCTAAGGATATTTTACGGGGGGGAGGTTGATATTTCCCATAATTTACCATAAATTATGTTATTTAAAGTTTTCGCAAATACTCTTATATATATTAATACTTACCTTTGGGCACGCAAAGATATACTTGCAAACGATCAAAAAGACGCATACACACACATGCACACACATACACACACATGCACACACATGCACACACGTGCACACACATGCACACCCGTGCACACGTTTTTTAAGTTAATATCTGGCATATAACTGTCTTTTGATTTGAATATTCATTTTCGCCATCATGATTGATATGAACAGAGGCCGAGTATCAAATCGTATTTTTATGAATAGAATAAACTGTTTGTAATTTTCATAGTTTATTGTGATGTCTGCCTGTCTGTCTAATATGATAATGTCTAATATAATAAATAACCCACGTGAGTATATTGGTAAGTATATATTGTTTTTATAACTATTATTTTATTTTTATAATAACATTTTGTGGCGTAAACGTGATGATTTTGAGCCAATTTAAAAAAAAAAATAAAATTAATGTCCATTTTGTTAAATAATTATAATAAATACTCATAGTTTAGATATAAAAATAATCGCTTTGGCGTAAGTGACACAAATAATTTTGCGATTTTAATAATTGCTTTGCCATTATTGTGGCTGTTAGTTGACAACATACTATGGTTGAAGATTTTGTCCTGATTTTCTTAGGTCTAGCTTGATAAAATTACGGGGTATTGGGTTCTACCCTCTATTGATGAGAAGGGAGTGTTTTGACACTAGGTTCACTCTGTCTACTTAAAACGATTCCACATTGTATTCTAATATACAGTCGAAATATTTTATATAGGCCTTCGTGGTGCTGTGGGACAGCGTCAATTGTCAGTTCGATTCCCATTTGGGGGAATGACTATATTTAAATTATTTTCATTTTTCCCCTCACATCGTTTTCGAGAGGAAAGTGGAGAACAAGGTGTCTTGACACTAGCTTCTTTCTGCCTACCCTGCTATGTGAGATAGCATCTAAAGCTGTATAAAGTTTAGGCAAGAAATATTATTAGTTTAATGTAATTTTTTTATTGTATCTTATATTTTAGTACTTTAATTCTGTATTCATATGATTTTTTTTTGATTTTGTGTGTCTGTGTGTTTATTTTAATATTTTTCCATATAAAATCCGTTTACGTTACATTTTGTTAAAGCATTTTTTGTATTTTTAAGGAGTGTTTTTATTAGCTATACGGATTATTTTAAGTACTGTATTTAATAATTTTAATGGTGAAATGATATTGTCTATAATATATTTGTGCTTTCTTTGTGACTGATTATAAGATGTTTAATAAACTAATTGTATACTAATTTTGGTTTTTTATTATTTGCTTTACTTTCTAACTAGTTGTTTTTCTTATTACAAAGGATTTTTAAAATAATTTTGAGATTTATTTTTTAATTTCTAATAATTAATTTGTTATAAATATAAGGCAGACATATATACATAGGTATATGGCATTGCACTTTTTTTTCATAGGGTTTAAACATACCTATGGAGTTTTGGGTTCCGTATTCTTTTCTCGTTTTTTATTTTTTGTTTGTAGTGTTTTTTTTTATGTTAAGAAGCCTTATTCGTTAGTTTCTATTCTGTTTTAATATCCTTTTCGTTATATTTTTAGACGTTTTTAAATGAAAATCAATTTTTACTTCATATTTACCTTGAATTTTGTGTACCGCAAACTTAAAAAATAACGTACTTATAAAAAATATTTATTTTATTAATTAATTCTTTTTTTAATATATCGAATAGTCAAGCAGAACTAAAATTTGACAGACTATAACTTAGTATACATGTCTAATGAAACATGTAATATTAATTTAGAAAGTGTATAATTACAGAAATTGATGATTAAATTTGGTCTAAATTGCTCACACGCCGTCTAATTACGGGGGATGCAAATTGGTGCCTTTGAAATGCACTGCCGATGCTAACTGAAGTTTCTGTTTCGTTCATCGATTAGAAACTATATTCCAATTTACGTTTGACTCTCTGGAATTGGGACACTGAGTTTACTTCATTTTATTTAACTTGCCCGTTTGTAATTTTAGAGGTACCTATGTTATTTAACTGTAGATCATGTTTTGGTTAGGTTATAATCTTATTTTCTTTCAGTTAGCATGTGTTTTTCGTTATTTCTAGTAATTATATATTTTTTAAAATTATATGCGTTGCATGCATTGCTTAGCGGGCAGCAGCACAAGAAGCGCGTGTTCGAATCCTACGTTCAAATTTTTATTAGTCTTTTTTTAATGTAATTATGTTAAATTACCAACGAGTTATAGATTTAACTACAGGTCCTTTCCAAATCAAGATCGTTGCTTAAAATAATAAGAGCGTTGGTATCTATAACGAAAGTTAAATCTTAAATAAGGTATCAGAGGAGACATTAAACAAGTAAGTAATTCTTTTTTATAACTTATTTTTATAGAAACTTTTCATAAACAGTAAACGTATATTATAACTATTTCTACTTAGTATTATATATTTTTAGCTTAACACGGGAAACTAATGGGGAAACTAATTTAAATTTTAAGAATTGGTCCTAGATCTACAATCGTTGTATTGGTTACATATGTGCCAAATGAATCCCGCCCAATTTTTTTTGTATATTTTTACATAATTGTTTGTATGCATTCCATTATGATGTTACTATTATTTAAAAGTTGTATTCGTCATGATGAAAAGACCGTTTAGAGATGATGACAATTAAAAGTTGTCTTATCTATATGCGTGTAAGAATTTGTACATAGCTCCATCAGAAGGTATAGCTGACTCGCTTGAACTATTGGAATAATTCCACAGGCAGGCACACGTTCGAATCCAGTTACGTAAATAAAAAATATGTTATTTTTATATGAATCTTATTTTATTTTGACCATTGAAAACACAAAAAATATATAATAAATATTATAATATTCTTTTACGTAATACACCGCTTAATCACCAAGCTGTCTACAATGTACGTTCTTACATCTATATGATTGATAGGTCCATTTCAACTCTGCATTCTACATTTTGGTTCGCATATCTCATATTTTCGGCAATCTGCCAGCTAGGTGCGCTATGAATCTGGGCATCCTTCGCTCTGACTGTGACGTATTCTATTATAAAATATGGCCTTAATTTCATCAGAAAGATCGTCGGTATTTCGCGTTAATTAATATTGACCGACCTCAGTTTGATCAAGTCCAGGAGGTAATAAAAAGCGCTCCAAGGTGTCAACAAAAATGTCCGGCGACGCCGCAAATGAATTGATCCAACGCAATCAATTTTTTCTACGGCACCCAAACGGGAGATCCTCTCATTCACTCCGCTGTGATTAAATCGGTCAATCATTCGGTCTCACCGTTCAGTTAACTGGAAAATTGGTAATTAGATGGTTTAGGTGATAAACTGTCGACATTTCGCGTGTGGTTGTCCGATAAAGGTCTTAGACCCAGTAGTTCTGGGGAGCCTTTTGTTGATGTCTGTTAAGAAATACAGGCATATTTTGTATTACCTAATAGGATGTACCTAAGTTAGCTAAGATACATATTAAGAATGTATTCAAAATAATTCGCCACTGTAGAATTGATTGGAGTCTGATGTATGAAACACCTGTAGATCTAAACTTCACACGCCTAAAGTCACCTAAGAGGCCATCGTGGTTCAGTATGATAGCGTTTAACTACATATATGATGATTTAGGGTTCCCAAACAGAAGAAAAGGAGCGGCCTTGAGTTCCGCCACTCAGGACACAATGTGCGGAAAGTGGAGAACGGAGTGTCTTGACACTAATTTCTCTATTACCCTGCTATGCGGGTAAAAAGCGTAAAGTTTTTATTTAAAATAAAAATATTTGTTTTACTGGTTGGATAGTTCCGTCACTTATTGAAGGTACTATGTCCATCGTCCGTTGTAAAAGATTGGTTCTTTTAAATGTTCAAAGTATATAAGTGTATTTTCATATATTTTCCAAGTTGTTGACAGTTACAAATTTAAATTTTAATACAATAAATACATATATAAAGAAATCACTCTGCGTAATGCATTTTTATTTTCACTCCACGTGAAAGCTTTTTCTTCGCTAGAGCAAAGATTGACCATAAATAAAGCCAACTACGATAGATTAGACCGTTCCAAAGTAAAAAGTCAACTGAAAAGTGGGTAGGTTCCACTTTTAAAGGTTTTTTGTTGAAAAAAAACTCTATTAAAAATAGATTTTTTACACTCCTTCTCCAAAATAGCTGGGCACTGATATAGGACTTAGTGGGAAGACACTACTTTCTGCATATTTTGCCTTACCAAAGCATTGTGTATCGAGACTCAACCGAGCTTTGTCTTAACAAAGTGGTGAATAAAAATAATATAAATATAATCATCTTTTCCCACTCGAGGAGTGGAAATATTTTTTATTTCCATTTTCTTCGCTCTGGCATTGAGGCGAAGCGCAGCGTTAAATTCCAAACTTAACAGCGTTAAATTATAAAAACTTAACACAAATTCGGCGGAAAGTCGGGAACGGAGTGTCTTAACACTAGGCTCCTTCTGCCTACCCTGCTGTGAGCGGGATACAAAAAAAATCTTTTGGCAATCGACTCCAAAGCCAATTGCATTTACAGTCAGATGCCTTCTTACTGCTCCAAGATATATAAATAAATGCAAAATAAAGACAGCTTATATAAATAAATATAAGAAAAAGATAATTCTTTAAACAAAATAAGTTGTGACGTTTAGCTCTGCCACGTTTTGTTGAATAAGCAGATAGGTAATAGAGATCTATTCGATTAAAGTCAGTTACAAAACACTTATTAAATTAAAACCTAAACAAATTTAAACATTAAATAAAAAAACCTAAATTAGTCAGGCGGGGCCGGTCGCTGTAGCACGAATGTGTGACTGTAAACGACTGGTTGTGGGTTCGATTCCCATGGCGCGGCGTTAAATTTCGCCTCTTAACACGTAATGCCTCCGATTTCGGCGGAAAGTGGGGAACGGAGTTCTCTCTGCTCTCTCTCTCTTAACATTTGGTTCTCTCTACCCAGCTGTGTGCGGGAAACAGTGTGAAGCTAAAAAAAAATCCAATCACGTCTTGAATAGAATGAAAATGTTTAATTCACTGCAACTTTCAAATATTTAAGATCATCGTAAAACAAAAAAAAAAAACACATTTAATAATCACAAAAAATCAAAGAAATTTAAACTAATTTCTAGTTACATTCAGAGTATATTATATTAACATTACAAATTTCGTCTTTTGGGTCGACTTCGCGTAAATCTTGTAACGTTGCTCAATTTACGCGTTTGATATAAGACATCAAAGGTAGCAATGAGGTAGGTAGATCTGTTAACGACAGTCATCTAGCGTACTACAAAGGTTTTCCTTGGGGGACAGTATTAAATCGAAATAAAGCCATGCTACGTTAACAGGATTGTCGTTATGACAATTTCCGCCCACTGTTCAAACGTATTTGTTGTGTGTTCAATCAATATGTTATCAAACTATGAAATTATCAGAATATATTATATTTGTGCATTTGGGGCCGGTCGTGGCGCAGTGGCACAAGCGTGTGACTGTAAACGACTGGTTGTGAGTTCGTTTCCCACTCTAGGAGTGGAAATATTTAATATTTCCATTTTCTTCGCTCTGGTATCGAGGCAATGCGCGGCGTTACGTTCCGCCACTTAACACGCAATGCATCCAAATTGGGCGGAAAGTGGGCAACGGAGTCTTAACACTAGGTTCCCTCTGCCTCTCCTGCTATGGCCAGAATACAGCGTGAAGCTAAAAAAAATTTTTGAGTATATTTTACATGAAATATAACTTAAAATGATATTTTTTCATTAATAATTAAAATAAATTTGAACTAGTCATGGCACAATGGGACAGCGTCTGACTGACTAATCATGAATGGTTGTGGAATTGATTCCCACTCGGGGAAAAAAAAAAAATTAAAATAACTTTCGTTTCTCCACTCTAGTGAAGAAGTTGAATTCATGCGGAAAGTAAAAAACCGTATGACATGACTCTAGGTTCTATCTGACAAACCTAAGCTAAGCACAAAAAAATATATTTTGGTGAATAAATGTTGTTAGTAAAAGATTACTTTATAAACCAATTACATATTTAATGAATGGAAAAAAATCATTAAAACAAGTAGCCTATATTAAAAAAAAAACACTAATACATACTTTGCTACGACATCGAGCCAGACAAGGTTCGATTCCCAATGGTTATATATCTATTTATTGTATACCATAAAGAAAACAGTGAAAACATCAAGTTTGTATGTTTGTAACTGTCTTCAAAACTACGGATACGGTTTCGACGGACTCGAGGAAACGCCTTAACAAAAGTTATTCGACGCAGTGCGTATTTTGGTAGGAAGGGTCATTAAGACTACGCAAACACATTTACGAGTAGCAACTGGAAAAAATGCAGGTGTTATCTTATTTACCATACATAAAATGTAAAGTTGGTGCAGAGGCACGATGGTGTGACTGTAAAGCGACTGGTTGCGGGTTCGATTCCCACTCCAGCAGTTGAAATATTTCCATTTTATTTGCTCTGGTGTCCGAGGCAATACGCGGCGTTAAGTTCCGCCACTTAACACGGAATGCCTCCAAAATTCGGTGGGAAGTGGGGAACGGAGTGTCTTAACACCCTTTGATTTCCTTTGGTTTCCTTTTATATGATAACTAGCGACCCGCTCGCGGCTTCGCCACGTGAACTACCACTTTCATCCTCTATTGCCTCTTTGGGATTGCTTTTTTTATAAAAGGAGGGTAGTCTATATATGACTTTCGTCACTAATTATGTTCATGAGAAAATCATCGATACATTTAGTACAATGTCTATATTATTTGATAACATAAAGCAATAACTGTTCTAGTAAGAAAACGTACGAAATCTGCTGTCATATGATAGTAGATTTCGTACATATATACCAGCTGGTATATTGTATTATAAACCGGTCATAATATCTTAAATAAACTTTACGCGTTTTATTTTACAATTGTTTTACTTATTGATATTATAAAAATAGCTTTACTTGCAAGTAATCAATGCAATTTGACTTTGCCAGTTTTTTACTTTTCTGCGGGAACTGTTTTGAATACCAGGGTAATTTTTAAAAAAAGAGAGATAGCCTATGTTTGACCTTGCCTCATTAACTATTTTCCTGAGAAATTTCATTCATTTCAGTCAAGGAGTTTAGATCTTTCATTCTCGCTATATACTAAACATACATAAGTTTCATCCACTGTGTCAACCTCCTAGGGTTTGATTTTTTATAAAGTAGCCTATATGACCCTGCGTCTTCAACAATCTTCTTTACGAATTCCATCTAAATCGGGCCAGTAGATTACCCGTCAAAACATAACAAATAGAAGAGATACAGATTTTTGCATTTTTATAATAATAATTTTAATGAGTGCGGATATGTCTAATACAATGTCAACTATATAATAACAGACGGCGCTACCCGTTGCAGAAAACGTAGTGACATCTGTTTTATAGACCGGATTTCAAATGTATATTTAATATATGTTATGCTTATTTTATTTTATAATTATTTTAATTAGTGATATTGAAACAAATTTAGCTTCACTCGCGAACTATCGACATAATTAGAATGTTTTTTTTTTTTTATTTTATTTTTCTGCGGGAGTTATGTTGAATACCGGGATGAAAAATCTCCCATATGTTGCTCTAACGTCTAAGCTAACTCCATACAAAAATTCATTAATTTCTACCCGGTAGATACCGATATACAAAAGATTTTTATTTTTTCCAAAAAAACTACACATAATACCGGGATAAAAACTATCCTATATGTACCTTTGGACTATAAGCTATCACCATACTAAAATTCATTCATTTCTATCCAGTAGTTTTTGCGTGATTGACGAACAAATTAACAGACAGACAGACAGACAGACAGACAGACAGACAGACAGACAGACAGACAGACAAAAATTCTACTGAGTGGATTTTTGGCCTCTGTTATCGATATATTAACACACCCAATTAAAATTTTTCTGAAATTTTTCATGTAAAGAATTGACTTTTCTACTCTTTTATTATATATAGAGAAGAGATTATAAAGTAAGATTCACCGGTCACTACTAAACTCCTAATCAAAATATAAATGAAATGGTAAATAGATTCTCCCTGGTTTCTCTTCAAAATGGTGGTAATACGTGAAAATTAAAAAAAAAATAGTGCAATATAAGTAAAATTAGCTACGTAAGCTGAAATCTAGTGGGTCAACCACTTAAACCGTTTTATACAATTAAGAATTATACGCTCTGGTTCCCTTTTAGTTTACCTGTAAGTACTATATGTTACAATTATTTAATAATTTATATTAGTGAACTGATTTTAATGTCGAAATTCAGTTTTTTTTTCAGGAAAAGCTTGAAGCCCTTTTTCCTGTGATAGAGTAGATACAGAGAACCTAGTGTCGAGACACTTCGTTCTTGACTTTGGGCTTGAAATTGAACTGCTGCTTGTTGAAAAGCGGAATTAAGTGCTTTTCCTTCTTACTAGAGCGATATAATGAAAGTCATTTAAATATAATCATTTCCATGAATGGAAAACTAACCCAAAAGCATTTGCATATTTACGCTGTTCGACTGTGCTATGATGGACGCATGAAAATATTTCTTTTATAAAATATTACTTAAACCTTTTTTTCCTTAAGGGACTGCTAATTTCTGAACAAGAAAAAAATATGAATAACAGAAGTAAAATATTGTTTTAATTATTTTATTATTTTGTCTAATATTTTTACACGAAATTCCTTAGTTTGATGGTACAGCAAATAATCGGTTGTACCTCAACGCTATGTTAAATATATACAATGTACCTACATACTTAATTGGGTAAAAACAAATTTGTAAATACACCAATATATTAAAGCTATTTAATCAGCATTAATTGGTCAACCATTCAGCATTTCCTTTACATATTTAAAAGGGAAGTTAAAAGAAAAAACCAAATTCTCCATACAAACAGATCATTATATTACGAATAATAACTGCCATGAGTGGCCAGTCGTGGCCCAGTGGCACAAGCGTAACTGTAAACGACTGGTTGTGGGTTCGATTCCCACTCGAGGAGTGGAAATTATATTTCCATTTTCTTCGCTCTGGTATCGAGGTAAAGCGCGGCGTTAAGTTCCGCCACTTAACACGCAAGCATCCGAATTCGGCGGAAAGTTGGGAACGGAGTGTCTTAACACTAGGTTCCCTCTGCCTACCCTGCTGTGTGCGGGATACAGCGTGAAGCAAAAAAAAAATAAAAATAAATCAGAAGTGCGCATGTGAAGTATTCAGCGGTTGACTGATGAAGTACCATTATGTTAGATAGATATATAAAATCTGCCATCAATCCATTCCTTTGATTATCACAAAAAGCCTATGTCACAATTAATGAATTGGGGATAAAATGTGGGATTACGTTGACGAGGCAGTTTTTGGGATGACAAGACTAGAAGAAAATAAATTTGCCTTTATATCTAGTAGAGTAAATGTATCTTTATTTCCACACGTGGTCTGCATATTGGGTAGTAAATAAATAGTGTAGTGTAGTGAGAACCAATCAAAAACTTCGATTAAAGTGAGAAAATGAAATATTTAATTTTTTACACTTCAAAAATATTTTTTGTACATACTAATAATTTCGCATTTATATATTATAGCAATGCGAATGCGTCTGTCTGTTTGTCTGTTACGCTTTCATGGCTAGTCTACTTTACGGATTTGGATCAAATTTTGAATGGAAATAATTGATGACCCGGAGTAAAATATGGGCTTTTTTTTAAATATAGAGGATGAAACATTAAGCGGCCAAATATAAGAAATACCTATATTTGTGCAATTTACGCGGGCGAAGCCGCAAGCGTGTTGCTAGTGTACATTAAGAAAGAGATATATTATGTAAGTGTCAGTGATTTAGTTTTTTTTAATTGTTAAAGTAATTAAAAAAAACAGAACGAAATCATATTATTTATTTCTTTTTTAGCCAATCACTAACCAAAGAAGAAAAACGATTATATTTTAAATTAAAACATTTCCTCCGAACTTAAATCAGGCAAATATCAACCAAAACCTTCACATATAAAAAGGGACATTTCAAATACACCATAGTTCCTATACTTAACTACTACACAAATCTCAATGCCTTTAGGGTATTTCTTCTAAAATATCGCGTCCCGAAGGTGCATTCCATGTTAACACACCACCGGCTATACAAAGCTGGACTTGAGGTTGTTTGTGTTTTTCTGCAAACTTGTTTAGTTCTTAGAGAGATGCGGGTGTAATCTGTTATAGAGTTTATCGTTCCGCTTTTGTTCTATATGGTCTTTCTTAAACGATATTATCACGAGTTCGTAAATAATCTTATTTAAGGAAGGAAGGAAAGAAGTTTGACTTAAATTTATTTAATTATAATGATTGTCTTGATACTAGGTTCTTTCTGATTCCGTTGCTATGCGGCAAAAGCGCGAGGCCGGAAGTGAAGAAGGTATTTCGTTTTTAGTAACGTATAATAAGTATAAACAAAGTTGTGACCTATATAACTTTTAAGCGTATACTACCTGTATATAAGGTATTCGAAAAGGTTGAGTCTACATTTACATTTAGATTTCTTAAACTATGTATTGTCCACACTAATTGTAACTTATACACATTGGATGTTTATGTGGGTATAACGATTTACCCACATACACATCCAATAACAAGTAGGTAATACCATAAAAAACTTTTAACTATCTTAAAGTGTCATTCCTACAATTAGAATGTTTATTATTATGTTAAATATTTTTTAAAGACAAACAAATTATAAACAACAACAAGAAGTTGTAACATGCGTTCAAAAATTTCAACATAGTCGGATAGCATTTATAGCTTTAGCGTATTAGCGGTTAGAGCGCTCAGGTGGTTTCAACACCGATTCAAAGTCATTCAAAGTCATTTCGTATCAATTTTTTTTGGGGTTCCTAAAAAGTTTTTCATTCCAAAAATACATTAAAAAGACCTATAAAAATTAAAGTGTCAATAATTCAAGCGGTTGGTTGGCGGAACACAGTGTGACTCTGCCTCTGCAAATATGTATAAACCAAGTGGATATTGGACCCATAACCGAATTTAGATTTACACGCCATAATGTTGCACTTTGACGCCCAAAGCTTTAGCTTACTTAGATAGATTTAAATTTGGGCGAATTGGAGTCCCGCTCAAATCTTCTTTCTATAAAAACTTTTCTGTACTAAAAATACATTAAAAGAAGAATTTCTTATAAAAAACTTAACTGTCAATAAGTCAAGCGGTTGATTGGTGGAACACAGTATGACACTACAGTAGCAAATATAACCATTGTCCCAAGTGGAAATTGAACGAATAACCAACGCTAACGACGTAACACCTATATCGACGGCCAAAGTTGGTAAAAAGAAGAATTTCACAAAAAAAACTTAACTGTCAATAAGTCAAGCGGTTGATTGGCGGAACACAGTATGACACTGCACTTGCACTTGCACTTGCTACTGCAGTCGCAGTCACACTCGCAGTCGCAGTAGCAGTTGCGGTACATTGCGCTCGCCGCCCGCAAACAACCCGAGACATGCTTTTACAGATTGAATTCGAGCTATAGAGAACACTTGTTACGTTTAATTGGAACGCGTCATCGATACCTCTGTATTTTCAGTGTGTGTCTGAAGTATACTGCATATTTGGTTACATATTGGGGACTAAAAGAGCAATTTTTGTATTGTGGGTTCGATTCCCACTTGTGGTAATGATTGTATTAAAATTATTTGTTTTCTATGATGCTATGAAGCGTAGCGTTTATTTCCGTCATTCAACATGCAGTCTCGAATTTACATTGAATGGAGCACAGAGTGCCGTAACACACTAGGTTCTCTCTTCCTACCTCGTAATGCAAAAAAATCGTAAAACAGCTGTTTACTTTATTTTCAAGTCAACTATTTAGTAGGGTGTGTAGTTTGTACAATTGATTTTTATACATGTTGGTAGTACAATAAGCGAGCGTAAATGCCTTTTTTTAATAATAGTATTAAAATGAATTAAAGTAACGTTATTCTGAATCATATTACTTATATATCTTCCTAATCAAATCCTTTCATATCAAAATTATGCAGGGAATGCATACAAAACAACTAGTCTGCCATATTGGAATTACATTGTCATCCGAATATACGTAAACACTTACCGTGCAAAATGCCTCTTCAATTTGACACCAACGTGACAGTAAAATGGTATAACGTATTAATTATATAACTTCCCAAATCTCCTAACCTAAAGATTGTCTGGAAGAAATCGCTGTTAAGCGATAAGGCCGCCTTTTGTACCTCATATATTTGTTAGTACTATTTCTCTTGTAGTCTCAGTGTAATTATTTTTGTGGTGTACAATAAAATATAAATAAATAAATAATTGATTATAGTATCTGAAAGCATTTTCCCGCATAGGGTAGTCAGAGAGAACCTAGTGTCAAAACACTCCGCTCTCCACTTTCCGCCCGAATTCGATACATTGCATGCGCTTTGTATTTGGTACCAGAGCGGTAGTTACCTATATATAAGAACTAGCGGCCCGCTCGCGACCTCGCCGCATGAACTTTTTCGTTATATTGCAACCCTCGGGGGCGCATATTAAAAAAATAAAGTGGCCTATGTTTAAGTTTAGATTATCAACTATATTTATGCCAAAATTCATTACAATTGGTCAAGCGGCTTAATTTTTTATATAAACTTTCATCCCATATTTTAACCCTTTAGAGGTTGATTTTTGAAAAAAAAGTAGCCTATGTTAGATCCAGTCACTTTTAGTACTTTCATTTTAAAATTTCATTCAAATCGGACCGGTAGATTAGCCGTGAAAGCGTGACAGACAAACACACACAGACTTTCTCATTTATAATATAAATATGGATATTTAAAATGAACTAATAAGTGATACACATGTCATAACTTTGTAGGGAACTATTAATTATTTTTAATTATTGTTCAATTAGTTTATTTCATTTATTTGTATATTAATTACATTTCAGCATATGATAAAACATTATTTATTTATTTTTTTATAATTATTACATACACATACATAACGTTATATTAATAAATATATATTAAAAAAAACAGTTTATGCATTGTCAGAGAGAACCTAGCTTCAAGACATTCCGTTATTCGTTCTCGTCCCTAAATCGAGACATTACGTGTTGAGTGGCGGAACTCAACGCCGCGCTTTGTTTTATGAAATGAAAATTTAAATATAATGTAATAAATTTCCTCAAGTGGGAATCGATCCCACAACCATCGCAATCTAGTCAGACATTATTACATTGCGCCACCACAGCCTATACCATTTATTTAAATATTATAAATATTTGTAATTAATTTATTCATATTAGGCAGAGCCGCAGACGGTAGGCCGGACTAGAATTTATTCACCTACCTTCTTGTTGACGATATATTGATATCCCCAGTCGATACCTGCCTTTCCGTGCGCTTCCAAATTTTCTTTGTTTACATTGTTAAATATGTGTAATTGTATATTTTTGGTGGACTACTTTTAAATATTTTTAAAGTGAGACACTTAGGAAAATTGAAAATGACATTTAGAAAGCGTATAAAAATTTTAACGCGGCGGGATTCGAACCCGCGGCTTCTCTACAGAGATGAGACAACAAAAATAAGTTGTAATAAAGTTTCATATACATTTTCATCCCCTATTTCAACCCTTTAGTGGTTAATTTTTGAAAAAAAAAAATAGCCTATGTTAGACCCTTAGTAGTAATTTACTTTCATTCTAAATTTGATCGAAATCAGACCGGTAGATTAGCCGTGAAAGCATGACAGACAAACACACAGACTTTCGCATTTATAATATAAGTATGGATTCATCAGCACTATAACTTTAAAGCCAAAAAAATGAAGTAAGTACGTACCTGTTTTAAGAATTCTTTTTTAGCTAACTTGTTAATGTTAAGTAGTAAAATGTAAGCTTTAATTAGCCCATTAAATATTTACAAGTGCACTTACAGTTAAAAACACGACTTTTATTCATAATTTTAGGGATGTGACGAGTTATATATATATATATAGAAGTATATATTTGATAATATTACATTACTTTACCAAGTTGTTTACAGTGAGGCAGCGTTTAACTGTAAACGCAATAATTATGGGTTCGATTCTCACTTGGGGCAATGACCATATATTATTTTTATTTCTTCACTTGGTACCTAAGACAAATGGAGGAATTGAGTTCCGCGAATTTCGGACGGAAAATGGAGAACGGAGTGTCTTGATGCTAGGTTCTCTCTAACTAATTTGCTATAAGAGAAAAAGCTTGTAGCTGCTTACATCACACTAAAGCTTCGGCTGTGGTTTCAAAAGTTTACCATTCATGTTACGTTAAAAATATTTTTTTTTATGTGTATTTTGTTGTTTCGTTCCGTTGTTTGCAAAGTTGACTTTAAAATAGGGATATTTTCGCGTGAAGAGTGAGATTTCTTCACACTACACACACAACATTGTATTTAAAATATAAGGTAACTTTACTTTAAGTACCTACTGGCTTCGCCGATAGCGTGAATGCTTTTTAATGTATTTAAGCAAATTTAAATATGTAGCTAAGTAGACCAGAGAATATATTTTTTATAGATTCACACTGTATCCCGCACACACCAGGGTACACCAGCAGGGGGAACCTAGTGGTAAGACACTCCGTTCCCCACTTTCCGCCGAATTCGGAGATTTAGAGATTCTCACACTTTGTGCCTCTGCGCCGCGACTGGCAATACGGAATATCAATACGTAAATTATTTATTAATAAAAATTATACAAACAAATGAAAAAATCATCAATAAAAACAAATTCCAACAAATATAATCACAGTGAGTGAACTATTGCTATTCTAACTCCAAATCATGATACCGTGTAGCGCGACGCTGCGCCAACAACGCGGTACATTTCGTTTTACGAATGCCACACAGTTTGCAGGAGATAAACAATTATGCTAATTATGTTTATCGCACCAACGTCAATATTATCGCTGTTCGAACGACACTACGCGACATGTCTGCCATTTTGTATGTATATACTATTCGGAAATTGTTCAAAAGTTTTTATATTAACACTAACTGTGCCCGCGACTTCGTCTGCGCGGAATTAACGAAGCGGTTATAACTTTAACATCATAACTTACTTGATATTTTGGAATATTCACAAAAAATCTTTATAAATTGTAGCCTATGTTTAATTCTGATGTATAAGCTATATTATTGTCAAAGTTTCATTAAAATCCATTCAGTACTTTTAACATGAAAGAGTAACAAACATCCTTACAAACATTCGCGTTTATAATATTTACAGAATTTTAAACAATCGAAAAAAAATCATAAACGAAATTCGTGTTACTCCATAATTCTGAGTTAAAACGCAATTTACAAATGATAATTTCTGTTTCCCATTCGCATTAATTATTTTTGGAATACGCGACGCGTAATCACCGCTTTTATTACTATCGGCCTGTCAACGTATCGACTTCGCAAACACGGCGCAAGTATGTAATTAGTTGCGAAATATTTAAATGAACTTCAATTACGGAGGGACGTTGCGTTGCTTTCGCGGTGGTTCGTGTTTATTTTACTGTTGGTGATATATATTTAGTTGAGCTTTGTGACAGGTGTATATGAAATTGGATTTTTTTTTCTTTTTTTTTTTAGCTTCACGCTGTTTCCCGCACACAGCAGGGTAGACAGAAGGAACCTAGTGTCAAGACACTCCGTTCCCCACTTTCCGCCGAATTCGGAGGCATTGCGTGTTAAGTGGCGGAACTTAACGCCGCGCTTTACCTCGACACCAGAGCGAAGAAAATGCAAATATTAAATATTTCCACCGCTCAAGTGGGAATCGAACCCACAAGCAGTCGTTTACAGTCACACGCAGGTGCCACTGCGCCATGACTGGACCCCATGAAATAAGTTTTTTGTTTTAAATTATAAGAATTTTGGTACATACGAGTACATTTTTCAATGATTCGTCTTTGGCACATACATTTTTTTATGACTCATTACGTTTACTTCTTAGCTTTCCGTGCATTTACTGTGTGTGTCCTATCGTGTGACAGAAAGAGTTACTTACCTCGACTTCCTACCCAAGTGTAAAATTGTTTAAAATGTTCGTTATCGCTCGCCTCCGCTGTTCGATCTTCTCTATCAACTTGACCAAATTTAAAAAGAAAAATAGATATAATAGATTATAGAGAGATTTCGCTGTTATACCACACTCACCTAATTCTATCGTGTATAAGTTAACTTAAAGGTTAGGATTAAACCTATTTCTTGTCAATTTGAAACGTTGGTATTTTGAAATATTAGTTTCTTACGGAGCTGATAGCAATTAACTACCGGTATTTTTACTTCTAGAATGGAGGAAAATATTCAGTTTAGATAACGACATACCTACATCCTCAGTTATTATATAAGTCCATTTTAATATTTTAAGTAGCTGATTCTAATGAGTAAGGCTTTTTAGTGGATTTTTCAGACGAGCCTTCATTCAAAAAAATAAATTATGTGCTAATTTCATTCGTTATATAATAACGCCATAATTAAAGTCTTGACATAACGTAAAAATACGTATGTACCGATAATAGCGATGTACATAAATTATCTGTTAATAATATTACTTGCCTATATGCTTAAATAAATTATTTTGTAGTGAATGTAAAATAAGTGTCACATTACATCTAAAATAAAATATTTCATTAAAACATCTTGTCATATTATTAAACAATAATTAATTGAATTAAAATTATTGTTTGTGTCTTAGAATAGTACCTAAATTCAAACAGATAGGTAGACTATGTAGAAACAAGTATAAAAATAAAGTATATTCTTACGCTCCAGGCTATTTTAAAAGTATCACTGTCTGCAATAAATCTGTATATAACAATCACTTTAAAAAAAAGAAGCCCCGCTGAGTTTCTTGCGCCGGTTCTTCTCAGGTCTGAGGCATTAAATTTTGTGAACCGGTGGTAAACTATTTTATATTCAAAAAATGAAGCTTGTAACTTCTTGTTTTGAATAAAATTATTTGACTTTGACTTTGACAGGTATTACGAATTGTTCGCAATATATTTTACTTATTCTAAAATTGAACATAGTACCTTGTAATCTTTCTTCTCTTCTACCGTTTTTCTGGAAGGCTACAGAAGCTCCTTTCACGCAGAACACTTTCCTTTTGTCTTAATATAAATACTACTTAAATTATTTATTATATAGGTATCTAGCACACTAAAAACCGGCTGCCACTAACAAATGCGTGGCAGAAGTAAGAAATTGGTGATTAAAAAACAAATAAAGACCTTCAAAGATACCATCAAGCTCGTGTTTTACATTCTTTTTAACAGAAATAAAATTAAAACTAGACAGTAGACTGTATGTCTCTAGGACGCGAAACGTCAAACGGAAAAGATAATTATGTATTTCAATGGCAAATGCTTCTTTGTTATATGTATGTGTATGTATATTAACTTTAATATTTAATATCGCAGTAAATTTATTGTAATATTTTAAAAAGATCGGGCCAGTCGTGGAGCAATGGCACACGCGTGTGAACGACTGGTTGTGGGTTCGATTCCCTCTCGAGGAGTGGAAATATTTAATATTTCCATTTGCGTCTTGCATCTTGCGGAAAGTGGGGAACGGAGTGTCTTAACACTAGGTTCCCTGTGCCTACCCCGCTGAGTGCAGGATACAGCGTGAAGCTTAAAAAAAACTATTTTTTTGCAATTTTATTTTATTCCTGCATACAGGGTTCTCAGAGAGAACTCCGTATTTTTATGTTTTTTCCTGCATACAGGGTAGTCAAACAGAAATTCGTAAATACATTCTCCGTTTTTCGCCCGAAATTGACGTTAATTGCGTGTTAATTGGCGGAACTCAACGAAGCTCTTCTTTTACATAGCAGAGCGGAGGAATGATAACAATATATAATCATTTGAATCGAACTGTCTCACTACACCACTATGGGCTCCTAACTATTAATATCCATACTTATATTATAAATGCGAATGTCTGTGTGTTTGTCTGTCACGCTTTCACGGCTAATCTACTGGTCCGATTTGGATGAAATTTAGAATGTAAGTAGTTAAAATGACTGAGTCTAACATAAGCTACTCAGTTTTCCAAAAATCAACCTCTAAAGGGTTGAAATAGGGGATGAAATTTTATATGAAAAATCTACACCGCTTGACCGATTGTAATGAATTTTGGCATATATATAGTTGATAATCTAAAGAAAAGCAAAGGCTTACTTACTACTTTATTTTTCAAAACTCCACCACCGAGGGATGCAATATACCGAAAGAGCCACGTAGATCACTCGGCGAAGTCGCGAGTGGGCCGCTAGTTGAGTAATAAATGAAAATCTGTTTGTATGTTTTTTTAATATATTTTTTTCACTTACACTTATCAATGTGATGATATGAAAATAATTTAAATGTTATCCATCCATCGCGTTTACTATTATTTTTATATTATTGTTCTAGATAACTAGGGGCCAGTCGTGGCGCAGTGGCATGAACGTGTGACTGTTAACGACTGGTTGTGAGTTCGATTCCCACTCGAGGAGTGGAAATATTTAATATTTCCATTTCCTTCGCTTTGGTGTCCGAGGCAAAGCGCGGCGTTAAGTTCCGCCTTGCCACGCAATGCCTCCGGATTCGGCGGAAAATGGGGAACGAAGTGTCTTAACACTAGGTTCCCTCTGCCTACCCTGCTGTGTGCGGGATACAGCGTGAAGATAATTCTTCTATATGTAGAAATGGAGAAAAATCTATAAACTTTTTATAGTTTCTTTATTTTTTATCCACCTAATCTGAAATTATATAAAATGATACTATAAAAGCATTTATTAGGTGTACAATATTGATTTATTATCAGTAATTTATGCTTAAAATAATATAATAGAATCTAATTTTATATTTTGAATGCGTCTCAGGCGCTCTTTATTATCCACTCATTCAAAAACATTGGGTATACATTTTACAATATTTTACTTATACTTATTAACATTTCAGATTTTTATTTTCAGTATTTAGATTAGCAGTTAAAAAAAAAACGTATCTAAGCATACAATTTGTCTCCCATTGATCCTTTCTGTACGCCTGAGTATTAAGACGTAAACAGTATAAATCATCATCAATCACTCAATACATTAGAAATGGGGCATTAATAAATATATTAAATATATACAAAGTTCTGCCTAACAATTTATTTACGCTGTTAAGTAATTGCTATCATCATTGTATATTTTTTCACGCTTTGCTCGTAGGAGAATTTTGTGCCAAGACACTCCGTTCTCCACCACTTACTGCCCGTATTAGGGACATTGCGTATTGAGTGACGAGACTCAAGACCACGCTTTGCCTTAGGTACGGGAGCGGTGAATTCAATATAACTTATAATGATTCCTCTAAATGCGGGATCTAATTCACGATCATCGCGTTCATAGTGAGATGCTATCCAAATGCATCA
This sequence comes from Dryas iulia moderata, assembly GCA_019049465.1. Lineage (NCBI taxonomy): Eukaryota > Metazoa > Arthropoda > Insecta > Lepidoptera > Nymphalidae > Dryas > Dryas iulia. The sequence continues at coordinate 13,505,528 of CM032425.1, forward strand.
CGATACCTTTTTTAGTGCTAAAGAGGCAAAGCGCGGCGTTAAGTTCCGCCACTTAACACGCAAAGCCTCCATAATTCAATGGAAAGTGGGGATCGGAGTGTCTTATCACTAGATTCCCTCTGCCTACCACGCTGCGTGAGGGATACAGCGTGAAGTTAAAAAAAAGAAAAAAAATGTTGTGTTAAATAAAAATAACAAAAAAAATGTTTATAAACATGAATATTTTTACTCGAGCAGCAATGTCTATAGTCGATATGTAGTACTCATACACACACAAAGGAATCAAGACAGTTGACATAGCAATGACATCACAGCTATGGTAGGATCACGCCCATATACAAGAAATAATTTAACAATAAAAAAACACCATAAACATTTCCCATCAATAAAATATAGAAAAAAATCTGACAAATTAAGCCAATCGTACCAACAGGACATGCTCCTTTGAGCGTCACATCAAAAAGTATTTTGTTATTTTCCTTTGATTTTCCACATTCAGCGGTAGTAACGTGAGCCTCTGACCAGCTATAATTGGTTTTATGTAAATAGAAAATGAGCTGTGGGATCTGAAAGCCACTAAAATGGTGACGATTATGGACTGATTTGATTGAGTTGTGTTGATTACTGAATACTCGTTTGATATTTACCTATGAATTTGTAAAGCAATCATTTTGTCAATATACTCATACAGTTAACGAATTAGAATACATTTTGGTTGTATTTGTGTATAGCCGATATTGATATTGTGTGTGATTTGAATGTTTTCGTAATATATCTAGACTAGGTTTTTGTTTACAAATAGGAATCTTTATAGTATCTTATTATTTATATACTTCTTATAAGAAAGTCCTTTTTAGTAAACGTATATATATTAAAACGGAACTGAACTTGAACCTGAGCCCTTTAGAAACCGTCCAACCTCTTTGACCACTAAGCCATATTTTCAAATAGCTTAGTGTCGTGATTTATCTTAAGCCTAGTTAACGTTTATTTTAAATATACTTAAGTATTTTATGCTATTTAACCTCGTAAAATACCTTAATAAATCCTATACTAATATAATAAAGAGGTAAAGTTTGTAATTTTGTTCATAATGATCATCTTCAGAAACACTGAACTGGTCTTGAAAATTTTTCACAATCAGAAAGATACACTATCCAGGAGTGCTATAGGCATTATTTTATTATCATTGACCAAAAAGTAAAAAGGGGCCTAAGTAGGGGATAAAAGTTGAGTATGAGTGTTAAAGAAAGACTTCAAACAATGAACATTAGTGACAATTTGTCGTTGTTCAAAATATCATGACTAATGAAATAAATGAAATCAACGCAATGTAAAAAGAAAATAAACAAAAATCTTATGATAACAAAATATACGAGTCATATTACGTCGATATCATTTGTCATAATAAATGTTAACATATAAAATCTAATTACTATCCACAACCATTCCAAAATCTACCTAAAAACAGAACACTACCAAAATAAAAACAATAAACAACCAACAATAATAATAACACCGCAGATTTAATAGCTCGACGTTAACGTCTCGAGTCCCACAAGTAATATCTGAATGAACGATTGCGCACTCCGGCCCGCGGCTGCTGTCCAAATAGATGTCCCAGAAATGAGCTCCAGCCGACGCCTTGTACCCGGTAATTGATTTACGCAGCCTGCGGTTTAAATTGTTTCATAATCCACTATATAGGTAATAAACAAGTCACCCTCTCGGTTCAGATCTGCTTGCGAATTTAGTTAGGGGAATATCTAATTCGCGGTCGATCCCCCCCGGTTGAGATTTTTGGTTATGGGCTATGTGTTTCTTTGTTTTTGTGTTATATTTATCGATAAAGACATTTAGAAAACGTATAAAAATTTGAACGCAGCGGGATTCGTATCCGCGCCTCCTGAATACCGTACAGGCGCTCTCGCCACGCATTATTTGAACGCATGGTTCAGTGGTGAGAGCGCCTGAACGGTATTCAGGAAGCGCGGGTTCGAATCCCGCTGCGTTCAAATTTTTATACGTTTTCTAAATGTTTTATTCAATTTTCCTAAGTGTGGATAACACTTTAAAAGTATTTTAAAGTATATTAATCGATTTTTTACAATGGTTTTATTCTAATTGTTGTTGTTTTTGGTTTTTAAGTGGTTGTGATTTTTGAATTTTATGCCAAAATGCGATAATCTTATTTTTTTGCTTATGAACATTTATAATACTGAGTACATACATGTCAAATCCAACAAGGATCTATCAATTAGAGAACCGGCTAACCAAGACCCCCTAGTTTGTGTGCGGGGAGTACTCAACTGCCTCACAAATGAGGAGATAATAGACTTCACTCGGTCGCAGAATAAACATCTACTGCAGAATGTGAGTGAGGCAGACATGAGAATAAGGGTACGCTACAGGAAGAAAGCCCGGAACCCACACGAATGCCATCCTGTCTTACAGCTCTCCCCAACAATCTGGAGGCTATTTACGCAAACAGAGAAAATCTACGTTGGCTTTGGCAGGTGCACGGTAGAGGATCAGTCCCCTCTCGTGCAGTGCGCCAAATGCCTAGGATATAGGCACACAAGAACACTTTGCAAGGCTGACACAGAAATTTGCAGCTATTGTGAAGGCGAACACGCAGGTCAAGAATGCCCCAAAAGAATCATGTCCGAGCCCCCCCGTTGTGTAAACTGTCACAGAGCGAAAAGGCACGTTACAGACCAGGCACACACCGCATACAGTTCAGAGTGCTTGGAAAGGCAGAAATGGGACAGAATAGCGAGGTCGAGAGTCCAGTACTGCTAAGGGCACTCTGGTAGACAACACATTGATTGTCCTTGGGGACCAGGGCAGCACCAGGAGCGAAATCAGGATAATACAAATAAACCTGCAACGCTCAAAACTGGCGACACCCGAGCTGCTGAAGACGGCTAAAGAAAAAGGGATCTCAGTTGCGCTTGTCCAAGAACCGTATGTCGGAGGAACAGGCGTGCTGAAGCAACATCCCGGCACTACAACTATCCAGTGTACTTTAGACCGTCAGAAACCGGTGAAGGCGGCCATTATGATCTTCGGGAACAATCTGGAGGTAATCCACGACCCCCAAATTGTCACCGAAAATGTTGCTGCTGTCCACCTGAAAGCTGGCCAACTGTCGCTAGGAGTGCTGTCTGTTTACCTCGAGGGTGACCAAAACTTAAATCCCTACATATCCCAAATAAAAGCCGCCATCGTTAAGATTCCCACCAACAACAAAATTGTGGCAGGTGACGTGAATGCATGGAGCCACTGGTGGGGCAGCAGCTCTGAAAATAATCGAGGAGCAGATTATCACGCTTTTGCAACAGAGATGGACCTGCATGTGTTAAACACAGGTCATACTCCAACTTTTGAAACGTACAGAGGAGGCAAACTGTATAAAAGTTGCGTGGATGTGACTTTAGTGAGTCAGTCCCTACTTGGCAGAGCGGAAAACTGGAGGGTGGACAGAGATCTAATAACATCGGATCACAACGCCATCACCTTTACGCTGCGCTTGGAAAAGGCTCTAGAGCCTCTCAAGCCTATCACTACGCGCCAATATAACACCAAAAAGGCTAGATGGTCGGAATTCGCCACCAACTTCAGAGCCGCACTCACCGGGCACAAAATATCAAAGGACAGCGTCTCTAGCGTCTCAACGCCGCAGGAGTTTGACGAAATGTTAAATACCTATACATCCGCTATCCACGTAGCATGTGAAAATACGATACCTAAAGCAAAAAAGTGGAAAGGTAATCCTAGGCCACCCTGGTGGTCAACCACCCTTAACGACTTACAAAGAGACGTGCTTAGGAAAAAACGCCGTATCAGAAATGCCGCACCTAGTAGGAGACAATTCACGGTCGACCAATACATACTGGCAAGGGAAACTTACAACTTGCGAGCAACCGAGGCAGCCACTCAGAGCTGGAAGGAGTTTTGCACGTCTCAAGATGGCGAAAGTGTCTGGGACGGCATCTACAGAGTCATCAGGAAAACATCAAAAAGGCAGGAGGATGTGCTGCTAAGGAACACATCCGGTGAAACACTGTCGACAAACCAGTCAGCTGAACTCCTAGCAAAGACATTTTATCCTGATGACTCAATAGAAGCAGAAACCGAGATACATAAGCGTGTTCGGCAGATCACAGACGGCAAAACTCCAGCGGAGATAAAAGACTTATCGGAAGATGACCCTCCATTTACGGACGCGGAGTTGGAAAAGGTCCTATTGAGTCAAAATCCAAAGAAAGCTCCAGGTCCGGACGGACTCACGTCCGATATATGCAGCGTGGCAATAAACTGCAACAGGGAGGTATTCCTGGCTCTAGCCAACAGATGCCTAGCCCTGTCGTACTTCCCAAAGCAGTGGAAAGTTGCCCACGTATGCATTCTCCGCAAACCAGGAAAAGAGGACTACACCCACCCTAAGTCCTACAGACCCATAGGGTTACTGTCGATTTTGGGAAAGATGGTAGAGAAGCTTCTGGTGGGAAGGTTACAGTGGCACCTCTTAAGAACGCTTCATCCTAGTCAGTATGGCTTTATGCCGCAGAGGGGAACCGAGGACGCCCTCTACAATCTTATCAACTACGTCAAGGGCGAGATTGAACATAAGAAAATAGTCTTACTGGTGTCTCTGGACATAGAAGGCGCCTTCGATAACGCATGGTGGCCGGCTCTTAAAAAACAACTGGTGTTAAGACACTGCCCGAAGAATCTCTACGCGCTAGTAGCATCTTATTTACATGACCGAAGAGTAGTCGTCAACTACGCTAGAGCGACCAGTGAGAGGGTTACCACAAAAGGATGTGTCCAAGGATCCATTGGCGGACCGACCTTTTGGAATCTTATCCTGGACCCGCTCCTTCACAAAATGGCGTCAATGGGTGTATACTGCCAGGCCTTTGCGGACGATGTGGTTCTCGTTTTTTCCAGCCATAAGACCAGTGAATTGCAGACCTCAGCTGAAACCACTTTAGCCACGGTACAGGAATGGGTGGTGAAAACCAAGCTAAGTTTGGCGCGGCATAAAACGCAGGCAATGGTAATAACCAGAAAGCGCAAGTTTGACGCCCCACAAATTCGCATGTCCAGCACTCAGTTGACTCTAGTGAAAGAAATAAAACTGCTGGGATTAATCATAGACTCCAAACTAACCTTCAACGCACATGTGTCGGCTCTCTGCAAAAAAGCTGCGGACATATATAAGCAATTAGCATGCGCTGCAAAGGTGACATGGGGTCTTAACGGAGAGATTGTGAGGACCATATACGTGTCGGTGATAGAGCCAATCGTCCTGTATGCTGCAAGTGCGTGGTCCTCAGCAACAGAGAAGCTGATGATAAAAAATCAGCTAAACTCTTTGCAAAGGGGCTTTGCCCAAAAAATTTGCAAGGCGTACAGGACGGTATCCCTGACATCGGCGCTCGTGCTCTCAGGCCTACTCCCTCTCGACCTTCGGATCCAGGAAGCTGCTACTTTATTTAAGATCAAAAAAGGCCACTGCGTGGACCTCTTGCCGCCAGGTTGCGAATTAGAGCGCAAGGTGGGACCAACACAAAACCCACACCCTTCAAAACTCAAAATAACCGAGTATACGTGCTTGGAAAACCTCGATCCGCAAACTCTCGTCGAACACCAAATAACCGGTCCCCTTATATTCACTGACGGCAGCAAGATTGAAGGAAAGGTAGGAGCTGCCCTGACGTGGTGGGACCAAGGAAAGGAGAAGAAGTTTTCCACATTTCGCTTGGAGTCGCACAATACTGTCTTCCAATCTGAAATGTATGCAATATTCAGGGCCCTAAGGATGGCAACACAATCAAAGATATACTCCCTTAACATTCTGAGTGACTCGAGATCTTCGCTCGACCTGCTTAGGAGTCCTTCGGTTACGCATCCCCTAGCCCTAGAAATGAAAAAATACATACAAGAAATTCATGATGAAGGCAGAGCTGTGAGGCTCTTCTGGTTGAGAGCCCACGTAGGAACACCGGGAAATGAGAGGGCGGACGAGCTAGCAAAAAAAGCGGCAACTACCAAAAGGACGGCCCCTGACTACGATAAAGTACCCATTTCGTATGTCAGGAGGCGGATACGTGAAGGGTCTGTTAACAGATGGCAGAACAGATATGACTCATCGCAGACCGGCTCAGTTACAAAAATTTTTCTGCCTAATACTAAAAAAGCCTATAAACTAGTAAAGGCAATTAACATAACATTTATTGACACTCAGTTTCTGACCGGTCACGGTGGTTTCGCCTCCTATCTGCACCGTTTTCACATCAAAGACAGCCCCTCTTGCGTGTGCGACCCGCAATGTGAGGAAACTATATTTCACATCTTACTGGACTGCCCAAGATTCGGCCTCGAGAGAATGACGCTGGAAAGCCAACTACAGTTTTGCTTAAACCAGCAATCCCTCCACACTATCTTGGAGACTGAGGCCACAAGAACACCTTTTCTCACATTCGCAAGAAGAGCCGTCAAAACAGCCGCTAAGCGAAACAGCTCAAAGGCTCGTCCACAGACAACACCAGCACCGACACCAACACCAGCACAAGTACAAGTACTATCCCCACAGCCTGCACCAGCATTTACACCCGTACCACACGTTACACAAGCCCAAACCCTACAAGATTCCACCCAGCCCAACTTTAACACCCAGTCCACCAACATAACAACAAGAACAACATGCGCAAAAACCAAACCTACAACACTAAAGGCAACTAAAGTTGTACCTTTCATGGCCTCCCTTGCCAGAGGAATCCGCACCTTACTCACAGGAGTGTCCCCACCAAACACACCTTCAATAATCCCCCAGTGTGACTTCACACAACTTCTACGAGAAAGTGGGACACGTGGGGAGGTGGGAATTAGGACTCGTAGCGTAGCCCTCTTCATGAGTGAGGATGCGGAAACGATAGGCATAGCATTCTGTCGCCCAGTTCAACCAAATAAATTACTAATATCGCCTGGACTAGCCTCGCTGCTTAAGGGAAACACATGTGCAACGACAATAAAGTGCAAAAAGATCAACGCACTCACCGTGAATATGGGGGGCAACTGTCCCTACCGACTGCTGCAGTCACAAAACAAAGTGATTGCGCTGTTCGAGTGGGGGCAAGAGTCTCCTTTTGCGCAGGCAAACTCGTTGCTCCTTAAAGTCAGTGAAAGTTTAGGCACTCCAAAGATCCTGAGCGTAGATGCGATGAGACTAGGTCCTGACAGGGGCGACGTAGTTGACCTCTACGGCTGCCTTAAGGCTTCCAAAATCCACGAGGTAATAGTCTACGAAGACAGGGGGGAGAACCTGAGCTTCCTGAAAGCGAAGGTCCATCTATCTCCCTCCGCTGTAGGCTCCACCTCCGTTGAACCCCGCCCTAGCGGTTCCGAGCGGCTCCATAAAAAGATGGATGCCCAAAGAGACGAAAGAGCCCAACTACCGAAGCATAGAGGAAGTCACGTCCGAGTGGGCACTCAGTCGATGGCACTGGCAGCAAGTATAATAAAAGCATTGACTCCAAGAGGGGTTATCCGTTCAGCTCATGGTGGCACCCCCCCGGCGAGTCAAATCGAAGACCAAGAAAAGGCGATCAAAACCTTCTTTGCAGCCTCACAGAACTCAGAAAGACACCTCGGGGGCCCGCTGAGACCTAGCAGAGGAAGGGTCAGCCCACCCGAACTGAGACCAGCATCTAGCCCGAAAGAGCATGCAATAAATGCGTTCATCGAGTTCCAGGCTATTCTTAAGGCGACCCGAGAGGTAAATAAAACCACCTGCGAGAACATCATGCAAACCTACCGGAGAGGCAACAAAAAGCTACTGAAAGTGCAACTCGACGAAGCCGAAGCGGCGATCTACGATAACGACAGATCCCAAATAATACAGGGAAATATGTCGGGACACTACATGGCCGCGTACAATAGCACCAATGGCTTTGTGGGCCTGGTCGAAGATTTCGAGGAATCGAGGGACAAACCTCTCAAGTTTAAAACACCTGAGAATGACCCAATTGTTTTAGTGGCCAAGTGCACGAGAGTAATGCTGGACGACCGGATACTTGAAAGGGCAAATACTATCTCAAGCGATCCCGAGCCCGGCGCAGCTCTTAAAGATTGGACACTACCAAAACTGGCTTGGATAAACGGAGTACCCGGTTGCGGCAAAACAACTTACATAATCGGGAACTTCGATGAGGAAAGTGAAATAGTGATAACCACCACGGTCGAAGCAGCAAAAGATCTGAAGGAAAAGCTCGCGCACCGCTTTGGGACGAAGGCCAAAAGAAAGGTGCGCACTATGGCATCCATTCAAGTCAACGGGTTTCATGAGGGAAACATTATACGCCGACTGACGGGGGACGAAGCCCTCATGAACCATTTTGGAGCCATAGTAATGGCTGCCACATTATCTGGTGCGGAGATAGTCACACTGATCGGAGACGTAAACCAGCTACCCTACATCGATAGAGGAAATCTATTCGATTTAAGGTACTGTCGTCCGAACCTGACAACAAACATCACATGTGAGTTGTCTTGCACCCACCGAAACCCCATGGATGTTGCCTATGCCATCACCGGAGTGTACAACAAAATTTACTCTTCAAACCCCATCATCCACTCCCTTAAAATGGAAAAATATACTGGCACACATATACCAAAGGACAACGAAGGAACCCTATATCTGATCCATACGCAGGAGGAAAAGAAAATCCTGATGGATCAGGGATATGGATCCGGAAACAGGTCGCGGAGCATGACTATACATGAGGCACAAGGACAGACGTATGGCGACGTCATCATCGTCCGTACCAGACGCAAGAGGTACCTTATCCACGATAGCATCCCTCACGCGGTCGTCGCAGTAACAAGACATACCAACTCCTGTGTCTATTACTCCGACGACTGTAGTGATGCGATCGCCAATTTTATCAGCCGAGCGATGACGGCCTCACCAAAACAAATCATGGAGCACAACCTCAAAGCAGCTATTCACGAGCGTGACGTCTCTGTCACCGAGGCTGTACTCGCAAAATTACAACACCAAAGAGGGAACAAAGCGTGAGCTGGGTGGCTATTCTTATTACAATCATATATATGTACATATATTTACTTACCACAAAAAAAAAAAAAAAAAAAAAAAAAAAAAAAAAAAAAAAAAAAAAAAAAAAAAATCGCTTACAATTGGTCAGTGATAGACATCACCATTAGATTACATTAAATATAAGATAATACTAATTAATACTAATTAATACTAACAAATGCCATGGGCACCTGTGAGCCCATGAACAGAGTTTCCTAAATAAAAAAAAAAAAAAAAAAAAAATACTGAGTACTATAAAGCATTAATGTAATACTAAGATAGTTTTAATATAAGCTATTTGATTTAAAGATCTTCTAAATCATTATTCACTAGTGGACCACTTGCGGCTTTGCCGCCTGAGCTATACAATTAAAAAAATAACTATTTCGTTATATTGCAACAAGGTGGAATTTTGAAAAATAAGGTAGACTATATTTAAACCTGGGTCATCAACTGCATTTATGCCAAAATTCATTACAATCGGTCAAGAGGTAACCCTCTTAGATTTTTCATTCAAACTTTCAACCTCTACATTTATGGCTTGATTTTTAAAAACAGAAGTAGTCTTTGTTTAGCCCTGCGTCTTCAACTATTTTCATGGCAAATTCCATCCAAATCGGCCGGTAGATTCGCCGTCAAAGTTTAACTGACAAGCTTTCGCATTTATAACATGGATTTTTTTTTAAAAAAATCTAGACTAGACTATGCTTAAACCTTGGTCATCAACTGCATTTATGCCATAATTCATTATAATCGGTCAAGAGGTAACCCTCTTAGATTTTTCATTCAAACTTTCAACCTCTACATTTATGGCTTGATTTTTAAAAACAGAAGTAGTCTTTGTTTAGCCCTGCGTCTTCAACTATTTTCATGGCAAATTCCATCCAAATCGGCCGGTAGATTCGCCGTCAAAGTTTAACTGACAAGCTTTCGCATTTATAACATGGATTTTTTTAAAAAAACAATACGAAAATAAAGCGCGGCGTTGAGTTCCACCACTCAACAAGCAAGGTCTCGATTTCAGGCGGAAAGTGGAGGAGTAAGGAGTGTCTTGACACTCAATTCTCTATGACCCTGCTATTCCAAAAAAAATTGTAAAGCTTTTTTATTACTTATTCTTAACATACATATATTGCGCTATTCGTAAACTAAACACCTATTTTATACAATACAATACAAAATAAATAAATAAAATAGAAAAACATATTAACCAAGATAAGATACGATTTATATATTTAATTGTTAACAACTTTCGCCCTTACAAGCATTACTTGTTGAAAACTTTTGTTTCGTTATACTTACCATTCATTGGGCTCTTTGTTTCTTTTCTATTCTCCAATGCTATTGTTATAGACACGAGATAACCTTTAAGAGACTTATTGAAAGCCTTTTTTTCGTTCAACAATCGCGGGGCCGAAGTTTTAGTTTAGGTTTTCCTAATCTTATCTTATTGATGTCAAATTAAAGTTAAATAATAATGGAAATGGTTTTACGGTTTGTTTGGAAGTTAGACTGATGGAAGCGTTTGGGTTTGGTTATTTAGTAAAAAAAATGTAGAGAGAGCAGTGAGAGGAGAGACTATGTGATTGACATATTGAAGTAATAAATATAATAGTTGGATGGATATAACAGTGGGAAATTTTATATTCTTATCTATCTTGTGGCCAGTCGTGGCCCAGTGGCACAAGAGTGTGACTGTAAACGACTGGTTGTGGGTTCGATTCCCACTCGAGGAGTGGAAATTATATTTCTATTTTCTTCGCTCTGGTGTCGAAGCGCGGCGTTAAGTTCCGCCACTTAACACGCAAGCCTCCGAATTCGGCGGAAAGTGGGGAACGGAGTGTCTTAACACTAGGTTCCCTCTGCCTACCCTGCTGTGTACAGGATATAGCGTGAAGCTATTTAATTTAATTTTTTTTTCTTATGTATCTACCCGCACAGATGTGTAAATTTAATATAAGGTAACACTATGGAAAAATATTTGCTTATTGTGCCAGTCGTGGTACAGGGGACACAAAGTGTGACTGTAAGTTGCACACGAGGTTGTGGGATTGATTCCCATTCGAAGAATGAAAATATTTCCATTTTATTTGCTCTGGTATAGAGGCAGAGGGCGGCGTGAATGAATCCAAGATCTACGACGTAGCAGCCAGTAATAGTAATGACTACACCCCTAGACTAGATCTATGTGGTTTCAATATGATAGTTCCATTCTTGTTGAGGTTACAATTTTTTTAAACACGTTACCTGTATGTAAGTCATCTCTTTTAACCTTTATTATACTTGACATTTTATGGCAGGCCAAAATCACACTTCACTTAATACTGTAGAAGAAGTAACGAATAAATATCTATACTATAAAATCGCTTGGCGGGCCGCATAATATTACAAAGGGCACATGAGGTTGTAAATCGCTGCACCCTATGTTCACTTTGACTGACCAAAAATTAAAAAACACAGAGTCGTTTATAAAAAAAAACAAATATTATAAAAATTTAAAATTTATGCGTAGCCATTTAAAAAAAATCCCATTAGCATACTACATTTGAATTAAACAATTAAAAAGTATTTGCTACGTGACTTTACTACAAATGGATTTAATGCAATACGGGTCTACAGCAAATAATAGCAGTGGAATGAATGCAGTGTTAGATTGCTGGAGCTCGCGTAAACGATTCTTAGGAACTAGGTTAACCTAAGTTTTTAATAGCATTGTAAATACATTCTTTTATTATGTAATTATAAATATTATTTATATTTTTCTATATAGGATATTTTTTATTTTATTACTTTTTCTTGTATAGGGAGGCAGAGAAGTAGTGTCACGCTTTATCCGTAGTGAGAGTCTGAAAGAATCTGACCGGAAAACAATCAATTTTTCTAATATTATTAAATTTTATTTATGGTTATTATAATTAATCTACACGCAGGTTCAAATTCTTTACGCAGAATCTTAATCTTTTTACGCAGAATTATATGTAAATTTTTGTAACAACTTCACGCTTCTTCAGGATAGGCAGAGAGAACACAGTTTGAAGAGTCCATTAACATTGTCCAGTAACGGCATATAAAAAACGTTGTATGACAAATGGCGGAACTCAACGCCGCGCTTTTGTCTTAGCACCCTGTCGTGGAAAGTATTTTTAACCGGATTAATTGCGTATATTTTTGGTATTCGAAAATATATTTTCAGAAAACCCAACGTTTCGAACACTTTACAGTAGTCCGTGGTCACAGGTAGACTGAGGTGGCATTTGTCTGTCAGTTGATACATTATTATATCACACTACGCTAACGATTTCTTAGTTTCAAGCCAAGAGTTTCTAAAAATGTATTTTTAAATATCAAAAATATACACGATTAATCCGGTAAAACATAGTTTCATTTCAAAATGTGTAATAATTGCGAAAATAAAAGTACTAAGTACTTAAAGATAATGGGCCCTTCAGATTTATATACTGACCCTGTCGTACAATACTGACAAATTATATTATTCTGTTCGAGAATTTGGATGCAAAGCAAAAAAGAAACTGCGTGCAAAGTCATACGTTGACATTCCGTTGTTCGTTTTTCTCCCTTCCGGATGTAGTCGTGTTATTTTTTTCTATTCTGAAAGTAAGTTTGGGACCGTAGAATAGTCAAAGTCATAGTTTTTTTTTTTCAAAGTAAGAAGTTACATACATGCTTTATTTTTTTAAAGTCGAAGGATTTACTAAGCACATAGACTCTAGAAAAGTAACATTTACAACAAACGTAATATCTACATTAATTTTGTTAATAATTTAGTTTTTTTTTTAGCTTCACGCTGTATCCCGCACACAGCAGGGTGCAGGGGGAACCTAGTATTAAGATACTCCGTTCCCCACTTTCCGCTGAATTCGGAGGTATTGTGTCTTAAGTGGCGGAACTTAACGCCGCGCTTTACCTCGACACCAGAGCGAAGAAAATGGAAATATTAAATATTTCCACTCCTCGAGTGGGAATCGAACCCACAACCAGTCGTTTACAGTCACACGCCTGTGCCACTGGGCCACGACTGGCCACTTATTTAGTTAATAATAAAAAATGACAAAATATATTCTCATTGTAAATAGATAGGTGATATATTTAATAGATAGTCAAATAATTCACTAGTTAACCGTTGAGTACGGAATTCCGAGGTAAATTCTTGGGCTACCACATGAATGTTCAAAGGTTTTTGAAATCAAAATGGTAAAAGACCATTTCTAGAATAATCAATAAAAGTATAAAATAGTATTACCATTTAAAGTATATCTTTTCAATGTAAATGCTAAATTTAGTATAAAAATATCTAAATAATTTTCTTATTTTGTTATAGCTTTAAGGTTCTTTCAAGCCTTTTTACATAATAGAGAAGTCAGGGAGTACATAGTGTTAAGACACTCCATCACCAAGTTTTCTTCCAATATCCAATGTATAATGAGTAGCGGAACTCAACGCCGCAATTTGTCTTAGCAGAGCTGAGGAAATAATTTAAATATGATTATTTCTTCAAGTGGGAATCGAAATCGCAAATAACTTTTAAATGCATTTACTTTTTGGTTTTTTTTTTTTTAGCTTCACGCTGTATCCCGCACACAGCAGGGTAGGCAGAGGGTACCTAGTGTTAAGACACTTCGTTCCCCACTTTGGAGTTGCGCCGAATTCGGAGGCATTGTGTATTAGGTGGCGGGACTTAACGCCGCGCTTTGCCTCGATACCAGACCAATAATAAAATGGAAATAATAAATATTTCCAGTCCTCGAGTGGGAGTCGAACCCACAACCAGTCGTTTACAGTCACACATTTGTGCCACTGCGCCACGACTGGCCACAATATATATACTATAGTTTTATCTTAACATCTTCTACAATTATAAAAAACATATTATAAATCATCAACTAATCTTTTTAAAAACACACAACTCCTAAAGATAGCAAAGTAAGTCAAAGCACCTTTTGTCCTTCAATTTAAATAGGTTGCGTCTTGCAAGGTAAAACGTATTTATCTCTGAAAATCAGTTTTTCCGTAAAACTTTCATGATTAGCCGGCAGTGGCTTCATTAAAAACTTTGCGGGCACTCCCCGCCGCCGTTAAAAAGGATAACAAACTAACAAAATACCTTGCTATAGAGATTACTCGCTTCCCATTCACTACTTGAGTTTAGGGCCACGACAAAAGGAGCCACGCTATTGTTACAACATTTGTATTGTCCGTAAAAATAACCGCCGCTCTAAAAATTGGAAGTTTCTTAAATTTTTTGGGCCGCATTAAAAACTATTTTCAAGTGGTTTTACCTAGTATTTGCTTGTTAGCTACGTCTTTTGTTCTGTTTTGCGTTTTTAAATTTAAAATATTGTATATTATTATTGTTTGGTTGGTATTGTGATTAAAGTTTATAATAAGAGTTAATTTAAATTTTGTTAACTTTATGTAGAATGCGTGCTTGACTATTGTGTATGATGTTTTTAACTTGTCTTTATCCCACATAATAAGGCAGGCAGAGAGAATCTAGATGGCTTCTATGGTGCAGTATGATAGTATTTCGTTTTAGGTCTAGACAGTCCATCTATTTAGCCTATAGTTCTCAAAGTGATCTACGTGGACACTTAGGTCTACAGGGATCTATTTTGGCGGGACAAAAAAATAAAATTCACAATTAGTTAGCGAGGCTCTTTTAAAATATTTTATCTGCTTTTGATAATAAAAAACTGAATTTTTTTCTCGACTTCATCTATCAATTTAGGCTGATAATATTTGAAAAAGCTGGACGTGGCTGTTATTTGAAATAATTAAATTTTCCTCTTTTCCATAGACTATAGTCTATGGAAAAAAGTGAGTATCTCTGGCTTAAATATTTAAAATTCACCTATTTGACTTTTTAACTTTAGAAACAATTTGCTATATATTTCATAAATATATAACTAGTATAAGGTGTGTAATTTTATTCACAATGTAAGTGGTTGGTGAAGAAATTAATGTAAAGACTGTTTCTTTACATATTATTAGTAATTACAGGGCTTGAATCGACAGGCACGAAATTTAGTCTTTATTTTCTCACTAAATGAAAGAACATACTGTTTCTTCCAAAATTAAGTCTCTAAAATTACTTACTCATCAAATTACTTTTAAATTTTACATATTTGTGTTCTTTATTTTGTGTGTTGAAAGATTTTAATCATATATAATTTATTACCTTATTTACTTTTAGCTTATTAAAATTACATGCTAGGTGGCGGAACCTAACGCCGCATTTTATATCTGCAAGGCAGCTAATTAACATAAGATTTACTTAATATTTGAATCCAAACTACTCTCCTATATAAAAAGATGAATTTACATATCCCTCCAGTTTTAATTTGCTCAAAATACTTAAAAAATATCTCAAATACTTAAAAAAATATCAAAAATTGGTTTTAAAACGAACACAAAAGTCATAGCAAACAATTTCAGCGATATGATAACATTCTGAATGATCATTTTCATATAACGTTTCCCAGAAACTTTAGGGACAAAGCTAGCTTAAGTGGCTTGTAGATTTTGGTCTTTAAAGGCATTCGAGGCCTGAACCCGGCAATGCAATAAGCAGTTACCCTATTACGTTGAAACAAGATTGCTCTTAATCTGACATTCACCTTTACTAAAGGATAAAATAACCCAGATTTAAACGTAGCACCAACTTAGAAGTTTTATTTGAATGTACTCCATTGACCGCTTCTCGGGATGTCGTTTTGTTCTAAGTTTATGTGTGTTCATATTTTTTTTCAGCTTCTTTTTCTTCTAGAGAGCGTCTAGCGTTATTATATATTGTTCCTCACTTTTTACTCGAGATCGACACATTGCGTGATGAGTGGCGGATGTCTACGCCGCGCCGTGTCTTGTGTACCAGAGCCAACACATGAAAATAGTAATAATTTAAAAATATTCATTTCTCCAGTTGAGGATCGAACCCACTACTGTTTCCAGTCCAGCACTATTTCACTGGACAACGACGGCCTCAAAGTCCATAATATATTATCTTAAATTAATATATTGTTATAACTGATATGTTGACAATGAATTGATGTAATGAGATAATTTATTTCCTTTTTTTATCGTTTTTTTTATATCTAAATGAGCATATAGTAAATATAGCGTCTTATTTGACAAAACTCAGCGCAGTATTTTGCCAAATCCGGTTGAACGGAGAATTATTTTATATGTAAATACTTTCTGTTATTCGAATCCACGGCTATACTTCCTTATTGTTACAGTAAAAGTCCAAAAATATTTTTATTTCGTTGCTCTGGTGCAAGACAATACGTAGCTTTATCCCGTCGACATTTCCCCCACTCTACAAACAAAGTTTCGAATTCGGTCGAAAAGTGAAGAAGAGAGAGAGTGTTGACACCCGACTTGAGTTCTCTCTTACCCTTCTGCTAAGAGAGACAAGACACTGACGTGAAGCTACTTTTAAATAGATATATTGTACAAAAGTTAAATGAATTATGAGCATAATTCAACATCGACTTTAATTAAATTACAATTTAGAGTTAGTTTAAATGTAAAATACACTTACCTGTCAGTCTTTATAATACGATTTAGGTAATTTTACTCGATTGAAGTCGCTGGAATATCGTTCAATTGAAATACTAAATATATAGTTTATTTTCATTATCATGATTATATACCAGGGGCCAGTCGTGGCGCAATGGTACGGACGTGTGACTGTAAATGACTAGTTGTGGGTTCGATTCCCACTCAAGGTGAGAAAACATTTAATATTTAATATTTACTTCCCTCTGGTACCCGAGGCAAAGCGCGGCGTTAAGTTCCGCCACCTAACAAGTAATGCCTCCCATTTCGGAAACTTGGGAACGGAGTGTCTTAACAGTAGGTTCCCTCTGCCTACCCTGCAGTGTGCAGGATATAGCCGCCGAATCGTAAGGGCCATGATATATTAATGTTTTAATGAACCTATCATCTAATCCTAGTGGGGAACGGAGTGCCTTCACGCTAAGCTCTCTCAAACTACCCTCATGCTATATACTCAAAAATAAGCAGACACAAATCAAACACTCCACGACTAATGATGTCAATTAAAGTATATAATAAATTTAAAATTAAAAACACACAATATAAGTTAAATTGTAAAGCGAGAATCTTATTCCAACGTGAAAGACAAATATCTTCAATCCACTATCAAGTTGCTTGAGTTTAAGCTGAACGAAGTGTTAACTTCTTTAATTGACTCAGCGTTAAGAACTTCAAGACTGTTCCTAACATTATTTGTTTCGAAGCTTATATATTAGGGCGAGGTATTTTAAGGTGTAAAATGTTTTTCGAAGAATTTATTAATTGTAGAGTCTATTTTACTAGTTTTAAACTTTTTTGAAGTGTTGTTATCTAAACAACCTAAGTATCTACTTAGAATAAAGGCATTTAAAGTAAACGTATAAAAAATTGAACGTAGCGGAACTCGAACCCGCGCTTCCTGACGCTCTCACTACTGAGCCATGCGTTCTACTATCCGCTGTGTCGAAATTATTATACGCTTTATTACAACTTGTTTTTGTTGTTAAAGTATCTACTTAGGATATTGTATATTAGTATCTACTTAGGATATTGGCGAACATTTTTTGTAAACTTATAAAGATTTAAATGCTGCGGGATTCGAACCTGCGTCTCTCGGAAACCGTCCAAGCGTTCTGATTGGTAATCTCTGCATTTAAACGCATGGCTATATAGCTATATGGTCATGCGTTTACATTTGAATTTTTATACGTTTTCTAAAAAGGTTTTTTTTTCTTAATATTCTATTAGTAGACTCGATGATACGTAAAATACATGTTAATTATAGCAACATAAGTCAACATTCATTTAATTAATTACTATAAATAAAATATAGCTTTTTTGCTGCTTTCTGCATTGAAATGTGGTATGTCAAACGACATTCTCACCCGTCTAAAGCTTTTCGTTTTTTTTATTGACATAAATAATTTAAAATTAGTTTCAATGAAATTATTAAAATAACATAAGTGCAACTTTACTGATTGAACATAAGTAATAAATCTGAATACTTAAATCTCTGTTCTGTTTTCTTTATTGTGTATTACTATATACAAATATTACACTAAACATGAAGAGTATCATTTTAATACGCAAGGCCTCGAAATCGGGTAAAAAGTGGAAAACAGTGTTTCGGCATTAGGCTATTTTTAACTATTCTTCTAAACAGGAGACAACTGCTTAAATATAGGTCTCCCGTTTACAATAAAAAATAAATAATCAATTAGACATGTACAAATTAATATTAATTTTCTAAAAATGTTTTTTTTTCTTAAAATTCTACTAGCAGACCTGATGATACGTAAAATACTTATAGCAACATAAGTGAACATTAATTTAATTAATTTCTAATTAACTACTATAAAAAAAAATAACATTTTTTGCTGCTTTCTGCATTGCAATGTGGTATGTCAAACGACACACGAATAGACCTGTCTAAAGCTTTTCGTTTTTTTATTGACATAATTCATTTAAAATTAGTTTCAATAAAATTATTAAAATAACATAAATGCAACATAGCCTTTACTGATTGAACACAAATAATAAATCTGAATACTTAAATCTCTGTTTTGTTTTCTTTATTGTGTATTACTATACACAAATATTACACTAAACATGAAGAGTATCATTTTAATACGCAAGGTCTCGAATTCGGGTGAAAAGTGGAAAACAACGTTTTGGCATTAGGCTATTTTTGACTATTCTTCTAAACAGAAGACAACTACTTAAATATAGGTCTCCCATTTACAATAAAAAATCAATAAATAATTAGACATGTAAAAATTAAAAATAATGTATATGGTAATATATATGTAATGTAAATTTAGTGTAATTGTAAATTGTAAATTTAGTGTAATACTTGGACTTTTTTAGAATAGTAGATAGTAATGTAACAAGAAAATGAAAATGTGAAATGCATATGTTAACAAAAGGTACAGACTCATATCCGTAGAGCATATATATAAACAGTTAAAAAAAAACAGGAGACATCGTGAAGTGAACGATTTTTATTAATAAAAACGATTTTTACTAATAAAAAACGAAAATAATTTGCACAAATCGTATCTTAGCCGAACTGAATTTTGCAAGTGCCAAACAATTTCCATCATATTGTCTTCAAAGCTAATTTAGATTAATCAAGCGTAAGGAATTCAAGTTCCGGAGTCAAAGAAGAATCCGGCAAGTTGTCTGCTAATCGAAGAGATTTCGAACGACATGGATCGTGTCCGGGCCGCGTTGGAATGCCGATAGCGCCACGTAATTAAAACTGCCGTCTTTTAAGACGCCACCTGCTTCTAGTCTAGGGGTCTGATGACAGAATGGTGTTAAATTATAGTATATAGTAATAAATTATTGTATGTTTTTGGTAATTTTAAAATATTACTTCAAAGTACTGAAATATTTATACAGGATATAGGAAATAGGCCTTCATAGCTCAGTGGGACAGCATCTGGCTCTAAATGCGATGGTTGTATGTTCGATTTCCGCTCGAGGGGAAGATTAAATAAAGAATAATAATTTCTTCCCTCTGGTAACAAAGACAAAGCGCAGCCTTGAGTTCCGCTACTAAACGGAAATAAACTCACAGTGTCACGATTTTGGGCGTAAAGTGTAGAACGAAGTGTCTTGATGCTAGATCCTTTCCGACTACCCCACTAAGCGGGAAAAACCGTGAAGTTGGAGAAATGAAATATAATCATTCCTCCGAGTGGAAATCGAACCCACAAATAGTTGTGGGTTCGATTTCCACTATAGCGTTAATTGTCAGACGCTGTCACACTGCACCACGATGGTCACTTACGTTAAGATGGTATAAAAAGTATTCAATTATTTAAATAATATATAATAAATCATATTTATGTATGCCCATGATTTCTTGCCATAGTAATAAGCAACTCAGCCTAATTTGAATCAAAAACATGAAGGACTCAGAAACTTGTAAGAGCACTTAGACCTCCTTAGTCGACCTTGTAGCAAAATCAGTTCTTAGAATACGTCCGGTATTAGGCGGAGTTCCTAACTATAACCTCAAGCGGTTTTCAATATTTCACGTTAAGTGAATTTTCGCATTTAAATATTTAGAGAAGGTTATATTTTATGTTCTGTGTATATCGCAATTTTTTATATATCTCAACGATAAATTTAAATGATTAGTCATGGATTAGGTAAACCTGATATTATTTTCAATGATACAAAAACTATTAAAATGAGAAAAACTTTCATTATATACTCGTACATATATGTAACCCATGTATCAATACATATATTTTTGCTTCTCACCTGACTACTGTCAAAATAGTTCGTTTTCTACATTCTGCACGAAAGTCCAGAAATAGCGTGCTAACAAGAAAAACGTAACAATACACCTCTTGTCATTAGAGCGGAGAAATGATGATGATTTAAATGATATTTTTGAAAGGCGTAAAGCTTTAAAAAAATAATAAATTTAAATGGACCTAATATTTTTAAATTGAACTACTATGTTATTGCATTGTTTCAATCAACCTTAGATCGTTTGTTATTGTATTGTCAAATGTCAAAGTTTATATTAAATCGTGATAATTTACCGCCGCACCTCAGACTACTCATCGTCAGGCAACGTTACTCTAGGTATTTGGCTCCATCTCACCCGTGAATAGTTCCCCAACTTTATTTGGATTAACCGAGCTTTGGGTTTCGTGCACTGCACTATAAATCAACGTTATTTAGAACGAACTGCTTTAATATTTTTATTTAATATTTCTCAAACACAAACGTTGAAATGGCACAAGATTAATGTTTTAATATGCCAATGAAATGGCAGAACTAATTTATTTTAAATGTTTCTAAATCTTTTGTTTCTTGGATCATTTGTAAGTGAAACGTTTGTTATATGTATGAGTCAATATTTCAAATATAATCTTTTAATTTTTTTTAGCTTCACGTTGTATCGTGTACACAGCAGGGTAGGCAGAGGGAACCTAGTGTTAACACACTGCGTCCCTTATTTTCCGCCGAATTTTGAGGCATTGCGTGTTTAGTGGAGAATACCAGAGTGAAGAAAATGGAAATATTAAATATTCCAATGCCTCAAGTGAAAATCGAACCCACAACCAGTAGCTTTTACAGTCAAACTTTTTTACTACTGCACCACGACTGGCCTCATTCAGTTTATAAAACTATAAGAAACTTGAAATTTTGTTCTCACCTTTCCGCCTGAATTCGAGACATTGCGTGTTGAGTAACGTAACTCAACGCCGCGTTTTGTCTTGTTCCCTAGAGCAGAGACATCATTAAATTATAACCCATCGAGTGGGAATTGAACCCTTAACCAGTCACAATTATAGTCAGACACTGTTTCATTGCATCACAATGGCCTTAAAAAAATATATGTGCTGTATTTATTTTTCAATTAAAGCAGTCTGGCAGAAATAATCCGGACTTATTGAAACCTTTTATATTTTACTTTTTATATACTTTATACCCATTGCGTGTTTTCAAATCTATACTAATCGATTGTTATACAATATAATTTAAATAATATTATTTATTTAAGTGGAAATTGAACCCACAATTATCGCGTACATAACCAATATATAACCAAGAACTTTTAAATTAGGAGTCAGTCGTGGCGCAGTGGCATGAACGTGTGTGCGACTGTAAATGACTGGTTGTCGGTTCGATTTCCACTCGAGGAGTGGAAATATTTAATATATCCATTTCCTTCGCTCTGGTATCAGAGGCAAAGCGCGGCGTTAATTCCCGTCACTTAACACGCAATGCCTCCGAATTCGGCGGAAAGTGAGGAACGGAGTGTCTTAACACTAGGTTCCCTTTGCATACCCTGTTGTGTGCGGGATACAGCGTGAAGATAAAAAAAACTTTTAAATGATGCCAGTATGGTTCATTAAGCAATTCTTTTTCCTGAAAATAAATTCGGAGAATAAATACTTTTTGCGACATTTGTAGATATGAGTATATTCAGCATACAGTACAGTGGGCATTAAAAAAATAAAATTTTACGTGGGCGATATACGCTGGTCGGTTATATTGAAAAATATGGAAAATATCCTTTCTTTAATACACTTTTTATTTTTATTATTTTATCCGATTAAGGTAATTAGTTTGGTAAAGTTAAATAGAAGTGGGTTTAAGGGTTAATAGTTATTTTTTAATTTAATCTTGATTTTATTTTTTTTAATTTTGTTTAAACATTAGGAGAGGTCTAAAGAAAAAAAAAAATTTTTTTTCATTTTTCATTGGTCTCGACTCGTAATACTAAAATTAAGGGACATCATTTTAGTATTATAAATTGAGACCAATAAATTACTTATTTTAACATGATTTTACTGACTTTCTCTGCATTGTATCTAACTATATATCAATCAATGTTAGAAAAACTTCTTCAAAGAGACATTTAGAAAACATACAAAAATTTGATCGCAGGCGCTCTATAAGAATTTCAACGCAGCTGGTAGTAGAACGCATGGCTCAACGGTGAGAGCGCATGGACGGTATTCAGGAAGCGCGGGTTCAAATCCCGCTGCGTTCAAATTTTTATGTTCTAAATGTCTTTTTCAATTTTTAGGAAAATGTGTGGAATGACACTTTAAAAATGTTTTAAAACTTAAAAATCAAAAGTTTATCAAAAAAAAATAAAAGATGCATAGTAAAAGTCACATAATATAGATACATATGTGCCCTAAAACATCGAAAATAAAGTGTTATACATTGACGTACGGTTAAAAATACCAACCTTTCGCCATATGTTGCTACATTTTTCACCAAAATAAAAACAATAAGTCAAACTGAATACATTTTCATAAGCTATGTCCGAATATATGTATATTTTTCTATTTTCTATTTTTTGTAAAAAATCTGTAGTAATATTAAAAAAAATAGCTTTTCTCATAGACAGAGAGAACTAGTGTTAAGTTACTGTAAGCGTGGTGGTCGTCGGTTCGATTTCGATTCAGAGGAATTTTACTTTTTTTATAATCCCGATCTAGTACGATAAGGCGCGGCGTTGAGTTCTGTCACTAATCACGTGATTTCTGGTGGCAAGTGGAGAGCGCAGTGTCTTGACACTTGGCTCTCTCTGAGTACCCAAATATGCGATATGGCTAAATTTAGCAGTACATATTTTAATGTAGCAAATATTTAATATGTTTTATTGTAAAAAAATCGTGAAAAAAGTGCAGTTGGAAAACATCTGAACGTAAACGATGTTTGTGTGTTTAAAACAGTATTTTATTTTAGAATAAAAATGTATTATACTATTTCTTTACTTATTTATAGAATACTACTTTTAAATATTTTTAAAGTGTTATCCCACACTTAGGAAACGCTTTCTAAATGTCTTATAGATTATTATTTATTCAATTAATTTAATATATTTCCAATAGAAGCTATTAAGCTTTAAGTATGGCGAATATTATACACCTTATCTCCATAATTTTCTAACATTTTTTTCACATATTAATACAAATTCATACAAATAAGCAAGAATAAAATTATATAAAAACATATTTCAATTAACCAAGTGAATTGCCTGTGAATTTTAATTCATACCCGATTAGTATTTATAGGGAGGCTCGTAAAAATCATAGCCTCCAGGCCCGCGGCGGCTCTGCGAGGTGAAAATTAAATAATTTACGTTCATTGTGCAAGGGCTTGCCAGCTAACGGTTTGTACTCGACCAAAATTCTGTTTAATTAAGATATTTATTTATCAACATCCTTGATCCGTTGTGGCACAGTGGGACAGCGTCTGACTGTAAACGCGATTAGTCGTAGATTCGATCCCACTTAAAGTATGGATTAATTTCATTTCTCTACTGAAGTATTCGTACATAATACAAAGCGTAGGGTATGATTTTCGTTTGGGGGAAATGATTATATTTTAATTTTCATTTTTTACTTATGGTTCTTGGAAATGTAGCGTTGATTTTTGCTATTCAACATGTAGTGTCTAGATTTCAGGCGGAAAATGGAGAGTGGAGTGTCTTGACACTAGGTTCTCTCTGACTAAACTGCTATGCTGAAAAAGCGTGTAACCGCTTTTTTATTGTTTGCAGGCTTCAGCTAACGTTTTTCACCCAAAATTCTGTTGCATTACAATTTTTTTTTTTTATGGAATAAAGGAGGCAAACGAGCTGAAGGCCCACCTGGTGTTAAGTGGTTACCTTCGCCCATAGACATCCACAACATTCAAGTTATGGATGCGTTGCCAGCCTTGGGAATGTAGGACAGAAGGAGGGAGGAAGGATGGGAATGGTGGGAATAGGGAGAGCTGGCTTACATGTCATCGAACCGGAACACATCATAAGATATTTGGCGGTTCGTCTTTGACATGATAGTGGTCGCGAGCCAGTCGGAGAACGAATCTCCTACCAACAAACTACTGGGTTACCCGCCTTTTTACGGGACGCTACCCAGCGGCGGGGGGGAATTGTATTCTTAACCCGTCCCCCCACGGGACGGAATATTTATTTATCAACATCCTTAATCTGTTGTGGCTGTTGTGGCGTAATGGGATAGTCCAACTGTAAAAGATGTCGGTTCGGTTCTTAATCGCGAGAACGATTATATACACGAGTAGGTTTTATGTCTCTGCACTGGTATCTAAAACAAAGCGCGGCGTTTATTTTCGTATGCTGAATAAGGATGCAATCTCTCGATTTTGGGTGGAATGTGGAGAACGGAGTGTCTTGACACTAGATTTTCTTTGAAAAACCCTAGAATACTATTACGTTCCACACTTAGGAAAATTCTAAATGTCTTTTTCAATATTATAGTTGTTCGCGATAAAAGACTTGTATTTACTTTAAAAAAGTACAAATGTGATCAATATTGCAAAAAAAACAATCAAATTTCATGTTACATATTAACTTAAGATATATTATATATTCCATCCAAGTTTACAATATTTCTCAACAATTTCACGAATAACACTGATTATAATTCTGTTAGCGTATAATATGAAATCGAATTTAGGTATAAAAGTTTTAGGTGAGCTCGTTTAGTGGTTGCCATATGGTGACCAATGAATATGATAATTATTTTTCTGTTCAGCCTATGTGGTCACGTATTTTTTGTAATAAATATCTATGTATATATATTTTTAAGATGACTTATAATTTAAATAGCTTTTTAACTTTAGAAAAATAGAACAAAAATATAAATTTAAATTATTCTGCATAGCAGTAGGGTAGGGTAGACAAATAGAAAATAGTGTCAATACACTCCCTTTTCAACAGTCCTCTCGAATCTTAGTCGCATTATTGATAGGAGATCTTAACGCTGCGTTTTCGTTTTGTTCACCAAAGAGAAGGAATGAAAATACTGAAATTATGATTGATCTTGTAACGCCTAACACCAGTCAGTAATAAAGTGACCATTGCTCAAAAACGTAATCTTATTTTAACTGCAACCTTTTTATTTTTAGCTTCACGCTGTATCCCGCACACAGCAGAGTAGGCAGAGGGAACCTAGTGTTAAGACACTCCGTTCCCCACGTACCGCCGAGTTCGGAGACATTGAGTGTTAAGAAGTGGCGGAACTTAACGCCGTGCTTTACCTCGACACCAGAGCGAAGGAAATGAAAATATTCAATATTTCCACTTTTCAAGTTGGAATCGAACCCACAACCAGTCGCTTTACAGTCGCACTTTGTGCCACTGCGCCACGGCTGGCCCCAATGCCCCATACTGATCAATGATAATTCCAACACGTAAAAGATCTTTACACTGCGTCGACAGGCTTATTAATTTTATTTATATCTTACTTATCGTGTCGAGATGCATCAGTTTGTTTATAAAGGTAACGTCCAATATGTGACGCACCCTAATATCATATCATGTCTAAAAAAATCTTTTTTATTACGAAATAAACAAAATCTTTGATTTTCGTGATTTCCTATACATTTAAAATGAAAATATCTTAACCAGATTAATTGTAAATATTGATATTTAAGCTTCTGAATTAAATGTATAAAATTTATTTTTTTAGCTTCACGCTGTATCCCGCACACAACAGGGTAGTCAGAGGGGACCTAGTGTCAAGACACTCTGTTCCCCATTTTCCACCGAATTTTGGAGGCATTACGTGTTAATGATATGTATAAAAAAATCTTCGTTCTCATTTAGGTATATTTACTTACTTTCATTTATAGAACAGGAACAGGTCCTAGTAAGGACCACTGGCTTTGGCAATGATTTACTGTTTGTTCGCTTCTGCTTTAATTTGGCACATCATAAATTTAATTTAGTAATTTGTTATTGTAGCAATTTAATATTAATTTCTGTAAGCTATATCTAATATTAGGAAATAATAATTAATAGGGACATTTATTTGCAGACTATATAAAAAAAAATAGCTTCACGCTATATCCCGCACACAGCAGGGTAGGCAGAGGGAACCTAGTGTTAAGACATTTATTTGCAGACTATATATGCATGTGTAATATACGAACTACTGGAATTCGTATAATTATATTAAGATGGATTTGGTATTATTTCCAGATTTGGTGTAGACTAGCGGCCCGGGACTACCGTAACTATTTCGTTATATTGCAACCCTCGGGGGTAGATTATCAACTATGTTTATGCCAAAGTTCACTATAATGGCTTAAGCGGTTTGCATTTTTTATATAAACTTACATCCCCTATTTCGACGTTAGCCTATGTTTGAACCCGAATTTTTTACTATTTCTATTCTAAATTTCATCCGAATCGGACCAGTAGATTAGCTGTGAAGGCTTGATAAACAGACAGACAGACTTTCGCATTTATAAAATGATATGAGTATTTATAGTATGGACAGATTGGGTGACACGTCACTTCTTAAAATGTAAGTAACAGAGGACGAGTTTTAGTGTCACATTTATTCTACCACAAAGGTTATATTTATTTATTGATGTATTCTTTATTGCACACGATTTAAAAATAATTCAAGACAGGCGGGCTTTAATGTAAAAATATTTCTTTTTTAGCCAATTTTGTCATGTGGGAGGTGATGGTGTACAAAAGTATAATTTGTTTTGTTACACATGCACATAAAAATTTAAATGAACACATATTTACTTAAACAAAGCAATCGAACTTTAGGTAGGTAATTAATAAATGGCATTCTCTCTGGCCAAATGATTTCAAAATAATCTTTAGCAGAAACTTGTAAAAATCTCTCTACAGAGATGCTAACACCAAAAATAAGTTGTAACAAAGCGTAATAAGCATTTCAACGCAGCTGGTGGTAGAACCAGGAGGCGCGGGTTCAAATCCCGCTGCGTTCAAATTTTTATGCGTTTTCTAAATGTTTTTATGCGTTTTCTAATTTTTTATATTTTTTAAAAGTTATAATTACTATATAACAAAAAAAATCAACACCTCAATTACGAGAAAGACAAGAAATTCCAATAATCACTTAAGAGGAATACCATCATGTACAATGACATAGATTCACTTGTAAATTAAGCAATTAAAAAGGGTTGCGACGTGATTGAGGTACAAATGGGTTTTAATGCAGGCACGGTCTTCAGAAAACAAATAATACGGAATGAACGCTGTGTTAGATTGCTCTAGCTCGTGTAAACGATCCTTTATAGAAACTAGGTTAACCTTAATTGTAAATTGCATTGCAATAAAGATCTTTACTATGATTCTTATTCGTTTAAAAGTTTAATGTTTTTTGTAATTTTTACTTATTTTTTATTCCCCTAATTGGGAAACGGAGTGTCTTAACACTAGATTCCTCTTGGCTACACTTCTATTTGCGGGATACAGCGTGAAGCAACTTATATTTTAATCTATGCGAGTAATCGTATATACAAACCGACAATGTGCCACTATTGTCTCGAATCAGACTATTTTTTTTGTTTTCTTTTGAGAGAATCTAATGTTAAGAAACATTCTTCACCTTGGCTTTGTTTTGCTAAATATTTGTAATGACCGATTGTAGTGAATTTTGGAATAAATATAGTCGCTAATCTAAGGTTAAACATAGGCTTCGTTATTTTTCAAAAATCCACTCCCGATGGTTGCAATATAATGATATAATTACGTAGTTCACGGCAAAGCCGCGAGCGGACAGCTAGTAGTTTCTATAAAGAAAGTGGTAAGGGATAACCTAGTGTCAACACACTCCGTTCTCCACTTCTGCTCAAAACTAAGACATTGTATTTTACGCAGCCCAACTTAACACCTAAATTAACAACAAAAAAATCATATTTCATTTTAAAACAAGCAAATTAATTAACAATCACAGTTTAAATTGCCAACACACACAAGTAGCTAGTTAGCTAGTATATGAAGAAAAGCTAATCGAGTCCAGGGAATAATGAACACAAGTTCTAAGAGTGTTAAGTCAATTATTGAAGTTAGTACTTTGTTAAACTCTCAAGTCGTTCTACGTGCGAGTGGTTTCTATATAATTTTATACCCGGTACAGATACCGCTGCCGTAGCGTGTGTATGAAAGTAATCTTCTTAGTTATAAATAGATGAGTTATTTATATTATAATATTGTTGCATTATTTTATATGGGGAGTGCTAAGGAGCTTAATGATATGCTACTATTTATATAAATTAAAAATAGCTTCACGCTATATCCCGCACACAGCAGGGTAGGCAGAGGGAACCTAGTGTTGAGAACCGTTCCCCACTTTCCGCCGAATTCGGAGGCTTGCGTGTTAAGTGGCGGAACTTAACGCCGCGCTTTTACCTCTTATTTTCTTTTATTTTCTTTTATAAATTACCTTATATATTCTCTTTATAGTTGAATTGAACATTGCAATGTTTGTCATCAGAATTGGACACATGTGCAATTTTTCAAGAAAGCTAACATGGAGTTGGTCGAACTAGCGTTATATCGTTTTGCTTACTTTGATTGCTAATTATTTTTATTTTAGATTCATTCTTTTTGCTTTCTTTATTGTGTGATAAAATAAACCACAATCAAAGTATATAAATTCAAAAAAGTAAGATTTTCATACATTTTATATTTTTATTAAATGCTTACAGTTGCCCAAAGGAATCTAAGGCTTTAAAATATCGCCTATGGTAAAGATAAAAGACAAAGAAATAAATATAATTGTTAATTTAAAGTGTTTATTATTATTGAGGCTGTCATAGTACAGTGTGACAACATCTAACTAAGAACGCGTGGGTCATAGGTTCGATTTCCACTCTAGTGTAAATATGTTTTCATTTCTTTTCTCTGGTATCTAAAGCAAACCACGGTGTTCAGTTCTATAACTCAACATGCAATGACTCGATCTCAGTCGAAAAATGAAGAACAAAGTGTCTTGACACTAAGTTTTGTTATAAGGAAAAAAATTGAACATCACAATAATTTTCAGCTTCACGCTGTATTTCGCACACAGCAGGGTAGGCAGAGGGAACCTAGTGTTAAGACTTTCCGCCGAAATCAGAGGCATTGCGTGTTAAGTGGCGGAACTTAACGCCACGCTTTGCCTCAACACCAGAGCGAAGATAATGGAAATATTAAATATCTCCACCCCTCGAGTGGGAATCGAACCACAACTCGTTTACAGTCACACGCTTGAGCCACTGCGCCACGACTGGCCACAAATAATTAATAACAAATAAGTAAGATTAATTTTCAACAGTCAATAAACCATTTATTAATATGATACATATATTTTTATTTTTAAACTATAAACGAAAACAAAACGTTTAAACTGTTAGTCGTTAAAGTCAATATAGCTTTTTCATTTCACAGAATTTAGATTGACCCAAAGTCCAAAAAATATATACGATAGCTTCGCTCCCGGCATGAGTGTTTGAGTTGCACTTTATTAAAATATATTTTTTTACAATGATCTTTTTGTTTCAGCGATATATCGTAAATTGTGTGGAATATCGCTTTCCTTTTACATTAAAATATTGTAGCATAGTGGGATTGTGGTAGGTTTTATTATAATAATGACTAGTTATAGATTCGATCCCTCCAAAGGAAAGAGAATATTTTAATAACTTGTTTTCATTTCTACGAATTGGTACACAAGAAGACAAAGCGTGGTGTTGAAGTCCACCACTCAACACGCAATGTCTTGTATACCGGCAGAAAGTGGAGAACGGAGTGTCCTGACACTTAGTTTTCTAGACTAACATAGTATGTTAGTCTAGAGAAACAATAGGGAAAAGCGTGAAATTGATTATTAAATAGTTTATTTATTATACATTAAACGCTCTTTGTTGATCGTCAATATATTTAAAATATAGAACAGAATGGAACAGAACATATTTTTTGATACACAAAATATAAATAAATAACACAAGAAAAAAGACTTTCTTTGAGAAGCAAGTTTCATGACATTTTGTTTTTTTCCATGTTCTGTCTAAATCGAGATATATAATAAAGATACATTTTGTATTGAGTGAAGCAACTCAACGCCTTATTTTCTCATGAGAGCGGAGAAATGAAAATACTTTAAATATAATGATTCTCCTACGTGAGAGTAGAACCCGGATGATTCTAAGTTCGATTTTCAGGTAAAGATACTTAATGAAAAATAAACTTAGATTCGTTCGTGGCTACCCTAAACACAATAGTGAATCAGAACCTAGTAATCTGCTAACATACTATTTTGCTAGTTTGTTATCCTTTTTAACGGCGGCGGGGAGTGCCCGCAAAGTTTTTAATGAAGCCACTGCCGGCTAATCATGAAAGTTTTACGAAAAGAACTGATTTTCAGATAAATCCGTTTTAGCTAGCAAGATGTTTTTAACCTATTTAAATTATGAGATAAAAGATGCTTTTATGTTCTTTGCAACTTTTTGATACCTTTTTTGGATATAAACAAGGTTTCTAAAAGGGATTGGGAGAATTTAGTATCAATCGTGTAATATCACTACGTTCTTCTTTCCTTTTGTCACAGTTATTTTTCAGGAAGATACAATATATACTTATCCACACACGTTCTATCTGTCATTTGATACTGCATATGACGGCTGTAACACGAGATAAGTCAATGCTACGACGTAGCGCTACAGCTTATGGCCTACGGGGGTTACGGGTAATAATTATGATAGTCGTATTATTTTCAAAAGTTTTTACTATATAGGTAAATAGGTTGAGAAATCTTCTCTTAGTACTTAACCTCCTCTTATCCGAAAACTATATATATGTTGGTATACGGGCTATATATCAAAACATAACTTCCTACAGGAGGTAGTTCCGTCTGTCAATTGCTCAGTATCGCAAGTGTTTTATATACATCCATATGTTCATAGTTCAGTGGGTAAGAAAGAAACTAACGTTTGTAGCTTTATACAAATCTTCACAGTGTCACAGTAGTAATAGAACAACAGGATATGACATTTAAAAAAAAAAATTAAAAATTTTGAAAAAAACCCACGACGGTTTAATTGTTATTGAAAAAGGATAAAATAACTAGAAATCCCCCGCCTAAAAGAATATATGTAACGAGATGATGGGGACGACTTCGTCGGAGCTGCCATTACTTTAAGTTTGCTAGCTTCTCCTAGGTTTTCATGCAGTTAAAACAGGTTTGGGAAAAAATTAAAATATTAATATGAATTTACAATTTTAATAACAGGTATTCCTTTTAAAAACTTTAAGAACGAAATCTATACTGTTAGCTACTATATTCAAAATAGAGATTGCAACTGGCAGCCCCCGACGAAGTTGTCCCCATCATCTCGTTACATATATTCTTTTAGGCGGGGGATTTCTAGTTATTTTATCCTTTTTCAATAACAATTAAACCGTCGTGGGTTTTTTTCAAAATTTTTAATTTTGTTTTTTATTTTAAACTTTTTAAAGTGAATAGATAGATACACATTATATATTATTACATAATTTCGAAATACTTTATATTAATCTTCATGCAAATCCAAAAGAAATTATAAACCCAATGCTTTCTGGTTATAAAATACTTATTGCAGCGCCTGGCAGATTGTCACCGTAACATTTTCAGGAAATTTAAGTCTAACCAAATCAGTAAAAATCACAAAACCCACTAGTAGTTTTGATTTTGAACACACTAATTTGTACTGGAGCGTCCCGTGGTAGTTCGTGATATGGCATATAAAAACACGCAACAATTAAACCAGAACCTATCACAGAAAACTGCATCTAAATAGGTTTCACACAAAAAATACAAGCAAATGCTTACTGCAGCGCCCCCTAGAGAGTTGACAAATACATGAAAATATGTACTAAGTAAATATACATGACACATAAATGAAAATATGCACTAAGTAAACTTGTATCTATCATTGAAAACTGCATTCAAATCGGACTCGTAGTTTTAGTTTTGCACAAAGAAATGTACTTACTGCAGCGCCCCCTGGTGAGTCGCCACCGTAACACATATATGAAAAGATGCACCAATTAAACATGAAACTATCATTGAAAATTTCGTCTAAATCGGACTAGTAGTTTTTACTCTGCATAAACAAATGTTTACTGCAGCGCCCCCTGGTGAATTTTCACCGTAACAAAAAAACAAAAGTCTTAAAATATGCATCAAGCAAAGCTGAATCTAGTTCTGAAAACTCTATCCAATCGGATTAGTAATTTCGGTTTTAGACAGACAAATACAAGAAAAATTTTGGTTTTACACAAAAAAACTCAAACAAATGCTTACTACAGCGCCCCCTGATAAGTGGTCACCATAACACATATATGTAAAGACGCACCAATTAAGCCTGAACCTATCCTTGAAAGTTTCATCTAAATTGGACTAGTAGTTTTTGATTTGCATAAATAAATGTTTACTGCTGCGCCCCCTGGTGAGTTTTCCCCGTAACAAAAAAAGAAAAATCTTAAAATATGCATCAAGCAAAGATGAATCTTTTTATGAAAACTCTTTTCAATCGGAGCAGTACTTTCGGTTTTAGACAAATAAATACAAAAAAAGTACAAACAAATGCTTACTGCAGCGCCCCCTGGTGGTTTGACACGATAAAACATATCCAAGAACATCCACCAATTAAACCTGAATCTATCACTGAAAATCTATTGAAATCAGACTATTATTTTTTGAGATAATTGAAAACATTCGTTTTCACGTAAAATGCTTACTGCAGCGCCCCCTGGTGAGTTAAGGCAATAAGACATATCTAAGAACATACGCCAATTGAACCTTAACCTATCATAGAAAACCGTATCAAAATCGGACTTATAGTTTTGGAAATAATTGACATAGTAATTTGCACAAACACACAAACAAACAAACAAACAAACAACCTCTCACCCCAAACACATATACAGTCGCCGTTCCGTCGCGGGTAAAAAAAACATAAAGATTGGAACGTAACGGGAGTCGAACCCATGCCACTTGGAATCCGTTCAAACGCTTTAACCACCAAACCGTACGTTAAATACTCTTTTCAACGTGCGGGTTCGATATCCATTTCGTTTAATTTTTTATGTTTTCTAATAATATTTTTTTACATATAATTTAAAGCCATTTTGTGAAGTGTAATTAATAATCCTTTAATTCCGATAGTACTAATAAGTAACTATAAAATAAATACAACTTCAACATAAGAAATATCATTTATAGATATATATTTTAAATAGAAGTCACTAAGTAAGCTCTCAAAATCCTTTAAGTTTCTTAATGGTCTAAAAACTCTAGTTTATATAAAGTTGGAATGTTGAACCACTTCAGTTTTCAAAAGAGATAAATGCAAATGCATGTAGAAAACCTGAATATCAAATTAAATCTTGTATCTCTGAAATACTCTAGTGCCTATAAATTAGCTTGTGATAATTTTAGATTTTACGAATCAAATTTTATATATATAATCAGAGTGTGGTCCAAAAATATCGTTTGCCAAGTTTTGAAAATAATTTAATGAATATTAGCAATTTGAGGCTATAGTGACGCAGTGGGAAAGCGTATGAATGTAAACGCGGTTGGTTGTCATCTCGATTCCGTCGACTCGGGAAATAATTATGTTTAAAATATTTAGATTTCCCCGCTTTGGTAGTTAAGACAAAGCGCGGCGTTGACATCTGTACGAATTTTAGTACGAATAGAATTATATACAATCCCTTCCACTTATTGTAGTGGATAATGTTGGTATTAATGTTAATAATCTTGATATTTATCAACATTCATTCAACATTCAAAATTCGAATTTTTTTTTAGCTTCACGCTGTATCCCGCACACAGCAGGGTAGGCTAAGACCCTCCGTTCCCCACTTTCCGCCGAATTCGGAGGCATTGCGTGTTAAGTGGCGGAACTTAACGCCGCGCTTTGCCTCGATACCAGATCGAAGATACTGGAAATAATAAATATTTCCACTCCTCGAGTGGGAATCGAACCCACAACCAGTCGTTTACAGTCACACGTTTGTGCCACTGCGCCACGACTGGCGACAATACTGAATGATTATAGTTGTTTTAGTTTCTCTGTTCAGTCGATGTATATTTCGTCACTCATCCACTGTCATCAACCTCTCCATACACACCCTCCCTATTCTGAAGGGTCTTCATGCTTTATACGTAACCTTCTTCCTATACTATTGGTACTGTGTTCCTTTCCTTTTCTCAAAAGACCTGACTACCTTTCAAGATTATATTAAAAACTAGCGGCCCAGTAGCGGCTTCGCCGCGTGAACTACATAACTGTTTCGTTGTATTGCAACCCTCGGGGTGGTTTTTAAAAAAATAAAGTAGCCAATATGTAAACTTGGATTATCAACTATATTTATGCCAAAATTAATTACAATTAATCAAGCAGATTATATTTTTCATATAAATTTTCATCCCTTATTTCAACCCTTTAGAGGTTGATTTTTAAAAAAATAAGTAGCTTATGTTAGACCCAGAAACTTTTACTACTTTCATTTTAAATTTCATCCAAATCGGACGGGTAGATTAGCCGTGAAATCGTGACAGACAAACACACAGACTTTCGCATTTATAATATAAATACGGATAGGGAAACTAATTTGTAATTCAATCTATCAAATGACTTTCTTATTTTCTGTTCGCAATACACTAATGTATCATGATTCTTTTGAGTAAATATATACATACCTACTAAAATTTATACAAGGCCTGAAAAAGGAATAACACTCGTATAAAGTAATGTGAGTAATACAAGCTCGTATTCTCAACGGCATTTAAATGTCAGCTTGTATCTCCAATTGCGCGTTATTTTATTCGTGTTACCAAACTTGTTAGAGCCGTGTATAGCCGAGGTACCCGTAATATATTTCATCACTTTGGTATTTAGATATTGTTTTGCTTTGCTTTCTTATCATGTATTTAAAAAGATAATTTTTAGCGTTCTGGATTTATTTATTTATGCTATTATTTTAGCTATTATTGTATCAAATAATTAAATTGTAATTTTTATGTTTGAAAAGAGCAACTGTTGTGTTTCTGGTCGGCTCTTCTCAGCAGAACTGCCTTCTGAGCCGGTGGTAGCTAGAGTGGTCATTCGATGATTCAAAAGTGCTTGCAAAAGTCTATTTGAATAAAGATATTTTGATTTTTTTTATTACTTATTTTGTGGGAGGCAGTGGAAAATTCTGTAATTATTATAGAACTAGTGGGTGTCATAGAGTCAATATAAGTAGAACTTCATACTTTTTTTACGATAACGGTGAAGAAGTGCCTATACTGAATGTTTATAATAAGAAGAATGCATTAGAAATACTTTAAATTTTGTATATGTACATATATGTTCATTTATATTTGTTAATATCTGTTTATATGTGCTCTTCTATGGTAACGGTTTTACTTTCTTTCTATTTATAGCTTCACGCTGTGTCCCGCACACAGCAGGGTAGGCAGAGGGAACCTAGTGTTAAGACACTCCGTTCTCCACTTTCCACCGAATTCGGAGGCTTGTGTGTTAAGTGGCGGAACTTAACGCCGCGCTTTACTTCGATACCAGAGCGAAGAAAATGGAAATATAATTTCCACTTCTTGCTTGTGCCACTGGGCCACGACTGGCCACGATAGCCTATTTATAGACTGACTTCTATAATATATAATTCACTTTTAATACGTTATCCACCATAAATTCACCTTTGTAAAAATTTGATGATGTATTGTTATTAGATGCTGCAATTTAAGTGTAAGTGTATATAACTACGATAAAATGCAAAATCAAAGTATTCTTTGTCCAAATAGGATATTAAAAGCATTTTCGAATCGTCAATTAACATGGAAATGTAAAAATCGTGTTTATTGTCAGTACTTGTAAGAGTTTCCACTGATTCGAGAGGCAGTCCTGCTGAGACGAGCCGGCGAGGAACTCAAAACTTGCTCTTTTCAAATATAATTTTGCAATAAGATCACAACTATGATTAGCCTTCCTAGTGAGTATCAATATCATTAAATTCCACACACACAATACATTAGTATTGTACTGTTGGTCAGAATAATATACTTGCCTCTCTCTCACTTAATTAATCAAACGAATATTATATACATATTTTAAAACATTTTCAAAGTGTTATTCTACACTTAGGAAAATTGAAAAAGACATTTAAAGGAAACATATAAAAATTTATATTTATACCTTGTATTGGATAAATACTTTTTATAAAAAAGTGATATACACATTATAAAACCATAGCACATTTTTCCATTATAAGCAGTCTATGTACACAAATATTAAAAATTAAAAGATAACCTCCATCCTGAGTAACTTTAATTATTTTCCAATTTTATCCCGTAGTCACAAATCCACCCTGAGTAGGCTGGCCTTTGAGTCCCATATAAGACTCATATATTGTCAAGCATTCTATACGTAGCTACATGTGACATTATGATTAGATCGTATGATTAATCGGAGCTTAACGTACCCTCCGAAGTATGGAGATCATATCCAAGGCTATCTACATATACTCATCTGATTGATTTGAGCGATTCTGGCTGAAATTTTGGGTAAAATTGCTGAAATCAAAATGGTTTTTAGTTAGTTTAATTGATTGTTTAGAAGTATTCTATCACAATGAAATGAAAGAAAAATGTATATACACTATAAAAATACGTAGCAGGCTTAGATATCATGTCATTTCATCCTGCAGCAACTTTCTCCACTGCTGGGACCACACATAGTATTTCATTACATACTATTATAAATTATAATCAATATAGTCAAGTCAAGACGGAGTAAAACGGCATATAATACAGTAAGCTCGATAATTGTGAGCTCGATCTCATATTTATCACTTTCAGGGTCGTAATCGTATTCAAATCATTTTTGTTTCCTGGCGTTGATAAAATAAATTGTGGTTTTGAATCATCCGCTATTCATCAAGTAATGTATCGAATTCAAGTGGAGAACGAAGTGTTCTAGTAAGAACACTAGGTTCGTTCTTACTACCCTAGCATGCGGAAAAATGCGTAAAGTTATAAATAGCCCTTAATTTTAGTGACCATTACTCTTTATTACCAAAGGAATTATAAAAACAAATTCAATAACTTAGAAAACCTAGCCTAGAAAAATAATAACAATGGATACAACTCAGTAGTAGTGGCCAGTCGTGGCCCAGTGGCACAAGCGTGTGACTGTAAGCGACTGGTTGTGGGTTCGATTCCCACTCGAGGAGTGGAAATTATATTTCCATTTTTTTCGCTCTGGTGTCGAGGTAAAGCGCGGCGTTAAGTTCCACCACTTAACACGCAAGCCTCCGAATCCGGCGGAAAGTGGGGAACGGAGTGTCTTAACACTAGGTTCCCTCTGCCTACCCTGCTGTGTGCGGGATACAGCGTGAAGATAAAAAAAAAAAGATACAATTCTTTATTTTAATATTATAAAACTTTCCAAGTACTTATCACACATAAAAACAAGGAATAAACACATAAAAAAAAGATAAAAGAAATAAATAGAATACATGGCAACATCTTACGCGGCTTCTGTCAAGTTCAGTGTCACAATGAAAAGCACCACAAGGGATGAGATTAGACAACATGACACTGTCGTACCGCGGGGAACGTACGGCTGTATTATTTTAATAGTTTCGTAAAGTTTCACGTGAGAATATTTATTTCTCTATTTTTTTGTTTTGGCTAATAATTCGAAAGGAAATAAAGTAAAATACGGAGAATGAAGAGGAACTTTGTTATAGATGTTACTTTTCCCGAGTAGCGATGTAGTTAGAGAGGACCTAGTGTTAAGACACTCCGTCCTTCACTTTCCATCTGAAATCAAGACATTGCGTGTTGAGTGGCAAAACTCAATGCCGCGCTCTGTATTTAGTACCAGCGAAGAATGAAAATATATATTTATATATATATACCTAAACAACATTATATAATCCTATAATATAATAATTTTTTACTGCCCTTGCTTTTGTACAGTTCGTGTCAATTAGTTGGCTTTATATTTTTGAGTACATCATATTTATTCTTTTTTAGTTTAAATCATGGGCTTATACATCTTTATAATATGGCTGTAAAATCCAATACCATGCTTGTCTTTCTAGAAATGGAAGACGTCTAAATTACATGTTTATATTAAGATAGGTGATCTGCGTATCGTGTGCTTACAAAAAATAATTGTAATTTAATTGTTTTTAGCTTCACGCTGTATCCCGCACACAGCAGGGTAGACAGAGGGAACCTAGTGTTAACGCCGTGCTTTGCCTCGATACCAGAGCGAAGGAAATGGAAATATTAGTTATTTCCTCGGGTAGAAATTGAACCCACAACCAGTCGTTTACAGTCACAGGCTTTTGTCACTGAGCCACGACTGGCAAGAATTTAGTTACAAATTACTAATAAATAAAAAAAAATATTGCTATTGTGGTCTGATCGGTTTTGGATTCTATATTCACTGGGAGACATATTAAAATTATATTTGTTTCTCCGTTCTGCTGCTCTGTGCTAGTTTCTAATGGCATTAATTGCTTTTTCTGATGTTATTTTAGATTACCTTGGCACCTTTATATTTTTTGTATTTATTTTTATATAATGTATATTTATTGTATTTATAATATCCATCTGTGTTTGTTTAAAATTTTTGTCATGTCAAAAAATTATCTGGTCCTTGGGTCACCTCCTATGTTTTATAATAGAAACTGATTAGCGAGTTCCCTTTAAAAGAAATACTTATATAAAATTAAATAAATAATTATAAATATTCTTTGAGCCTTCAGATTCAGCCAGGCCTGACGCAAATGCACCAAGATGGATATAAAATTGTAATTATTCAATACTTAAAATAAGTTTAATAAAATATTTTATCTCAGATCAGTTCTTTAATTACGGCGCATTTAAAAAAAATGTGTTTGGATTTTTATTTTTATTATTTATCATAATTAATAAATGTCATTTTCTTAGGAATCCAAGATGGCGAATCCTGGCGTAGGCTCAATTCTATTATGCCTTAATACTACAGTAACAATATAATACTATGATGAAATATGAATACAAAATGCAACAATTTACTTCGTGAAGCAAAAAGGCAGGGCATTTTTTGATGAAAGGAAGAAAAATGTTTTCCACGATACCTGAGATTGTTAGTATCTTTTTGCGTACCGTTGCGAAATGTCGGTTACTATAAACTTTATGATACCAACATGTGGTGGCCCTTCAG
The DNA here is from genome assembly GCA_019049465.1 of Dryas iulia moderata. NCBI lineage: Eukaryota > Metazoa > Arthropoda > Insecta > Lepidoptera > Nymphalidae > Dryas > Dryas iulia. The sequence continues at coordinate 13,545,216 of CM032425.1, forward strand.
GGCTGCTAACTTTACTGTTTTAATATAGCTGCCGGCCTTATTTTCAATTATATTTACAAAAAAAAACATTTTAATTGTAATTCGTTTAAAAAAAAGGCTTGTTTAATGCATTTTCGATGTATCACTTTTATTATATTTTGAAATATTAGATAATAAGATATCCAAGATAATTTAATAATAATAATTTTGTCGTGATCTTGAGTTGTAACCTATCCTTTTAGCTTCTACTCACATACCAGGATAGACAGAGAGAGCCTATTGGCAGATCTATTGTTTCATACCAAATTGAAATAATGACAATAATTTAAATATAATAATTGCTTCGAGTATGAATCGAACCCACAAATAATTTAATTTACAATCAGATGTCGTCCCACTGCACTGTGTGACATAAATACAATAATTTATTATAATATCATATACTACATTCGTATGAATGTATGTGAAGAGCAATTTTTATTACCTTTTAGAGGTCCCTTTTTTTAATTTTTATTTTTACTTAATTGTAGAGTCTGCCGGAATGATTGAACTTATATCGCTCAGGGCCCCATTTGTGTCAATTTCTTAATAAATCATTATTTCCTATTTAAGTCGAGCTAATGAAATGAAAAAAAAATCTTTCTTTTCTTCTCTTGGCTTCACAAGTAAGCAGAGGGTAGGCTAGACAGAGGGAACCTAGTGTTAACACACTCCATTCCCCACGCACCGCCGAATTCGGAGGCGTTGCGTGTTAAGTAGCGGAACTTAGCGCCGCGCTTTGCCTCGATACAAGAGCGAAGGAAATGGAATATTAAATATTTCCACTCCCCGTGTGGGAATCGAACCCACAACCAGTCGTTTACGGGAACACGTTCGTGCCACTGCGCCACGACTGGCCCCAAAATAAAATATAGACATTACAATTTTTTTTTATATTTTGTTACAATATTCATAATACTCAATATTAGCAACCAAATAATAAAGTAAACGTATGTACATATAATGACGCATGTAGTATGACAACGTCTGAGGTACATGCGATGAGTGTGGGTTTAGTTCACACTCGGGTATTGGTAATATTTAAACTATTATCATTTTTTCATCCTGGTGACAAGATAAAACGTTAATTGACTTCCACTACTCTTTTTTGGAGAAGCCTTTTAACGTCACTTTGAAGTGTTATGACACTACGTTTTCTGCCTACCTAGCTATGAGAAGAAAAGCTTAAAGTTGCAAAAAGTTATATAAAGAAATTCCATAATATTAAAACAACATATTCGGCGTATTACGAAGAACATAGATCAAGTATATAAGTCAAAAAGTTTACTTCTTTCTTATTTCCACTGACATAGTGTGTTTGTAACAACGTGCTAAAGTTCGCGGTCCCGCGGGTGTAGGCGGGCTGTCATCCACTGCTGCGTCTCTCGAGATGTTTTTAACATCAATCTCTGATATTTTCCTGTATTTTTTTTTGTTATTTTTCTTATATATTTCTTGTTGTTTAATAATTATATAGAATTTATTTTGAATGATTAAAAAAAATTGACTCTCTCATAGTTAGTTAGTGTTTAAAACGCATGTGAGATGTTTTAGTAGGTTTCATTACGAATAGGGGCCGGCGTGGCGCAGGATGACAGCTTCTTTATACGCGATGGTTTTGGATTAGATTTCCATTCGAGAAAAATGATAAAATTGTTAATTAATTCAGTTAACTATTTGATAAATGAATGATCGCCGCCATCTTTATGTTATTGGGTAGTATAGATGCACATATGATTTTAGTAATTTAATACAGACGAAGAATAATGTGTATACATAAATATTTTCTAAAAATACTCCTCTAACCAATATTGAGAATTGCAAAACATTGTCTTAGAAACACAACTTAACCTGCAACGTTTCGATTTCGCGTGAAAATTAGGAAACAGAGAATCAGTAGGTAAAATTTAACTGTCTTAAAGACAAGAAAATTATCGCTTTAAAGGAAGTTATTACAATTTTTGATACATGTCTACATGAAAGCAGTATTACATTTTTTTTAACTTCATGCTGTATCCCGCACACAGCAGGGTAGGCAGAGGGAATCTACTGTTAATTCACTCCGTTTCCCATTTTCCGCCGAATTTGGAGTTTAACGCCGCGTTTTGCCACGATACCAGGACAAATATGTTAAATATCTCTATTTCTCGTGTGGGAATGGAATCCACAACTAGTCGCATTTACAGTTAAACTTTGGACTCCTGCGCCAAAACTGGCCACTCATTGACTTTGTATATTATTAATTAATAAAATTAATTAGGTAGTATATATAGTGCCCTTTACTTTAGACTATATACATACATACATATATACATACATACATATATAGACAGCAAGAAATTTTCGAAAATGACACTAACTCCAGAAAATGGTTTAGTATAACAGCCACCAAATCATCTTTATATGGCACCCAAACAATTACCACATCGCTACGGCCCATTATTTTGCACGATATCAAGGCAATTTTCGACCGAACGCAAAATAAGGGATTCACATAAAAACATGTCTACCACAAGATTTATTGCTATGCAAGATTTGGCATGATTTGTTTGTTTGCCTTTATTACTTATCGAGCGAGTCAGAAATGGTTTGTGGCAAACTTTCCATTTATTTCGTGTTGGGATTTCGTTCTGTTTAATCGTTTCATTGCTCGGAGTGTTGGTAAATTGCAAATGTATTGTAGAGGATTGAAATAAGTAAAGGAGTGTTTTTTGTTTTTAAGTTTGGAGATATTGTTTACTGTTACATGTGAGAACTGTAAATGAAGCGCGGCGTTGAGTTCCGCAGGTCAACACGTAATGTATAATAGAATTAGGATGAAAATTAAAGAACGCTTCGTAAAGGCCCATTTTTTGTGGATTCGAGTACTACTCGGTGGAATTATCGTAACTTAATTATTTTCGTTTTCGTTTCCACTCTGGTGAAAAAGGTAAAGCGCGGCGTTAATCTCCGTCACAGAGCGTTCAATGTCTCGAGCTTGAGCTGAAAGTGGAGAACGGAATGTTTTGACATTGAGTGTTTTCTGACTACCTCCACTATTAACATTTATTGTCCTTATTTTGTAATTTTACACTTTGAACATTATTTATAACCTAAATTTATCGTTAGAATACGTGAATGTTAAAAATAATAGTTAAAAAAGTATATTTCCAGTTAGTAAAAGTATATTTCCAGTACCAACAGTTGCATAAATGTTCTACCCTACAACAGTAATAAGTTTCAATGGAATGCAAAAAAAAAGGTAATCCAACAAAATCCAATATGCCTGACTGATTGAAAGGCTGAATTAAAATCAAGCAGGAATTTCACCAATTTAGGTTTAAAATATACTCGTATGTGGAAAGTAGTAATTTTTCCCAAAGGCGTATATTAAAACGTTTTACACCCGTTGGTTAAAAATGAGATCCGCTTGCCAGATGGCGACATGATATTTTTTTAGCAAAAAATCACAATAAGTCCTCCAACTGAATACATTTTCGTAACCACCGGCCGAATGTCACTGACTCATTGTGGTTTTTTTGGAATATGCTTTATAGAAAAGGTATAAAAGATTGAATATAAATTATGTTTTTATTTTACTTGTCTCTCGTATATAAGTAAGGAAAAGTTAATAAGGTGGCACTCTGCTCTAAACTTTTTGTCTATTAACAAAACTTATGAATAATTTTAAATTTATGATAAACATCGTGAAGAAGGGAGAGAGCGACTAACTATAAATGTGATTGGGTGTTGGTTCGATTCCCAACCGGGATAAATAATTATATTCCCGCGCTTTGGTATGAAGACAAAGCACGTGGAATAGCTGAATATATCTTGATTTTGAACAAAAAGTGCAAATCGAAGTGTTCGATCGAAACATTAGGTTCTATTTAAATACACTGCTATGCGGAATAAGCCGGTAGATGCTTAAAGGGAAAAAATACATTGCCCAATTTGTACAACTTAACCGGAAATACATCAAAATGACATAAATGACTTAAATGAGATGCTAACAACATAAATAAGTTGTAATAAAGCGTATAAGAATTTCGACGCAGCGGATAGTAGAATGCATGGCTCAGTGGTGAGAGCGCCGAACGGTGTTCAGGAGGCACGGGTTCGAATCCCGCTGCGTTCAAATTTTTATACGTTTTCTTTAAATGTCTTTTTCAATTTTCCTAAGTGTGGGATAACATTTTAAAAATGTAAAAAATACATAAAAATGTTTCATACAAAAGTTCTTACAAATTAAATTTGAACGCACAACTATTGTTTACTAAAATACATATTTTACAACTACGCTACAATAGTCTTAATCTAATTCAAAGTATTTTTCAGTAGACAGGTAAATAACCCTTTAACATCTGATTCATCACAAAAGTCGAATATATTCAGCGTATGTCAAAGTCATTATTTTGTTCAACACAATTAAAAAATGCCACTCCAGGGACAAATCAAATGACAAGCATTTTATTAAAACATACTCAAGGGACTGTGAAAAAATCCAATTTAAGTAAAAAAGTTGATATGCAACTAATACTTTTGTTTTAGCTTCACATATTTCTTATAGCATGCTAGTCAAAGAGAACCTAGTGTCAAGTCACTCCGTTCTTCACTAACAGTACTAAATGAAACATTCGCGGAACTCAACGCCACCCTTAATCATAAACACCTGTATTTTTAATAAACTAAAAGTTGTAAAACGTAAATACTTTATAGTAGAACTTTTATAAGAAATTTTACCCAAGAATTTGAAGAATTTTCATTTTTCTATGAAAATTTCTTCTTGAATTTCATTTAATACAAGGCAGTCCGATTAGTATTTATAGGTGGTATATAAAAATCATGGCCGCTCGGTGTTGGCCGCGACTCGAATTAAATAATTTATGTTCATTGTGTTAAGGTCCGCCGTTTAACGTGCCTCGTTCGACTAAATTATTTTATAGTATTTTTATTTTTTTGTAGGAAAATTAAGATGTGGCCAGTTGTGGCCTAGTGGCACAAGCGTGTGACTGTAAACGACTGGTTGTGGGTTCGATTCCCACTCGAGGAGTGGAAATATTTAATATTTCCATTTTCTTCGCTCTGGTGTCGAGGTAAAGCGCGGCGTTAAGTTTCGCGCAACACGCAAAGCCTCCGAATTCGGCGGAAAGTGGGGAACGTAGTGTCTTAACATTAGGTTCCCTCTGCCTACCCTGCTGTGTGCGGGATACAGCGTGAAGCCATTAAAAAAATTAAGATTACAAATTTAAGTTTAATTTAGAGTTATAATATATTTATTAGTAAGTAAAAGATGTATTTCTGTAGAAATAAATATAAAATGTTTTGAAATAAGAGGATATTACTGCCACTAGTTTTTACATAAATGTGTAATCATTATACAGTCTGCTAAAGGAAATGTATGTTAAGTGTACTATAAACTCTACTCTAATATATGCGGCTGCAATTTGCTGGTTATGGACGTGCACTTTGTAAAATTTCGATTTAAATAAAAAATATTAATGCTTTTTTCTGCATAGTAGTCAGAGAAAACCTAGTGTAAAGGACACTCTGTTCTCCACTTTCCGTACAGAATTAAGATGTCGTGTGTTAAGTGTGGAACTTAACGCCGCGCATTTAGGTGACCGAGCGGAGAAATGAAAATAAAATATAATTATTCCCCCGAGTAGGGATCGAACCCGCATCTACAGAGTTTACAGTCAGACACTGTATCACTGCGCTACGGTGGCCTCTGTAAACAAAAATATACAATAAAAGTATAGTATGCATGTAAATAGTATTTTTGTGTCTTTCTCAGTTTTGTTATGTGCTAAGTATACTCTATGTAGATACATTATAATAAAATAGCGTGAGTTTAGTAACTTGTAGATTTACAAGGTGTTTTAAGTCCCACGTAGCAAGATAGGCTAATTTCAATACACTTCGTTCGTCCCTTTTTACCTGAATCTGAGACATTATCTGTTCAGTGCCGGAATTCAACGCCGCGCTTTGTCTTGTCACCTGAGTGGAGAAGGTATTGTGATATAAATTATAAATTGTTTGTCATCATTTGATGGATTTTCAAAAATCACTATAAAATTGCAAATTGGCTACCTTAATATTTGCTGGAAAAAAAATAATATATTTGTATTTATGTTTCGCAATAGCATAAGTAAGCCCAAGAGTAATTATTGATTAATAGACGTATCGAGGCGTAAAATATACATTGTCTTGGCAAACTGTATATAAATTTATACAAAAGTGTATGTGAAAAACATGGAAGTGTGTATACTATCTTTTTATAATTTTTTTTAAGCTTCACACTTTTTCCCTAGCGAGGTCCCATGAAATTTATTTTTATTCCAAGGTCGATGTTATTTCTTCCCCGTAATTTTCATATAAAAGGGGGACAACGTTTATGTATGACGTAATAATTAGTAATGCAATTCTAGCGAACTTGAGATCCACATAACAGCGTCACTTCATAGGGGTTTAAATTTGATAAATTCTTTCAGCTTCACACTTATTCTCGCAAAGCAAGCAAAGCAAAATCAGAGATTCTAGAGTTAAGACACTCCATTTTCCATTTACCAACTCAATTTGTGACTTTGTGTGGTGAGTTACGGAACTCAACGCCGCGCTTAATAATAATAACTTATAATTAAACGAATACTTGTAATTTTAATATAACAGTATTATTTCTATTATTTTTTCTTAAAAAAATGAATTTTGAGTTCACTTGACTAATATCAAAAGAATTCTTTCTTACCGTCAATATAATAAAAGGCAAAATTTAAAGTAGAATGGGGCATACACCTTACCCGGTAGCTACCATTTAGGCAATAATATATTACTGGTTGGTTTCAGCTTTAGTTTAGCACCTCATAAATTTAATATAAAAGTTATTCACATTGTTCTCATTTGCTGTTCGGTCGAATAAAATTATTTTTGATTAGTGAAATTCATAAACAACTTGTTTATTAATTTCAGTATATATTTAGGACTTGTCACGTACTGTAATGTATTTGTTGATTATATGTATTTAGTTTATTGTTGATTCTAACAGTGAATGCGATGAAATTATATATAAATAATTAGGCGAAAAGTGGAGAACGGAGGGTGAAAGCACGAGTTTCTCTCTGACTACCCTAGTTAGAACCTTTTTTTTTTAGCTTCACTTTGTATCCCGCACACAGCAGGGTAGACAGCGGGAGCCTAGTGTTAAGACACTCTGTTCCCCACTTTCCGCCGGATTCGGAGACTTTGCGTGTTAAGTGGCGGAACTTAACGCCGCGCTTTGCCTCGGCACCAGAGCGAAGAAAATGGAAATATTAAATATTTCCACTCCCCGAGTGGGAATCGAACCCACAACCAGTCGCTTACAGTCACACGCTTGTGCCACTGGGCCACAACTGACCACAAGAAACTTGAGCAATACAGAAAAATGTAAATAGAATATAAGAAACGCTAAACACTATTTGTTTTTACTATCTTCACGCCTTTTTCTGAACAACTACAAGAAAGAAAGTACATATTGTCAAGAAAGTTCCTTTTTAACATTCCGACAAAAGTGAAAACTTTGCGTATTGAGTGGCGGAACTAAACGCTGCCTTATGTGCAAAATTATTAATAGTTATTTTTTTACTTTACGAAAGCTTAAAGAATTTAAATTTACCTAGTTACTTCACTTAGTTTAGGTCGAAACCACAACCATTGTGCTTAAAATCAGATACTCTCCCATTGCACTATAACCTCAATTTGCAAAAGTGTAATTAACCAAAAATATACAAACTAATAAAAAAAAACAAAAAAACTTATTGATAATATCAAATTTTACAATATCTCGAGTCCAGTATCGTCCATACATATATAATATACATAGCTTCAAAGGTATATTTTGCCAGGGAAGGCTTAAAGGTGGCAAGCCGCCGACACTTCCCAGCTGCAAACAATGCCGTGTCTAAAGCATTTATTCACTTTTGTTTACATAAGCGACCACTCGACACCCTACGCGTCGTTTCCCTTGTCTGATAATGGATTTAAGTACAATTAGGATTTTTAAGGGTAGCATTTGCCTAGTTTATTTGTGTTATCGTCATGTTTTTCTGTGATTTATTATGGTTTGTGTGGTCTTACTGGTTAAAGGTGTGTTTCGTTGTGGTATAACTCTTCCTGGGCTATTTGTAGTAGATTTCTGAAATTTGGCAGGGATATCGAGCACAGTGTCTTGTGTGCTGTGAAGTTTTTTGGTGACAATTGTAATTGTAGTTTTTGAATAAATGGTAATTAAATGGTCAAAAAGTGCCCATAGAAGTGTTAAGCGTTTACTTTTCAAACTTTTTTAACATGTAATAACATTAAATATGTACTTCGCTCAGTTTTTCCCACCATGCAGAACAAAGAGGCGGTTTCTAGTTAAGTTTATTGGTGGCAGTTTTGTTTTATCAAGGATTTAAGAAGAATAATAAGATATTCCATTACGTGATATTTTCGTATTTTGAAATGAATCTATTTTAATCAGTTTAATTATGTCTATTGTTGGTATGCGGAAATACATTTTAGAATACCCAATCGTAAACCGTCTACTTGTGACCACGGACCGGATTACCAAGTATAGTTTCATTTCAAGAAATGAATTCATTTAAATTCTCATTGGAGAATTGATATTAGTTATTCTACTAGTATTATTTATTTTACAGGCAAAAATAGTCATTTATCAATTGCTTTAGTTCTTTTTCTATGATTTATAACAAGTCTTTAATATGTTATTGTGAAAGTTTGAACTATGGTAAATCGATAAAGGATAAAGCTTATGTTAGCTCAAATTAAAGTTATTCGGTAAATGTTGATTGCCTTACGTTAGCTCAAACAATGGTAAATTGGTAAATTTGATTACTCTACGAAAGCTCAATGAATGGTAAATCGGTAAAAGTCGATTAGTTTAGGTTAGCTCAAATTACAGAAAATCGATAAATGTTGATTCGCTTGCGTTAGCTTAAACTATGGTATTTTTTTTTTTTATGGAATGAAGGAGGCAAAAGAGCTGAAGGCCCACCTGGTGTTAAGTGGTTACCTTCGCCCATAGACATCCACAACATTAAAGTTATGGATGCGTTGCCAGCTTTGGGAATGTAGGACAGAAGGAGGGAGGAAGGATGGGAATGGTGGGAATAGGGAGAGCTGGCTTACATGCCATCGAACCGGAACACATCATAAGATATTTGGCGGTTCGTCTTTGACATGATAGTGGTCGCGAGCCAGTCGGAGAACGAATCTCCTACCACCAAACTACTGGGTTACCCGCCTTTTACGGGACGCTACCCAGCGGCGGGGGGGAATTGTATTCTTAACCCGTCCCCCCACGGGCTTTTTAGCCCGTGGGGGGACGGGTAAATTAAATGTTGATTACACATAGCTTAAATTTGGTTAAACACCATTCGGGCTTTAACCATCAAAGCTGGTAAAACTTAACTATTTCCTGTGAAAAACTTAAGATTTACCAGCGATTCATTAGAATTACCGTAAATCGAAATTTTACCGTGACACATATAACAAATATTCTATTGTTTACTTAAAACCGTCACATTTTGGACAATATCGTATAATTGTTAGTCTACAAAAATAATGGCCTAATGTTTTACATGTTATTTTCGTGGTGGAATTTAATATTTTCCATTACGTTATATTTTATGAGGCGCGTTCATTGAATTTTGTTGCTTCGTTATTTTTGATTAAGAGCCGTTTCCTCGACCTGTGTATTCGCGGAATTTTAAATGGTATCGGAGGAGGAGGGATTCCTTGTTTTTGCGCTTTTCATTTATTTTGGTTGGCTGGTTTACTTTTTAATTTTTTGGTATGTCATGGCGATTTATTTTAGATTGTCTATGTATTTGTTGCTCTTATTGGTCAAAAGTGTGTTTCGTTGTGGTTTAACTCTTCCTGGGCTATTTGTAGTAGACCTCTGAAATTTGGCAGGGATATCGAGCACAGTGTCTTGTGTGCTGTGAAGTTTTTTGTATAAATGGTAATTAAATTGCCAAAAAGTGCCCATAGACTCGCGCCCACTTGACATCACTTCACTTAGCTGCGCGAGCGAATAAGTTTTATTCTTATTCCATTATTTAAAGAGTTTGCTTTTCTAACTTGTTTAGCATGTCATAAAATTAAATATGTACTTCGCTCAGCTCTTCCCGCCTTGCAGAGTAAAGAGGCGGTTCCTAGTATTTGGTGTGTAAGAAAAAAATTGTTTATTAGAAATTTGTATTCAACGTGCAATGTCTATATGTTTGTTTGTTCAGGTGTAATCTCACAAATCTATTTTAAAGATATATCGTAGCCGATTGAGGTAAAAAATTACATATACTAAAAGTATAATATAGTTTAGATGACATTACAAGATTAGCTGCATTGATGCCGATGCGCTAGTCATGGGCACGTAGGTGTAAAAGCGACTGTTTGTGGGTTCGATTCCTCTCAAGGAGTAGAGTGGAGTGATATTTAATATTTCCATTTAATTCGGTCTGGTGTCGCAGCAAAGTGCGGTGTTAAGTTCCGTCCCATAACACGCATTGCCTCTAGAATTCGGCGGAAAGTGGGGAACGGAGTATCTTAACATTACGTTCTCTCTGCTTACCCTGCTGTGAGCGGGATACATACTTAACTTAACACGCAATGCTCTCAGAATTTTGCAGAAAATAGAGAACAGAGAATCTTAACACTTTATTCCCTCTGTCTACTCTGTTGAGGGCAGGATACAGCATGACATTAAAGAACGACTAAGTTAATAAAAAGTTTGTACTAAATTATAACCACCGATTTCAAGTAATCAAGATTCATTAAAATGTACTTGAAACGAACACTGTCAAACAAAAGAAAGGAACGTATAAAAAGCATTTAAGTTGTCAATGGAGAGCTTGGAAGTCCTAAATTCATTAATACAGTCTAATGGCCGTTTGAATTGTTTATAAGACGGTCGACCCTTTGTTATTTTTAGAATAGCTAACTTGTAGATTTAAGTTTATTTACGAAAGCTGTTTTATCTTAATTTTAATTTGCATTCATTTAAAAATGTGTCTTAGTAGGATATGGTGAGAGGATCTAGTGTCTAGACACTCTGTTTACTAATTTCTACCTAAAATTGCGTGTTCAGTATAGGAATGTAATCATCCTATAGTTAAATGAATTATCGATAAATTAAATGAAAGATTAAATGAGTTAATTCATTTGAATTTTATCATTAAAAATGATCTCAAATACATTTATTGATTTTTTATAAATTAAAAAAAAAACGGAAACGAAAATACCTATATATTTTCTAGTTTTAGCTACAGACGTATTCTTGTATAGTAGAATACTCAGAGAGAACCTAGTATTAAGATACTCATTTCTTCTCTTTCCACTCGGCTTCGAGATATTATGTCTTAAGTAGCGGATCTCAACGCCGCGCTTTGTCATCCTAAAGCAAGAAAATAAAAATACTAATACAAATAACTATAAATATTAACTATAAGGGCCAGTCGTGGCGCAGTGGCATAGGTGTGTGACTGTAAATGACTGGTTGTTGGTTCAATTCACACTCAAGGAGTGGAAATATTGAATATTTCCATTATCTTCGCTCTGGTGTCGAGGCAAAGCGCGGCTTTAAGTTCCGCCACTTAACACGCAATGTCTCCGAATTTGGCGGAAAGTGGGAAACGGAGTGTCTTAACACTACGTTCCCTCTGCCTACCCTGCTGTGTGCGGGATACAGCGTGAAGCTAGCTTCAAAGAGAAAAAAAATTATATTATTAACCTCAAGTAGAAATCAAACCCAAAACCATCAAATTAACAATCCACAAACAAAGAATATTTACAACATTTTTATATTACAGTGTTCATTACTAAATGTGCGGTTTTAATCAAATAGCATATACATTTCATTGCAATCGGCCGGCGGAATGAATGTACGCCGTTATTGCGTCGCCCGCTGTCCGCGATGTCATTTAGCGGGGACAAAAACCGGCGCACGCTTTGACGCAATTAGTGCAGGTTACGTGCTCCTATGAAATGGACATGCAAGTCTGTGTTACGAATAATTTGCTACGTTATACTCGTATGTAGGTACCTAGCTAGCTATATGTGGATAGATTGTAGTTGGATAGTAAATTTGCTGAATGGCTGCATTTTATTACATGTAAATCGATTTTGTTTGGTAAATTTGATTGGGTAAAGAATTGAATTTAAGTATTTTTTTGGATATGTTCAATTTTTTTTATTGGTTCGCATTTTGGAACGAAGTTTCTTATCGCGCGTTGTGAAAGGGGGCTAGACGGAAAAAACCTAGTGTTAAGACACTCCGTTCCTCACTTTCCGCCGAATTCGGAGGCAATGCGTGTTAAGTCGCCACTTTAAATTCCGCGCTTTGCCTCAATACTAGAGCGGAGAAATTGGAATTATTAAATATTTCCACTCCTCGAGTAGAAATCGAGCCCACAACCAGTCGTTTACAGTCAGACGCTTGTGTCACTGCGTCACGATTGGCCCCAGGGCTCATATACATTTATGTATGTGGTATAAATACTTTTTACATATTTATATCTCCCCGAATCAGCATTGCGATGTAAAGTGATGTAACTGATAACTCAATTCGTTCAATACTCTCCAATCACTTAGGCTTTGCGTGTTTAATCTCCGCGTGATCGTATCATGGTTGAACAGGCCAGAAAAATAAATATCTCCATTACAACCATTATATATTAAAATAAAATATTTTAGCAGCCTTTTTATTATTTGAGTAGGATTCGAACCTGCGCCTCTTGGAGACAATCTAACTTTTTCTACCGCTAAGACACACGTTCTATGTTCGGTTACGTCGAAATTCTATGTTTTTATAGCTTTTAACAACATGTAAAAATTATTTTTAATTTTTAAAAAAAATATTTTGCACGGATTTGATCATTACTCGCTACGTTAAAATTTTACACATTTTCGTAAAATCTTAAAAGTATGAATAACAATTTAAAATTGAATAAAGTACCAGATATTTGGTTAAATACACACTCGTTTAGTTTAGTTCATATTTAGATTAAATCCACAATCAGTAGCTTAGGCGGACATTTTCTAAATGTTTTGTAGCCCTTTTAATAATTAAAATATAATTTTATTAAGTAATATTTTAATTATTAAATATATTTATTTTCACGATTATTACACATTTCAAAATGAACTATTATTAATGAATTAATCGCGTAAATTTTAGAAAACCTAAAGTTTCGACAACTTGCAGTAATCCATGGTAAAATTACAGAAAATTACAGTTTCAAGCGTGTTTAAGCATAGCAGGTTAGTCAGAGAGAACCTAGTATAAAGACACTCCGTTTTCCACTTTCTGCTGATGAAACCGAGACATTGCATGTTGATGAGCGTAACTTAACGCCTCGCTTTGCCTCTGATACCAGAGCGAAGACATAGTACTTTGATAAAACGATTTATTACATTTTAGATTAATGAAAGCGCCTAATAAAACGAATAAACCTTCCGATATTGTGGGAAGATTATGTTTTACGCTGTATTACATATTAAACTTGATATTTTCGACTCTACATTTGTTGCATATATGTATATATCGACTGAACTAATTATAGCAAAATCGACAATCAAAAATTCAACTTCAATAAAAAGACAACATTATGAAATAAAGAGTGCGTTGAAGTTTAAATTCAGTAACAGTTTCGTCCACTGTTGATCACGCCACACTGATTGATGGATCGGTCGAACCTTCGAATATTTCAAGCTTTCATCGGAAAACCTGTCAGCGACACTACGACACCTCTGAGCGACTTACGAGTGCCAGGCATCAGAGTGTTATCTTGTATTCATAGTAAAATGTAGCTTTTGGTGATAACATTTGGATAAATCTTTTATATACCTGTACCTTATGTATATATATTTATTTATTTATTTTTAATTTTATTTTAGCACACTACGGACGTTAGGTCTGCGCTTTTTTTTTAAATAATTTCTTTTTTTTTTTTTTTATTTTTTTTTAATATTTTTTTTTTTTAGCTTCACGCTGTATCCCGCACACAGCAGGGTAGGCAGAGGGAACCTAGTGATAAGACACTTCGTTCCCCATTTCCCGCCGAATTCGGAGGCTTGCGTGTTAAGTGGCGGAACTTAACGCCGCGCTTTACCTCGACACCATAGCGAAGAAAATGGAAATATAATTTCCACTCCTCGAGTGGGAATCGAACCCACAACCAGTCGTTTACAGTCACACGCTTGTGCCACTGGGCCACTACTGGCCACTATTTCTTTAATAATTTCTTTTTTTCTTTTAAACATTTTTAAAGTGTTATTCCACACTTAGGCAAATTGAAAAAGACATTTAAAGAAAACGTATAAAAATTTGGACGCATTTCTTTAAATGTCTTTTTCAACTTTCTTTTTTATAAAAAATCCTTTTTTTTTACAATAATACTACTTCAAACTAAGGCTTATAAAATATACCATAAGAGAGTCCAGTTTTTTTTAAAATTCTAGTTGCCTTTCTTAATATTATTATAATCTAACCTAACTTATTATATTTATATAACTGATCATTTTTTTATTTTAAAAGAATGGTTTTGCCATTATGGCGCAGTGGATCGTTTGAGTGTAAACGCTATTGGTTGATGGTTCGATTCTCGTTTGAGGGAATATTTATATTTAACTTATTTTCTCTTTCTCGATATGGTACATAAGGCGACGCGCGGCGTTTAGTTCTGCCACGCAATGTTAGGTCATCGCCAACACACACGCAATGTTGGACAGAAAGAAGAGCATATTTTTTTTACATAATTACTATTTCATTGTGTATAAAAAATACGTTATACGTTGAAGCTTCCGTTTAAAATATACAAAGCCAGCAATATTTTTATAGCTAATTACGAAATTTGATATTGACTCTTTATTAATTGGGTTTATAAATAAATTTTAAGAGTGTTACGAAAATTATGCTGAGACAACAGAAAGCGTGCAGCTAAGTTGATTAGAATCGAAGAAGAAGGTGCACATTCAAATCCTGTTTTAATTTTTTCTATAGGTTGTGTTCTTTTTTATTTATATGTTTTGATTTTCTTACATATCTTTCCTTGTAATGACTATTCCAAAGTGAAATAATAATAAACTAATAATGAGCAATGAAATAATTCGAAAAAAGTGTTATCGAAATCTATCCTTTTGATTTGTATTATTAGCTTCACTGTTTCCTTCGTATTGCAGGAAAGTCAGAGAAGACTTAGTGTTCAGACACTCCGTTCACCACTTTACACCCGAAATCGAGACACTATTACAAGAAATGAGACCCAATGGTAGGTTTTCCTATATATTTTCCCTCAATAGCGTTTTATACTTTGCCTACCATATTATATTTTAAGGTCTTAGACGTTCTTTATAGATTATTCTTTTGTAGTTTAGCTTGAATATATATCTAGGAACGCAGTTCAAAGATATCTTAGATAGATCGAGAAAGATAGATCTAGAATCTAGACTTTCGTAGAATCTCAAAACCAAATTATACAAACGGATATATGAATATATCTTTGTGTATTGAATGAACAATGACAACTGTATTTATCGGCTTTAACCGTTTAAGGGTCATTTGAAAATATTAATATTCAATCTTTCTAAGGTCTTAAAATAGAGAGAGTGTCAATGAGAAAAAATGTAAAGTTATGTAAGTTGACACTAGTGTTTCACTACATATGGTTTTAATGTTAGAGATACATTTATATAAAATAGATGAAACTCTAAAATTAAGTTTTATACAGTTATATGTACAATATTATGAGAGAATCGAGGCACTGCGCGTTGTGTAGCGGAACTTAACGTCGCGTGGTGTATAGTAGTTTTTTTTAGCTTAGTTTCTCCCTGTACCCCGTACACAGCAGGGTAGGTAGAGGAAATCTAGTGTTAGGACACTCCGATCCGAATTTTGGAGGCATTGCGTGTTAAGTGGCGGAGCTTAAAGCCTCGGATACTAGAGCGAAGAATATGGAAATATTAAATATTTTCACTCGAGTGGGTATCGAATCCACAATCAGTCACATTTTGTGCCACTACGCCACGACTGGCCCCAAGTATATATAATAGTTAGTTAAACATATTCATTTCACATTTAAACGCTAATTCAGTAACACACGTTCCATATCGGCCTATAAATTGATTTTAGCAAAAATATAAAACGGAGTGTCTTGACACTAGGTTCTATCTGAGTATCAGAAAAATTATATTGAAAAAAAAAACTTATTTACTTACTTTCGTGCTTTTTACTAAAGAAAAATGTATATCCGCCAGTCTTATCTGCCAATGAGATATAATATATTTTATTGCTACAACAGGATAGAGCTAACCGTGTGCCAACTTGGCTTTGACACGTATTGATCAAAGTGACAAGTGATAAGTGAAGGGAAAAGGGCCTTTGAAGTAAATCACTAACAAATCTGATTTTTGTGATTTTGTTTTAAGCGGCTTATTCATTTTTGTTGTTTGAAAATAGATAGTGACTGGAAGTGAAGCAGGTTTTTTATGCCATTATTAAGAGTAATTTAGGTTTATGCTCTTTCTGCATAGTGGGTAGGCAGAGAGAAACCTAGTGTTAAAACACTTAGCTTTCCATTTTTAGTATTCCGAATCTGAGATATTATGTTTTAAATGGCAGAACTCAACGTCGCGATTTATTTAAGATATACTTTTTAAATATTTCTCCAAGTGGGAATCGATTATATAGCCATCGCTTACCAAGACCACCTGCACTTTGCAATTTGAGTAATCCCAATTCAAATAATACAATATTATGTGACACACTGTGCTAAAATAACTTTGAATAAAGTCCAAAAATAAAAGTTAAAAAAGCAGCTTTTTCCGTATAGCAACATAGTCTGGGAGACCATATCGTCAAGTCATTGCGTTCTTCATCTTCCACCGCATTCTGAGACATTATATGTTGAGACTTAGAACTCAACGTTGCGCTTTGTCGTGTCACCAAAAAAAAAAAAAAAAAAAAAAAAATATATCAATTCCCTGCGAGTCAAACCTACTACCAATCGTATTTACAGTGAGACACTGGTCCCACAGAGTTACAATGGTCTATAGAAATAAAAATAAAGTTTTAAAATCCATTAATGCATAAACTAAACGTAAAATATTATACATTCAGAGGTACGGATAACACAGAACGCTATGGGGCAATCTTTTTCTACGCCCCTTTTGCCTGTGGCTTGGTATGAATGTAAATTTTCATTTAGCTAACAAACATTTGCGTCAGCGGGGTTCCTGTACTTTAGGGTATAAAAGTGGGGAGTATTGGGTACAATAAGGCCATTATAGAGTAATAAATTGAGAAAGCGTCTAAGACGAAATGTATGCTGTTTTAGAGATTAGATAGAGTGAAGTCTCATAAGTTATAGTAAGTTCAGGTAATCGTGGCACGGTGGGACGGTGTTTGATTGTAAATGCGATGGTTGTCAGTTCGATTCTACCTTGGGGGAGTGATTATATTGAAACATTATAATGAGATTATTTTTATTTCTCAGTTGTTTCTGTCAAAAAGTGGAGGAAACCGTGTGTCTTCATAACAATTTCTCTTTACCTGCTCTACTAAAAAAACAATTAGATAATTGATCCATCTCATTATTTGAATACAATCTTCACTATACACTTACAATATACAGAAATCAGGATATAGTTGCAATACGCATATACTTGCAATAGCACATTGGATTACGCAGTATATTTTTAATCATTATAAATTTCTTGTTTCGAGAAAGTATTTTAAATTAAGAAAGTAAAAAATGGGGTTAAGACACTGCTTCTTCTTACTCCACTTAGGAAACATTGTTTAATTGCAGTTATGGCGTCAGATACATTCAAATCACGATATAATTGCGTGATATGATGATAGATTCTTCCCCTCCTCAGAGGAATGGTCACAATTATACTCCCTCTAAGAGGAATGGTCACAATTCAAGCAATTCAGTGACTTCTAAACCAAGATTCTCTCTGACTAAACTGTGATGCTAAAAGGTGTGAAACTAAAAGTAAAGATTACTACAAAATATAACCATTTTATTTTTAGGTTTGTACCTACTTGGTTAACTACTAAGATAGTTAAATTAAATATAATCTTAAAATTTGTACTTAGTTTGTAATAGAAAATGAATATGTATAACAATTTTGATTGCAACCATTAATATTTTTCTTATCTTCACGCTGTATACCGCACTCAGCTGGGTAAGCAGAGGTAACATAGTGATAAGACACTCCGATCCCCATTTTCCGTCAAATTCTGGAGGCATTGCGTGTTAATTGTCGGATTTGTCTCGGCTCCAGCGCGAAGAAAATGGAAATGTTAAATATTTTCATCCCTCAAGTAGGAATTGAACCTACAATCTGTCGCGTTTACAGTTACACTTTGTGCCACAACTGGTTTCAAAGTTGCAAATATTTAATTAAATTTTATACTCCAATATGGTGTGTATATACGCGTTGAAGTAACTTGTAAGGAGTCGGTCGGCAGTTACTAGGACAGATGTGGAGAAAATTAATCAAGGTCGGGTAAAACATTATCTAAGTTTGAATGACCCTAACGCAATGGAGCTACGAGCGTAGCGATTTAAAATGACAGATATTTAACAAAATATACATTTTATGAACTAATGAACCTATGAATAAATGATGTTAGTTAACTTAATTTAATGTCTTCACCCTGGAAAATAAGATAAATCGTGACTTTGAGGTCCGCCACTCAATAATCGATCGTCTCTCCTAGTAGATCGAGTAGCCTACTATGCAGAAAAAGTAGGAAGCTGTAAAAAAAGTTCTTTTTTTTTTTTTAGCTTCACGCTGTATCCCGCACACAGCAGGGTAGGCAGAGGGAACCTAGTGTTAAGACACTCCGTTCCCCACTTTCCGCCGAATTCGGAGGCATTGCGTGTTAAGTGGCGGAACTTAACGCCGCGCTTTACCTCGGCACCAGAGTGAAGAAAATGGAAATATTAAATATTTCCACTCCTCGAGTGGGAATCGAACCCACAACCAGTCGTTAACAGTCACACGCTTGTGCCACTGGGACACGACTGGCGCATGCACAAGTTCTTTCTTTTTACTAGATATTAAAAAAAAAAAAAAAAATACTTAGTTTAAATAGCAAATTTATATTTGCAAACATAACGCCACTTTAGAGGGCACAATTATACGGTTGTCTTACAAGAATTAATGTGACGGGTCCCTTTTAACAAGTTGTAGAGCGTCGGACACGATGTAACGTCGTGTATCGCGCTCACTAATTAGTATACTTATATTACAGCTATAAACCTTTCATAATCGCATCAAGAATACGTTTACCCTTCTAATTAAATTGTATATCTTGTTCGGGGAATGCAAACATTTGAAGATTCACCCTTCAGTTAGAGAGATCCTAGTGTTAAGACACTCTGTTCGCCACTCCGTTCGAAATTTAGACATTGCATGTTAAGTAACGGAACTTAACGCCGCGTTTAGTCTTAGATACCAGAGCGAAGAATTTATAATGAAATAATCATTCTTCTGATTGGGAATCGAACCGACAATCATTGCGTTTACAGACAGACGCTCTGAGTATTATATACACATACAATGAAGACAAAATAAAGCAATTCTTCTTGTATGGACTTGGTGATAGAATCGCAGCTTGAACTGATTAGGCTAGACGCCGGAGTGGCGCCTTAGAATACGTTTAAATAAAAAATCAGCTTTACGCATTTCAGGCATAGCGGGGTAGGTAAAGAACTGTACTTAATGTAGTAGTGTTATGACACTCCGTTCTCTTTCCCCAGGAATACAAGGCATTGTTAGAGATCAACGCCGCGCTTTGTCTCGTCTTCAGAATGGAAAAATTAAAATAATTTAAATATAATCATTTTTGGTGTGGCTATATAACTAATAATAATTGCATGCACAGTCAGACGATGTCCCGCTGACCCACGATAACTTCTCAATTATTATTTGAGACCTCATTTATTATTTTGATCAGATTAGTTAAATAGTAACAAAGATTTGAAAGATATATGAAGCAAAGGTATGTGGTAAGAGAGGCAGGGGAGACCTCGGTTGACTTTCGAAAACACAGTATCGACGATACTGGACTAAGCATGAGGACCCCCCGGAGGCGTGTATGAAGAGGTTGATAACAGTGGATGAGGTGAAAGAAGTATGCAGGGACCGTAGAATTTAGTGCTCCGTTCTCTCCGACTACCCTGCGAGGGATACACACAGCGTGTAGCTAAAAAAAAAATTTAAACATTAAACCTGCGACTTCCGCGATAATAAACAGTACAATTCTAAAACAAATTCCAAAGATCCTTCTCCTACTTTAAAAAAGGCGAAAACAAAATAATACAATGTAAATGTAGAGATATTGTTAAATTTCACAACTCTATCTAGCTTTTTACGAAGAACTTTATCTATTCTTGCGCAAAGCCGACCCGTCTGAGTTTGATCCATCGTCCCGTAGCTTCTTTGTAGGTACAATGTCAGACAAAAGTCGCTACGTAATATCTTCAATCACTAAACTAGCTGAGTATTGTTGCTTTTGTATTTATCTTGAATGCAGTTTTATATTTGAATGTGAATTTTATTTCTTTTTTGTAAAGCAAAGTAGGAAAAGAGAACCTAGTGTTAAGACACTCTGTCCTGTACGTTCTGCTCAAATAAGGGGCATTGCGTGTTCAATGCCACGTTTTTTTCTGTAATTATATCAGAGAAATGAAAATTAATAAATAAGAATTATACCTCCGATTGGGAATCGAACCAAAACTATAGTATATACAGTCAGATATTGTCTCACTGCGCGTCTTTGCCCTCAATTTATGTCCCTTTAGATACAATAAATTTACTAAAATCTGGCAAAATACGTGTGTGAAATGTATTTTATGTATTTTTACATTTTGTGTTTATCTTGCTATGACAAAGCCATGGACAGAGAAAGCTAATTTTCTTCCACGTATGTACTCCGTTTAGAGGTTGAAAGTTTCAATTGAATTTAGACTTTGCATTATATGATAGACAATTTTATTACCTTTAAAGCATACTATTGTAATAAAAACAACTCATCAAAATATACTCACTTGCGTAAAACATAATAAATATTAGCTACATATGTTTCTTAACGCTTTTTCACACGACGATACCATCGTAGAGTCGACGGTAGGATTGGCCGGCGTTAACAAATTGGGTAACTTATATGTAGGGAAAAATTGCCCTTCAGACCAAATGGAAATTTCAAGAACCCAACCGAAATTGGTCGAATATTTCCTCTCTAATTATAACAAAATTTACTTTCGCATGTTATAATGATGTGATTTTATATATTTTGAATATTAATTATTACTAAAAAAAGAATTAAAGGGTTACTTTGTTTACTCTGTAAAAGGCAACTTCCGGGTTTATAACACACGAGAGAGAACATGTATTTCTCTCTCGTGTATTATAAACCCGATAGATTTTTTTTACAGATAAAATTGTAAAAGACAAAAATGTTGACAACAAAGTTGCGGGGAAAAGTAATATAAATGTATAGTTGTTAACTTTAAGCATAAAATAAAAATGTATAGAAATACGCCATCATGGTGCAGTGGGATAGCAGCTGACTGATTGTGGATTGGATTACTATCAGGAAAAAATGATCATAATTTAATTATTTTAATTTCTCCACTGTATTGAAAAAGAAAATGGGAATGGGCTTTAATTTCCGCAACGCAATATCTTGAATTCAGTCGGGAAGTGAAGAACGGAGTGTCTTAACACTAGGTTCTCTCTGACTACCCTGCTATAAGGCAAAACGCGTAAAGCTGAATTAAAAGAATTTAAACATAAAATACAAGTACAAAACACTCTTTAGTAATTAGTAAAGTTATTTGTATGAAATGGAAATAGCTGAGCGAGAAAACTGTGAACTTTTGAATAACTTCACTGAAATAAAGTAGTATAAACAAATATTAACAAGTTTCACTAATTTAATTTGTTAGACAAAAACAATGTTTTATTTATTTATAGCGTCTCCCTACTTTTGTATTCATTAAGCTAATTATAATATACAGTTGTATATTTTTCAAAAAAACATCATTATTTATATCATAAATGCGAAAGTCTGTTTGTTTGTCCGTCACGCTTTTACGGCTAATCTACCGGTCTGATTTGGATGAAATTTATATTAAAAGTAGTTAATACCCTAGGGTCAAATATAGACTACTTATTTTCCAAAAATCCATCTGTTAAGGGGTGGAAAAAAGGGATCAAAGTTTATATGAAAAATCTAAACCGCTTGTGTGGTTAGCGCAGCGAAGCCACGAGCTGGTAATCCAATAAAAAAACAAGTAAACGGCCGTCCTCGCGCAGTGGGACTGTCTCTGACTGTAAACATATTGGTTGTGTGTTCGATTTCAACTGGAAGAATAATTATATTTAAATTTGTTTATTTTCTCAGCTCAGGTATAAGAAAAAGCTTGGTGTTGAGTTTCGTCACGCAAAGCACAATGTCTCGATTTCATTCCGAATACGGAGAACGGAGTATTATGACACTTGGTGAAAAAAAACAATATTATTTTATCGCAAAGTCATTTTTATTAAATAAGGAAATAATTAGAATTTTATGCGTATTGAGAGCATAATATAGACATACTATCATAATGTTATAATACAGGTTGCCTTTATAAAGTAATATTATAATTTCACCTACATCTTGGTGCAAGTGAATTCCGTACAGCGTTGGTTAAATTTACTGGGATCACTTGTTGATTAAACATTAACGTCAGTTGTTACAATCGAGTGACAGTATAATTCTAATAGATGATCCAAATACGATATAAGGTAGTGATACAGGTGTTACAGGTGTATAAGATAGCTAAATTTAATATAAAAAATGAATATTAGTTCTCAACTCCACTCAACTCTTTGCCCGAAATCGAGAAATTGCGCGTTGATTGGACGAACTTAACGTCACGTTTTGTGGTCTTGCCAGAGTGGAACAATGAAAACGATTTAAACATTATCAACCCCCGAGTGGGAATAGAACCCACGACCGATCGTCTACGGTCATATACTTTCCCACTATGACCTTTGGAAAACGGAGTGTATTGACGGAGTTCCTTCTGACCACTCAGATTGTCAAGCTGTAACAAAAAATGACATGTCAAGATGTGAAGAATATATAGTTTGAGTTAGTTTTAGACATAAACAACAATGTTCATTTTCCTCAAAAGGAATTCAGACCAGCATTAACTAATTTAATTATACAATTAAATAAATAAGTCAAAACATCAAAATTTAATAAGAACTTAAAAATAAAAATTATAAAATAAAACATATTAATTTAACAATAAAAAGTCGCAGCGAGTTGTAACAACATTTTTCGCGTAAGCGCGGCCCGCGGTCGCAATTCAACTACAATTTAATTAAACAACTCTAAGAAAAAAACTTGAATTTTTAGCGCGCACGAATTCACTAATGAAAGTTTTAAATGACCGGCGAAAACAAAAATCCTCGTGACCTCGTTATTCAGAGGTGCAAAGACATTTCTGCCGTTGGTAATGCTACCACCATACATTTACATTTCTAAACACCCTGTGTATAAAGTATAAATTTGTATGGACACTATTATGAGACGCTAGTGAATATTGCGTGAAGAACTTTTTTTAAACTTTTTTTTTGTATATCGAGTCCAAAACAATGGTCTGAAATTTTATAAAAGGGCCCAAAACTGTCGACAACAACGGACAATGGACTCAGATTTAAACAATTAATCTTTGAGCCGAATCGAAGTTCGCTTTTCATTAATTTTTGTTCGGACAAAGTTTCTTATAATGTCTGCTGAACTAATCTGTGAACAGTTTTTTTTTCATAATTGAATATATTTGTATAGTACAAGTCTATTTCTATGTGCTTTTTGTAAGCATTTCAAGTAAATCGGGACGTAAAAGAAATTACCATTGTAATATTTGCTTACATTGATATAGTGGAGTCAGTATTAAAAATAGTATAAGTTAAATTGAAATGAAATTTTAGTATTAAGTGTTATCACACTTTTTTATATAATAACTGTACAGTAGTAGTAGTAGTTGCCTTAAAATGACAGCTGTTTTATTTTTATTGTCTACATAATCCTTTTTTTAATATATTTTAAATTTGATATATTATAAAGTAACAAAATTTAAAGCATTTGACAACATTATGTTTACCTCTGTAAGTAAAATTAAAATGTCTTAATACAATTAAGAATTCATTTTAAATCAAATTTGTAGCAAATGTAGCCTAAACAAAATCTATTTTGTACATTTTAACTAAAATACGATAAACAACTTTGAATAAAAACAAAGTCCTTTAAAATATGAGGCGTCATTCATGTTGCTTTTGTTAACATAGATTCTAGAAAATTTTATAATAGGGGTGTAAATATAAAATTGCCGCTGTAACCTATCGGTCACTTTGAACTATATAATAAAACCTGCATGGGCATGGGCATGGGCGTGGACAACCTGCATTTTAGAGTTTCTTTTTTGACACAATATCGATGAAATTATAAACTATTTTCAATTTTTTTTAGCTTCACGCTGTATCACATAGCAGGGTAGGCAGAGGGAACCTAGTGTTAAGACACTCCGATCCCCACTTTCCGCCGATTTCAGAGGCATTGCGTGTTAAGTGGCGGAACTGAACGCCGCGCTTTGCCTAGACATAGAGCGAAGAAAATGGAAATATTAAACTTCCACTTCTCGAGTGGGAATCGAACCCACAACCTGTCGTTTACAGTCACACGCTTGTGCCACTGGGCCACGACTGGCCACATACTGGCCACATAAACTTTTAATAAATGAAATTTGATCGTCTGACTTTTGATTCTTTAAATTCAGTTTCGAATGTGAATATAAATAATGCACAAATTAGAATAACTTTCGAAAATAATAAATGGCACTGTATCGGTTTACACATAGGTATTTACATTACATAAGTATAAACCACCATACTATTCCTACGTTTTGAAATCGCTAACTTTATTTTGAACAGTAGTTTACACTAAATTAAATGTGGTTGCCGAGCTTCCAGGGATTTTATTAAATTACTAAAATTTGTGAAAATTCATAATGAAAATTACGTGCAGCGCATTTTGTTATAGTACAGCTTATATATATAGTATTAGCTTCAAGCTTTTGCCCGCATAACAGAATATATAGGGATAACCTAGTGTCAAGACTCTCTATCCTACACTTTTCGATAGGAATCGAGATGTTGTGTGTTGAATGGCAGAACTGAACGCCGCGCTCTCTTATTACCAGACTGAAGAAATGAAAATATATACATTTTTTAGCTTTACGCTGTATCTCCCACACAGCAGGGTAGGCAGAGGGAACCTAGTGCTAAGCCACTTCATTCCCTACTTTCCGCCGAATTCAGAGGCTTGCGTGTTAAGTGGCGGAACTTAACGTCGCGATTTACCTCAACACTAGAGCGAAGAAAATAGAAATAATAATTTCCAATCCTCGAGTGGGAATCAAATCCACAATCAGTCGTTTACAGTCACAACACGCTTGTGCCACTGCGCCATGACTGGCCACAATTATAATTTCTTTCAGCTGGAATAGTTAAATTTTTACTAATCAGAAATCAAACCCACACAACCATTCACAATAACAATCCGACGCTGTCCCTTTGAACCACAATGGTGAAATATATAAAAATTAATGTTCTTTATTATAAATGTTTCTTTTAGTTAAATCTTTCTAAGACCAACTTGGCCGAGTTCCGGCGGTCTGAGATTAAACATTCCACGGATACCCGCATTCCGACTTCAACCTGTGTAAAACGGATATTTAACTTAGTGTACGTTTATTAGAACACTTTAACATTCTATATTAGTGAATTGCTATTTCCTGTTCTTTAACGTTGTTAGGATTTATCTGTAATTAGGAAATCTTTGATACGTATAGCGAATTAATAGGTTTCAAATTTTGTAATGGACAAGTGGCACAAGCGTGTGACTGTAAACGACTGGTTCTGGGTTCAATTTCCACTCGAAATGTGGAAATATTTAATATTTCTATTTTCTTCGCTCTGCCACTTAAGACGCAATGCCTCCGAATTCGGCGGAAAGTGGGGAACGGAGTATTTTAACACTAGTTTCCCTCTGCCTACCCTGCTGTGTGCGGGATACAGCGTAAAGCTAAAAAAGAAACTTTTTTAAGGAACATTTTTCTTAATGTAATGTTATGTAAACACGTAAAATATATTAAGTAAACATAGTAGCAATATGTATGTAATTTTATACAAAAGTATATGACAAACACTTGGCATATGTGTAACTAACTAAGCCCGCGACTTCGTCTGAGCGGAATTTACTGTAGCAGTTATATTGTAACTAGTGTCCGACCGAAACTGGATTTTCTGCCGAAACAGAAACCGAAACCGAACCTTCGGTTCTGATTTCAGTTTCGGCCGAAACCGAAACCGAAACCGAAACTGCTGATGACGTCATAAATTTGTATAGTATGTAAAAAAATTACATATTTTACGATTTAAAAATTACATGTGCATTTAAATTATTATGATTACGTTGATTTTATTATATTATGATTTTTTTTCATTTTAATTATATTTTATAACGCTTTGTTTCAAGTGGGAGTGCGGAGAAATGAAATAATCATTCCCCCGAGTGGAGATTGAAAACACCACCATCGCGTTAACAGTTAGTAGCTGTCCCACTGCGCCAGGTCGGCCTATAAACACGATTGGTTGTATTGTATTTTTCAAGTTCGCTATTGGCTAGGGTTTATCTTTTTACCTTCGTCGGTTTGGTAGTAATATTTTTCCCTCCGTGGCTGGGCAGCGTCTCGCAAAAGGCAGGTAGCCCAGTATCTTGGTGGTAGGAGATTCGTTCTCCGACTGGCTCGCGACCACTATCACGTCTAAAATTAACCACCAAATATCTGATGATCATCAGATATTTGGCGTTAAGCCAGATTTCTCTATCTCTTGACCTACACCACCCTTGACTCCGCGACGTACCTTGCAGGCTCCCGCCGCCGGTGTCCTCGGACGATTGATTCGGTCCCCGTGGCCCGGCTAGTGGCGGTCGAGAAGGAGCACCGTCAGGTTTTAGTGGGTAACGGCGGCGTTACCATCTTGCCTCACCGGAGTCCCACATAACCACGTCCCGGGTCCCCACTCGGGCTGGTATCCGTAACGGATTTCCTGACGAAAAAAAAAAAAAAAAAAAAAAAAATATTTCTCTATCTCACCCTTCTCCTTTCTTCATTTTCAAGGTCGGTAACGCATCCACCATTCCTTTAATGTTGTAGATGTCCATAAGCGACGATAAAAACTTACCAACAGACGGTCCTTCCGTTAGTTTGCCCCCTTTTACATTTTTTTTTTGGAAATAATAAAAAAGTAGTAAGTACTAGAGACCTACGCCAGTTCTCTTTGCCCAAGGCTCATAGGGATTTACATAAAGGCTTTTCAAGCTGTAGCCCAGGGACCTGTGGGTTATCTAGACCCTCAGTCTCCTCTTAAGAGTGGCAACACTTGGTAAATAGATATTTAACTGCGCATTTCTTGCAGGGAAATTTATGTGCAAATTTATGATAAGATTTACATTAGATATATATTTATATTAACTTATTGACTATATACTGTGTTACATTTATATATTAAACGGTTATATTTAAATAATAATTAATAAGGCAAGCCTCCAATATAGTAAATAGCCCAGGGTTCGGAAAATTCATAGGTATTCGACCCCTGAAAGGAGCCACACTTACGCGAACAGACACACAGTTTCCTTACAGACTAACAGGGATAGTTCATTTAGTCTATCGTCAGCAGTTCATTCAGTATTCTCATCGTTAATTTATAATTTATATATTAAAATCGTTTACTATATCTTAAGATTAGGTTCACAAGCTATCAAAACACTCAAAAGTACCTTACGACGTGAAAATTCAGGAGTAGGTACTCATGTGTGAGTAGTTTCGGCATTGCCGAAGGTTCGGCAGTTTTTTTGCCGAAACCGAAACTACGGCCGAAACTACATTTTTTTGCCGAAACCGAAACCGAAACCGAACCTTCGGTCGGACACTAATTGTAACATTGAAGGAGCTTACTTACTTGATACTTAAAAGAAAAAAGAAATATCTTTGTGAATTGTTATTATTTTGATATATCATATCATTAGCTATATCATTGTCAAGTTTCATTAAAATCCATTCACTAGTCTTTACGTGAAAAAGTAACAAACATCCATAACAACTTTCATGTTTGTAATATTAAAAGGATAATATATTACATTAGCTTCACGCTGTATCCCGAACATAGTAGGTTAGGCAAAGGGAACCTAGTGTTAAGACTCTCCGTTTCCCATTATTCATCAAATTTTGGAGGCATTGCGCGCTTCGCCTCGATACCAGAGTTTAGAAAATAAAAATAATAAACATTTTCACCCCTCGAATGCGAATCGAACCAGTCGCGTTTACAGTCATACTTTGTGCCCCTGCGCCACGACTCGCTGGTGTAATGATTATATATTTTGATTGGTATGTAATCATTATTGTATTAAATCAGCTTACTTCCAAATATTCTTAATATTTTTTTAAAATATTACCTTCCTGATCTTAGAATCAATTTTCTTTACATACTTAGGTACCTAATGAAAATTTTGTGTAAAGAATTACATATTTATCAATAATGTCATTATGTTATCATACTTTTAACTTGGGCTTAATAAACTTTAGGCCTCAATAACTTTAAAAAAAATCAAATTATACATACTATTTACAAATCCTTAATTTTTTTTTTTTATCTTCACGCTGTATCCCGCACACAGCAGGGTAGGCAGAGGGAACCTAGTATTAAGATACTCCGATCCCTACTTTCCGCCGAACTCGGAGGCATTGCGTGTTAAGTGGCGCTTAACGCCGCGCTTTACCTCGACACCAGAGCGAAGAAATGGAAATATTAAATATTTCCACTCCTCGAGTGGGTATCGAACCCACAACCAGTCGTTTACAGTCACACGCTCGTGCCACTGGGCCACGACTGGCCACAAACCTCCCTTCATTTAAAACAAATATATATTTATAACATCAATTTACTAGAAAACTAATAACAAATTAATATTAACATCACCTTTATAACAATAAAATCATATTTTCAATTAAACGTTTCTGAATATCTTGTGTTGCGAAAGCATTAATTTAAATTTAAATGGTAAGGCCTGAGACAACTTCGGTACCAATAAATCGAAATTGCCTATCGGGTCATGAGATGGTTGCTTTAGATAATTTAGGTGCTTAATTAACACATCGTAGAGAATCACAGACGCTCTATTGTCTTTTACATTGACCGATAAGTCGTACGATATGTCGTAAGTCTTATATGTCGGAATCAAAAACATTGTTAAATGTTATGATGAATCAGATGTATTATAAAATAAACATGGTTAGTTGAAGTAAGAAAAAGTTTTTTTTAAATACGAGAGGATAAATATGTTACAGTACAGGGTCACGCTGTTTGCTGCATAGCAAGAAAGTCACTCCAGTTCAAGACAATTAATTTTCCACTTTCTACCCGAATTTGTTACACAAAATAATGTAACAGCAGCAAATAATTTTATTGAAAATGAGAAAATAAGTGCTTCATTTTTTAAAGTCATATAATAGATCTGATCAGATGATCAGTTGAAAAAAATGTAACTTTCTACTAAAAAGGATACTTTTTTTTTTCACCTTTATGCTTTTTCGCGCTTAGCAAGATAGTCGGAGAGAACCTAACATTATAATGTAAAACTTCTTTTTTATTTTAGTGACGGACCTCAATTCCGCACTTTGTCTTGAACAGAGTGGAGAAAATAATAAAAAAATATTATAAAATTATTTCAAAACGGTCATTCCATCCAGTGGAGATCGAATCGACAATGAATTCCAGTTACAATCCAACGCTACGCCATTGCGCCACAATGACCTCCACAATTATTTATCTAAAAAATAGACTTAAGACCATATTAAATGTTTATGTAACTGATTATATTATTATATATATACACTTTTTTTTTTTAGCTTCACGCTGTATCCCGCACACAGCAGGGTAGGCAGAGGGGACCTAGTGTTAAGACTCTCCGTTCCCCACTTTCCGCTGAATTCGGAGGCTTGGGTGCTAAGTGGCGGAACTTACCGCCGCACTTTACCTCGACACCAGAGCGAAGAAAATGGAAATATAATTTCCACTCCTCGAGTGGGAATCCAACCCACAACCAGTCGTTTACAGTCACAGGCTTGTGCCAATGGGCTTCGACTGGCCACTATTATTATATATCACTTACAGAAATAAATTTAATAGCTACAATTTAAGACAGAAAGTATGTTTAAAACTTACATTTTATTAAATTCATTTTCAAGTTCCTTTCAAACGTAATTTCTTCTTATGTAACACAAGGGCACGAGTTAAAGTTATTTGCTCTGCATTTTATATAAAACCACTGGTCATTTCTTTGCCATTCTGTTATATGTACGGATAATTAACGAGATACGGACGGAAGTACTGTAGTGGATTTCATAATTAATATACCGACGTCATTTGTAAGTGAGCAATGTAAATAAAAATTCTATAATCTTAGAGAAGTATCTCTAATAATAAAGCCCTCCACTTAACACGTAATGTCTCCGAATTCGACGGAAAGTGGGGAACGGAGTGTCTTAACACTAGGTTTCCTCTGCCTATCCGGCTGTGTGCGGGATACAGTGTAAAGCTAAAAAAAATAACAAAAAAAGGTAAGACGACTAAGTGCAGCGTCGAGTTTTAGATCGATGTATCGAGATTAGGTAGGAAGTGGAAAACGGAGTGTCTTGATACCAGGTTCTCTCTTACTTCTCTACTATGCGAAAAAAGGTATAGCTACGAAAAAAAAGGTGTTTCGTATAGGGATGTTAGTGGTGCATTTGGATTCATTACTCAATAAGTAACACTGTAGATCTGTAAATGTTTTTTGGAACTCAAGTGACCCTTAAAAACTATCAAAACATTTATTGTAGGCACAATAACCTTGTGTCAAATCACTCCACCTCCATTTACCGCCATTTTTTTCACCAAAATACATACCCGTTTATTAATATAGACATTGGCGTATTAAACTCGTCTTCTATTCCTAAGACATGTAAAAAATAACATCTATGCGTTATATTTATTTTTAAATAAAAAACTTTATCTCAAACTTAGTCTAGCTAACCATCTGTCTGTATACTCAGGATGAGGCTACCGTGCATATGTATTACTTACAATAATATTTTATATATTGCTTCCAGATTAGAATTTAATGTCAAAGACCCAGTTATAATTATTTTTACAAGTCACTTAATGTACGCACTTAATCCCAGCGTTACCTCGGGTTGTTTTAAGAATTATTAGATTGCGTAATTATTGTTTATTTATATTGGCAGCCCTTAGGATGTGTTATGTATAATACAACACTCTTAGTTACTTTAGTTTAAAAAGGATATAGGTAAGTACATTTTACAGTTAGTTATTGATTATTTGATATTACATGGACAAACTCAAAAAGTAAATTTTCTAGTAGTTCTATCTAAGAATATTACACGAACGACACAAAAATGATTTTATTCGGCTGAGACGGGTAGAGAATTATAAAGAAAAACAAGTACAAATAACATTTTATTATTTTGTTTGATCATTAAAAACAATAATCATTTATTTAAAGTTGTATTTCATTGTTAAAAGGTTTCAGACAGGAAACAAGGGCAACTTTTGATGTTGTCACAAGTTTTAGGACAGATGTCCAGCAAGTATCTGCAGAAGTTTTGAGTGCGGTCCTTCCGATTTGTTTATAGGACATGCATTATATAGACTTAGCTAAATTAAGTTTTATATTGTTAGGATAGGCTTTGAAAACATTTTTTTTTTATATATTGATATCGATTTTAGTTTCATTTTTGAACATTATTTGTATAATAATTACTTCAGAGGATGTTTGTGTGTTTAACAACACATGAAAGATATTTCTTTTTATATATATATATATATATATATATATATATATATATATATATATATATATATATATATATATATATTTTTTATTAAATACTCAAACTCTACAGACACCCGGTCTCGTATCCTTTTTTTCCTTAATTTTTTTGCTTACAAATCTTAAATTACATACATGCTACTCAAAACTAAAATGATGTTTTAAATTACCTAAGCGAGTATATTACATTTACTATACTTATTTCTACATTTAAATGAACTCTTAATTAAGGCAATATTCTTTTTATATTGTATACAATGCGAAAAAACCTAAGGCAAGGTCATTATGAATGATATCGTTCTTCATTTTCCACTCATTCAAATTAATTTTCATATTTCCGCTGTGGTGACAAGCTGCGTTGTTGACTACCGCCTTTCAATACCTATTCAATACAATGTTAGGTTCGGGTGGAGTATGCTGAGTGGAGTGTCTTGACACTATTTTTTTTTTCTGTCTGACTAACCTGTTTGCAGGAAAAAAGTGAAGCTAAAAAAAAGCTTATACAATATTTTTTCTTGCTAAATATCTTTAGAGAGCTTTGTTCGCTATTTTAAATGACTTTATGACGTTTGATTTCGTTTAAAATTGATACAGGTGTCCGGAACCAATAATATTACCGGCAGTATAATATTTACAAGTAGACAGGTGACATATAATAAACAAAACCAGTTAGTTTTCTTATATTTCAAAATGTATAAAAATGGCGAAAAAGAAGCCTCATTATTTTTTATTATTTATAAGGTAAGACGAAAGTTTACCACTAATAGTGGTAGAACAGTTATCTGAGTTCTAAACAGGTATAAAATATTTATCTAAAAACAAAGTAGAGAGTCTTCAAAACTTCCAACTTTACACCCCTTATATCAACTTACATTTAATAAGAAATTTGCAACAAAAACAAAGCTACTGGTTTTTTTTATATTATACATAATATGGGAGAATAAATTATATTAATATTTTCCCAATTGTTATTTAGGTTCTTTTTTTTAGCTTCACGGTGTATCCCGCACACAGAGGGAACCTAGTGTTAAGACGCTCCGTTTCCCACTTTTCGACGAATTCGGAGGTATTGCAAGTTAAGTGGCGGAACTTAACGTCGCGTCATGCCTCGAAACTAGAGCGAAGAAAATGGAAATACTAAATATTTACACTCCTCGAGTGGGAATCGAACCCACAACCAGTCGCATTTACAGTTACACGTACGTGCCCCTACGCCACGACTGACCCCGTCGTGGTGAATTTAGGTTTATAAGTAATATTTTTATACAGTTATTTAATATTAACCATTGCTTTTGTCTTAAGACATTATGTTCCATATTATTGAGATTTTAAAGCATTGTTAACTGGCGGAACTCTACGCCAAGCATTTACATAAATATTTTTTCGAGTGGGGAACGAACGAATGAACATAAGATATCGCGTTTGCAATTAGATATTTTCTCTCTACTACGAAGCTACGATGACGGTGCCGAACTTAAATAGCGTGAAGCTATTTTTGTATTGTAAAATGTTTTGGTTGCAAAGCACATACATAATTTTTACTTTTTATATAGTTTGAAGATATTCATATATTTATTACATTGGCATATTTTTTATTAAGTACAAAAAATACATGTTTTAATTAAGTTACATTTTTTTAAGGCATATAAAAGGCAAGACGTTCTTGAATTTAGAAACAAATGCAGCTTCGCAGCTTTTGTCACATAACAGGATAGGCAAGAATAACCTAGAGTCAATATACTTCGTTCTTCATTCCCCCCTAAGCTTGAGACTGCAAATTGAGTAGCAAAACTAAACGCCTTTTTTACGTTTTAGTACATCAAAATCGGACAATCCCCCGTTTAAATGTGGAAAAAGCACAGAGATATAAAAAAAACTAGGTATAAATGTTGCCAAAAGCTGTGAAAACCGGAACAATTTTGCTTTAACCGGAAAAATAGTCGACTCTATTGTAGGTGACTTTGTTTTTTTGCTTACGTTCGTACAAATATTTATGTACTGTCTACAGTGACATATTGTGTAAAAAATAATAATACTTGTCAGTTAATTCTCTACGTTGGTAGGCAGAAATGGATTTCTTTGGAATTTCTTTATGTTTGCTATTTTAAAGTGTAATTACTAATACTTAGGACAAGAAAAACATTTTTAGAAAATATTTAACGTAATGGCAAGTACCGAAATTTTAAGATAAAATCTCTCTACAGACATGATAATAAGAATAAAGTATAAGAAATGTAGTAGAAATTCGTCGTAGCTAGGTAGTAGAACGTATGCCTTAGTGGACCAAGTAATTGGACGGTTTACAACAGGTGCGAGTATGAGTCAAAGCGTTCCAATTTTTATACGTTTTCTAAATATGTATTTATTTATTTAAATAAAAGAACACAAATGTAGATTATTTTTTGCTTATTTAATTTTAAATTATATGAACTCTTTATAAAGTTCCACTTTGGGTGTAAGAAACTACCAAACAAAATATCACTAATGTAAAAAATTCAAAGTTTAAAGTATACTAAATTTGTATAACAAGTAGTTATAGTTTATCTATGAGTAGGCATTGTAAAGAATTTTTAAGATTATTTTAACTTAAAATATAGCCGCTACTCTACGCTTTTACACTAGCTCGCCACACTGCTCGCTACACGTCTACTCTTCTTCTCGTTTACGAAAATAATTAACCCGTTTACTCCAACAGAATTTAGAAAAATAAAGAATTTTACATTTTCAATAACAAAAACAACAAAACAACAAGGTAATATCGGGAACTACTATTATAATCAATATTCTGAATTGATATTTTAAAGGTGGCATAAATAGTATCAGTATCTTTGCAGATTTGCTAAGTCTAGGGAGGAACTCGAAAAAGTAGAGGGTAGCATCATTAATTAAATGAATAACCTAGTGTTAAGGTACTCTGATCCCTACTTTCCGCCGAATTCGGAGGCATTGCGTGTTAAGCGGCGGAACTTAACGCCGCGCTTTGCCTCGGCACCAGAGCAAGGAAAATAGAAATAATAAATATTTCCACTCCTCGAGTGGGAATCGAACCTACAACTCCATATTATTTTTAATAAGTATAATGTACTTGTATTAATTTGTATGTAATATATTCGTTAAAAAGAGTTTCGCGTATAATTTACACCTAACGTTGTACAAAGTTCGCTCGGGGAATGTATAATTAAAGCCGTATGCAGAAATTCCAAACAGTGAATTATAAACAAAAGGCATTGTTTTGGTGTCGCCACGTGTCCTGATGCAAAGTCCTTTAGAATTTGTCGAGTTCGCTGTATCGCAGGAACACCTATACGCGAACAAAGCTGCAATCTGCATATCATGAAATAAGCATTTTGAGAAATATTTTCAAATGTACTTCAATGTTTTTTAGTTATAGAGTTTTAGTTTGAGTAGTCTTTTGTATATAATAAATTGCAGATTCACGCTTTTTTACGCATAGCGATTTAGGCAGAGATATAAGACACTCTGTTTTCCACTTTCCACCTTAATACGTGTAATTTCGTGTTGAGTGACGGAATTTAACGCCGCGCTTTTTAATGTCACCAGATCGGATATTTAAAAATAATTATAATCATTTCTCCGAGTGGGAAACCCACAACACTACGCTACAATAACCTCTAAATAGGATTATTTTTATTATAATTATGTTTTGTGACGTTGCAGTTTCAACTTTTTTCTGTATAAAGTTTTCCGAATAGCTAGGGTTGTTGAATAATTAAATATTAATAGATACATATCTCTGATTATCCTTCTATTTGAGAGATTGGGTGATGATTGACGTTGCCCAATTCCGCTTTTTGTCATTGAAAAATATACTCTATAAGAATTATAAGGGAACCAATCTGTTCTCGAGTCACCAAATTAAAACATTTATATTGTCTTTCAAGTATTTTACTGAATACAGTTATTTTGATACTTTTTTATTTTAAAAGCTGAGAAATGGGTTAATCACGTTTTTTATCAGAGGTATGATGCCTTAAAATATTTGGACTAAAGAATAAAATGTGTTTTCCCTAATTCAAGAAAGTAAAATACATACAGGTAAAAATAAATATACATGATTTTGAAGTTTATACACAAATAATTGTATTAGTGTAAATTTGAACGTGACGTGAATATTCTAACTACGCAGTCCCGTCGCAGATTAACTTAATTAGTGAGTTCTCGCCTCCTTTCTAATTCAATGAGGTCAGTTCGTCTCTGCCGTGATATACGCTAATAATGAATGTCAAACAATTTTTTTTTTAATTTTCACGCTGTATCCCGCACACAACAGGGTAGGCAGAGGGAACCTAGTGTTAAGACACTCCGTTCCCCACTTTCCGAATTCGGAGGCATTGTGTGTTAAGTGGCGGAACTTAACGCCGCGCTTTGACTCGGATACCAGAGCGAAGGAAATGAAAATATTAAATATTTCCACTCCTCGAGTGGGAATCGAACCCACAGCCAATCGTTTCGTGCCACTGCGCCACGACTGGCCAACAAAAAAATATTTGTTGTTATTAGTTTTCTCACAACTTCACGCTGTTTCCTGCATAGCTCGATAGTTAGAACAAACCCAGTATCAAAATACTCCATTTTTCGTTTTCTGAATAAAATTAAGACATTGTGCGTAACTCATCTTGCTCTGGCTTATAAGGATGGAAAAAATAATTTAATCAAATTTTGATCAAACGTAACCAGAGAGAGAGAGAGTTCCCATTGGGCTACTATTGCATTAATTTATTAAGACTATTTTAAAGCATTTCCTGCCATTTACAAAAAAAAAATAGCAGTGAAAGAGAAATCACTCAGTTCTTTTCTTTTCAAATAGGCCAAATAGATATTTTGCATTAAGTCTTGCGTATTTTGACTGTATTAGGTATTGTATAGGAAGAGGTGTGGGGAAATGGGACGTTCATATATTTAAATAAGTCATAACGTTTTACAGTTTTGATTTATGTGAATCAATGTATCATCATTTCTTTCCTATAACAATTTTTAAAATTAATAAATATATTATTACTTCTGTGAAATTATTTTTAATGTGGACTTTTTTGAACTTTACAGTGTTAATTGTATAAAAAATAGCAAATAATAGTTGTAAAGAAAAAAAGTTATGATACTTTTTCTTTTTTTAACTTTTGATAATATATTATTAAACTATTATTTTCATTTTCTCTAGTAAGACAAAGCAGGGCATTAAGTTCAGCCACTCAACACACAATAACTTGATTTTGGACAAAATGTGAGAAACGTAGTGTCTTCACACTAAGTTCCGTAAGTTGCCTAGTTAGTAGTAGGAAATGAAGAACAATACTTTAATTTGAATACAAAATTCAAAAACTATCTTAGCATATCGGGTGATTGAAAGCTCTGTATGTATAGAATACTGTAGTTCTTATAAGGCCTAAATACATAGTAACTTTCATTTTATCAATGCCTTAAGCCGAGACGTTTAATCAGGACTCTATTTATTCCTTTTGCTTTTAATGAAGATTTAATAAATTATTCCGTTTATGTTATCCTTTGCGTAAAGAAACCTTGTTAATATGCTTTTATTACCTTGAACTGTATTTATTTGATTTGAGGTAAGTCGTGGCGCTGGGGCACAGAGTGTGACTGCCAACGCGACTGGTTGTGGGTTCAATTCCCACTCAAGGAGCGGAAATATTTAATATTTTCACTTCTTCGCTCTGATATCATCGCAGCATTAAGTTCTGCCACTTAACATGCAATGCCTCCAAAATTCGTCGAAAAGTGGGAAATGAAGTGTCTTAACAACAAGTTGCCTCTGCCTACCTTATTATGTTCGGGATACAGCGTGAAGATAAAAAAATCTGTATCTACCTCTGTATCGATAAATAAAAATAGCTAATAATCGTCTTTTGATTTCAAAATTTGCACACGTGTCCGGATCTGATGATAACACAATTATATCGTCGAATACTGACCTCTATGAATACCTTCAGAATGTCCTTAGGAAGCGTGTTGCTTCTGATGTCCTTAGGAAGCGAAGATTACAAGTGTTCCTTATTTATAAGTTATTTGTACTTAGTTTAACAGGTTGAATACCAACTCAATATTTGTTTAAAAATTAAATATTCATATGGTAGGAAATTAAATATTCATTTGATAAGCTTAAGTAACAGTAACTTCATAGTTCATGAATCTATCAAGATCAATTTTTAAGTGTTTTTTGTAATATAATTTTTTATTCAAAAAATAAAAGATGTTCTTTAGTATAATAAAAGTTACTAGATACGACTTCCGGCAACACGTGTTACTGGGGCAACGTGTATGTCTAACTTTAGATAGCCTTTTCCCGAATAGCGGCGTTGTCATATAGGATTCGGTTTAAGGATTAGTATCGAGACTTCAGTTCCGTTCTCCACTTTCCGCTTAAATTCGAAATTATCACATGTTCAGTGGTGGAACTCAACGCCGTCTTAGGTACCAGATAGGGGAAAAAAAAAAATAAACAATACAATCTCTTCCCTGCGTGAGAATCGAACCCATAACTTCTTCATAATCATATTTACAGCCAAACCCTGTCCCACTGCGCTACGATGGCGGTACGTAACATGTTAAAGTAATTACACAAAGTTTATAATAATCAAAGTAATTAAAACTAAATTACTTTAAAGTATATATGTATTTATTAAACAAATAAATAGCACATTATTGCAGCTTTAGAGTAGTCAAAGAGGACCTTATGTCAAGACACTCCACTCTCCACCTTCCACTTGAATTCAATCATATGTAATGGTTTGGTGATGGAACTCAACTCTTAGGTATCAGAGTAGGTGAATGAAAAAAATAAAATCCTCTTCCTCCGAGTGAGAATCGAACCTACAACCAATCGTGTTTACATTCAAACCGTCTCATTCCGCTTCAATGGCAATACGTAACATTTTTTTAGCATCACGCTGTATCTCGCACACAGCAGTGTAGGCAGAGAGTTAAGACACTCCGTCCCCTACTTTCTGCCGAATTCTGGAGATATTACGTGTTGAGTGGCGGAACTCAAAGCCGTGCCTCGAAACCTTCCTCGAGTGGGAATCGAACCCACAACCACTCGCGTTTACAGTCATACTTTGTGCCCCTCCGCCACTACTGGCCTCAACATCTCTACATGGCTTCACATAACATGTTAAAGTAATTAAACAAAGTTTATAATAATCAAATTAATTGAGGCCAAATTAGTTTAATGTATGTACTCGTATGTATTTATCATATAAATAAGTACATAGTACATATTTCGTTTTATTCCCACAGCTAACAACACATTCATAAATTCCATGTCACAATTCTAAATTCTAATAAACATAGTCGCTCGGGGACATTAGATAGCTATAATGAAATTATTATGTATTTTCTAATTTACATACTCTGATGGCGACTGTGCGGTTCATACAAACATATATAGTATGTTTTAATACTACTGTTTATTAAACATAATGGTGGCGTATGTTTATTAAGTTTCTCTGAGTTGTATGTGTTATACAATTATATATCTATGGAAGTAGGTTTTTTCTCTAGCTTAAACTATTTCTCGAGGTAATTGTGGTACAGTAGGCCAGCATTTGCAGTGGCAATGGTTGTGGGTTCTATACTTGATAGGTGAAATAATTATATTTAACTTATTTTTATGTTATATTTTTAAAATAATTATATTTAACTTATTTTATGTCTTGCAAAAATAATAAGCGTTATGGAAGAGTGGGGCCTCTTGAACTGCTCGCCACGAATACATTAGTATATATACTAGTAACTTATTAGGTAGGTAAAGAAATAGCGAAAATGAATTTTTTTTTTATTGTTTTCTCAAAGCGTGAAAAACAAAAATGGTGATTCTCACACGCTTTAAAGTAGGAAGAGTGATCCTAGTGCAAAATTATTACAAGTAGAGTGGCGGAACTTAACGCCGTTCTACGTCATACTAAGCCTTAAAACACTTTACTACCAAAGCAAACACTTAAATATCTATTTCTAACAATATAACTATGAAAATCCGAACCGAAGCTCTTACTGGTCAAAAGTGTGTTTTATTGTGGTTTAACTCTTCCTGGGCTATTTGTAGTAGACCTCTGAAATCTTGCAGGGATATCGAGCACAGTGTCTTGTGTGCTGTGAAGTTTTTTGGGCAACAATTGTAATTGTAGTTTTTGGATAAATGGTAATTAAATGGTCAAAATGTGCCCATAGACTTAGGCTGTGGAACGTCAAGTGTTATGTGTTTGCTTTTAAAACTTTTTAAACATGTAATAACATTAATCATATACTTCGCTCAGCTCTTCCCGTCATGCAGAGCAAAGAGGCGGTTCCTAGTTAATTGTGTTACTAATTATTCCCTTGCATCGTGTCTCAAAGCTCTGTCAATAAGAATATAGATTATTCTAAACATTTTCTCAAAATGATGTTTTAGGTAAAACCTTGGAGAATTCATATGGTTGGTTGATTCGTCAGCTATTTTTATTAATTGTTGATTTCTCTTCTTACGGTGTACGTGGATTTCAGTAATGAGGACGGTTGCTGAAAAATTATAAAAGACATTATTACATTAGATAATATATTAACCAAGGATAAATAAAATGGTTCAAGTGTCAAAGATTCTTTTGAACAGTTCTTTGAAATGTGGTCAAATTAAATTTCATATTTGCAATTATATAGTTTTTCAGCTATACACATATTAGAGTAGACAAATAGAAAAAGACATTTAGAAAACATATAAAAATTTGAACGCAGCGGGATTCGAACTCGCGCCTCCTGAATACCTGAATATTAACAAAAATAAGTCGTAATGAAGCGTATAAGAATTTCGATGCAGCGGATGGTAGAACGCATGGCTCAGTGGTGAGAGCGCCTGAATGGTATTTGGCGCGGGTTTGAATCCTGCTGCGTTCAAATTTTTATACGTTTTCTAAATGTCTTTTTCAATTTTCCTAAGTGTGTAAGTAATAACACTTTAAAAATGTTAAAAGCAGACAAATAGAGTTTATTGGTAGTACACCCCTTTCTTCGCTTTCCGTCCGAGACATTGACATCATGTCAATTAAAATAAAAAAAAATAAACATTCCCTGGAGTAGGAAAAGAACCTCGAATTTTAATGAGGTTGAATAAGTAATAATCAAGACATTTTGGACTTCGCTTCCACCAGCGTCTTGAGTGGCGGAAGTCAATGTCACTTATTGTTTTAACAGAGTGGGGAAAATAAAAATAATAATATATTTTATATATATTATAATTATTTCGTGGAGTTAAATCAACAATCATCGTATTTACATTCTGATGATGTCTCACTGCGCTTGATGATGTGCTATGATGGCCACGTATATGCTTGCTACTAATTAAGAGGTTTAGACAGGAAGTCAATGAACAGCCTTACTGGGTATGTATAGTTTATAGCAAGGAACTAAAAATATTATAAAAAAATAAAAAAGTGTTTGTTGGTCCATCTTTTACATCGCAACGAAGTGAAGTTATGTTATGTTTTATTGAGTAACGATAAGCTGAAGAGTGGCGTAAGGTACTCTATAATGCGATATAATATATTGTTGTTTTTTTAGCTTTACGCTGTATCCCGTACACAGCCGGGAACCCAGTATCAAGACACTCAGCCAGTCTGGAGGCATTGTGTGTTAAGTGGCGAAACTTAACGCCGTGCTTAAGTGCGTGTGTGCGCCGTTACCTTGTCACTAGAGCGAATAAAATGGAAATATTAAATATTTCCACTCAGCGAGTCGGAATCGAACCCACCACCAGTCGGGTTCCGGTCACACTTTGTGCCTCTGCGCCACTACTGGCTGAATCGTCATATATCATACTCGTAGAATACTCATAGAAGTATCAGTATTGATACATAAGCGGTTTCCTAATTCTCATTGCCCACACAAACGAAATCGCGGGTACAGCTAGTATAAAAATATATTTAACGACAAAATTTTTTGACGATAACGCGATATCTGTGTCTAACATAATAAAGTTTACCATTTTATTAGTTCAACTCTAAGGTGGGGGTGATTATAATGAAACCCTCAAGTTGAAAATCTCATAAGCTATTCAGACGTTAGATACGGATTTATGAGTCGTAACAATTTTATAGATGGTTCATAATTGAGAATATCCATACTAATGTTATAATTGTGGAAGTCTGTCTGTCTGTTACGCTTTGACGGTTAAGCCACCAGCTCGATTTGGATGGAGTTCTGAATGAAACTAGTTGAAGTATTAGAATCAAAAATATACAACATTTAAAAAAAAATCATCCCGATTTGGTAAAGGGGATAAACGTATGTATCTCAAATATAAATCTTTAGATCAATTTCGATGAAATTTTTCAAGAATATAGTTGATAACGTAGAATAGAATTTAGGCTATCTTTTTTAAAAAAAAACAACCCCTTAGTGCGTGTAATAGGGGATGAAGATTTGTATGACATATTTAAAATGCTTAACAGATTGTATTGAAACTTGATATACACACATAAATACTTGATAAGCGAGAGTTCAACATAAGGCACTTATTAAATTATTTATTTGCTATATATAATAAATATACTTATACAGCTAAAGTCGTGTAGTTAATGCAGACGAAGCCGCGAATAGGTGGCTTGTAAATATAATTCTTTACGGAACATCATCTTTTTATGGGCATTATTCGACTCATTTTCAATCGATGTCGTTAATTGCGAGTTCTATTCGATATTTTTATATGAACGTAATTTTTTTCGAACATCAGAGTTCATAATAATCAGGGTAACGATAGTAATTTCATTAAATTCCAGGCTATAATGATCCCTCATTATCTTAGATGGAGTATTCAGTTATTTGGTAAAATTACTACAACGGCTTAAACTACTTTCAATAATGCTTAAAATATAGGCCGTACTTTTTTATAATGTAATATTGAAATATAATGATATTTTTTAGCTTGATACTTTTCCTATTTAGCAGGATAGTAAGAAAGACAGGAATCAATACACTAAGTTTTCTAGTTTTAGCCTGAAATCGAGATATTTCATGAAAGGCGTAGTGGCGGACCTGAAGAGGTCAGAGAGAGATGATTTTACTCCGTGGTTTTGATCCACTGAGTGGGAATTGAACGGACAACCAATCGCGTTTACAGTCAGACGCTTTGCCACTGCGCATAGATGGTCTCATTTTATGATTTAAATTATTTCCATTTTTTCTCTTTCGTATGCGAATTGAGTTATGTTTTTACTCATTTCTTATGTATGTCATTAACTCAAATATCTAAAAGTGCGGTTAATTTCATTTTGAAGAGACCATCATTATCATTCTATAATTAGTTTTACTGTGTAACGTTAAGGAAATGTCCTTATTGTTCTTGGTAGCTTCTTATATTTCTTTGAGCCTATTATTCCAGATTTAATAAAGAACAATTACTTTCAATTTTAAGTTATTTCAAACAAATATTTTTCAAATGATAACTTTGTTATCTACAAGGTTATGCAACTATGGAAAATGTTGACGACTAGAATTAATAACTGTTAGTTAGGCAGAACTACTTGCAAAAACGTAATACTGCCTTTATATATTTAAAACTAACCTGCAAGAAAATATCCGATGCCCAATAGACAGAACGCCCCCCGAAGCATTGTTAGGGAGACAGGCTCCAGACCAATTGTAGATTCTGATTGAGGCTGCGAAAATAAAAACAAATATGCTATAATTGATTAATAAAAAAATGTAATTTTGACTACTATTGTATTTGTTCCATTGTTTAGAATTTCGAATTTCTAAAAAAAAATAGTAGCTTCATATTTTTTCACGTGTAGATAGAAGAAACATAGTGTTAAGGCACTCCGTTCCTAACTTCCTGCCTAAATTCCGAATCTTGCTAGTTTAAGGAAATTAAAATAATTAGAAGCATAATGCGTGGCCAGCCGTGGCCCAGTGGCACAAGCGTGTGACTGTAAGCGACTGGTTGTGGGTTCGATTCCCACTCGAGGAGTGGATATTATATTTCCACTTCCTTCGCTCTGGTGTCGAGGTAAAGCGCGGCGTTAAGTTCCGCCACTTAATACGCAAGCCTCCGAATTCGGCGGAAAGTGAGGAACGGAGTGTCTTAACACTAGGTTCCCTCTGCCTACCGTGCTGGGTGCGGGATACAGCGTGAAGCTAAAAAAAAAGAAAAGATAAAAAAATAAAAAGAAGCATTATTATTTTTCTGTATGGGAATCGAACCCTTATCTTTCACATTTACAGTCAGAGAGAAAATTTTATAACAAACTGGAAAAAACTATTCATAATAATAATAATGTATTAATTTGTAGCGTTCTTATGATGCATTTGCGTCTTATTTGAAAATACATGAGGGCCATCGGCTTTAAAGTAAAATTTTAAACTATACGTATATTAAAAAAAATAGACAAAATCTCAAATCCATTCGATAAATGATAACTATTCCATATCTTACCTGAGCATTTTGAGTGTTTTCAGTAACATCGGTGCTTTCCTTACTATCACTCTCTGT
Source organism: Dryas iulia moderata (assembly GCA_019049465.1). Classification (NCBI taxonomy): domain Eukaryota; kingdom Metazoa; phylum Arthropoda; class Insecta; order Lepidoptera; family Nymphalidae; genus Dryas; species Dryas iulia. The sequence goes on from CM032425.1 coordinate 13,589,765, forward strand.
CACTGGATTGGACCTCCTGGACTGTTCTGGAAGATTCTTATATTCATCAGTAGTCATTTTAGCTAGTATACCAGCTTCAAATAGTGTCATTACTCTGAAAAACAAAATAGTAGATTTTTTTTAATTGACGAGTCGAAATTGCAAGTACTAAGAATAATTTGGTTCTGATTTTCATGTTAGTATATAGTACAAGAGCTGAAGCCATGATAAGGGAACATTGGATAAACTGTAATAATATATGAAAGACATTACATGGATGTATTTTTCTTATTAAATACAAATTGTTATTCATATTTTGGTTTCTTAATACCTACTAATTAGTTCATTGAAATCTAAATACTTCATTGAAGCTAGTAAAAATATAAAATATATATATATCCAATTTACCTTAAACTTTTGGTCTATAAGCTTCATACATATACTCGTCACTGTCGACGTTGATGTCACTAAACAGCATAGATATTGATGACACGATTACTCAAGATGAGTGGGATTACCACTCTTTCAAAATTAAGTTGTTTAAAAACTCTAATATATCATTAAAATAGTAAAAGTCATTTAGAAAACGTATAAAAATTTAAACGCAGCAGGATTTGAACCCGCGCCGTTCGAATACCGTCCAGGCGCCACTGAGCCATACATTCTACCACCAGCTGCGCCGAAATTCTTATACGCTTTTATTACAACTTATTTTTATTGTTAGCATCCTCTGTAGAGAGATTCTTAAGTATGGAATAACACTTTAAAAATGTTTAAAAGTAATTAAAGTAGTAGTTAGGTTTTATATAAAGTGATTTCTACTTACATATTATTAAACGTTTCCAAATAAGGACATCCAATTTGTAGAGCAATCGCTGAATATCTGGTATACAATTTTTCACTGAGGTGAAAATTGTGAGAACCTAAACAAATAGAGATTTAGTAATTCAACCGTATATACTCTTATGATGAAATAAACTTTTACATTTCAATATATAAAAAAAACAATTTATATTAAAATTTTATATACAAAAATGTATAACGAATAAACTAGAATTTTAATATGTTTTTGTAAGCTATATCTATATCTATTTATTTAGAGGCATTGGTGGAATGGTGGATTTGAGGCAATGGTGGATTGGGATAGCGTCTTAATATAAATGCGATTGGTTATGGGTTCAATTTCGGAACGATAACATTTAAATAAACGTCATTTCTCCGCTCTTCGTATCTAAGACAAAGCGCACCGTTAATTTCTGCAAAAAGAGTTAAGTTAAGTTACTCTTAAATATAATTATTACTTCATACGGGAATCGAAAACCATCACCTTCAAAACCATAAAATTTACATTCACTTCCTGTATATTTGTTAACGTTATATAAGCATTTATTACTTATGTAATCTAATTTTTTTTTTTTAGCTTCACGCTGTATCCCGCACACAGCAGGGTAGGCAGAGGGGACCTAGTATTAAGATACTCCGTTCCCCATTTTCCGCCGAATTTAGAGGCATTGCGTGTTAAGTGGCGGAACTTAACGCCGCGCTTTACCTCCACACCAGAGCTAAGAAAATGGAAATATTAAATATTTCCACTCCTCGAGTGGGAATCGAACCCACGACCAGTCGTTTACAGTCACACGCTTATGCCACTGGGCCACGACTAGCCACATGTAATCTAATTAAAGCTCAATATGTATAATAACTCAATAAAATGATTACCAAATCGTTCAGTATCGTAATATAAGGTTTCTCTTCCACCTAATATAGCGACGCGACGTTTTGATAGTACCAATCTAACACCATTTTCTACACTGCGTACACGTTGTATGTGCTGACGTCGCATTAGTCGTGCTAGCCGTCCGTAGACACCTGTTCCATTCTGAAAGATTTCTTTTGTTGAAATTTTACACGTTTAAAAAAGGTAATGTTTATGATAATTTGTAATGTATTTCGTTAGTGCTGTCAGTAATAAATAATTTTATTTTTTATTTATATAGAAAATTCAAGAAGATGGCATTATCGCCATCCTCTTCTTGTATCCTATTCCTCTATATTAGTTTTCAGATATATTCACATTTTATTGCTTATTAACATAAAAATCCACATTTCAAGAATTAAGATGCACTAAGTCATGACAATTCCGTTTTACACTTTTCCCGACTTCGAGATACTGCGTTGAGTTCCTCTACTCACATAGCGCAACTCAACGCCGCACTCTAAATTTCGCGAGCAAGGAAATGGAAATAATTAACTAAACTCAACTCCCTGATTAAACTTTTAACGTACAATCAGATGTTATGATACTGCACCACGATGGCTATTTAAGTATCAATTCTCTTCACTGAACAAACTCTATTAGACTTAGACTTTAGTACAAGAGTAAGTCTTACATAATAGTAAATTATATTCGAAGAATAATTCTTAATAATTATATTCTATGTTCTTTAAAAATTACATCTATATTTAGGTATATAAATGTAATTTTTGAATTTACGTTGTGCTGAAAAATAAAGATATCTTTCAGCACTACGTAAATATGATATTATAATTATTGTAATTATACACATAGAACAAATAAAGGCACCTGTAATATAGCCAAAGAGGAGCTGTGGCTTTCCACGACCAGTTCATACCCTTTCTCCCTCATAGCTTCTTCCAGAGCTTGCAAAGTACCAATGGGTCGTTCCTTGGCAGGTCTCGCTAAAAGACTTGTAAGATTTGCTGAGTACATATCACCTATTACGTATGTAGCTCCTAAGGATATTAGGACACAGACAAGGCGAGCTTTGTGGGTTTTGGACGGTTCTTTTGTGGAAGCTGTAATATATGAGTTTTGTTTTAATTTGATATATTTAAGATGCATCGTTTCATATTTAAAGATTTTGTATATGTTTTTATAGGTTATATATTCTTTTCCTGCATAGAAGAGTATTCAACGAAAACATGCTTTTCGGCCGAAATTTCGCCATTGCATGCTAAATGGTGAAAGTCAACGCCTTGCTGTGTTAAATTTTCGAATTTCTTAATAATAAGTATTTTTTTAGCATAACAGGGGAGATCCTCTGCTGTAACGGCTGAAATCAAATCTTTATGCGGTGATGGAAACTCTACGCAGTGAATTTAACCTTAATTAATGGTACATTTTCAATACATATACATGTCTTGGCATTAGACTCTCGTTGCATTTTTTGCTATGTAGAAAAAAGGAAAATTAAAAAAAATAACTTGATGACTTTATATTACCAGTCATATCGAATGGCAATATAAAATCATTTACTATGGTTTATAAAGAAGGTACGTACATTGTCTTAGGAATAACGAAGTGGTGAACCAACAGCAATTATTCAACAGGTCCAGTTGATCCCGCTTGCGTCGTTGCCACAGGGACGGGGCCGCTATTACCATCCAGAGGGCTGGGCCTGTTATGAGCAGCGTTGCGCCTACTAATGGCCAAACCTACAATTTTTTATAATATTTATTTAACATTAATCTGCTATTTTTCAATACTATAGGTAAGCCAAAAGTGGATATACCTTCTCTTCCCGCATTTGGACTGCCAAAATCCAAAATAAGTTAGTTTCATTTTCAACTTTTATATTAAGTACATATTTGTCAATGTATATACATTTTTGTCAATCTTATCTTTATTCTAAGTACTAATTTTCTTGTTAAACTTTTAACGAACATTTTTAAAGATTTTTTTTTGTTTGAAACACGGTAAGTGTTTAATCTTATAAATCTTATAAATCCGTTTGCTTAAACTATGAACATAAACAAATTACCTAATTACTGACATGACTTATATTCATGTAAATAAATTTTAAAAGCCCTTTACTTTGTTGTTGACTAAGCACCTAAAGTATGCTAATCTTGAATTTAAGTTTTTTATACAAAAATATTAGCACTTTTTACCTCCCATCGAAAAGGTCTGATGATGGCTAAAGTTTCGCTCAACTTGTCTGGTGCATGAGTCAAGAATGCCCCAGAGTCAGCGAGAGTCATGAATGAGAATTCGACAGCTTGCAATCGTTCCCACGTCATAGTCACATCTCCGAGGAAGAAATCTGCTTTCTGAAATGTTTTTGTTTATTTAACGTATATTTTAGCAGTTTCAGGTTTTTCCCGCATACTTATTTACTTAGAGGAAACCTAGTGTCAATATACTCCATTCTCCACTTTCCGAATTTTTGTGTGTAATATTTTTTCTTAGCTTCACGCTGTATCCTGCTTACAGCAGGGCAGGCAGAAGGAACCTAGTGTTAAGACACTTCGTTCCCCACTTTCCGCCGAATTCGGAGGCATTGCGTGTTAAGTGGCGGAACTTAACGCCGCGCTTTGCCTCGACACCAGAGCGAAGAAAATGGAAATATTTAATATTTCCATTTTCTTCGTTTCGTCGTATGTCGTATTTCCACCCCTCGAGTGGGAATCCCACAACCTGCCGTTTACAGTCACACGCTTGTGCCACTGCGCCACGACTGACCCCTAATATGTAATATTTTATAACTTTTAAAAAGTGATATTTATAAAAATGTATAACATGTCAATTTACAAAACTATATCAGGTGAAGGTATACTGCTGAGGCTATCGTTGCGCAGTGGTACAGCGATTGACTGTTATCACGATTGCTTGTGGATTCTATTCCGACTCGAAGGAATGATCATAATTTAATTTCAATTCTCCGCTCTGGTGAACAAGACAAAGCGCGCCGTTAAAAGCCGCCATAACATGTAATGAATCGGAGGAATTATTATTTCGAGGAGTAAGAAGTTCGATTCTTGTTTAAGTCAGTAAAGAAAAAATGGAAAACGGAGTGTGTTAACAATAGATTCCTTTTGTCTACCCTACCGTGTGCATGTATCCTGCACGGATAGCTAAAAAAGGAAAAGGTGAAAATCTGCGTCCCTTATTTACAAGGTTGTTAGCTTTTAACGAACTCTCTATCTATAATAGCTATCTTTACAGTATAATAAGTTAGACCTATATAGTAGAGAACAAAAGTGTGTGGTAACTTACACGTTTCCAAATTAAGCCTAGCGTTCCTTTGAACGTCCCGTTGCCAGCGATTCTTGACCCTTGGCTTCTTTCTGGTGGGTCGTAGTATCTATATCTGAAGAAGTTAAATTATGTTTATTAATAACATTGTTTTGCGGTAAATATTTTTTCTTTTATCTAAATGTGCTAATGATACTTTAAAAACTATAAAACTATGCAACAAATGGCAAAATTATATGAGATAAAGTTATTATTTCAAGCAATTACTTCTTAACATTATTTTTAGGTAGTAGAAAATGCTAACATTCACTCTACAGTGTTGTTATGATTCAAAATAAAGCTAGATAGAACGTGCTACTTAGTGTTTAAGGTGCTTCGCCGATTTCTATTAGGCGCGGGTTCGAGTCCTACTTCATTCAAATTTTTATACATTTTTAAAAAATATTTAATTTCTAAGCGTGTAAATAACACTTTACAATGATAAATAATAATGTGTAAATGTATTTAATAGTGCTATTCGCATAGATAGGTTTAAATCAATTAAAAGATTCCTTGACATAATGAAGCGTAGCAAAATTTAAATTGCAACTATTTAAGTCTGATCAATGCTATGTTATAATTTTTTTGAAGTACCTATCTACATTTGTTATAACGACACAGAATTTTTATAGAAAATTATTATGATTTTATTCATGGTTTCAAGAGACCGGTAATCTTGTTACGTTCATACGCATCTCCGGCCTTAGAGTAAAGTGTGCCAATATTATCAAACAAAATTAATTATCTTTAATGTAATTAAATAATACCTAATTAATACCTAACATACCTAATAAAATAATACCTAACATACCTTATAGTGGCACAGTACATTTGCATTATGTGTTGCTGAATATCGTTTAGTGCATAAAAATGAAAAAATGTTCTCAATTAACCTATGGTAGTTCTTTTGTTGCTTTTACTATGTTCATTGTTAACTTTGTATTGTTTCGACAATTCATATAAGCCCGTACCCCTTAAAATAAGTTGATACTGTCATTGCGTGGCTACAAGGGAGACAGCTGAAAATCAGCAGAGGGATATAAATCCCTCATAGACTGAGCTGTCTCCTTTTGACTGCACACAAGTTTTATATTCATTATTTTTTTTTTTCTTTATTATTATATTTTTCTTTGTTTATGTTGTTTTTATATCCATCTTTGTATTTTTTTTTTCTTTATTTGTGTGTATGTCAATAAATGTTTTTTCTTTCTTTCTTTCTTCTTTCTAATAAAAAAATGTTTGTATGCACATCTACAGAACCACTGGATGGATTTGAATGAAACATTTTAAATGGTATTGCTTTTAAGCCAGGGCAATAATTTTTGTATATAATTCAAAGACCTGGACCAGTTTTTCAACGTGATGGTTATTTTGGTATGAAAAATCCACACAAACGAAGTTGTAGACAGCTACTAGTATAAAATATGATACAATTAACATCGTTACCTTTAATAATTGGAAACCAAACAATACAAATTTAACATCAAAAGTGAAAACAGTACACGAATTCGTAGTAGTTGACTTAATTACTTAGAAATTTTAAACATACTTGAAGTTTAGTTTGTTCGCCAACAACGAAAGTAATTTGTCGTCTCTCCCACCAGTGACGTTCACTGTACTATCGTTGTTATATTTCACGAAATGCCAGGGCGGTGCCTAGGTAAAATTTAAGTTTAAACTTAGAATTACTTTATTAGAAGCAATAGCTTATAAATTATCGTGTTCAAGTTCAGGGGTCTTTGGGAAAATTAGTTAATATATAGCTTAGTTCGATAACAGTTTATTGATGTTGTTATCGAATATATTGAGGTAGTAGAAGCTCTGTTCAAAAGTTTGTGGGTTCGAAATTGCAGCTTCACATTCTTCCGTCCACTTTAGTTAGAGAAAGGCTTAGTGCCAACACACTCTGTTCTCAATATATCGTACGATATTAATACATTACATGTTGAGAGACAAAATTCAATGCTGCATAGCGTATTATATATTTTCTTTCCAGGAAGTATCAATAAAAAAATAAAATCATGCAGAATTTTCAAGACTTTATGATACGATACACTCTCAGAGCAGATCGGGGGGAGAGAGAGAGAGAAAGATCAGTTTCAGCTTCACGTATCTTTTCAGCATAGCATCTTAGTCAGGGAGAGTCTAGTATCAACATACTCCATTCACCAATTTCCTCCTGAAATTGACTAAGTAATGGGATTCAGCGCCTCGCTTTATCTTTCCTGTACAGGGAAATGAAAATAATTTTAATAACAAAATCCACAAACAATTGTATTTACAGTCAGACCCTAGTCCGTTGGTTCAGGCTATCTTAAACTTAAATTGGAGAGAAATGGAGCCAGTCGTGGCACAGGGGCACGTAAGTGTGACTGTAAACGCGACTGGTTGTAGATTGGATTTCCACTCGAGGAGTGGAAATATTTGATATTTCCATTTTCTTCGGTCTGGTTTTGTGAAAGCGCGGCGTTAAGTTCCGCCACTTAACACGCAATGCCTCCGAATTCGGCGGAAAGTGGGGAATGGAGTGTCTTAACACTAAATTCCATCTGCCTACCCTGCTGTGTGTGACATACAGCGTGAAACTAAAAAAAAAGAAGAACATTCGATTTCTTTTTTAGAATATTCGATTACTTTAGAATATTCCATTACTGATTGTTATACTTAGATATCGTTTATCGTTAAAATATTTAATTTCCCCTTAGACAACGGACGGTATTAATGGTGAAACACCATTAAACACGCATTCTTTAAAATTCAGGTGGTAGGTAGAGAACGGAGTGTATTGTCTCTAGGTCCTAGCTATTTCAACGCTAAAGCTAAAATATAAAAAGATATCATTATATTTATATTTCTTAGGTATTTCACTGTTTCATTACTTACATGTAACACGGGCACGTCAAAAATTCTTCCTTGGAAGTCTTGATAGACTTTATCAGCGGGAGGCAATGCGGGAGATTTGTAAAGACGACCGGACCACCAGTTTACTAGAGTCAAATGATTTAACTTATTTGGCGATGCCTGATTGTAGTATAACCTGAATCTGTGGATAACAGTGTTAAGTTACGTTTCATTTAAAAATATTAAAGCTAAAAAAGACATTTAAAGAAAACGTATAAAAATTTGAACGCAGCGGGATTCGAACCCGCGTCTCCTGAATATCGTTTAAATATTTCTTTAAATGTCTTTTTCAATTTTCCTAAGTGTGGAATAACACTTAAAAAATGTTTAAAAATATTAAAGCTAGTTAGCAAGAGAGGTATTGAAAGGATGATTGAATTGAAAACTAAATTAATTAAGTCATTTTTATTTAACACAATTAAAGTGAGGTTTGGTCACCGTGGTGCAGTGAGAAAGCCTCTGATTGTAACCGTGATTGGTTGTGGGTTTGATTCTCGCCCAGTGTAATGATTATATTTACATAATCTTCTTTTCTCCGTTCTAATGATAAGAGGAGCCGTGGCGTTTAGTTCCGCCAGTTAACATGGTACGCCTCGTATTTGGGTGGAAGTGGAGAATGGAATATCATGACACTAGTGTCTCGTGATATATGTATGTGATAACCCTGGTATATCTCTTATAATTCTTAATTTATTGTTTATCATTACTTTCTGCTAAAAAGTTGTTAAAATTAGATGATTTTTGTAATTAACTCAGAGCTTAAAATGAAATAAAAATATATTAATATGTCAGTGATACTGTCTTCGGAGAAGCTTCTTGCATACATAAATCTAGTTGCCGTCTAAACCCAGATTCCCCACATACATATATAATTTGTTATTAATCTATCATTTACCCCTAGTTATAGTCTAGACGGAATTAATTATACCATAATATGCCTAACAGTATTAAGTTTAACCAGATCGAGCTATGAGATTATACACACTAATAAAGGTCTTTAGTAAATATATAAGATCGCAACGTAAACAAAATATTTCTTAGTAATTTTATACAAAAGTTTTTTTTTATGGAATAAAGGAGCAGAAGGCCCACCTGGTGTTAATTAGTCACCTTCGCCCATAGACTTCTACATCATTAGAGTTATGGATGCGTTGCCAGCCTCGGGGATGTAGGAAAGAAGGAAGGTATGTAGGAGGAAGGATGGGAATGGCGGGAATATGGTGAGCTGGCTTACATGCCATTGAACCGGAACACATCATCAGATGTTTGGCGGTTCGTCTTTGACACGATAGTGGTCGCGAGCCAGTTGGAGAACGACTCCCCTACCACCAAGCTACTACCCAGCGGCGGGGGGGAAATTGTACTCTTAACCCGTCCCCTCATGGGTAAAACGTATTATTTATTATTGCCATGAGCGTATTATTTATTTAATTGAAGGTTTTTTAAATGAATTCGGCGGAAAGTGGGGAACGGAGTGTCTTAACACTAGGTTCCCTCTGCCTACCTTGCTGTGTGTTGGATACAGCGTGAAGCCAAAAAAATACATGTATTTTTAATAGATTAATACAAAAATTATACGCTTTCTGCATTTGCAAATTCCCAAGTTAAGATTCTTCCGTTCTTAACTTTCTGGTCGAAATAGAGACTTTGCGTACTAAATGACGAGACTCTATGCCGATCTAAATGAAAATGATACATAAATATTATCCTGAATTGGAAGCAAATCCACCTCTAATATCCTCTTTTTGCCATTTTTTTTTAAGTTGTGTGTTAAGACACTCCGTTCCCCAACTTCCGCCGAATTTGGAGGCATTGCGTGTTAAGTGGCGGAGCTTAACGCCGCAATCACTTAATTAATTATTAATATAATGACTATCTGATATAAAATAAAGTCAAAAATGAATCGTTTTGAGGTATTATAAATTAAGGCCATCGTGGCGCAGTGGAAAGCGTCTTAGTGTAATCACGATGGATTGTGGGTTCGATTCCCGATTCGATCCCCGATTGGTAGAATGATCATCAATTTAATCATTTATCCCTTCTTGTAAATAACATAAAGCACGGCGTTAATTTCAGTCATTCAATACTCATGGCCTCTGCGTGATAAAATTCGCAATGAAGAAACCCTCAGAAGAACCAAAGTCACCGACATAGCTCTTAAAATTTGCAAGTTGAAGTGGCAATGGGCAGGCCACGTCGCTAGAAGAACCGATAACCGATGGGGAGTAAAGGCGTCTCTTCTTGAGTGGCGACCACGAACCGGGAGGTGCAGCGTTGGACGGTCCCCCACAAGGTGGTCTGATGACCTCGTCAGAATTACGGGAAATCGCTAGATGAGGGAGGCGACCGATCGTTCTAAATCGTACTTCGGGGGAAGCCTATGTCCAGCAGTGGACGTCCAATGGCAGACGATGAAAACTCATGAATTCGAGCGAAAAATAGAAAATAAGGGTGTCTTGATACAAGGTTCCTTTAATAAACCTACTTTGCGAGAAAAATCATGAACCAGTTTTTTTGTAAGGTAATATAATAGGCATATTAATGTTTGTAATAATTACCGTAATAGTACTGTTTTCTTTGTTATATCCACCATATATATTTAACCAGTCCAGTCCCCAAACGTGTCCTTTGGCTAATATATATTCTGAGAAAATTTCAAACGTCTGCCCATATATTACCGTTCACAAAGCTGTGATAGAGATGCGAATAGACGATGCGGTAGAAGGTTAGTAATACCAACTCTATTACTGTGTTACTATATTTTATAGAAGGACTTGAAAAATGTAAAAATATAGGAGAATTTAAAAGAAAGCTTTTTGTTATTATATCTTCGATCTTTATCCATATACTTTTTTTGTATAATATTTCTTTTCTATTTATTCTCAGTATGCTAATTCTGTTTCTCATACTTTATTAAGTAACTTTATTAAGATTACCAACTATATTTATGTCGAAATTCATTACAATTGGTCAAGAAGTTTAGTTTTTTCATATGAACTTTCATCCCATGTTTCAACCCTTTACAGGTTGATTTTTGAACAAAAAAGTATCCTATGTTAAACCCAGTCACTTTTACTACTTTTATTCTAAATTTCATCCAAATCGGACCGGTAGATTAGGCGTGAAAGCGTGACAGACAAACACACAGATTTTCGCATTTATAATATAAGTATGGATTCTCCACCATATTGGGCTTTGAATGATGTTACACAGCTAATTGTTTACCACTTATCACTTAAATCGATTAAGGATATACTTCGAAATTGAGTTTCAAGGCTTCATCCGAATATACATAGTAAACCCTGTAAAATATAAAATCAAAAGCGAATGGTTTCACGAAATTTTCTTACATAGGTACTTTTCGAAATTCAAGCTCACAACCGGTGCACTTTACAAGACAAGTCTCAATTGCGAAACAATAAGTCATTTATTTTTTCAGCCTGACATTTCTGCCTGCTTACCAGACTAGACAAATAGAACTTAGTGTCAAGACACTCCGTTTTCCACTTTTTACTAAAATTCAAGACTACGAATGGAAATACCGGACGACGCGCTTTGTCTTACTAAAGGGAAGGAATTACGACAATTTAAATACAATCAATCATATCTTTGAGTGGGAATCGAACTTACAACCAATAGTTTACAGACAGACGCTGACCCACTACGCCACATTAGTCTCAATAGGTAAAATAAACAATATAATTCGTCATTCACCTTCCGACTACAAATTGACTGCAAAACAAATATATATATTTTCTAAGAAAATGCTGTAGCCGAAGCACTAAAAAATATGTTTTGGCCAATTCACAATCGGCGTTTCGCTCAATCGAATTACAATGTACGTGAGTCCGTTGCTTTGTATTGGGTCTCTCGAATTGAGAGAAAATGTAATTTTAGAAATACTGGCAAGATGGCACGATAATCAAGCCAGTACATACCTACTCGGGGGGAATTTTAAAATAACATAAGTTTTATTTTACGAGATAAATCTTCTTGTTTAATGTATTTAACTTTTGAATTTATATTCATTTTTATAAGTTTATTTATGATGGTATTTAAATATGCTGCGAGATATTGGATTTCTTTGTTTATGTGAAGGAATTTCTGTTTATATTAATGCCACGTTTTGTTTTTTTGATCAGAGTGGAATGATAAAAATAATAAAATTTAATCACTATACCGAGTAAACTGCGCTACGATTACCTTGGCTTAATAATTTTTCTTATAGGGTTTTTTTTATTTTTTCGGATTTTAGGGTAGGCAGAGGGAACCTAGTATTAAGATACTCCGTTCCCCACTTTCCGCCGAATTCGGAGGCATTGCGTGTTAAGTGGTGGAACTTAACGCCGCACTTTACCTCGGCACCAGAGCGAAGAAAATGGAAACATTAAATATTTCCACTCCTCGAGTGGGAATTGAACCCACAACCAGTCGTTTACAGTCACGCGCTTGTGCCACTGGGCCACGACTGGCCATTAGGTAAATAATATAATTAAAATTCATTATTGTAAATAAAATACCCATCTAAATACATTTAAAATACATGTTTGATAAATTCATAAGTCTTTCATTTTTTTGAATTCATTTAATAATCAAAGAGATGAATTTAAAAATATAAACAATTAATTTAAAATTAAAAAGAATGAATTTGAAACATAAAAACATGAAAATTAAAAATATGATGTTCAGAACTTATATAATGTACATACTATAAGCTTAAATACGAATATAATCCCTACCAAATAATGTCACCAAGTATTACTACTAACTGACTCTCACGATCGAACGGTATTCCGATATAATCAATCACTTTATGGGTTCTGTCAGCTACGAGAGTATGGTACGGTCAAATTTGTATGTAATAAGATTTTTTTCATGTTTTCTTCCTGCCTTTTAGGATATTCATAGAAATCTCAGTGTCAAAACACTATGTTCTCCGGTTTCTGTTCTAGTTAAATAAGTTAAGTATTGAGTGGTGGAACTTAGCTTTACCTTTTTTTTCTTAGATTTTTTTTATCAAAAAATAGTAAGTTTTTAACTCACTCAATTAGCAAGTTATAACTGGTAATTTGTGAAATTTCAAATTAACTAGGCTCCTAGACTAAGTAAATTAATAGTGACATTTCTTTTCTTTTAATTTTTTAAATGAATATACTAATGATTTTAATATAATGAACCATTTATTATAATAAAAAGCAGATTTACGCTTTATTCCACGTCCAAATTCGAGATACATATTACTTGTTCAGTTACGTAACTTAACGCTTTGCGTAAACCAATACTGTAGGAAATAAAAAAAATACAATATGTAAGGAAAATCATAACTAACCAACTAACAGAAATATATGAGAATAATCGTACCACTTATCAATCTCCCCCAGATTTATTATTAACAAAGACAGACAGAATACCATCATATTAGATAAAGCGCTACCGTATTGAGGTTATTGCCCCAATTATTTCGCAATTCATTAATTTTATTACTGCTTAATGATAAATTCATTATAATTTAGTGCAGCATCGCTTCGATTTACGATGTGGTTTACTGTATTGATTTATCGGTCGTTTTCTAAATTATTTGTTTTTTTCTTGTTGTTATTATGTGTTTTCTTGAATATATGAATGTTTCGTTTTTGTTGTAAGAAAATATCAATTTTGGTTACTAAGTTTTCTTTTCTTTGTTTTTGGCCAAGTTGTTATTAGTTGTGAAATTTAGGGCCAGTCGTGGTGCAGTGGTACGAACGTGAACGACTGGTTGTGGGTTTGATCCCCACTCGAGGAGTGTAAGTTTTTAATATTTCCATTTTCTTCGCTCTGGTGTCGAGGCAAAGCGTGACGTTAGGTTCCGCCACTTAACATGCAATGCCCACTTGCCTCCGAATTCAGCGGAAACTGGGGATCGGAGTGTCTTAACACTAGGTTCCCTCTGCCTACCGTGCTGTGCGCAGGATACAGCTGTGCGTGAAGTTAAAAAAAGTTGTCTTTAAAGGGTTGTTTTAAATAGCAAAATCTTTATAAACAATTAATAGGTAAGCTCTTAAAGAAAACAGAAGCAAACTTAGCAATAGGTTATTTATAATTGTCTAGTTACTAACCGAGTGAATGATAAAAACATATGCAAAACTTCTGGCCCCAGGCCGTTGGCCGGAGTAGGATAATCAGAGAGAACCTAATGTCAAGGCACTCCATTCTTCACACACTGCCCGAAATCAAGACATTGCATGTAACGAAGAGCACAACCATTTTCCTGGGTGAGAATCGAACTCTGAACCAATCGTGTTTACAGTCAAACTCTGTCTCGCTGTGCCATGATGGCCTCTTATGATAATTAGCAAATGAGATATGTGAGATGAGATGTATAGAGGAACAACTAGCAAAGCTAAGAGTCATAAAATAGTTTGAATACACTTCCAACTTAATTTTTATATTCTAACTAAAAACTAACATATATATTTATATTAAAAATGCGAATGTCTGTGTGTTTGTCTGTCACGCTTTCACGGCTAATCTACCGGTCCGATTTGGATGAAATTTAGAATGAAAGTAGTAAAAATGACTGGGTCTAACATAGGCTACTTAGTTTTTAAAAAATCAACCTCTAAAGGGTTGAAATAGGGGATGAAAGTTTATATGAAAAATCTAAACCGCTTGACCAATTGTAATGTATTTTGGCATAAATATAGTTGATAATCTGAGCTTAAATATAGGCTACTTTATTTTTTAAATATGAGCTCAAGAGTTGTAATATAACGTAAAAGTTCACGCGGTGAAGCCGCGAGCGGGCCGCTAGTACTTTACATAAAAATATAGTCTCAAACGTCAAACAGTCAAATCCTAGAGTTAGTAACTTAAAACAATAAATATATAACAGAGAATATAAAGGAAACTTAACGTCACGTATTCCTAACATTTTCTACCTGACGCAGACACGTATCAGTTTTAGATAGTGGCAGCTGGTTACCTATCGGTTAATATTTTGTATGAAGAAGGAGAGCAGCCAACAAATATATATGGGTGTCCAGAAAATGCAATAACAATTTCAGGTTAGCATTTAAACGTCAATTGCAGATATAAGTATGAGATATTAAAGATATTATACTGCAGTTTTCTAGTTATAATATGGTTTTGTTTCATATGGTCAAATTAAAAGCCTTTTTTCTGCTAAAATTTGCCTAAGTTGTGGAATAAAGTGCCTTGAAAATGTTGACTTTTGGAAAATATTTTTGACTTCTTACTATAATCTTATAAAGAGTTGCAAAGTATTTTTTTTTAAATAAATAATTGTAAACTCTGAGCATAAAGTCAGACCATCGTAGCGCAGTGGCTGAGTATAAAGTCGATTGGTTCGGGTGTGATTCCCACTCGGAGGAATTGCATTTAATTTTTTTCCATTTCTTCTCTCAGGTGTCTAAGAGAAAATGTATTAAGATTCGCCACTTAACACTCAGTGAAAATGGAGTGTCATTATACAAGGTTATTTTTGACTATCGTGCTATGCCGTAAAACACATAAAGAGCTATTTTTTCTAAAGATAAAGAGAATGTCGTCACTCCTGTTTATACAAAAATATTAAATAATCTGTGGCGAAAAATTTACCGCTGCATCATGTCAATGTGACAATACTAAAGAAAATATTTTTATTATAAACATTTCCTGGAGTAGGATTAGATATCACATAGATTGTATAAGTTTAAGTTTGAGGCCAGTCGTGGCCCAGTGGCACAAGTGTGTGACTGTAAACGATTGGTTGTGGGTTCGATTCCCACTCGAGGAGTGGAAATTATATTTCCATTTTCTTCGCTCTGGCTTTGAGGTAAAGCGCGGCGTTAAGTTCCGCCACTTAACACGCAAGTCTCCGAATTCGGCGGAAAGTGGGGAACGGAGTGTCTTAACACTAGGTTCCTTCTGCCTACCCTGCTGTGTGCGGGATATAGCGTGAAGCAAAAAAAAAAAAATTAAGACTTTTGTACTTAAGTTATTGTCATTTTTAATTAATTATTTCTTTTTAGCTTCACGTTGTAACCCGCTCACATCAGAGTAGGTAATGAAATCTAGTGTTAAGATACTCAGTTTTCATATCCATTCCTCGAATGGGAATCGAATCCACATCAGTCGCGTTTATAGTCACACATGTGCCTCTGCGTCACAACTGGCCTTAACTGGGTTCATATAATATTTTTTATATATATACTTAGCTTTCCTCCGAGCAAGAAATGAACCCATAACCATCATATTAACATGCTAACAACAAAAATAAGTTGTAATAAAGCGTATAAGAATTTAAACGCAGCAGTAGTAGAACGCATGGCACAGTGGTGAGAGCGCCTGGACGGTATTCAGGAGGCGCGTGTTCGAATCCCGCTGCGTTCAAATTTTTATAGGTTTTCTTTAAATGTCTTTTTCAATTTTCCTAAGTGTGGAATAACACTTTAAAAATGTTTAAAAGTATCATGTCAACAATCCAACACATTTCTACCGTGCCACTATGGTCTTATGTAAATATTTGTTGTAATTTTGAAATTTCAAACACAAAATGAAACAAGATATTTTTAAATACACACTTAAGCTAGCGATGCACTTACACTCCGGGCCTCGGATTCGTGATCACAGCGACTCTAATAGCCTCTTTAATACCAGAGAGGAAAAGCTTGCTGATTTCACCACGCGGCCAGAAAAATATGTACAGTATCGATCTGTGTATGAAATTGTTTATGGTTATCTGTAAATAATAAAATATTTATGTATATAGGTTTTATTATGCAGGTTTTATAAGTTAAATTAATATGATTTAAATCCATACTTATATTATAAATGCGAAAGTCTGTCTGTTTGTCTGTTACGCTTTCGCGGCTAATCTACTGGTCCGATTTGGACGAAATTTAGAACGAAAGTAGTAAAAACCCCAGAGTCAAGCATATGTCACTTATTTTTTCAAAAATCCACCTCTAAAGGGTTGATATAGGGGATGAAAGTTTGTATGATAAATCGCTTGACCGATTGTAATGAATTTTGGCTTAAATATAGTTTATAATACAAGGTTAAACATAGGCTACTTTATTTTTCAAAAGTCCACCCCAAGGCTTGCAATATAACGAAATAGTTATGTAGATCACGCGGTGAAGCCAGTTAGTATATATGCTGCTAGTTAGTATATATAGGTGAAGTGAGTCCATGGTGGTTCAGTTGTTAGCACCTGACTGTTTACGCGATGGTTGTGGGTCTCAGCCCTACTCGAGGAAATCATTATTTTTAAATTATTTTTATTTCTCTACTCTAGTAGAAGAAAGTGCGATTAAAGTTCCACTAGTAAACACGCAATGTCTAGAAATCGGGAAGAAAGCGAAGAACTGTAACTTCTCTCTGCTTACGCTAGCTATGTTTCATAAAACGTTAATCTAAAAGAGAGATTTTAATTAAATGCATTTATTGATATATTTTTATAACATAAATTACTATATAGAAATGGATGTGGATAGCTTTATATATTTATTATAATTTAGACAGATATTGTTCTATTTTTGTATTAATATGCTCTGGCACACTTTATTCCCGTCGTTTCAAGGTAGAAGCAAGCAATATCATAATATATATTTCAGTACTTACCTCAAATAACAAATTTTCGCATTCATACGAGTCACAAAATATTAAACTAGTTCGTTCTTCTGAAGTATCCAAGCCTTTTTTGAGATAGCTAAAATACTACAATAAAAATATTAGTAAGTTATAGAATTAAATAGAAAAAAAGAATAAGGCCTTTTTTATACTGTGAAAAGTACATTTTAAATATATAGTGAATATAAAATTCAATTTATTTATTAAAAAGACAAAGAAAGTAAAAACTAATATATTTTTTATTCTTTTAATGGAAATACGTGAAGTATTACCGCTTTCTCTAGTATAGACAAATATAACATAGCATTTAAAATACTTTGTTCTCCGTTTGCCGCTTAATTTCGAGATATTATGTACGCGCTTTGACTAACTAGATTGGGAAATAATTTAAATGTGTAATATAAATTTTGCCATCTTTTTAAAATTTATATTGTAAATTTGAGGCTATCGTGGTGTTGTGGGGTACCGCTTGACAGTAAACGTTAAGCTCAATTCAGGTTCAATTTCCAGTTGATGGAAAAATTTTTTATTTATTTTTTTGTCCAGTTTGATACCTAAGACAAAACGCGGTGTTAATTTCCACAACTGAAAATGCAATGTCTTGAAAAAGACATTTTAGAAAACGTATAAAAATTTGAACGCAGCGGGATTCGAACCCGCGCCTCCTGAATACCGTTCAGGCGCTCTCACCACTGAGCCATGCGTTCTACTATCCGCTGCGTCGAAATTCTTATCTCTTTCTTGAATAATTATTGTTCGTAGAATAATCTTTGGGTAGCAGAAATTTGTAAAAATCTCCCTACAGAGATGCTAACAACAAAAATAAGTTGTAATAAAGCGTATAAAAATTTCGACCGCGGGTGCGAATCCCGCTGCGTTCAAGTTTTTATATGTTTTCTAAAATGTCTTTTTCAATTTTCCTTAGTGTGGAATAACACTTTAAAAATGTTAAAAGTAAGAATGTCTTGTATTCAGGCAGAAAGTGGAGAACGAAGTGTCTTGACACTGGGTTCTCTTCGTCTACCCTGCCATGCGTGAAAAATTTGAAGTCATTAAAAATATTTATTTTAAAAAATAGTACTGAAATTCAATATAACTCTTCTGAACAAGAATTTACTTAATTTTATTATCATATTATTGTTAAGAAGTCAAGAAAGAGCCTAAAAATGCCTTTAAAAAGGTTTTACAACCTTATTTACAAATATTCCAACTTTTTAGATACAACATCTGCTTTGTTATTTTTGAACCCTAACAATACAATGTAAATTAAGTAATTACATCATCAACTTTTAGTAAGCAAATATTTATAATACATATATTAGAAATATATTATATGGAGATAGATAGTTAGAAACTTACCACTTCCTTGTTTGCACTGGTTATATCTAAATTAATCACTTGTATATTATTTTCAGCCAACATGCATATTATTCGAAATGAGTCTTCTGATCTGTTTATTAATTAAATAAATTTATTGAAATAAATATGTATCGAGTAGCTTGAATCGATTTTGATAGTGTATATTTAAAATATAGAAAGCTTTATGTTTTTTATCGCACAGTAGGGTAGGCAGAGACAAACTTACTGGTTTGACACCTTGTTTTCTAATTACCCCCGTGTTTCAAAATATTTCGTGGTGGCAGAATTCAATACCCACATATTGTCTTACCAAAGCAGGGAAATAACTATAAATTAAAATAAAATAATAGCTCCAATTTTACAATATGATGTTTTTTTTCACATAACAGGTTCAGAGAGAACCTAGTGTTATTTAATATCGTTCTTTACGAGCGAAATTGAGACATAATTTTAAGTTGCGGAACTTAACACTGCGCTTTGTCTTAAGTATTTGAGCTAAGAAATGAAAATAATTTAAATATGTGTTTAATTTCCCCAAATGGGAGTCGAAAACCACAACCTTCGCTTATACAATCAAACGACACTGCACCATATGCATGCATAATATAATTAAAAAGTATTAAGTCAGTCGTGGCGCAGAGGCACAAAGTGTGACTGTAAAGATAAAGTGTAGGTTCGATTCCCACTCGAGGATTGGAAATAATGTTTCCATTTTCTTCGCTCTGGTCTCAAGGTAAAGAGCGGCGTTAAGTTCCGCCACATGACACGCAATGCCCCCGAAATTCGGCGAAAAGCGGGGAACGGAGTGTCTTAACACTAGGTTCCCTCTGCCTACCCTGCAGTGTGCGGGATACAGTGTGAAGCTAAAAAAAAGTATTTATTACAAATAATATCCGACTTACAAATAAATAAAAATTCCACATCTTCCCACAAACATTCTTTGAATAGTTTTATAGCTTACCGCAAATTCGTGGTGTTGCTGGTAACAATAGTAAGTGTGTTCGTCGGTAATCCGATAGCTATGTCCATTATCGCCTTTGAAAAATCTTTTGGGAGACGTCCCGGGCTTCTGTATGTCATATTCTCGATATTGTATCTACATTGAGTATTTCTACAGTATATAAGTATGTGGAACAATAATAGTAACATTTTCATGTTTCTCGCGACTTCTATTTACTACAAGTGGATGAAGTTTAATACATCGACTTCGTATGATCGGCTAATACGGATCATATTTCATTTATTTTTGAACGTTATATAATAAAAGGAGTATGTAAGTTTAGATGTGGCATTTCTTAAATTTAAATTTATTAGGATTTTTTTATATTCGTAAAATTGAATTTGTGTTATTTTTCTTTGTATAATGGGATCGAGTGACAGTGTTTAGTGATACGACAGTCCGTTTTTCAGTTTCCGTCAATTTTTGTAGATGTATGTATTGTATTAATGTATTGACGTTTTTGACTAATCTCTTAATTTTTTTTGTGTGGTTTGAGTTTGTGACATATAGTTAAATGGTATTTTGATATGTTTTTATTAGATTGGCCTATATGTGTTATTAATGAAAGAAGATTAAAATGATATATAGAACATATAATAGAACATTATAATAAAGAATATCTTGCCGTACGAATTTTTTAATGACAATACGATATTTTTCCAGTACGCATACGCATTTTTATATTGGATCAGAAGAAAATTGTGTTAGTTAAGAAAACGATGAGGATGGTGGTAAAGTATTTATTCGATACAATATTTTTACGTCATAAGTAAAAACAAGCTTAAAATTATTCATTCTACATATTATGTTGTATTTCAGGTTATTTTACTGTGTACAAAAAAAAATGATCGAGTATTTTGCTTATTGTGTTTGAGAAAAAGAAGAAATATTAATGTCATTGCAATTTGTATATATATGTATGTCTATCAGAATATCGACTTTCATTTACTTAAAATTATTAAACTTAATTATTTCAAACTATTAGCTTATTTAAAATAATTTAGCTTATTTTAAATTAATTTTAATTCCATAGGAACATCTGTTGAATAGTCTTTGCGTGTGCAGCCAAGTATATCGTCCCCTTCGTGCGGATTGGCGTTTGACGAGCAAAGTGGCCACTTTTCATCGTAGGGTATGACTGATGGTTTAAAAGCTTTGCCGTGTTACCTCTAGGCCACCTTATCATGTAAAGATGCATGTTCATTGGGACATTTCCCTTTAATTGTCATATGTATGTATATTTCTCCGCTCATTTACATTTCTCCGTTCTGGTTATAAGGTACGGCGTTGAGTTACGTGACTCAATGTTTAAATATTAGGTTGGTAAATAGATTGGAGTGTCTTAAAATTAGGGTATTTTTTTGCTATTTAATGACATAATAGTCTTGAATTGACTTTAAAATATAATTATTGTTTACAACTTGTTGAATTATGTGTTCAGTTCCACTACACAACATGTAATGTCCTAATTTCAGGCGAAAAGTGGAAAACGGAGTGTTTTGACACTAAATTCTCTCTGTGAGCCCCAACTTTGTCAATTATTCAAATTCAAAAATTCAAAATTCAACACTCCGAATTCAGACACTCCGTTTCCCACTTTCCAACGAATTTGGATGCATTTCGTGTTAAGTGGCGGAACTTAACGCCGCGCTTTACCTCGGATACTAGAGCGAAGGTCCCTATTGGATTTAATAATAGGGGAAATTAGGAAAAAATTAAATGGAATATAATAATTTCAATATACTATGTACATAGAGCCTAGTGTGGCCGGCAGGTTACTTGAGACCTGTCAACGGATACAGGCCTTAAATAATTAACTACCACAAAATGTCAAATATTGAGAGCCCTTTTATTGATAGTTTTTATAGAAATACATGAAATGGAAAAATAATAAATGATTTATAATATTTGGAAAATTGATTTATATTTATATAAAAAAAGTTTATTCATATTTAATAAATAAAAATAGCTCGTTCGAATCCAAAGTAGTTTTTATGTTCCTTTTTTCAGTTTTATACTTTATCCTATATATGTAGGTAGGTAAACAAAGAAATTTAATATTATGACAAATATTATGATAAATTTAATATTACACACTCCCTTTTCCACTCAAGTTGGATTTCAAGATTTCAAGTTGGTTGGCACTCCGTTTTCCACATTGCGTAGTGAGTGGCAGAACTAAACGCCGCGCTCTCTTAATGTCTTAACAGAGGAGAGATAAGGAAATAATTCAAAAATATTAATTCTTTTTATTTATTATTATATTTTATGTATTTATTTCATTATTGGAGCCAGTCGTGGCACAGTGGCACAAAGTGTGACTGTAAAGCGACTGGTCATGGGTTCGATTTGCACTCGAGGGGTGCAAATATTTAATATTTCCATGTTCTTCGCTCTAGTGCCGAGGCCAAGCGCGGCGTTAAGTTCCACCACTTAACACGCAATGCCTCCGAATTCGGCGGAAAGTGGGGAACGGAGTGTCTTAACACTCGGTCCCCTCTGCCTACCCTGCTATACAGCGTGAAGCTAAAAAATAATTCCTCAGATTACAGTTAAAGTAAAGTTATCGCTGTCCTTTGTGCCATGAGGACCACGATATTTATTTAATTTATAATTATTTTATATACGATAAAATCATATAATATATATTATTATATTTCGATGCTTTTAAGAATAAGTAATTTAAATATACATAATTAATGATTATAATATAAGCAACATAATTATTTATCCCCAAAAATATCATTAACCGTACTTAATAGGGAAAACAGATTTATGTACAGAAATATAATTAAAATTATAAGTATACACGTGCATTCATTTACGAATCCTATTTAAATGTAATTAATTTACTGTTTCTAATGTCATACTTTCCTCCCATTTAATACTAGCGGTAGCGCAGGGGTGATAAAATTTTGACTGTGAATGCGACTGGTTGTGGGTTCGATTATCATTTGAGGGGTGGAAATATTTAATAATTTCATTTTCTTCGCTTTAGTGCCGAGGCAAAGCTCGGCGTTAAGTTCCGTTACTTAACACACAATGCTTCTAGGATTCGGCGGTAACTGGGGAATGGAGTGTCTTAACACTGGATTCTTTCTGCCTAGGGTAGGCAGAGAGAATCTGATGAGTGCGGAAAGTAGGATGAAGCTAAAAAAAAAATAGTATCGTTGTCATGGCAACAAGGCTATTATGGAAACTCGTGAAAGTTTTTATTTAGTCTTGTACGACAAATTGTGGCGCTGGCTTCCTTCACACCACACGAATTATTTTAGGGCACGTCACTTAAGACGTTTGTTCTCCTTTCAGCCAATTTTAAAGTTATTACTTGGTTTTAGAGACAAGTAAGGTTACGTTTTTTTTCAACATTTCGAAAAAAAGAAAAATTAATTACATTTTTTTTCCTTAGTGATATGTTAATTTGAATCCATTGCATCCTTAATGCGCTACGATGGATTAGCATTAGATTTTCTTTTGACTTTACCTAGGCCCTGGATGTATAAGGGAAGATATAGAACACCTTATGTTAAGTTACTCCTCACCACTTTCTTATGCTTAATATCCAAATCGCAGCGTTTAGTTCCGCTCCGACGAAACGAATCTAGATTGCACACGTTTTCAGCCATACGCTGTCTATATATCAGTTAATAAGTACTCTTATTAACCAATATGTCAAACATCATCGCACTCGGTAGCCCACTTTAACCAGAATCCGGGAATTATAATTTATATTCTGTATTTGGTGTTCGTTTTAATTATCTACTGTTACTTATAGTTTAATTAATTTGCAAGTTATGCTAACCGCATATCGCGTTGTTAAGTTAATATCAATATTTTTTTTTAGCTTCACGCTGTATTCCGCACACAGCAGTGTAGGCAGAGGGTACCTAGTGTTAAGACACTCCGTTCCCCACTTTCCGCCGAATTCGGAGGCTTGCGTACTAAGTGGCGATACTTAACGCCGCGCTATACCTCGACACCAGAGCGAAGAAAATGGAAATATAATTTCCACTCCTCAGTGGGAATCGAACCCACAACCAGTCGTTTACAGTCACACGCTTGTACCACTGGGCCACGACTGGTCTTTAAATGCTTTATAATACTTTTCATAAATGATTTTCTTATCCTATGTGACACATTCATTAAAAATGTTAAAATACCTGCTATCTTTGTCATTCACTGTTTACCTAAAAAAAATCTATATTCTCCCCTACAATCCCTAAGGAACCTACGTGGCAAGTTTTAGCTATCTACGCCTAGTGGTTTCTGCTGAGTGTTTACAGTAAGTAAGTAACGGAATATTTTTACGTTTTTAAAGTGTTGTTCACATACTTAGTATATGAATAATATTTTTCGACGTATACATTTGGACTGACAAAGTACTACGCAGAAACTACGCAGGAACGTTACTATGAGGAGCGGGTTCAAATTCCGCTACGTCCAAATTTTATACGTTTCCTAAAAATGTTTTTCAAGTAACGGAAGAATTTTGCTTGATGTTTATATATCAGTATTTCGTATACAAGTGGTTTTTAAAAATTATTATTTTCTACACGTGCATGAATTGTTGTAGTTTTGAACAACACTAGAGTACAACACTATGTATATAAAAAATTAGTAAATATTTCAAATTTTCTTACTTTATTTAAGTTAAGTATGACACTGGCTTTTGCTTCTTATGAATACTGTCACTGTTGAGACCGGGAGTTAAAAGCGGAGTGATTTTACATCCTTTCTTTATCCCTCAAAATGAAAATCATTTAAATATCATCATTAGTCCTATAAGTAAGAATGTAAGTGGGAATTTAACCCAAAATCAGCATTCATATAGTAAAACAACATATTATGATGGTATTGTTAAAGGAAATTGAAACAAATGATAGTATAAAAAATATGTTTTGTGTGATTTCTCCTACAAATTGTTTTTAAAAATTATTACCTACACGTGCCTGATAATTGTGGCTTTGAGCGTCACTCGAGTATCTATATTTAAAATATTTAAAATGTTCTTGCTTTATTTAAATAAAATATGACACTAGATTTTGCTTCTTTTTTTAAATTAATAAAGAAAGTAAACGAGTAGAGGGATCACCTGATGGTAAGTGGTTGCCTTCGCCCAATGACATGCATAACGTTAGGAGTTGTGGATGTGTTGCCGGCCTTGAGGGTGAAGGAGGAAAGGAGGGATAAAGGTTGGGAATGGTGGGAATAGAAAGAGCTGACTTACATGACATCGAATCGGAACATATCATCAGATGTTGGCGGTTCGTCTTGACATGATAGTGGTCGCGAATCAGTCGGAAATGAATCTCCTACCACCAAACTACTGAGTTATCTGCTTTTTACGGGACCCTACCTAGCAGCGGAAGGAAATCGTATTCTTAACCCATCCTACCACGGGTAAAGTCTCATGAACACTTTTAGAACTGGATTTCAAAACGGAGTGATTTTATTCTTTCTTTTTCATTCAAACGAGAAATAAAACATGCTCCGTGCTAAGTTTTCTCCTAATTGCGAAACAATGTTGAAAAATAAATATTATTTTAATATCATAACTTCAAAGACTGGGAATGGAACCCAAAATCATCGTGCATATATAGTCAAGCAATATGCCAGGACGGAGTTTAGAAAATAAATTGTAGGAAACCGCAGTATTAAAAATATGTATTTCAAAACTTCTTATACAAAATACTTTTATAAAGCATTATTATCTGTATTTCAAGTGACAAAATCGTAGTTGTGCAAATACACGTGCCTGGATTGCTGTGGCTTCGAACACCACTAGAGAGACTATATTTAAAATATATCAAATTTTCTACCTTATTTAAATGAAATATTGCACGGGTTTTCGTTTGCTGTCATAATTGACGTTGTTTTGACCGGAAGTTGAAAGTAAAGTGATTTTTCACAAAATTCTTTTCGCAATATATTTTTTCTTTTATAGCTTCACGCTGTATCCCGCACACAGTAGGGTAGGCAGATGGAACCTAGTGTTAAGACAAACCATTCCCCACTTTCCACTGAATTCGGAGGCATTGCGAGTTAAGTGGCGGAACTTAACGCCGCGCTTTACCTCGACACCAGAGCGAAGAAAATGGAAATATAATTTCCACTCCTCGAGTGGGAATCGAACCCACAACCAGTCGTTTACAGTCACGCGCTTGTGCCATTGGGCCACGACTGGCCACAATAATTGTAAGAAATTATATAAAAATAGATAATTTTTAAACATTTTAAATACTTTTAAATGTTATTCACGCTTAGGAAGTTAAAAAGAGTACTTAGGAAATAGAAGTAAGTCTTACAAAAAAAAAATAATTGGAAAATGTATAAAAAATTGTACGTAACGGAATTCGAATCTGCATCTCTGTGAACCGCAACAGCGCTGTGATCTGTGTGTCTTGCATCATGTCCTCGCAATCATTTGAAACGATATTATTTTGTAATTTATTTTAATACTTTATTTAATAAGTTTATTATTTGTATGTTTATGTATATACATAGATATCTAAACTAATGTGACGATTGCAGTAAAGCTATTTCCATTACCTCTTGTACCATCTGTGTCTCTGCGGGACAGAACGTTGGAAATTCAACGCCGCGATCTCAGAAGCATTTCTATGGGTATATTCAACGTGTGGTACAAGATACAAGCGATTTTTTGAAGCGAAAATTTTTGCTTAATATTTCATTTATTAATTTTAATTTAAATTGATTGTAACTAAACTGGATTTATGTTAAAGTTGTTTTATTTTTTTTTCATACGATATTTTAGAGTAACATCTAAAGAAAAATGTTTGTGTCATCGTAGAAGAAAGAACTGTATTCATTAATAATATAACTTTAAATAATATAACATAAGATGCTGTTTTAAATTGTTTTTTGCCCCCATGATATTTCAATTATTACTTTCTTCTACAAACATGAGGTACGAAAATAGGGTCTTAATTAAAGGCTTCTGATGGTATGTTAACTCAGTAGGTGTTCAAACCTACTTCAATAAAATAATTATATTTACATGTATAGTCAATACGTAACAAGTTTAAAAAATTAGACATATTATAGGGCTGTTGTATTGCGAACTAGCTCTCATATTACGTCAAACGACTGGAATGGCTAATTAATTTATTTCGATTTTCTTTGTAACAAAAGAAATATGAAAAAAACATGAAGATAGAGGAACAATGTCGAGAAAAGCAAAGTTAATATATTAGCTGATAACTTAGCTTATATCTATCTATAAACCATGTATTGAGCCATGTAATTAAGCAAAAATTAATCTCTATTAATTTTCTCTCTTTACTTACTTTAACAAAAGTCGCTATCTCTTATAAAATAGACAGTATTTACAACACTCAGCTACATGCCTTCAAATTAAACTTTATTATCAAACATATACGGTATATTTTGATATAAATGATTGCTTATGCATTAGCTCTAATAAATTTTGTAACGTGGGAATATGTAAACAAGTGACAGGGTTGTGTTTAGTCACCAGACGCGTAGGATACGTTCAATGAGAAATACTGAACCCCTAAATGTTTAACATCGCGTAATGGCGACCAATATTAATATTGTAATGAAAACAGGTAGGTATATGATTTATGTTATGATGTTAATGTGTTTACGACATGTATTTATTTATTTTAGTTAAGTTTTATTATTGTGGCCAGTCGTGGCCCATTGGCACAAGCATGTGACTGTACACGACTGGTTGTGGGTTCGATTCCCACTCGAGTAGTAGAAATATTTAATATTTCGATTTTCTCCGCTCTGGTGCCGAGGTAAATCGTGGCGTTAAGTTCCGCCACTTAACACGCAATGCCTCCGAATTCGGCGGAAAGTGAACGGAGTGTCTTAACACTAAGTTCCCTGCTGTGTGCGGGATACAGCGTGAAGGTAAAAAAAAAAGAAAACAAAAGTTTTATTATGTTTTGTTTAGAAATTTTAGACATTCCGTTCTCCACTTTCAGTCGATGTTGAGTGACTGAACTCTATGTAAGGCTTAGCCTGGATCAACAGAAGACGATGCCAATTTTTATTTTTACTAACTTTTGTTTAGGTTACAAGGAGCTTGTTTACAACAATAGTAGTAGTTTTGAATCTTTAGGTAATGCTAAGTTCATACAGGAAATTATTGATTAACATTTCGATTTGAATGGTTAAATGTGGTAGCTTTTACTAGTATATGTAAAGTTGAAAAGCAAATGCTGTTTCACATACCTTCTCTATTGCAAAACGCAATTGATGTATGAAGATAAATAGAATACTGACATGTCACACTGGCTTGTTTATCTATCAAAACAGCGTCATACAAATATCATCAAAATATATCCAATAAACGTTGTAAGCTAGTTGAGGTCAGTCGTGACGCAGGGGCACATATGTAAGTATGACTGTAAACGCGACTGGTTGTGGATTCGATTCCCACTCGAGGAGTGGAAATATTTAATATTTCTAACTCCTTCGCTCGTGTGTCGAGGTAAAGAGTGGCCTCAAGTTCCGCCACTTAGGACGCAATGCCTCCAGAATTCGGCGGAAAGTGAGGAATAGAGTGTTTTAACGCTAGGTTCCCTTTGCCTACCCTGTTGTGTACGGAATACAGAGTGAAGCAGAAAAATATAACGTTATGTACATTTATCTTGTTCTTAGTCTTCAAAACCTATAATACGACAAAGTATTGCATATATTTTTAAATACTTGTTCAAGTTTAAAAATATATTATTCATAACGAAAATATATCATTTCTTACAGCTTACCATTTTTATATTTAACATGGTATTGAGAGAGAATTTAGTGTCAAAACACTTTCTCTTTTTTTTAGCTTCACGCTTTATCCACAGAAGGGCAGTCAGATAGACACTTTCTTTACTTTTCCGAAACCAAGGCCAGGTAAAGTTGGAAATTGAAGGAGCGAAATATAAAATAAAAATAATACTCCCAGAGTTGGAACACAACGCATAACCATCACGTTTACAGAGAGGTGTCCGCCTGCGCTACGACGGCCTTGTAGATAGCGCCAAATTATAATTATTAAATCGCTGATAGTTTCTAGATCACTTTATACTACTTATTCTTATTTCTTTATGACACATTGTCATTTTTAGATTATAGACCTCTATATTGATTAGAGAAGTATTATGAATGATGTATGTTAAACGTTGAAATAATTAGAAACTATAAATATGATAAATGGGATACCTCATATTTAATGTTGATGATTCATATTACAAATTACATATAAGTTATTTTATTAAGATAAAAGAGAAGGAAAAGCAGAATGTAGAAGATTTCGATGACAGCGAGCTCTTGACTACATTGCAAAGGGCGGGCATTCTTACTTTAAATTTTATAATATGATTAACGAGTTAAGAAAGTTAAACCTATACTTTTTATTAACTGTAATATAGCATTAAATTAATCCTGGCAAGGACTTGTTGGTTTTATGTTATAAAAATTTTGTACTATCATTAGATCTCGATACGTGTACAAATGCACTGCAATTTCAAGCTAATCATATCGTAGGAAGTGGGGTAAAAATAAAATTGCAAGATTTTCTTATATCGAGGCCATCTCAGTGCAGTGTGACAGCGTCTAAGTATAAGTGCGATTGCTTGAGGGTTCGATTCCCAGTTGAGGGAATGTTTTGGTAAAAAGATAAAAGCGTGGCGTTGAGTTTCGCCACTTAAGTCGCAATGTTTCGATTTCGAGTGGAAAATGGGGAACGGATTTTCTTGACATTAGGTACTTTTTCTTACTTATCTGTTATGACATATTTTGTCAGACAGAGATATAAGTCAATAATAAAATGAAAGTCAAAGTCAAATAATTTTATTCAAATAACCTTCATTTCTTGAACGTCAAATAATTTACAACCGGTTCACTAAAGCTAATGCCTCGGACTTGGGAAGAATCGGAAAAAGAAACTCCGCGGGACTTGTTTTTCCAAGTCAATATTAGTTTAAAATAAAATAATAATATTTAAAGAAACTTAAAACATGAAATAGCCAATTGTACTAACAATTTCATTTCTATCTTAACAATTAACAAATTCATTACGTCCGGTACATAATAAATTAAGTGACATTGAAGAGATGATAAGGAGCAGAGTTTTCTTTTTAAACAAAAGGGGGAATATTAAAAAAATCCTATATAAACTAGGAATCCAGAGCGATCGCCCGCGGCCCGGCTGCAGTCACTGCCGGGACGCCGGGACATCGTAAAGGGTGGACAAGCTATACGGTACACGAAATGGTGAGCTTTTTTAAATATACATTTTTCTTATAATTATTAAATAGCAATGTAGCTTAAATTAGTTTATTTATTAATGGTTAAATTATTATATTTACTCCCCTTTATTAATTTAAATCGCGGCGTTGAGCTCCGTCATTTAATACGTGAAATCAAGACGTAATTTTTTTCGTTAATGCATTTTACAAAAATTCTGAAAGCGAGGAAGAAAGAAATAAGGTAAATTATTGAAATACATATTACACATTTATGTAAAATTAAAAGGATCAAAATACAAATATTCTTTATCTAAATAGGGTATACAAGTAAGCACTTACGAATCGTCAATTATCATTGAATGTCAGTAGCTCTTTTTAAAAACATTTTAACAATAATTTCACAACATATATAACTTATTTCACAACTTACACACATCATTTATTTACATATATTAACATCAGAAAAGTTATCAGGATATAATAATTTACTTTTAATCACCCAATAATTTTTAATTAAATTAAATTAAATTGCCTCACGCTATATCCCGCACACAGCGGAGTAGGCAGAGGGAACCTAGTGTTAAGACACTCCGTTCCCCACTTTCCGCCGAATTCGGAGGCTTGCGTGTTAAGTGGCGGAACTTAACGCCGCGCTTTACCTCGACACCAGAGCGAAGAAAATGGAAATATAATTTCCACTCCTCGAGTGGGAATCGAACCCACAACCAGTCGTTTACAGTCACACTCTTGTGCCACTGGGCCACGACTGGCCACGATAATGGGGATGGGGATAATTTTTAATCTTGAATTTAAATTGTTCAGATAGCATACAGGTTACTAAGGCGCACCTACATGTCTATTAGTTAATATAAAATATGAATAGATGATAACTTACATAAAAAAATATTTAAAAGCAGTCGACATTTTACGAACCGTGTAGCACCAAGAAAAGGAATTTTGTCATTAGAAGAGAACTGTTCAGTTATTACAATAACAATTGTTTCAGGCTGTGGTAGCTCCTTGCTGGTTTTTGTCTTTTTTCTATGTAGAAATGCCTTGAAAACTCGCTTTATAATTCATAATATTACTAAGGGTAGTTTAAAATTTATAAAAGCAATTTATTAAGTATATATTAGTTGAAATAATATTTCGAGGTCTAGATAATTATAATAAAATGTTTTTAGATATTGTAATTAAAATTTCGACGTATTTTTTCCCGTTTTTTTCCGTATAGTAAGGGTAACGCAATGTTTAAGTATTATGTAACGCAATGTTTAAGAGGCTTAAAGGAATTTTTTAATCGCTTCATTTTTCACAACCGTTTCAATTTGCCCCCGTATCGTTCTGGATTTATCTTTTGAACTTATCCATGCTGTCGCTATAAGATTTGTGAGTGTAAGTTGTTGTTTAAAATTTCAATGGACACACTTTGAGCTTCTTTTTTACCTTTACCCAGTAGGGTAGGCAGAGGGATCCTAGTGTTAAGACACTGCGTGTTCCACTTTCCGCCAGATTCTGGAGGCATTGTGTGTTAAGTGGTGGAACTTAACGCCGTTTGGTGCTGCAACACCAAAGCGAAGATAAAGGAAATATTAAATATTTCCACTCCTCTAGTGGGAATAGAATCCACAACTAGTTGCTTTACATACTTTGTGCCTCTGCACCACAACTGGCCCACAGCTTCTTATATCAGTAACTCATCAGTAACTTTCAATCTACTCCTTTTTCCCATTCCTCGATAATTTGCCAAGAATAGATAATGACGCAAATCTCGTCGTGTTTGATGATATTGCTGTGTGAACTCACTTTAACACTGCTTATAGCAAATAAAAGAACGAAAAATATATAAAAATGACTTACAATTATAATACAATTGTTAGATTCCCCAAAAAAGACTTGAATGAAAAGGGTTAGCAACTTTGGACATATTATTTTCCTTGCTTTTCTGTAAATTTAATTATTGTTATTTTTCTATGCCTTATGTAAATAAATATATTTTATTATTATTAAATAAAAACAAAATGGTTCGATGCCCCCTCTAACCCTTGTAACGCATCATACCATTTGTGTTATCAACTACACTATAGAAACTAAAAAATATTTTCTATTTATAAAAAAAATTTCGTAATTTATTACACTACAAAATTGCCTAAATATTCCCGTCTCCAATATTACAGAGTACGACAAAAAATTTCGATATAAATTTCAGTAAACACAGAACCCAAAGAATAATACCCTTGAGGCAAAAACTAGGCGTTTCCAGCTTTTTGTCACCCCATAATATTTTCTCCCCTTAGCCTTTCCCCTAACGAGGGGATAAGGGGTGAAAATATTATTGCACATGTGCACATGAAGTTAAAACATTAATATTCACTTTACTTAAGATCCACAGTATGTATTTAACACTCCACTTTAGTAGCTTTTAATATAAAATAGATTTGCCAAGCTTCTCAATAAGTAAATAACCTATGGCCCCCGGCTTTTTCGAATTGGGTATACTACGTCCAAGCTCTGTTTACCCGGGTTCGTTTCCATTATCGCTTTCCTTATATATACTGGAAAGGTTTCTAGTATATATTATATATTTTCGTAAAGGAAAAAAATAGTTAAGATTAACATTTGAGTGCTGCCTCACTAAACTAATTTGTGCGGAAAGTAGAGAACGGAGTGTCTTGACTCTAGATTCTCTATGAGCAACTTGCTATGGGGGAAAAATGTAAATCTATTTTTTTAGCTACTTCAAATTTTATGCGATAAATATTACAGTTAATGTAACTGCAAATTAATAAAATGACAATAAAGGCAGAATTCGACGTGTAAAATAAAAGTTAAATATAAAGAACACTTCTTTGTTTTTGTCGCCTTCGAAAGACAAACAAGTTGCGCTTTTTAATCCATCATGTGTAAATCGGACCCACAACCATTTCTGAGAGATACTCTTAATACTTTATGTTGTTAAAAATAATGAAAATATCGTTACCGTCAAAAAAATCGTTATCCAACAATGAAAACAATCCTATACGTTTTTATAAAAACTGCTACGTGACTTGTCGAAGATTGAAGATTAATTTTTCGAATATAACAATTAATATGTAATACAAAATATATATTTTTTTCTTCTATTTTTTATAAACATACTATAGTATACAGCCTCAGTAACTTTATTTGTATACGAGTAAAGTTATTCGTTCTTTGAATAACATTAAGCGAAACTCTATTCGAGCGGTGACTTGGAAAAAGCTTTGTGAAAATTAATTGTTTTCTACGAAACAATTGTTCATGTTTTTTTAAATGATGTTACTTACAAAAAACGAGATTTTTGTACTAAACTAATCAAATAATGGCATATCAAGTATTTGAGTTGAGTTTTCAGTTCAGTTGAGTTCTTTATTTACAGGTTTAAAGTTATGCCGTTGTCAGTTGCTCAGAAATGCTTGGTCACATTGAATAAAGTAGTAGATTTTGTGAATCCACTGTACATGTATATTAATAATATATTTTTTTAATTCTTTTATTTAATAGGGAGAATTTAGTCTCAAAAAACAAACAATGTCTTAAGTTTCTGCCTGAAATTAAGACATTTCGTGTCAAACGGCGAAACTTAATGCTGCGGTTAGTCTATAGTCACTATAATAAGGTAAAAAAAAATAATAATTTTACCAACCGGATATTGAACCAATAACAATCGTATTTACGATTATACTTTGTCGTATGATATATTATGTTACTGATCTCATACTACAAATTATAAAAAAATATAAATATATACATAAAATGAAATGAAATTGAAATTGAAATTGAAATGAGAACGAAATTAGAGAACAGAGTGTCTTCACACTAAAAAATCTTATCCATGGGTAACTTAAATGGCAAAACAAGAAGCTGAGAAATATATATATATTTTTTTAGCTTCACGCTGTATCCCGCACACACAGTAGTCAGAGGGAACCTAGTGTTAAGACATTCCGTTCCCCACTTCGGAGGCCTTGCATGTTAAGTGGCGGAACTTAACGCCGCGCTTGATACCAGAGCGAAGGAAATCCAAAAATATTTCTATGTCCAAGAAATATACTTGGTAGCCAAAAGAAGACGTTTACACTAATTCATCTGGGACGTTTAAAAGCTTTACTATTTACCGTGTAGAGGAGCTTAATGGAGTAGTAATAGAATAAATACATCTTATATTCTTTTCGCATCGTCTTGAGTGTTATAATAATCGATAGTGATACAATTTTGTTGATGTTTGTGAGTCCTATCCAAATAAGGGATCTTTAATATCACAGTATCGACGCTTGAGAAAATATTGCCTGAAACATGGGTTGTTTAGCAATGACCAAAATTTACTCTTCAATACTAATTTGGTGATATTTTTTTTGTAATATATTTTAATAAATATCCAAATAAACTCTTTTAATATTCCTTAAAAGAAAAGAAAGCAGAGAGTCAGTGAAAACTTGAGTTTCCGGTGAAGCATTCCATTTTCCACTTCCGATTTAAATTAAAGTTTTTAGTCAGTGACCACTTTAAGTCAGTGTATTGAATGGTGACACTCATTACCGCGACTTTTTTATTATATTCTAATTATATTAAGACATATATTTCATTGTTACAAAGAATTTTATATATATATATATATATATATATATATATATATATATATATATATATATATATATATATATATATATATATATATATATATATATATATATATATATATATATATATATATATAATAGTTTTTTATTAGTTTGCTTCATGTTGTATCTCACATACAGCAGGGTAGGCAGTAGGAACCTAGTGTTAAGACACTCGGTTCCCCACTTTCTGCTGAATTTGGAGGCATTGCGTCTTAAATGACGGAACTTTGCCTGGACACCAGAGTAAAGAAAATGGACGAGTAAAAAAACGGCAAAAAAATAATTAGTATACGACTGTCAATTTCGTATGAATTTACGACGTTATAATAGCTTTGTTTTTTTAGCTCAGCTTTCAGCAATTAATAAGCAAGAAATCCTCGGTTCATTCCTGACATCCAGAGTACTTTTTTTTTGTTTTAAGTTTTTATATTTCTTCTCATATATATTTTTTTGTTTCAATTTATTCGATTTTTTATTATAAATTTAATTTATTTTATCATATTTCTATTGTTATCAGTATTTATGAAAGAAATACTGAGCGGGCCTCAGTCACCAGATATTTTTATATAATTATATTATATTGGGGGAAATTCGGACCTGTAGCTGGCGAAAATATTAAAAACGAGAACAATAAACATTATCTTGAGTTGAAATAGTACCCACAACTGTAGCGTTCAATTACATCAGTCATACCAAAATAAGTAAACAATGAATTTCTCAAACAAACTCGACATATTTTACGACAGTCGTAAACAAATGGCAAACCGAAGTTTGTTCCACAGCTTTCCTAATACGTAGGGCATACTCGTATATAACGAGACTTACCATTAATTACAGCTAAATCAAATCAAAAAGTAATAAAATGACGACAAGACTATCTGAGGTCAGTCGTTGCGTTGTTGTGGGTTCGATTCCTATTCGAGGAGTTGAAATATTTATTTTCATTTTCTTCGCTCTGGTAATGAGGGTAGGCGCGGCATTTAGTTCCGCCACTTAACACGCAATACCTTCAAAATCGTGCGGAAAATGGGAAACGAAGAGTCTTAACTATACTAGGTTCCTTCTACCCTCTGTATGGGATACAGCTCGAAACTAAAAAAATAAAAAAAAAATGACAACTAGACTATCCGAGCGACATTCCTACAAGCGTAGCTTTAGGAGTTTCTTTGAATTATTTCACGAATTGAAATTGCCACGGGCTCCCTTGTAAAGCAAAGTGCAATTAAAAGAGTCGGTCCTTTGAACCTAGTCTAATTACAAAGACATGTTCGTTAAATCCACTGTTTTAATTCATCCAGTTTTATGACGCTGGCGTTATACGACAAGAAATGGTCTGGTCTGACCA
Organism: Dryas iulia moderata; assembly: GCA_019049465.1. Taxonomy (NCBI): domain Eukaryota; kingdom Metazoa; phylum Arthropoda; class Insecta; order Lepidoptera; family Nymphalidae; genus Dryas; species Dryas iulia. Next base: position 13,625,865 of record CM032425.1, read on the forward strand.
ATCCGCGCTGAATGCAATATTGCTATGAAAATTATATAACTTAGCTGATTTATTTGAAATGTAAATGTGAATATCTTTTGTGTAGAATTTTGAGATTTCTTCGCTCTAGTGTCTGAGACCAAATGCGGCGTTGAGTTCCGCCGTAGATAATGTCTCGTTTTCGCCAGGAAAGTAGAATATGGGGTGAAAGTTTTGGCACTAGGTTTTTTTGACTTTGACTTTGAGATAAGTTTGTTTCAGTATAAATTCGTTTTTTAGTGGTTAGTCGTCGATCCGTATTTTACAGACATAAATTGTACCTGCAGTCTTGTTACAGACTAATTAAATTGAGTTCGCCACTACTGTGAATTAACTAATTCTAAACGGAATTAGTGTTTATGAGGTATACTATTTGTTAACTTTTAGATTCTAGACTTTTGAGACTAGAGGTAAAAGACAGAAAGAAGGGAGAAATTCCTTTAAAAATAACGGAGTGTATATTTATTTATTTTGGCATATCGCATTTAGACAGGCAAAGACCCAGTTTTAAATCACTCCACTTTCTGTGCGAATTCGAGCAGTATAGGAAAACTCAACGCGTCACTTTACTTTTTTTTTTTTTTTTTTTAGCTTCATGCTGTATTCCACACACAGCAGGGTTGGCAGAGGGAACCTAGTGTGAAGACACTCCGTTCCCGACTTTCCGCCGAATTCGGAGGCTTACGTGTTAAGTGGCGGAATTTAACGCCGCGCTTTACCTCGACACCAGAGCGAAGAAAATGGAAATATTAAATAATTCCACTCCTCGAGCGGGAATCGAACCCACAACCAGTCGTTTACAGTTACATGCTTGTGCCACTGGACCACGACTGGACTTTATTAGAGGGAGAAAATGAAAATAATTTAAATATTGGATTAGATTGACCATAACTATAATATATACAATGGAATGGTGTATGTAATAAAATAACTGCTTTTCATTAAATGCATATGCACAATGTGGCCAGTCGTGGCGACTGGTTGTGGGTTCGATTGTCGTTGTCTTACTGTGTGTTTGTTTCTTCTATCTAATTTCTAGAAAAACTGATTTGATTTTAATGAGATTTTTACTGGCAGATAGTTCAACTAATAAGTAATAATTTATGCTACTTTTATTTAAGAATTAATACGTTTTTTTGTTAAATTCGACTAATTCACAGTAAGTGTCAATATAAATACACAAATCATATGATATTTGAAGCTGTTATATCCATTATTCTTGACAAGCACTGCACCACAGCGGTAAAAATTAATTTATTAACGCTTGATAAATTTGCAGGTAAATTTATATTCGTATGGAAACAACGAATGGAATATTGAAGAGAAGTGTTTTAAATATTGAATATATTGAATTTGAGTTTAAAATAATATATTACTATCTTATTTTTCAATTGTACGAATATATTATGTTTAAAATTTTAATATATATTTTAAATCTATCGTGGCACGTCGGAATAGTATTTTTCTGTAAGCCTGATTGGTTGTTGGTTCGATTATCACTTCACACACAGCTCTAGTACGAAGACAAAATGTGGCGTTAAGTTTCGCTATTCAATGTGCAATGTTTTAATTTATCGTATAAAGTAAAAACAGAGGATTTGACACATGTTTTCTCTTCTACACTGCAATGCCAAAAAATTAAAACTGCTTTATATTTTAAGTTTTGGGCTCTTTTGAAGTCTCTTATTGGTTATATTGTAGTAGAATATCGCCGATCCTAGGGTCGTATATATATTTTGTTAGTAGTCATATAATTATTAAATTACTTCAGCTGTTGGCTCCCGTGGCGTTACTTCCATGGTCTATGAGAAAAAAAAAAGTACGTACGTGGGTTATTTTCTTTAATTAATTAAAACTAACCTACATTAAATAATTTATTAAAAAAAATACAATATTATTTTTGATATAGACTGATACGCATCCTTACGTATCTCTCTAAAGGAGTCAGCTTTTGTACCGGGTTAAAAAGTAGCTTACTGGACTCTCTAACCTAAACGGACAAACATACAGAATTTTTCGTTTGTAATATGAATATAGATATATTCATAAGAAAAACATTTGTAATTGCAATGACAATTTAACGCCCCATCTGTACTTTAACATCTTTTACTTCCTTCTTACTAACACAAGAAAACTAAGAAATGATAACACATGGACAGACGCATTTTCAAATACGTATACATACATATATAATACAATATTAGAAGCGCAATTATTACTTTGAGTTGTACAATCAAAAGTTAGCCGAAGTCACTTTAAAATAAATAAGAGAAAATTGGTTGTACGCTTAGATCGCAATTTTCAGAATTATTCGGTCCACTGAGACTATTTGACTTAGACGACTTGGAATTGTCGAATATTAAGGGACTTATAAGTTTGATAGCACAATGTTTTATTTTAATAAACTGAAATAAGGATATATATATGTGTATATAAAATGTATAAACGCCATCGTGGCGCAGTGGGATGGTACCTGTTGGATGGTTGCGGGTTCAATGTTCATTGTTAATTGTGTGGAATGATTGAATTTTTATTATTGGCATTTCATTTTTATGTAATAAAGGGTAGCATTGACATCTTCTATTTGTACTCGTGTATAATACTTCAAATACGTACGGAAAACGGAGAAAAGAGTGGCATAAAAACTAGGTCTACTGGGGCCAATCGTGGCGCAGATGCACAAAGTATAACTACTCGTACAGCGATTGGTTGTGGGTTCGACTCCCACTCGAGGGGTGGAAATATTTAATGTTTCCATTTTCTTCGCTCTGGTGTCGAAGTAAAGCGCGGCGTTAAGGTCCGTCACTTTACATGCAATGCCTCCGAATTCGGCGGAAAGTGGGGAACGAAGTGTTTTGGCACTAGTTCTGCCTACCCTGCTGCCTATAGCTAAAACAAACTAAGTTCTCTCTACTGCTTCACGCTGTGTCCCGTAAAACAGATTAGGCAGATTAAAAAAGACATTTAAAGAAAACGTATAAAAATTTGAACGCAGCGGGATTCGAACCCGCGCCTCCTGAATACCGTCGAGGCGCTCTCACCACTGAGCCATGCGTTCTACTAGCCGCTGCGTCGAAATTCTTATACGCTTTATTACAACTTATTTATGTTGTTAGCATCTCTGTAGAGAGATTTTTACAAATTTCTGCTACCCAAAGATTATTCTACGAACAATCATTTGGCAAGAGAGAATGCTATTTATTAAATACTTTTAAACATTTTTAAAGTGTTATTCCACACTTAGGAACATTGAAAAAGACATTTAAAGAAAACGTATAAAAATTTGAACGCAGCGGGATTCGAACCCGCGCCTCCTGAATACCGTTCAGGCGCTCTCACCACTGAGCCATGCGTTCTACTAGCCGCTGCGTCGAAATTCTTATACGCTTTATTACAACTTATTTATATCCCGCTGCGTTCAAATTTTTATACGTTTTCTTTAAATGTCTTTTTCAATTTTCCTAAGTGTGGAATAACACTTTAAAAATGTTTAAAAGTATTTAATAAATAGCATTGTCTCTTGCCAAACGATTGTTCGTAGAATAATCTTTGGGTAGCAGAAATTTGTAAAAATCTCTCTACAGAGATGCTAACAACATAAATAAGTTGTAATAAAGCGTATAAGAATTTCGACGCAGCGGCTAGTAGAACGCATGGCTCAGTGGTGAGAGCGCCTGAACGGTATTCAGGAGGCGCGGGTTCGAATCCCGCTGCGTTCAAATTTTTATACGTTTTCTTTAAATGTCTTTTTCAATGTTCCTAAGTGTGGAATAACACTTTAAAAATGTTTAAAAGTATTAGGCAGATTAAACCTAATGTTAAGACACTTCATTCTCCACTACTACATGTCAGAATGCATTTTAACTTATTCACTAGAATGGAAAAAATGACAATAATTTAATCATGATAATTCCTCTAAGTGGGAATCGAACTCCTAGTGATTACAATCAGGCACAGCCCAAAAAGTGTGAACATGCTTTTTATACAAAAAACATTACTTACAAGATTATCTCTGACTATACAATATAGGAACAAGTTTTAAACATTTTTAAAGTGTTATTCCACACTTAGGAAAATTGAAAAAGACATTTTAAAGAAAACGTAATAGAATTTGAACGCAGCGGGATTCGAACCCGCGCCTCCTGAACGGTATTCAGGAAGCGCGGGCTCGAATCCCGCTGCGTTCAAATTTTTATACGTTTTGTATAAAATGTCTTTTTCAATATAGGAACAAGCCTGCAGCTGTTTATATAAAGAAAAACTATATTTAACTTAAAAAACAAACCAGGTAAATCCAATTGAATATTTTCAAAGAAACCTGCTAGAAATACTGGAAAGAAATTCAATCCGTGCATTGAGGTGGGACAGAATCTATCGCTAAATAAGGGAGTTGATCGTCGAATGCTTTTAAGAGATGAGATCGCCACCTCGCCGTAACACGCCTCGCTAGACAAAGGGCAGGCCACTCGTTTTATTACGTACTTATAAATTGTTAGCGCGTTAATTTGTTTTAGTAATTGAAATTAAATTTTTGTTTAATTATAAAGGGATTTTGAATGTTTATTAAATAAATGGTGACTATTTTGTGAAATGATTAAATTTTAGATTTGATTTTCAAGAATTTAGAAAGGAGTGCCTTGACACTAGAACTTAAAAAGGAGTTTTAGTATTCTTCAATTTTTTTATTAAATCAATGTATTATATGCTGTATTTTATTAAAATATATCTTATTACATCACGTGTATTGGTATGATAGAGAGAACCTAAAGGGTTTTAATATTTTTAACACGTTAATCAAACACTTTTAGGACATGAAAAATATATTATTACTAGCGTATAAGAAGGGTTAGACGTAGTTTTACCTATGGCATAGTGATCTTAGTCATTGGAAGCTTAGCAAGTGGCGGGTTTAAGTCCTGCTTCGTTATTTTTTTAAATATAGTGACTTGTCAATCCGATCTTTAATTTGTATAAATAAAAACTAATAATTTCCAACCAAATCTTGCTATTAAAAATAATTTTATTAGAAAAGCTTCTTTGAGAGGGACTCGAACCTGTGTCCTCCGCATAGAGAGAAGTAAATCTTAAGATATCTCAACTGCTGTGAAATTATAATGTGTCTGAACTGTCAAGATGTTATGATAACGTGCTCTACTTGTTCTGAAAGTCATAGCTTTAGAGTTTGATTCTCGGAGCTAGTGTTATTGAAGGTAATTTATTTCAAAGTTAGTGGTAATACTAGAAGTTAATATACAGAATATTAGTAACAAAAATAATTATATTGTTCAAAAAAAAGTCTAATATATTTAGTTATTTTATTAACCTCATGGCTTGTTTAGCCTAATTCATACTTATATTATATATGCGAAAGTCTGTGTGTTTGTCTGTCACGCTTTCACGGCTAATCTACTAGTCCGATTTATGTAAAATTTAGACTGAAAGTAGTAAAAGTTACTGGGTCTAACAAAGGCTAATTATTTTTTTAAAAATCTACCTTAAAAGGGTTGAAATAGGGGATAAAAATTTATATGAATAATCTAAACCGCTTGACCAGTTGTAATGAGTTTTAGCAAAACTATAGTTGATAATCTTAAACAGTCAGTGGTTGATTGACATTCCGTTGTAAACGTTTCTCTTTCCAGAAGTATAACGTGTTGTATCGTCGAACTAAACACTGCGCCTTGTCTTTTTTCAGCTTAGCGGGATAGTTAGAGGGGACCGAGTGTGTGTCAAATGGCGGAACTCAATGCCTCGCAATATTTTAGACATTAGAGTGAAGAAAGGCAAAATTTAAATATAATCATTCCCCTGAATGGGAATAGAACCAACAACCAACTGTCTTGTCTGTTTTTTTATGAACATATTATTTTGTTAATATTTAAAAATACAGGCACCACTGATTGTACGAAGTCACGTCTGGTTCGTCATGTTGTTGACATCAGAGCGAAGAAATGAAAATTTTTAATATAATAATTCCTCTAAATGGGAATAGAACCAACAACCAACGCGTTATAGTCAGAGATTGACCCACTGCGCCATAACAGCCTTCTTTATCTGAGCGGAAAAACGAAATGCGATGAAACTCAACGCTGTATCTAAGCATAACATTTTTTAATTATCTGCAATTGATTTTTTAGACGAAATTGTAATTTTAAGTTATGTTTACGAGTCTACACTTTACTTACAAATAGGGTTAGGTATATCTTAAGAATTACTACAGCGATCTAGCACTTTAGTTTTAAATTAAATAAACAATTGCCTCACTTATACGCGTTTATCTTAACTAAATACACTCGTTAGTTCGCAGTTAAATAAATTTATTTTCGTTAAACAATGTTTGCGCGTTTTTCTTCCGTTAATTGAAGAACAATGCAATTAGAGGGAGTGCTATAACATAAATATTTGTCTTGTCTGTAATCAGGGCTTGAGTGCTTGCTGTATCCGATAGGTATAAGTAGCAGTCATGTAAATAGATGTACAATTAATTTATATGAATCAAATTCCCACACACAATTAGTGTTAAATGGCTGACTTCGATAGTATATATTGCATTTTATAAATATTTTTAAAAAATGTATAAAAATGTGTCAAGGGGCCAGTCGATGCGCAGTGGCACAAGCGTGTGACTGTAAACGACTTGTTATGGGTTCGATTCCTACTCGAGGAGTGGAAATATTTAATATTTCCATTTCCTTCGCTCTGGTATCGAGGCAAAGCGCGGCGTTAAGTTCCGCCATTTGAAACAATGCCTTTGAATTCGGCGGAAAGTGGGAAATGGAGTGTCTTAACACTATGTATTACTTATCCCTCATAATAACCAAAAAAACTGTATCATACAAATCGCACCTATGCAAAGCGCATAGTTTAAAGACTATAGCATTTGGACGGGGCTCGAGCCGCTGGTTCGCTGATTTCAAATTGTTATACGTTTTCGAAGGATGTTTTACAATTTCCTAAATTTCCCAATTTTAAAATGCAATACAATATATTCAATTTTGTTGTCAAATAACTATTTTCGATATAAATGGAGTCATTTTCGTTGTCTTTTTTCACGCTGTATCCCGCACACAGCAGGGTAGGCAGAAGGAACCTAGTGTTAAGACACTCCGTCCCCACTTTCCGTTTAGCTTTCTGTATAGCAAGGTGGTTCCTAGTAAGAGAGAATTATTAGTCTCTTGTAACATCGTTCTTGACTTACGCCCGTAATCATTACGTGCATCCAAAATTGCGTGTTGAACAACGGAACTAACCGCCACGCTTTGTTTTATCACCAGAGCAAAGAAATGATAGAAATATATTTTATGAAAATATATTTTACTTCCACAAATGGAAATCGACACCGAAACAGTCAGATGCTGCCATTCACTAATCCGGCAGACCTCAACGCCGCGCTTTACCTTGTTCGCGAGCGTCTCAAATGTCTTCAAATAGAGGCCCGCTCGCGGCATCGCCGCGTCATCTTCGTGGCTGTTTCGGTATATTGCAACCCTCGGTGGTGGATTTTTGAAAAATAAAGTAGCTTATTTTTAACCTCGGATTATTAACTACATATATACCGAAATTCATTATAATCGGTCAAGCGGTGTAGATTTTTCATATAAACTTTCATCCCCTATTTTTCCCTTCCCATCCCTTATTTCTTATTTCATTCTAAATTTCATCCAAATCGGACCAGTGGATTAGCCGTGAAAGCGTGACAGACAAACACACAGACATTCGCATTTATAAGTATGGATTATTCACTCTAAAAAAATATTTTTTATTTATAATTTTTTTAATTAAAAAACGTAAATAATTTGAAAATATATCGTGTTCCGGGAAATTCGCTTTCAATTGAATTCGTTAATACACCAACCGTTTTCACATTTGCTCCTGTTTTTCATATAAACAATACCTGTGATTCTTCCAACGTATTTTTTATAATTTAATATTGTTTCTGAGGGAAAATTGTAAATTTATTGAAATAGTCTTATTTATTTTTCATATTTTTAATGGGAAAATGTCTGTTTTTTGATGAACATATTATTTTGTTAATATTTAAAAATACTCGCACTAGTGGTTTTACGAAGTAATATCACGTCTGGTTTGTCATTTTGTTCTTCATTTTGAACTATTTAATGTAGTTCATAGTTCTGTTGATTTATTTCCCCACTCCTATCTCACTAGAAGCTAACTAGAAAAAGAAATTGTAATGAGCATCTAAGCCAGTCGTGGCGCAGTGGCACGAACGTGTGACTGTAAACGACTGGTTGTGGGTTCGATTCCCACTCGAGGAGTGGAAATATTTAATATTTCCATTGCCTTCGCTTTGGTATCAGTGGTAAAGCGCGGCGTTTCCGCCACTTAATAAGCAATGCCTCCGAATTCGGCGGAAAGTAGGGAACAGAGTGTCTTAACACTAGGTTCCCTCTGCCTACGCTGCTGTGTGCGGGATACAGTATGAAGCTAAAAAAAAGAAATCTAAGAATAATTCAATTCACATTTGAGGGAACAATTACATTCCAATCATTTTCATTTCCCATAGCAAAGCAAAATACGGCGTTGACTACCGCCTCTCAATGTGCAATGTCTTGTATTCAAACGAAAAATGGACAATAAATTATTTTGAAATTTAGTTCTCACTGTCTCTTTACTAAGCGAGAAAAAGCGTGAAGCTGAAAAAAAAAACCAAATTATTTCTAAAACTAATATAAACCAATAAAAAAAATCAATAGCAAGCTATTTTATCACGAGCAACGACAGGAAGCCAAAGGAAAAAGGTTAGAAGGCTGTCAGTCAACATGTTCATAAATCTATGTCTACGATACACCAATGGAATTGACCGCAATAGAGCGTGCTACCTGCTTTTTGTTATAATTCATTTATAACTTTTCTGTAAAAGATGTTTACATACATAATTATATTGAAACTATCATGGGGTAGTGTGACTGTAAAGGTGGTTATGGGTTCGATTCTCACGAGCAGTTATTGTGTTTGAATTATTTTGATTTTTCTACTGTGGTGAGACTATGTGAGATGTTGAGTTCTCATTGGACTACTGTTATATTTGGGAAAAAGCTATACGTTTTTTCCCGCATAGCGGGGCAGTCAGAGAGGACCTAGTGTCTAGACACTCCGTCCACTACTTTATGTAAATATAATGTAAATTAATATGAAGTATCGAAGCTTCATTTGGTCAATCGTGGCCCAGTGGCACAAGCGTGTGACTGTAAACGACTGGTTGTGGGTTCGATTCCCACTTGAGGAGTGGAAATATTTAATATTTCAATTTTCTGCGCTCTGGTGCCGAGGTAAAGCGCGGCGTTAAGTTCCGCCACTTAACACGCAATGCCTCCGAATTCGGCGGACAGTGGGGAACGGAGTGTCTTAATACTATGTTCCCTCTGCTTAACCTGTGCGGGATACAGCGTGAAGCTAAAAAAAAATATATAATTTAAAGTACTCTTTTCCGTACTTATCTTATAATCTTTTTTTGTTTTTTATTACACTACTGGTATGATACTATTAGAATTATTTAGAATAAGTGTTTTTTTATGTACTTTCCATTTTTATTTATTTCTGAGTTTGCAAATATATTAATTATAGGAATTTTAAAGAAAAATGTACCTTATTAATTCGGATATTGAAAAAATGTATGTTTTCAATATTTAACTTAACTCAGGCCAATAATATAAATAATATACTGCGCGAATTAAAAAACACCTGTATTTCTTTATTTTTGTCACTATTCAAATTTTTTTTCTGCATATTTTGTATTTTTTATTTTCACACTTTATCAGCAGGCAGAGAGAAACCAGTATCGTCAAAATTTGAATCTTTGCACGTGAAGTGGCGGAATTCAAGGAGATATTTTGTTTTACCAAAGCAAGAAAATAAATCACATGATTTATTAAATATTTAAATTATATTCGTTTTTCCACACTGGCTTACTCAACGAGACGTTGGCCTCGAATTCTGGCGAACAGTTGAGAACGGAGTGTTGTGACACTAAGTTCTCTCTAACTACCCTGATATGCAGGATAAACTGTAAAGTTATTACAAAAACCATTATTGCCCGAGTAAGAATCGAACCCATAATCATCTTATTTACAATGGGGAGTTATTTCACTGAGCCATGATGGCTTTCATCATGTTAAATAAGTATAATTGGTATTAAAAGATTAAAAACTACAATAACTTCCGTGGTGTAAATTTTCATTCCGCGTACAATTTACATTTCAATTTCACGAAGTTGCAACTTTTGACTTGTTACATTACGAGTTGGATGAAATAATTTTGTAAGTATTAAATATTGAAGTGTATTTAAATATTTAATTTTAATTATTGTAATAATTACTTTACGAATAATTGTTTTATTTTGCGAAGATTGTATGTATAAATTTTACTTGATAATCTTTATTAGGCCATTATTAGGCGTTAGGCTTAAGGCATCATAAACGCGATTGGTAGTGGATGCGATTTCTACTCGGGGATATAATAATATTTAAATTATTTTTATTTCTCTGCTTTGAAGACTAACAAAAGTCGCAGCGTTGAGTTCCGCCACTTAACTAACTACACAAACGCTGACACGATGAATAACACTATCAACAAGTGCAGGACGGAGTGTCTTAACACTCCCTCTGACTACGTAGCTAATCGACTAAAAACGTGAAATTGCTTTTGCTTTTATTAGGCAATTTAAAAAGCACAACTATTAATAATGTATTTATGCTGTTTTTCAAAAGAACAACTCAGCCATATATTATTTTCATGCAAATTTAAATATTGAAGTGGCGCACATTGTGCAAGCTCTCAAGACCACTTTTTCCGGCTTAGTTGAGTATCATCGTAGTTTTATCTATTTATTTGTTTTGTTATTTCAACATAGGGGCTAGTCGTTGCGCAGTGGTACAAAGGTATGACTGTAAACGATTGGATGTGGGTTCGATTCTTACTCGAGGAGTGGAAATGTTTAATATTCCCATTTTATTCGCTCTGGTGTAGAGGCAAAGCGCGGCGTTAAGTTCCGCCACTTAACACGCAATGCCTCCGAATTCGGCGGAAAGTGGGGGACGGAGATGCAGCGTGAAGCTAAGACACTCCTTTCTCCACTTTCTGCCCTAATTGAATTTTCATTTGGGAAATTGATTGTATTTAAATTGTTCATATTTTTCCTCTCTGGTGACTAAATACACACGGCGTTAAGTTCCGCCACATACAATACAATGCTTTTGCTTCGAGCAGAAACTAGCGGACGGAGTGTTTTAAAACTAAGTTCACTCTGTCCACCTTGCTGTGCGGAAAATGCAACTGAAAGTGACACTAAAATAAAAATAAATAAAAAAGTCCTTACAAGAAATCAAATACCGTAGAGTAGAGTAATTATTTGTTTCCAAGTATTGCAAACTGGACTTGTTGAGTGAATAGACCCTACAAGATTTGTTGAGAAAATTATTTCCTTTTAAGAATTTATACTGTGCATGGTTGGTTAGTACAAATTATACAATAATAGTTTTTTTGCTACCACTTTTAAAAAGGTAGACTGAGTTAAGAATTTTTTTATTTCCGCCCAATTTCGTGACATTATATGTGTATTGATGAAACTCAATGCCTCACTTTGTCTTTGCGCCTTTTTCAAAGTCAAAGTCAAATAATTTTATTCAAAATAAGAAGTTACATGCTTCATTTCTTGAACGTCAAACAATTGACCACCGGTTCACTAGAGTTAATGCCTCAGACCTGAGAAGAACCGGCGCAAGAAACTCAGTGGGATACATTTTTTTAACTTTTTTTTAAGAGAGATTTTAGTATCAAAATCAACGAGAGATTTTAGTATCAATCTACAACTGATTACGTCTGTAGAGTGGCGGAACTTAACGACGCTTTTAATTGACAAATTGGGGGAAGAGAATAATTTAGCCGTATAACGTTAATGTGGTTAACCACATAATAATATTATTAATAAAGATCCACTAGGTCATTTTCAAAGAATTTTATAACTAGAAAAATATATTTTTGGAACACAAAAAAAAATTGAACACAGTGGGATTCGAATCCGCGCCTTTTAAATGCCTCTCGAACAAGCCTCTTGTACGATTTCCTAGAGACGCGGGTTCTTATGCGGGTTCTGGAATGTACTGCATCACATTTTTATACGTTATTTAAAAAAATGACAATTTTCTGAGTTTATAAGTAACTCTTTATAATGATAAGAATATTTATGGCTCAAAGATATCAATGGTTTTAATTAAAAAGAAAAGATTTTAAATAATATAGATATTATAGTAACTAATCAGCCGTATCTAATTCTTACCATATTATATAACAACCACTTTGACGTTTACAATCAGGGGGAAACGAATGGTGCGATAATGTCGTTATTTAGTTCAATTTACGGAATTAGCTTGATAAATATGTATATCGAAATTTATGTTTCAGTATATTATTATGGTGATTATATTAATAAGAAACTGCATCGCCTACTAGAATCTAGTGCCAGAACACTCCGTTGTCCACGTTCCTTTTGAATTGATTTGATTAGCGGAATTCAACATCGTGCCTGGTCAAGATCAGATTTTCCACCGATTTCATTCTATAGTGAAGAACAGTATTTTGATATTAGGGTCTCTTTGCCTATTGAGAACCTAACTATTTGGAAAAAAGCTTCAAGGTAAAAGAAAGAAAAGGAAATCATAATAACACTTTGTTAATTGTTCAAAATATTTTTAATAATTTCAATCTGGTTTAACAACTAGGACAAATTATTAATAGTTACAAATATAACAACATTTAAATTAGAATTACCCAAAATAATGAGAAATGTAAAGAAATTACGGCCACGTTGCACGCCGGCCTGAGAACTATGTCGGAAGGATTTGCCTTGATATGTCTGTCCTGGAGAGTCTGGAGCAAGACCCCCAGGACGCCCAAGAAAGCGATGGCTGGACACCGTGAAGGAGGATATGAGAGCCAATGGACTTACCACCGGGGGTGCCAAAGACCATGCAAAGTGGAGGAGGTTAAGCAGGATGGCAGACCCTGGCTAAAGCCGGGGTAGCGCCAGGAAGAAGAAGAAGTAAAGAAATTACTGCGAGATGGAGTTCCGCAACTCAACATGAAATGACTTGAATTCTGGTTCAAAAGTGGATAACGTTTCATCATTACTCTCAGCACTATGCTATGCGGGGAAAAGCGTGATACTAAAGAAGACTTATGAAAAAAATAACTTAATAAGCATTTCAATTTAGTTTAGCATCTAAGACAAAAAAATTAAAGATATAATAATAAAATAAAATTTCCTTAAAACTCTAGAATCTATACAAATTACCGTAACTAACCAAAATAGTCTTATGACAAATATCGCGAAATATCATCACCTTTACCTTTACAATCAGGGGGAAACGAACATAGGTGGCGTAATGCCATTATTTAGTGCAATTTGCAGAATTATCTTGAAACATATACTATTAGTAAACCTACCTACCTAAATAGTACCTATTAGTAAAAGTACGATAAAACTCAGAGTTGACTTCCGCATTCCACACGTGATGTCTCAATTTCTGGCCCGAAAGTGAAGAATGAACCTGCGATGCCGAAAACACTGTAAAATTAAAGAAGAATTATTAAAATTACTCTATTAATCATTTCCATTTGGTTTAAGAACTCAGACAAATGAGGGGAATAATAATATTTAAAATAGAATTCCCTAAAATCCTGGAAGCTAAACAAATTACCGCAACTAACGAAAATAGTCTTGTGACAATAATCGCGAAATATCATCACCTAGGCCTTTACAATCGGGGGGAAACGAACATCGGTGGCGTAATGTCATTATTTAGTTCAATTTAAAGAATTAGCTTGATAAATATGTAAGTTGTAGTAAGACAAAGCGTAGGGTTGACTTCCGCATCTTCACACACAATGTCTCGTTTTCAAGCCAGAAACGAGGGAAGGAAGGAAGTATGTTGATACAAGATTTTCTCTGACAATCTATCTAGCTGTATGGGAAATGAAGAAGAATTATTCAAAATATTTTAATAAATGTTTCAACTCGGTTTACTAATAAGGCAAATTAAGGATAAGTCCTAAGAATTTTTGAAATATAAATTCCCAAAACCCTGGAATCTAAACAAATTACCGCAACTAACGAAAATAGTCTTGTGACAATAATCGCGAAATATCATCACCTTGGCCTTTACAATCAGGGGGAAACGAACATCGGTGGCGTAATGTCATTATTTAGTTCAATTTAAAGAATTAGCTTGATAAATATGTAAGTTGTAGTAAGACAAAGCGTAGGGTTGACTTACGCATCTTCACACACAATGTTTCGTTTTCAAGCCAGAAAAGAGGGAAGGAAGGAAGTATGTTGATACAAGATTTTCTCTGACAATCTATCTAGCTGTATGGGAAATGAAGAAGAATTATTCAAAATATTTTAATAAATGTTTCAACTCGGTTTACCAATAAGGCAAATTAAGGATAAGTCTAAGAATGTTTGAAATATAAATTCCCAAAACCCTGGAATCTAAATAAATTACCGCAACTAACGAATATAGTCTTGTGACAATAATCGCGAAATATCATCACCTTGGCCTTTACAGTCAGGGGGAAACGAACATCGGTGGCGTAATGTCATTATTTAGTTCAATTTGCAGAATTAGCTTGATAAATATATTTAAATTAGTGTTTTCGTATACACATGCGCGCGCCGTAGTCTCTACGCCCGTTGCTAGCTCAGTAATACATTCCCCTTGGACAAGGGTAGACGTTAGTACCATTTCTCTATAGGGAGAATCGCGGTATTTTACGAACTAAACCAGTGACAGTTCGAAAGGAAGTGCTTTTTTAGTGTAGTGCTGTGTTAAGTGACTGTGTTATAAGGTAAGATATATGAAGAAAACGTTATTTTAATCTATTTATAATAGAAATATTGTTATTTTTGTCATTTTTTTTGGATAAAATGTCATTTTCTGATGTATTTTCTTAGGTTTTTCACATAAAATATTAAAAAATATTCTAAAAATCAGTAATATTATTAAGAATAAGCAAAAATATCTTTATTAAGTAAAGAAAATTAAATAAATTAAGAATAATTTCTACTATCTTCTGATAGTAAACGTCTAGGTTATAATTGATATATTTTATGACTGAATGGCTAATAAGGGCAAGCAAAACAACTCTATTATCGATAGGGAAAACGGTCTCGTAATGTATACAACAATTTGAATTATATATTAGCTTCATACAAGATTCTCCAGATCGTTTAATACAGTCGTAAAATCAGATAGCTTTTTATTGTACTCGTATGCTTTTCGTTTGAAGATAACAAAGTCATGTTTTTTAAATTTTCTCAATCATTTAATGTTACGCTATTGACTGATATATCAGTATGTTTTTGTTTTGAAGTTGCATTATATCTGGTATATATTTGTAATAATTTTATACATATTTTTGATTTTCTAAAAAGAAAAGAGATAAAAAAAGAAAAGAAAAGGGAAGCTTTTTTCTGAATTTTGATTTTTTCCTCAATTTACTATCTTCACGTTTTTTCTGTATAACATGGGAGTTCGACAGTTAAGTGTCAAAATACTCCGTTTTCCCCTTTCCATTCGCAACCGAGATATTGACTGTTGAGTGGTGGAACATAACGCCGCGAGATATACTTTACTTATTAACTGAAATTTAATTTATTTTTAATTACTAAGTACATTATTATTTTTGATATTATTATACAATCAATATTTTTAAACATCTTTAAAGTGTTTTTCCACACTGAGGAAAATTGAAAAAGATATTTTGAAAAGGTATAAAAATTTAAACGCAGCGGGATTCGAATCCGTGCCTCCTGAATACCGTTCGCTTGGACGTGGGTTCGAATCCCGCTGCGTTCAAAATATTTATACGTTTTCTAAATGTCTTTTTAATAAGTATTTATCCACCAATTAACAGTTTACACTTAATTTAGAATAAAGCACACTCTATGCCAGTTTAATTAAAACTACACACTAATACAAATATATTGTATTTGTTTTCAATTCTGTTTTTGAAATCAAAGCTGTACTTAGTAAAGTTATCTCATCAAATATTTATTATGGAAAATGTACAATTATACATTGTTAGTATATTTTTGGAAAAAACATATTGTTTTCCTTGAAATAATTATAAATTTCCAGAAAATTCCTAAATCAGTAAAATATATTTTTAATAATAGCTAATTTAATCTAAAAGAGCCAGTCGTGGCGTGTGACTGTAAACGACTGGTTGTGGATTCGATTCCCACTCGAGGAGTGGAAATATTTAATATTTTCATTTCCTTCGCTCTGGTATCAGAGGCAAAGCGCGGTGTTAAGTTCCGCCACTTAACACGCAATGCTTCCGAATTCAGTGGAAAGTGTGGAACAGAGTGTCGTAACACTAGGTTCCGTGAAGCTACAAAAAGATCTAAGATTTTCTAATACTCATTAGATTTATGAAATCTTTTAACTGACAGTTAATTTACACTCTGTTGTTTACTGTTCAATTAATTGAATAACAAGTAATACAATTATTATGATACAGATTCAATCGCTTTCAGATTAATTCTGATTGAATTTTGTTATTATATTATATTCTAGACAAGTGTATAGCAAATAAGTATTTACTGAATACACAAATATATAATGTTCTTGGATTAGTTAGTTCTTTCTTATATCAATACGTGAAGTTAGTTATATCTATACGTGAAGAAAAATCATTGGACTAACTTATTTAAGTTTATATGCAGAAGTGTAGAAAAACAATATCTTTTATTTTAATATATTTAACATATATTAGCAGCGCTTCGTTACGTGAACTACACAACAGTTTCGTCATATTGCAACCCTCGAGGGTGGATTTTTTTAAAATAAAGTAGCCTATGTTTAACTTTTGATTATCAATTATATTTATGCCAAATAAAATTTTTATATAACCTTGTATCCCCTATTTCAACCCTTTATAATATTCTAAATTTCATACAAATCAGACCAGTAGGTTAGCCGTGAAAGCGTGACAGACAAACAGACATTTTGAATGTATATTATAAGTATGGATATACTCGTATTTTTGTACAAAGTGGCTTGAACGTTGCTAAGGTAACGCGTAAATGCGTCAATGGGGACACTAGTGTAGAAAAATCATTATGTTATAATATCACGAGATAAAAAAGTTATAAAAATACACATTTTATTGACTATTTTCTCAAATAATAAGCTGAAATTGCTTTATTATTTCCTAGAAATTTTGATGGTCCTTCAAATATTTTAAATCAATTTTCCTTAAGGTGCTCTGGAATAATAAAAAGGGTAAATAAAGTATTGTATAACAATCATTATTAAATTCAATTCAAGAAATGCTGTATACTTCCAAAAATTAGTGATATTAATTGCTTTAATTTATTACACACATCCATTACAATTTGTGAGAATGGGCAATTTTTTTTTAAATATATCTAGTTTTCGACTCTTCAATTGGAATTTATTTTCCTCGTCAATTTAGTGTCAAGACACTCTGTTCTTCTATTTCCGCCCAAATACAAAATATTGCGCGTTAAGTGGTGAAACTCAGCGCTTTGTCTTACTATAGCAAAAAAAAATTAAATTAGTTTAAATATAAGCATTCCATTCAGTACAATTCATCCAAGTAGCATCCCAAACCGTCTCGGATTTCCAATTAGTTCAAAAAATAAAAGAACCGTACTAAAATATGTATATATTTTTTTATAGCTTCACGCTGTATCCGGCACACAGCAGGGTAGGCAGAGGGAATCTAGTGTTAAGACACTTTACCTCGACACCAGAGCGAAGAAAATCGAAATATAATATAATTTCCTCGAGTGGAAATCGAGCCCACAACCAGTCGTTTACAGTCCCACGCTTGTGCCGCTGGGACACGACTGGCCACTAAAATATTAAAATTTAATATTAAAACGCAAGTAGTGTGTACCATTTCTACAATGGCACCCACAATTAATCCTTACCATATGAGTCTCAGATAAAAGCTCGTAGTCTTAGATGAGTGATTTTAGTGAATCTACGTAGAACCCGGCCAGCTGGTGCTTGCGTCGTAACATATATCGTAGGAGGCACCTATTTGGCTACAGGACGTGAACATGTACATACATGTTATAATATGAACGCTGAAATTATATGGAAATAACTTTATGTTAGGGACCAGTCGTGGCGCAGTGGCTCAAACATGTGACTGTAAACGACTGGTTGTGGGTAAACGATTCCCACTCGAGGAGTGAATATACTTAATATTTTCATTTTCTTCATTCTGGTGTCGAGGCATAAATGCGGCGTTAATGTCCACCACTTAATACGCAATGTCTCCAAATTCGATGGAAAATGGGGAACGGAGTGTCTTAACACTAGGTTCCCTCCGCCTACCCTGCTGTGTGGGATACAGAGCGAAGCTAAAAAAAAAACAAAAAAGAATATTTATTATGAATATAGTGAAATAATAAGTCGGGCAAATTAAGAAGGTTTAAAAATCTATGTGTTAATACGTGAAGAAAAACATTTCCATCGTATTCTTCACATTTTTTTAAGTATTATTAGTATACTTAATTAATTCGAAATATATTATTAGTATACGTTAAAAAATTTGAACGTAACGTTATTTGAACCGGTGTCTCTTGTACGTGTGGCTTAGCGGACAGTGCGCTTACATTAGACTCAAAAGGTAGGTGTTCCAATTTTTATTTTCTAAAAGTTTTTTCCAGTCCTTTCGAATAAAAATCGTACGGAAGGATAATCATAAAATTTGGCATAAAGTAAGTTTATATACCTAAAGAAAAAGTATGCGTATGCATAAAATTCTGCTTTGTTTATATGGAGTAAGTATATATGAAAAAATACATGTGAGATAAGGCCAGTCGTGGCACAGGGGTATTTAATTTGATAGTAAACGCGACTGGCTGTGGGTTCGATTCCCACTCGAGGAATGAAAATATTTAATATTTCCATTTTCTTCGCTCGGGTATCGAGGCAAAGCGCGCCGTTAAGTTTGGCCATATAACACACATAGCCTCCAGAATTCGGTGGAAAAAAATATGAGAAGAAATACTTACCAATATTTTTCATAATATTAATACTTTACAAAAATATCAATAGCATAAAATCTATATTATACACTCTAAGTACTATGTCAATAATATGTTTTATATACATTCATATAAACTGTATTTGTTCATTAATATAATATAATTCGGCGGAAAGTGGGGAACGGAGTGTCTTAACACTAGGTTCCCTCTGCCTACCCTGCTGTGTGCGGGATATAGCGTGAAGCTATTTAATAAATCTTATTTTTTTTAACGTATTAATTTTTACCAATATGGGGTCATATCACTTTATTCTACTCCAATTGCTGAGTTTTACGAGCGGGAATTGAACCCGTACCTAACGTCTCAAATATCTTAAATTTAATACCATTCTATTACTTTCACAGATGAAACAGCGTGTGGATTTGATTACATTAACTACTGCACAGTAGTAGTAGTAAAAGTAGTAGTAAAAGTAATTTTCTGTATGAAGTTCATATTATTTCAGTCTGTAAATGAGATGTGCGAAAGCTCTTTGTTATTCTTCTTAAGCTACTTTGCTTTGTTTTAAAACACAAAAAGTTTTGATTCGATTATATTATTAGGGTTATAAATTGTTGTAAACTTCAAGTTTGTTATTTTTTATATTAAATTGGTTTTTATTTTTTGTATATTTACTGAAATCGTAAAATGGGACGAAAGAATGATGGAATGTTGCAGCAGTTGACTGTATATACGATGGTTGTCGGGTCGATTCTTATCACAAAGTTTAGGATTTTTTTTTAGCTTCGCCCTGTATCCCGCTCACAGCAGGGTAGGCAGAGGGAACCTAGTGTTAAGATACTCTGTTCTCCAATTTCCGCTGCATTCGGAGGTATTGCGTATTAAGTGGCGGAACTTAACGCCGTGCTATGCCTCGACATGTATGCGACATCGCCGTGCTATGCGAACAAATGGAAATATTAAATATTTCCGACTGTGCCCAATTAAAGGATTCGGACCGATATATGAGGATATAGTGTCTTGACATTAAGTAATGTGCTATGCCAGATAAAGAGTTAAGTTCATAAATTTCTATACTATTAAACCAGTCTAATTTTACATGTAGTTTAATGACATTTTCCTCAAAATAGACACTCCGTTCTGTATTTTCCGCCGAATCCAAAAGCATTGCGTGTTGAGTGGCGAAGTTTAACTTCGTGTTTTGTCTGGTCAATATGAGGTGAAATTAGAATTAATTGTATTGTATTGACAACTTTGTACTGCCTCTCGATATAAATGATTCTTTTATGAAAGTAAGTTGATTTTATATAATTTTTAAATTAAAAGCACAAATTTTTACGAGCTCTTTATTTCTAAAACAATAACTGAAGCATAATTTCTAGACGAATAACTCGTTTAATGTACATTTTTTTATATCCAGTCAACTATATCATATTTAATATTTTTATTTTTTTCACCCTGAGATCGAGGCAAAGCGCGGCGTTATGTTACACCACCTGATACGCAATGCCTCCTAACTCCTATTTCCGAAAATGGGGAACAGAGTGTCTTAACACTGGGTTCCCCCTGCCTACCCTGCTGTGTGCAAGATACAACCAACAGTGAAGCAGTCAACTTATATACTCGAGGCCAAGCTGGCGCAAAGACAACTTATGACTGTAATCGCGACAATCGTGTGTTCCATTTTCGTCCAGGGGAACGATTATATTTAAATTATTTTACTAATTCACCGGAGAACGGAGAACGGAGATGGAGAACGGAGTATCTTGACATAAGATTCTTCTAGACACTTCTCTCTGACTACCCTTTTATAAAAATGCGTGAAACTTAAAAGCACTATAAATAATTAAAGATAGTATGTATTCATTCGTATTCACTTTGCGAAACGTCGAATATTAAAAGCAAAAAAATATATAAAATTATATACATAGATACCGGAGTTTTTATTTTATTCAATTCTTTACAAGAACCCACGGTTTTGGTTTTTTAATTATGCCCTGTACTACGAGTAAATTTCAATGACGATGCTTTTACACGAGCCCATAGTAAATTCTTTTTACTGAAACTTCGGTCTGAATTTTATAGTTCTAAAACTGAAAAGGGCTTTAAGAGGCGACCAAGCTAGATTGTTAGCGGTAATGTTTATTTGTAGAATATTTGAAATATGATGAGCATTTTTTTTT
Source organism: Dryas iulia moderata (assembly GCA_019049465.1). Taxonomy (NCBI): domain Eukaryota; kingdom Metazoa; phylum Arthropoda; class Insecta; order Lepidoptera; family Nymphalidae; genus Dryas; species Dryas iulia. The sequence goes on from CM032425.1 coordinate 13,647,114, forward strand.
CTTAGTTTTTTTTATATGTATGTATGTAAAATTGACGAAGATTTATATGTATAATTGTTGTCATACGAAGCCGTCATGGCGAAGTTGAATAAGGTGTGTACACGTGACGGTTATAGGTTCGATTCCGAATTGGGAGAGTAATTATGTATTATTTTCCTTTCTCCATTATAGTATCGTGTGGTGTAACGTAAGTAACTTAACACTTCCTTCTAGGAAGTGTTAAATTCCGCCACTTAATAAACAATGTCTCGATTTCATGTACAAAATAAAGGACAGAGTGTCTTGAGATGTCATTAGCGTGAAGGTGTTGAAGAATATAAATGTTTATTGACTGAAACTTTTTATGACTATCTAAAGAAGGCAGCCTCATTCGAGTAAGGTAATTCGAGTAAGGTAATTAGAGAAAAAGTTGTTTCAAGATAATTCGTTTCTACTTTCTGTCCGAAATCGCAATATCGCTTTGTGTTGTTCAAATGTCAAGCATTGTCTCACCACAACCAGAAAATAAAATTATTTTTTAATATACCCATTCCTCACATAGAACTCACAACCGGTCGTGCTTACAGTCAGATGCTGTCCCACTGTGCCTACTGTGTTAACTTATCTTATACGTAATCCATATTTATATTATAAATGCGAATGTCTTTCTGTTTGTTTGTCACGTTTTCAATCCTAATCTCCCGGTCCAATTTGGATGCAATTTACAATGAAAATAGTAAAAAGTCTAGCGTCAAACATAAGGGATGAAAGCTTATATGAAAAATCTAAACCGCTTGACCGACTTTTTATTTAGAATTATGGCTACTTTATTGATGAAAAATCGTCCCATTAGGGGTTGCAATATAACGAAACAATAGCTCAGTTCACGCGGCGAAACCGCGAGCGTGCAGCTAGTTGTTTCATAAAACGGAGAAAAATACTATTTTTCATATATGCGAATTTTCCCTCAAACAAGATTTGAACCTAAAACTATCAAGCCCAACCAGTCATGTCTGCACATTAATAACCCACATCATCGCATCATTAAAAATTAATTACACAAGCGAAAATTTATTATAAAATACAAACAATTACAATTTAAAATGAATGATTTAGTGTATTACGAACAAAAGATTTTAAAGCGGATATCAAGTTTAATCTTTATTCCATTATCGGTCATAAATAACTCGTTAAGGCCTGTTGGGGCCTTTGAAAAATTTCAATAAACATTGGTGAATAAAAATAATTGATGTTAAACAAAGAATGGCTACACAGAGAATTATCGTCGGTATAAATTCTTCAAAGGATTATGTGGATGACAACCAGCGAGGCAGCAGGTTTTGTGGGATAACGCGATCGGAACGCTTCTAATCATTGAGAAATGAATATTAAATACTTTAAGATAAGTAATTTTGTTGTGTTGTTGTGGCCAGTCGTGGCCCTGTTGCACGAGTGGGTTCGATTCCCATTCGAGGAGTGGAAATTATATTTCCATTTTCTTCGCTCTGGTGTCGAGGTAAAGCGCGGCGTTAAGTTCCGTCACTTAACACGCAAGCCTCCGAATTCGGCGGAAAGTGGGGAACGGAGTGTCTTAACATTAGGTTCCTTCTGCCTACCCTGCTGTGTGCGGGATACAGCGTGAAGCTTTTTTTAATTTTAATTTAATTTGAATTTTAAGATAAGTAATCTGTAAAAGTAAATATAGTTTTAAATTGTTATTATTTGGAAACGTGATATCTTTAATATCTAGTTGTAGCTCAGTGGGGCAGCTGACTGCGACTGTCTGAGTGCGAACAGAACTGAAGAAAAACTGGGTTGGACCGCCTCTCAGAAAAATGATTATATTTAAATTGTATTATATACATAATTTTCATTTTTACGTTCTTGTAAGACAACTCTTTCCACTATCTGAATGTCTCGAAATCGTACGAAGTGTCTTGATATTAGGTTTTTTCTGACTTCCCAATAGAACATACCTAATAGGGGTACATAATATGTAGGAAAAAGCGTGAAGCCGAAAATATAGTAATAAAAATATATATTTTTAGGAACCGTATAAAAATTATATGTAGCGGAAATCGAACTTACACCTCTTAAAGCCTATCAAGCGCTCAATACATAAAGTCGGCTACGTCGAACTTCTACTATACTTATCACAACTTATTTTACCTATTTTAAAGGCCTTTTAACCCTGCGTGGGTTGCAAGTCCCAGGCACAGCTAAAAGCTCCTCCTGAAGCGCGAAACCATAGAATAAGCTAAGGAGTTCTTTTCTTCTCATTTGGTATAATTTCTTCAAATATTTACTAAAAATATATAAAAATTAAACATACAGGGAATCGTTGAACGTGATACGAATGTACAATATTTTTGGCGTGGGCAAATTCAATGTTTTCACATTAGAGTGTTCTTGATGTGAGTCAAAAATTCCATCTTATTTACTTTTATAACGTTTCAAGGAAAGGGCAAAGGGAAATTTATTTTAAGATGAATATTCTAATTATATTTTGTCGTTTGAGATTAGGGGGCGATTGTTTTTGTATGTGGTTGTAGATTCTTTGAATCCAATCCAATGTTCATTGGTGCCACTAAAGAGTTTATGTTTATAGAAATTAATTAAAGTCTATTTAATGTTTCCTTTTATTTAAAAACATATAGCTTCATGCTGTATCCCGCACACAGCAGGGTAGGCAGAGGGAACTTAGTGTTAAGACACTCCGTTCCCCATTTTCCGCCGAATTTGAAATATTGCGTGTTAAGTGGCGGAAGGTAACGGCGCGCTTTGCCTCGGATACTAGAGCGAAGGATATGGAAATATCTAATATTTCCACTCCTCGAGTGGGAATCGAACCCATAACCAGTCGTTTACAGTCACACGCTTGTGCCACTGGGCCACGGCTGGCCACAATAAAATATATTGGCTGGTTAAAAAGATATTGGACAATCAAATTTTATACAGTAGGTACTTTGTATGTTTCCCTTCAAGCAAGACTTGTATTGATAATCTTTGTAGGCATTAAAATAGCCAATAGTGTTAGCATAGAATTCAACAGCTTTACGTCTTTATCACATGGTAGAATAATCAGGAAGAACCTAATGTTAAGACACTCCATTGTTCATTATCTACCCGAATCTGAGAAATGAAGGTAATTAAAACATAACCAGTCCTCCGAGACGAAATTGAGCCAACAACCAATCTTGGCCAGTCGTGGCGCAAAGGCACAAAGTGTGACTGTAAAACGACTGGTTATGGTTTCGATTCCTACTCGAGGCGTATTTAAAATTTTATTTTTTTGGCTCTGGTGTAAAGGCAAAGCGTGGCGTTAAATTTCGCCACTTAACATGCAATGCTTCCATAATTCGGCGGAAAGTGGAGAATGGAGTCTCTTAACACTAGCTTCCTTCTACCTACCCCGCTGTATGGGGGATACAGCGTGAAGCTAAAAAAGCAACCCTATTTATATTCAGATACTGTCCCACTGTGCTACGATGACTTCTAAAATGTTTATCCCATTGATTAAAAACCACAATTACATGTAAATTCATTTGTCAATTTAGCAGCTCCATAATAATAAAAATTAGCCACCTCATGCTGTAATACAGTAAATATTTTTAATTACAGAATTGTAAAAGGGTTTGTGTTTGTAAAAGAATAATATTTCTCGACTTCCCGTTATTTACATTGCGGTGTCGACAGTCGGTGTATTGTGATACTTAAATCTACCTAAGCTTTTTTAGATGTTTTGTAATATCCATATTTATATTATAAATGTGAAAGTCTGTCTGTTTGTCTGTCTGTTTCACGGCTAATTTACTGGTTCGATTTGGATGAAATTTAGAATTAAAGTAGAAAAACATAGGCTATTTTTGAAAAAAAAATGTTCAATAATCCACCTCTAAAGGATTGAAATAGGGGATGAAAGTTTATATGAAAAATCTAAACCGCTTGACCAATTCTAATTGCACTGCGAGCGGGCCGCTAGTAATTGGATAAATAGGCATTGTTAAAATATTAAATTGTCTCTTATTATAGTTACGGAGGAAAAGGTATACATATATATATATATAGATATATATATATATATATATATATATATATATATATATATATATATATATATATATATATATATATATATATATATATATATATATATATATATATATATATCTATATATATCTATACTATATATATATATATCTACTCTATATATATATATATATATATATATCTATATATATATATATATATATATATTTATTTATTTATTTATATGACATCCCAATAGTCCGGTAATATTGTGTATCATATAAGTGATGTGTACCCAGTTCCAGTTCCGAAACTTGTAATAATTATAGGCACGTATAGCGTTTATAATTTTCCCGGTAACTAATATACATTTAAAGAAAAACTAAAATTGAGTTTGACATTTACAATATCTAAATTTACTAATTTAACAATATAACTTTTTTTTTTTAAGAAAGCAAAAGAATTATTCATATAATAATTATTATATCAAGATAAGTAAAATGGGGTGCGGGTTCAATTTCGGCTGCGTTCAAAATAAACGTTGTTTTAAAAATTGGTTTACAATTTTCTTAGTGTGTGAAAAATCAGCAACAAGTGCTTCTTTGAAATTTATTTATAAATTAAAAATTGGATAGCTTTACCTCAAAAACATAACATTGGGCAATCCTTTTTTACCATATTTATGAAATTATTATAGATTAATTTCAATGAAAAACGTGATGAGTACTTATAACCATACCATTTAGGTATTATGATTACTAAAATACAAAAACATAGAGCGGCGTTAAGTTCTACCACTCAATATGTAATGTCTCAGGTAAATTTCGTGTGGAAAGCTGAGAACAGTGCGATAGTACATATTACCTACTGTTCTCTCTAATTATACTATTATACGCAAAAAGCGTAGACCTGCAAAAAATATATTAAAATAAGTAGAAGTGTTTGATTAAAAAAATATTTTTTAAGTAAAAAGTGGAAAGCTTTACCTTATAAGATTAACAGATAGGCATTCCTTTTTTACCACACTTACAACATTTTTTATAAATTAATTCCAATAAAAAACGTGATAAGTACTACATCCCTAGAATTAACGTATTATGATTTTCAACACAAATTTTAAATTAATAAAAAATTATTTGTGATTTTCTATAAGCAACATGTGTACCAAAATTTCCTATCGAAAAACAAAACAGCTGGAATTTATTAAATAAGATTGATGAATTTATTTTCGATCCCAGGGGCGGTAAACATTTTCTCAACGATTAATCATCTCGTGTCACCTGCCCTAAGTAAGCAATAAGCCTTTATTATTCTAAACAGCTAGCAGATAGGTGGAAAGTTGTCATGTGGTTGTTGACAATTTAGATTTGGGTCCTGACCCCCTAGAGGCGTGTGTGCTAGGTAATTTTGTCCTTTTTCGAAAATGTTGGTGATATATTAGCTTAAACTATTTTAATTATTGCCGTAGAGACGCAATGGTGGTGTTTGACTGTAATTATGATTGGTCGTGGGTTTGATTGCTGCTCAGGGGAATTTTTTAGAAAAAAATTGGTATGGTAAGCTAAAGTGCGGCGTTGAGTTTCGCAAGTTAACATGTATTGTTATTTCAATGATACGGAGTGTCTTGACACTTGAGTTTTTCTGATTACCTTGCCATGAGGAATAATATATTTACTTGTACAATTGTGGGTTTTGGCATAAGTTTCGCGTTTTCTTTGTTTTGGTTCTTATGGAGATTAATTAGATTATGTTAAAATGCTCAAAATTTTGATTTGATCTTATTTTCAATATGTATGTATAACAATACTGGAAATATAACAACTAAATTTACACATTTATTGTTCCACACACTCAAATTTATAATGTAATAAACAATATGCTACAGAGAAACAGTATTTAACTTTAAAGTACAGTTTGTCTGATTCTTACTCTGAATAATTATTGTGAACCTATAATTTATTTTGACTATCATGCTTTGGTAAAATAAATCACTGCATAGAGTTTCGCTATTCAAATCGAAATATCTCCGATTTGATTTTGAAAAGAAGAGAACAGGTCACCTTTACTTTATTTTTTCTATATTCATAACATGGGATACAGGATCCGTAAAAACAACAATTTAAGTAGTACAGAACATAGTGTCTTGACACTAGGCTCTTTGACTAATCTTGCTATGAGGGAAAAAGCATTGAAACTGAAACCAGGGATTGCATTTACAAAGCTAGAGTTACTAATAGAGAAAGTAAAAAAATAGTCCTAATTGACTCGTCAACGCCCAGAAACCGCTGACGATAGAAATATGACTTCAGGAGAGGGTGCTGATTATACAATGAAAGCGTCGTTTAAGAAGCGATTTATTGAAATTCATTTTTTAAAATGAAGTGCTCAAGTTTTATAAAAACTTTTTATGCCTTTCAGCTTCACGATTTATCCCGCTTAACAATATAGTTAGAGGGAACCTAGAGTTAAGGCACTTCCTTCTCCACTCTCCGCCCGAAATTGAGATATTGTGTGCTAATTAGCGGAATTCAACGCTGCTTTTTTGCTTACTTAAGCAGGGGAATGAAAATAATTCAAATAATAGATAGTAAAGCTATTTAAAAAAATCTAATACATCTCAATATTATACGAGAAAACGCCTAGTTAAAACGGCTAGTTAATTTATAAAGACGGTACAGTTATTTAAATAAATCATTCAAAATAAGGATATAACATAGTTTCATAGGGTTTCATTCCCTCACGTTATCGTAATGTCAATATTTAGAATTCCTCACAAGACAAAGTGCGGCGTTTAAGTCCGTCATTCAAAACGTAATGTCTCAAAGTCGGGCGGAAAGTGCAGAACGGAATATCTTGACATTAGATTATTCCTAACTTTAGAAAAAATACTTTTTATAATATAAAGATCACAAAAACATTATAAATAATATATATTTATTAACAGATTAAATTTAACCATAGATATACGAATAAAACCATATTCCAAGTTAAATTACTTCGATCGCTAATTCACACGTTAACAAGACATTCTAAAACAAATATAGGATATCCGATTGTGTTTTATCAATAATCTCCCTTATTGTATCTTAAGACAATATTCTGTGGGCTATTGGCAATAATACTGTCATTAAATTAACTGCTTTGTCTCCATATGATGGGAAGATAACGGAATGTGTAGATTCTATTGGTAACTAAGGAAGTAAGGGTGGTGTAAGTTTTGAAACCCTTTGGGTCTCTATAGGGCCATCTTTTGCTACATAATGAACTTATAATTTCTAAATAGTCATTTTTTTAAAAATACATTATTGATAGTGAGCACTGCAAAAATCAAACTCAAAGTCAAATAATTTTATTCAATATAAAAAGTTACATGTTTCATATTTTAAAAAGTCAAACAATTTACTTTAGTTATATACAACAAATTATTTATTTTAGTGGCCAGTCGTGGCCCAGTGGCACAAGTGTGAGACTGTAAACGACTGGTTGTGGGTTCGATTCCCACTCGAGGAGTGGAAATTATATTTCCATTTTCTTCGCTCTGGTGTCGAGGTAAAGCACGGCGTTAAGTTCCGCCACTTAACACGCAAGCCTCTGAATTCGGCGGAAAGTGGGGAACGGAGTGTCTTAACACTTGGTTCCCTCTGCCTAGCCTGCTGTGCGCGGGATATAGCGTGAAGCAAACAATTTACTATAGGTTTACTAAATTATGTAGTAATGCCTTAGACCTGAGCTGCAAGTGAATGGAAAAACCATACTTTAGTCAAATTGGCGTCCCATTTTTTTAAAATATTAATTTAAAAACTCTGTAAAATTTTTAGAATTTAGAACCGCTGATTATTCTTTTAATTATTTTTTCGAAATTATTAAAGCTTATAAAACCTAATTGACTACAGTGATTGGAGGGTTCCCAAAAGACGAGAGTTCGCATCCGGCTACGCTAAAATTTTAATACAATCGCCATATATACGTAGTAAATAAAGTCAAGACACTATCTGTACTTCACAATTTACCTGAATCCAATTCCAGTAGAATATGACGTGTTGAGTGATGAAACTCAATGCCAAATTCTACATTTACTACGTTTTCCATATTTAAAAAAAACATGAAAAAAAGACGTATGCTAAAATTAGAGACTTTTTCACCCTTTTTTCGCATAGCAAAGTCACAGGGAACCTAGTGTCAAGACACTCGGACAAACCGTCAATAAATATGAAACGCTTCAATTTATCTCACTATGTAGCTTTTGATGATGACGTAAACTGATTCTTGGTGAAAAGTGAAGTAGATGGTATTTTGAAAAAACTTTCTTTGCCTCTCGTTTTCATATCTCCGCTCTGGTATCTAAGACAAAAGCGTGGCATTGAGTTTTGTCGTACAACACATATTGTGCCGATTTTGGGCAAAAAATTAAAAAAAAAACCGTTCTTTATTGATATACTCATTATTAATGCAACATATAATTTACCTATCAATTAATATTTCAAATGATTCTTTCTCTTTAATATATATTTATGTTTATTCTGAATTAAAAATACTTTATGAAAAAAGTGTACGATACTGGAGGTAGGTCTCGAAAACAGGACCATAAGGACCACACGGAGGGCGTGTATAAAGAGGTTGATGACAGTGGACGAGGCACGAAAGAAGTATGCAGGGACCGTAGCGTTTGGCGCTCCGTTCTGTCTGGCTACCCCGCAAGGGATACAGTATAAAGCTATGAAAACTGTCTGAATCGACACTACACTACACATTCCCTCTCTCCACTTTGTTAAGCGGAAAAAAACGTAAAGTTGCTTTTCTTCTCCTTCAAGCGATATATAACTTAAGCTAAATAAGTATTATATACAAAGCTGGCTTTAAAACGAAAAGTATCTAACTGTACGTACGTCATTGCGTTGACTGTTTCTAATATCCATTTAAGAATATCAAAGGAAATGAAAGCCGTTTGAGAGATGAAAGGTTTGTAATGAAACATTACTTTATATACATATGAATGTGTTTTATATTATATATATTTTAACTTTTGAGAATTTCTAGCTGACTTTTTTTTATTTCACGTATTTTTTTGGAAAGTTTGGTAGTCAGAGATACTCTTTAGTGCAAAGACACTCCTTTCTTCACTGTTGCGCGATTTGTCATAATTTCTTAGCAGAGAAATAAAATTATTTTTAATATAATTTATTTCATTTTATTCTTGAATTCATTGTTTATTCACTCGTAATTTGATTGATAATGTTACTGTCAAATGATAACGTTGTCGAAATACAAATAAAACATAAATTTCAAGGTAAATTGGCTAATGTTTTTTTATATAATAACAAAATAAATAACAAGTAATTCAGAATTTGTATTAAACAAGAAAATTGTTACCATTACGATGTGGTTTCCATTATTATATTAATAATGAATGTGTTGGTTTCTCCGCTATGGCATCTAAGATACACTACACAAGTTCAATTCCTATCGCTTAGCACGTAATCTTCTCTTTTGGACAGAAAGTTAAAAAGGGCAGTGTTTCGACACTAAGCCCTCCAGTACGGAAAAAAGGGGAACTGAAAAATAGGAAAATTAAGAATTTCAAAAATTATTGATCGAACTATAAAATTATGATATGATCCATTGATTCGTTATTTCTACTCATATTTTTTGTAATAACCATTCGGCTGAAAGTGGGGAACGGAGTGTCTTAACACTAGGTTCCCTCTGCCTACCCTGCTGTGTGCGGGATACAGCGTGAAATTAAAAAAAAAGTACTATTTTAATTATTATTATTCATGTAATAAGTACCTATACATTTATTACGAAAAATATATCATTATAAAATAGACATTTATATAGTAAATTATAAATATAATAATTAAGAAAAGTTTTAAATACAAACCAACCAAAAAAAACCCCCATACATTTCGCGAAATAGCTAAAAATGTAGCAAAGTGCGCTTGTTCCTTCCTGATATTTAACATTTGTAAGTGTCAAAAGACACGTAGTCATTTGTCGGGTTACAAAGGTCTAGCCTTTGTGTTAGACGGCATTGTGTTGCTTTATCGAAGAATTGCGCTTGAAAAATTTTCGGTGTTCCAGCCAGCTACCAATTCTAGCTGCTAACTTTAATATTTTATCAACATATTCTTGTACTGCCAATATTATCATTGTATTCTTTATTATAAACGTGACAACGTTTTGCTTGATATCCTGTTATAAGCTATCTTTATTGAATGAAGGCTATTGATATTGTGTTATAGAAATATTAGTAAAAATTAGTGAGAAAAACCGTTTTGGCGCAGTTGGATTGTTTGACTGTAATCACTGTTGGTTGTGGGTTCTCAATTGTTGGATTTATTATAACTTACTTGTTTCCATTTCTCCACTCTGGTTTTTTTTTATTGAATAAAGGAGGCAAACGAGCAGAAGGACCCATAGACATCCACAACACTATAGGGGTTGAGGATGCGTTGCAGACCTTGAGGGTAGGGGGTTGGGGAGTGAGCTGGCTTACATGCCATCGAACCGGAACACATCAACAGATATTTGGCGGTTCGTCTTTGACATCATAGTGGTCACGAGCCAGTAGGAGAACAAGTCTCCTACCACCAAGCTACTGGGTTACCCGCCTTTTACGGGACGCTATCCCAGCTGCGGAGGTGAATTGTATTCTAGACCCGTCCCCCCTCGGGTCAGATACAAGTATACAAGACAAATTGTGGCTTAATGAAAGCTTCAGCTTCATTTTATATATTTGTTTAACTATAAAATAATTGCAAGATAATCTAAAGAATTTAACACTTGTTTATATATATATATCATTTTTTTAACGACAAACCCCACAACCATATATATTTTTAGTATAAAAGTTGACCCATTTTCACAATTACGTTTTTATCCGTTTTAATTTTTTTTTTTCAAATAATTACTCAGAGACATTCTAGTGTCAACATACTCCGCTCTCGCCCAAAATCGAGAACTCAATGCTGAACTTTATTTTCTTCCCAGAGCTCTTAGGTCCCAGAGAGGAGATATGAAAATAATGAATACTCATTTCCCTGAGTGCAAATCGAACCCACAATCATAGCGTTTATACTTAGACACCGAGCCACTGCACCACGACAGCCTCGTCTATATATAGCAAAATATACACAAATATTCACATTCTAAAAAAAACAATTAAATAGCTTCACGCTATATCCCGCACACAGCAGGGTAGGCAGAGGGAACCTAGTGTTAAGACACTCCGTTCCCCACTTTCCGCCGAATTCGGAGGCTTGCGTGTTAAGTGACGGAACTTAATGCCGCGCTTTACCTCGACACCAGAGCGAAGAAAATGGAAAAGTAATTTCCACTCCTCGAGTGGGAGTCGAACCCACAACCAGTCGTTTACAGTCACACTCTTGTGCCACTGGGCCACGACTGGCCAACATTCTAATAGTATAATAACCATCATTCATCAGTTTTGGTTAAAAACGAGCTTATTTAACCCTTATCGCCGATGCAGCAGTAAGTTATTCGCTAAAACAACGCAAGACAATGGCTGGTTTGTACAAAACCTGGACCTTTCTGCTTTATCTACAACTTTGTGAAATTGTTGTTACACTATCCATTGTTTGTTGAAATTTCTTCTAACATTTAATGTAATGAAGATATATTTTATTATTATTTTGTTTTTTTTTGAATAATGATATAAGCTATTTTGGTGCAATGGGATAAACTTTATTTGTAAGGTGATTGTATTTTATATAATTTTAATTATTTTAATATCTCTGCTCTGGGCTAAAAATATGACGCTGTGCTCCGCCACACAATATCTTCTCGCATTTTAATGATAAATAGAGAAGAATCTAATCTGTCTATACTATAAAAAGCGTCAGTGTAAAAACAGCCAATTCACTATTAATCATTAATAATAAGCATCTCTGTAGAGAGAAGAACGAAGAACAAAAATTGTAATAAATTTGTAAAAATAGCCCGACGTAGCTAACGTAGCCGAAAGTAAAGCGTATAGCTTAGAGATTAGAGCGCTTGGATAGTTGAGTCAAGAGACCTAGAGGTGCTGGTTCGAATCCCACTACGTTGAACGTTGACATTTTTATACATTTTCTGAAATTTCTATCTTAAGTGTGTAATAATACTTCATAATTTCTATCTTAAAGGGAGGGCGTGTATGAAGAGGTTGTTGACAGTGGACGAGGCGAAAGAAATATGCAGAGACCGTAGCGTTTGGCGCTCCTTTCTCTCCGACTACCCCGCAAGGGATACAGCGTGAAGCTAAAAAAAAGTGTGTAATAATACTTCATAAATATTAAAATAGTTAATTCAACTTAGATTATTATAAAAATGTAATCATTAACACAACAACGTTAAGTCACAATTTACCATTTCTTTGTTCACAGCTAAATTATAAAACAAACTGGTGGAACTATTATAATAATTTTGTAACCGAAAAAAAGGAACCATGGCATTTTACAAAGTTGGAACAATCGCATCTAATTCCATCATTGCATGCACATGCAGGCGGAAATGGACTTTATTTTAAGGGGGATAGTGTTAAAATTTCTACGTTGAAAACAAAACGTTAATGCAAGAATAGTGGCGGCTAATTAGGCCCGCAGAGGTTGAGACATTAATTTGATTGTTATGAAAGCCCCGCTACGTACTGTCGCGTCTTATTTTTTTCCCCTTTTGTGGTAGGGCAAAAGCAGCTTTTGCAGTGTTTGGTTTTGATTTTCTTTATTGAATTAAATTTTTACATAAGAGAAAACTAAGTATAATGATAATATTCTTTAATGAGTACGAGTTTTCTTGTGTTTTTGCATTGTATTCGCGCAGTGGGACATCGTCTAAATGTAAACGCGATTGGTTATGGGTTCAATCTTGATACAGGCAGAAAAGATTATATTTAAATTATTTTCATTTATCCGCAATGACCTAAGTCACTAAATTTGCAATGTTTTCCCGACGGATAATGGAGTTTCTAGGTTTTCTCGGACTGTCATGCAGGAAAAAGCGAGAAAGAGTTATTTAGCTAAATATGTTTTTTTAAAAGTTTATAAACTCATTAAGTTTTTAACGCACACTGTACAGCACAACGTTCCTAACGTCACATTTCACGATGGAACGACGGTCTAAGAAGTATAAAATTTGGCATACTTAAAGTTTAAATGAACGATAAGTGCAGAAATACATGAAGCCAATAAAAACAAATATAGATACTATCATATGTTTCATGTGCCTGAGACAAATATTATAGCCACTTTGTTTTGTTTTGCTTGAAAGGTCGTCGTGGCGCAGTGGAACAGCGTCGGACAGTAAACGCGATTGGTTGCGATTCAATTAACAAGAAGATAAACTGCAGCGTTGAGTTCCGCGCTTAACAAATAATGTTTTGATTAAAATTCAAGAGTGATTTTTTTCCTTTTTTTATGTGCTTGACATAGACTTTCATATTAAAAAGTGACAGACACACGCCTTGCAACGACAACGCATACTTTACACTTCAACAGCTATTTCTAACCCAAATTAAAGAACAGAGGCATACAAAATTCTTCCATATTGCACGAAGGGAAACAAAAACTGAAAGGATTATTCAACTGTGATGGCACAGTCCCGATATTTTATTCATGTGTACAGATTGTTTTGTAAACGCTACATGATATTCGAGCGTGCGATTGGCAATTTCGATATTATTTTATTTATTCAGAATCTTATCTCGCTTCGATGTTTCATTTGTTGAGTTTCCTAGCGTTTGTCGTGGAAGACAAATGTATGAATGGTCTTATGTAGTTAAAGATGCAAAAAACTATGTAAGTAATATGATATATTTAAATATTTCTTTTTGATATTTATTTTGGGGCCAATCGTAGCGCAGTGGCACAAAATGATTGTAAAAGCGACTGGTTGGGTTCGATTCCCATTTTCTTCGCTCCGGTGTCGAGACAAAACGCAGCGTTAAGTTCCGCCACTTAACAATGTGTCCGCATACTGTACATAAAAAGTTTTTATTGACTGTAAAATTATTCATAGTGATATATCACTATTTTTCGAATTTAAAAAGGATATGATAGGATATAGGATATGTTTGTATATTATATCGTATCAACTATATATTTTTTGTAAATATTTAAGAAAGAATAAAACATTTAAAATAAAATAATATTTTCTCGTAATAAACACTTGTTACATATTTGAAGGCTACAATGCAGATTCAAGCGTTTCTAGCGTCGTAGAGTCTTTCAAAGTCTTTGAGAGTGTCTCAGTTCTCCAATTATTTTTAAATTTATATTATAACGCCTTTCTTTGTTAGAACTTGTGGAAGAGCTTATAATAGTACATAAACTAGCTTTTGCCCGCAACTTCATCCACGTGTACTTTACTTATAAAATACTCCCTGTATTTTCATACAAATAAATCCGTTGCATTTTACCACTTTAAGGGGAATATGTCCTTTTCGTCTACACAGATCATTTTTAATAGTAATCCTAAACGTATATACGCATATTTATACTTCTAAATCTATTATAAAAATGAGAAAATTTCATATAAAACTTAGGAAGGCATTCTTAGGGGCTGAATTTTTATAAATCCTTTCACTTACTTCATGGAAGGAACCTTGCACCAACTTCATCCCTTGTAAAAAACATCAAGTGTTAAAGTACGTTCGGTTTCGGCTTTGCGTTGATATATATGTTAGTCAGTCAGGTTTACCTTTTATATACATACGTAGATTCCGTGAGACTTGAATTTTTTACTTTTGAGAACGTCGTGGCGTAGTGGGACAGCGAATGATACGATGGTTGTGCATTCGATTCCCGCTCTGAGAAATAATATGATATTTAAATTATATTGGCAAAATACTACTTCGACCGTTGGCGGCAGCACAGCGTATTAAGTCTAATAAATAAATAAATTTCATTACTTTGGCGTCTAAGACAAATCGCGGTGTTGTGTCCCGCCAATTAAAACACAATATTCCGAATTCGGGCGGAACGTGGTAAAAAGCGTAAGGCCCGAGTGAAACTAAATGCCCTATTGAGCCTTTAAAGCAATAAAAACCAAATAAAAGTAACATTTAACGAAGTTACGTCGCTAATAACTAAGGCTTTTACATTTTCGAATTTGATATTTAAACATTTATATATAATTGTGAATTTAATAGTATAGAACTGTTTACGACAGTTTTATTTTTATACGCTTAAAAAAGTTTTGTGTATTATTATTTTTTGTTTATTAAAATAACTCTATATTATAGGTTTTTTATGAGCTTCAATCTTATTTTTTTAGCTTCACGCTGTATCCCGCACACGGCAGGGTAGGTAGAGGAAACCTAGTGTTAAGACACTCCGTTCCCCACTTTCCGCCGAATTCGGAGGCATTACGTGTTAAGTGGCGGAACTTAACGCCGCGCTTTACCTCGACACCAGAGCGAAGAAAATGGAAATATAATATTAAATATTTCCACTTCTCGAGCGGGAATCGAACCCACAACCAGTCGTTTACAGTCACACGCTTGTGCCACTGCGCCACGAATGGCCTTAACGTACCCATAGAGAGTCTAGGCAAAACACTACGTTCACCACTTCCTTCGAGTTGAATTCGAGACAATGCGTGTAAACAGGTGAAACTCAACACCGAGTTTCGTCTTACCACTAGAGAGCAGAGACATGGAAATATACTATACTTGCCCGAATGGGAATCGAACCCAAAACCCCCGTGTACTCGTATACAGTCGGACGTTATCACCTACCCCCCTTACTTTATAAATATATTTACCTAAGTAATACTTATAATTTCTTTTAACTACTTAAACTGAATAGGTCTTGGAGTTTACACTTAAATATACTTTCCAAACAATGTTTACATTCGCAACCAAGCATCAGATAAGTTGTGAAATCGAATAAAGAATTCGATGAACTTAAAAGTATTCTTAGTATACTTGTGCCGTTCCAAGTCGTTGGAGGACAGCCACGATTTGACATTAGCATTATAGTTTAGTTTTACACGATATTTTTATTTTATTATTATTGTATAATTAAATATTATTATTTCATTGTCTTCATGTTTTTAATATTTTTTTATTAACTTAGAGTTCGTCTTAACGGCTTATACGACATGATTAAATGACCTTTTTTTAGTTTCAGTGTAATCCGCACACAGCAGGGCAGGCAGAGGGAACCTAGTGTTAAGGCATTCGGTTCCCCACTTTCCGCAGAATTTTGGCGAGCATTACGTGTTGAGTGGCGGAACTCAACGCCGCGCTTTGCCTTGAAACCAGAGCGAAGAAAATGGAAATATTAAATATTTCCACCCCTCGAGTGGGAATCGACCCACAACCAGTCGTTTACAGCCACGCGCTTGTGCCACTGCGCCACGACTGGCCCCCCATTCTTCACTTAATATTAACTTTTTAAAACCTTATTAGAGGTCAGTCGTGGCGTTGGGTTAAGAGTGTGACTGTAGACGCAACTAGTTTTGGGTTTGATTCCCACTGGAGGAGTGTAAATATTTAATACTTCCATTTCTTTCGCCAAAGCGAACCGACACTAGAGAGTCTATGCAAAGCGTGGCGTTAAGTCCCGCCACTTAACATGCAATGCCTCCAAATTATGATAAAAATGGGGATCTTAACCCTAAGTTCCCTCTACTTATCCTGCGTGCAGGATACAGCGTGAAGCTATAGAAAAAAATATCTCTATACATTTTACAATCAGCAAAGCAGATTCTTGTACATAATATGCAATAATGTCGACACTCTGGGAATATATCTACGTGAGGATTTCAGGATATGGGCAATGTAATCAGTGGACTTATTACGATGTCAACCCAGTCCCTACCACGGTCTCTAGACGGTTCTAACGCTGTATAATGTGGACGGAGTCTTATTTATACTTTTATAGTATACCGTTTTTCTATTTTTATTTGTTTTTGTATGAGAAATGATATTTTTAATATGATTATTTTGTATGTAAGACTAGATGTGTTGAATTGCGGAGTTTAACGCCACAAGTTAAGTGTTGGGAAATTAAAATGATATGAATGTATGATAATAATATTTCTGCTAGTAAGAATAAAGCTCGTGACTAGTATATATACAGTCAAATATTGTTCCACTGTGCCACAAGGGATTTTTAGTTAGGTGAAATTTTATATTAAAAACTTGTAAGTTATTGTTATTAATCCATAATAAATGTATATAATATAATTATTATTTAATACTTTCCATATAACCATGACATAATTGGACACCGCTTATTTTTAAGAATAAATGCTTATGAATTCGATTTCCACTCAGAGAAATGTTGATATTTTAAAATATTTAAATTTCTCTAATCTGGCACCGTTACTCAAAGCGCAATGTCTCTATTGTGAATAGAAAGTGGAGTGGAGTGTAAGACACTCCACTACACTAGGCTCAATCTGACATCCAACTCTACAGAAAAAAGCATGAACCTGTAAAGAATACTTTAAATATACCTTCGAATGACTTAAAATTTATTATATCTATCATATTATTACAATATAAGAACTTTTTTTTACAATATAATAAATTCGTCAACCCCTAGTAAGTCGTTACGAAAAAAGGCGTTGATTTTTATTTCGCGCGTGGAGTTACGTTCTCGGTATAAAGACTGCTGATAGAGTTCGTCTCTCCCGAGCACGAGAAATTTCTCGTATAAATTTGATTAGGCTATTCAATTGAATAGCCTAATCAAATTTATGCTACTTAGCCTTTGACCTTGACGTGTTCTTGCCTAAAAAACATTTGTTGTGTCTATCAAAATAAGGTAATAAATAATCATATTTTGTTACTTATGACTTGTGTAGGTCGGAAATGATATATTTTTTGTTATTCCCCGTCTATACTTAGGCCTTGGTAAGCTGAATACTTAGTTATATGTCATTTTGTTTCATTTTCAGTCCATTTAATGTTATTAAGTGCTAGGGAAATAACGAGATCGTTAGTCAAAAATCTAGGCTGATGGTATATTCTGACTGCTTCATGGTTTTTTTTTCTCTTTTTTTTGTAGCTTCACGCTGTATCCCGCACACAGCAGGGTAGGCAGAGGGAACCTAGTATTAAGATACTCCGTTCCCCACTTTCCGCCGAATTCGGAGGCATTGCGTGTTAAATGGCGAAACTTAATGCCGCGCTTTACCTCGACACCAAAGCGAAAAAAATGGAAATATTAAATATTTCCACTCCTCGAGTGGGAATCGAACCCACAACCAGTGGTTTACAGTCACACGCTTGTGCCACGACTGGCCACATGGTTCTTAGTTAGCCGAAAACTGGACGAGTCAGAAGTATGTGTGTTATGGTGACCTCTATAATATAACCGGAAATAGCTTTATGTTTATTCAACTATTTAAAAGTGCTTGAAAAAGTATATTTGACTAAAGGATATTTTGAATTTAAATTTTAATAATATGATTCATTGATGACATCATAGCGCAGTGGGACCGTAGCCAAACAAAAATACGAAATATTATATTAAATTGCTATTTATAAAAAGGGAATCGTGGCGTAATGGGACAGCGTCTGACTGTAAGCGCGATCAGTTGTGGCTTCGATTTCCACTCGAAGGAGTAATTATTGTCATCGCTCTGCGCATTTGAAAAGGTAAAGCATGGCATTTAGTTCTCCCATTCGACACACAATATTTCGATTTCAAGCGAAAAGTGGAGAACGGAGTGTCTATATAATATTTTTATATATTTTTTTATAAATTCAGTCAGAATTTTAACTTTTCTTATTTACCCCAACCGAGAATCGAACCTCAAACCGTAATTAATTCCACTACCAACATTATTTCATAGACCATAATATACGGTATCTCATTCCATACAGTCATACGCTTAGACAGATGTACGACTATACTTGTTTATTATGAACCAACGGCCCAGCCTTGCGTGGATTTCTGTGGCACAATCATTTCTCATAATAAATGACTAGTCTATTCCACGAGGCTTTATGTTAAGAGACAAATGAAATAAAAGTTAGTGACACGATGCCTTCTGAAATTGCAAATGTACGTTCTTATTTATAGTGATAGCTAAAGTAGTTTAGGGCCTTATATTTTAAAGGTTTTTTGCTGTACCTGTTTTGATATAATGTAGTTAGTAATGTAGGAATAAAGAAAGAAGATAAGGTGAGATTTTTTTTCAGTCAAGTATTTTACTAAACGATGCGACAATAACGTCGATATAATACAAATACTAATAGAATTTACATATAAATAACCAAAAGGATATCGTATTTTATACTCTAAGTTACATATTCTAAAACTAATATAAAAATATTGTGCAATTATTATTGTCATTCAAACAGAGAGTCAGAGAGGGACAACTTAGTGTCAAGACACTCCACTTTTTATTCGAAATCGAGACGTTGCGTTTTGAGTGAATCCTCAATACTTTGATAAATTTTGCAAAATTATTTTTAAATTTTTATATTTTAATACTTATTTGTAAATATATAGAGAAAATTGACCTACTACTTGTTTTTAGATTGCTTTTTATTTCTTTTTGAACCTTTTTTATTAACTTATAAATATTAATTTGACATATACCGCCTTAATAGAAACAGGTGAGACACACTATGATGACATGTTTAACTGACATTACCTAATTAATTAGAGTCACAAGTATTATCTCCTAATACTAACTGTCACATCATGATAGGATTTAGCGGTCAATGTATTAATTTCGTTTCCCTGCTTTATCCTTACTTTAGTAAAATATAGTGAGGCGTTAAGTTCCGCCACTTAACACGCAATGCCTCCGTATTTGGCGGAAAGTGGGGAACGGAGTGTCTTAACACTAGGTTCCCTATGCCTACCCTGCTGTATGTGGGATACAGCGTGAAGGTGAAAAAAAGTGAGGTTTTGAGTTTTATTTCTCAGTATACAATATCTTGATTTTGGACGGAAAGTAGAGACCGGAGTGTCTTGACTCTAGGTATTTTCTGTCTATCCTGTTATGGGGATCCGGGAGAAAGCGTGAAATTATAGGGTTTCACGCTGTATCCTGTTATTAAAAAAGAAAAACAAAATCAATATATTAAATTTAACGCCATTGTAGGAAAGTTGAGCATTGACTATCTCTCAATGGTTATGAGTCCAATTCGCACTGAAGGCAAGATTTTTTTTAGTGTCTTGTCTGACAAACTGTGTTATTTGTATGTATCTACTAAAAATAGACCAAAAATAGAATACTTAATCATTTACACTTACCTCGCAAAGTACAGGAGATTGCTTTGCAGATAAAACGTAGCGTTAAGTTCCGCCACTTAACACGCAGTATCTCAATTATGGGTAGAGAATGAAGTGTCTTAACATTAAGTTTCCTCTATAACATCCTGTGGCAAAATGTTTAATACTATAAAATAAATTAATCACCATAATTCTGCATTTGGTAGTATTTACTTAGACCAGTGGTGGCGCAAAGTGTGACTGTTCTGGTGTCGAGGTATAGCGTGGCGTTGAGTTCCGCTACTTAACAGGTCCATCACAAAAAGTCTTCAAAATTCGGCGGAAAATGAGGAACGGAGTGTCTTAACACTAGGTTCACTCTGCCCATCCATCCTGCTGTATGCGGGATACAGTGTGACGCTAAAATATATAAAGTAAGTAATTAGTTAACGATTATAACTCTTAACTAATCTAACAACCTATTCTTTTAATAGGAACATCCATTTCATGAAAATCTATTTAGTTACAGTTTAAAAGCAGTATTGCGCAAATACCTGTACTAGGTGAACTGTAAATCAAGCCCAGGGGCGAAGCTTGTTTCAACTGGCTACGCTGAAAGCTTATATATTAAACGTGTTCAAAGTTTGCTCATCTCAAGATTAATCCTTAGTTTATAGTTGTTGCCGAAATTAAGTTTATATTTTGTAATATATTTTGGTTTTTGTTTAGATTCACGTTATAACACGCATAAGGTACCTACCTACTATCCCTCTACCTAGAGGGAACCTAGTGTCTTGACACTCCATTCTCCGTTTTCGGTCAAATTCGTGGCATTGCGTGTTAAGAGGTAGAACACAACGCCATGTTTGATCCCATGTTTTAGAGAAATTAAGATAGTTTAAATACAATCAAAATAATTTAAATAATAAAAATGGTAAGAGAGGCAAGGGGACACCTCGGTTGACCTTCGAAAACACAGTATCGACGATACTAGAGGAAGGTCATGTAAAAATAAGGACTTTCCGGAGGGTGTGTATGAAGAGGTTAATGACAGTGGACGAGGCGAAAGAATTATGCAGGGACCGTAGCGTTTGGCGCTCCGTTCTCTCTGACTACCCCGCACGGGATACAGCGTGAAGCTAAAAAAAAATGTAATACATGACATTTTTGTTCATATATATGTTGCTATGGCAACGCAAATAATTACTCAACCAGTAGACTAATTAGTATAAAAATAGAAAAAAAAACAGCATACGTAAATTGAAACAACCTTAATAATAGTCATTACTATTTGCCATTTAGTTACAAAAACTCATTTGTGTAGTAAACGAATTCATACACTTTTATTGATGGTCATTCGGACCCTGATTTATATCTCTATTTTGGTCCTGAGGAAATAATTGTAATTAAGTGCTCGCCTTTATCATGTTGTTTGTTAATTAAACTAATTTACTACTAAAGCGAAGCGAAGCTTTTACTAAAGCTTATTCTTGTGAACACATACTTGTTATAACGTCATGTAACTTTTTAAATAAGACATATAACGTGTTCTGAGTTTTCGTGTTCTACTAGTTAAATATTGTTAACTAACTAACTAACTTGTTAACTATTTAATAGTTACGGCGTTGAGTTCAACCACTAAACACGTAAAGTTTTGATTTTGGGCGGAAAAAAGAAGAGAGAGTGTTTTGACATTATGTTTTCTCTGACTACCCTGCCTTTAGAAATAAAAAAACTTATCTAAGGGAGCTTATTCGTTGTAAGAAAAATAGGTTAACTTATTTGATTTTTTTAAATATTAAAAAATATACGAATTTGATGTTATTGTGACGTAAAGGGATAATGTTCGACACTAAACTGGATGGTTTTTTTTTATGTAATAAAGGAGGCAAACGAGCTGAAGGCCTACCTGGTGTTAAGTGGTTACCTTCGCCCATAGACATCCACAACATTCACGTTATGGATGCGTTGCCAACCTTGGGAATGTAGGACAGAAGAAGGGAGGAAGGACGGGAATGGTGGGAATAGGGAGAGCTGGCTTCCATGCCATCGAACCGGAACACATCATAAGATATTTGGCGATTCATCTTTGACATGATAGTGGTCACGAGCCAGTCGGAGAACGAATCTCCTACCACCAAACTACTGGGTTACCCGCCTTTTACGGGGCGCTACCCAGCGGCGGGGGGAAATTGTATTCTTAACCCGTCCCCCCACGGGAAAAGTGAGTTCGAGTCCCATTTGGAAAATGGAGAACGAATGGAGAACGGAATGTGTTGACACTACGTGCTGACTACTCCTGCTATGCAGGAAAAACTATTCTACAACTACTAACGACCTGTTCTATATGTCGTATTTGGTTTCACTAGTCATTTCAAGCCCTTTTAATATAATATTTTTCTTTTTAAAATAAATATTCACTGTTCTTCTACACTATTTATTTCACATTTCTACAATTCTACTAATCAAATCTAATAGTATGTTGTAGTACAAAGTTTAATATATTCACCCAAGATATCTGTCATCAATAAGTAATTCAGCCAAAGCTTGCGCTCCCAATACATACCCATACAGCCCTATGTAGCCTTCTTTGACCTAAAACTCCATCTTAACTTATCTCTGATGTAAACGATGTAAACCATAGGATTTGGTTAAAGTTGAAATATGAACTTTATGTTATATTAAATTGGGGTTTTATTTTATTTAATTAAGTGCACTATGATATGAATTGTGGTCAGTCGTGGCCCTGTGGCACAAGCGTGTGACTGTAAACGACTGGTTGTGGGTTCGATTCCCACTCAGAGCAAAGAAAATGGAAATATTATTTATTTCTTTTTTTTCAGCTTCACGCTGTATCCCGCACACATCAGGGTAGGCAGAGGGAACCTAGTGTTAAGACACTCCATTTCCCACTTTCCACCGAATTCGGAGGCATTGCGTGTTAAGTGGCGGAACTTAACGCCGAGCTTTGCCTCGACACCAGAGCGAAGAAAATGGAAATATTAAATATTTCCACTCCTCGAGTGGGAATCGAACCCACAACCAGTCGTTTACAGTCACACGTTTGTGCCACTGCGCTACGACTGGCCCCACTAATGATAAACGATAAATCACAAAGTTTACTTTGCCTATGATGCAAAAAAAAAAAACAAATTAAATGTCTTTCAAATGACACTTACAATATTTTACAATAAGCAACTTCTCGGAACATTAGTATTAACTGTCAAATGGCTGACAGACACAGTCTATCTATATAGGTAGATGAGTTTCTGACAGATATTGAATTAGTACAGATGTTGTATTTTATTAAGACACGTCTGTTTGATAATGTCTGATTATTATGTAAGGAGGTTTGATATGACATTTTATTATATAATTCTTTTTATACTTTTTCTTTTTTGCCACATAGTAGAGTAGGCAGAGAACCTAGTGTGTAGGCTCTCTCTCTCTCTTATTCTCTTTATGTTGCGGGTTAAGCCAGTCTAGTGTTAGGTCACTACACTCTATACATTATATATATTTAAATGTCAAATAATATTATTTTGAAAACTATTCTTTCCCTCTCCAAGTAATATATTCTGATATATTTTTAATTATAATTAATTCACTTTAACACTTGTATTGTATGGTATTATATAAGTTAATATTAATTAGTTAAAGTTATAGGAATTCAGAATAACTCAGCGTTTTGTTAATGATTTGTATTGATGTATTTAAAAAGAATACTGAAAACTTGTTGACCTTGTGGTAAATTATTTTGAATTGTGGAATACAATAATTTCAAATATAATTTCTTGTAAATGCATAATTATATTATAATAATACTCAAGCGTTTTCTATTAATTTTGAAGTCTTTCCTAGAACATAACAAGTTGTAGCCATTTGTGTAAATTATATACAATTAAATCTTGTTTTCACGCATTCCTGTAGGAGTTTCAGGAAATCCTCCCTTACTGCTCTATTAAAATCTTTAAGTAATCTACGTGCCGAGTTTCAGCTTTCAACGCGTAGTAGTTCAGCCTGTCAATCACTCAGTAACGTAACAATTACGTATATATATGTGTATTTATTTATACAGATAGACCTGAAACTTGTTGTTTAGTTCCTCCCCTTTTTCCCACATAGTAGGGTAGTCAGAGAGCGTCAACATACTCTGTTCAGTTTTTTCCCATAAATTCGAGGTATTTCGTATGGCGTGGTGGAACTTAACGCCCAATTTGTCCTTCCAAAATGACATACAATAATTTAAATTATATATCACAATAATATAACCATTTCTCAAGTGGGAATCGAACCCACAACTAATCGTGTATACAGTCGGACGCCCACTGCGCTATGATTGAGAAAATGACAATCATTTAAATATAACCATTTCCTTAAGCGGATATCGAACCTGTAACAATCGCGATTACAATTAAATATCAGATACTGTCCCACTGCGCCACGAAACTTGAAACTTGAATCAGTTTTAAATAAAAAAATATGTATATCCCAAAACTAATAACGAAACTAAAATATTACTCAACATTTACCTTTCACAAAAAGGATTTCTACAGCACGAAATCGATATTTACTATTGACACCCTTAACTTGTTCCAATTTGAAAACAGGAACGGAAATATTGTAGAAATCGACAGCATTCCGGTATATTTGACAACCCTTGCTTAGTTTGAAACTTTCATGATGCCATTGATATAAAGCTGTTACCTTTTTTGTTGTTATTATTTCACTGTTCTGGCAAGACAAAGGGTGGCGTTGAGTTCCGCTTTTTAATAATATTTAGAATTTGTGCGAAGTGGAAAACGGAGTGTCTTGACACTAGGCTCTGCCTGCTACATATGAGACCAGAACCAGTACCAGTAAAAAGACCGAATGTTTATACTACTACTAGATAGTCTATGTATTATATTGATTTATACTTATTGAACTCCAATTGATCATTTTATGTGTCGTGTACGTAAAAAAAAACACGACAGTACTTACTATTGTCATTAAGAGGAATGATTGTGTTTATATTATTTTAATTTATCCTTTCTGGCAACACAAGACGCAGCGTTAAGTTCCGCTTTAACAAATATTTTTTCGATTTTTTGCAAAAAATGGAGAACGGAATGTCTTGACATTAGCTGCAAAGCTCTTTTTGATTTTAAGCATCATTTACATTATTCCAGTAAAATCGCCAACCCTCGTATTTCAAAATAAACTTTCACGACGCCATGCGATATGATCGAGCCCGTTTTTGTTTCCTTATTTCGTCAGAGCTTATCGTGGGATGAGCGAAGGGCCAGGTTAGTGTTAGTGTAATGGCCTTAAATGTACTGCGGGTTAAATAGGGTCCAATGTTCGATTGCCTTCAAGATAGCGGTAATTTTGTTTGAACTGAAATGTTTTATATATGAGGCCAGTCGGAAGTGTGACTGTAAAGGCGAATGGTTGTTGGTTCGATTTCCACTCAAAGAGTGGAAATATTTGATATTTTGTGTTTTTCGCTCTGTTGTCGAGACAGAAGCGCGGCGTCAAGTTCTGTCACTTAGCACGCAATGCTTTCAGAGTGTCTTAACACTAGGTTCCCTCCGCTATCCTGTTCTGCGGGAGACAGCGTCAAGCTAAAAGAAATAATGTTCGATTGCCTTCAAGATAGTTTAGTACAAGATAGTAATTTCGTTTAGACTGAAATGTTTTTTTTTATATATGAATGATTAATGAAATTAATGTTGCTTTTGTTTTGTTTATCGATTATCGAAGTATTTATTCTTCTTCTTCTTCCTGGCAACTATCCCAGCTTTAGCCAGGGTCTGCCTTCCTGCTCAACCTCCTCCACTTTGCACGGTCTTTGGCATCCTCGGTGGTAAGTCCATTGGCTCTCATATCCTGCTTCACGGTGTCCAGCCATCGCTTTCTTGGGCTTCCTGGGGGTCTTGCTACAGGAACAGACTTATCAAGGCAAATTCTTCCGACATAGCTCTCAGGCCGGCGTGCAACGTGGCCATACCATCTTAGGCGACTCTCTTGAAGCTTATCGAACGAAGTATTTATTAGCTTAGTATAATATTTATTTGTATTGATTGTGTTAAGTGTTAAGACACTGCACTAGTTCTCCACTCGCTCGTGCGAAATTGCGTTTTGAAAGAAGAAACTCAACGCCACTCTTTGTCTCACCAAAGTGAAGAAATTTTAATAATTTAAATATAATCGTTCCTTGGAATCGGGCAAATCCAATAGTGTATCCTATTGCGCCATGATGGCCTTATCTATCCCTTCAGTTGCAATCTACAACTGTAACAGCTGATTACTTATTTCTATGACACTTTCATATACAGATTAAATATTTATTTAAGTTTTTGTTTATTCTTGGCCTTATGGTATTTGCTTAGTTAGTTAGTTAAATGAAAAAAACAGCAGCATAACGCTTTTTTCCACATAGCAGAGCCAGGGAGTCAGAGAGAACTTAGTGTTAAGACACTCCACCCTCCACTTTTCGCCAGTAAAGACATTACGTGTTGAGCAGCGGAACTCGGAGCGGAATTATAAATTAATAATATTTAATAACAAATTCCATTTAAAACGTACTAGAAAATATCAAACTAACTTATATTAACTTTTTCTTTCTTTGCTAACAGTTCACTCTTTATATGTAGCTAACATACCTATCCCCCGCTTATGCAAAATATTGGTAAAGAAAACTTGTTTGCAAACTTCGGTAAATTCCTTGAATATTGCTTAAGAAACAAGTTGGTTGGAGGCCGACGTGGAAACTCCATGATTGATAATGATGAAGGGCAGAAATTAATGATTTCACTGTATAGTTAATTGAATAACGAAAATTAAGATTTTGCAAAGTTATAATTAAAAAATAACATTTACGTTGCTTACTATGTAGGTATTTGTAACTTTGTTAATGTGTCTTTTGGAATTTGTTAGTCTTGGGCGGAAAAGAGAGATGGAAGTTGGGGAATTTGGCGTTAAATAATTTAGTCTATTTTAAATAATAAATAAATAAATAGCTTCACGCTATATCCCGCACACAGCAGGGTAGGCAGAGGGAACCTAGTGTTAAGACACTCCGTTCCCCACTTTCCGCCGAATTCGGAGGCTTGCGTGTTAAGTGGCGGAACTTAACGCCGCGCTTTACCTCGACACCAGAGCGAAGAAAATGGAAATATAATTTCCACTCCTCGAGTGGGAATCGAACCCACAACCAGTCGTTTACAGTCACACTCTTGTGCCACTGGGCCACGACTGGCAACATTTTAAAGTATTTTATTAGCAAATTAGTGTTCCGAGTCTCTTTTTTATTATTTATTTCTCTTTTTTTTTATTGAGTGTCATGGTTTTTTACTTGGCAGGATAGTAAGAGAGAACTCACTTTTTTGCAGTGGGGTCGTAAGTAAAAAGAATTACTTTTAAACGTTTTTTTTAAGTGTTATTCCACACTTAGGAAAACTGAACGTTGAGATACGTTTTCTAAATGTCTTTTTTAAAGAGAATTAAATGAATTATAATTATTCCTTCGAATGGAAATCGAACCTACAACCTATTGTAACTACAGTTAGACTAAGCCACTACAATACTATACCCTTTTTCTTTATATTTATATACTATATGCAGATACAATGATTATTTAACAAAAACATCATTTTTAGACATTTTCAAATAGAATTTCCTATTCATTTGCATACCTTAATCACGTCGTACATAACTATGTATACATAATATATATATTATATTAAAAGTATATGCGGTCGTGGCTTACCTGTGCTTTAACAATCTTGGCTCTTGCCCAAGCCTTTAAAGCTCGACTTTCTTTACATCACCACAAAGGTTGCTAATTCGAAAGATGAATACTGCAGTTTTAGAACATTTTATTTCGACATCTCTAGTTCCTTTCAAAGTAAGACGTTTCTTTTATGGTAAACGTTTTGCAAAATATAGTATGGACTCTAAAAATCTTTGTGAAATTTCGTTTTCTGTTATAAAGGAAAGTATATAGTTGAACTTAGTGTGTTTCTTGTATCTTTTGGAGAAACAAAAATTATGTTTGGAAGTCACTTTGTTTTTTTTTAATTTATTATGCTTTATTATAATTAGCCATTATTCTTTATATATAATAAAAATATAACTGTTTCTTGCTTATATATTAAATATATATGACAACAAAATATTCTTGTGGGGCATTTATTAGTGTAACAGACAGTACAATGCTTTTTAAATAACTTTCCTTTTTGTCCGTGCGCTTGTGCTCGCTAAACTCTAAAATGGTTCAATCAATTTAAATGTACTTTCGTCGATTGCGTTTTGATAAACTTCCCTTAATATTTAGTATTTATTTTGTTAAAGTCGATTCATAACAAAAACGGTGACAAAGGGTTGAGTTCAACTCAACACTTAGGGTCTCAATTTTAAAACGGAATTTTAAATTTGTAACTGGACTCTCTTAGAGTATTTCTTTAAGTCTTAGTTTTAAGTACTAAAATCGTAAAAAAAAAATTGTAAATCATAAAACAAGAATAATGTTAAAAAAGGTACAGACCTTGTGTCCGTAGAGCGATAAATAGAATAATAAAAAAAAAAAAATTTAAAACGGAAGTTATAAAACGGATTGTCTTGACACTACATTATCTCTGTTAAAATTTACATAGAAAAAAAGAGCAGTGCGTAATATTTGATACCTTTTTATAGTT
Source organism: Dryas iulia moderata (assembly GCA_019049465.1). Classification (NCBI taxonomy): domain Eukaryota; kingdom Metazoa; phylum Arthropoda; class Insecta; order Lepidoptera; family Nymphalidae; genus Dryas; species Dryas iulia. The sequence continues at coordinate 13,675,982 of CM032425.1, forward strand.
TTTGCCCAATCGCTGGAATAGTCGGATGGATTTAGATGAAAATTGGAACACGAACTTATAACCTTAATTGACATATAATATTCTTACTACTTTGGTCTATATTATGTTATGTAATGTTAGCATTTTATTTTTATACACAATTTCCTTCTGAAGTCAATCTCGAAATCATAGACATTTAAAATAATGGCAGGAATACTATATAATACATATTTCTCCGTAAGCAATCACAACCACATAGAGACCATGGTGGCGTAGTAGAACAGCGTGACTTCAAACAATTGGTTGTTACGATTCCCATTTAGATGATAATATTTAAATCATTTTCATTACTTCGTTTTAGGTTGAAGACAAAAAGCCTCGTTAAGTTTCGCCACTTATGCAAAGGAGAGAACGGAGAACGGAGTGTCTTGACACTGTTTTCTTTTTCTTTGACAACCCAAAAAAGCCTGAAACTATATACAAATAGTAAGTTAAATATGACATATACATACATATAATTCTGTACGTAGAAAACTATTTAATCTAACAACAAACACTTGCCACTTCCGCCGTATAAATTAACTAACGACGCTGTTTGTTTTTGTGCGGGACCAATAACTCCTAATTAGTTCTTTCTGGCGACAATTAGTCGCGTTTCCACTTTTATATATTGGAAATATCATTTTTCTACGGAATTTCCTCTTTTAGCTAATTAAAGATTTCACTTTGATAATTACAAGATAAAAGAAAAACGTATTGGGAAAACAAAGTATGACAGAAAGGTTTTTAATTGGTTAAAATTATTATGTTTAAAAATATTCGTGTTTTGTTGATTAAAAAGTAATTTAAGTTAGTTATGTTATTTTTTAGTTTAGATTCTGTTTTTTCTACTTATGTTTTTCTCGTGAGCTCGACATATTTCACTTTTGCGGGGCGGGTTAAGAATACAATTCCCCACCACAGCTGGGTAGCGTCTCGTAAAAGGTGGGTAACTCAGTAGTTTGGTGGTAGGAGACTTGTTCTTCGACTGGCTCGCGACCACTATTATGTCAAAGACGAACCGCCAACAATCTCTTCATGTGTTCCGGTTTAATAGAATGTAACCCAGCTCTCCTTATTCCCACCATTCCCATCCATCTCTAATGTTGTGGATGTCCATGGGACAAGGTGATCCTTCTGCTCGTATGCACACTTTATTCAATAAAAAAATCATATTCTATAATGAAATCATATTCTTCTCTCCGAGTGGGATACAAGCCTATAGTTAGACTTATTGTCTCACAATTGTTCATTTTATGATGACCTTGATTATATTTTTCTTATTATTTGAATATATGAACTCTGCAAATACTTGGTATGTTCCATGTTTTCCTTACTGTTGTTTTTTCACCGGTTACTTAAATTAACATATAGTGGCGAAATAACGACACTTTATCATACCAGAGCGGGGAAATGAAAATAACTTGGTGTAATAAAATAATTTTACTGAGTGGGAATCGAATCCACCATCTACAGCTTATAATCTGGGACACTATCACATCACTATTAGTACAGCCGATTTTATTTTATTTTTTTTACTTTTTAAACTGTCTGTATTTTTAAATAAGCTAGAGTATCCCTAAAATATAAAAGACTTAAGGAAATTCTCTAGATTATGTAAAAATGTTAAATGGTGAATTTTTAAGGAAAGTGGATAAAACGAAACTGAAAATTTAAGATTCAGATAGAAACGCTCAGCTTTACATTAACGTTACTGATTGAGTGCCTTTAAGCAGTGCACTGCGTTTGTTATATTAGATTTTATATTTTATATAGAAATAAACTGAAATATTTAGACTGTCATTTTTTTAGATATTATTCTTTGAGATCAATTCGGCGTAGGGCGACAGAAATCTGTAAAATTTTGATCGTGGGTTCGATTCTGGCTTTGGGGAATAATTATATTTTAGTTATTCTCATTACTATGCGTATGGGTAAACAGCAATGTTTATTTCCTTCGCTAAATATGCTATATCTGGAATTCAGACTGAAATTGGAGAGTTCTTAGACATAAGGTTGTCTTTGTTTAGTACGAGTATATATCTGCAAAATATATTTCGATGGTTTCTTATTTAAATATCGTAACTTTAACTCTACGCTGTATCCCTTGCGGGGTAGTCAGAGACTTTAACTCATCTCTGTTATAACCAGATTCAGCCTGATTGTACTACGATGGTATTAAAACCGTCGACCAAATAATTAGATTTCCGTTGTTATTATATTAGCGTATTTATTACAAAAATTTGCTATTTAGGCAGGTGACATGATTTCCACATTTGGGTCCTACCATCTTCTACATAAAAAATATTCATACTTTTTCCCGCATAGCTACTTTCCAGTCAGGACTTCCCAGTCAGGGACCCGGTCAGACATAGTGTCAAAACACTCCGTCCTTCATCTACCAATATCTACATAATATCACTAAAATAACCAAAAATTGAAAAACAGAATATAATCACTCTCACCTATCGAAATACGAAGACTAATAAAAAACGCGAATAATTCAGATATCACCACTTCACCAGCTCTTCGGCCAAACCACAAGGGTATTATTTCTAACAATCTATTATATAACTCAATTTGAATCGCGCTCATGCATATTGTGTAGCAAAATTTTGATGGCGCATTTTCCTTTTGACGTAGATTAATGCTTCAAACGCCTAATCCTTCCTCGAAAGATGCTCCAGAGACTAATGAAAACCGCATCCATCTAACGGTTCCTAAGATAAGCCCGAATAAATGCTGGTTGGGCCACCGCGTTTTATTTAACAGTTTAATGTATTATAATATTATTATTATATTTGTAAGTACATTACACTTAATTAGTTAAGATTATAGCTTGATTTAATTATTTGCGTATATGCAAATTTAGTTAATTAGTGTGTATGTGTGTAATTGATGTTGCGTAGTTGGTAATTTAATTTATGCAGGGTTGTGGGTTCGATTATGGGTTATTTGTTATAACAGTAGGTATAGGATAAAACAGAAACGTAATATGTAATAAAAAGAGGTTTTATTTACTTTTTTAAAGTTGAGGCCAACGTGGTGCAGTATGAGGTTGTTTCGATTCCCATGATGGCATGATTGTAAATTGACTAAAATTGGAGAAAAAGTAAGGAAGGTATAGCAGGATAGTCAGGAAAAATCTAGTATTAAGACACTCCGCTCTCCATATATAGTAGTACACATAAATATTTAATCATCAGAAAAACCCACGTAAAAGCATAAACAATTCATTTTTGCTATCAATAAATATATTCATAAAGCAGCCCACCAAAATGGGATAAATTTGAAATAAATCATCTCACTAAAAGCTCCGGCTTAAGCCGTCGAACGTTTACTTAATCAACGTAAAGTTAATATAGATTTAAAATGCGCATATATTCAAGCTGGACACATAGTTATGGACAATATTTCAAGTCATTTCCACTCTTGCTGGTCATTTTTCATGTTCCAATATTTTATCTATGAAGGGTGGAGTTAAGTTCCACCAGTAAACACGTAATGACCGTTAAGTCACTTTTAAGCATTTTTTTAAAGTGTTATTCCATACGTAGACAAATTGAAAGTTTTCTAAATGTGTCTTTTTCACTTTTAAGTCATTCAAAACGACAGTAGAAAACGTGATGTGTAACCATTTTTTTTGCGTTAATCAATTTTCTTGTAAAGTAAAATTGTATATGTAATTCTTCGACCAATAACCAATCGAAGGATTATAGACATATTAACTTTTAACCTTACTAAAAAAATGAATGCTAGATCAATCTAAGGTAGCAGTTTTTGGATTAGGATCGATAAATGATATTGGGCAGCTGTCAAATATTTAATTAATCAACGTAAAGTTAATATAGATATAAAATGCGCATATACTCGTATTCAAGCAGGACACATAGCAAGTGAAAAACATCGCTGCACATAATAGCAATATTTCAAGTCATTCTTTCCACTCTTGCTGGCCATTTTTCATGTTTATCTGCGAAGGAAGGGCGGCGTTAAGTTCCGCCAGTAAACATGCAATCTTTTTTAAGACTTTTGCAATAAGACAGTAGACGGAGCACTTAGTGTCTAATTATTTTTTTTTGATAAATCAACTTTTTGAGTAAAGTGAAAGTTGAATATGTAATCCTTTGATTGGTTATTGCAAATATTAAAAATGATTTACTTAAAAAAAAATGAGTGCTAGATAAGGTTGCAGTTTTTGGATTAGGATTGATTATTGATATTGGGCGTTAAGCCGTTAAACGTTTATTTAATTTTTTTTTCAGCTTCACGCTGTATCCCGCACACAGCAGGGTAGGCAGAAGGAACCGAATGTTAAGACACTCCGTTCCCGCCAAATTCGGAGGCATTGCGTGTTAAGTGGCGGAACTTAACGCTGCGCTTTATCTCGGCACCAGAGCGAAGGAAATTAAACATTTCCACTCCTCGAGTGGGAATCGAACTCACAACCAGTCGCGTTTACAGTCACACTTACGTGCCCCTGCGCCACGACTGTATAATATAATCTGTATAATATAATCTGTATTGTATAATCAACGTGTATAATGTAAGGTTAATATAGATTTAAAATGCGTATATATTCAAGCAGGACACATAGCAAGTGAAAAACATCGCTGCACATAATAGCAATATTTCAAGTCATTCTTTCCACTCTTGCTGGCCATTTTTCATGTTCCAACGTTTTATCTGCGAAGTCGCCCGGCGCCGACTTAAGTGGACTTTTTGACTCTTGCCTCACGCTGTTTTAAATGTACTACTGTGCTAGTAGTTTGTGTTAAGTTTAATTTTCGCGAATTTTGCGGTTTCTTTGTCGTTTTATGTTTTTCTAGTGTACTTTTGTTGTGATTTTTTAGTTTTGACTTTATGATTTTACTAGTAGCAGGATATTCAAAGTCAAAGTTTAGTCTTATATTTGTTATTTCGGATGGGAATCGAACCCATAATCTCCACTATGACACGATAGCATGAGATAATAGATTAAAAATTTATTTTGCACGTTTTTTCCGTATCGGATAGAAATCAAGCAGTCAAGTGTCAAGCTCACTTTTAAGACACTCCGTTCTTCGTTTTTTGCCAGATAACAGGTCGGAACTGCACGTCGCGTTTTATGTTAGTTACCAGAAAAGAAGAATAAGCATAATTTGAATAACCGACTGAGAAAATCGAACCCACAATAAGTCGCCTTTACAGTTAGATGCTGTCCTACAGCCATGAGATAATGGGCCGAGATAATAAGTAAAAAGCTAAAACACTAAGCAAAATTTGATCCCTAAAAAACTTTTTTTATCTTCACGATGTACCACGCCTAGCAGGGTAGACAGAGAGAACCTAGTGTTAAGTCACTCCGTTCCTTACTTTCCACCGAATTCGGAGTCATTGCGTGCTAAATGGCGGATGTAGCGCCGCGCTTTGCCTCAACACCATATAGAAAAATGGAAATACTAAATACTAAATATTTCCACTCCTCGAGTGGAAACCGAACCTACAAGCAGTCGCTTTACAATCACACTTTGTGCCCCTGCGCTACGACTGGCCTCGAAACCCTAAAAGCTATTGATAACTTCAAAAGCTATATACCCATAATATATAACACTTAATACATAACAGCAAATATAATTTACCAGTGATTAAATAGGATTATCAGTGTAATACTCGTATGTTCGGAATCACGTTGCAAACATTGAAATTCAATAACAGATGTCAATAAGTACCGGATGCTGGTAGGAAGTCATTTAATGTTAGCTAAACCTGATTTTGAATTTGAAATGAACTTGAGATTAGTTAGTAAGATACATTATCGGTTAAGTTAATGGATTATCTGTTATGGTACTAATATATTTATTTAATTTTAGTAGAAATTTTAATACAGTCATTATACAAGTACTGGGGCCAGTCGTGGCGCAGTGGCACAAGCGCGTAACTCGACGAGTGAAAATATTCCGCCACTTAACACACAATGCCTCTGAATTCGGCGGAAAACAGAGTGTCTTAACACTAGGTTCCTTATATCTGCCCTGCTGTATGCAGGATACAGCGTAAAGATAAAAAAAGAAAAAATAAATAAATACACAAATATCTATGTACATATATTTGCATATTTTTTCTCAGCTTCAAACATTTCACAGTAGACTAGTCAAACGGAACTTAATGTCGTAAGACACGCGGTTCTCCATTTTCTGTCGGAACAGAGGAATTCACCACGCTTTAAATTGTTAAAAGAGTGAAGAAGTATAAATAATTAGAATATAATTCGTCCGAACGGGAATTGAATCTATGACTACCGAGTATACCATCACTGCGCTAAGACGGCCTCTTTTCCTTTTTTTACTTGATATTTATTATAGAGATACGGTGTGTAACTTTATATTTTGTCAATTTTTGTGAAGGTCTTACTAATTTGTTTAATTTATATAAAAATAGCATTCATAGCAGTCATATGGAGTTTGTAATATCTACAAAGATTAAATTAACTACCTGGTGATAAGTGACTATTTGCTCATTTTAATTATTTATCAGCACTATAGGGACAACCAAATATTTATACAATTTAAAAAACTAGTATATTCATTGCAATATTTAGTAGTATACTCATTGCAATATTTAGTATTTGACAGCAGCGGGATTCGAACCCTCGCCTCCTGGAAACTATCTAGGCGCTCTGACCGCTAACCCATGCTTTCAACGCAATGCTACTGGCGTCAAATTTTCATACGTTTTCCAAATGTCTTTTTCAATTTCATTATATAGTAAGAGTAGTATATTCATTCTAGGCATTTGAACTGCTATCATCACGTACAATCGCTTCCTAATGTACCTAAGATAACATTGTCTAATTATATTTGACAATCCACCAAATACATATAAAATGCATGTGTCGCTTAAATGGAAATGAAATTGGGCAACCGACCAATACTTATGCATCGGTGATCCCAATCCGACTCAGGGCACGAAGTTTATACAATGTCAGGAGTAAATTCGCGAATTTACGACGAAACAAATCAAAACTCGGTGCAAACAACGAACAAAAATGGCTATAAATCTTTCCAGCAATTTCAGATGAGATCTTGCGAAAGAACTACCTGTTATCGCGTAGTAGTACAGTAGTAGTACTATAGTGGGTACGTGCGTTGAGAATTTGAAATATTAAATTGACAGTTTATAAGATAGCCTGGATGCAGCCCAAATGATAAATTCTTTTTGGTTCTGTTTCATGTTTCTTCTCGTATAGGAGATTTATCAGAAAGTACCTCAGTATTCAATACATTGAGAGTTGATTTTCAGAAGTCGAAGTCAGTGCTTTGACTTGATTATTAGAGCGGAGAAATAAAAGTAATTAAATTATTATCATTTCACCGGCAAGGAATCGAATTCATACCAATCGTTTTATACTTAGTTTATATCTCACTGCGCCTCGTTAGCCCTTTAAATAATGCTGCTCCTTTTTAAGTATTTCGTTAGGTATTTTTTTTACATTTGCTATGATTTAGGTAGAAGAAAAGTTTACATATGATTAGCATTTCACTTATATATAAGATGATATTATTTGTTTATTAGGCAAGTTTTATTAAGATAGGTGATATATATCGATGTCCCTTATGTACTTCAATGGAAGAATCGAAATCGATCCCCATTCGGAAAATGTTTATAATTAAATCTTTATTTCATCATTTTTCTGCTATACTAAAACATTACACGGAGTTAAGTTACGTCTCTCTACATGTAAAACATCTCAATTTTGACGAAAAAAAAGGGAACGGAATATCTTAACACTAGGTTTTCTTTTTTCTAACGTGCTATTCAAAAAAACGTGGAGAACGGAGTGATTCAACACCGAATTATATCTACCTATCTCAAAAGATTTTAATAATGTGCTAAGAAAAAAAATAACAAGAAATTATAATAATATAACTAAGCCTGAATTTACAGTGATGAGTGGTCTCAATGCGGTATATGTATGTATGTCATTGTCAATGGCACTGACAAGTGTTCTTGTTGAGATTAATTAAAAAAAACTTCATAATTAAGCTATTTATATAAAAACTATTTATTATATTTATTTATCATTTTTTTTACTTGATTTATGTACTCTACTCTGTTATTTAACTAATTTTGACCTTCATTTGGTTTTATTAATAACTAATTATTATTTGACAAGAAAATGAATGCAGCTGAGTTTCATGCTCACGTTCTTCTTAAGTCTAAGGTAACTTTAGAGATCTACATTTAACTTTTTATTAAAATAAATAATTTATTTTGTCGTATTTTAAATGTTTTTTTTTTGTGATTACAATTCCCTTTCAAGAAATATTTAAGAAGCTTCACACTTTTTCCCGCATACTGAAATAGTCAGAGAGACTATCGAGATAATTCGACCTCCACTTTTCAACCCAAAATTGAGTCAACTTTACATATGTTGTGTTAGAACTTAATGCCGCGCAATATTTATATTTAAATTCTTTACATTTCTTCTTTACATAAAACAACGCGTGAAAATGACTTATAATTATCGCGATTTTGACCCGAAATAAATTGAAAACGAAGAGTGTCAGCACTAGGGGTTTATCTAACCTGCACGGTTATTTTTAAAGTTTGTAAATTTTGAATTTTACCATCAATGTAAACGGTCTACATTTGTCTTGAAGATATAAATGGTTTTTTTTTAGCTTCACGCTGTATCCCACCCGCAGCAGGTTAGGCAGGGGGAACCTAGTGTTAAGATACTCTGTTACCCACTTTCCGCCGAATTCTGGAGGCATTGCGTGTTAAGTGGCGGAACTTAACGCCGCGCTTTGCCTCGACATCAGAGCGAAGTAAATGGAAACATTAAATACTTCCACTCCTCGAGTGGGAATCGAACCCACAACCAGCCGTTTACAATCACACACTTGTGCCACTGCGCCGCGACTGGCCCCATATATATGTATTTATTAAAATACTCATTTTCTTTTACTTACAAAGAAAGTACTGCGATTGTTTCCATTACTTATCATTATTACAAAACCAAATATCAATTTTGCGAACAAAAATAGAAAACAACCAGCGATTCTTTTCTTAATCTCCTTAATTTCTGAGTTATATTTTTAAATTTATTATTCTTTGAAGCAAAAATTCGAAGTAATGTTCAGAATTTTTTCACTAAAAATAGCTTATGGCGTCGCAACTGCGTATTTAATAATATTAAGAAAGCTTTAATTTTAACCTTATTTTTCCTTATTTTACTTTATCAATTAATTTTGATATTATACTTTTTTCCTTTATAGCAGCATAACAGACAGAACGTAGTGTTAAAACACTCCGTTTTTAGTTTTCCAGAATAATTTAGGGTATTGCGTGTTGAAGGGCGGAACTTAACGCCGCGCTTTATATTTTATATGTTTTTTTACCGCTTCACGCTTTTCCCCGAAAATCAGGGTAATCAGAGATAACCTAGTGTCAAAACACTCCGCACACTTTCCGCCAGAAATCGAAATGGCTAGTTAGCAGGCGGAGTTCAACGCCGTGCTCTGTAGGTACCAGAACTCCATTATAGGTATATTTGGTATAATATATCTTTATAAAATAAAATTTCATCTCATATTTGTATAGGCTTTGAATATAATTAGATCTTGTTTGTAGATAGAATGTTTACTATCCAATTAGGCATATCTTATACATATGTATGTATGTACGTATATATTATCAATATACATTGTTCTTGAAATACGATAATGTTTGTTTATACCAGATAATAACAAATAATTTGCTTTTGCCCAGAGATATTATCAATCACGTCATATCTAGTAAACATATTTCTTCTTCGATTCTTTAAATCTAAAATATGTGCTAAAATTTTGGGCGGAATCTGGAGATAGGAGTGTCTTGACACTACATTTTCTCTGCCATCTTTAGTATGTGGGAAAAAGCGTGTATCTGCTTTATTATAACAGTAAATAAATATTAAATAATTAGTAAGTGAGTATTAGCGCTTAGACGCAATCGTGACGCATTGGACCAGCGTATGACTTTGATGGTTCTAGGTTTCATACCCGTGCTAGGGAATAATTAATTTTAAAATATTTTTTTGGCTTTCAAAAGGACTTTGATTGAAAAAAAGGAGGCCAGAATGTTTTAAGCTTCACGCTTTATCCCGCACACAGCAGGATAGGCAGAGGGAACCTAGTGTTAAGACACTCCGATCCCTACTTTCCGCCTAATTCGGAGGCATTGCGTGTTAAGTGGCGGAACTTAACACCGCGCTTTGCCTCGACACCAGAGCGAAAAAAATGAAAATATTAAATATTTTCACTCCAAGAGTGGGAATCGGACCCACAACCAGTCGTTTCAAGTCACACGTCTGTGCCACTGCGCCACGACTGGCCCTTATGTTTTAAGCTTAGGTTCATAAATCAACACGACATGCTATATGCGTAAGTTGCGACATGTTGTGTTTTTTTTACAATTTCACGTTTCTTCTCACATGGTAGGTTGGTAAGAGAGTCAAGATCCTCCGTTTCTATATTTTCATCCGAATATGATTCATTGTGAGTTGAGTGGCGGAACACAACGCCACGCTTTGTCTCGTCCTAACAACGGAGAGATAAAACTAACTTAAACAATAATTTCTCCCAGATGCCTTCTTGTATGATAGTTTAAATAAGTTAATATAATTTAAATAGATAAATTATGAAGTAGTATATGTTATATTTCATTGGCTCTCAACAAGAAAGCTACCAACATTAAATAAAATTTTTAAAAAAAATTTATTAAATATCCTCTTGCAAACTTATATTTTATAGCCACGAAATGAAAAGCTTCACAAAATCATAATATACGAAAAAATCGGGTTTATTAAGTTTGTATGCATCTGATAGTATCAATGACATCACGTCGCTTGCAGCTCGGTTACGTGGAAATTAACCGCCGCCTGATAAAGTTGAAATTTAAATGTGTAAAGAATATTCACAATACGCCCCTACGCTACGTATATTAAAATTCAATAACTTTTACTTGTATGGGTATATTTTTATCTCGTTTCTTCAGTTTAAAAATATCACGAATCAAAAAATTAGTAAAAATATGGAAAAATACAATATATGTATTAACCTCATATATACTATTCGTTTTAATATTACAAATGTGAAAGCCTGTCGGTTTGTTTGTGTGTCTTTTATGCTTTTACGGTTTGTCTATTGGTCCGATCTGGATGAAATTCTAAATAAAAATAGTTGAAGATGGGAATCAGGGATGTGATCTAAGTATATGTACTATTTTTGAATAATTTCAATGACTTAAAACATTTAATACTTTTAAAATATGCTTCAAGCGATACATGAATTTATATTAAAGTATTAGACCAAAAAAAGAACGTTTTTTCAATGACTAGCTCTCCTGTAAAATACATAATTTAGATTAGTACTATTATATTGAAGGAACGATAGATAAATCTGAAAAAAGCTTGACGTATTAATATAAAATTTGACAAAGATGTAGCTTATAGTTGGTAGACGCTTATTACTGCTTGGAACGGATTTTGTGACAGGGGTGGATTAAGGAGGACTGAGATCGCGCTAGTTTGCATAAAAGTAATTCTAAAATTTTTTGCTAAAATTTGTATTGTATATGGTAGAAATTATTACCAAGGGGACGAAGTCGTGGGAAACAGCTAGTATGTCTGGCCGGTGCTTTTATCGATAAGATAACGCTTTAAAAGTAAGCCCATTAATTAGCCGATTTCCGAATGAAAATCATTTGTTTCATTACGTAATTACTTAAGCTTAAATTGGGACGTTATTAACGCGCTGCTGAGATATTTCTGATAGCTTCTTTGGTTATGGGTTCAATTTACTCGTTTGGGTATTTTTGCCTTGCCATGTATGATAGCACTAATATTCTTAAATATTAAATGAGATAGACAAATGATTTGTCAAAAGTTATTACTCAATAATCAATCAATCAAATTGCAATAAAAGTAATGTTAAAAACAATAATACGAATACAATAAAATATTTTCTCTTTATTATTTGTGTGTATGAAAAAAAATTAAAATTAACATGAAATATATTATTAAGAGATCTGAACAGATGTGCAAATTTTTAACAATTAGAACCGCATGAAAGATTAAAATAGTTTTGCAATACTTTAGTATATTGATATATCTAAGACAGATATAAACGAAGCCATATTGAAGCTTCGTTTGTATCTGTCAGTGGCCAGTCGTGGCCCAGTGGCACAAGAGTGTGACTGTAAACGACTGGTTGTGGGTTCGATTCTCAATCGAGGAGTGGAAATTATATTTCCATTTTCTTCGCTCTGGTGTCGAGGTAAAGCGCGGCGTTAAGTTCCGCCACTTAACACGCAAGCCTCCGAATTCGGCGGAAATTGGGGAACGGAGTGTCTTAACACTAGGTTCCCTCTGCCTACCCTGCTATGTGCGTGAAGCTATTTTTTTTTTTTTTTTTTTTTATTTTCATATTGAGGCTCACTACTCAACACGAAATGTCTCAATTTTGGGCAGAAATTGACGAACAATGTGTCTGAACATTATTTGACTACCTTGCTATGTAAAAAAAGCGTAAACTTGCAGAAAATCAACATAAGAATTATTAATCAATAATTTTTCTTTGCATTCATAAAAAAATATTCCATTACATAACAAAATCGATATAATTATGTTCACTTTTCAATACAGATGGGATATAGACATTAAATTAAAACGTATTCCACATTGGTAAGCAATCTATTAATAGTAGCTCCAAGGCACGATATGAAGGGAAGTGATTCAGGCGATTTCCTTTTGAAATATTGCTCTGATAATGTTTTTTATCGGGTATCATCTTCAACTTTTATTCGACAGATTAAGAGGCTCGGATAGAGTAATAATGGGCGTTTCGAAGTTTGTTATCGATCACTTTGCAGCGGTATGCTTCAATTATTACGAGTGTTTTGAACAGTTTTAATTGTAGTTACATTTTGAGTTTCAGTTCGGGAATGAGATAGCGTTTAGTTACGTGGGTTTTAATTGAGTTATCATTTGGTTAAGTGGTTGATAATTCTTATTTGTTAAGAGTTTTGGATTTGATATTGTTTTGGTTGTTATTATTGATATGGTATATAATTTAAATATTTTTTTATCAAGACGGTCGTGACGCAGTGAGTCAGTGTTTGTCTGTAAATGCGATGGTTGTGTGTTCGGTTCCCAATCGAGGATGTGATTATATTTAATTAATTTGCGAAGAATAAGTGACGCACAAACGTGGATATTAAAAATTACTAATTTTCATTACTCCACTCTAATGAACAAGGTAACGAACGGTATTTAGTTTCGCCATTCAACACACAATGTCTCAATTTTAGGCGGAAATTGCAGAACGGAATGTCTTGATACTAAATTCTCTCTCTCTATATATATAGCATAGCAGGGTATGCAAAAAGAACGTTGAAAACGAAAAACAAATAAATAAACAAACCAAAAAATCCAATAACAAACATACAAAAACCCTTACACCAGCCCCACAATACAAATAACTTAAACTTTGCTAAAAGCTAAGCATCAGGTTTAAATAGAAATCATTACGTAGCATTTGATTGAGCAATATCAGTAATATCGGTAACGTTTCATTCCACTTGACGAAGAATGTCGAAGTCGACAATAAGCCCGGCTATATTGTGTCGTAACAATACCCGCCAGGGGTTGAAATCCGGTATAAAATCATAATGCCCAAGGAAAGTTAATTAAAGAAGTCCTCCCTTGGAATAGAATCAGGCTATAGATAAATTGGTTTCGTGGACATGAACTTCTAAATGTTTGCTATTGTATACTTTGAAAGTAATTAATATTAATCCTTTCTATTTTTGGCTTGTTAGGTTTAATAATATATTAAAGTTAGTTATAAATTTTAAGACAAATCGTAGCGTTGAGTTCCACAGTCTGGATTTTGAGCGGTAAGTGGAGAACGGAGAGTCCTGACACATATAGAAAGTGTTTCTGAATTAAATTATTAAATAACATTTGTTAACACAATGTTACTATATATCTAGCAAGTGTTCCTGTTAACTTCTAAAATACAAAGTTAACTTCTAAATACCTTAGAAGGTATTGAGTTTCTGCATTTCTTCTACATATAAATTTGTATTCATGTGTTTATTCCCGCATCACAATGTTAACAATCATTTACTTTTTATTATGCTGTTTTTGAAGCTATTCAAAATATAGCATGTCTTTATTTATCCCTATAATATATATTTTGTTCTTTCTGACCACTACACAAACAGTGTTTTGTATTCAGGCCGAAAGTGAAGAACGGAGTGTCCTGACACTAGCTTCTTTCTACCAAATCTGCTATACAACGTCTAAATAGACAAAGACATAGACATAGACAATAATATAGACAAAGACTAAAATTAAAAAAAAACAAGTATTTTTTTAGCTTCAAGCTGTATCCCGCACATAGCAGGGTAGGCAGAGGGAACCTAGTGTTAAGACACTCCGTTCCCCACTTTCCGCCGAATTCGGAGGCATTGCATGTTAAGTGGCGGAACTTAACGCCGCGCTTTACCTCGGCACCATAGCGAAGAAAATGCAAATATTAAGACACTCCTCGAGTGGGAATCGAACCCACAACCAGTCGTTTACAATCACACGATTGTGCCACTAGGCCACTGCTGGCCACTTTTATTTATCATTTACTTTTATTTTTTAATATAAAAAATTATATACATAACATATTACTATAATATTTAAAAAAAACAAATGATGCGACAATATTGAATACACAAAAAAAAAATATACAAATAAGGATTTATTAAATATAAAGATTATTTATACCGATATTCCTTCACATCGCTTGTCCGAGCACAATGTCGTCGGCCATCAATCATTTCCGCAGTGGCGCGTCAACATACAATGCTATAAATTTGGCCAAAAAAGTTCCCCTTTTTTACGAGATCAGATTTTGTACTTTTAAATAATGTTTTTGGGAACTCCACCCATTTGTCTATTATCTTATATTGTACTAAGAAAAATGATCTAAACAAGACTTATTTTATTTTTATATTATGTTAAATTATAGTTACACATTTTTTACTTCTTTTTCTTCATTAAATTTTAATAGAACGTGGGTAATGTGGGAACGTTACTTGTGGGTTTCCATTGGATAATGTTTAAATTTTCACTTCTTCGGATTGGTATCAAAGAGAGAGGCATTGAGTTCTGTCACTCAACACGAAATGTCTCGATTTCGGACGGAAAGGAGAGGACTGAGTGTCTTAACACTAGGCCCTCTCTGATTACGCGAGACTCCGCTATATGGGAAAAAGCGAGAAGGTGCTAAAATCTTAGGTCTTCCCGATTTTCACATATTTTAAAAGCCTTTATTTTAATCGAATTATTCACATATTCCATGTATATTGCTATATGAAAATACATTTTAAGAAATCAAATCATAATAGTTTAAGTTTTGTTAGTTTATGTTAGAGAAGGAAATACCTTGGTAGTAGGTTCTATCTCTTCTCGCCTGATTTCAAGACCTTTTATGCAGGGAAACGAAAACAATTTATTAATAATGATTTCTCTGACTTAGTGTCGAACCTACACTTATCGTATTTACAGTTAAAGGTTGTCAGTGACATTGTGTTACGATGGCCTCCTCACGATGCTATAAAGTAACTTCGTGGGATTAGGAAAACAAGAGAAATATATAGCGTTCTTAATATAGTAAATACGAATATATCAGATAACAAATAGCTTCACGCTATATCCTGCACACAGCAGGGTAGGCAGAGGGAACCTAGTGTTAAGACACTCCGTTCCCCACTTTCCGCCGAATTCGGAGGCTTGCGTGTTAAGTGGCGGAACTTAACGCCGCGCTTTACCTCGACACCAGAGCGAAGAAAATGGAAATATAATTTCCACTCCTCGAGTGGGAATCGAACCCACAACCAGTCGTTTACAGTCACACGCTTGTGCCACTGGGCCACGACTGGCCATAATACAGATAACAATGAATCTAAACAAAAAGTTTTCAGAAAAATAAAAGTAAGAATTATGGGTATGATTTGGAAATATTTTTAGACACAGCGCTTCGACAGTTCCCAAGAGATACAGGTTCAAATCCCACTGCGTTCAATTTTTTATACGTTTACCAAAAATTGTTTTTCATTTTCCCAAGTGTGTGAATCTAACAACAAGTGAACACGTAAAAACGTTAAAAATGGTTACATTTTCCCACAAAAACATTCTAACATTCAATATTGTATGGAACTGTCAATTTTTTAATACAAAACATACACGTCAATTTTCTTTTTTTTTTATATATAATATATTTATATACTTTTTTTTTTATAAATAAATGCAAAGGTCGCTCGCTCTTTATGCCACACTAAAAATTGGTTTCTTTGTTACAGGTGACAACAAAAGGGACCCAACTCAACGATGATGTGTTTAAAATATATCACCTAAACATATAAATATGTAGAGAGTTCAGTGTATGGAATAGATTGTGGGGTAAAAGTAATAAATATGGGTACGGTAGTGTGTGTTCTAAGACGAGTGGTCGGAATTTTTCTGCTTTCTTGGATTGCTGGTGAGTTGCCTTTATTTTGACTTATTTCAGTTAATTTAAGTTATTTGTTTTTTTTAGCCTCACGCTGTATCCCGCACACAGCAGGGTAGGCAGAGGGAACCTAGTGTTAAGACACTCCGTTCCCTACTTTCCGCCGAATTCGGAGGCATAGCGTATTAAGTGGCGGAACTTAAGTTAAGTTAATTGTGAAGGATTTTATTAATATTTTTAATTTTAGCATTATTTATTATGAATATAAAAGTATGTAAATAGTAAAAAAATACTATAATTTTTAAAATGAGGTATATCGATAAAAATAATTTCAGCTTAATATTATGAATGGATTGTAGAAGTAAGAAATGATTTGGTTATTACAATATTATTTCAAATAATTAAAAAGCGCTTTTGTTTGTTATTTTTAATTATTATATTGTCCTGAGAGGTAATTGAACCCACAACCATCCATTTATAGTCGGATGCTGTCACTCCGCCATAATAACCACGATTTGACAATAAAATATACATATAAGGCAAAGTAATTGATTATTGAGATACATATAAATGATGAAAATGTTGATTTTGAATCTGACTCTAGTAAATCGATATTTCTACTACCTCCATAATATACATACCTACGTATATATATAAATAAAATTAGTAAAAATAAGTGAATATTTAATATTACAACTTTTAATATACAATTTCAATCTCCTAGTCACTGCCTTTTAAAATATTTCATGTAAGCAATACAGGACAGAGTGTTTTGACACTCTCTGACTACACTGCTAAGCGGAAAAATCGTGAATCTGAAAAACAATTTTAAAAATGTTAATATAGATAAAGTAATTACAGTAAATAATCAAGATTAACTCGCGCCTTTGTTTTCAAAGGAAATACGGCCATGGGCCATCCAAATCTCATTTTGTTATAATGAAAAGAATATCAAGTTTAGGTAGCAGCGTTACTTCATTTTTAATTAGTAATTATCTAACTTTTATAATGTATGATTTGGAATGTTTATTTTATAAAAAATGTGTACTTTAACTAAGCTTTTATTAATTTTACGTGTAATCATGTATTTATCAACTAATCAATTTTATCAATCAATCAATCAATCAATGTAAGAAAATTTTATAATGTTATTTTAACTACTTCTTGGTATAAAAATTGTATAAAAAAATTGCACTTTTTTACTTTTTAACTTAATATCCAGAATAACTTACTGGTCATTATGTTTATTCAACTTTAAAAATATTTTTTATTTATTTATAATACTCTAAGCTTTCGAACCTAACGTATAAACGGGTATTTTATGTAAGTTTTATGTATATCTGTATCTAGAATAACGTAGCTAAATTAATGAACCGATTATAATGTGATTTTTTTATTTGAAAGCTAACTTGATGAAGATATTTACTAGCTACAAGTTAAGAATATCGCCGAATAAAATTTACAACGATTGTGAGTTCGATTACCAATCGGGGGAATTACTTTTCCTTTCTGGTACATAAGATAAAGTGTAGCATTGAGTTCCGGAACTCAACAAACATGGTATGGATTTCGACTAGAAAGTTGAGAACGGATTCTTTTGACACAAGATTGTCTCTTACTCTCTATGCGCAAAAAAGTGAAGCGAAGAAAAAAAATTACATACTAGCTTGACCGTTATTTATTACTTTCAATAATTTCTAATGAACTTAATTAAAATGATTTACGTTCTAATTTCATTTGAACTGGCCTCATTATTTTCATATTCTTCTTAATGAAACCGGCATTTAGAGACGCAGATGGATTTGTAAAATAATTTAATTAACTTTTGTGTTCGTTCTTAATCAATAACATTTTTAAGTTACTTTCCGTATAGCCAATAAGTCCGGGTAGTCAGAGAGATCCTAGTGTCAAAACATTCCGTTCTTCTCTTTCCGCGTAAAGTAGGGACAATGCGTGTTGAGTAGCGGATCTCAATTATGATATTTGTCTTACAAGAGCTTCTGTTTTTATTTAAATACATTTTTTTTAGCTTCACGCTGTATCCTGGACACAGCAAGGCAGAGGGAATCGAGTGTTAACACACTCCGTTCCCCACTTTCCGCCGAATTCGGAGGCATTGCGTGTTAAGTGGCGGAACTCATCGCCGTGCTTTGCCTTGACACCAGAGCGAAGATAATGGAAATATAAAATATTTCCACTCCTCGAGTGGAAATCGAACCCACACCCAGTCTCTTTACAGGTACACTTCGTGCCACTGCGACACGACTGGCCCATTCGTATATTATATTCGTATATTTAAATATAATCATTCCTCCAAATAGGAACCGAACCCACAACTTATCGTGATTGAAATGAGACACCACGACATGTTCCACTTACAATGCTACACGGTGTCAATCATCGGGTTTTAATAAATATTTAAAAAAATATGTAATATGTCTTTAATTTCGTTCGACTGGCTGTTTAAACTGCATATTATTAGATCGCTATATAAATTATAATAATAGAACGTGTAGTGTTGATGTGGTAGAAATTCAAAGTCCACTTACTTGTGTTATAATGTATATTTCAACACCACTTTTAATATGTACAATTACAGGTTTAATATTGCACAATAGTTTATAAAATAGTTTTACACACCACGAAATAATATTACAATAAATAAATAAGCACAAATAAAAACTGATAATAAGCGGAGAACAAAGAAATAACAGTGAGCGTATCGAAAGCAAAGTAACGACTAGTTTTGCCTTAAATATTAGCCGCTACGCCGGTGAAAGGATTTGCAACTACCGGCGGCTTCCGAATATTATTTATATTATAAACTAAATGCTAATACGTACGTAAGTATGAAATTATATTATGTATAATGAATTAATATAATAAGTATATAAGAAAATATAAATAATAAATAAATTACGTATTATGTATTGTTGTAATAAATAAATGTATAAATGTGATAAACTAAATAAACAATAATTATAAGTAATAGTTCCCTACAGAAGGCTAGAATTTTGTGTTGTACATTATAAGTGAAACTAAAAAGAAAATACTTAGAAAACCGGTTTGGTATATAGATAATCTACACATATACATAAAAAAAACTTTTGTTTAATATAAATATTTCTTTCACTTTAGAGGACTGCACAGATGCATGTAAACAAAATTTCTCAGAAATATGTCAAAACCTTAAATAGTACGTTAGTCAGAGGGAACCTAGTGTCAAGACACTCCGATCCACGTTAAGTATGTGGTTGTTTAACAAAATAGAAAAACTGAAGAAAACCTGAGTGACCACAAATTCTAAAATCAAGATTTTAATGCGAAATCCGTGTAAGTCAAACACTTGACATACAATAATAATATTTCTAAGAAAATCTAAATTTAAAAACAGCTTAAGCGCGTCCTCGTACCTCTTGGCTTAACGATCACAGGAGCTATCGCATTATAATCAAGGAAAAGTGGAGGAACTCTTCAATTTACCATAAATTAACTCGTTTCTTAATCCGGGAACTAAAAGGCTTTTAGCTGATTAACTTTTCAGTGAAAACTGGAACAAATCCAAGGCATAAATCATGAACACAATCAGATTAGAGTTGATGTCTGATTAAATGGTTGTGATGTGACAAACTGGGGGCTAACTTTAAAGAAATTAATAAAGCGAAGTGAATTTTAAACTTGTGACCCCAAAATCTGTAATTGACCTTTACACTTTGCTAACTTAATTACTAAAATTGAATGAATTAGGCAAATCAAATGATGAAAGAAGGTATGTAGCTACTCTTTTATGCTTAGATGGTTAGTCTGAATTGAAGTTACTATACTCTACTGCCAAACATGTGAAGCGAGGCGAGGGTATGGAACTTAAAAAATAAAAAAAAAAAGAAGTAAAATTTTATATTTAACTAATTTGAAAGTGAAAGTTTATACAAATACGAACTTTACAAAATTAAATGAATGATTTCAAGTAGACGTTGAACTTGTGAAAATATCTCGCAACTTTTGTTATTTAATTTCCTCTATCCTTTAAGTAGATTAATAAATATTTATGGTTATTTATATAAAACGATAGATATTTAGTATTCTAGCAAAATAATAAACATTTATTATTATTTGTATCAAGCGGGACGTTGAGTTTCGCCACTTAACACGCAATGTCTCCATTTCGAGCGGAAAGGGGAGGATGGAGTGTCTTGACACTAGGTTCTCTTTGACTATCGTAAATCGTAAAGCTGCTTTTCCTTTTCAAAATGAACAATTCCTTTCACAAAAATACGAAACGATTGTTCCTCACAAAATCTCGTAACTCAATTGAAAAGAACGAAATAGCCTGAGTGATATAAACAAGCCAGCAGGTACTAGCTATAAACTGGTCTATCGGTGTCCGTATCCGGTGTCGTACCCTCCAGTATGCAGGTGCTATCTCAATCTGTTGGTGCTCAATATCGTATTACTTGTCATTGCTGCATAGATGCAAGTGTTCAAGTATGTACAGAATGTTATTTGTCATTGGATATTGCGTTTTACTATTGCAATAGATATTTTTTATTCTTATATTCAGCCCAGCGTTGAATTCTGCCACTAAACAAGCAGTTATTCCATTCCGAGTGAAAGGCGGATAAAGGAGTGTTTTGACACTTAACTGTCTCTGAATACATCTCCACGTGACGAATCTAATTTCACTTTATTAATAAAAAAAAAACACTAATATTAACAATTTGTCCCATAAAAATAAGAAGCTAGCTATAAACTGGTCTATCGGTGTCCGTATCCGGTGTCGTTTCCTCGAGTATGCAGGTGCTATCTCAATCTGTTGGTGCTCAATATCGTATTACTTTCCAGTACTTCGTGCATAGGTGCAAGTGGTATAGAGTTAAGGAACCCAATTTATTGAAGAGGTTTTCATTTTTTATTGGATATTTCGGTTTGTTATATTAACGTACATATGTTCTTTTTTACTGTTGATATATTTAATAATTTTTGTATTAAGCCCAGCGTTAAGTTCCGCCATTGAGCAGCGGAGAGCGGATAATGGAAAGTCTTGATGCTAAGTGCTCGATGTCGTATTACTTTTCCGTGCCTTGTGCAGTAGATGCAAGTGGTACAAGTGTTTATAGAGTTTGGAGGAACCCAATTTATGGAAGTGGTTATCATTTTCATTTGATATTTAGATTAAGTGCACATAATAATAAAGTGTATAAATATGTTATATCTTTTAAACATATTATGAAATGCAATCTTTAATGCAAAGATATCTTTGTTTATTCTTTTTTACTTTTAAAAAAGAAAAAAATAATAGTAATGTAAGCAAATCAAAATTGTACATGAATAATAATGTTTATAAATAGCGTTTTATGTTTATAATAATTAGTAAGTATTCCCGTCTAACGTTCGTTACCTTAGCAACATCTATAAGACTTTTTATTCTAATTTAATCAATTTCTATAGTATTATTATAAAAAACATTCTCAGTACTTCAGTTTTGTTAGTTTAGTTTGCATTTTTCCTTTATATCAGCCATATGTATGTGAAATTTCGTAATCTTCCTTCTGCATATAATTTATATAAAGGGGTTTAAAGTTTTTCTTTATGTATTAATATAACAACTAGTGTTCCCTGTAGCCTTGACAGGTTGCTAAGTAACGTTTGTCCTTTTATATAAAGGTGGCTTTCAAACATAGTTCAAATGTAGGTAGTTTGTGTAATATTTATTTTATTACATAATGTGTTTCTAGTAGATTAGATATACATATATAGACGATTTAATTTTTTCTTCATATAAAAGTTTAGTTGTGCCATTTTTTCGTATAAATTTATAACATTTTCTCAAACTACTTCTAAATTTTTATTTTTATTTGATTATGACTGTTAAAACGTAAACATAAACAAAGAAAGCTACCATAATAATTTTCATTAAAACAAAACTATTATACAATATAACACAATTAATATCAACCAATTAGTACCAATCTTAAATACACTTAATACATAAGAGAAGCAGATTATCCACATCCCATCCAACCCAATCAAAGATGATAAGAATAATAGAACCGCAATATAATATCTGAACGACCGAAAGAATAAGGCTTATATGTTAATCAAACACAAAGCAACGAACAGAATTACCCCCAGCTCGCATAAGTTAGGAGAAAAAAAGATATGATTCACGAATGTCCAATGAGATTATACTTTTGCGGCGTCTGCAAATCCAATAATTCGTTATATTGAAGAAACTTTCTTACAAAGTTGCCGTCTCGAAATGATTTTCTTTGACCCCGCTTTGCCCATTATTAGTATTACTTGCCAATATTCGGCCATAAGATTTGTAGTTTGATGGTTTTTTTTGTAGATTTTAATGCGATTTTTGGATTTTTAATTGCTTATTTTAAGCAGTAAGCGTTTTGGTCGTATAGCAAGTCAGAGAGAATCTAGTGTCATGATACTCCGTTCTTCACTTTCTGTATGATATCGAAATATTGTGTGTCAAGTGTCAGTCGTCTTACGATGCGTTTGGCTTGAGAACCAGAGTGAGGAAATGAAAATATTAAATAATCATTCTCCCGAATGGACATATAATAAATAAATAAAATATATGTATATCAAAATCTTTTTTTTTAAATGGCTTTTACCAAATTATTCTCAGAAACTTGTTCATTAAAAAAACAGCTGAAATTTCATCTTCAATAGTAAAATGTATTATAAAATGGTATTTTTAACTTTTTGATAAATACGACAAAGTCACCTGTGTTATTTATTTACTGTGCTTGTTAATTAGACCGCGTGGAATTCAACAAAAAAGTTCAAATCAGTTCTCCTGTAGTACGAAATTAATAACTTAAGAACGAACTGGCAGACAGACAAAAATTGTAAAATAATATTATTTTGGGTTATATTCCTTGTATAAATGGATGTACAATGTACATACATATAAATTAAGCGAAAAGCTGTTATTTTAATATTACAGAAAGACACTAATTTTGTTTATTTATATAGATAAAACGTAGATCTAAGCTATACTGTAACGTTACGTCACTACATTCAATAAAATCATAAATCGAATTAAAACTACTCAGTAAGCAATTCGAGTACTTTCCAAGAAACCGTAAAAGTTCTTTGATATTTTAATACTTCAGTAACTAAAGTATTAAATATTATAATGAATATTATGGATTATTTTATACGTGTCTGTATATACATACATATATATTAAGACCATCGTGGTGCAGTGGGACAGCGTTGGATTGTAAAGGCCAGGCCGTTGGTTGCCAGTTCTATATCCACCACCAGGAGGAATTTGGAGAAATTAATTTGATTTTTTTTTATCTTCTCCGCATCTTTTTTTCTTTCTTCTAGTTAGAAAAAAGGCGGCGTTAAGTTTCACTGTTTAATACTCTGAAATATCTCCATTTTGGGCAGAAGATCTCTTGGCATAAAGAAAAAAGCGTAAACATGAATATAAACACATAGTTATATACATTAATTAAGTAATTGTAATAAATGTGTACGTATTGTTTTACAAAATAGCCTATTAGCTCATTAAATTGTTACGCAATTTAACAATGGACGTCTAAATTGCTGATTTAGCTGTTAAATAATTTCAATTTTCAGTTCGTGTTTCATTAATAACACCTTATCCGGTGTGGTAATTTAGATGGACTTGCATGTAAAAGAAGCGGCTTCACTTGTTCTCTCGTGTAGCATGGTAATCAGAGAGTGCCTAGTGTTAAGACACTCCGTTTTCTTTTTTTACAGCATAATCGAGACATTGTTATCAATGGTGAAATCCGTGAAATCCAAATTTACTTCTTATGTGTTAGGGCGGAGGAATACAAATAAAGTAAATGTAATTATTCTCCCAAGTAGGATTCAAACCCGCAACCGTCGTATTTACAGTCAGTCGTTAGTTCACTGTGCCACAATGCCTACATAATATGGATGATATTCTTATTTATGGCCAGTCGTGGCCCAGTGGCACAAGAGTGTGACTGTAAACGACTGGTTGTGGGTTCGATTCCCACTCGAGGAGTGGAAATTATATTTCCATTTTCTTCGCTCTGGTGTCGAGGTAAAGCGCGGCGTTAAGTTCCGCCACTTAACACGCAAGCCTCCGAATTCGGCGGAAAGTGGGGAACGGAGTGTCTTAACACTAGGTTCCCTCTGCCTACCCTGCTGTGTGCGGGATATAGCGTGAAGCTATTATATTCTTATTTAAAATTTGTTTATACGTAGTTACATATTACATACGAATCACACTTTTACGAAAACATTAAATACATGATAGGATATACATTTGGAAATATTTATTTTACTAATACAATGTATGGAATTTATAATGCAATATTTAAAAAAATAATAATTTCCATCCCAAATAGTAAAATATTTTGCATATTGTTTTGAAAAAAAATAAATAAATGAAATAGCTTCACGCTATATCCCGCACGGGAACCTAGTGTTAAGACACTCCGTTCCCCACTTTCCGCCGAATTCGGAGGCTTGCGTGTTAAGTGGCGGAACTTAACGCCGCGCTTTACCTCGACACCAGAGCGAAGAAAATGGAAATATAACTTCCACTCCTCGAGTGGGAATCGAACCCACAACCAGTCGTTTACAGTCACACTCTTGTGCCACTGGGCCACGAGTGGCCACAACATATTGTTTTGATTTTCGTTTTTCTTTTAAGTATAAACATATAATCATATTCTGCATCGTTCTTGTAATAAAAAAGTCGAAAATGAGAAACGCCATAACCTTCTCTCCGCCACTAAATGGATTGAAGGTAGATAAGGAAGTCACAGATTAATTATTAAATTCTTTCTGTTTATCCTTTAACACATATATGAGTGGAGACAAAAATTAAATTACATACACAGCGACAAAGCCATTATGGCACAGTGCGACTACTTATGGTTTGGTTGGGGGTTATACAATTGGTTGGGGGTTCGATTTGCTTTCGGGGGATTAATTTCATTCGAGGGATTCATTTTCACGCTCTGTTAAAAGCTCAAAAAAACGCAGCGTTTAGTTCTGCTTTTTAAGACGCAATGTCTCAAAGTCGAGCTCAAAGCGGAAGACGGAATATCTAGACACTAATTTCTCTCTACTTACTCCTTACGCGATAAAAAGGTGAATTTTAAAATAAAATGTAACAAGATAACGATAAACCAGAAAATATATGAGAAGGATTATTCTCATGGCAATATTTTAAAAAGTTACATAAAATAAAAATAACGTTCGTTTTTTAAAATATGAAATTAAAATTATGATACTTTTAACGCCATACAGTTACGCTGATAAAGGCCATAAAGAATTTAATTTAAATATTTTTAATTAAATCTTATTTAACACTCACCATGTAATGATGTAAACGTCTTGATTTTGCGCAGAATGTAAAGAACGGAGTCAAAGTCAAAGTCAAAGTCAAATAATTTTATTCAAAATAAGAAGTTACAAGCTTCATTTTTTGAACGCCAAGTTCGTTAGTTCGGTCGTTAGTTTACCACCGGTTCACTAAATTTAATGCCTCAGACCTTAGAAGAACCGGCGCAAGAAACTCAGCGGGACTTCTTTTTTTTTAAAGTGATTGTTATATACACATTTATTGCTGACAGTGATACTTTTGAAATAGCCTGGAGCGAGCATTTCATTCCCAAGGCGTGTTATCATTTATAATATAAAATCTTGAATTAGATAATATCCTTTAACTATGGAGTGTCTTGACACTAGGTTCTCTCTTGCCTCCTCTTCTAGACCTCTTCATCTAGTTGCGGAAAAGCATGAAGTTGTATATTAAAATATTGAAGTAAGTTATGATTCCCGAAATTCAAACATCTTACAAGCTTTTTAACACTTTTAAAGTGTTATTCTTTTACTATGAATATTTTATTTGTTTTCTAAAAATATTCTTCATAATATTTTTAGAATAGAGTGGCAGAACTCAATACCGCACTTTGTGTGTAATAGACTATAATAGCAATAAAAAACCAGATTAACGCTTAGCTTCACACTGTATCCCGCACACAGCCGGGTAGGCAAATGCAACTTAGTGTTAAAACACTCGGTTCCCCACTTTACCCCGAATTCGGAGGCATTGCGTGGCGGAACTTAACGCCGCACTTTTTACCTCTATTTCAGAAGGAAGGAAATGGTAATAATAAATATTTCCACTCCTCGAGTGGGAATCAAACCCACAACCCAGTCGCTTTACAGTCACACTTTGTGCCTCTGCTCCACGACTGGCCCCTTATTCTTCATATATTAATATAAAGACATATCTGTATGACGTAAGATATCACATTCAAAACAATACATTTTCAAACAAACATACATTTTTAAATTGTGTCACGTAATTATCGTAGACCCCACTAATGTCATTCGTAGCTCTATACTGCGAATCGCTAATTACTCGTAGCGGTGCTACGCTTTTTATATTGCCGTAGCAGAGGTGTAATTAATGTTAAAACTTTATTTCATGTTCGCATTTAATTTTAAAACTTTATAATTGAACATTAATGTGTAGTAAAATAAATATATTGAATTTTAATTTATATGTGGCTTATGCAGCAGTCAATATAATCGTTTTTAGTTGTAGGTTCGATCCGCGTTTGAGTGAATGCTTATATTTAAATTGTTATCATTTCTTTATTCTACTACCTATGAACAGTTGCATCATTGAGTTCTGTCACTAATCGCGCAATGCCTCGATTTCGGGTAGAAATTGGAGAAAGGAGGGTTTTGGCACTAGGTCCTTACTGATTAATTACTCTGCGGGAAGAGTTGCAAAGCTTGTCTAAATGTGAATTATATTCTATACATCTAAATGTGAATTATATGTTTTTAGAATAGATATTCTATATAATTATCGAGACCATCATGGCGTAGTGACGCAATGTATCACTAATTTGGATTCGTTTTGGTTTTGTTTTTCACTTCCACAATAATTATATCACGACGTAAAGTTCTTCTCCCTTCCAATGTTGTGTTTTTCCTGATAACGCTACTATAGAGTGAGAGGACCAAAGCTGCTTAGTTTTAGCCAAACCACTTTATATTACTTTAAGCACAAACTCTAGAAGTTTGAGGTAATCCCTATATAATAAGGTATTATGATGAACTTCTAATATAAACTTCTAATAAAATTAAAAAAATAAACTACTTACAAAATTTCAAAACATACATTTATGTAATATTCAAACTCGAATTCACTACCACATCATAAAAGCAAGGCTATCACATTTCCCACTGAACCATACTCGCCGATTAGTAACATAAAACTTGAATATAATGAGCAATGATTATAAGACATGGCTAATTAGCGTAACGACGCCACGTAATGATGTTAACGGATTCGCTATGTTCAAACAATGTTTCTGTTCTGTTGCTTGTTTTTTTATATTGTTTATGTTTTTCATATATTTCTTTAAGCTTTTAATATTATTTTAATGTTAATAAGTATTTTTAATTGATAATAAATATATATTTAAAAACATTCGAGTCCCTCGTGGCGCAGTAGGAAAACGTTTAACAGTAACACCATGGTTGTGGATTCGATTTCCATTCGAGTGAATGATTATATTTAAAATTTAATTTATTCGCTCTGGTACCAAAGACAAGTTACGGCGTTGAGTTTTGCCACTTAACACACAATACCTCAACTTCGGACGGAAAGTGGAGGACGGAGTGTCTTGACTCTTGTTCTTCTCTGGGTACTCCACTATACGGGAAAGTGTGAAATCCAAAAAAAAAAATGTTTTTACTTATCTTCACGCTGTATCCCTTGCGGGGTAGTCAGAAAGAACGGAGCGCCAAACGCTACGGACCCTGCATACGTTGTTAATAACACTTTAAAAGTGTGGAATAACACTTTAAAAATGTTTAAAAGTATTTAATAAATAGCATTCTCTCTTGACAAACGATTGTTCGTAGAATAAACTTTGGGTAGCAGAAATTCCTCTAAAAAAAATCTCTCTGCAGAGATGTTACGAACAAAAATAAGTTGTAATAAAGCGTATAAGAATTTCGACGCAGCTGGTAGTAGATAGAACGCATAGCTCAGTGGTGAGAGCGCCTGAACGGAATTCAGGAGGCGCGGGTTCGAATCCCGCTCCGTTCAAATTTTTATACGTTTTCTAAATGCCTTTTTCAATATGTATGCAAATTTATACAAAAATAAAGAGGGTTGTGTCTATTTTAATATATATTCCTCACTATCAGTCTACTTCTTGAGCGCTTTGAGTCTACATTCTTTATTCGCACAGCGAAGGAATGGAACTCATTGCCATCGTACGTATTTCCAGAGTCCTACAATGTGAAGATTTTCAAGTCAAGAGTGAATAGGTACCTTCTAGGCAAGCGTGTAACATCGTAGACCACATCAACGCTTAACATCAGGCTTGATGTGGTCAAACGTGAGCCTATTATGAATAAAAAAAAAAAATTATTATATTTCTAATAAAAAATATGGCTTTCTGTTTTTTTTTGTTGTATACTAAATTTTTTCTTTATATATTAATGTTATTACTTTCTTCAGTCTAACAAGTTGATTGTCTCAATCAATTACTTTTATATGATTCTTTTGTGCCATATAAAGGTAATATATATATATACACGTAAGTCACCGAACTTCTCCTAAACGGCTGGACCGATTTAAGCAAATTTTTTTGAGTGCCTTTAGGTTCATCAGAAAATAGTTTAAATTCACAATTATATCCACCATAATTGTTCGTTTAATTATTTTTTTACTTATATTTTTTTATAGATTTTGGGAAATCATACAATTTTGACATTAGATTTGGCAGGCTGCGGTACAATTGTAGTTGACAGTTCAGTTCAGGAAAAATATTTTGTAACTGCGTATTGTTTTGAAATGCGTACATTTTACAAACTTAGCTTGAAATGAAACTGAGTATTTATTATACAAATCTTCATTCTTTTTTTATTAATTTACAAAATACACATTTTAATTCAAAATCGTGCAAATTATTACAGCTAATTTTAAGAAAGTATAATTATTTGAATTATAGACGTATATACAGAACACCTTCTGCCAGGTTCGCTAGTATGCCTATTAATCTACAGAATCTAGATGCTTTTGTCTAACCTGCTGCTTTTTCTTCTGCCTACAGTACTTCTTCTTCTGCTACTTTTGCTTACCATGTTAAATGGGAGATGCATAAAGAAACACACTCTTGCGTGACCGAGTGACTGAAAGGAAAAAGCACAAACCAAAAGTATAGGGCCAAATAAGTTGAATATTGGTATATATGGAACTTGAAGAGAATAGGAATTCAAAAATACCTAAGGGAATAAAAAAAAAGACAAAATTTTACGTGTTTTACTCCACGTAAAAGTTCTGGCCTATATATATCGTGTATATTTTATAAAGTTAGTACCTTACTTACCTATCACCTTAACCGTAAATGAAGTAACAAATATATTTGTTTAAAAATCCTTGCGCGCCACTGACTGTTATGTCCATGTCTTTTTGGTCTTTTGTTTTGTTTTTTTTTTATTTTTTTTTTTAGCTTCACGCTGTATCCCGCACACAGCAGGATAGGCAGAGGGAACCTAGTGTTAAAACACTCCGTTCCCCACTTTCCGCCGAATTCGGTGGCATTGCGTGTTAAGTGGCGGAACTTAACGCCGCGCTTTACCTCGGCACCAGAGCGAAGAAAATGGAAATATTAAATATTACCACTCCTCGAGTGGGAATCGAACCCACAACCAGTCTTTTACAGTCACACGCTTGTGCCACTGCGCCACGACTGTAATTGTAAGTATTCGTCAAGTATATTAATTTACTGTATTATTTTGACATATACTAGATTCCCAATACTTTTAGATTCAAAATTGAAAAATTACTTTTTTAAAAAGTAACATTCACTATTTATAACATCGCGTTACATAGTCACGTCAACACTATTACAGGATTAAGTAAAACAATAGTTCATGGAATAGCATTCTATTTATTGAATGGATCAAATTGTATAATATTACTACGTCGATTACTTAAGGATATTGTTTTAATTCTTATTCTTTTTACCACATAGCAGGGTAGCCAGAGAGAGCCTAGCGTAAATACACTGCACCCTCCACTTTCCGCCTGAAATGGAGTCTCCATTTCTCCATTCGAGTGTTGAGTGGTACCGCCACTTGAATAAAGGAGTCAGTTTTCGTTCTTCTTACCTGGTGGTCTTCGTCACCAGTTTTCTTCCTCGTTTCTTCGTCTCCTAAAATTTTATAAAGTACACACCTAGGAAAATGAATAAGAAATAACTCATGTATAATCGTTTTTTGAGTAGGGATTCAACCCACAATTATTACTTTTAGAATCTATGTTTGTACAGTTTTAGAATCTATCCCATTGCACCACGAAGACAAAATAATATATTATATGATGTATAGTTTGCTTTTTTTTTAGCGTCACGCGTATCCCTCACACAGCAGAGTAGGCAGAGGGAACTTAGTGTTAAGACACTCCGTTCCTCACTTGCCGCCGAATTCGGAGGCATTGCGTGTTAAGTGGTGGAACTTAACACCACGCTTTGCCCCTGATACCAGAGTGAAGGAAATGAAAATATTAAATATTTCTTCTCCTCGAGTGGGAATCGAACCCACAACCAGTCTTTTACAGTCACACGTTCATGCCACTGCGCCACGACTGGTCATGTATATGTAATTTATTTATTAATTTTAACATATTATATCTGAATGCAAGTTTCGAAATTTTATCAACGAATAGCTATTCTCCTTCAAAATAAGTTACTAAAATATTTAAGTAAAATTATATTCAAACTAAACAATATTGACGTAAATAACATTTTCTCGTCTCCCAATTAAAACTTATTTGATGAATTTGTAGCTAAGTTTTAAGATAGATAGAAATAAGACTAGATTTGCTTATATTATTATGAATTTCTGTTTTATATTTATACTAAGAAAGTGTATTTTAATTTCTTTTAGTAATGTAATGTGATATTAAAGTAACATAAAAAGTACCAGTCGTGATGCAGACACAAAGTGTGTGGCTGCAAACGTGGTTGTGGACTCGATTCCCACTCGGAGGTGGAAATGTTGCGGCAAAGCGCGACGTTAAGTTTCGTCACTTACACGCAATGCCTCCAGAATTTCGCGTAAAGTGGGGAACGAAATTTCTTAACACTAGATTTTTTAAATAAGAAGGCAGGCATGCCTTGCTATGCGCAGGATACATAAAATAATATAAATTAATAATTTGTTAATGAAAGATCCACCAAGATCAACGGGTCCGTACCGTGTGAATAAAAACAATTTAAAAAAATAATTATGTAAATTTTTACGTTGTCACAAATTTGAATAGCACGAACGAAGTATCAAAATAAGGTATACATAAAAAATCTATCTAGGAAACGAACCCTCGATCTTGACCATTATTACTCTTTATTATACATTTAAACAAGTTTATATCGCATCCCCAGAATTAAACAGATCTAACTCAAATTTTCCAAAATTTTCGGTTTATCTAAAAAAATAACCAAAAAAAAGCGTATTTAATAATTCTATTGTAAATTATTACAAAGTATAGTTTTTTGAGTTAGGCCACTTTAATTCTGGGGCTGCGATATATGCTAGTGCAGATATATCCACCCGTCAACATAGACTATTAAATGACGTTGATAGCAAATCTTGTGATCTCTATACCAGTGGTGTAATAAATTCAGGCCGAATTGCTTCCGAGTACACTAGCACTGAAATATAGCCATATAGCTACCTCACTATGGTAGTTTGAATCTAATTTCCTATTGGAATGATGCTCTAAAAAGTGTAATCTGTTTGTAAATACGTATAATTTTATTTTATTAGTAGGAAGTTGGAAAAGAATAAAGTGTACCGCTTTCTATAAAACACTAACAAAAAGAAACACATTGTCTGTTAATATTGCAGATCCTTCTTAGAGTTTTCTCAGCATCAGACTTTTTACCCTAACGCCAGGGTAGGAAGAGAGAATTGCCCTAGTGTCAAGACACTCTGATCTAAACTTTCCACCCTACTGTCACCAGAGGGTAGAAAAGAAATGGATTTATACGAGTGTGTAATTATATCCCAAAGTCGAATGTGTAACAAAAACGATTAGTTTTAATAATCGAACTAGACAATTTAAATTTTAATAAGACAAATTAGTGTTAAAAACAATTAAAATTAAAAACTGAATTTATTACTTAGGCATTTTCACTCCAAAACTTACAAATTTCTTCCACAATTCCACCACTAAAACTTCATTCTTCCATTCACCACACATACAATATATAACTTACCTTATCACAGCATAAATAACTGTGACTCCCACATTAATGCGTGTCCAGAAGGCATGAACAATTCATTTTATTACGCTAAATATTGCTATGTATCACACGGGACGGGATGACGAATGGTATAGAATAACAAATGTACTGCATACTCCTACTCCTGTTTTAACAATAAACTCGTTTAAGATTTATTTGCCACGTTTATTTTGTGAACTAAAATAGTTGGAAATCGGATTTCGATTCGTTGAGGATTGATTTGAAATTAATGATCTGTTGTTCGGAATGTTGTTTGTTGGTTAGATAGTGCTTGTTATTTTGTATTTCTTATGGTTAAGTTATAAATGCATCTTATATGCAAATTATATTAGCTTAAGAACTGAGGTCATCGTGGTGTAGTGTGAAAACGTTTGATTGTTAATGTGATGGTTGTGGGCTCGCTTTCGAGGGAATGATTGTATTTAATTTTTCTTTTTTTTAGCTTCACGGACACAGCATAGGGAACTTAGTATTTAGACATTCCGTTCCCCACTTTCCGTCAGGCATTAACCAGTATAAAAATAGTTTTTAACATTTTTGAAGTGTTATTCCACACTTAGGAAAATTGAAAAAGACTTTTTAAAAAACGTACGTTGCTAACAACAAAAATAAGTTGTAATAAAGCGTTTAAGAATTTCGACGCAGCTAGTAGTAAAATGCATGGCTCAGTGGTAAGATCGCCTGTACTGTATTCAGGAAGCGCGGGTTCGAATCGCGCTGCTTTCAAATTTTTATACGTTTTCTAAAATGTATTATTCAAAAATAGTTTTATTTTAAAAAGAGTAGTCCATTTATCTCGTTATAAATCATACACGATTTAAATAAAATTTTGTTAAACATATATATACCTATATAAATTATGTACATATATAAGCAGGTAATATCACCGTGCCATAAGCTTTTAGATTACTTGGCAAACTTTATAACACGCGAAATGTTTACGATCCAAAGAAACGTTCGCACTCAATCTGTGATTGACATCGTGTGATTGAAGTTAAGCGTTTCCCATTTCAAATGTTCGTCAGAAACAATGAAAGGCACGCACGTTTGGGAGGAAAGATATTTGCTTTGATATTAACGTATTTAGAACTTGTTTTATAATGTTTTGCTAATTAAGATCTTTTAGGCCTTAAGATAAAGCGCGGCGTTGAGTTCCGCAAATTAACACATAGTGTTTCGAATTTGGGTGGATAATGGAGGAAGGAATGTATTGAAAGATTGAAAAAAATGTGCAGCTGAGAATAAGATTTTTAAGAAAAATAAATATTTCTGTTACATCATTCGTTATAAAGACATTTAAAGAAAACGTATAAAAATTCGAAGGCAGCGGGATTCGAACCCGCCTCCTGAATACCGTCCAGGCGCTCTCACCACTGAGCCATGCGTTCTACTATCCGTTGCGCCGAAATTCTTATACGCTTTTTAGTACTTTAGGGGAATAACACTTTAAAAATGTTTAAATGTATCAATCGTTATATTTAACGTCGAATTCCTCAACTTTCTATTACTATATAAAAATGTCTAAAATTTATCGCAAAAAATGAACAATTCAAACTAATTACATCTATACTTCTACTAAAATACTCTATAATTGTCACAAAAAATCTCAAATATGTCAAAGAATTTAATAAAAAAAAAAATCCGGCTCAACATAACTTAATATAAAAATACTTGACTCCAGCAACGAAGAACTGAGGAAAATTTTACACAATATTATCACTACACTACATAATACGCCCTGACAAAGGAGTCGACCTTTGTCCTTTATACATACATTATTAGAAAGATAGAAGACCCGAAAAATATCTTTTGTGTTTGTGTGTGCCACATGTAGGTAGTAGTTGGTACTTCCACATACTCGTATATATATAGGGTAATGGTTATTTTGCGAGTTATACGTCTGTCAGTCCTCGACAGTATATGAGTGCGGAGTCGTCAAATACCTCGCATTGTCTGGTTACAGCCCGAAACGTGGAGCGAAACGCACTGGATGTACCGTAGGGCTTAAGTATTTTTTTGTTTGAAATCAAAAAATGTGTATTGAAAGTGAAATCAATGGAATTTTATGGTTACTACAGCTATTTTATTATTTAATTATTATTCGATTATTTATGTTGGCATTTCGACAGTATACTTTATACATTTATATTTATAGTTGTATATTTATAGTTGCTCATTTTTTTTTGCTTTGCGGGATGTTTGATGCAGCTATCGTGATGCATTGAAGCAGCGTCTGTTTATAAACGCTAATATTGTAATTAAAATTGTTTTATCCCTACTCGAATATAATAACTTATTTTTATTTCCTGGCACTTGTTAGAGACTGCCGGTTGATTTCAGTTCACTTTACAAAACATCTCGAATTACAGAAAATTTTAAAAAGGAGTGTCTTAAAATTAGTTTCTCTCTGCAGGAAGAAGTGTGAAGTTCTAGAAACATTCCAAGATATGAATCTAAAAAATGAATCTGAAGATGAATGAGACTTAATAATACGAATTTTCTGTATTTTCTGATCAATCGTGAGTTTGTTTTACAAGAAACACATAAATTTCAGTATTTAATTGTAAATTATCGTTAAATACCTAAGTAGAACTGAAGTGTTACCCAAATTAATTCAAATGAAACTAGTTCATAATATACTATATTTGATTACTTTCTACGAATCTAATAATAATTAAAAACAATGAATACTTTATCTTACCAAAACTAAATCATCTAAAACACCCCTTTTTTCTATCCATAAATAACACTATTCACAAACAGAAATAGAAAATAAAACTTTTCATAATATCTAGAAATTCTAACTCCAACTTCACGTACGTGCTTATTATCCTGTTGACGTGTTTTGACCAACAATATGATGCATGCGTATTACATTACGATTGTTCGGTACATTTATTTTTTGTGTCGTCTTTGCTTGTTGTCACGCTGGTTCGGAGGATGTTATGTAACGCTGTTTTATGCGTTCTTTAAGAGATCTGTATAATTGTATATATATTTTGTATTTGCCTGCATTTTGATATAATTTGTATATAAAGTTATGAGTTATTTATTTAAGAATAAGGAAAATATACAGCTTTTGTAAAAAATACATATGAATTATACAGTGAAAAAGAACTCTAATAAACTTTTCAATAAAAAACAACAATACTTAAAAACCTAACACATATAAAATGTACATTAAAAATATAATATGTACATATCTACAAGTTTTGAACTATACATGCGTTTCTTTGGAGCCTCAATTCTTTATGAATTTAGATTTCATCTTATTAAAAAAAAGTGAGGAACGGAGTGTCTTAACACTAGGTTCCCTCTGCCTACCCTGCTGTATGCGGGATACAGCGTGAAGCTATATAAAAAAAGTTAACTTTAAGTTAATAGTAGTATGTAAACGAACAAAATTTGAAGGTCGAATTCATGTTGAATTGAATAACTAAACTTCATGTGAAAAGGCACATTTTTCCTTTGAATACCTTAGAATGAAGCAGACAGGACCTAATATTAAAATATTCCGTTCTCTGCTTCTTGCCCGAATAAAAGAGGGTGTTGAGTGGCGGAGCTTAACGCTTTATCTCATTCACCAAATTTGAGAAAATAAAATTATGATCATTCCACCGACTGGGAATCTAACCCAAGACCAATCACGACTATAGTCAGATGCTAGTGATATACTCGTACAAAAGCATACATAACAATGACATAACAAAAGTATATTCGTCACATTTTCTTATATCAGATATCAAGATATGATATAATTTCAAATAAAACTAACTCTAACTGCATTTCGAAGTTGGTTTCCTCGGATTTGCACATTTAAACTTAACTTTATTGGCCTTTTACCTATTAATAAACTTTAAAGCCATATAAAACGTGATGCGACAAACAAACAGAACATTTCAAAATTGTTATTTTTGTGTTATTTTGGTATAGTGGCGCCGACTACAATGCAATTATAGCAGTAGTAACAATAGTAATGAGTTCAAAGTTTGCTTTGGCAAGTAGCAGGAAATCGAACCTCCGTTCTCCGTTCTCCACTTTCGACTAGTCGACATTATACTTGGTGTTGTTAGAGCCAATAAATAAATATGATTTAAATATTCACCGATTCCCCACTTGTAAATTATAGTGATCCCATACATGAATCCGTAGCTAGTAAGTTTACAGTCTAACCCTTTAGATTATTTTTGATAATATCTTATTTTATATGTAAAATACACATTTTAAAGTTGTCTTTATTTACTTCTTTCGAATCTTAATTACATTTTAAATGTTATGAATGGGACGAAACCATAACAGACAAAGATAGCCTCGTAATGAAGTGTTCTACGCGATCGGACGTGGGTTCAAACTCGGCAGAAGACATTATACTTAAATTATTTTCATTAACTATCTCTAGTAAGAGATGTAGCGGCGTTGAGATCCGCTCTTCGGCACGCAACGTTACGAATTCAAGCGGAAAGTAATGCTTTATAAGGTTCTAAGCTTATTGATTTATTTAAAAGGTTTTATGATTTATTAAAGTTACAATTGGAGGCGTTAAGTTATTCTAATTCTGTAATTCTTTATGTAAATGTTAAACAGAAAACTTTTCAATGAAATAAAAGAATCTTGATTGAATCTTTCAATTTTAAATTACAGGAAAAAGAGTTACTTTTTTCTTTTTAATTTGATTTCATTTTCAATTTTTTTTATATTTATGGGTTAATTAAAAGGGGCAATAGGAGACCAAAAATGTTATGACAGTGCAGTTTGGCAACCTCTGACTAAATATGCGATGGCTGTGGGTTTGATCCCATCAATCACATAATATACCGAATTCGGGCAGAAAGTGGAAAACGGAGTGTTTTAATACTACGTCTGTCTATTTTGGTTTGCGTTTAAATGATCAACTTGATATAGAAAATTAGCCATAATAAAGTTAGTATAGAGTACTATAGAATAGTAGTAGTATAGAATACAAGTAAATAGTAAGGTTGTTATATTTACGAGTATTGTTATCGTAACTTTTATAGTATTTATGATATAAGCGAAATGAGACGTCA
Source organism: Dryas iulia moderata (assembly GCA_019049465.1). Taxonomy (NCBI): domain Eukaryota; kingdom Metazoa; phylum Arthropoda; class Insecta; order Lepidoptera; family Nymphalidae; genus Dryas; species Dryas iulia. The sequence continues at coordinate 13,713,890 of CM032425.1, forward strand.
AGAAAAGTTAACTGTTATTTTTTTACATATTAATAAACTAATACATATTAAAATTAAAAAAAAAAACAAACAAAAATCTTTTTTAATAAGAACCAAGATTAGTATTTAGAGTGTAAAGTCAGTGACACTACTGATTTTAATATTTAATAGTTTATTCTAGGTAGGTTTACTAAGTAATGTTGGAAAGTAATGAGCGTCGTGTAAAGCGTGCATACATAATGTCTGCATGGAGTAACTTGAGAAAATTCTGTGGAAGGAATGAATAATACATCTTTAGAAGTTATTCTTTTATAATATTATAATATTCAGTTAAGATGATAAAAATAATGAGGTTTTTGTTATTTTAGTTTTCACCATTTTTACACATATTGAATGAAACTATTTTATTATTTAAAATAATTTAATTTGGAAATGTATAAAAATTGCGTAATACCAAAGAATGGACAGTGACTACTACAAAGTGTTCGATTCGTCCAGTTTTCCAAAATATAATTTCGAATACCGAAGTATACGCGATTAGTGTAGGTAAAACTTATAGTTATGCTTTAACTAATAATAAAAGTTGTAAATTTTTTAATGGTGTTGATTTTATTCATTTCTCCCGAATTATGAAACAAAAAAAAAATGTGGCCAGTCGTGGCGCAGTGGCCAGTCGTGGCGCAGTGGCACAAAGTGTGACTGTAAAGCGACTGGTTGTGGGTTCGATTCCCACTCGAGTAGTGGAAATATTTAATATTTACATTTTCTTCGCTCTTGTGTCGAGTTAAAGCGCGGCGTTAAGTTCCGCCACTTAACACGCAATGCCTCCGAATTCGGCGGAAAGAGGGGAACGGAATTTCTTAACACTAGGTTCCTCCTGCCTACCCTGTTGTGTGCGGGATACAACGTGAAGCTGAAAAATAAAGAAACAAAAAAGGTTTTATATTTCAGGAAGTTCAAAATTTTATGTTAAAATAGATTTCATACATCATTTCATATCTTTCTTTCTTTCTCACATAAATGTTGCATTTGTTTACTTTAATGTAGGTACTACAAGATCCGTTGATGCATTACGCGTTGCTTAGCAACATGTCACTTTATTTAAAATCGTTGTCAAGCACATAGAAAGCAAAGTATGTAATAGATATTTATTTTATAACTTTTTACTTTAAAATTACTCTTAAATTGATACTTTCACCGTTTAAAAAGATTTTTTACCTACTTCTTATTTTCTTATTTTATTTTTTATAAAACTGAAAGAGAGAATGTAATGATAACTCATTCCCACAGTTCTTAATATGCATTTTGGAATTTCGTCAATTAGAAGAATTTTAACCGTCAAGCCTTTCCCGTAAAGAATAAGTAGTGACAATTTAGTGTAGGAAAACGGAGTGTCTTGACACTCCGTTAACTGTTGTCAAGCACATGGTTAACTGTTGTCAAGCACATGGTAATGTGTATAATATTCATTTATTCTTTGATTTTTTCACTTTAAGATTATTTTAAAATTGATACTTCGACCGTTTAAGGGTACAAGAAGTAGATAGTACATAATTATATCTACATACGTCCTGTAGAAAATGGAAGCATGTAGATATAATTATCTTCCTTCTACTGTTTTGTACATAACAAAAAGAGAGAATTTAATAATAAGTTACTCCCACAGATATACATTTTGGAATTTCGTCAATTAGAAGAATTTTAACCGTCAAGCCTTTCCCGTAAAGAATAAGTAGTGACAATTTAGTATCAAGACACTCCGTTTTCCACTTGTCGTTGCATTTTATCTTACTAGAAGCAATAAATAAAGATAATTAAAATATAATAAATGGCATTAATATTAATTTATAACCTTGTAAGCATGGTTTTTCGTCAAATAATGCTGTAATTATACTGAGATTCATGGTATCATACATAATTTTTATTACATTTTTTTTTAAAGTTCAAACGCGATTCGTTTAAAAGATCATAACTAAAATATATGTACATATATTTTAACTCATGTCTCGTTTTAAAGAGATGTTAACGACAGGCGGTTACGGTTCATAAAAGTTCACGCTATTTTAGTCTTTATTACTGCGGTACAATGTTGTTAATTGAATACATTTTACAGTTCGAGTTAGTACCACTAAATGTTGTAAAAAGATAATTCCTAAATAAAAACATTACAAATGCCTTTTTGTTCTCGTTTTATACAAAAGTTTAGTTTAAGTTGTAAAAGTTGTTACGGCGACATATGGTTAAGAAGTTTTATTTCATAGCTACGTACATGGTTGATGTTGTATTTTAGTTGGGACATGCCTAGTTTATATATACATTTATGTTCTGAGAGCAAGGTAGTCAGAGACAATCCAGGCCAAGACATTCCGTTTCTCCACTTTGCGCCGTCTTCTTAGGTAGGAGAGCGGAGAGAAGACAATAATTTAAATTAAGAGAAGATAATCATTTACAATCACTCCATTTGTGGCTAACAGTGACAGTCTGATAAAGTCAATGGTCGTGGGTTGCACTCTCATTTGGGGAAATAACAATATTTAAATTAGTTTCATTTCTGTTCTTTGGTGGCAAGTGTCGGATTTAGGTGGAAAGTGGAGAACGGAGTGACACTAGATTCTCTCTGCCTACCTTATTATGCGGGACAACCCGTGAAGTTACTTCTTTTGTTTTTTATTCCACAGATAAATTATAGTGCAATATAAGAGTAAAATATAACAATTACCATACTAAAAGTTTAAGTTAAGTAAATTCAGTAAAATAAATATTAGTATCTATTAAATGCCGTTAAACATAAATGAATTCTCTGAGTGTGGTTACAAAATAATAAAAGACAAACTACTATTGGGATGATCGTGTTCATATTTCATATTAAACATAAATAAGGGTCGAATCTAATTTTCTGATGGGGAAAAAGTTTTCCGAAGCGAAGGCAACTTATACTTTCAGTAGTTTCTATCTATCCACTGCTTTTGTATTGTTATTTTAACTGACGCTATAATTTTTTTTTTATATTATTTTTTGAGTACGTTAAGTATAAAAAAATGATGTTTGATAGATATTTTACTTTCAGCTTCACACTTTTTCCGTACAGTGAGATTGTCAGTGTTAAAAAACAACGTTCTCCACTTTTCGTTAAGTGAAAAGTCCGTCGTGGCGTAGTGGACAACATACCTGTAATGCAATGCAATGGTTGTGGGTTCGATTTCCACTCAGAGGAATGATTGAATTCAAATTTTAATTTCTTCACTCTGGTACCAAAGACAAAGCGCGGCGTTTAGTTCCGCCACTCAACACACTTTTGATTTTGGGTGGGAAGGGGGGCTGGGGAAAGTAGTATCTTAATACTAGATACTCCTTGATTACTCAGGTATACGAGAAAAGGGACGCATTTCCCATATATAGCTTCAAAAAATATAAAAATATATAAAATTTTACAATATCATAATTTCCTACTAAATGCGTATCGCAATTTCAACATTCAAGTTTCCAGTAGTATACGCAACATACAATAACAGTCTCGAGCCGATTAGAAAACCATTAGACATGTTAGAACAAGAAGCTCTCAAATAATTAATCGTCTCGCATAGTGCTATACATTCACTGTGCCCGAGCTCTATGGGTCGAAATAAACAAACGGTCTAAAGTGCTAAGTAAGTTTATTTAACTTCTAAGTGATGTTAAATAATTGATATAGTAATGCTGGGTTATATGTATGTATGTATGTATACATCATGACGCAGTGGGACAGCGTTTGAGTGTGAATAAGAATGGTTGTGGGTTCGATTCTCGTTTAGAATTAATGTTTTTTTTTTTGTTTTTTTAAGGCAAAGTACAGTGTTGGTCCTCGCCATTTGATATGTAACGTCTTGATTTCGGAAAGTAGATTTTTTTTTAGCTTCACGTATTCCGTATACAGCAGGGTAGGCAGAGGGAACCTAATGTTAAGACACTCCGTTGCCCACTTTCCGCCGAATTCGGAGGCAGTGCGTGTTAAGTGGCGGAACTTAACGCTGCGCCTTACCTCGGCACTAGAGCGAAGGAAATGGAAATATTAAATATTTCCACTCCTCGAGTGGGAATCGAACCCACAACTAGTCGTTTACAGTCACACGCTTGTGCCACTGGGCCACGACTTTCCACATAGTGGACAGTAGATAATATTGTTTATTGAGGCTAGGTTCTCTCTAACTACCTGAGGTGATTTTCATTTCAATGCTTAGGTAAGACGAGGCGTGGTGCTGAATTAAGCAACACAAGATGTAAAGTTTTGTTTTTAAAATGTTTTCTCTGTCTGCCTTACTATGAGGGAAAAGAGCAAAGTTGATATTCCTTTACCTGAACTAGTAAGACAAAGTGTGGCGCTGAGTTCCACAAAACAATAAGAAATATCTCACTTTCAGATGAAAAATAGAAAATGGAGTGACTGAGCACTAGGTTCCCTCTACCTACTCTGCTAAACGCGAATCTGTAAAGCATCGTTCCTCTAAATCCACATTACTTCCTACAAAATTTCCCAATTTGTACATCTTAATTAAATAAACCAAAGCATTGTAATTATTTATTGACATTCAATCACGTAACACAAATGATAGGCGCCTCAGCAAATTGTTTCTCAAACTATCGACGTTGCATGAATACGAAGCAGATGAATAATATAATAAAGATCCTATCTTAGTTTAACATGTTGGTGGCTTAATAAGGAACTTGGACGAATGTATGCCAATTGCTTCTACGCGAAATATAATGTAATATTGTTTTATACTGTAGGTATAATTGCTTGCAGGTGAAATATAATTTAAGGTTGTGATAAGTATATCTGTAATGATCATCACTTATTTATTTATTTACATTAAAAAAAAAAAATATTATAAACATTACAGATCTTAAAAATCTAATGCGTTTATAAAATTCCGATTACATTATTTTTTTGTCTCGATATATCGTTTCACCGTAGCGCGAAATACAGCAGGCGAAGAGAAAAATATATCTAAAGTAGGGTCCCACTCTAAAACACCATTAAACAGTGTCAGAGCTCGAATTACCGGAGACTCTCGCATAAACTTCGAACTGCATCCTTGAATCGCAAACAAATTTTGACGACGGACATGTTTATATTTTGGTACACGCAGAAGTATCAAGCTCAGCACAGATGGATTAGAAGTTTTACCCGTAATTATATTATAAAAATATATCGCTAAGAAAAGATCCCTTCTTACTTCCAGAGAATCATATCCGAGCATCCCTTGTAAGAATAACGACGGATATACGTAAGGATGTCCTACAGAATATCCATACATTCTACAGTAAAGCCACCTTAAAAATTTCTTTTGGAGTTTTTCCAATATGAGTTTGTATTTTGCTTCGTGTGGACTCCAGATAATTGCGTTACTTTCTACAATACTCCTCACGAAACTATTGTAAAGTACTTTCATTACCACGGCATTTTCAAAGTAACTAGATTGCCTCAAAACAAACCCTAATGATTTGTACGCTTTAGTAGCAACATTTGTAATATGATCGACAAAACTAAGATTCGGACGCATTAAAATCCCTAAATCAATAATATTAGTCGGTCTATCTAACGCATAGTCATCTAGTTGATATTCGTACACAATAGGGTGGTGCGCGCGCGTAAATGACATTACAGAGCACTTACTTTTACTAAAGGTTAAATTATTTCGCGTACTCCATTCTAAGACATTTAAAATATCTTGCTGCAATAACTCACAATCCGAAGAACTATCAACCGCCAAGAATAATTTCAAGTCATCTGCAAATAACAGACATTGCGCATCGCTGATTATGTCAGGCAAATCATTCATAAATAATAAAAATCCCAAAGGTCCGAGGTTCGATCCCTGACTTATACCGGAATATGTATCATATGGCTGTGAGAGGTATCCATTAAACTGCACATACTGCCTCCTATTACGGAGGTAGCAGGAGAAAAACTTTACTAAAGACGGAGAAAATCCAGCAGTTGCAAATTTTCGCAGAAGCAAATCATTATCAACTGAATCGAACGCCTTCCGGTAATCAAAATAGGCTGCATCAACTTGATAACCATCCTCCATTGCCTGAGCGGTATACGTGTAAAATGTTAACATGTTACTAGTTATAGACCGACCAGCTCGAAAGCCGTGCTGCGCATCCGATAGCTGGTTTTCCACCTGAACACTTATTAACTGATGTAATACCGTCTCAAATAACTTACCAAACACTGATAACACGGCTACGGGTCTAAAATCGCTTATATCTGAACTGGAATCTTTCTTTGGTACGGGTACTACTCGTGATACTTTCCAAATATCCGGATATCTGCAGCATTTTAGGCAAAGTTTAAAAATAAATAGTAACGGTTGTGTAAAAACTGAACGACAATCTTTAACAATATAGGGTGGTATACCATCCGGACCCGGAGAGCGCTTCGCCTTGAGCTTCCTGAATGCTCTTTCAATATCCTCTAGTGTTAAATTTTCTAGGAGTATTTGTCTACTAGAACATTCAGAAAGACCCATAGCATCTTGCGGGTCAAGCTCGGGTGGATGCTGAGAATATACAGACTTAAAAAAATCCGCAAATTTTTGTGCACACTTGTTGGCCGGCACGGGCACGCCATTATCGGAGATTAGCTTGTGTTTTTTCGTCTTTCGTCTACTTCTTATATAACCCCAAAATGACGTGGGGTCCCTACAAATATCATTCTCAATTCTTGTTTTGTATTTACTAAAGTCATTTTTGATACACAATTTAACAATTGCTCTGTAGTATGAAAACTTTATGCGGTATTTACTAGACAAGGTTTTTTTATAAAGACGATGGAAGTGCGCTTTTAATTTAATGTAGCGTTTAGTAAGAGGCGTGTACCAGTCGGGGTAACAGTACCGAGATAGTACAACCTCACGCCGTTTGCGGGGAACGCAGCTATCTATACAATTTTTTAAAATGACATACAACTCTTTAACAGCTGTATCGGGCTCTTCACTGCCAAATATGGAGCTCCAATTGGCATTTAATAAAGAAACGTATAATACAGAGAAGTTTGCCTTACGAAAATCCCATTCTGTGCCAGCATGAACTCCTGACGTGATACCATTACAAGCACTTTGTTCAATTAATTCAATCTCTAGCGGTGGATGATACTCGTCTGGCAGTATTATTGTATCTAGTGCCCTTTGCACTCTGACACTGCCCAATGATGTACTAACTAAGACTAAGTCTAATGTGTTCCCATAAACATTAAAAACGTTGTTTACCTGCTGTATATCGCAAAACGCCAAAAGATATTCGAAACTAAGTTTAACAGTAATACTTGTTGAAATTAAGTTCAAGTTGAAATCACCACATATCAAAACATTTTTATATTTTTTACATATAGTTTCAATGTTATTAAATATTGATAAGTACACTTCGTCATTCATATGTGGTGGAATATATAAACATCCTACAGTCAATAGCAATACATTATTTTTCTTTAATAAATTAGCACACACAAATTCACAACTAACGGGAATATCCACCACCTGCACTAGCTGAAGTATATACTTCGAGGAAGTTATAATAGCTACTCCTCCTCCTCTCCTTGAGCCCTACCTATCAGCTCTGAGTAACTGATATCCGTTAGGAATCAACTCAGTATCCAGAAGACTCGGTGTGAGCCAAGTTTCGGATAGCAGGAATAAATCAGCCTGCGAAGCGGTGGTTCCCGTGTTAAAATTTAGTAACTTGGTTCGCAAGCCGCGGACGTTTTGATAGTACACGACAAAACGATATGACTCTGTTCCGATAAGACTTTTAATTGTTGTTGTTTCTTTCAATCGTTCCTCTTTTACGAAACCACTCGCTGAGTCGAGTGTTAGCTGGCCAATTTTCTGCAGACATAAAGAAAGGTAATAGGCTTTCAGGAATAGTGACAACAAAAGAAGCGTAATTATTGTGCCTTAATTCCAATTTTTCGACTGAGTACGGAATGTCCGTAGGCCTTTTTCTCTTCATGTAATCCTGTACACTTTCTACTGTTGTATCACTTTTTAGAGACCAAAGGTGAATTGATCGCATTTTTTCAACACCCGATAATATAGAATCTGATTTACCCGTCCCTCGAACAACCGGTCTACGTTGTTTCCTTCGCGTAACAGTAGTCCATTGCTGCTCTTGCTTCTCGCCATTCATAACGACCCCGTCTTGAAGCGTCAATGTAGACGCTGGCGTTAAATACATTGCCTGCGATAAACGGCGCGGACGCACGGGCATAGGTGCAGTTATACCTACATCGGTAATTGCTTGGGCGCAATTCAATGACGCGCTGCCTTCTACGTCACCCTCGTGCGGCCGTTCGGCCACCGCCGCTGCTTGTCGTCGTTGACGGCGCGTCATCACTCGCCCAGTTACTCGCTTGGTCTCTGTCTCGCTCTGGGTGGGCTGCCGCAAGGCGGATGACGTCGTGGCCGTCTCGTTCTTGCTTTGCATGCGTTGCTTACCTTCGACATCGAAGGCCGTATTATCCTTTTCTTTGTTTGAAGAAATCAAGATATCAACTTTTTCTTGATATCTTGATTTCTAAGATAAGGATGATCATCACTTATACTTCTTATTTTTTTTAGCTTGACGCTGTATCCCGCACGCAGTAGGGTAGGCAGATGGAAAGTGTTAAGACACTCCGTTGATACTTGCCTATTGTGATGCTGTGACAAAAGTTATGGAACATCTGACTTTACACAATGTGTACGCAAAACACATATGTAAATTACACATTGGGGCCAGTCGTGGCGCAGAGGCAAAAAGTGTGACTGTAAAGCGACTGGTTGTAGGTTCAATTACCACTCGAGAAGTGTAAATATTTAGTATTTCCATTTTTTGGTGTCCGAGGCAAAGCGCGTTGTCAAGTTCCACCTCTTAATCATCCAATGCCTTCAAAAGTGGGGAACGGAGTGTTTTAACACTAGGTTCTGCTGTGTGCGGGATACTAAAAAAAAAATTACACATTACATTATCAATGTAATAAAATGAAGCTCCCAAAACATTAATAAATTAAATTATTTAAACATTAAAATAAGCAAAGACACTATTCCATTATAATGAAACTTATACCACTGTCTTTCAGTTTAGTTATTTATTTATTTGTCTTTGAGTTGTGCACTATTGTCTTTACGTAAGGAGCTTAAATAACACTGAGAGCTGACATTGCAAAAGAAATAAAAACAAAACAAGATATTGTCAAAGAGAATCACGAAGCCATCGTGGTGCAGAGGAAAAGCTTTAGGCTGTAAATATGATAGTAGTAGTTTCAATCTCCACTTGGGGAAATGATTATATGTTATTATTTTCATCGAGGTAAAACGCGGCGTTAAGTTCCGCCACTTAACACGCAATGCCTCCGAATTCGGCGGAAAGTGGGGAACGGAGTATCATAATACTAGGTTCCCTCTGCCTACCCTGCTGTGTGCGGGATACAGCGTGAAGCTAAAAAAAAATCCTTTTTTCACTCTGGTAGGACAATGCACGGTGTTAAACTCCGCCTTAACAAAATGTCTCGATTTTGACCGGGGAGTAGAGAAGGTGTTATGATACAAGGCTCTGTTTTTCAACTCTTCTTTTCGCTACCGTTGCAAAAAAAATATGTTATTCTAAATATAAATTATTTATGCTAAAATATAAAATATTTTTAAATTCTAACTTTTCCACTTTAGGGTAGGCAGGGACCACCTAGTGGTAAGACACTCCATTTTCCACTTTCCGCACGAATTCGATATTGCGTGGTTAGTGAGTGAGCTTCTACTGTCAAGGGTCTTTTTACTGAAGAACAACTACCGGTATGAGGGCCCCTATGAGATGTAACATGGGTTCCTGATATTACCGTAGGTAAGCAGGACACCTGAAAAGGACGGATGCGGTTCTACCGATTTCCTGAACCTAATTTTGTGTGTCGATCATGCTTGTTGAACAATTGTCATATAGCTTTTGTCCCCTTATACATATTTGCATACTGATTACATAAATTGTAAATGCGAAAGTTTGTCTACCGCGAATTAAAATCGTTTAGCTAACAACAAAAATAAGTTGTAAAAAGCATATAAGAATTTCGACGTAGCCCAATGTAGAACGTATGTCGTAGCAGTCAAAACACTTGAATGGTTTTGAAAAGCGCGAGCTCGAGTCCAGCTGCGTTAAAATTAATTCATCACGACCTACTGAATGGTGCTAGAATTCATCGAGTATAAGTATAGTGAGATGTGAATTTTAGATATAGATATATAGATAAGGTTCTTTTTGCAGCTTCACATTTTCCCACATAGGAGGGTAGTCTGAAGGAACCTAGTACTAAGATACACCTTTCTCCTCTTTCCACCCGATCAAGACCTTGTGGGTTAAGTGGCGGTGTTTAGCACCGCGCTTTTTATCTCAGACATCAGAGTAGGAAAATGAAAATAGTATATAATCGTTCCCCAGAGTGAGAATCGAACTGACAACCATCTCGTTTACAGCCACTGTGCCACGACGGCCTCGTAAGGTTGTTTTCATTTTATATAGTCATAATCACGTTTAACGTAACGTGCTGTAGAAAATAAAAAGATGACTTTATTAGGTTATCGTGCAAGGATAGTCAAAGCTCACGTTCAATGTAGGCCAATGCGTCTCTTCACTTTGTGATTATTTTTATTCTGTGTCAATTATTTATTAAAGTTTGCGATAAAAATAACTAAGGGATAAAAATATAAATGTGTACGCATTTTCTATATTTTGCGTGCTAGAAAAGAAAACCAACTGTTTGGTTAGGTTAGGTTATGTCACGTTTTTTTTTTCCGATTTTTGGCCATTTTTCAGATTCGGCGTAATGTAAAACATGAAATCTAAAGCATATATTTCCTTGAAAAACCAAAAAAAGAAACAGTTATAATATAGATGTAGAATATCATTGAGAACTAATTCTTATGTACGTGTAATAATATTTTGTATATGTAAATATTTGAGGCTATCGTGGCGCAGTGTAACGTCTGAAAGTATACGCGATCATTATGAGTTTGATTCTCGCTAGAGTGAATGATTATATTTAAATTATTTTTAAAGTCAGGTTGTAGGGGCCAGTCGTGGCGCAGTGACACGAACGTGTGACGGTAAACGACTGGTTATGGGTTCAATCCACATTCGACTCTGGTATCCGAGGCAAAGCGCGGCGTTAAGTTCCGCCACTTAACACACAATGCCTCCCAATTCGGCGGAAAGTGGGAATCTGAGTGTCTTAACTCTAGGTTCCCTCTGCCTACCCTTTTGTGTGCGGGATACAGCGCGAAGCTATATAAATTATTTTTATTTCTTTACCTTGGTGACCAGAGAATTGGCGTGGCGTTGAGTTGTATCACTAATCTTGGAGACTAGGAGTTAACGTTAATTTCTGTCTGCAGTGATGTACGCGAAAAAGTTTTTAGAACTTTTTATAGACAAAACATTAATTATTATTTCAAAAAAAAAAAAACTGTAATATAATATGTAATATTTTACTATTAGCTAGTATAATCTTTATAAGCTTTAAATTTTACTGCACAAGTAAAGTAATAATGATAAAGGTCAGAATGAAAGCTCAGCCCCGACAGGCTGGGACACGATTTAAGGTTTTTATCTACCTCAGGGGACATTGCAACTTTGTGGCCAAACTGTTTTCATTTAAACTTGTGCTTAGTTGTTCTACTGAATAAATTCTGGCTATACAATTGAATAAATCTACTCAGCCGTCACGTTGTATTGTGTAGTATGAAACAATTTAGATTGTTATTTACAAAAGGTATTTTTAAATAATAAAAGGAAATTGTAAACAAAATAAATGTTGGATAAATATGTTTTTTGTATTCTTTTTGGTGTCTATTGCAAAACATTGTTCTGGTATTTTTTGTGATTATATAATTTATTAACCGTTAAAACAGTATTTCATTTATTTTCACTAAATATTCTGTTACATGTGGGCGATACGTGTAGCTAAAAGCCAGATATCGTCAATGAGAAAGCCAGATATTTTGAAGCAATTACATTTTTTATCTACTGCTTACTATATCAGTCAATATAATTATATGAGTTAGTTTAAAAATAGTAATTTTTACTCTAATATAAAAAAATATCACATTTTATCTAAATTGATTCTCAAAGGTTAATAAAAATTATATTATATGTAAGGAATGCAAAGTTGCTATTACAAATTCAAAAATATTATTATGTATAAGCAAATCTGATACAAATATATATAAAAAATCTTTTTAGCGTTCTACGAATTAGCTGTATACATATATCACCTCATTACATGAAGAGGAGTAGTGCCTGTGTAAGACACACGAAGTATGTGTGGGCTTAAAGGAGATCCTTTTAAAATGTGCATTATAACTCGCCTCTGTTATCAGAGCTTCTCTCTCCTTACAAAATTTTAAATAATCCTTCTAATTTACTTAGCCTTTGAAATAAAATAAGCACAAACGCCAATTAAAACTCTAACGCTAATCAAATGTCTATCTCAATACAAACGAATTTCAGATGCTCAGGTGGGCGGGACGAATGATTCGACAAAGTCTGTAATGAATACATACCTGAAAGTTTCAAAGTCGCTTCGGTCACAGTAGAATAACAGTAAATCACCTAAGGTGTTATAGAATTCAATTTAAAAGACGAATTTTCTTACATATAATGGTAGGCGGAGAGAGCCTAGTGCCAAGACACTCCGTTCTCCACTTAAATGTAAAGAAATGGCTTATTCATTTACTAGTCTAAACTAAACAAAATATAAAAACTAGTCAAAAAAATCAGTGACCTTTGACATGGGGGCTTAATATTGAATGAGAACTTAAAAAAGCTCATTTGTGTCAACCAACACCCAAGGTCATAATATCTTGGTGCAAATAAGTGTGGAAATTTGACCCCAACTAACTGGATAAGAAATACTAATATTATAAACGTGAAAGTCTGTCCGGGTGTTACGCTTTCACGGCTAATTTACCCCGTCCATTTTGGTGAATTTCGGGATAAAAATAGTTCCAGTTCCCAATATAGGCTACTTTTTTAAAAAAATCTACCCCCTCATGATTGAAATAGGGTTGAAAATTACTATAAACCACTTGACGTATTGTAATGAATTTTGTTCTAAATATTATCCAGAGTTAAAAATAGGCTACTTTATTTATTAAAAAACCATCTCAATGGTTGCAATATAACGAAACAGCTATAGATGTGCAGTTCACGTGGCAAAACCGAAAGCGGGCAAACAACATATAACGCTAATATAAAAATTTACTGCATTTTAACAGAATTCATTACTAAAACATCGAAATATTTTCTATAAAGGATATAAGTAGCGTTCTAAACCCCCGACCTACATACAGAACGTTTTGGGCCCATTGATCTTCACTCTAGTGATAAATTGCTGACGTATTACACTTAAACATTTAGATGAAACGTGATTGGTTTTTGTAATGCTATATATAAGGGATTCTTTATTTAGCAAGCGTTAGATATCGTTGCTGTTAAGTTTGCTTTCTGAATTATTGTTAGCTTCACGCTGTATCCCGCGCACAGCAGGGTGGGCAGAGGGAACCTAGTGTTAAGACACTCCGTTCCCTACTTTCGGCCGAATTCGGAGGGATTGCGTGTTAAGTGGTAAAACTTAACGCCGCGCTTAGTTGTTGAAATATGGTTGATTCTGACTATTATTATAGAGAGGTTATACAATTATGATATTACTAATTTATGTATAGTTAATATTTGACTCTAGTTGCGCAGTGGGGTATATCGTTTGTCCGTAAAATCGATTAGTTGTGGGTTCGATTCGCGCTGGGTGGAATGAACATAATTTAATTATTTTTATTTCTTATACTTAAAGTTATTTTTAATAAATAATATTTAATCCCACTCGGACAAATTAGGAAATTTGAAAATTTTCATTTCTACAGACAACGTTCGTCGCCATAAAACACGCTATATAGCTAAGCACGTTATACAGTCTTAACACTATATTCTTCCTATCTAAAATGCTATAAGCTAGAAAATTAGTTCTTATAATATAAAAAATCTAGATTTACAAAATAGTAATCTAGAATTAAATATCAGTTTTTTTCCAAAATATTTTGGCTAGTAACCTTACGAGTATAGCAGACGTTACTGCGAACGGAAGCAATTGAGAGTAAAGAGGAAGGAGCGACGGTTAGCCTCGATGTAGCAAAGGCGATTAGATTTGGCATAAGGCATTCCTATTGGATTTTTGTGCACTTTATATAATATTTTATGCATCTAACGTAGTCTACTAGAAAATGTGCCACTCTATGACGAGATTTCGCTGAAGGTGGAAAATTTTATTTTGCACATTTGGCACGTGTTCGCTTATTGTGAACTTTTTTGTTAATAGATTTTTTTTAGCTTCTCGCCTTCATGGTATACCTAGTGTCAAGACACTCCATTCTCCACCTTCTGCCGGAAATTAAGATATTGTATATTAAGTGGCAGAACTCAACGTTGCGCTTTGTCTTGTTCATCTGAGAGAAGCATATGAAAGTAATTTAAATCTAATATAAGTAACTTCCCGAGGGGGAAATGAATCCCACAATTAATCGTGTACAAAGTCAGGCGGTGTCCCACTACATCGAGATGGCATTTAATACTTTTTGTAAGAATAATATTGATGGTCTTTCTTTATAAATCAACAAATAAAACCCTTTTGTTTAGAAATAAAAAAAAAATTAAGGCCAGTCGTGGCTCAGGGGCACAAAGTATGACCGTAATCGCGACTGGTTGTGGGTTCGATTCCCACTCGAAGAATTAAAATATTTCAAATTTCAACTTTTTCGCTCTGGTATTGAGGCAAAGCACGGTGTTGAAATCACTCCACTCAACACGTAATGCCTTCAGAATTCGACGAAAAGTCGGGATCGGGGTGTCTTAATATTAGGTTCAACATGCATTCCCTGTCATGAGCAGTATACAGGATGAAGCTAAAAGTAAATTAATATATAATTGCTTGAAGAAATATCAACAGGTAATAAGATTCTTTTTAACATATGACACCGTCACGTTGGTGGGTTTCAAAGGGCGCAGATTTGAATCCCGCTGCGTTCAAGATTTTTTATGTTTTCTAAAAACGTATTTTTCAATTTTCTTAAATGTATGAATAAAAATTAAAAATGTTAAAATATTTAATAAATAATAGCCAAACGACTGTCACAGAATAATCTTTTCTAACAGAAATATGTAAAAATCTCTACAACAAACATACTCGTAAGTTGTATAAGTATGTCAACGTCCACTACATTGACATACTATTAGAGGTGCGCATGACTTAGCAGTTAAAGCACTTAGATGGTTTTCAAGAGGTGCTGGTTCGAATCCCGCTACATTAAAACATTTTATTCGTTTTTCCAAAAAAATCTTTTTTCAAAGTATTCAAAGAAATAACTTCAAATTTATATTTTAAATTAAGATAAAATTCAAACGTACCCAGATAAATTAAACGAAATACAACTAAATGAAAATAGAAACGACAGCGTTCGACTGAACAATACTTACTACATCACTATAAAAGGAAGAGGCTTGGAAGTGAAAAAAAACCTTTAAATCTAAATTCAATGTAAGCTTAAAGCAAATTTAGAGAGTTATTCAAGTCCTGGATTTAGTGGAATCGTATCCGTGATAATGGTCTATCGTTCGGTCCTTTCGTTACCAGAATATTAATAAACTTTGCTTTGATTCTTGCGGCCTTCGGGCGGGTTGTTTAATATTATTAAGTTGAAATAAAAAGTTTGAATACAATATGTTTGCGGATTTGTTTGGTTATAATAAAGAGTTTATAACTTTATATTATATGTAAAAAGGTACATGTTCCAATTTCATTTGTAATTGAAAAAAATACAATATTAAGAGTATAATTTACTAATACAATGTACTAATAAAAATATATAATTATAAAAAAATATACAAATTTAATCTATGGACTTGGGACCGTGTGATTGTAAACAGCTTGTGGGTTCGATTCCCACTTGGGGAAGGAGAATATTTCCATATTTACAATTTTTCGCTTTGGTGAGGCAAAGAACGACATTGAATTTTGCCCTACAACACGTAATGTCCTAATTTTGAGAAAGGGGCCAACACAGAGGGTGTCGTGACACTAGGCTTGCTGACTAGCTTGCTATATTGCATGATATAATATGAATTGAAACTTATACTTGTTATAAAATTCCCCTCATTTTTGTTAAAATATAGAAACGCAAAATCAATATCATTTCTTTCTGAAAATATAGACAACTTAAGCTTGATCTCAGTTTTTAAAATATGTTTTAGTTCTAGTTATTCTAATGAAGTTTTTATTATCTCGATCTGTACCTTTGTATTTATTAATATAAATTCAGTACTAAATATGTTTAAAAAGTGTTTATTAATGTAAGAAAGTCTTGCGTTGTCTGTTGAATCAGATCTTGGTCTTGCTATTCGATTTGTTTGAAAATTTGCACACGTGTCTAGGTTTCATGATAAAATAATTACTTAGCATGAGTTTACTTTTCTTGCCAGAATTACGTTGAGTAAAGTAAAGTAACATTTTTCTAAGATTTAAAGCTAATTTTCTATGTTTAGCATATCCGATTATTTTTTAAATATTTTTTATTTACATACACGGTCTTATAGATCGTACTTATTTTCATTTACTAAATTTATTTATCTTTGAAATTAGGACTTTATTACAAAAATAGTTCCTATAAGTTCCTTGAGTATTATAACATATTGGATTCTTTAAGGTGGTACTAGAAATTACTAGTAGGTGCTAGAAACTGACCTTCTGAAGCAAATAGCATCAACTACAACTAAATTACAATAAAAACGTATACGAATGAGATATAGCCGAATGACTTAGACTTAGTTTCCAATAGGCATCATTTGAAGTCCGCTGCGTTCAATTATTATCATTATTTTTTTTTATTTTTTTATTTTTTTTTTTTTAGCTTCACGCTGTATCCCGCATATCTGGATTTAATAGGAAGAACTCTGCCTGCAGTGGAGAGTGCATACCAAGCTCTGACAAGGTCATCTAAGGAAGCCGGATTTCAAATAAATGCAACTAAAACAAAATATCTGGAAGCGTCAAAACAACTGCATGCGTTACCGTCCGATATAAGAATTGGGAGCAGCACTTTCGACTGGGTCAATGAATTTGTATATCTCGGCTCTTTAGTAACGCAGGACAACAATGTATCTTTGGAAATAAGTAGAAGAATTATGGCGGCTAACAAATGCTACTTCGGACTGCTAAGATACTTTCGATCCAAAATACTTTCAAGAAGTATAAAAGTACTTCTCTACAAGACCTTACTAAGACCGATTTTAACATATGGATCAGAGAGTTGGGTGCTGAGCAAAAAGGACGCGAACACACTACTTGTTTTTGAGCGCAAAATCTTAAGACGCATATTCGGGGCAGTGTTGGAAAATGAACAATGGCGAACTCGGTACAACCACGAACTCTACCACATGTATAATGAACCCAACATAATAAACACTATTAAGATCGGACGCTTACGATGGACCGGACATGTGGAGAGAATGAGTGAATCCAGAACACCTAAGACCTTGTTGAATGGTTCACCGGGTGGTCGGAGAAATCGAGGCAGACCCAAACTCAGATGGTTGGATGGAGTTGAGCAAGACCTGAGAACTCTGGGTGTAAAGAATTGGAAGGAGAAAGCCAGGAATAGGGTAGAATGGAGGGGTATTCTGGACCAGGGCAAGGCCCACCCGCGGCTGTAGTGTCTTTGATGATGATGTATCCCGCACACAGCAGGGTAGGCAGAGGGAACCTAGTGTTAAGACACTTCGTTCCCCACTTTCCGCCGAATTCGGAGGCTTGCGTGTTAAGTGGCGGAACTTAACGCCGCGCTTTACCTCGACACCAGAGCGAAGAAAATGGAAATATAATTTCCACCCCTCGAGTGGGAATCGAACCCACAACCAGTCGTTTACAGTCACGCTTGTGCCACGGGGCCACGACTGGCCACAATTATTTATGTTTTCTAAATATGTTCTTAAGTTCCTAATCGTGCGAATAACACATTATAAATGTTAAAAAGTGTATAAGAATTTTAACGAAGCTGGTCAGAGTGCTTTTACGGTTTCCACAAGGAACGGATTCTAATCCCACTACGTCTAAATTTCTGTAGGTTTTCTAAAAAATGTTTTCTATTTTTTTTAAATATGTCAATTTCTTTTAGCTTCACGCTGTATCCCGCACATATCAAGGTAGGCAGAGGGAACCTAATGTTAAGACACTCCGTTCCCCACTTTATGTATATGTATGATATACGTCGATGAGTATTAAGTACGTCAATAATACGTTAAAAACGATTTTATTACTCTTACTTACAACTCAGTACAACTTAACTTTATTTTAAACCAGTATTGAACCGGAATTCGAACCTGTTATACAATTATTCGATTTATTAGAACAATTAAATTAATACACAGTTATTTTATGCAATGATCGTCGGGGTATGCACGATTTGTCATTAATACTATTAGCTCAATGGCGCATTGATTAGCTCCATCAATGCCATAATGGGGTTATCAATTAGGTTATAGTGTGCATTATATATCAAATACAAACTTGTTTCGTATAAATTTGGGGAATTCTAAAGAGTTCAGAAATTTACTTTGACGCTTAGCGCGATGATTATGGGTTCGATTTCCATTCGAGGGATTAATTGTATTTATTTATTTTTTATTTATCTGGTCTGGCATGATAAAGCGCGGCGTAGAGTTCCGCCACAACTCATGCAATGTCTTCAATTCGGACGGAAAAAAGAACGGAGTGTCTTAACACTAAGTACAACAACGCTTGCAAAAACACAATATTTGCCAACATTAAAATAATAAATATACTTAATAATAAGCCACATATTAAAAATATCACATCAAAATATGAAACCTCGATAATATTCAAAGTAAAGTAGGTATGTCCTCTTGGGTTTATGTCCATAAATAAAACAATAAAAAAATGCTTTACATTTTTTGCATAGCAAGACACTTCTTTCTCCGCTTTCCGCCACAGTGTGACATTGCCTGTTTGGTAGTGTACCTCAAAGCCACGCTTCATCTTAGGTAACAAAGCAAAGAAATAAAAATAATATATAATCATTGCCGAACCCACGACTCTAGTATTCACAATTAGATACTGTCCCACTGTGCTTCGACAACCTCTTTCGCCTACAGGCTAATAAAATAAGAAACATACAGAAAATTCTACTAAAAGCATACATCATGTAGTTTAGACCGCCGTGACAATATAAAAAGCCATCTGGGACCACTAACAAGTACTAGAACATTATAGATCTTTAACAAGATCACGTCTCTTGTAAAATATTCTAGCTCCTTAGAAAGAAACTAAGTTTTATTTTCTTTTTAGTTTATGTTACTTCAAATACTACGTGTTGCGTAAAATATATGTTACCTTGGCAACGTACGTATATATCATATATCTGATATTTTTTTTGGTTTGAGGTACGTACGAGTATGTATAATGCATTATTATAAACATGTATAAACTTTCGTGCTTCTTTTTCTTATATACTTTACCTATAAACATCTGTTATTGAGTAATAGTTTCTGTTAAAGGTTTAATATTGAACATATTTATTCTCCATTTCAAGAGCTAAGTTGCCCCTAGTTGGTATATCAAAAAGTAGGAATGAAAATAATGTAAATATAATCATTTCTTACAAGCTTATTTTATTCATATATTTATTTCAAACTTATCAAATCAGCAAATAAATATTTAAAATGAAAATTACTCTAAGTAAGAATTGAACCTGCAAAAAAAATTGTTTTTCAGTCAAGCATATCCGAAGAATACAATATTTTTTAATATTTTTATTAACACTTTTCCTCATACAGCAGCGTAATCTGAATGAATTTACTCTAATTAATTTAGATATGTAATCGTTCCCTCGAAAAGGAATCAAATGCACAACCAATCACATTAACAGCCACACAACCACTGCGCTACAATGTATCCAAATGAATCTCCTCGGTATTTAAACTGGCATAATACTCGAATATTAATATATTATATTTGTACATAGTTCAGATAGCGGTCTCCTAATATATTAGGTTAGATTAGTCAAGCATGTTGATATTAACATACGACAGTTATCTAGTCATTAACGTTAAGGGCCCCACTGAATGTATATTAGTTGAATGCCATTAGATCAAATAGATGACAATATTTTATGTTTAAATCAAATATGATGTGTTTTTACGTGGAGAACGGAGTGTCTTGACTCTCTGACCAAAGAAGTGAGAATATGTTTTTTGCTTTTTTTTATATTATAACTAGCGGCCTGCTTCCGGCTTCACCGCCTGAACTACATAACTGTTTCGTTATATTGCAACCCTCGGGAATGGTTTTTTTGAAAAATAAAGTAGTCTATGTTTAGCCTTGGATTACCAACTATATTTAGGCCAAAATTCATTACAGTTGGTCAAGCAGTGTAGATTATTCAAATAAACTTTCACCCCCTATTTCCAGAGCGAAGAAAATAGAAATACATATTTAATATTTCCACTCCTCCAGTGGGAATCGAACAGACAACAAGTCGCTTTACAGTTACATTTAGTGCCTCTACGCCTCAACTGCCCCCAACTTCTTAAATAACTTCTTTTACTTTAAATTTACTATTATTAATACTAATGCAAAATAATAATAAATACAATCTAACTATATTAATCTCTCATATCAAATCACTGAAATATCATAAAACTCACAATCCACAACCGTTCTGAGAGGTTAATTGTAACTTGCAATAATAAAGGGTTATTTTTTATTTGTTTCAAGTTGCTTACTTGAACAAAAGATTGGCTGTGTTTACTCGGATCGCGGCTTGATAAATGAGAAGGCGAATTGGTTTAGTGGAAGCGAATACTGAAATTGGAAAAGAGCGCCCGATTAAAAGCAATAACGCTATCTCGCCGGTGTTCTTTGAAAAATCTTGTTATATGACAATATGAAACATGTTGTACTGATTTTTGTTATTTTTTTATTTTGTTGTTTTTCTTAGGTTTTTGTATGGGTTTTTTTTGGTATTTATTTTAGATGTGTATGGTTGTTGTAAGTATACTCGTATGTATAGTATGTATGTACCAGATGTTTATTATTTTTTAATTATATAGAATTAATACATAAACTACGTACATAGAGATTTAAAATACCTTCACACAAAGCAAGGAAGGCAGGTAGAAGTTAGTGTTAAGACACTCCGTATTCCGATAACCGACAGGCTCACTCACTAGAATGGGAAAAAAAATCAAATATATATACAAAAAAATGATGAATCAAATATATACACAAAAATATATACAAAAATTTATACTCCCCGAATCAGTCAGTCAGTCAATTGGGGTTCAAACCCACAACCTTTAATTTCACAGTCAGACGCTTTTCCACTGCGCCACTGGGACTAATAAACTGGATCACACGGGATCCAATAAACTGTTTATTAGCACAAAAAGTTTAAAATATTCAGCATTTTTTTATTTATTTATTTGTCATATATACAAAATAAATGTAGGTTAGTTATTTTTAGATTCGTATTCTTCAGCCTTATATAGATCACACGGATAATTCGGAAAATTAGGGAAGAAAGAACGGTAACTAAGCAAACAAAATAATCCTAAATTGTTTTATCCATTTGGACATAATACCCTCACGTACCGAATATTTACTGTCAATAGATAGTGGTTTCAGTTATACAAAATACCAAGAAAGCGTTAGGCATTAACCTAAATTTGGAGTCTTATTTTATTTGGACTAATTGACGCTTCGGGATCTGTAACCTAAGATGAGATATATTACTCAGTCTAAAAGTGTGAAGTAAAGTCACTATCAGCTATATAAGCTTAGCTTTTACGCTTTCTTCCTCATAATATATGGAATATAGTAATACGAGAGAATAGAGTGTCAAGACACTCCGTAATCTATTTTTCGACCCAAATTTAGACCCGGCATATTGTGGTAGATATTGACCCCAAATCTTAATTTATAACAATATACAGCAATTTCCTGCACAGAGTAGTACTATTCTAGAGAGACAATCTAGTATCAAGATATTTATTCTACCGAAATTGAAAATGGCATATTGAATAGCAGAACTCAACGTCGCGCTTCGTTTTAGGTACCAGAGCAAAGAAATGATTACAATTTAAATATAATAATTCCCACGAGTGGGAATCGAACCCAGTAGGTTGGCAGTCGGACGCTGTCCCACTGCACCATAATGGCCTCATCTTATTATCCCAATTTAGAATATATTACAAAGCAAAGTACTAAATTATCCATTTAACAAATTTCATTTGCCTCCATACACGAGGTAGCCAAAGCCAATGAACATCATAATTCCAACATATATTGAGTTCGCTAATATTAAATGAGCCAAGGTTTACACTAACCGTCCGATATCCAGAACACTAATCTAATGCTGGGGCGACGTCACAGCCAGCTTAATATGCAGATTTCGTATTGCCCCAGGCTATGTTGGCAGTGCATATTGTTAAATCTAACTTCTACCTAGAACTTGTTGACTAATACCAACTTTCTATTCTATAACTACTATCTGTATTAATTTGGGTCAGAAAATGCTCCTCTAATTTTGGGTTGCTCTTATTATTTATGCCAACTCCGTCCTATTAAATTGGGTAACCCAGATTTTTGTAAGGTATTTCAGTTATATGAAAGTTGAGTGAATTTTTAATATTAAAATTTGGGATTTTTCTGATGTTTTTAAGCTTGTTACAGGATAAAGTGATGGTAATGATCTAAATTGTTAGCTTTGTGTGCGTTAGTAATTTTGAATTTTGATTCAATTTGTAAAAGTATATGAGTATAAAATATAAGGTAATGAGCTATACTTAATAAAGTCAAAGTCAAATAATTTTACTTAAAATAAAAATGGCATGCCTAATTTTTTGAACGTTAATTAACCGAATATATAAAGAACAGGCACAAAAAACTCAACGAAACTTCTTTTCAAATCAATAATTTACAGATTCATTCGTAAAAGCTACTTATAATTAAATTACACAGCAATTTTACAATCTAAGTATTCAACTAAACAGAACATATTATCTTAAAGTTAAGGGTTGTCTCTATATTAAATTACGCTTTTAAGCGTATGTCTCGAAATTAGTTGAAATTACTCCACATGTACACCATCTTATTGCCAGCTCACAGTTCGGTCACGTAGCGTTCGGAACGAAGAACTTATCTTGGTTGCAACTTTCTGCAAGCAATAGAACAATTTTCTATACTAATAAACTTCCTCTATTGTTGTCGCGATACCTATTTTTATTGGCCAAATTAGATTCCTTGCTCTTTAACTTCTTATATTAGTTGAAGATGGTATTTGAAAAGAACAAGGTACAATAAAACTACTTAAAAAGAGTAAAATAGGGAAAAATAGTGACAATTTTGGAACGTTAAAAGCTAAAACATTCACAACCGTTGTTGATTTTCACTTTAAGTGCAAACACTTGCTATAATGTGTTCTCTTTTAACCCAAAGAATTGGTGTTCAGGGACTTAGTAGTATGCAGAGCAATCGCTTGCTGACTGAAATCTCAACTATCGAATATAGTGGTCCCAAGACACAGAGATGTACGTCGGAATTCACCATTCGCATCTCGATCGCAAAGCTATGTTGATCTTATCAAACGAGATACATTTAGAAACGTTTTCCATATAAATTGCTTGTGGCATGTAATATACAATGCGAAAAGAGGCGATGGCTCGCGAGGGAGCGACCCTACTGAAGGTTTATTAGGCCAATCCAGTAAACGTTTGCGGTACAAGTTTTACAGAAGTTGCTTTGGAATTTACGAGTCTCGAATGACATAGGTATGTATGTATCTGGTGAATGGGGAACTCAATTTATTTTCGTCATAATTGCTTTTGAAGGTGTAAGTGGGTAAAGTAGAAAAGTATTATTTAAAATCATTTTTGTGAATTTTAAAAAGTATTAAGTACACAACTGTACATATGTATGTAATTGGTATTGGCGAGTTACTTTCCCTTGAGATCCCATAGTAAATTAAATGTAAAAAATAAAAGAGACCGTCGTAGCAAAATTTCGCAGCGTCTGACTGTAAACATGATTGTTTGCAGGTTAACTCTTCATAGAATAACTAACTACAATTAAATTATTTTCATTTCTGTGCTTTGGTACTAAAAAAATAAATACGCTGTTTAGTTCCGCTACTCAACGCCAAATGTCAGAGCTTGAAACTGCTTAAAAAGTAATCTAAAACGGAAAAAATATAAGTATATGCCTAAAAGAAAGTAATGCAATAAACATGATGAAATAGAAAACTAACAGATATAATCTACTCTTATCTTGAACAATTGGATAAAAAATATATTTTCCATTGTTATCTAAATGCATTAAAATATAAAACAACGATTTATGCCAACTATTAAATAAATATTCATAAACGTTCTTAAGTACGTATGTACTCTCCGTACGTAGAATTAGTAGACGGGATCTGTTTAGAATAAAACCTGAAAAGTTGTATTACAGGTATGAAAAGGTTGCAAATATGGTTATAAGAAATCCAGAAAGCCTTATCACTCAATACATTGTATCACTCAATACAGTAACAGTGAATGCTGTGTGAAATTACTTAAAAATACTTTTAACATTTTTAAAGTGTTATTCCACACTTAGGAAAATTGAAAAAATGTCTTTTTACTTAAAAGTAGACAAAAAATGTAAAATGTTAAAAGAAACTTATAGCGAATAGGGTAATGATTTCTATCAGATAGCTTCCTACATACTTATGTTATTTAAAGTAGCTTTATGTTTTTACCTGCATAGCAGAGAGAACCGATTCCAGTTAACTTACTCCTTTTTTCACTTTGAGTGGTGGAACTCAATGCCGTGCTTTGTCTTTCATCAGAGGGAATAAATAAAAATCATTTAATTATAACTAATTATTATAATTCCTGTGAATGGGGAGCTACCTGCAACTAATTGTGTTTATAATAAGACCGCTCCCATTACACCGTGATAGCTTCATAGTTTCTACTTTTATAATTTATCATATATTCCAAACAATTTACTCATATATTTATATCAAACATAAAACTAAAAATCTAGCGTAAATATAATAAGCATTGCCATTGCTCGCATACAATTGAATTGTTTATTTTTATTCTATTTCTATTCGATTCTATAAAACAGGAACAGTATTTCCTTTCAATTCTCAGTAAAGAAATTTCAGAGGGAAATAACGACAAAGATTTTAACCGTAATCCGCCCGGCTGATTCCTTAGTAATGCCTGAAAAAATCAGTCAAAAACCGTTGGCTCCGTCAAAGGCCACTTTATTTCGGTCACGCGCGGGCTTGTTAATGAAAATAATAGAAGAGAAAGGCCTCTCGTGGAACCAAATTGCTCGGATGGGGCATCGATGTGAATTACAATCAACCGCTTAACATCTTCGGTGGAGGAATCTGCCCCGTTTGACACGTTGAGCGTGGCTGTGCCCGTTTAAATTGCACTGTAGCTAAATAACGAATATTGTTATTATTTTGGCAATAAAATATTATTGTATTTATGCTTGTTTTTAAGTAAAAGTTTTTTAAAAATATATATACATATATACTAAAGTGTTCTGATTTAACACTTGAATAAGTTTATCTCAAAATCTATTGCATTTTGCTTTTTTTATTTTAATTTGTATATGAAAAAATAAATTTATAACGTATTATTAACGCATCTTTAGTATTGCATTGATTAAGTGAATTATTTTTAAAACATATAGGATCTTAAATCTGAAATCAAAAGAAATTATTCATAACTACATATATTCTTTAACTAGCGACCCGCTAGCAGCTTTGCCTGCGTGTACTATACGACTATAACTATTTAGCGATTTATAAGGCACGCCCGTCAGGCCTACATCATATTACAAACATCTAAATTTTCTGTACTATATTATATGCTGTTATACATATAAACCTTCCTCTTAAATCACATTATCTATTTAAAGAAACCGCATTAAAATTTGTGGCGTGGTTTTAAAGATATAAGCATACATACATACATACAGACAGACGCAGGAAGCCTTCATATTACGTAATATGTACTATATATATACGACAATTACAAAATCACATCACATACATCACTAAAAGCTAAGTTTTTACCAATACGCCTTCCAGAACTATTTATTTCCTCGTAGCTGCGGTTATACGGTCGTGTTCTGTATTCAGCGCGCTGGTGGACAATAAAGGCGGGCCCCGGGGACACTGTCACTAAATATCAACTTTCTTTTTTGTTGTCGCCTGCCCTTTCACTATGTATCTGTTGCATAATTGCCAGGATTGTATCGAGATTGAGGTTTTTGCTGGATTTTCTTTTACTTGTAGAAGAGTTATAGATTGTTGTATGGTGGGACAGGGTATAGGGGGAAATAGGATTAGTTGTAAGTTCGATTTAAGTTCGGAGGAATGATTATATTTTGAATATTTCGTTGTGATATTTAAGACTAAGTGCTGTCTTAAGTTCCTTTTTTTAACGCGAAATGTCTAGATTTCGGGCAGATAGTGGAGAACGAACCTACTATGCGGGAAAAACATATGAAGCTACCAAATAACCATGGAAAGTAAGGGAATATAATGGAAAAGGGAGGATAATACATTTTCTTTAATAAAAACACATTATGACACTAACTTTGAGGCATCTCTTTCTATACTTTTTATTCACACGTTTGAACGTCTATTTTGAGACATCTGTGTTTAGTGACACACTGAACAACGTCCTTCTAAAATAGCTAAACATTACAAATATCATCTAAACATTTATGCGTGTACGAATTTGAGTTTTTTTTTAGCTTCGTGCTGTATCCCGCACACAGCAGGGTAGGCAGAGGGAACCTAGTGTTAAGACACTCCGTTTCCCACTTTCCGCCGAATTCGGAGGCATTGCGTGTTAAGTGGCGGAACTTAACGCCGGGCTTTTACCTTAACACCAGAGCGAAGAAAATGGAAATATTAAATATTTCCTCTCCTTGAGTGGGAATCGAACCCACAACCAGTCGTTTACAGTCACACGCTTGTGCCACTGGGCCACGATTGGCCATATTTGAGATATTTTTGTAAATTTGGCATAGAATATACGGAAAAAGAACAAAAGGCTAATTTCATAATATATAATCACAAACTATGGCATATATATTTTTTAAGTCTCAAGACATCATGATGACGTCAATAGTAATATAATATTGAAGCGTCCTATGTATACTGCCATGTAGAAGTTTCCTGATTGTAGTTTTCAGAAGTAATGACTAATATTAAAGATGTGTTGAATTGGTATTCGTCTGTCAGTTGATT
Source organism: Dryas iulia moderata (assembly GCA_019049465.1). NCBI lineage: Eukaryota > Metazoa > Arthropoda > Insecta > Lepidoptera > Nymphalidae > Dryas > Dryas iulia. The sequence continues at coordinate 13,741,255 of CM032425.1, forward strand.
TAATTCTTCTATAAAAGTAAATAAAAAAGTTTCAATTAAAATAATTTCATTTCAAAATGTCTAAAAATATCATCTTGTATAAAGCATCTTGTATAATATACAAAAATACTTAATACGTCCCCCAAACGAGAATCGAACCCACTTCAACCCAATCCTGGGCGGATTACCCCAACTACCTCACCAACTATTATCTCGCAAACTACCCTAAAATGTTAATATAAATTTATACATATATATATAATAATAATATATAAGCATTCGGGTCACATTGTGTTTTCTTAATTTGCGGTCAAGCGTGGTCGCGCTTTGTATTCAGCAGGTTGTCGGACTTTCTGTTTTGCTACTCCACAGTACACTGTCACTGACAGTTTTTGTGTTCATATTTATCTGAAGCGAAACTTTGTGCCCGGAATTTGAGAGTCGGTTTTAGTTGCGGTCGTATTATATTCACAATTTATGTCTTTCTACTCTCTAGCGGCGTTGAGTTTTAAGGACGTTTGTGTATATATTAAGTATGTTGTTGTACAGCCATTTGTTTTGGTATATCTTTGGTTTAAGTGGCAGATTTTTACAATTAAATTGTATTTTTTTTTAATTTAAACTTTATCCTAGCGTGATAGGTAAAGAGAATATTATGTTAAGACACTCCGTTCTTCACTTTCCGGCTGGAATTCAAAGTATTGTGTGTTGAGTGGCAGAATTACCCCCACGCTATGTAGTACAAGACTGGGGAAATGAAAATAATTCACATCACATACATATATAATGCTTGCAAGTCGCAATTTAACCCATAACCAATCTTGTTTACATTTCGCTGTCCCACTGTACGATAGTCTTATTTACTGATTCAAACAGCATCAAAATCGAAAAATACAAATACTTAAACAAATGCTTTTTTTACAACTTTTCGCTTTTCCCCGCACAGCAGGGTAGTCAGAGAGAACCTATCAAGACACATCGTTCTTCAATTTCCACCCAAAATCCAGACATTACACATTAAGTGGCGGAACTTAACGCCGTGCTTTATCTCATACGCCAGAGCGGAAAAAATAAAATAATATAAAACCATTCCTCGAGTGAGAATTGAACCCACAACCGTCGAGCTTATAATAAGGTCGGTTGTCGGCGACTTTCGTATAATAAATTCTTCAACATCAGCTCTTAACCTCTATATTTTTTGGCTAGACTTAATTAGTACCTAAAGGAATTAATATGTAACGTAAGATTCCGGAGCTCCATAGGAAGCTAAAGAAATAAATAAAACAAGTAATTTGATCTTGTTAGGATAAAACTAATTTAGGTTCAACCTAACTAAAATGTATAGCACTTTTATTTTTATAGACCTACTGAATGAGAAAGTTTGGTTTTAGTATGAAATTGATGATATTAATCGATGAGATAGTGGCGTGCCGTGGCGCAGGGGCACAAAGTGTGATTGTAAAGCGACTGGTTGTGGATTCGATTCCCACTCGAAGAGTGGAATATTTAATATTGCCATTTTCTTCGCTCTGGTGTCGAGGCAAAGCGCGGTATTAAGTCCCGCTACTTACCGCACAATGCCTCCGAATTCGGCGGAAAGTGGGGAACGGAGTGTCTTAACACTAGGTTCCCCCTGCCTACCCTATTGTGTGCGGGATACAGCGTGAAGCTATATAATATAATCGATGAGATCCTTGTGGCATAGAAGGATAACTTCTGACTGTAAACATTATTGGTTGTGGATTCGGTTCTTTTTGAAGAATGTTTTTATTTAAATTATTTTCATGTACTTACCCTGTTAACGGTGTAGTGCGGCGTTGATTACCGTTATTTAACATGAAACATGGGGGAAAATAGTTATCCTGATAACATGTTCTCATTGTTCTCCCTGTTTTATATGCCGAAAAGGCAATAAATAAAAATAGAACAAAAATAAGGAAATATGGAATAAGTAAATATTTTATCAAATAAAATATAACTTTTCTAAATTGTTTGTCTGATAAAAATGTTTTTTGTTGATATATACGAGTATTTTATATTTACTTTAATAATACTAATTAAATTCTAAATAAATCTTAAAGTCCCATTTAATATCGGAATAATATCAGATTAATAAATGTAAATTCCGAACCGGGCAAATACCGTAACAAAAATATTATCGTTTAAACAGATTTGCTTGCAATATTCAGTTGATATGTTCAGTTAGTTATATGACCGAAAAGTACATAATATAGTAATATCTCATAATATTATTAAAATGGAAAATTTAACATTCCTCAAAGGAATCGAACCTACGTACTGTCAGACTTTTGTCATTTGCTCCATAATGGTTTTCATATGTAATTAATTCTTGTTAGAACTAATAGTCGGTAAGTCACGTTCTTCGCAAAACACTGTAATATGATACAGCCTACTTCTAGACGTTTTGGATATTTATTACAATTTTTTCCTTATATATGATCTAAGTATATTTATCACAATTTTAGCTTTTTGCTTTTTTCCACATATGATGTTAAGCAGAAATAATCTAATGTCATAACTTTTAGTCCAAAATCAAGGTTTTTTTGTATTAATTTATGACATGTAGAGTGGACGTTCAAAGCCACGATTAGTCTTTTTAAACAATACGTAGGTCCCATGACAAGTGGCATAGATTCACTAATTTCCCCAAACTTCTATGGGTATTTTGACAACAGGATTCATTTAATATTATAACGCAACTTACTATATGCAGTTCAAATTACGAAAAAACAGATAGGGAATTCACTCAAGTAAAGTCAGGGGCAACAACTACTACAATATACAAAAAAATGCCTACAAAGTCATTTAAAATCCAAGCATAACACCCAACAAACAGTAACAAAGCTTGCCAATACCACAAAATCTTTTTACAACAGCGAAATATGAGAGGCTCACGGCCGCCAACGTGCGAACTAAATTTACATACTAGTAAAGGGATTTAGGATGCATTTTCACTGTATAAATATGTTAATAAAAATAAGCAACTTCACGGTTTTTTCTGCCTAGCAGTAGTCAGAGAAAATCTAGTGCCAATATATTCTATTCTCCACTTTCCACCCGATATAGAGATATCTATTGTACGTTGGATCGCGGAATTTAACGTCACGCTTTATCTTTCTAGAGCGGGGAAGAGAAATGGCGGCGTTGAGTTTGGCAACTCAAAGAAAATGTATTTTAATAATTTCTGAGATCGCTACGGCACAGTGGGGCAGTTTTTGCCTATAAATACGATTATTCTGAGTTCAATACCCAGTTGGGGAAAATATTGTATTTAAATTTTTCTACTCTGGTATTTAAGATAAAGCAGGGCGTTCTCCGCGGTTACTACTCTCTGATTACTCTGCTATGCGAGGGAAAGCGTGAAGCTGTACATTCCTTTATTATCTACACTTTTATACCGTTCATATTAGTTTTCGTTTTATTAACCGATAACTTCATAAATAAATGAAGTAAAAAGAAAACACTTCACTTTTTATTCATTTCCGAGACATTTGGCGTAGTGTAGAAAAATATTAAATAAATAACACAAAATTTGCACACACTATGTATTTGGCATACACTCCTATATGATGTGACAGCGTTGCTTAGCAACGCATGATTTATGCGCTAACGTAAACTAGCAAATGTCAAAAAAAAATCTCTCGATTAAAAATCAAATACACAATTACTCAAACAACCACAATGTCATAATTACTCATACCATACACGTTAACCCAAAAAAAATTTAACTAAGTTTTTCTGGTCGAGATAGCATCTGCTATAATTGTAAATCCTTGAAGTCCCGACAGTAATGTATGCATGCGAACACCTGAATACTGTTCTGCTCGCTTAAGCACTAAATTACGAATTTCGTCTGGCTAAGTTAAATTAATTCAAATAACTGTATTTTAGTGCTAGTTTCATATTAGATAGCTGTTTCATTAAACTTTCAAAGGCAAATTTCTGTGAGGTTTCAGATGATGGGTATTATGTATTTACATATTAATATATATGTGGAGGTATATACATATATTACTATTTTAGTTTGGCATAACAGTCTTTGTATATTTTTCTTCAGTTTGTTAATAAGTTACCTGAAAAGAATCCATGGAGTTATATTAATTTGCATATATAAATTTAGGATTTAATTTAACCACGCCGATTTTATCCGCGTAGAATTAACAAAAAATATATAATTCTAAAATAAAAGTAGCCTAAGTTACTCCTTATTAAACTACTTATTTGCCAGTAAAAGTCTTGTCAACATCGCTCTAGCCATTCTAAGGAATAGCCAGAAAAAAACAAAGATAGGCAAAAATTGTAAAAAATGTTGTTTTGGTATTGTAAGATATACATATATACGCGTTTATATACATATTTAGTAAAAACGGTTATTTTAATAACACAAACAGATACTCCAATCTCATTTATTTATATAGGCTTAAATTATACAGGCGTAATAAATCTAGCACGATTATAAACCCTCAGTATTATAGTAAACAAAGGAAACGTGACAAATAACGTGACAGCAGGTTCCCACCATTTGATAGCGCTCTAAAGAGGCCCAATCATCAAACCTGTTTGCATCGCAACTGCAAATGAGAACCTTTTCAAAAATACTCCCGCAACAACACGGTGTAAACAAAAAAAACTAGAAATACTGTCAAACGAATTTAGCTCTTCACAATACACAATAGCAATCATTTTGGCAAAAGTTATTTTTATATAGTTAAGGATTACCGTTCACCCTTTTAAAAGGATGCTCGTTACATTGCCGTACATCATTGAAATATGCTAAGGGTGCGGCTCAGAGATTTCGAACAAAAAAGGGCTTTTCAAACTCGCTATGTCAAAACAAATCAACAATCCTTTCACTTTATAGACCGCGGGTTAAGTAGAACATTCTACTTTTATTTTAGAGTATAAATTTGTGATAAAGTTGCGAAGTGGTCTTAGTGGGTATAAGTAATATAAGTAAAGCTTAATTAGGGATTTTTTGAAAAAAGTGCTCTGACCGTCAAGTATGCATTCAAATAACTTGGACGGTTTCAAAGAGCGCAGGTTTAAATGCCGCTACGTTCAAAAATTTTTGTTTACCAAAAACGTTTATAATTTCTTAAGAGTGTAAATAATATGTCAAGAATGTTATATATTCTGAGTTATCACTAAATTGTTATAAATAAATCATCGAAGTAAATTAATTAATTAAATTACTTCGATGATTTTTTATAACAGTAATTGTGGCCAGTCGTGGCGCAGTGGCACAACTGTAAACGACTGGTTGTGGGTTCGATTCCCACTCGAGGAGCGGAAATTATATTTTCATTTTCACACAAGCCTCTGAATTCGGCGGAAAGTGGGGAACGGAGTGTCTTAACACTAGGTTCCCTCTGCCTACCCTGCTGTGTGCGGGATACAGCGGGAAGTTAAAAAAGTTAAAAAATTACTTCTAGAAATAAAGTGGTCGTGTCTATTTTTTGGGCGAAACCAAAGAAAATATAACAAAGATTGTAGTAGTGCTTTATCATACTGTCGCTCGCGTGGCGAAGTGGAACAGCATCTGACAGCAAATGGAATAGTATGTATGGTAAAACAAAGCTCGGTGTTAAGTTTCGCCACTCAAGTCTGAAGGTGCGTCGTCGTCAGTTTAGGCGAAAATAAAAAGGCAGAATGGAGGTTGCCACTAGGTTTCCTCTGACTAAGACATTTAACGAAAACGTATAAAAATTTGAACGCAGCGGGATTCGAACCCGCGCCTCCCGAATTTTTTATACGTTTTCTTTAAATGTCTTTTTTAATTTTCCTATCTGGAATAACACTTTAAAAATGTTTAAAACCTCCTCTGACTGTCTTACTTCACGTCTTATAGTTTTTTTAGCATCACGCTCTCTCTATAGCACATCCTCAAGTGGAAATCAAACCCACAACCAGTCGAGTTTGCAGTCACACCTATGCGCCACGACTGGCCCCGACACGACTTATCTTATACTCGTAGTTCACGCAAATAAGCTTCCGGACAACACTATTAATATAGAGATAATAGACTTATATACTTACCAATGGTATCATCATTTTTTTATCTAAATATTCTGACAAAGAGACGCAGTGCAGTTTTTGCTTTATGTGGCCAATGTATAAAATTGCATATTTATTTTTTTGTATATTTCAATGTTTTGTTATGGAAAACCTACCATTATGTTATTGTAAACTGGGGCATGGAAACTTTTGTTTGAATCGCCAACAATGGCCTGTATTTGTTTAGTTCCATCACTATGGTAAAAAAAAATTACGTAAAATCATGCGTTAGGTTACTGTAGATAGACAAGCAATTTCAGTTTAATATGTTTATTGTTAATTAAATATATCGAATGCAAGTTAAATATATCGAAAAAAATATATCGAATTAAGATAAAGCAAGACTTTGAGTTAGAGACTTTGCTGACTACACACTGACATAAATTCTGAAACCAGGAATAAAAACTATGAAAATATATTTTTCTAAAACTTAAGCAAATATTCTTAGCATATTTCCGTCATATTAATATAAGCAAAAGTATTCTCGAAGGAATTTCATATTGGTAAATAAAAAAGAACTTAAGGTTGAAATTAAATATGAAACATAATTATTTTTTCAATCTCTTAGCTTTATAGCCAGAGAGAACCTAATACGAAGACACTGTCCGTTCACTACGTATTAAATAGCGGAACTTAACGCCGCGCTTCACTTTACCAAAACTGGAAAGTGAATATAACTTAAATAATATTATTATTTTTTTCTGGATGTTTTTAGCTTCACGCTGTATCCCGCGCACAGCAGGGTAGGCAGAGGGAACCTAGTGTCAAGGCACTCCGTTCCCCCACTTTCCATAGAATGAACACGAAGACTATGCATGTTAAGTGGCGGGACTTAACGCCACGCTTTACCTCGACACCAGAGCGAAGGAAATAGAAATATTAAATATTTCCACTCCTCGAGTGGGAATCGAACCCATAACCAGACGTTTACAGTCACACGATCGTACCACTGCGCCGCGACTAGCCCCAATAATATTATTATTTGTGTAAAATCGAACCCACATCTATCGTATTTACAGTCTAACACAAAATCCAATTAGACACAATAATGAAAATTTCTCACATATCAATAAATCTTCATTTCCTTCAAAACTCCGAACTGCATAATGCAGTTAAAGTTAGGTCAATTATATAAGCATTGCAATTTACCAGTATGTATGTAAACTGCATTGTATGTAAACTTGCACGTTGCAGAATTTCCTTTGATTCTCAACATAATCTTTAGTTACCAGGCACCATGTGCCTCAGTTCAAAGTAGGCTTGACTTAAGGAAGACTGTTCACTTAGCTTTCACTTAATATTGAGATTTGGGATAAATTTAGGCAGCTTTGTTATTCTAGCATAACTAAATACGCTATTGACAAGGAATCTGGCGTTTACTCTGTTTCCTCCTTGTGTTCAAGTTAATGCGTGTTGGTTGGCTAACACAAAACGGTGTTAAGCACCGTTCTTTGTCTTAACAGAGCGTATGAATGAAAATAATTGCTTTAAATATTATCATTCCTCATTGGGGCTTTGATCCACAACTATCGCTTATAGCCAGAAACTACCACACTGGATCAAGATAGCCTATTTGAAATATTTAGATTCATGCTTTTTCTTGTATAGCAGGATATGTAGAGAGAACCTGGTTATGTCATTTCGTTCTCCAATTTCCCACTAAATCTGAGACATTGAGTGTTAAATGGTAGAACTTAACACCGTGCATTAGAGCGCAATTAACATGAATTTGAACCCAAACCTCGTTATGTTAAAAATTTAATACCTACAAAGTATATATCTTATTGTATAACATATAAAAAATCAAAGTGCAACTAATATTTACTCGACAGAGCGAAAGAAATGCAAAAATAATAACAGATTATTCCGTCCCCTGTGTACAAGTACCTTAATCGACAGTAGTGCAATATATGACCTCGGCATACATCCAAGACGGATATTAATGTGAGGATGTGAAATAATGAACGCTTCGAGTTCTGCGTCAACTCTTAATCGATATTTTGTTGTTAATATATTATATAATATTGTAAAATTTGAGACTGCCGTGACGTAGTGGGACAGAGTCTAAAGTAAAGCGATGGTTGTAGAAGACATTTAGAAAACGTATAAAAATTTGAACGCAGCGGGATTCGAACCTGCGCCACCTGAATACCGGTTAGGCGTTGTCACCACTGAGTAATGCGTTCAACAGCTAAATAATTAAGTTCAAATTTTTATACGTTTTCTAAATGTAGCTTACAATTTTCCTAAGTGTGGAATAACACTTTAAAAATGTTTAAAACGATTGTTTTTCGCTCCGTTTCGATTTGGGGGAATGATTTGTTTTTCGCACTGGCACTTTACATGCAATACCTCGATTTCGGGCCGAAAGTGATGGACGGAGTGTCTTGACACTAGGTCTTCTCTGACTACACTGTTATGCGAGAAAGCGCGTCGACTTGCTCAATATTATATAGTTAGTATAGTTTAGCGACGTTAACTTCTGTTCAATTCTAGTAAACAATTTCAAATTCGGGCGTAAAATAGAGAAAGATGCTTTTAAACATTTTTAAAGTGTTATTCCACACTTAGGAAAATTTCTTCAAAATGTATGTAATTCTTTAAAATGTATTTCTTATCTCTTCTTCTTTATAATGCAATTCTTTTTAAATGTCTTTTACAGAATGATGTCTTGACAAAGGGGGAAAATATCTAAAGCTGTATTTTCTATATTATAGAAACTAGTAGTAGTACTATCTATATTCTATCACTAGACTCTCTGTTATATTATACAAAACTGTTGGTATAATAAATATATAATCTAAATATTACAAAAATGGATGTTTAATATTGTGCGCGCGGTGCTAAGTTCATATATTCAACTTACTTTTCTTCACAAAAATCATGAAACGGATTCTTCATTATTGTAAGTATACGGTTCACTCGATTACAATTGACTTCTTATGGTAGGTAATAAAATCACGCCTTTTCCCATAAAGAGGAGAAATCAGAGAGAACCCAGTGTCAAGACACTACGTCCTACACTTTCCACCTGAAGTCCAGCCATTACATGTCAAGTTGCGGAATTCAATGAAGCACCTTGTCCATATGTTCTAAATGTGAAAAACTGCTGTTACTTTTTAGATGTAACAATTGTTTAATGATTAAAAGAACGAAAGGCTCTATTTAGTACATTGTTAAATAAAATTGAGAAAGAAATCCACAAAATATGGAATTAGGGCCAAAATGTTGCGTAAAATGGGACTTTTTTACTTCGTAAGTTAATCAATTTCAGCTTGTTAGCATCAATATAAAACATGTCACGAGTATGACATACTTTTTAACTGTTGTCGAGCAGATTTTTTTTTGTTTTGAAACATTTTTCGCTATCAATTGAGGAAGGCTTCCTTCTCTTGAAATTCAATATTGGCTTATATTTCTAGTTTTCTAATTTGATAATGTGGCCAGTCGTGGCGCAGGGGACAAAATGTGTCTGTAAAACGACTGGTTGTGGGTTCGATTCCACTCGAGGAGTGGAACTATTTAATATTTCCATTTTCTTCGCTCTGGTGCCGAGGCAAAGCGCGGCGTTAAGTTCCGCCACTTAATACGCAATGCCTCCGAATTCGACGGAAAATGGGGAATGCAGTGTCTTAACACTAGGTTCCCTCTGCCTACCCTGCTGTGTGCGGGATATAGCGTGAAGCTCATCAATACATGACATAATGAAATATTGAATATTTCCATTCCTCGAGGAAATCAAACCCACAACCAGTATTTTTAGAGGCACAATTTGTGCAAGTACTTTAAGCCTTTTTCTCCACACAGTAGATAGAAACTACTCTCTATTTTCCGCCCAAACTTTAATTATTAAGTGTCAGAACTCAACGTCGACCCTTGCTTTAAATATAATTATTCCTCCGAATGACTATCAAATCTACAACTATAATATTTAAAGTTAGTAACTGTCATCTAGTACCTATTAACATCCATAACACATTAAACCACCATAGCCACTATCTTAATAACACCATCTTATTCACATTACCACTACACTACACACTACAATAATTTCGGCTACAATTATAGCTGACCGCAACCTCCGCTTGATTAATTACGAGCGAACGTCATACAAATATGCCCTGAAGCCAACCTGTAACATAATTCACACTGAACTATGCAATAGCATTGCTAACATCCATGCTAATATTAGAAATTGCGAAAGTCTGTCTGTCTGTCTGTTACGCTCTTATGGCTGTACGACTGGACTGGTCTGGTTTTCTATGAAATTCTGAATAAAAATAGTTGAAAATCCAAGTTCACACGTAGGCTATATTTTTTTCAAACATCAATCCCTAAAGAGTTAATATAGGATGAAAATACGTACGACAAATCTAAACTACTTGATCGATTTCTATCTCAGAATCTCAGGAAAATTGTTAAATTTAAATTTTATTAGCCAAACATAGGCTATTTATTATTTCAAAAAACTAGCCCTAAGACATTGAAATAGGTGAAAATTTGTATAAAATATATAACACGATTAACTGAAGCAAGAACGTAGCTATAGTTGTGTATATCAGGCGAGCGAAGCCACGTAGTCGCTAGTGTTAGAACAAATAGTCGATATCTCCTAACAAATAGCTTAAATGTGTCAAATATATTAATCCTGCGCCAGAACGTCGAGATTGGTTGAAAACATATCAATCTAGCTCCTGCCACATACTAATTGCTCAATGAGGCTCCGTCGTATGGCGATCGCTTAATCTGAGACGTGATCCATAGATCTTATACGCTAGAGATTAAAGATCATATTTCACCGGAAGCTGTTGGTCCATGATGATGAACGTTTAGAACAACGATGAGAGATCGTAACGTGTACCGTTCATTAGCTCAGTTTGCATGTGGAAGAGTGAATTTGATTACAATTATTATTGTGATGACGTTATTGGTTGAATGGTTAAGTTTGATTTTGCAGTTTCAAGGAATGTACGGAAATTTTAGCGTTATTGTATTAGCTATATATAGCTATATATAATTAGCTTTTATTATATTTTATTGTGGGAATACTAGTAAGAAAGAAAGGAAATTTAATATGCAGAAAGCAGCTTGACGCTTTTTCTCCCAGAGCAGCGTATCTATGTGTTTTTATAGAGAGAAACTAGTGCCAAGGCACCCCATTTTCCGCTCGGAATCGAGACATTACGTGTTAAGTGGCGGAACTCAACGCCGTGTTTTTTAGGTACCAAAGGGAAAAAATAATAATAATTTAAATATAATAGTTCCACTGATTGGAAATCGAACCCACAACCAATTGCGTTGACAGTAAGCTATACCACTGTGTCACGACGTCTTCACATTCATATATAAATAAAATAAATATTTTATATACATATTTGATTACTGACTATGTACCTACAACCTCTCAAACCAATTGTTTCCATTATACTGCTATACATATAGTCAACTGAAATAATAAACTCTGAAACGCGCCATATTGCTCAATGATTGCCAAGGACCTATTTACTTAGGCCTCGTCTTGAAATCTCAGAAATAGAATTTGTGATTAACGTTACAAAAGTCCCTTTTAATACGATTCGGTTGAATTAAGCTTTATTGATGCATTATTCAATACTAACAGTAGCTGATGGTTTTCAATTCAGTAATTTAATAATAATATTTACTAGAAACGTTTGTTCCTTAGTTAAATAATTTATACTATGTTATATTGAGCTACGCAATTGTTAAGATGTATGTATTATAGGTTCCTTTAAATATAAGATTATTATGAGTTCGAATTTAATGCCCTTAGGGGCTGCCTGGTTAGTTAATAGATGAAGGAAGTGTCTAGGCCTTTATTCATAATCGAAGACTATAGTGAAGACTCTAAATACATAGTCTTTTTTGAGATAAGAGATCGAAGTATCCTTACTTGGGCAACTATTTAGCCACTGACAAAAAAAGGAGGGTGCTATAAGTTTGACGTTGATGTCTATATGTTTGTTTGTAGCGTTGTTGCTATCTCTATAAGGATGAACCGATTTTCGATGTGTTTTTTTCGAAAACTAGCTTTCTTGTGGTAGTTCATTGTTTTATGTGGTAAAAATCGATTCATCAGCTTTATATATTCATTAGCTATTTACCAAAATAATGTAAGACATTTGAAATAAAAAAAGGGAATATTTGTTTAATTATTTTTGCGTGGGGTTTTTTTATTGTTTAGCTTCGGCTTATGCTTGATTTTAAATAATACAACGAGCCCTAAATCTCTTATATTTTTGCCGCATAGCAAGGTAGGCAGATTCGACGAACGTAGTGTCAAGACATTCTATTCTCTGTGTAATGTTCAAATTCGAGACATTTCATGTAAAGTGATATGAGATAAACGTCATGTTTTATGTCTTAAGAGGAAAGAAACTAAAATTATAAATATACATCAATCGTTTAATCATGTGGGGATTGAATTTCGACCGTCATATTTACAGTCAAACTATGTTTTACGGCGTTATAATTGCTTTAGGGTAGATTTCTTTTTTTAGCTTCACGCTGTATCCCGCACACAGCAGGGTAGGCAGAGGGAACCTAGTGTTAAGACACTCCGTTCCCCACTTTCCGCCGAATTCGGAGGCATTGCGTGTTAAGTGGCGGAACTTAACGCCGCGCTTTACCTCTACACCAGAGCGAAGAAAATGGAAATATTAAATATTTCCACTCCTCGAGTGGGAATCGAACCCACAACCAGTCGTTTACAGTCGCACGCTTGTGCCATTGGGCCACGACTGGCCACAGATTGGGTAGATTAATAACCTAAATAGTCTAGATATTCCGGTATATGATAAATATTATACAAAATTGAGTACAATATATATTTTATGAGAAAAAATGTGAAAGCAACAAACGCAGTGTGTATATAATAGATGTGACCCACAACGAAAGTTAATATGATCGTTGCTGTATTGACACGAGTATCGATACGACCGACATTTTACTAAGAACAGGGGTGTGTGGAAATGGTATCTAAATATTTAATTTAGATTTAGTTTTTCTTCTTTCTATTGAAGGTCTATTATATTTATAAAGCCTTTTTATATTATATGGAACAGTAAAATGTCAATGAAACTAGTGTAAAGACATTCCGTTTTCAACTTTTCGCTTAAAATCGGGACATTTTGTGTTTTTTCCCTCAAAAACGAGATATCATGAGTTTAGAGCGCGTCTTTGTCTTTTGTACCAGAGCAGAGAAAATCAAAATAATTGAAATATAACCATTACTTCGAATAGGACTCGAACCCATGACCAATCACGCTTACAGACTCATTACGCCAATATTAATTTAGTTCTTTCAAGTATATTTAACACGAACACGGCAGGGTAGGCAAAGGGAACCTAGTGTTAAGACACTCCGTTCTACACTTTCTGCGAATTCTGAAAAAATTCTGTGGCGGAAGTTAAAGCCGCGCTTTATATTAATTAATTAACATTATTTTACTTCAAATTCAAATTTGTATTTTCCTAAATTCTTCATGTCATTTCTGCAACACATTCTGAGTTATCGACATCCGAACATAATATTAGCACTATTAATAAAAAATCTTTCAACGCTATCTCAAGGCAGCAGCCGTTGGCGGGTCAACGTATAAATATGGATAAGTGAGGGAAATATGGCAGTATCGAGACCTTTGTTCAGACATTCGTTAACCCCATACAAATATGGTTTTTCTTAATAGTGTCTAGCTTTTACCAGTGTGGCAGTATGTTGAAATAATATAAGAAAGAATAGTAATAGATATTTTTCTAGTTTTAGGTAAAAAAAGGATTTTATTAGTGTATGCAGATAAATATGTTTTATAACGAGAACTTAGTCTCAAGACATTTTTTTTAATGGCTTGATTTTGCGATGAGTCTCAAGACTTTCTTATATTTTTCTCTGGAATTTGAGATATTGCACGTTAACTTGCGGAACTCAACACCGTGTTTTGTCTTGTTATCAATTAATAAAATTAATGATTTAAATTATATGTAGTGGGGAACGGAGTGTCTTAACACTAAGTAGGCAGAGCCTACCCTGCTGTGTGCGGGATACAGCGTGAAGCTAAAAAAAAAAGTTTATGATAATTTCTCCGAATGAGAATCTTTCAACCAGTCCTGATTATAGTCATTACAGTCAGGCGCTGTCCCATTGCGCCATGATAAAAAATCACTTTTAATATTTGACCCGTAAAATACACGTAGCCTTAACGTCAGTTCCTAATATATTTGCTATGCAATATATATTCTAATTACTTAATTTATACGACTAAAAATTAACACTTCTTGGGTGAAGTTGTATTATAAGATGTGTTTTTATTAGCATCTTTATATTTTACACGTTTTTGTTTATCTCTTCTCTATATATAATAAAAGAGTAGAAAAGTCAATTCTGTACATGAAAAATTTAAGAAAAATTTTAATTGGGTGCGTTAATATATCGATAACAGAGGCCAAAAGTCCACTCAGTAGAATTTTTGTCTGTCTGTCTGTCTGTTAATTTGTTCGTCAATCACGCAAAAACTACTGAATAGAAATGAATGAATTTTAGTATGGTGATAACTTATAGTCCAAAGGTACATATAGGATAGTTTTTATCCCGGTATTCTATGTAGTTTTTTTGGAAAAAATAAAAAACCGATATATGTAAATCATTTGTATATCGGTATCTACCGAATAGAAATTAATGAATTTTTGTATGGAGTTAGCTTAGAGGTTAGAGCAACATATGGGATAGTTTTCATCCCGGTATTCAACATAACTCTCGCAGAAAAATAAAATTTAAAAAAAACATTCATATTATGTCGATAGTTCACGAGTGAAGCTAAATTTGTTTCAATATCACTAATTTAAATAATTATAAAATAAAATAAGCATAACATTTATTAAATATACATTTGACCGGTCTATAAAACTTTATATAATCTATATATTTATATAATCTATATGACAACAGATGGTCACTACGTTTTCTGCAACGGGTAGCGCCATTTGTTATTATAAGTTGACATTGTATTAGACATATCCGCACTCATTAAAATTATTATTATAAAAATGCAAAAATCTATATCTCTTCTATTTGTTATGTTTTGACGGGTAATCTACTGGCCCGATTTAGATGGAATTCGTAAAGAAGATTGTTGAAGACGCAGGGTCATATAGGCTACTTTATCAAAAATCACACCCTAGGAGGTTAAAACAGTGGATGAAACTTATGTATGTTTAGTATATAGTGAGAATGTAGTATATAGTGGTAATTCACGTGGCGAAGCCGCGAGCGGGTCGCTAGTATCTTAATAAGTGTAAATTAAAGAACGATAAAACTGTTGGTAGGTTAAAAAAAAAACATAAATGTGTGACTTTTTACGAAGAATACAACAACTATGTACTAAGTACTTAACCTTCAACAGTTTTATAATACTATTTAGTACTTTTTAGGTATGATTTTTCTATAGAACTATGTAGTAGTAAGGACTTCAATAAAATAATCAATATTTTATTGAAATCCTTTAGCAAAAACTATAAATATTTCAAAATAAAATTCACATACAAAGTGGCAACTTCCTCTCAATAAAAATGAAACGTAAATTGTTTTCCTTTTCACTATTCATATCTTTATTTTTCAAAAAAAAAGAGTGTACGTATTTTACAAACTGCAATAAATCCGACAGCAGAAAAAAAATGCATGTAAAGTCAAAGCATATGAATGTGAGCTTTTGCGAGTTCAATTTAAATTTTTAAAATTCCCACTATAGCACGACGACAAACAGAGCCGGAGATATGAAAGGGCCATTATTTCGTCAACTTTTCAAAGCTTTTTAATACAATATGGGTAGAAAAGTATTCTTAAAGAGTAACATCGGAAATTTCGACCATCCGTCCAAATACTAGGAATACGAATTGCGGTTTTATTAGGCGCTGCCGCTCGGTTTTGGGAACAGAAGGACTTAAATTGTTCGAGGACGTCTGAAATGCTCTCAAATGGCAAAGTTTGGCCCATATTGATTCAGAGAGGTGTGCAGTGGTTGAATCGACACTTTAGATTGTAACACTTTAGACCGGAACCAAACATGTGAGACATATTGGCGGTTTTTGAAACTAAATTGTCTGTAGATTAATTTAGTTTTATGTGTTAATTTAATTATTAAGGTCAGTCAATAATTGAGGACAGTAGTGGCGTAGTTGGGCAAAGTGTGACTGTAAACGTAGCTAGTTGTGGGTTCAATTCCCACTCGAGGAATAAATTTATTTAGTATTTCCATTTTCTCCGCTCTGGTGTCACATACGCAATGCCACCAGAATTCAGCGGGAATAGAGTGGAGTGTTTTAATACTAGGTCGCTTTCTGTGTACGGGATACAGTATAAATAAAAAATAATAATCATTATGGAGTAACGTGTAGTAATGTATGTGGGTATATATAGATGCGTACAAAAAGGCGGCGTTAAGCTCCATCACACACCACGGAGTATCTCTAATTAGCTTATAGATAGAAAGTGGGATAATATTAAAAAAAATTATATGCCTATATCGCCTAATTTTTAAAATACTTTTACTAAAAGACAATATTATAAAATTTATAAAATTGATAATACATTTGTAAAATTTCGAACCTTTCAGCCAGACAGGTTTGATATATTGATATTCTCTTAAGTTTAGCTTTATCTTTAGTGTATTTTTTCCATGCGGGACGGGCAAAGGGAAACTAGTAATTATGATAAATGACAAACGTCTTTTTTGCCACTTTTTCAGAAATTTCATATGAATGTAACTTTATCATTTTTTTTATTCAGAGAACAGATTTGCCTTTCGTTCGTTGGATAGCTTTGTTTCAAGAGCTAGGGGATTTGGTCTTAGCGAGAAAATTAGTATTAAAATACTAATTATTAATGATTTCCGGTAAACCGGAAAAAAAAAATTGCCTTAGAAAGTCAAGGTCTATGAGGCGTCCTTATTGATTTGACTGCAATCATAAAGCCTTCGTTAAAAAAAGGGTGAAAAATTGAGCGTTTATTTATCATTTACTGAATAGTGACTCTAGCTGATTTAAAACGAAAAAAATATATAATTTAGCGGAATTTATGAAAATGGAGATTTTTAATCATTTTTGGTCAACGCCAACATTGCCAGGGAAACAAATACAAATATATTTGATTTTTTAATAATTTACTTCTTACCTATGAACCTTTCCCTCAATGAACATCGAACCCACAATCATATTAAAATAAATTGAAGAAAGATATGTAGGTATACCATTACCAAATTAAAAAAGCGTTTTTCTAAACTCTTCCTAAACATATGTAAGTAACAGCGATACTAAACAAAAGTCTGCTACACGTGCCCCAAAGGCCATGTATGAATTAAGGTTGACGACTCCCAAAGAATTTCTAACTAAATTTACCCATTGAAAGTACGTAAATCGTATAATGATTAAAAGCGTCAGCAATGTTACTGTTCATAATGAATTAAGCACAAAATATCTTCATCTTGTTTAAAAAAAAATAGCTTCACGCTATATCCCGCACACAGCAGGGTAGGCAGAGGGAACATAGTGTTAAGACACTCCGTTTTCCACTTTCCGCCGACTTCGGAGGCATTGCGTGTTAAGTGGCGGAACTTAACGCCGCGCTTTACCTCGACACCAGAGCGAAGAAAATAAAATATTAAATATTTCCACTCCTCGAGTGGGAATCGAACCCACAACCAGTCGTTTACAGTCACACGCTTGTGCCACTGGGCCACGACTGGCCACAAATCTGTATATCCGTAAATCGTATAATGATTAGAAGCGTCAGCAATGTTACTAACCTAGCCTTACTTCATAATACACAAAATTAAGCACAAAATATCTTCATCTTGTTACAAATAAAATTCGAAAGGGAGCTAGGCTATGAGTAATTAAAACAGAAATATCACTCCGAGCGTAATGTATTAGCGTTTAGTGACCCTCATCAAACTTCCCCGACATAACGATTTCATTTTATTCTAATGAATATTAATAATATTTTAAAATAATGAATCACTTTTTAAAGTATGATCTTGGATATTAAACATGATGAATTATGATTTGATGAGTGAGTTAGTTGTAGAAAAATAATTCAAAGGTATAATAATATTTGCGTAGGATATATTTGATATTTGTTTAACATGATTTTTTTATGTATTTTTTTATTTGAATAGAATGTATGTGTGTTTAATGTTGTAATGAAAGTTCAAATTATTTTTTTTAATATTTTAGATAGATGTAAATTTAAAGTCTAGACAGTTTAACTACAATTAAAATATTGATATACATATCTATCATACTTGTGTTAGCAACTTTTATAAAGCTTGAAGCTTAAACAAATATTACAACTTTCCTTTGTTCAGTTTCTGCTTATTATTGAGTCATTGCGTGCTTAGCGGCGGAGTTTAACGCTGTTATTCTTATTACCAGGGCGAAGTAATTACTTATTATACCATTGTATAATTTAGATATTATTTTCATTGTCCCGCTCGTTTAACCAATTCAACCTAATGCGTTTACAGCAGTGCTCGTAAAAATTTAGTTGCAATTAAAAATTAAATATTAGCAATTCATTATTTGGTTGTTGTGATATCACATATAAATTACAATTACATGAAAATAATTATTCCCTACTAGCGGCCCGCTCGCGGCTTCGCCACGTAAACTATTTCGTTATATTGCAATGCTCGGGGGCGCATATTTAAAAATTAAAATAGCCAATGTTTAAGCTTAGATTATCAACTGTATTTATGCCAAAATTCATTACAATTGCTCAAGCGGTTTAGATTTTTCATATAAACTTTCATCCCCTATTTCAACCCTTTAGAGGTTGATTTTTCAAAAAATAAGTAGCCTATGTTAGACCCAGTTACTTTTACTACTTTCATTCTAAATTTCATGCAAATCGGACCGGTATATTAGCCGTGAAAGCGTGACAGACAAACACACAGACTTTCCCATTTATAATATAAGTATGGATTATTATTTTTACTCAGCACAACAATTTATTAGAATCCATACTTATATTATAAATGCGAAAGTCTATCTGTTTGTCTGTCACGCTTTCAAATCTAATCTACCGATCCGATGTGGATGAAATTTAGAATGAAAGCAGTAAATGGATTATTTAGGGTCAAGCATAGGCTGCTTTATTTTCGAAAAATCTGCGAGCGGGCCGCTAGTTTTATAATATAATAGCTACTGTTCTCCGCCTGCGCGGAGTTTTAATAAAAGTTTGTGTTCTTCTCCAACCCAGACTAACCGTAATAAATGTCATCATATGAAATACATGTTAAATGTAAACGTGACGGGTCGTGGGTTCGATTACCACTCGAGGGAAAATTTTATATTTTCTTTGCTCTGATATCAAGTTAAAATTGCGGCTATAAGTTACCACTTAACACGTAATTTCTGATGCCAGTCGTGTCGCGGTGGCACAAACGTGTGAGACATTGCGTGTTAAGTGGCAGAGCTTAACCCCGCGCTTTGCCTCGACACCAGAGTAAAGGAAATGGAAATTTAAATATTTCCACTCCTCGAGTGCGAATCGAACCTACAATTATTCGTTTACAGTCGCACGTTTGGGCCACTGCGCCACGACTGCTCCACTCCACTCCTCCACTAGCTTTATATTTCGACTAGCTTTTGCATATACAATGTTAAGTAAAATTACATACCTCTATATGTTAATAGAGGTAAGTGTCTAGTAATGAAATTTTGGTACTTAAGCAGTAAAACAAATATTGTTTCATTATAATTTCAAGGATAATATAGTCATATTGAATATAATATGTTATCTTAACATGTGTACTTTATAATATGGTTACAGTTATTGCTTAGGGCTACTACCATAATATATGTACAATTTTTAGAAAACGTATAAATAATTGAACGAAGCAGGATTCGAACCTGCGCCCCTTGGAAAATCCATGCATTCAATTTAGGTTTATTTCATGGATTCTGGTCATGCAGAAAGAGACATTTTCAGCAAGTGGAAATCGAACCAACAACCACTCGTGTTTATAGTCAGAGACGTATCGAATGCGCCACAAATAAATTAGGTAATGGATGTAAGTTTAAGGTTCAGCATAATCCAAAAGAATAAAAGGCCAATAAAAAACCAGTCAAAAAATACAATATTTATTATAAAGACATTTCTATAAATTCCACCACTAAAAATATTTATTTTCCCATAAAGCAATTTTTAGCGAAAATTAAATTTGTACCAAAAAAAAGGGTCGCGAAACATCGTTATTCTGAACGCAAGCAAAAATTCAGTGGAAATTTATAGAAAGCATAATTGGTTTGGTATCGGTCCGGGCGGCCTATTTCAGTAATGGACGTGGCTGCGCTTGATTTCGGACGTATTGAAGCCGATTTTTGTGCAATTTACCCTTTTACCCGAGGGTTGGTACGATATATGCTTCTTTTCTTACCGGTTTCTATGAAAACCGAAATTTCTGCCAAAGCCAGATATTATTACTGTCACTTGTATGAGAAATTGATCTAAGTTATGACATTTTTTTGCTTGTCCTTTGAGTTCGGTTTTTTATGTGGATATGGATGTACCAAGAAGAACTGGTACATTGTGTAATGTTAACATTGGTTGGAAGCTACATCTAGCCGCTATTAGGTACCAGATACAACGAGATTTTTTTATAAAACTATTATTAGATTTATATATGTATTAGCTATATGTGTAAACGTTAATCTTTACCATAACAATAAGATATATTAATGAAAATTATGATTTCAAAATATATTTTTTTCTTACACTACAAGATGACGCTAGTTGAGATAATCAAACTCTTAAAATGTATGAATTATAAGCCGGTAACTGGTAATACCATGATACCAACCTCTGTTTTTTTTCAGTTTTACATTTTTCCCGTAAGTCAGGTTATTTAAAAAAATCTAGTGTCATGACTCTTCTTTGTCTGCTTTCCGCCCTAAATCGAGATATATTGCAAAAGAAGTTCTGACGTTGAGTTTTATCATGTGTTAAGAAAAATTATATTTTTGGATCATATATTTTAAATATGTCTCATTATCAGATATCAGAGTGCAGAAATTAACATATTTAAAACGTAATTGTTGACAGTGTCTATATGACTTGATATACCATGATAGTAATTACTTTTAACAGTTTTTAAATTATTATTCACACACATAGTTAAAAACACATTAGGAAACGTATAAAAATTTGAACCCATTGGCATTTGAAGCCGCACCTCCAAGCCACTACCGTCTAAGAGCTCTGACGGCTAAGCCATATGTTCTAGTACCGGCTGCATCGAATTTCTTATACGACTACCTACGACTATTTATCGTTAATTCTGCCTAAGAAGGCATTGTAAATTGCGGCATAATTTTTTTAATGTTTAAAATATATTCTATATTTTCCTTTCAGCTTCTTAATGATCTCAAGATATTTTCACGGAAGCGGGTATAACGTCAAAGAACAAGGGTTATATTTGAAAGATTACTATCGAGTTTTCCATTAGAATACCTTTTTTGAGCTTCACGCTGTATCCCACATACAGCAGAGTAAGCAGATTTCTCTCCTGCTCTAGTGTTAAGACACTCCGTTCCCCACTTTCCACCGAATTGTGGAGGCATTGCATGTTAAGCGGCGGAACTTAACAAAGAAATTGAAAATATTAAATATTTCCACATCCTCGAGTGGGAATCGAACCCACAACCGCGAAGCGAACCCTTGCGCCTGACTGGCTTAATATTAACAACACTACATATTATTGTAAATCGATAAGAAATATCAACTAATTGATATGAATACTTGTTTATTGAAGAAAAACTTATATTTACATAACGAGATATCAATTAAAACTTTAAGTGCAGAATCGAATGCAACTTGTTTTCTTAGAAAATGACTTGTTTTCTACCGTATAATTTTAAAGTGATGTTAAAAACAAACTTCAAATTTATTTCTGTTTGTGTAGATTAATAAAGCTTTTTTATATTATAGAGGCCATAGTAGTACAGTGAGACAGCGTCTGACTGTATGTATTTGCTTGTTTGACTGTAATGACGATAGATTGTGGGTTCGATTCTCACTCAATTCATACATAAATTAAGTATCGCAAGCAGCATAAAGCCTACACGAACGATATTGCGTGCGAGAATCAGATGTAATAACCAATTTAAATAAAAATAGCTTCACGCTATATCCCGTACACAGCAGGGCAGGCAGAGGGAACCTAGTGTTAAGACACTCCGTTCCCCACTTTCTGCCGAATTTGGAGGCTTGCGTGTTAAGTGGCGGAACTTAACGCCGCGCTTTACCTCGACACCAGAGCGAAGAAAAAGAAAATATTAAATATTTCCACTCCTCGAGTGGGAATCGAACCCACAACCAGTCGATTACAGTCACACGCTTGTACCACTGGGCCACGACTGGCCACGATATATAATAATAAATTACTTATTAAATATTTTTATCTCCATAGCAGAATAGTCTGAGAGAACCTAGTACCAAGACTGTAATGGGTAATCCTTTTTTCTTTTGAAATCTAGCATAGTGTGCTCCTGCGTGCATAGCGCGGCGTTGAGTTCCACCAACTGGTCACTCACTCAACGCTACGTTTTATCTTACCAGAGCCAACTAATATTATAAGTTAAATATATTTAAGCCCTGGAGTTAGAATCGAACTGACAACCAATCGCGTTTTTAATCAGACGCTATCCCATTACACCACGGTGACATAATAAATAAGAAATTTAATTCATCTATTAAAATGAACAATAAGTGAAAAAAATGAGTCGAAAACATTCAAAAAAACGACGCCGGTTAAAAACGGACAGTAATTTAAACCGTTTAAAGTACATTAAAAAGTTTTAAGTGCATGTTAAGTGAATGATAATGGAGCCAAGTATCGTTTATAAAATATGTGCGCGATACTTAATGATAGCCATAAAATTTTACATTGAGGAAATTTTTCATTTCACGCTGTAATGGGGAAATATAAGAAAGAATAGTTCATTTTGGTTTTGTAGCAAGTAGTAAGAACTATATACGGGGTGTGGTCTATCGTTTTCGTTGTTAAGTTTTACGTTTTTTCATAGAAGAGTCATTTTTTTGACATAAAGAATGAACACGAATTAACGAAGAAAGTAAAGGAGAAGTTTTTTTTTTTAGTTTCACGCTGTATCCCGCACATAGCAGGGTAGGCAGAAGGAACCTAGTGTTAAGACACTCCACTCCCACTTTCCGCCGAATTCAGAGGCATTGCGTGTTAAGTGGCGGGCCTTAACACCGCGCTTTGCCTCCGCACCAGAGAGAAAAAATGGAAATAATTAATATTTCCACCCCTCGAGTGGGAACCGAATCCACAACCAATCTTTTACTGACTGGCCCCTAAGGAGAACATAAAATGCAGAATGAAGTGTCTTAACACTATATTTTCTTGAATTCAGTATCAAGACACTTAGTGCTTCACTTTTCGCCTGAATCTTCATCTTGTTAGTCAGACATAAAAAATAATAAATAATTAGGCTTATTATACGTTTATTACTCTAAGTTGAAATTAAACTCACCACCAATCACAAGTACAGTCAAACATCCCACTTGTCCCACTGCGCCAAGATAGCTTGAGTTCTATATTATTTACCTAAAACTCTTCTACTGTGTTGTCAGAACACTTTAGGCAGTTGTTACTCCCGCTTTCTTGAAGTGCCAAGCATTCTTAAACAAATAAAACCATTTCATATTTACGATGTACACTGCATTCGTCTTGAGAATAAATGAATTCTCAAGACGAATGCAGTGTACATTCGATGTTAAATATTATAAGAGTTTATTTAATAACTAATTTATGCATTATTTTCAATCGTTATATAGAAAACTCATAAAATAGGTTCGAACCTACGTCTCTTGAAAGCCGTCCACGGTCTGACTTCTAAGCCATACGTTCTCATCTCGCTATGAAATTATTATAAGCTTATTAAAAATTAGCTTATGCCACAGCAAGCCTATATGCCAAATTTTAGGTTTTTGCCCAGAAGTTTTAGCAGTGTATTTACTGTTTGTTAGTCAATGACATTTAGTCTCACTTTTATTCCATGGCAGAACATTATTTTTAATATCTTGATATTTTTATTGATAGTTGTGGGTTCTATTCTCACTTTGTAAAATTATTATTTCCATATTATTTTCATTTCTCTTCTCTCTTCATAAGACACAAAGCACGGCGTTGAGCTCCGCCACTCAAAACGCAATGTCTCATTTTTGATAAAATGGGGAGAATGGAGTGTCTTAAAACCCTACCTGAGTCTTAAGACACTCCGGTCTTTACCTTATTATGCTAGAAAAAGCGTGAAGCTTCAAAATATCAAACTTTATATATCTTTATTTTAAAAATACAAACATTTTAAAAGTACCTCTGTATATAGCAGTATAATAATTTTATACGTACATGTCGTGTTCTATGTAGTTTTAATTTTCCCTGCGTTTAGCTCTAATAGTGCCTGTAATGGGAGGTTATATTTTTCATAGAAGCTTTAAGCTCGGCTAAGTGCAAGTTAAGGGGTTGTAAAAATAATACTAAAATGTAAAACTTTAGCGAAATGAATCTAAATTACTGGTCTTAGTTATAAAAAAGTTCTGAATTAAGTCGTTAAGAAAGTTAACCTACTATATGTAGTGTAATTTAAATTTATATTTTTATTATTATTTTTTCAATTTCCAACCTTTTTTTTGCAGCTGTACCTTTTGTTTTCCGCATAGCAGTAGTCAGAAAGAAACTATCATGAGGACACTCCGTTCTCCACTTTACACCATAAATTGAAACATTTCTTGTTGAGTGGCGATACTCAACGCTGTACTTTGTTTTGTCACCAAAGCAAACATTAAAAAATAAAATTACAAATAATCTTTCCCTGAGCGAGAATCGAACCGATAACCTATCGGGTTTACGATAACACGATGTCCAACGGCGCCACGATGACCTGACTCACTGAAGCGTGTTAATATCTGCATATTGTTGATCTCTATCAACTAAAACACATAGTTTTCAATTCTACTTAATAACGGAGAATGGAGTCACCTTGAAACATTCACTGATCACTACACTACACGTACTTATATAAAATATTGAAAAATCTATTTTTTCAAACGTTTCTAATGTACCTACACTTTTTAAAATTCTGTCTATTAGTATGCAGTTTCTAAAACTGTTGAAAAGAGGAAATTGGACATAATGAAACATGTGTACAATATCCATTTTATATACTCTAGAATTTTATTACAATTTACCTGCATAGCGGGGTTGTCAAGGGGAAGCTAGTGTCAAGATATTCAAACCTTCCACTTTACACCATAAATTGAAATATTACGTGTGGAGTGACGGAACTCAACGCCGTAATTTAACTTAGGTACCAGAGCGAAAAAGTACACATAGCTTCACGCTGTATCCCGTTGCGCAGGGTAAATGGAACCTACTCTTAAACATTTTTAAAATGTTATTTACGAAATTTACTTAAGAAAATTGAAAAATTTAGAAAACGTATAAAAATTTGAACGTAGCGGGATTTGAACCCGTGCCTCTTGAATACCGTTCAGGTTGAACGGATTACTCAGTGGCCTGAACGGTATTCAGGAGGCGCGGGTTCGAATTCCGCTGCGTTCAAATTTTTATACGTTTTCTAAATGCCTTTTTACATGGAACCTAGTTTTAAAACACTTCGCTAGTTTAAAAATAATCATTTCCCCAGGTGGGAATCGAACCCACTACCATTGCGTCACATAGTACTAGGATCCACCGCCTCGAACTTAATAGATAACACCACAAAACTATATGGTAGATAAAAAGCTAAGAGTTAGTGAAACTTGTAATGAGTTTAAAAGTAACGAACTTGAGCTTTTCTTTGTAAAAGCATTCTTAAGTCAACTGTTCCCGGACTTGACTTGCGGTCGATTCGGAAGTGTAGACTTGTTAAGAACACAATTGTAGACCATTAAAACGGTCAGAAAAAATAATTTTAGTTTATTATTGTGAAAGAAATATGAGTTTTCTATGAATTAGGGGAAATATTACTTCGACGTAATACATATTTGTATTTAGAGGCCAGTCGAGGCGTAGAGGAATAATGTTTGACTGTAAACGCGACTGGTTGTGGGTTCGATTCCCACTAGATAAAATGAAATATTTACTATTTCATTAAATATTTAATTCTTCGCTCTGGTGTCGAGATAAAGCAAGGTGTTAAGTTCCGCCACTTAACACGTAATGCCTCCAGGATTCAGTTGAAAGTGGGGAACGGAGTGTTTTAACATTAGGTTCCCTCTGCCTACCCCGCTGTATGCGGGATATGTTTGCTGTGAATAAAAAAACACTTATTTATTTTGCAATATATGAGATGAAAATTATTTTTGTTTCTCCATTCTGATAAAACACAGCGTAGCGTTAAGTTCCGCCATTTAACATGCAATTTTTTAGCTTCACGTGCACTTTTGTGTATTAAAAAAATAAAAATTATTTAAATATAATAATCATTCTTTGTCTATCAGACTAACAATATCATGGTGTTTACAGTCAGACACAGTCTTACTGTGCCAATATATTATTTAATGAGATACGTGAAATGGATACATATTTTTTTAATATTATCAACCAATTTAATTTCCTAAAACAATATATCCAGAATTGCGTTCTAATGTAAAATATTTTAAAAAAATAATACAAATTTTATATTTTAAATAAAAAAAAATCTTCATTTACAGAGAAATTAATCTTAATCAAATGATTTATGGGTTAAGAATACAATTCCCCTCCACTGCTGAGTAGCGTCCCGTAAAGGCGGGTAACCCATTAGTTTGGTGGTAGGAGATTCGTTCTCGACTGGCTCGCGACCACTGTCATGTTAAAGACGAATCACCATACATGTTCATCATGATCATGTGTTATGGTTCGATGTAGGCCAGCTCTTCCTATTCCCACCATCCCCATCTTTCCTTCCTTCACCATCAAGGCCGGCAACGCATCCACAACTCCTAACGTTGTGGATTTCTACGGGCGAAGGCTAGTCACTTACTAGCAGGTGATCCATCTGGTCGTTTGCCTCGTATATTCAATAAAAACTATATTAAAAAATATCTAACTATGTTCACAGATAATGAAGTATTGACACTATTTTCTCTTTGGCAACCCCACTATACGAAAAAAGCAGGCAATTGGATTTTAATACTAATTTCATATAAAATAATTTCCCTCACGTTTTGAGCACATAACGTATGTAAATAATTGATCACACAAACAAGAATATCTAATAATATTATGCTAAATAAATGTTTGATGAATTCACTTATAGAAAATTAGATGTGAATACGCTTTGCTAGCAATGCTGAGGTTGCTCGACCGCACACCACATTAATTTATTCGCCATAATTCAACTGATTACACAATTTTTATAACGTAAATATTAATTTGATTTGAAATTTTCTCTATTTATATGTAAATTTATAATTTGTTTTAGTATAGCTTTTGGCGCCAGTCGTGGCGCAGTGGCACAAAGTGTGACAGTAAAGCGACCGGTTGTGGGTTTGATTCCCAATCGAGAAGTGGAAATATTTATTTCGCTCTGGTATCGAGGCTAAGCACGGCGTTAAGTTCCGTCACTTAACACGCAATGCCTCCAAATTCAGTGGAAAGTGGGGAACGGAGTGTCTTAACACTAAGTTTCCTCTGCCTACTCTGCTGTGTGGAATACAGCGTAAAGTTAAAAATAAGTTAATGTTACGTTTTTCCGCCTAGCACGGTAGATATAAAGAATCTAGTGTCAAAACCCTCCGTTCTTGACTCTCCATCCGAATTCCAGCCACCAAATCACAAAATGCACATACCATTTATACAAAAATTAATATCGCACACCAAAAATCTGCTCTAAAATCTATGCTCTGACAAATGAAAAGGTGGTAGCCCAAAAAAGAAACGATTTTAATCCGCTTGCACTCGGCGCACGAAAATCCTACTAATATACGTCCTATGGTAGCGAAAGGAAAATACGGCGCCCGGACAAATGTTTTTTGTAAGCTACGCGAATGAAATTGATTGCTTGATGCCGGTCCGCGGAGTTTTATCTTAGTTTAGATAAACGAAGATGACGTTTTACTGTAAATTGAACTATTGCAGACTTTATTGAATTCTGTTTTGAAAGTAGTTTTTTTGTGTGTATTTTTCTTTTTAATAAAGGTCACAAGGCTTGTGCAATGTTTAACTTTGTGAGATTATTTTGATAATTTCATGTATAGTGAGGTTAAGTGTTGAATTTGCTATTATATGTTCTTATTATGTTCTGTCTATGTTCTTCTCGCCCATCTTGCCGTGTATAAAAAATCATGACAAAGATATAGAACTAAAATATTTTCAATTGATTGTTGCTCTATATATGACTTTCCTGCAAAAATCAATTACCATTGATTTAAAGACTAGTAAAAGGTTAGCAAAAGATTATATTGATAAAGCGTCGGATACAGTACATATGTTTATTAGGTACATTCAAGTGCTTGGTAAAAGCAAAAAAAGTGACATGAAACAGAAACGAAAGAATATTGAAACATGTTATCTTTTTTCTACCTAAGAGTATATATACTATAATAACGTAACAGTAAGAAAGTCAGTACAATTTATATAGGTATGATTTCTTATAATGATATTGATAAATCTTTGTCTGTGTGTTAGTTAATTTGTCTAATTGCTTATTTGTATAAAGTATTTTTTTTGAGCTTTACGCTGTATCCCGCACACAGCAGGGTAGGCAGAGGGAACCTAGTGTTAAGACACTCCGTTCCCCACTTTCCGCCGAATTCGGAGGCATTGCGTGTTAAGTGGCGGAACTTAACGCCGCGCTTTACCTCGGCACCAGAGCGAAGAAAATGGAAATATTAAATATTTCCACTCCTCGAGTGGGAATCGAACCCACAACCAGTCGTTTACAGTCACACGCTTGTGCCACTGTGCCACGACTGGCCACTTGTATAAAGTAGGTAACGATAAAATAAATTAAGTCCAAAGCACTCTGAACAAAGGACTGGACTAATATATTAAGGTTGTTTCTATAACAAACTTGTTATTTAATGAAAAAAATCATCAGTGAAATCAGTGAGAAAAGAGACGGTGACATTAAAATGTTTTATTATTGAACGTACAGTTTAGAAGTCAGAGCACTTTGACAGGTTTCAAGAGGCATGGATTTGAATCCCGCTGCGTATACATATGTTATACCGCATAACTATTTACTTAGGTGATTAATTTTTTATTTTTTATTTTTTATTATAGCTTCACGCTGTATCCCGCACACAGCAGGGTAGGCAGAGGGAACCTATTGTTAAGGCATTCCGTTCCCCACTTTCCACCTAATTCGGAGGCTTGCGTGTTAAGTGGCGAAACTTAACGCCGCGCTTTACCTCGACACCAGAGCGAAGAAAATGGAAATATAATTTCCACTCCTCGAGTGGGAATCGAACTCACAACCAGTCGCTTACAGTCACACGCTTGTGCCACTGAGCCACGACTGGCCACAATTGATGATGAATTTTGATAATTCTTTTTTTATATGATTAAGTATAATATAATAATAAGCCTACATGGTAGAAACCGACTCTTAAATTGTAGGTAGAGGTTGTCTAACTCGTAATTAAAAGTTAGTTTATAGAAAATCATATACACATCAATACGTAAATATTTTGTTTAGTTCTTAAAGAATTTTATTTGAAGTCGGTTTCTTATTTTCGTAAAAAAACATATTCTATATGTTTCATTAAAATGTTTATGATTTTTGTCAACTGTGTAAAAACATTAAAATATTTTTCTATTGTTACAGATACTATAGCTTTAAGAGATGTGCAGTTGATAGCTCCATCCGCGGTCAGGTTAGGCGAGACCGTGCTTCTTGGCTGTAAGTGGACACTCGAAGGAAATGAAACGCTGTACAGTGTTAAGTGGTATAGAGGGCGACAGGAGTTCTTCAGTTACCTGCCCAAGGAATATCCGTTTACAAGGATCTTCGCACAGCCTGGGATAGATGTTGATGTAAGTTGTAGAATTTATTTGTTTTTTATGCATTTATTTGATTATATACTATTTGAAATCAAATATACTTTTTTGGTATTTAATTTTGATCAAGTTGGTTGTTGGAGTAAGAAGATATGAATTTAAAAGTTGATAAAATCTGTCTGTCTATCTCATGCTTTTTACGTGACCTTCCTCCAGTATAGTCGACACTGTGTTTTCGAAGGTCAACCGAGGTCTTCCTCTGCCTCTCTTACCACTCACCCTTCCTTCATATATCTCTTTTACCATTCATTCATTTATACTAACATCTGTTTAGACTCCGATTTATACTAATATCAAAAATACTGCAAGTACTGTGAAAATTATTATTTTCTTATAGCAGGATAGACAGAAAACCTAGTGACTTTATTCTTCACTTTCCGCCCCAATCTAAGACGTAACACGATTGGCGGAACTAAACCCCGCGTTTTCTACATTTCAAACGCAAAAAATCGTAAGGTAGTAGAATATACTTTTACAAGTACTAAAATATAAAGAATAATGTTTGATTCATAGAAGTAAATGGTTGAAGTACTCCAATTTAATGAGTGCCTTTTATAAGAATCCTTAGCTTACGATTCAATATGGCTCATGAATATTTGAAAACACCTGAGAGTATACCTTTCCACTGCCAACTTATATTTATGTTTTTAACTTGTTTATTTTGCAATGTATATTATAAATAGGATTTGAAATTTATTGAAAGATGTTAGCTTAATTACCGCTTTAATTCCATTTGATTTGAATGTGCGGGTACTTTTTGCTGGATGATATTACACTGTATTTATTTAAACTTATAGACTGTATAACTTATGACTATGATTCATATTTTTTTGGAACAATGCTTTAAAAAAATTGTTTTATTACTATCGTCGTGTTTTGCAACGTTGTTAACAAAATTATATATAATTAACATATAACAAAATTATATATAATAATATTATTAAACAGATATCTTGTTTAGATCCGAGAAAAATATATAATATAAACTACAAGGTCTGTATATGTCTACATTAAATAGCAGTGAATACATAACGTTGTTATTATGAATTAGTTATTATATGTTATATGTTGTGGCCAGTCGTGGCCCAGTGGCATAAGCGTGTTGCAAACGACTGATTGTGGGTTCGCTTCCCACTCGAGGAGTGGAAATATTTAATATTTCCATTTTTTTCGCTCTGGTGTCGAGGTAAAGCGCGGCATTAAGTTCCGCCACTTAACACGCAATGCCTCCGAATTCGGCGGAAAGTGGGAAACGGAGTATCTTAATACTAGGTTCCCTCTGCCTACCCTGCTGTGTGCGGGATACAGCGTGAAGCTAAAAACAAAAAAAGTTGTGTACTAGTGGTTGTAAATAAGTACGTACAAGATTTAAACCAGAGATTTCAGGTATAACTTTACATATTGCTAATAGTTTTAAAAAAATACACCCTTATTTATTGGTAACTCCCTTCTTTACCTTCCACTCTATTGGAGTTGTCAAGACATTCTTCATATATCTAGTAATATATTTTTAATAAACCGAAACGAAGGTATAATTTCAATCTTAAACGATAGCTATCTATAAGCATACTAAATAACCTAAGTTTAAAAAGTCGCCATCACGTTTGCCATAAATTTTCTCTTACCAGCTCTAAAAAGTTTTTATGAAAACTCTACAAGAACTGGGTCCTTCATTAAAAATATCTGGAATCTTGGAAGTGGATACTTGGCGTAATAATACAATTTGAAAAATTATTATCTTGGCCTTCTCAACTTTAGAGTTCATTTTACTGTTCCAAAGTTTGCGAAGCGAGAACTATGGTGAACTTTTAAAAGATAGGAAAAGTAAATATGTTTGCATCGTACTTTAGATTTTAAGAGATTGAGCTGACTGGGGCTCGGCTGTGTTGCAAGTTTTGCGATGGAAAAGAAAAATACCACTTATAACAGTTTCTTTAATATTGAAATATTGACATGCAGTATATTTTCAAGACAGATTATACTTTCAGGTTTAGTATGGATGTTGCTTTAAAAGCCCAGACTATAGCAAATTTTAACATTTTTTAGTAAAACTTGAACTGAAAATGAACTGTTTTTAGTTTCACGCTATATCCTTAGTTCAGTAGTCAGCAGCAACGGAGCGAAACACTATGATCTGCTTACTTCTTTCAACTCGCCCACTATCATTTGCCTCTTGCAAATGCTCTCTGGAGGGTCCTCTGGCTTTTTGCGAGACCTTCCTATAATGTCATCTATACGGTGTTCTCGAACAGAGGTTTTTGCCTCCACTCCTAGTGATTACCTTTGCTTCTTTTAATATCATTATTATCATGGTTATCATTCCCTTATCTCATAACTTATCCTGTCAATGTGCCTCAACCACTTACTATGGATTTATAGCCCTCAAAAATGTTGATTTTACCCTTAAAATCTTTGATAAATATTACTTAAGTTAGATAGATAAATAGAACAGTCAACCAAGCTAACAAAAGCATTTAGTAATTAGTAAAGACCGTGGGAAGCTGATCTTATTACTAAATAGAAATTTCTGACACACAATTGGAGACACAAAATTAGTTAAGTTGGGTTGGCTTCCAGTTCGGACTTTCACCACAACGTATTATTATAATTTAGAAGAGAAATCGATGTCTTACTAATATTTTAGCTTCACGCTTTTCGGATACCAGGAGAGTCAAGGAGAAATTAGTGACAAAAGACCTTTCTCCACCCTACTTGACCCGATAATGCGTGTTAGTTGGCGAAATTTAACACCGCATTTTGTCTTACGTACCGGAGAAGAGAAATGAAATTGATATATAGTAATTTTTCACAGTGTTAATCGAACCCACACACATACCGTTTACAGACATGCTGTACCACTGCGCCAAGATGGCCTCAACTAATGTTTTAACAAGTAAATTAATTAATAAAAAAACAAGTTGAAACAAATCTTCTTGTAAATTTACATTTTATTGTAATAGGAGACCTTAATACTTAGTACTTTGAAGATATTTTTGACAACGCGACGTTTGTGGGCGGCATTGTCTTCTCCGAAAGTAGCTTATATACGACCTGACAATAAACTCTACACCTGAATAAATTTGGATAACATAGCTTTTGTGCTAAAAGAGGTAACAAAAAGATAGTATTGTATAATTAAAATAATTGTAGGTATATAATTTTATCTGGCTTTGTATTAATTTTAGTAGGAACAAGAATAACGGTGCTTCAGTCATTGGAGTAAAGTGTTAAAATATTTATACTATTATATTTCACGCTGTATCCCGCATACAGCAAGTTAGGCAGAGGAAATCTAGTGCTACGACACTCCGTTACCCACGTTCCACTTCATTCTGGAGGCATTGTGTTTAAGTTGCGGAACTTCACGCCGCGTTTTACTTCGGCACCAGAACGAAGAAAATTGAAATACCATATTTCAATTTTCTTCGTTCTGGTGCCGATATTTCCACCCCTCGAGTGCGAATCGAACCCACAACTAGTCGCGTTTACAATCACACTTCGTCGACATGGCTGTGCGTGTCGCCGATGTCACAATGATGTAATATAATAAGCAACAAGTTGAGATTCATTACCCACCATGCATTTTGCCAGCAGAAATACGAATTAAAATGATTCAGAATAACATAATCATACTTACGCACTTAGAAATTCAAATCCACCGGATTCAATAATAAGTATATAAAAACAACGTATTATAAATTTAAACAGTCTTTCACGCAAAGCAACGCTAACGCTAGAAATTAGAATTCATTATAGAAAATAATATAATTATTGAATTAATGGAAAAAATAAATCAAATATTGTGGTTTAAAATGAGAGGGGAAAATGCCGAGGGAATAATTATTTTCATTCCTGCTCGTTCTAACAAAGCGTGGAGGCATTGAGTTTCGTCACTTAACACGGTCTTTATATCGGGCCGGGCTCTCTGGCAACGCAGGACAAGTCATAAAGCTGATAACTATATAGATCAAATTCATATAACTAACGGTTTTTTCAATCAAAACAACTTCACTCTAAGCTTAGCCATTTAGGGGCTACAATTACAAAAACATACCAAAAACAAATAAGTAACTAAAATAAGTGGCCAGTCGTGGCCCAGTGGCACTAGCGTGTGACTGTAAACAACTGGTTGTGGGTACGGCGTTAAGTTCCGCCACTTAACACGCAATGCCTCCGAATTCGGCGGAAAGTGGGGAACGGAGTGTCTTAACACTAGGTTCCTTCTGCCTACCCTGCTGTGTTTTTTTAACTAAAATAAGAACACAAAAATAAAACAACGTATACTCAATTGCTATTCATAACTTGGTAGCGCAGCAGAAATATTGAAATTCAATATTAATTTTCTTGTTTATATAGAAATAAGAAGTTATTTGTTTTATGTTTGTACAATATAAGTTTGGGGTACGCGTTTAAGATAGGTTTTTATGGGTGGCACAACTAAGTACATGGTCGTAAAATGCCTACATGTAGGGTATATGTACAGTTACGACTCGGTACCAAGCTATCCAAGTTTATTTGTAAACATTTTGAGGAAAAAATATATATATATTTTTTTCATATACTAAAAAGCTATTGTATTTAGTTAGGGAAGTAATTTTTTTCTCTACATACTAAAGGCATCAATAAATTTAAATGCCCCAAACGGCAAACCTGACCTGATGGCCTCAGTCGTGTACAGTAAACACGATTTTATTGGTCGTTAACGCACTTTCCATGTTTTATTGTGGACCCATTGTTAGAAAGATTCACTTTATGACCATCCCTAAAAATCTACTGCCATTCACTGATGATACAATCTTTAGTTCAAAATATTGCTCGCCCCCAATTATTCGTGGATGTATGTAACGTTATCGGAATGAGAAATTTTAGTGGTGATAAAGATACTTTGTTCAAAATTTTCGTTGATCGGGTTGTATGGGCAATGACACTGGCGGGCATAATAAAAAATGTAACTATACAAAACCTGAGTGTATATTAATAATCGTTGAGAATATTTCTCTTGTATAAAAATATGTAGAAAATGTTCAGATGTCTTTAATTATTTCAGTACTTGATGCAACATCAGAACTAGTTGAGTGACACATCACTTTATTTTATTCAAGACAGAAATCTTAATCACTCACTTCAAGGAAGAGAACGTTGTGTCTCAATACTATGAAAAGTGGAAAAAATATTACATAAGTTTAAAACTAAATTATAAAAAAAATCGAAATCAAATGTTTCTCCTAATGGGAATCTAATCTGTAACCATTATCAAATGCGGTCACACTGCACCACGATGACCTCAAAATTGTTTTTACCTTCTTAAAATATCTTTTGAAGTGAAATTTAATAAGACTTAAAAAGTTTTTGTACAGAATACTTCCAGAGATCAAATATTATAAGATCTATAAATAAGTTGCCATTGTCTTTATCTTCTTAGCTACATGCTTTTTTTCCACATTTCAGGATAGTGAGCGAGTTTCAGGATAGAACCTAGTACCCAGACACTCCATTACATCACGAGTTCTTCGTGAAAAAATATGTGTTATATAAATAAACGTTTTACAGACCGCATTAATATATACGAGACCAGCAGGCACAGGATACATACTGCTTTGTTCTAATTTTGATACAGTTTCAGAGCTTCACGCATTATCCCGCAAAGTAAAGTAGTCAAAGAGAATCTAGTGTTCGGTTCCGTTTCCGAATCCGTTCTCCACTCCAACTCCGACTCCGTCCAACATTCCTTTTTTACATACATATCATCGATACTGTATCCTTCAAAATCAGTCGAGGCCTCCCATTAACAATCATACGGTTTACTTTTGCGTCATTTATGTTTACACTTATGATATAATTTGTTTCCTATATTTTATCACAATAAACATTTTTAAATTACAAAAATTGAAAAAAAAAAATGAATCAGTATTTTATTTTGACATTTTTGATAAATTGGAACGAGCAAACTGTGTCTTTCAGTCAATTGCTTCTTTTTATTCATTTTATTACATTTATTGTAACTGGAATTCTATAGCTGAATGGTACTGGACTGTAAAACAATAATAAAATATATATTTTTTAATATTTCAAATACAGTTTTTTTTCGGTGTTTATTGTGAGGTATTTATACGGCATCTGAGTATAAATGCGATGATTGTAGGTTTGATCCCCGCTTGGGGGAATGGTAACGACTAAATTTAACTTCTACGCTGGTAAAGTTAAAGATAGCGTTGAGTTCCGATCACAACATGTATTTGGAATTTGGAGATATTTGAAGAACTGATTTTCAGAGAATTAAAGTTAAAAATGTTTTTTTTTAGCTTTATACAGTTTCCCCAAGAGCAAGATAGTCAGAGAGAGTCTAATGTCAAGACATTTCATTTTCCACTCTCCGCTGTCAAATGATGTTCATTCCCCCACTTTATGACTACCGTTCCGAAATCGAACCTACAGTGGATCACGAGTACATTCAGAGGCTGTCTCACTGTGCGACGATGGCTTCTAATTTAAAATTATTTCTTTATAGAGAAATAGCAACACGTTTTTAATTACCATTCTCTATTTTAAAAGGTTTTAATTAAAGTAAAATAAAACATATGAAATGTTTTATATAGTTACACTAGCGGCCCGCTCTCGGCTTCGCCGCGTAAACTACGTAGCTGTTTCGGCATATTGCAACCCTCGGGATTTTTGAGAAATAAAGTAGCCTACGTTTAACCTTAGATTATCAACTATGTCGATGCCAAAATTCATTACAATCGGTCAAGCGGTGTAGATTTTTCATATAAACTTTCATTTCAACCCTATAGAGATTGATTTTTGAAAAAATGGGTAGCTTATATTAGACCCAGTAATTTTTACTACTTTCATTCTAAATTTCATCCAAATCGGACCGGTAGATTAGCCGTGAAAGTGTGACAAACAAATTCACAGACATTCGAATTTATAAAAAATGTTTTAATATAGATTCTGTAATAGTTTTGAAAACGGTAAAATTTTAATATAATACATTTTTGAGGTTCCATTGTTAAAGGTTAACTTGTGTTTAGTGTAACTCCGTTAAAGCGTAAGATAATCTTGGGCCTGTGGAGACCATTTAGCTTTATTATATAGTTCAGCTTTGTTCTACGTTTTGCATAATAAGGAAAAAGTTCTAATAATACGCTGCTATCTAACTTTCTAAAGTACTGTTTTAAAATTCATTGTAAACATTTCAATGGGGTGGCGAAATTTGCGTGAAATATATGCATTAGTAATATTTTATATGTAGAAATACCAGATAAGTTAAGAAAGTTAAGCGATTAAGTTAAGTTGCGGCGTTAAGTAAGTGGCGGCACTTAACACGCAAGCCTCCGAATTCGGCGGAAAGTGAGGAACGGAGTGTCTTAACACTAGGTTCCCTCTGCCTGCCCTGCTGTGTGCGGGATACAGCGTGAAATAAAAAAAAAATTAAAAAAAATACCAGATTGAGGCCAATTTGATAGCGTGTGACTGTAAGCACGATAATTGTGGGCTCGATTCTCACTAGGGGAAGTGATTATTTTTAAATTATTTAATATTCTCCTGTCCAGCGATAAAATGAAGAGTACCGTTGAGTTTCGCCACTAAACCCAAAATGTCTCGGATTTGGGCGGAAAATGGAAAACAGTGTGTGTCGTGATAGTAAGTTTTCTCTGCGTATGCTACTTTACAGACAGATAGATCACATCCCTAGACAGATAATTAATAGAATTTAAATATAATCACTCTCCCGAGTGGCAATTGGACCCGTAACCGTCACGTTAACTGTTAGGCTCACTGCACACTGAATACTATCTTTATAAGATGTACATATATATCTATATTCTATACTAGCGGCCCGGTCGCGCCTTCGCCGCGTGAACTACGTCACTGTTTCCTTATATTGCAAACCACGAGGATGGATTTAAAAAATAAAGTTGCCTATGTTTAAGCTTAGATAATCAACTATATTTATGCCAAAATTCATTACAATCGGTCAAGCGTTTTAGATTTTTCATATAAACTTTCATTCCTTATTTCAACCCTTTAGAAGTTGATTTTTGAAAAAATAAGTAGCCTATGTTAGAACCAGTAACTTTTTCTACTTTCATACTAAATTTCACCTAAATCAGACCACTAGGTTAGCCGTGAAAGCGTGACAGACAAACAGACAGATATTCGCATTTATAATATAAGTATGGATACACATATAATATATAGAAAATTCTCAAAATTTCATATAGCCCTGTTCCCTTTACTATGATCGGGAAAAAAGAAAATATTTCCAATTGCGCATATAATAACATAATAATAAAAGCCATACAAAACAAACTCGTATCGCCGGATGCTAGGTCGTTTGGATTCAGATTGAATCGATCAGGATACCTTCAGCGCGGTGTTATTGTGTGTTTATTAGAATTTTCTTTCACAGGCAGTACCCTTGTTGTTGCTATAGACGCATATGAAAATACGCAACGGAAATAAACAATTTTATAAATTAATTTTAAGATAAAAAAAAATTTAATAGTGTAATGCGGGCCGCTAGTGTGGCCAGTCGTGGCCCAGTGGCACAAGCGTGTGACTGTAAACGACTGGGTGTGGGTTCGATTCCCACTCGAGGAGTGGAAATATATAATATTTCCATTTTCTTGGCTCGGGTGTCGAGGTAAAGCGCGGCGTTAAGTTCCGCCACTTAACACGCAATCCTTCGTGTGTCAAGTGGGGAACGGAGTGTCTTAGCACTAGGTTCCCTCTGCCTACCCTGCTGTGTGCGGGATACAGCGTGAAGACAAAAAAGAAACTAAATTAATTTTATTAAATGTAGATTTTTTTAAATATATGACAGTGTGAATGTAGCGGGACTCGAACCCGCGCCTATTGAAAGCCGCCTCAGCGCTCTTACCACTAAGCTATACGTTCTGTCTTAGCTTAGCTTAATACAACTTACTTTTTAATTTTTTCGTTTCATATAGTTTTAAATGATCATTTAAACTATTATTCAGATGTTGAAAATTACAATTAATTTTTACATATGTTAAAGAATAACAAGCGAGAAAAACAGAACACATTAGTCAGATTTACGCTTTTGGACATAATTGGGCAAGCAAAGAAAGTTTAGTGAGGAGGAGAGATCCTAATGATCTGCATGTTTATAATATTAAGTAAATTATATCATTGTTAAAAAAAATTAAGAAAATACATGTAATATATTTTTTAAAAAAACTTAATACGATTTGGTTAATATTAATATTCGTTAACATATGCCAAATAATTTCAAATTTGAAAAATTTATACAATCAACTATGGATTATCCGTTTAGCATATGCTAGTTAGAGAAAACTTAGTGACGAGATGCTCCTTTTTCTCACTTTCTTCTCCAAACCGACTCATCTCATGTTAGTTGGCTCAACGCTGTACTTACCTTAGCATTTAAGACAGAGTGAAATTTCATTCGCAAATATATTTAAATATTGGAGCAACTTTGATTTGTAATCGAACCCACACCCAATGCTTTACTATTGAACACTTAATAAACCACTGGCCTAGTCATAATATACCATTCTCTATATATTTACTATACTAAATCAAAACTAACACAAGATTTATAACTGCAACCACTATATCAATATCAACCGATAAGCTCATATCATATTTACCACATCACTGGTCACTTGACGCTGGACGATACATATTGAATAATGCGTGGCGTCCGCAATTTGGCCACCGACATTTCCTCTGGCGGCCACTTAAGAGAACATTTGCTGGTACGTTATTATTATACAAACTTAATGCAATGATTTTTTTTATAATATTGTTGTATTTGTTTCAATATAGTCTTTTTGACGCCTTTGTTAAAATAGCATATAATTTTTTTTAGCTTCACGCTATATCCCGCATATAGCAGGGTAGGCAGAGGGAGCCTGGTGTTAAGACACTCCGTTCCCCACTTTCCGCTGAATTCAGGAGACACAGCGAGTTAAGTGGCGGAACTCAACGTTGCGCTTTACCTCTCGACACCGGAACGAAGAAAATAGAAATATTAATAATTTCCACTCCTCGAGTGGGAATCGAACCCACAACCAGTAGCTCTACAATCAAACTTTGTGCCACTGCGCCACGATATGCCTCTATTTTTTTATTGAGTTCGAAATACTATGATGAAGACTAAACTAACTAAACTCGTAATTCTGATTAGAAAGTTAAATTCTTTAAAGGAATAAGAAACAAAATATATTCAGAATTGTATAAAATAATGCCATTGAAGTCATTATGGTTAAGTGGGATAGCGTCTAGGTTGTAATTTCGATTCTCACGTTTTCTCAAATTTAAATTATTCTTATGTTTCCACTCTGATATCTAAAATAAAGCTTAGAAACAAGCATTTCACTTTGAAGGAAGAAGTATAGAATTAGGCGTTTTTCCTGAATTGTACCTTTTCTTTTCTTTTTTTTTTTACCGTTCGCAAGACAGGCAGAACTACCCTGCGAACGGATGATACTGTGGGACTCACCAATGAGCCCGACACTACCCACTAAAACCCAGCGGAAACCCTCTCCACCACCAGGAGACGTCGTAGGCTCGCTTGCGCATTCTTCTACAACGTCTCGGTGGACGACCCGCCTAGTGCAGGCCACCGTCGCCTTCAGGGTGTTCCGGGGTTTCTTCCAGAGCACCTTTCTTTTGTTCCTGAATTGTACCTGATTTGACTATTACCTTATATTTAACGTATAATTGAAATAAATACTTCTACTATTAGCAAGTTTAATAATAATTGTCTAAAACTCAACTCAACAACTTAGAATCAATAATAAAACGCAATTGGAATACATTGTTTCATTTTATATCCCGAATAGAATTTAACAATAAAAATTGTATTCATTGCCAATATTTTACGATGTTTATTAAAATCCATCGAGTGCTAACCGATACGTGATAACATTGAATTAAACAAATTTAAAAAGTGAAAATAAGTTTACATTATTTTTTTTAACTTCACGCTTTATACTCCAAAGTAGAGGAGCATAGCTAGTAGACACTCCGTTCACCGCTTACCGGCCAAATTTGAGACACTTTGTATTGAGTTGCAGAACTCTAAAACTAAATGATTTCCTCAGGGCATAGAAAGGAAGATGTTTTATCCTTGCATCACGTATTTTTTCTGAATAACAAGGTAGTTAGGTAGAATTTAGTGTCTCCACTTCCTCCGTTTTCCACTTTTCGCCAGAAAATATGGCATTGCGTAGTAAGAGACTGAACTTAACGCTGCGCTTAACTAAGGTAAACCTATGGGTACCTAAGGTACCTAAGGATACAGTGCGAAGAAATTAATATAATTTTAATTCCTCAGACGAATCGAACTCACAATCATCGCTTTTACAGTCAGAAGTTATCATTGTACCCTCATGGCTTAAATTCAAAAGACATTATTTAATAACCTTGTTATTATTTATTTCCTTAAGTGAGATTCGAAACTACAAAAATCACGTTTATAATGACCGACGATGGTCTAAACATAATGTAAAGAAAATAATTTTAATTTTCTTAACTACATTGACAGTCTGGAAGCCAAAATCTATAATTGAAAGTTACTTTTACCCTTATTTCTCGTAATCCTAGTCTTTTTCAGTAATTTTAAAACTTTCTACTTGAGTTTTAAATATTTAAATACTTCTACTAATTCAGTATTGACTTCGCTTCGTTCCCAAAATTTTAGATCTTATCCTAATAAAAAAGTTCTTTCGATAATATTTGTTTTAATAAATTTACATAGTGTTAGGCTATTAACACATTGTAGGCCATCATAGCGTAGTGGCTCAGCATCTGACTGTAAATGCAATTGGTTCTGGATTCGATTCCTACTCGGGGTAATGACTATATTTAAAGTATTTTTTTCTATTCTGCCATCTTAGATATCACGTGGCATTGAATTCCGCCATTCAACACACAATGCCTTGATGTTGGGTGAAAAGTGAAGAACGGAGTGTTTTAACACTAGGTTCTCACTCCCTTCCACACCATGCATGAAAACTTATTTAGACAATAAATGCCTGTAAATGCATTTAATTAAATAAGGACTTCAATAAGTTATTTTTTTCAATTTTGTTTAAATTTGATATTTTATAATAAAAATAAAGATATTTACCTGACCGAAATTCGAACCAGCAACCATCAAATTTTATTCTAACTAATCGATAACAGTATCATTATTGTTCAATATACATAAATACATATTTTGCTATATAAATATCAATTACTTCAAAGTTTCATAATAAGGGTTACAATTTCTTCAAGTTAATATAAGCCTTATCTTCATTTACATAAGGTTTAATCTCCAATTTCCAATCAGCATATAACCATCAGTTTTGGGGTTAAAAGCTCAATATTTCGGGCGCTTCACAGTTCCCATACGAAAATTACACCAATTTTGAGAGCCGAATCTCATATAGAAATAGAAGCGATACCCAATGACAGCTTTGACGTCACCCGTGTACTGGGTTAAGTGGACATTTTGGTAATGTTCTTTCGTCACACAATTTCAGATGATATTATAGAGTTGATGTTAGGTTATTTAAGCTATAAATTGACGTAGTGTTTAATCACTTTGCTTTTATATGATTTCGTTAGTTCGCTTTGGAAGATTTAGGCCTTTTCCTAATAGTTGGGTGGTCAGAGTGAACCTAGTGTCAGGAGGCTCCGTTCTCCACTTTCCATAAGAAATAGAGATATTGGGTGTTGAGTGACGAAACCCGCGCTTTGTTTTCTTAGCAGAGCTGGGTTTAGTTAAGGGACAGTTTGTTTTGTTTTAAAGAACATAATTTCATGAAATTGTATGACACTTTGTCTATCTAGAACATAAAAAAAATCTTAAAATATAATCAAATAGTATGTCTAAGCTAATAGGCTATTTAGGGCCTCTAGCTCAATATATATAATATTGGATATGAACGCCTAGCTTTATCGCATATAAATTGATATTAAAAATTCAAGTAGTGTGTATCATCATTCAATTTTTTTTAGCTTCACGCTGTATCCCGCACACAGCAGGGTAGACAGAGGAAACCTAGTGTTAAGACACTCCGTTCCCCTTTTTACGCCGTATTCGGAAGCATTACGTGTTAAGTGGCGAAACTTAACGCCGCGCTTTGCCTCGATACAAGGACGAAGGAAATGGAAATATTAAATATTTCCACTCCTCGAGTGGGAATCGAACCCACAACCAGTCGCTTACAGTTACACGCTTGTGCCACTGCGCCACGGCTGGCCCCTATTTTCAATTATTGTAACTTCAATTAAATTAAAGTAATTATCAATTATTTACTAAATTTTATTATACAAGATTTCCTTATATAAAAGCCAAAAATAAACAAAAGCAACACACAGGAAACAAAAAAAATATATAACCTTGCATAATCATATTAGGATACAGCCATAAAAGTAGCTGTCCAAATACCCAAAGGTAAATTGACCATCAGATCTCTAATTGAACTAAGATGGTTACTACACCTGACTGCCAATTAGGTTAGATTACACGTACCGTTATATCGTCCTCTCGAACAGGTGGTCTATATGGGCATTAGTTGTTTTATCTTTTGCTAAAGTCCTTTGAACAAAATATAAAGGCTCGTACGATAAGCAGGCGGCTTTAATTAATATTAGTATGAATAAAGTTTACGCTGTTAGTTGAAATGTTGATGATAAAATTGAGGTTATGATATACAGATATCTTTCAATTTTCTGATAAGCCTGTGTAAAGCAAGAACACGATATTTTACTATTGTCTAAGATGGACACATAGTTAAATCGTTTTTTGAAATC
The DNA here is from genome assembly GCA_019049465.1 of Dryas iulia moderata. Classification (NCBI taxonomy): domain Eukaryota; kingdom Metazoa; phylum Arthropoda; class Insecta; order Lepidoptera; family Nymphalidae; genus Dryas; species Dryas iulia. The sequence continues at coordinate 13,785,186 of CM032425.1, forward strand.
ATCGTGGCGCACTGTGACAGGTCTGACTGAAACGTGATGGTTAAAGGTTCAATTTCCACTCTGAATCATCATTATATTAATCACACAAAACGCGGCATTGAGTTTCGCCGCTCAAAGTGGAGAAGAGAGTGTTTTAACACTAGATTCTCTTTGACCTATCTGGTTTTGGAAGTGGGGAACGGAGTGTCTTAACACTAGGCTCCCTCTGCCAACCCTGCTGTGTGCGGGATACAGCGTGAAGCTTTGCAAGAAGAAGCTGTAAAAAAAAGCTTAATTCAAAACAATAACCATCTGGTTTCTCATACATCCTTAATATTTTTCTATAAATATTAAGTAGTGTATACTTATTGGATACATATTTTTTTTTTAGCTTCACGCTGTATCCCGCACACAGCAGGGTAGGCAGAGGGAACCTAGTGTCACATGACACGTCGTTCCCCACTTTCCGCCGAATTCAGAGGCATTGGGTGTTAAGTGGCGGAACTTAAAGCCGCGCTTTACCTCGACACCAGAGCGAAGAAAATGGAAATATTAAATATTTCCACTTCTCGAGTGGGAATCGAACCCACAACCAGTCGTTTATAGTCACACGCTTGTGCCACTGGGCCACGACTGGCCACACTGGATACATCTTATGGTACAAATAAAAAAATAAAACCATTCAAAACCAAACAACACATTTTTAATTAGCATATCATTAAAATCGACTCAATAAACCAGCTTGCTCAATAATTAAATCGTGTACATTTTTCAATTCATCTTAAACAGCATCTGGACCGTTGGGCGTTGGCTTGTCTTCTTCCTATTAAAAGAGAATTATACGGCAAATAAATCAAGCTCTGTTGAGTAAACGTAGATAGATAAGATACTTCAGTATGTCTCACTCGACTGGTGAGCGGTTTAAATTACTTTAGAGACGGCTCTACTGCTTTTTCCTTTGGCTTTTTTGATATAAATCTTTGTAGGTTTTGTTGATAGTTTGATATGTAGATAGATGGCTGATATATTTATTACTTAAAATTTAGTATAAATCTGTATTTTTTTTAGGTCTTCACGTCTCTTTTCGGATAGCAGGGTATTCAAGGACCTAATGTCAAGACACTTCGTCCAAAATCGAAATGTTGAAGCGAAGCAGAAAGTGGGAAAATAAAATAATTTAAAACCTCGTGATTTTGTATTTTTAACCTCTGACGTAATAATAAGAATGCTAGAAGTTTATCGTCCATATCTAGTCCATATCTATTCAGCCTTTCAAGTTAAAGAGTATCAGCTCTATTTCAAAATTATAAAGGCATATAATTTGTTCTTTTTTTAAGAAAATTTAAGTGTTTCATCTGGTTTGTTTTATTAACGACTAGTCATTACTTTAAAACATTAAAACATCCATACATTAACCAGAAGTTATAAGAATACTTTTTTTTAGCTTCACGCTGTATCCCGCACACAGCAGGGTAGGTAGAGGGAACCTAGTGTTAAGACACTCCGTTCCCCACTTTCCACCAAATTCGGAGGCATTGCGTGTTAAGTGGCGGAACTTCACGCCGCGCTTTACCTCGACACCAGAGCGAATAAAATGGAAATATAATTTGCACTCCTCGAGTGGGAATCGAACCCACAACCAGTTGTTTACAGTCACACGCTTGGGCCACTGGGCCACGACTGGCCACAAGTCTAAAAGGATACTAAGAACAGCATAACAGAATCAATAAACAAATTTGCATCTAACTTCATTAACCTCCACTACACCAATTGCTGTTAGTTCACTAAACGTAACAAATGAAGGAATATTACAAGAAAATAGAAAATACCTTTCATTTTCCTTATACTAAGAACGAACCGAGGCCATTTCTCTTTCCAAGTGAATCTATACCCGAATATACGTAAGCGTGAACGACATAGTTGATAGTCGGAATGAGTAGTACATTGACTCGATCCGCCCCGTGCCAAATCACCAGCCATCGGATCACTATTGAACTGTTTGTATTGTTGAGAAAAATTGTTTATTCAAATTAATATTGGCTTTGTCTTTTTTTTTGTTGGTGGTGGATGATATTTTTGGGTATTGTGATGTGGTTTGGATATGTTTAGGTGATCGTTTTACATGACGTTTCCATGTTGGAACAGAATTTTCAAGATATATTTTACTTCTGAGGGAATAATTATATTTTTTTTACTTTTAAACATTTTTAAAGTGTTATTCCACAGTTAGGAAAATTGAAAAAGACTTTTTACACTACTACAGTACTACACTACTCTCTCGGATAACTATTGAACTGTTTGTATTGTTGAGAAAAATTGTTTATTCAAATTAATATTGGCTTTGTTTTTTTTGTTGAAAGATGATTTTTTGGGATGTTGTGATGTCGTTTGGATATGTTTAGGTGATCATTTTAGATGAGATTTCCATGTTGGAACAGAATTTTCAAGATATATTTTACTTCTGAGTGAATAATTATATTTTTTTTTTACTTTTAAACATTTTTAAAGTGTTATTCCACACTTAGGAAAATTGAAAAAGACATTTTATACTACTACAGTACTACACTACTACAGACATAATTATAATTCCTTAATATTTTAGGCTATCAAGGTCCATCTAGGCTATCTATTAGTGCACTGGGACAGTGAAAAAGCGATTGATTCATTATTTAATCCCCAGGTGAGAGAATGGTTACGTTTCAATTATTTTAATTGCTCCACTCTAGATGTAAAGCGCGATGTTGTGTTCCACCACTCAACGCGTAATGCCTTGGTCTTGGGTGAATAAAGGCTAAACTAAAGAACCTTTAAGAGAAAAATCTTGACACTATGGTCTCCCTAACTAAAAAATTAAATATACTAAAAATTTTAGCTGGGTTACGACACCCAAAACACATTATTCTAAAATGGATAGGACATAGTGGATACACAAAGTATGTTCAAATATTTCAGATAGAATGGACGGATAGGAAGTGGAAAACAGAGTGTCTTGACACTAAGTTCTCTCTCTCTATCTACTCCGCGTTGCGGAATAAACCTTGACCCTAATGTATTATATTTTTCACAAAAAAACATTCCTATCTTAAAAAAAAATTAAAAGACACTAACAAGTATTTATAGAAGAACGACTTAAAAACAAGAAAGTCAACTAACTGTAAACAAGAATTCCTTTGAAAATAATAAAAAAAGCCCTGCAAAAAAATGTTAGTCTTTTTCTACCCTTTCCGTAAATATCTTAATAAAAACACGACATTTTAAGATGACGAGGATAATAGCATCGGAGTCGATAGAAATTAGTACCGGGTTTGGTAAACAAGATATTTTCCAATAGACGATCGATCGTAACAAAGTGGAATGTATTACGTAACATATTATTAAGCATTGAAATGAAAAGAATTCAATTACTGCATAGTAGACGCTTACAGAATATGTTAATATTTAAGGTTATTGTGCCTTGTGAGGCGATTTACTGTGTCTCTTATGCTTTTGGAATACAGTGAGTAAATATTAGCAATTTGTGGCCAGTCGTGGCCCAGTGGCACAAGCGTGTGACTGTAAACGACTGGTTGTGGGTTCGATTCCCACTCGAGGAGTGGAAATATTTAATATTTCCATTTTCTTCGCTCTGGTGTCGAGGTAAAGCGCGGCGTTAAGTTTCGCCACTTAACACGCAATGCCTCCGAATTCGGCGGAAAATGGGGAACGGAGTGTCTTAATACTAGGTTTCCTCTGCCTACCCTGCTGTGTGCGGGATACAGCGTGAAGCTACAAAAAAATATATATATTAACAATTAAACTGGAAGAGGTCTATATTATATAGATCTTTTGTTTAACGATCTAACATTAACATACAAAAATAATTAACAACATAAAGTGTAATTTTTTCAATTTTAAACAAGATGTTAGTTATTACAGGACACCTATGAAGAATAACGTCCGTCTATCATGGTCATGTCCAATAATGGTCATAGGTTCGATTTCCACTCTTGGAAATATTACAATTATATTTATTTTCCGTTCTGATATTAAAGACAAAGTGCGGCGTTGACTTCCGTCGCATAACACTCATTGTCTCGATTTTTGTAGAACACTTACATGAGAGTAAAACTAACATTCTGGTTTTTGAAAGAGATGGATAAAGACCTTCGAAAATACAGTATCGACGATACTGGAGGAAGGTCACGTAAAAAGCATGAGGACCCCCCAGAGGGCGTGTATGAAGAGGTTGATGACAGTGGACGAGGCGAAAGAAGTATGCAGGGACCGTAGCGTTTGGCGCTCCGTTCTCTCTGACTACCCCGCGAGGGATACAGCGTGAAGCTAAAAAAAAAACTTACTTGAGTGTCTTGTCACTAGGTTCTTTCTGATTAACTCCATCAATGGGATGAGATGAGCTGATTTCAACAAAATACTTAGAAATCCATCGTTACTCACTATGTGACTATGTGTTGACTGACGGTTGTCGTTACAACGGATTTCACATGTCACAGTCTAAAACGTCGGAGTTATAAATGGAATTAGTCAAGATGTCCACGTAAGAGAAGTTACGAGCGACATGTTACGTAGAAAAAAACAAACATTTTGTCAGAAAAAATATTTTATGTACTCATACATATATAACAATATAAATACTTAGATTTTTGAAAATCTGATTAGATGCAATTGTGTCTATCAAATATTGATAATAATCAAATCCAGCCATCGTGGTACAGTGAGACAATGACTGAGGGCAAACGTTATGTGTATGGGTTCGGTTCCCACTTCGTGGAATGATGATGAAACATTAAAAAATATCGTTAGGTAATAAATAATAACATAATTCATGAATATTTTAATACGTTCTTTATATTCTACATTATTAACAACTTTTTAAACAGGATTTTTAATGTAACGTAGGAGGATAATGTTGATTTTTGTACAAAAACAATATGTCCCAAAGGACTAAAACGCAAAAGAAATATAACGCTTGCCTTAAAAATATTTTGACTTTTACTCGCAAGATAATTATTAGGCAGAGTTTCCAAAATACTCAAGACTTTATTTAAATATTCTTTAAATATTTTTCTTTTCTTTAGTATTAAGACACTCCGTTCCCCACTTTCCGCAGCATTCGGAGGCTTGCGTGTTAAGTGGCGGAACTTAGCGCCGCGCTTTACCTCGACACCAGAGCGAAGAAATTTCGATTTCCACTCCTCGAGTGGAAATCGAACTCACAACCAGTCGTTTACAGTCACACGCTTGTGTCATTGGGCCACGACTGGCCACCATTATTCTTTATATATTTTAAACATATAATTTTCTCCGTTAGCACTCAAAGGAATACCTTAAAAGTTGATTGACCTAGATACAGTATACAGATAAACATTAGTAAGAACGTACAAAATCTTTTAGTTAATGATGTGTATGACGTAAATATACTGCAAGTGTAAATCCTCTACTTTCACAAAGTACAGCTCCCGCGGTGCAAAGAACTACCATTTTTACTTCATTTTCGTTATTTCTTAAACGTTCTTCAAGTTTAGGTATATACAGATAAAATAGCGACAAATTATTTGTATGTTTCTAAATAACTTTTTTTTTAGAAAAAGGCCTAAATCATCAAATTCTGAGGCTGTCTTTAAATACGATGGTCGTGCGTTCGATTCTCACTCGGAGTAGTGACTATATTCAAATTATTTTAATTGCTTTCCTCTGCCACCTGTGCAACATCGTTGAGATGAAATATCCCAATTTCAAGCAAAAAGTGGAGAACTGAGTTTCATGACTAGATTCTCTCTTACTCTCCTTTTGTGCAGGAAAGCGTACAGCTGCAATACAACAAAACGCATTAAATTTACTTTTTTTTAGCGTCACGCTGTATCCCGCACATAGCAAGGGAGGCAGAGTGTTAAGATACTTTTCATTTCCCACTTTTTGTCTAATTTTGGAGACATTGTGTATTAAGTGGCGGAACTTGACCGCGCTTTGCCTCAACACCAGAGCGAAGCATATAGAAATATTAAATATTTCCACTCCTCTATTGGTAATCAAACCCACTATCTGTCGCGTTTACAGTCATACTTATGTGCTCTTGCGCCACGACCGGCTTTAACTTTTTTATTTACTAAGATATCATATTTTTTCACCAGGTATCCAGATCGACATCTCAGCAAGTGGTATTAAGGGAGGCATCGCGCGCCCTAGCAGGGAGGTTTCGCTGTGAAGTGTCAGCGGACGCGCCGTCCTTCCACACGCAAGTTCGATCAGCATTCATACATGTTGTTGGTATGTTTTTTTAAATATTTTATTCTTATTAAGAATATTGTAAAACAAGTATTTATATTGAAAAAATATTATTTGAAAGTTTACAGTTATACATATATATACATACATAAGCGATAGTATTGTTACTATGACTTCAAAAAGTTTTATTTTTGAAAGATTATGCTTTTACATCACAACATATTTTGTAAATATATACAAGTTAATTTATTAATTAACTATCTGTGCCCGCAAATTCAAAACTAAAAATAAGCTTATGTGACCATCAGGCACAATCTGTCTGCCGGTTGAAAACACGTTAATTCGGTCAAGCCATTTAAACGATCAGCTGGAGAAAGGAGCTATTCGCCTAGGATAAACAAAAATTGAAAAAAAGGTCATATTGGTATAAGTGCCTTATGTACATAAGTACCTACATACATATGCATTTACTAAATTACAATTTTTTTAACAATACACTTTAATTGATTTATTTGTATATATATAAGAAAATTATTTAACTATAAGTATCTAAAGACAGAAAAAGGTATCAAATCAACGATATCTAAGACCTTAGATAAAGCAGAATACTGGAAATGCGTGCCATTTAAAATAATATTGCCTTCGACATCCGGTGCTTGATAGAACTATTAAGTGATAACCTTTTGATATGGCCGAGTGTGTTGTTGTTAAGGCTATAATAGGAACGAAACGGAACTTATGGAACGGAATTTTGCTTTCACTAACTATGGTAGTAGTAGGGGAAATACCCATACGTAAATACATACATCTATTTACCCCTCTGGAAAAACTAAGGATAGTTGAAGATGTTAATTGTTAATTTTACAAAACTTTAATAAAATATAAATAGTATTAAGTGGCGGTACCTAACGCCTCGCTTTGCTTCGATTCATATTTTCACTCCTCGAGTGGGAATCGAACCCACAAATCTTTATTCCTAGCTAGTCTTAAAAAAACACAAATCTTCGAACCCAGTTAAGACACTCCGTTCTCCACTTTCCGACGAATTTTGGAGGCAAAGGCAGGAGGAAATTTACACACTTTTAGTGGGAATCGAACCCCTACCCATCAGTGGCGAGGGGTGGATTCTTAGAGAAGGGGAGCCATAACAAAAAAAAACATGCTAGGGGGAAAACAAGTTGGCCTTTTCCCGCCGCCTTGAGATGTAACGTTTACACAAAGGTCGCAGGTTCGATTCGATCACCGTAATTTTTGCAGTGCTTTTCTTTAGCTTCATGTGTATGTAAGTTTGTATGTATGTTTGTAACCGACTTCTTCCAACTACAACACAAAAAATATAATTTGATAATTAAAAAAATAACTCACCAAATAGCCTGCGTGCATCTGCATGCATTTATCTTTCATGATTGAAGACGAAAGGCCCCACCTCTACCATATATGAAAGCACTGATGTGTTCTTAAACAATGTCTTTCAAATATGATAAAAGTTTTCCTAACAAAACAACGGTGTCAATAAACCTTTTCATTAATTCGCGATTGCGGTCGACTTTCCGGTTGTGAACTTCAAACGAATTTGAAAAAAAGTTTTCGATGCGACTATTACCGAAATCATGAACAACTACGTAACAAGCAACTACGAATATGTTTTTCGGTCTGAACGTGCTTTTTAGCAGAGCTAGCTAAGTTATTAATATCTGTGAAACCCGTTTGACTCCAAACAGAACTCGAATTTGAAAATAGCAGACAAGGAAAGCAAAAATAAAATAAATAAATAAAAATATAAATAGCCTTTATTTCTCTGACCAATTTCCTAAAACACATACATTAAAAAAGTTAGGTAAAATTTTACAACTAAACAAACAAACAGCTTTAATTTATTTATAATATTTAAAAAACTTTATTTAACCTACATTAAGCTATTTAACCTTGCATTAATTATGCTTATATTAGTTTATTTCATTTTTATTTTTTTTTTTTTTTTTTTTTTGGTTTTTGTTGATTTTATACATTTTTTTTTATTAAGAAAACTTTTAATATCAATATAAACTTCCAAAAATTACAAAACAATTCGCTTTTAAAAATTAGGTTAAATTTCACAATTAAACAAACTAAACATACAAACAGCTACAACCTATTTATAATCCTTAATTAAAAAACTTAATTTAACCTATTCTATCATATTATATTACAATTAATTATGTTTATATTAGCTTATTTAATTTTTCTTTTTATTTAATAATTTTTGTATTTATTTGTTTTTAATGTTAAGAATTCACTGAACTTTTATTATCAATATAAACTTATAAAATTACAGAAAAGTGTGTTAAAAAAGTTAGGTAAAATTTTACAATTAAACAAAAAAAAATTTGCTACAATCTGTTTATAATTCTAAAAATACTCAATTTTACCTATTTACATATATATGTCGGCGCAAGGCGTAGCGCCATCTGTTATAGTTGTATAGTCGTGTCTATGACTCGACTTGTCAGGTGTCAGATGGCCTATGACTAATGCGTAGTGGCAGAAACTTGTTAGTAAGAAAAGGTTATAAAAGCAGTCGTCGGCCTGGCTGTTGGATAGTTGACGTTGAGCCGCGGTAGTGTTAGTTACTAGGCGGGACGCCCTGTCCCTGTGTGCTTATAATATAACGTGATTAAGTGTAAGTTCGGTGGTGAGAGGAACTCGGGCAGTGGAGGTGAGTGTTTATGCATTATAAAGGGTACCCTTAAGCCTGCACTTGGGTCACAAGCCCCAGGCACTGCTTTAGAGTTCCTCTCCCTGTAATCGCGAGGAGTTCGGTGCCCCGTAGTCTCTATTACGTATCGTAATTAATATCGTGTAGTGTGTAATGTTATAATACGCTCCTGGCCCGTTGCCTACGCCCAAGAACCATTCCTGACGTTTATCAATCTACATACGTATTCGTTATGTGTTACTTATATCATAAGTGAGCTATACCATCATATCTTTAGATATTCCACATCAGAAGTGGGATATATTATTATCATTTTTATCCTTTTTACATCTTACATCAGAAGTGGGATCGAAGGGCCTAAAAGTAGCGTAATATACCGTGTAATGTTTAAAATATCGCGGAGTGTTAAGTGTTGTAAGGAATAGAAGGTTTAAAGAAGCTGAAGTGATGGTCCACATCACGTTTGGCACTCGACCGATGCCAATACTGCGGGAAGTATAATCATCACCGGGTGAGCTCGTTCTATTTTTTTGCTTAATGTTAAATGTGCAACGTGCACACTTTTGATGGAATTTGTGCTATAGAAGGTAGATAAAGAAACTTAACGGCTTACCTTGATTATTTAAGCGGCAACATAGTGTACAAATCGGTATAGTAGAAAGATTTGTTCTTTTGTTTTATAGGAATGTAATAAAGAGGGTAACATTGAAATAAGTCTAACGCGGCGATAGTTGTGCGAAATAGGTAGTTGCGTAGCGGTATAAAAAAAAAAGTATATTGAAAAAGTAGATGCTAATAAGTGTAGTGTAGTATGATTGTAAGAAAGTAGGAAATTTTATGTGCTTTGGTTTTATAAAATTGTAATAGTAAAAAAAGGGTAGTGTTGAAATAAATGTAATGGAGTGATAGTTGTTAAAATAAATAATCAGTTGTATAATGATGTAAACCCGAATATTGAGAAAAGTATGATTTTATGAAGTGTAGGAAAAAGTGATATTAAGAAAGTAGAAAAATAAGTTTTGTTAGTTCTAGCCCGTTGAAAGGATAGGTAAATAAAAGAAATGTTCAAATAAATGGTTTGATGTAATAGGTACTGTCAATTTTGATGATAAAATCGTAGAGAGAAAAAAAAAAAGTATGTAAGTAGTAAACGTATTATAAAAGGTTTAAACGTAAGAATCATTGATACCTTCATTTTTATGAATTTACTGCCACTATTTAGTAATTAACAGTTTTATAATTTGTTAAAGTTAAGTTCAACAAGATTTGATGTACTCTCGAGTTCTTTATTTTACCCGTGTTGGTACAATAGTTCTTTTGCAGAGTAAATGCTTAATGCGACATTTGTTTTAGTATGGTTGGGATCTTAGCTCGAGATTACTTCAAATTATGTAGTGGTTAGTGGCTGACCGTGTCGGCGGGTATCTATGATAAGAGTAAAGTCGGTTAAAGCGAGTAAAAGAACGTAATAGAAGAATAAAAGAAAAACAAAGCAAAAGAAAGAAAAAAAAATGCAAAAAGAAAAAAAAACAAAAAGAAAAGATTAAAAAAAGAAAAAAATTAAAAAAGCGAAGTACTATAAAAAAATGTAGGAAACAGTCATTGAAGGGAATCCGGTCCAATGACTCGGCTTTCCCGTCTAGCTGAAGGGTTTACCGGACCAGTGAATTGTTGTTACGCTGAAGGGTTTACCGGACCAGTAAATTGTTGTGTTACGCTGAAGAGTTTACCGGGCCAGTTAACTATTGTGTTACGCTGAAGGGTTTACTGGACCAGCAAATTATTGTGATGTGCAGAAGGGCTTTGCCGGGCCAGCAGATGATTGTGATATGCTGAAGGGTTTTGCCGGACCTGCAAACGATTGTGATATGCTGAAGGTTTAGCCGGACCAGCGGATCATTGTGACCTAAAAACACGAGTTATAGATTTATGAGTATCAGGATGATCGAACGGGTTGTTACCTTGTTCCTTGATGCTCGGAAGACGCTCGAGGACGAGCGTACGTCAGCATGGCCGTGTCGGCGCAAGGCGTAGCGCCATCTGTTATAGTTGTATAGTCGTGTCTATGACTCGACTTGTCAGGTGTCAGATGGCCTATGACTAATGCGTAGTGGCAGAAACTTGTTAGTAAGAAAAGGTTATAAAAGAAGTCGTCGGCCTGGCTGTTGGATAGTTGACGTTGAGCCGCGGTAGTGTTAGTTACTAGGCGGGACGCCCTGTCCCTGTGTGCTTATAATATAACGTGATTAAGTGTAAGTTCGGTGGTGAGAGGAACTCGGGCAGTGGAGGTGAGTGTTTATGCATTATAAAGGGTACCCTTAAGCCTGCACTTGGGTCACAAGCCCCAGGCACTGCTTTAGAGTTCCTCTCCCTGTAATCGCGAGGAGTTCGGTGCCCCGTAGTCTCTATTACGTATCGTAATTAATATCGTGTAGTGTGTAATGTTATAATACGCTCCTGGCCCGTTGCCTACGCCCAAGAACCATTCCTGACGATTATCAATCTACATACGTATTCGTTATGTGTTACTTATATCATAAGTGAGCTATACCGTCATCATCTTTAGATAGTCTACATCAGAAGTGAGATAATAATATTATATCATTTTTATCCTTTACATCTTACAAATATATATTAATTTTGTTATATTATAGCTTATTTAGTTTTTTTTTGAAGTTTTTAGTTGGTTTTTGTGTTTATTTTTTTATTAAGAATACACTGAATGTTTATTCTCAATATAAACTTACAAAAATTGCTAAAAATACATTTTAAAAGTTAGGTAAAGCTTTCCAACTAAACAAAATATATATTAAGTATGTTATATTATAGCTTATTTCATTTTTATTTATTTTTTAGTTGATTTTTGTATTTATTTATTTTTTATTCACAATATGGTCAGGTTGTCTTGCGACATAGGCCTACTCCGACTATATCCCATCTTATTTTCTTTAAATCCTCTTCAAATTCTAAACAGTCAGGGATCGCTCATTACAATTTTAGTATTTAAAGATTATGATGTTTTTTTTTTTTTTGTTTTTACTGTTTTTTATTTTGTCATTTAGGATTATGTTGGAGGGTGGTGGTCTATCAACCCCGCAGTGACCAACAGTATTTGGGTTGTTCGCTGCCATTCGATTACTTTTAATTGCTACTTTACTTGCTACTTGTAATGTTATAATACGCTCCTGGCCCGTTGCCTACGCCCAAGAACCATTCCTGACGTTTATCAATCTACATACATAGCCGTTTACGTATTTGAGACATGATATGTGATTCCTATATGTGTTACTTATATCATAATTGAGTTATATCATCGTCTTTAGATATTCTACATCAGAAGTGGGATATATTATTATCATTTTTATATCATCACATCTTACATGTAATTGAATTTGTTTTGTAAAGAATTAGCAAAACCTTATTTTTATAAACACAAACTTATGTTTTTTTTGTTTCAACAACTTTATAACTTAAAGTAAATGTATTTTATGTTACAAATATTTTACAAAAGTTTTTAATCTTTTTTTTTTAAATAAAAATCTTGCTCGACAACGCGGGATTGAACTCGGGTTGACTCGATTTTGTTGTCCTTCATACACCACTAGTCCAACGTAAACTTTAAGGCAATGGTTTAATATCGTTATATGGTTGAAGACTTATTTAACCGAACGTTGTGACAAAGGAAGTTACAACTTGCAATTAAGTTAATATTGTCACTATTTATTATTATTATACGGCACTTTTGTCACTAAACAAGTTCGTCACTTAGTACACTTCTTATTAGAATCGCTTTTTAACGTATACCATTCCCCAAGCACAGTTCACTCGATAGAAGATTTTTTGTAATAGTTCGTGGTTAAAACAAGGAGATAACGTTTACACTTGATTTTTGGTGTATATAATTATTATTGATGCAATATTAGGGCTGAAAGTATGTTATTTATGCTTTTTTGAGCATTTATATACACGGAGCTTATTAGTAGTACGTTTCACTTCTACCCGCCTTTTTTGTCCTGTTAATTTACAACTGCCAGTCATCCACATATATTTGTCATAAAACGATTTGTGGAAATGTTTGAAAAACCCATCACGTCTCTCGTAATCGATAGTCATATCTGGAAGAGCCCGACCTAGGCTTACAACATGCTTTTTGTTTTCGAAACTCAATTTGCAAAATGAAGTTTCTTCGGTTAGTAAATAATCAGTTAAACAGCATTCTATGTGTAAGAGTGCCATCATACCTCTGAGCAATCCGATTCACAAATAATCACAAGCTGAAAATTAACTTGGAAACACTAAACACTTAAATAAACTATTTAAAAACTCTTTTTTTCATTCACACACGCACGGAATAAGCAAACACGTCAGCCATTATGCTTTTTTGTTTTGAGTTACCAAAACCATTCAAAATTAACCAATAGACGTTCCATAAACACTTTGTTTTAGTATTATTTGACATGAGTTTAGCGAATCACGCGCCACTTGCTACGCTCTCGCTCGCACGCACAGATTTGATCATTTTCCCTCTCGCCGACACAGTAGCGCCGAAACACGTCAACTGCAAAAAGCCGCAAACAGACCCGGCATATTTGAGGTAAAATTCGGTAAGTTAGAACGAAATAGATATAGGTCTATTTTGCAAGGAAATAAAGGGACAACTGCGCACTATGGAGATTTTAGTATGGAGATATAATGACGAAGTAGGCCGGTCTCGCGTCGGCTTGTTTTCCTACAAAAGTACTTAGGCGTTTCGATAAATTAGAGTTGGCTAAATACATTTTCAAGTTTGGTTCTTTATACGGTCTAAAAGTGGTAATTGAGAGAAATTAGCCCTAGTATAGTGATGTAATTATAAAAGGGAAGCCGGTCAGAATCGGCTTGTATGGGCCCTTCGCCACTGCTAGCCAGTCGTTTGAAGTCACACATCTGTGCCACTACGCTACGACTGACTTTTTTATTATTTTCATTTTACCGTTCTGGTGTCTTAGATCAAGTGCTAGTTGCGTTCTACCACTAATCACATAATATTTCAATTTTGAGCGGAAAGTAGAGAGCGTAGTGTCTTAAAGAAAAAAGCATGAATTCGTAAAAATAAACGAACAAAAAAGCATATATTTATTGCAACAAACACAATATCTATAGATTTCCCATTTAAATTTTAAGCTCCACGAACAACCACAGTGCGGTCGACTTACCTTTTTATTCTGGAAGCTTATTTTATATTCTTTTCAAAGTACAAACGGATTTATGTATCTTGAAAGTTCAAATACAGCGATGATAGCTTGTACTCATGTTTACTTAGTTCTTAGTATTGAAAGTTTTCTATTTAAGAACAAGACTTTCTTTCGTTTGCATATTTCTTCGTAGATTATAAGGAAATTTATATTTGTGATATGTTTATTGTAATTTACTGGTTTTTATGATTAATTTATACATATTTTTTAAATAACCGCCAACAAAAAGAGTTCGTCATGAGTATTTTTTAGTTAACGTACAAAAAACAAAAACTAGAATTTTTAAAGTGGAACTAAAATCTGTTACATTATAATATAACAAAAAATGTTTATCATGATGATGATTACTTTTAACTTGGAAACGCTCAGCATTCAGTTTCGCACTTAACACGCAATGTTTATCTTCCGCGCAGAAGAAAGTGGAAAACGTAGTGTGTTGACACTCTGTTCTCTCTGACTACCCGGGCGGGCAAAAGCGGGAAACTGAAGCTATTAAGACTAATTTTGTAAACAAGACTTTCTTCTTTTTCTGCTTTTTCTTAAATTGTATCGGTCTATTCCTCTGCTATGGGATGGCTGTAAGAGATCTCTTTTAGGCATAAGTACACTTAACTTCTCATGTAATTTTAAGTGAATTAAAGATTATTATAATAAATATAACTTTCGAACATCTTCACGTGGCAACGGCAGCAAAAATTTGGGCTTAATTTCTCATGCCTAGAGGTGGTTAATGGAAGGTACAAGGTCCACGCATAAGAAGTTGTAGGCAATAACTAGCTAATAATAAGACGTCCAGGCGCTCTCGCCATGGCTCAGTGGTGAGAGCGCCTGGGCGGTATTCAGGAGGCGCAGGTTCGAATTCTGCTGCATTCAAATTTTTATACGGTTTCTTTAAATGTCTTTTTCAATTTTCCTAAGTGTGGAATAACACTTTAAAAATGTTTAAAAGCAGTTAATAATAGATTATCATTCTTAGCAATATGCTCTTAATAAATTCCATTAAGTTCCAACCGATATAATTAAATGCAAATTTCTCTGTGTTATATCCCTATATTAAAAATCCGGGAGGAGTAAAAAATTCATTGTGAACTCAATAATCGATATTAAGTTATTAAATATTCGATATGAAAATAGGTTCTCGAGAGACCGCTCATCGACTCGATTTTATTTTGATTACTTTCAGTAATATTGGAATAATGGAGGCGGAAAATCACGCGCTTTGACTTTTAGATATGGACATACATACATACATAGGCAATGAAAATTGGAATTGAGATCATGGAAGAGGCCATCGTGGTCCAGTGGTACAGCGATAAGGTGTAAATGTAATGGTTGTGGGTTCGATTTCCATTCAAGTATTGCTTAAATTTCTTTTAGTTTTTGCGGCGTTAAGTTCCGCCACTTAACACGCAATGCCTCCGAATTCGGCGGAAAGTGGGGAACGTGTTAAGATACTTTTAACACTAGGTTCCCTCTGCCTACCCTGCTGTGTGCGGGATACAGCGTGAAGCTGAAAAAAAAAATATTTTTTTTCGCTTTGGCGACATAGATATAACGTGACGTTAAGTTTTACTATTAAACACTTAATGTCTCAATTTGAGGAAGGTGGGGGACGGAGTGTCTTAGCAATTGGTTCTTAGGTTCTCTTTGATTTACGTGTTATGTTAGAAAAGGCGAGACTTTATAATCATTTCTTCGCTCCTGTTACAAGAGGCCACTTTAGTGATAGTGAATTTCTCTACTCAACACTTATTGACTTGGTATTAAGTGGAAAGTAGAGAACAGAATGTATTAACAGTGGGTTCTGTGACTACGTTGCTATATGGGAAAGTAGCATTAGCCTATTTTTTTTAGCTTTACGCTGTATCCCGCACATAGCAGGGTAGGCAGACGGACCCTAGTGTTAAGACACTCCATTTCCCACTTTCCACCGAATTTGAAGGCATTGCGTATTAAGTGGCGAAACTTAACACCGCGTTTTGCCTCGACATCACAGCGAAAAAAATGAATATATTAAATATTTCCACTTCCGAGTGGGAATCGAACCTACATCAGTCACTTTACAGTCACACTTTGAGCCTTTGCGCCACGACTGACCCCAAAATAAATGTAATACAAAAATCCACTATAAGTCTACAAAACTTTAATATATTTTAATATAATAATAATCTCTATGAAATTCAAGCTATACATTGTTTGATCTAATATGAAAGTATCAACATTCAAAGTTGTCCGCAACCTAATTTACGCTCAACGAGTCGAGGCGTCGAAGCGTTGGGAGCAGGTACGTTACGTCACTTACTCCCACCTGCCTAGTTGTTTAAAAGTGTAGGGAAAATTATATTATATATCGAAATTGACGTGTATGATATTATAATGATTTTTATATGATTTTTATGCTTTTTATTGCATAGCAGGGTAGTTAGAGAGATTCTAGTGTTAAGGCACTCCGTTCTCCATTTTTTGCTCAATATCGAGATATTGAGTGTTAAATGGCGTAACTCAACACCGCGCTTTGTAAATATTACACTGACAGTCAAACTCTGTCAATTATTAAAATAAAAATTAAAAATTAAATAGCTTCACGCTATATCCCGCACACAGCAGGGTAGGCAGAGGGAACCTAGTGTTAAGACACTCCGTTCCCCACTTTCCGCCGAATTCGGAGGCATTGCGTGTTAAGTGGCGGAACTTAACGCCGCGCTTTTACCTCGACACCAGAGCGAAGAAAATAGAAATATTAAATATTTCCACTCCTCGAGTGGGAATCGAACCCACAACCAGTCGTTTACAGTCACAGGCTTGTGCCACTGGGCCACGACTGGCCACGATAATATTATTATAATAGGTGCATTATTTAACTATTTATATGAATAAATTATTATATGAATAAAATCGATAGTTCCTTTGAAAAATCTTTAGCAGTGCAATAAATAACCACATGCCGTAGGTTCGACATACAACTAAAACTAGTACTTATTTATTTAATTTTATATTTTCCACCCTAAATCAAGACTTTGTGTGTTCAGCAATTTAACACGCAATTCCTCAAATTTTGAATGCAGAGAACTGACACTTAATTGTGTCTCACTAATTTCGCCTCACTAATTGCGTGATGCTGAAAAATATAATAAAATAAAATAAATAGCTTCACGCTATATCCCGCACACAGCAGGGTAGGCAGAGGGAACCTAGTGTTAAGACACTCCGTTCCCCACTTTCCGCCGAATTTGGAGGCTTGCGTGTTAAGTACTTAACGCCGCGCTTTACCTCGACACCAGAGCGAAGAAAATGAAAATATAAGTTCCACTCCTCGAGTGGGAATCAAACCCACGACCAGTCGTTTACAGTCACACTCTTGTGCCACTGGGCCACGACTGGCCAAATATAATATATCCGTATAATTTGCTTATAGGTTCAAATAATATTAAAAACAAGCTTTGATTCTCTACTATCGTCTATATTTGTAAAAAAGTATATTTCATACTGATTGAGTTATCGACAGACCTAGTGAAAATTATTCTGCGTAGAAATCTAAAATTTGACATATACGTCCCTTCAGACGTTTTCCTTAAGTTATAAATGGAACGGGGAAAAACAGCATTTTAGTTAGAAGTTTTAGTAACAAAATAGGCAGATAAAATCACGTAATAATTGATTTTATCTGCCTATTTTGTGAAATATAATTAAGTTATAAATTTGTTCTATGAGTATTTACTTGTTTTTGACATATACTGAAACTTAAATATCGTCCTACTTGAATTATATATAAGTAACGATTTTTATATTCTTATTTCAGCTTTCCTCTTTTTCCCGAATATCAAAATAATCAAACAGAATCTAGTGTCAAAATATTCCGTTATCCACTTTCCACCTGAAATCAAAATATGGAATATCAAGTAGCAGAACTTAACGCCGCCTTTATAAACTTCTACACTTTCTAAACATATATTCATGGGATTTGAACTTACAACTACCTTTCACATAGCTAATATATACAACAATATATATTTTCTGAACACAAAATATATTTTATTTCTTAAAAGTTTACATTAAAGCTTAGGGTAACGTCAACATCGCTACAAAATAATATTCAATATTGCGTTACACTAAAGTATTTCACTAACGCCGGCTCAGTGGTAAGCTGGCTTTATAAAAGATATTTTATGCTGAAATCTTTTAAACCCGCTTTGCTGACTACAGTCGACATAGTTTTTAATTTTTCTTCTTATTTTATTACTTCTTAGATTGCTTCGGTTTAGAGGTTACTAAGAATTGACATGAATACACACTTGAGTAGGTATATTACAACACATTATTTTTAGGAAGACTTTATATGGCATTTCGTATATCTGGACTGTAAAAGTGATAGTTGTAGGTTCGATTCCCATGTGGTATATATAATCCATATTTAAATTATTTTTATTCATTTTGTAAGAAAAAGTGCAGCGTATAATTCAGCGTATACCGGTTACGGAGTGTCATAATTCTAGCTCTCTGGCTGCCCTGCTATATATAAGCTACACCTATTTTATGTACATATATGTAAAACAATGTAAATCCGTAAACGTATGGCAGACTCCGTTTTCTATTTTTTGTCTGAAATTCAAGACTATGTGTGAAGTGACTTAACTTCGCATTTTGCCTAAGTTATCAGAGCGTAGAAATAAAAACAATATATAATCATTCCCCCATTCAAATCGAACCCATAATCAACTTATTTATCGTTCCACTGTCACACTATGGCCAAAAATTTCTTAAATAAATACTATTTTAGTAAATATTCTTCTTAATTGTATGAAATTTGAAACCTGATCAGTACCAACAAGAGCCCTGTAATTTAAGCTGACGTGTGCACTACTGTATTTGCTACGGACAAGCATGGCGTTTACCAGCAACCAGCAAACAGGCTAACTGTTCACTGACAATCATCCTTATGCCTGTTAATTTGCATCAGGTGTGTAAATTCAACATCTATATATTATGTCCTATCTATATATTGGGGCCGGTCATGGCGCAGAGGCAGTGTGTGACTGTAAATCGACTGGTTGTGGGTTAGAAACATTTAATATTTCCATTTTCTCCGCACTGATGTCGAGGCAAAGCGTGGCGTTAAGTTCCGCCATTTAACACGCAATGCCTTCGAATTCAGCGGAAAGTGGGGAACGGAGTGTCTTAACACTAGGTTCCCTCTGCCTACCCTGCTGTGTGCGGGATACAGCGTAAAACTACATACTATATGACTGTAAACGTAATGGTTGTGGTTTCAATTCCAACTTAGAGGAATTATTATATTTAAATGTTCATTTCTTCGCTCTGGTACCTCAGAAAAAGTGCGGCACTGAGCCACTCAACGTGCAATGTTTCAATTTAAGTGGGAAACTGAGTGTTTTGATCCTGGATCCTCTATTAACATTATAATGCTATGCGTACAAATGCGTGAAGCTGCTTTTTTATACGTTATATACTAGGTGGTTCTGTTGACATCGTCTGTGTATTCATAGGATTGTAACAACAACGAAAATGAGTTATATGTATACTTTTGAGAACCCTTACTCGCTTAATTCGCTTTTAGTGGACATCTAACATTCTAAAGACTCTCTCCTAAATTTCATCTCCTTATACCAAGTCGTTTCCGATATTTCATGACAAGTAACCTTTTGCTTTTATATATATGTATCATTGGAATAATGACTTAGGCCATTGCGAAACAGTGGGAACAATGTCTGTATGGTAATGGCGATTGTTGTGATTTGATATCCACTTCGACAAAATATTATATTGGATTTATATTTAGTTTTCTGTTCTGATAAGACAATACACAATTCGGGTTTAAATCAAAGAAAGGAGTGTTTATATAGAAAGGCAGAGAGCCTTATGCTAGATTAAGCGTCAAGCGTAAAAAAAGAAAAAAATAATTATTATGTTATAATGTTATTTGTTAACAATGTTCTTATTCAATGAATAAATTTAATATAATTTTCCTTCATATAAATTATGATTACTTAATTAATCAACCAACAAAAAATGACAAAGAAAGAGCTTAGCTAAAATATATAAAGCTAAGAAGTAATACGTTCGTGATGAAGAGAAGTTTTTTTTTTAATTGTATACTTTTTTCTGCATAACAGAGTAGTTGGAAGGTGGTAGAAGAAAAGTTCTCTACAACAGTCGGAATGGCGAGACTCTCTGTACTTCGGTTTTCAACTGAAATCAAGACATTTTGTTTTTAAAGGCTGAATTAAACGCCACGTTTTGTCCTAGGTAGCGAGCGTAGAAATTAAAATGATATTATTCATCATTTTTATACGTTTTCTAAATGTTTTTTCAAACTTTCCTAAGTGTGCAATAACACTTTAAAAATGTTTAAAAGTATATATAATCATTTCTACGAGTGAAAATCGAATCCACAACCGTCTCGCTTACAATCAGACGCTGTCCCACTCCACCACAACCTCGAAAAAAAGAAAATTAATTAAAACAATCTCCATACAAAATTTATTTATAACATTTACAACGTTTATTAAAATGAACATTTCATACGAATATTTCATAACTTAAATATATCCTAAACCAGCTTATAATAATCTAAAAAAGGGTTCCAAAACCCTGAAGATTATTCCTGTCCCGTACCAAAATAATCTCACGTCTTACCTCTAAATCACTTCAGCGAGTGTCCGACAGGACTGGCCCTCTCTGGGCTTAATTTGAATATAATAGCTACCAGAGGCCATCATGACACAGTGTAATAGCGTCTGACTATATATACAATGGTTTTGAGGTCGACTTCCGCTCGGTAGAATGGTTATATTTTAAAAACTTTTGTTTGTCTGCTTTGGTAAAAACACAAAGAGCGGCGTTAAGTCCTGCCACTCGACACGCAATCGATTTCGGGTCGAAAGTGGTAGCCCTCTCTGGGCTTAACTTGAATATAATAGCTACCAGAGATTATCGTGGCGCAGTGTGATACCGTATGATTGTATAAACTATGGTTGTGGGTTCGATTTTCAGTCGTTAGAATAATATTTAAATTATTTTCAAGTCTTTGCCGTAATTTGAAGATAAAATTTGTATTGATGTCATTATTAAAATGAGGCCCGCACTTAATGTACAGCGTTGAGTTCCACCACTCAACACGTAATGCCTCGATTTAGAAAGTGGAGAACGGAGTGTTAAGATACTCATATCTTAATATGAGATTCTCTCTGACTATTCTGTTATGCGGGTAAAACCGCGAAGCTGAAATTTATAATATTAATAGACACAGTCTGTCCCTGTCTATAGTCCAGAGCCAGAGGTCAGCCGTAATCTGGCTGAGACGAGGTAACGTTGATAAACTGCGAAAGGGAAGTGTGCTGATGATTTATTTGCATAAATCCTGGCTAGATTTCGATTTTCGACTAATCTTCTATGATTTGTGGTAAATGTTGGTAATAATTTCTATGTTATTGAAGTCGTTATGATGGAGAGGCGACATGTAGGATTGAATGTGAAAGTTAAGGCTTCAAATACTACTGTTAACTATACTGTTACTATTCTACAACGTTCTTCACGTCCTTGTTTTTAGTAACTACGGAACATTAGATTACGTCCTTGTATTTGATTCGGGGGATATCCCCCTAAATCTGTTACTGTTTTGTTTTTACAGCATTTCGTGGCATATTTCTATAGTACTATTCTTGAGGCTATAAAAATATACTTTTTCCTGCATAGTCAGTATACAAAGGGCGAGTAGTCACACTGAACTTTGTGTCAAGACACTCCTTTCCCCACTGTTTACCGAAGTCGAGACGTTGCGTGTTTAATGGTGCACTGAGCCACAATCTATTTATGCAGTTCTTATGCAGACGTTTTTCTTATTCTTGTCATCTTGGAAAGAATAAAAAAAAAGCTTAATAATAAATATTAAATATTATTTTAAGAAGCGTATTTAGTTTGACATTCCTTCTATTATGTAAGAAATTCTCTCAAGTTTACACTTTCTATGAAAACGTAATTGTTACATATAGTATAAACGTAATTGCGCTCATACAGCACCATTTAGAATTAGTACTGAAAGATATGTACGGGAACGCAAAGAATTTTTTTGGCTGCCTCATTTAGAGTATTATTCATATTTACATAAGTAAGGTGGAAAATATAAGATTTTATTATGATACTTTTGTACCATTTTCTGACATAGCAGCCAAATTACTTTGATATCTATATAAAATTATTTTATAAGAGGAATTCGAACTCATAACCCTTGTATCGTGGTTACATTGGAGCACTGTCCCACTTAGCTTTGGCTTGGGCAATGACTTTATTTTTTAAATTATACCCAAATAAAGTTGCGAATTACAACTTGTAATATAAATACTAACACTTAAAGCTACTTTATTCTAAAGTTCCTTTAATAAAAGCTCAATTTTTTTCATAACATCCTAGAAACTAGAAGTAAAATTGGTATCGTACACTCTCAATCCTATCTTACTAACACTTGCGAAGATTTCGAACGCTGGCGTAACATCGCTACAATCAGTTTGTCTCGCAATCCCATTTCGTGCAACTGCACTGGCTAAAATTTAATAAGTCCAGTTCAGTAATATAGCTAACACATCCGGTACAAATTGTTTACAAAACTACATATATATGTACGTATGTATGTTTGTTGGTGTGTGTAATGTTAGAATATTGTTTTGTTTTTTGAATATTAACTAAAATGTTTTCTTTTGTAGATGGTTTACTTTGGGCAAATATATTTTTAGTAAAGCTTCTTCCATATATGAAAAACTAGAACCTAACATGCAAAAGTAGTCAGAAAATTTACTCTGTTCTGTTCTATCCGCCAGACCATACCAGAAATTATATACAATTAAAATAATCAAAATATAATTCTTGAATTAAATTATACAATTTAAAAAGAATTATTTCCCTGTTATGATAAGTAAACAATCATTTATTACTCTTGTTGATTTGGTTGTTTACAAAATTAAAGACAATTAAATTTTCACTAAACTACAGCAGTGTAGGCAGAGGGAACCTAGTGTTAAGACTCTCGGTTCCCCACTTTCCGCCGAATTCGGAGTCATTGCTTGTTAAGTGGCGGAACTTAACGTCGCGCTTAGCCTCGACACCAGGCGAGGAAATTTGGAAATATTAAATATTTCTACTCCTCGAGTGGGAATCGAACCCACAACCAGTCGTTAACAGCCTCACGCTTGTGCCACTGGACCACTAATGAAGATTGTAAATAAGTTTAAAGTCTTATCTTACTCTTTCACTTAAAGAAATGTATTCAAATATTTAGAATAGATATAATGTTGTCATAGGTCATTGTGACGCAGTGTGACAGCGACTTACTGCTAAACGCGATTGGTTGTACGTTCGATTCCCAGTCGGTAATACTCGTATGTTGATTTCTCTGCTCCGGTATCTAAGATTAAGCTTAAGCTTTGCGTTGAATTCTACCATTTCTCAATTTCAATTTTGGCCGGAAAACTGAAAACGAAGTGTCTTGATCAAATAAAGTGTCTTAATACTTTTAATCATTTTGAAGTGTTATTCCACACTTAGGAAAATTGAAAAAGACACAGTAAACGTATAAAAAATGGAACGCAGCGGGATTCGAACACGCACCTCCTGAATACCGTCCATTCGGTCTGACCGCTAAGCCATGCGTTCAACGAATGATTTGCATTTGCAAATTTTTATACGTTTTCTAAATGTCTTTTTCAATTTTCCTCGAGTGTCTTAATCCCTGCTATGCGGGTTATAACCTTGACGCTGCTTTAACTATTTAGTTTTGTCCCTATGCTTGTCTATAGCAAGCAATTTAAAAACATTAATATTAACTTTTTTCATATAAAACGTGGGAAACCTAAAACACGAGAGTATTATTATTTGCTGTATAATTAAAATATGTGTTCTCATTTCGCAGATTTCATATTATTTTTTTTACAATACAAAATCTTGGTATGAAAATAGAACAAATATTGAATATCCATAATGTATTTATACATTTGCCTTACAATGTGTGGGAGGTTACTTCTAGCTTATATATTATACAAGATTTACAAGAATTTCCTAAAAAGGCTAATTTCGAAAACATAGATCATGTTATCATTATAGCAATATCAAAATAAACAAAAATAATTTATCCTAAATATAGAAATAAGCCCAAATCACCTAAGTCTTATTGTAAAAAAGAGTACAATAATTTGGAGTTGTCGTGGTACAGTAGCACAGCGTATGCATGTTTGGTTATGGGTTCAATTACCACTCAGAGGAAACATGATATATAAACTGTTTTCTTTCCTAAAAGACATTTAGTAAACGTATAAAGGCTGCAGAAGGCAAATAGTAGAACGCATTGCTTAGCGGTCAGACTGCCTGGACCTGCCTGGTTTTCTAAATGTCGCTTATAAATAACGCTTTAAAAAGGTTAAAAGTATTTTCTCTCCTTCATTCTAATACATCTCAACACGCATTGCCACGATTTAGGGCGAAAAGTGAAAAAAAACCTTTCTTTATTTTAATACTACGTTCTCCCTGTCTACTCCTGTGAGCGGAAAAAAGCGTGATTTATAATAATAATCAAAACATTTTCTGTTTATCATAAATATATTTGATTTTTAATACCATCTCTCTACTTATAAGTTTCCTCTATCCAATCATTTTTTTATTAAATAATAAATAATATTAAGCGCAAATTGAACCAATAACCCTAAGACATCGAACACCTACCTAACTATTCCACACGTCCAATACACAACAAATATAAAAATACAATAACAAATAACAACAATACCTTACCAACCAAAAAAATCTCATTATATCATCAAATAATAATAAAAATACATATAATATAAAGCAAAAACGAAAGCGATCCTAATATCTCCTTACGAGTATATCAACTTATTGAGGTGGCAAAAAACTAATGAAGAACGTGGAACGTGTTTACTGTAATTAGAAGATACTTCTTCTGAAGATATTAACCTAAATGGCTCTATTCTACTTATTGTCTTTTCCCTCGTGACTTGAAAAAAATTGAAGTCAAGCTCAGCTCGGAGATATAGATAGATCTATGTATAAATGAATGTGGTATTTATAATTAAACTGATTGTTAATAAGATGTTTTGTTTTTGTGATTTTTAAATATTTTAATTTTTTTTCCATAACATATAGAGAAATAAGTGAAAATGTTGAAATAAATACGCTTTTTCCCGTATAAAAACGTAGTCAGACATAACCTAGAGTTAGAACACTCCGTCCACTACCTTCCGCCTAAAATCGAGACATTATTCGTTGAGTGGTGGAAGTCAACGCTCTTTATGTCTTTGGTACCAGAGCTAAGAAATGAAAATTTAAATTTAGTTCTTTCCGCGAGTGGGAATCAAACCCATAACCGTCAATGTTTACAGTCACACAAAGAGCTTTCCTACGACTCCACGACGACCTTAGTAGTCTGTTCTTAAATTAAATCAATCAGTTCAACCGGACAAAGTATATACATTTATAAAATTTTGAACCTTTACAGTTACCCTATTGAAAAAAAGCAACTTAAAAAAGACATTTAAAGAAAACGTATAAAAATTTAAACGCAGCGGGATTCGAACCCGCGCCTCCTGAATACCATTCAGGCGCTCTCACCACTGAGCAATGTGTTCAAACGTTTTCTTTAAATGTATTTTTCAATTTCCCTAAGTGTGGAATAACACTTTAAAAATGTTTAAAAAAAACCAACTTAAGCTTTTTCCTGCTTAGCAGACTATTATTGGTTATTTATTATTGTATATTTATTATCTTATTATACCTTACAAAGCTAAAGCGCGGCGTTAAGTTCCGCCACTTAACACGCAAACCTCCGAATTTGGCGGAAAGTGGGGAACGGAGTGTCTTAACACTAGGTTCCCTCTGCCTACCCTGCTGTATGCGGGATATAGCGTGAAGCTATTATACCTTATATTAAGGACCTAGTCTAGACAATCCGTCCTCTACTTTCCACACGGAATCGATACATTACCTGTTGAGTGAAGATATTTGTGAGTGTTACAGTTAAACTAATTTTATTTCTAAATAGACTGTTACTACTACTGACCGAGTAATGTCAGTAGACTTCAAACTTAGTATACCGACTTTGTCTTGTTATTGTTTTTTTTTATTAATTTACTTTGAACACTGTTTTATTAATTTACTTTGAACTAGATAGAACGTAGAAACATTTTAAGACTTTAGGTTCTCCCTGCCCTGCTATGCAGGATAGAGTGTAAAGCTAAAAAAATATTTACAATATACATGAGAAAAAGTATTCCAACCATCGTTACCATTCATATGACTCATATATAAACAGATGAAGAAATAACTAATAAAATATTCTTCTTTTCTTTATTTTTAGCTTCACAGCAGGGTAAGCGGAGGGAACCTAGTATTAAGATACTCCGTTCCCCACTTTCCGCCGAATTCGGAGGCATTGCGTGTTAAGTGGCGGAACTTAACGCCGCGCTTTACCTCGACACCAGAGCGAAGAAAATGGAAATCTCTATCTCTATATATAATAAAAGAGTAGAAAAGTCAATTCTGTACATGAAAAATTTCAGAAAAATTTTAATTGGGTGCGTTAATATATCGATAACAGAGGCCAAAAATCCACTCAGTAGAATTTTTGTCTGTCTGTCTGTCTGTCTGTCTGTCTGTCTGTCTGTCTGTTAATTTGTTCGTCAATCACGTAAAAACTACTGGATAGAAATGAATGAATTTTAGTATGGTGATAGCTTATAGTCCAAAGGTACATATAGGATAGTTTTTATCCCGGATTTCCATGTAGTTTTTTTGGAAAAAATAAAAAACCGATATAAGTAAATTATTTGTATACTGATATCTACCAGGTAGAATTTAATGATTTTTTGTATGGAGTTAGCTAAGAGGTTAGAACAACATATGGTATAGTTTTCATCCCGGTATTCCATACAACTCCCGCTGAAAAATAAAATTAAAAAAAAAAATAAAAATTCAAATTATGTCGATAGTTCACGAGTGAAGCTAAATTTGTTTCAATATCACTAATTAAAATAATTATAAAAAAAATAAGACCGGTCTATAAAACTTTATATATAATCTATATATTTATATAATCTATATGACAACAGATGTCACTACGTTTTCTGCAACGGGTAGCGCCATTTGTTATTATATAGTTGACATTGTATTAGACATATTCGCACTCATTAAAATTATTGTTATAAAAATGCAAAAATCTGTATCTCTTCTATTTGTTATGTTTTGACGGGAATTCGTAAAGAAGATTGTTGAAGATGCAGGGTCATATAGGCTACTTTATAAAAAATTAAACCCTAGGAGGTTGAAACAGTGGATGAAACTTATGTATGTTTAGTATATACTGAGAATGAAAGATCTAAACTCCTTGACTGAAATGAATAAATTTTCTCAGGAAAATAGTTAATGAGGCAAGGTCAAACATAGACTATCTCTCTTTTTTTAAAAATTACCCTGGTATTCAAAACAGTTCCCGCAGAAAAGTAATAAACTGGCAAAGTCAAATTGCATTGATTATTTGCAAGTAAAGCTATTTTTTAATATCAATAAGTAACACAATTGTAAAATAAAAAGCGTAAAGTTTATTTAAGATATTATGACCGGTTTATAATACTATATACCAGATGGTATATATGTACGAAATCTACTATCATATGATAGCAGATTTCGTACGTTTTCTTACTAGAACAGTTATCGCTATATGTTATCAAATAATATAGACATTGCACTAAATGTATCGATGATTTTCTCATGAACATAATTAGTGACGAAAGTCAAATATAGACTACCCTCCTTTTAAAAAAAAAAACCAATCCCAAAGAGGCAATAGAGGATGAAAGTGGTAGTTCACGTGGCGAAGCCGCGAGCGGGTCGCTAGTATATAATAAAAGAGTAGAAAAGTCAATTCTGTACATGAAAAATTTCAGAAAAATTTTAATTGGGTGCGTTAATATATCGATAACAGAGGCCAAAAATCCACTCAGTAGAATTTTTGTCTGTTTGTCTGTCTGTCTGTCTGTCTGTCTGTTAATTTGTTCGCCAATCACGCAAAAAGTACTGGATGGAAATGAATGAAATTTAGCATGGTGGTAGCTTATAGTCCAAAGGTACATATAGGATAGTTTTTATCCCGGTATTACATGTAGTTTTTTTGGAAAAAATAAAAAACCTATATAAGTATTTTCTTCATACACTGATATTTACTGAATAGAAATAAATTATTTTTTGCATGGAATTAGCTTAGAGGCTAGGACATTATATGGGATAGTTTTTATCCTGGTATTCAATACAGTTTCAGCAAAAAAAAAAAAAACTGACATAGTCAAATTGTGTTAATTATTTTACAAGTGAAGCTAAAATACTTCTAATTTCATTTACTAATATAATAATTATAAAACTAAGAAGTACAAAATAAATATGCATATATTTCATATCCATAAAACTTTTTATTTTTTTATAATGGCAGCATTGTCATGTCACTATACGTCATTCTAACTTCTCCCTTAACGGTAAATTGAAATTAATACTTTTATATCGTTAAAAATAGTAATATTTGTGAAAAAAAAGTTTCCTTATATAGACATTTTACTTTTAATATTATGCTCAGTACATCATACTTCCTGAAGAACTTTAAAGTGTCACTTTATAGGATTATCAGCTGTCATTAGGTCGTGGTCTATCTTACTTTGTATAAGTCATGAAAAATTATTTATTAATTAAAGGCTATTTATTACCTTTAATGATTGCAAAATTACATTACACCTCAAGCATGAAATCTTCTATTGAGTCTCTGCAAATGTGCCATTGAAAAAATAATTTTTTGGTATGTAAATTCATTAGAAAAGATGAGATTCTTCTTAGGCTCAAAAGTAAAGTTTGTTATTTAAACGTGAACACGGGTAGCTGTAATACGTAATAGATATAGTAGTGTAGTTTATGCAGGCGAAGCCGCGGCTGGGTCGCTAGTATTAAATATTTCCATTCCTCGAGTGGGAATCGAACCCACAACCAGTCGTTTACAGTCACACGCTTGTGCCACTGGGCCACGACTGGCCAAATATGTCTGGTATAAATTCAAACACAACATAAACGTATTTAAATGAATAAAATATAGATCAAATGAAAATAAATGACGTCTGATACAAAGTTCTCAATTAAGGGGACAGTAGAACTCGTTTCGAAGAGAAAGGACGCCAGTGGATCAAATTTAATACGGTCCCCGGCTACTCTAACATTGCTTCGTCTTATATTAGAAATGAATGAAAATGTTGAAATAAATACGCTTTGTCCCGCATAATACCGTAGTCAGAGATAACCTAGTGTTAAGACACTCCGTTCTTCACTTTCCGTAAGAACAAGAATATTGCGTGTTAAGTGACATAACTTAACTCACGGTTTCTAAGAGGCGTGGGTTCGAATCCTGCTAACTTCAATATTTCATAGGTATTCTAAAAACGTTTTACATATCCTAATTGTGTGAAGAACACTTTAAAAATGTAAAACGATTACTTTAAGCGATTTATACATTTTATTTGTTTTAAAAAAGGTTAATTTAAATGATTCTTTGACCAAATAGACTCAAACCTACTATTAACATAACATACTATACCAACACGAGTTCTAGAAATCAATAAAAAAAATATTACTGTATATGAAATAATCATTTCCCAAAACAAGAATCGAATCGACTACCATCGTGATTACAGTCGGTAGCAGTTAAGCTGCGTCACGATAGACTCATTAAAACAAAAATACTTTTACGTAAAAAGTTTTTGTAAAAAAACAAAATTTAGGTAAAAATAAAAGTATAGAAAAATTTAATTACAAATCTATTAGTATTCAAGATTATCTGAAAATTCTGTTGATTTAATGTTAGAAAGTGTTTTATGAAACTAATAATAAAAGTATGGAAAATTCTAAAGAACTAGAAATTGCGTTAGATCTTTCCAATATCATTATTACAATTAAAGTAAACATAGTGGCCAGTCGTGTCCCAGTGGCACAAGCGTGTGACTGTAAACGACTGGTTGTGGGTTCGATTCCCACTCGAGGAGTGGAAATATTTAATATTTCAATTTTCTTCGCTCTGGTGTCGAGGTAAAGCGCGGCGTTAAGTTCCGCCACTTAACACGCAATGCCTCCGAATTCGGCGGAAAGTGGGGAACGGAGTGTCTTAACACTAGGTTCCCTCTGCCTACCCTGCTGTGTGCGGGATATAGCGTGAAGCTATTTTTTTTTTTTTAAAGTAAACATAATATAGTTATGACATTGAAATTAATCCATACTTATATTATAAATGCGATAGTCTATCTGTTTGTCTGTCACGTTTTCAAGGCTAATCTACCAGTCTGATCTGGATGAAATTTAGAATGAAAGTAGTAAAAAGCTTGTTTTTAAATTTCCACCTCTAAAGGATTGAAATAGGGGATGAAAGTTTATATGAAAAATATAAACCGCTTGACCGATTGTAATGAATTTTGGCATAAATATAATTGATAATCTAAGGTTACACATAGACTACTTTATTTTTCAAATATCAATCCCCGAGAGTTGCAATATAACGAAACAGTTATGTATCTCAAACGGCAAAGCTGTGAGCGGGTAGTAATTTATATAAAACAGCATTAATTTTTACTTTACGTTTTTTTTCCGATTTCTTTTTATTGATTCTTCTGACTATTGTGAATGAACCCTACGTCAGTTAATCTATGAGCTAAGATAAAAATTTTAACACTAAAGCCTTGTGAAATAGTAATGTTCATAAGAAATATCTTGAAATAAATTTATAGATATAAATACGTACAGAAGACAGGATATCTCAACAGTTTATATGTATATGTATTTTTATTTATTTTAGAAAAACTAAATTAGATAGATTTTTATTGTAACTTAACGAAGCGAAATCTATAACGAAGCAAAAACACAAACCTTTTCTTATCTATTGTACTTTAGAGTTACATGTGTTTTGTAATATTTACTATATTCTAATATATAATATATAAATTCTAAATTTGAATATATAATAATCTTGGTTTTGGAGTAAATACTGTAATATATTGGGCCTTAGAGATTAACATAAGAAGTTTAATGTAAAAAAGATATAATTGTGAAAAGAATGAGGTCGTCATGGCTCAGTTGGACAACGTGTGACTGAAAATCGATGGTTGTAAATTCGATTCTGACTCCATGACAATATTTAATTTTTCATTTCTTTGCTCTAGTACCTAAAACACAGCACGGCGTTGAGTTCCACCACTCAACATGCAGAAAGTGTAAAGCTGAGTGTCTTCACAATATGTTCACTTTGACTACCCCGCTTACAGGGAAAAAGTATAGAGTTGCCAAAAAATATAAAATTGTATCGGTAACATTGAAAACGAAAACACATAATTATGATAATTAACATTTTCTAATGTCAACCTTCACTATTTGTACAATTTTTCCTTGAACTATTCCAAATTTTTTCGATGTTTGCCTGTCTTTAGTCAAATATTACGTTTCGATTAAACTATAATCCAGCAAGCATAAATCTATTATATGAAAATACAATAATATTATCACTAAATTACAATGAAGCTGACCTAATAACGTACACGGAAAGTGGTCATGGGAAATCTATATTCGACTTGTGATGACATACTGTTAGTCTCTTTATTGTAAATATTTATAATTTCTAACAATATAAATAATAGCTTCACGCTATATCCCGCACACAGCAGGGTAGGCAGAGGGAACCTAGTGTTAAGACACTCCGTTCCCCACTTTCCGCCGAACTCGGAGGCTTGCGTGTTAAGTGGCGGAACTTAACGCCGCGCTTTACCTCGACACCAGAGCGAAGAAAATGGAAATATAATTTCCACTCCTCGAGTGGGAATCGAACCCACAACCAGTCGTTTACAGTCACACTCTTGTGCCACTGGGCCACGACTGGCCACATATAATAATATAAACAAATGAAAAACAGAGTCACAGCCAGTTGTGGCGCAGGGGCATAATTTATAGCTGTAACGTGACTTGTGGACTCGATTCCAACTCGAGAAATTGAAATATTTAATATTTCATTTTCTTCGCTCTAATATCGAGGCAAAGTACAGCGATGAGCTTCACAACTTAACATGTAATGCCTCCACAATCCCGCGGAAAATGAGGAACGGAGTGTCTTAACATCAGGTTTCTTCTGCCCTGTTATGTGCGGAATACAGTACCTGCAATAAATATGATAAAAGTAAACAATATTTTACCATTTTGTAAACTTATCCTAGAGATATTTAAGCAATTTATGTTTGAGAATAGTACTGGACACACTGAAAAAAAATATTACAAATTATATATTTTTTTTTTTTGCGTTTATAATTGAATGGTGTTTTTAATGGTCTGACAATACAAGCCCCGGTCTCCCCTATTATATATTTTGACATCTTACATTATTATTTACTACCAGTGATAAATCTCTATTTTCTACTTTTAAAGCACATATTTTCTACTCCGAACCAGTTTAAGTTTTAATTTTGTACCGGGAAAAATAATTATGCGGACGAAGCTGAACACTGAAATTGGCTTAACCTAACTTTAGAGCGAAATAAATTAGGATAAGTTTTATGAAACACTATTTTTAAATCGCTTGCGCAAAAAATGAGGTACAAAAGTAAGATTAATTTTAAAGAAAAAATTGTCATATTTCGGAACAAAGTGGATTTTTAAGTGCATTTTATTTATAGAGGTACCTGTATAGAGTATACTGATGTATAAAAAATATTTAGAGAAATGTTTTCGAGGGCGCTTGGTGCATTGCGATATCTGACTGGAATTGCAGTTGGTTGTGGGTTCGATTACCAATCGGGAATGTGAAATAATTTAATTATTTTCATTTTCTTTCTCTGGTGACGGGATAATGCGCGGCGTTTGACTTCGCTATTCAACAGATCGTGTTTCGAGTTCAGGTGAAAAATAGAAAACACTCCGATTTCTATAGTATTGATATTAGGTTCTTCCAGACTATCCTGATATGTAGAAAATGAGCGAAGCTGAAGTTCTATTATGTAGGTGTACACTATATCGTTCTTAAATTTTATACATATTTAATGCGACATTTAACAGATTTTTTAAATTTCGTATTGTAAATTGTGTTCGTAATAGCGAAAAGAAAATAAGGTGTTTTTTTATAAGTGAGAGGCAGAGGGAGTGTAGCTTTAAGTCTATCGGCTCTCAACCCAAAATGGATTGGGTGGTGAAACTCAACACTGCATTTTGTCATACGAGTGTTTATTACTCTTTTTTTTCAAATAAATAACCATATGCATTATTTTAAAAATATATTTACTTATTTATTTAGTATTAACAAATATTTTGCAACAATTGGGATGTCTTGTGGTCACCATTGATTGAATTCGTAGAAAACTTGGCATTGAATTTCGTTACATCTTACATAACATTACCTACTTGAATACAGGTATTTTTTTACTATGATATATCTCAAGATATTTAGCAAAAAAATATTGCTCCATTGAAGACGAAAAAGTACACACAATTTTTTCCGTTTTTTAAAGTCAAATGGAGATAAGCTAAATAGCATTATATGTAGGTACTACTTTGCATAATTGAAAGAAAGTTTTATTATTAAATTATAAATAATAAAGATTTCTTTACATTTCTTAATTCCACACACCTACAGCTACCACATTAACAGCAATCTTTTATTAAACAGCATTACGGTAAGATCTGAGGCTTTATTAGTCCACTGCGACTTAGACAAAGGCGCTCACGTCCTAATAACCTAAGCTATGTCAGTGAACCATTGATAAAGCTCCTCTTTATTATGTCATCTTTACTTTGTAGGAAACAGTTTTCGCCTTACATTTTCTGGAATTCGCTAAACTTAATTAAATCCACTCCGTCCAGCTCGAAGAATTCGAACGAATTAAGAGTGCTGTTAGTATTTAGTTTATTTTCATTTTAATTTAAAGTGAGAATGATTGTTTAAATTTTAAATGAGATTTGGCAAAGGTTTTGTACACAAAGGCTTACAGTTTTGAAAGTAACACAAAAGAGAATATTTGATTACGTCACTCTTTATACTTACTGTTTATGACATTGACATTTGTAACGGACGGACGGTTGACTGTTTTAATTATTATTATTATTATTATTAATTATTAATATTTTTGTAAATTGTTTTTGTTTTGTGCATATTTTTTTAGTTTTTGGTTTGAGAAGTGAACATGTTATTAATAATTGATTTGTCTAATTATAGAAAAACGTGTTTCAATTCATTTCCTGCATTTTATATTTTTTTTTATATTAGAATGGGATAATTCTGCTGCTAGAAATTTAAATTTACACCAAGTAAGATTCGATCTCATAATAATCATAATCCGTCATATACATCGACTACTCCGTAATTGTTGACATACTCATATGTAAGTGGCTGTATCTAACTATTAATACGTGAAGGGCAATTTTTGTACCTGTGTTTATGAAAGTTATACGGACGAAGGAGTATGAAATCTGTCATAGTTAAGGTTTATATGGGGAAGGGGGACAGTAAGGTATTATTTTTTTAGTTATAAGCAAAAAAAACAAACTATTATTAAGTATTTAACATTATTATGTGCTTGATAGTTATACATATGTTGACACAGACATTGTATCAATATATCTACTCAATTATGATATATTTAATAATGATAATAATAGTAATGTATTATTACTTTATTGCACATAAAAGTTACATGCAGTATGTTAAATGTTATGAACAATGACAGCTGACAAGTAATTTCACTTCATCATAAAATAGCTTAAGAATAATTTTAATTCATCGAATCGAATCAAATTAATCGATTTTCGTGTGACGCTTTTCTTGCTTAGTAAGTTAATCAAAGAGAACCCAGTGTTAAAATAAGGCGCTTTCCACTTTCTACCTAAATTTATGAACTTGCGTGTTGAGTGGCGTAACCCAACACCGCAAAGAACAAAAACAAAAGTCTTTATTATTCACAAGAACAGAGATATAACAAAAGAATTATGATCATACCTCCGAGTGGGAATCCAACCCACAACCAAATCCTATTACAGAGACTGTCCCACTGTACTACGATGCATTCATATATCACTATTTAATTATCACTATCCCATAAACATTCAAAGGCAACAGCAAAAGGGCCTCGTAAAATCTAGCTTCCCTTTTTTTCTCTTTGCGAGTTAGCACAATCTCGATTCAAAACTAGAATGTAGTATTGCAGTAACAAATTAAATTGGTGACTTGGATTTACAGGGTAAATGTTCCAATTAGTGTTTCGGTGGCACACAGTTTCAGTTGGGAGCGAGATTGCCTACGAGGCACCCACCTGCTTCGATGTTTACTGAATTGCTCCGAGATACGCCTTGATTGTCCTCCTTACCTTACAATTTGGCGTTAATGAATTAGTACGTACGTTTCAATTTCGTTTGGTAATTATTTTGAGTTATTTCTCTTTATTTTTAGTTAATTTTATGGTTATATGTAGATTGGGTTATGTTTATTGTATGTGGAATCGTGATAGCAAAGTTAGATAAATTAAGTTTGAATTAAAAAATAAATAAAAAAATGTATACGTATGTTATTACTTTGTAAAAACTATTAGATTTAAAATAAAATATTATTACATATAGGTACAGTAATTATTTTCTTTATCTTCTCTCTGCCTACCTCTTATTAACAGGTCTCCGCTAAGACTGCTTATAAATATTAATTTAAGCCAAATTATTAACTTATTATATTACATTGATTACTTACTAAAGTACTGTGCTACGTTGAAGAGAAATGCACCTATCTATTCAGTTACAACGTCAGTCAACTTCAGTAGGAACGTTTGTGATAAATTTCGAATCTGATATTTGATATGAGTTATTGGACGTGTCCTGTTAGGCATAGGTGACTTCAACAGGAGGCAACAACATTTATAACTTACTAGCGGCCCGCTCGCGGATTCGCCGCGTGAACTACTTAATTGTTTCGTTATATTGCAACCCTCAGGGGTGGGATTTTGAAAAATAAAGTAGCCTATGTTTAAGCTTAGATTATTAACTATATTTATGCCAAAAATCATTATAATCGATCAAGCAGTTTAGATTTTTCATATAAACTTTCATCCCCTATTTCAACTCTTTAGCGGTTGATTTTTGAAAAAATAAATAGCTTATGTTAGACCTAGGAATTTTTACTACTTTCATTCTAAATTTCATCCCAATCTGACCGGTAGCCGTGAAAGCATGACAGACAAACACACAGACTGTCGCATTTACAATATATGTATGGATTACAATATAATATTTTAAGAAACAAGTAACTTCATATTCCATATTTTGTATGCAAGGGGAAGGTCGGTTCAATTTCGCTTAATAAAATTGTTTCTTATATGCTTAGACATAGTGCAGCGTTGAGTTCTGCAACTGACAGGTAACTTTCCTAATTAAATGTGGAATCGAGAATTGAGTGATGTCTTTCTTTTATTGTTTTTTTATTTATTTATTATACATTTTTTTAGCTTCACGCTGTATACCGCACACATAGCAGGATAGGCAGAAGGAACCTAGTGTTAAAGACACTCCGACCTCCATTTTCGTCCGATTTCAGGGGCATTGCGTGTTAAGTGGCGGAACTTTGCCTCGGCACTAGAGCGAAAAAAATGGAAATATTAAATATTTCCACACCTCGAGTGGGAATTGAACCCACAACTAGACTTTACAGTCACACTTTGTGCCACTGCGCCACGACTGGCCCCTTTTTCATTTAATTTTCTATTTTAAACTTCACTCTGTATCCCGCTGTATGAGTAGGTACAGAGAACCTAGTGCCATGGCATTTGTTGTCTCGCCAAGTCCTTCGCCCAAATTAAAGGTATTACACTTTTAGTTCCGGAAATATACGACATGCTTTTTCTTACCAGAGCAGAAAAATTAAAATAATTCAAATATAAGTAGGAATCCCCCGATTGGGAATCGAACCAACAATTGCAATATCAGTCTGATAGTGTCCCATTGGACTACATAGTCTACATTTTAAATTTTAAATTTAGGCCATGTAGTCCAATTTTTTCCTCTTTGCGTGGGATTCCTAAAACGACAGCATATGCTGAGTGAATCCCCT
This sequence comes from Dryas iulia moderata, assembly GCA_019049465.1. Taxonomy (NCBI): domain Eukaryota; kingdom Metazoa; phylum Arthropoda; class Insecta; order Lepidoptera; family Nymphalidae; genus Dryas; species Dryas iulia. The sequence continues at coordinate 13,822,474 of CM032425.1, forward strand.
TTTCGTAACATCGTATTGCTGTGTAGGCAGCATTTTGTTTTGAGTTATTTATATTTTGTTTTGTAATCTTAATAAGATATTATTTAATTGTATTGTTATTTTGTTTTTTTTTTAATTACTGTTTAAGTTAGTGCTGTCTCACGAAGATGTTTACAAATAAACTTTTCTTTCTTTCTTTCTTTCTTTCTAAATGTATATTTTTTTATCATGTTAAGGTAAAAATAGTAAAAAATCTTTTATAAAACAGCATTCTCTTAATAACTTTTCTCAACTTACTCTACAAAACACTCAAGATAAAAATAAAATAAATATAGCACCTTTTTCTAAATTAAAAGGAACATGAATCTTTTTACAGCCTGTAATTTGACGCACTATCATTATTCAGTGTTGTCTTTCAGTGACTGTCTGACTTTCATTAATGTAATGAAAATAGCTTATTAAAATACTCTAATTAATTAAAAAATATAATTTAAATTATGAACTCAAATATATTTTTCTATTGTATGTAATGAATTTAGTTGGAGAAAGAATTTCTTCATTAAAATAATTTATTGAGCAAAAAATTGATATATGGTAAATGTCAAGTTTTAGTATCATTTTTTTAAATAATTACTCTGTACAGTGTCACATCTTGACCCATAAAGAAGTCATAGAGAATTTAGTATCAAGTCTCTCTACCTTAAAGTACCACAGCAAAATTGAAATAATTTTAATGTACGCATTTCTCCGAGTGGGATCGAACCTACAACCATCGCGTTTCTAGTTAAAGACGCAGTTCCACTGCACTATGACGACCTCCACTAAAACTCAAATATAATGTCATATAAATATATTTGTTACTAGTGAACATCTCGCGGCTTCGCCCCGTGATTTGCACCTTTCGCCTACCTCCTATCCTCTTATACTTTTAGGATTCTCGTACCCTCCTATCCTCTGTTGATTATGAATTCTTTTTTAAAATGATTATTTATTTCCCCGAGAGAGAATCGAAATTTAAATTATTTTCATTTTCCCCTGTGGCTTGCAGTCCGCTCCACATGGCTTAGCGGTCAAAGCACTTGGATGGTTTCCAAGAGGCGCGGGTTCGAATCCCGCAGCGTTAAAATTTTTATACGTTTTCTCAAAATATCTTTTTCATATATATCTGTCTGGCATAAATATAATGTATATTAGATAGGTATGTTATTCAGATAGATACCAAATCTCTTATATGTAGTAGAAATTATTCTGACGTACACACTACTGCGGTGTAACAGCGGAGTTAACAAAGCTATATTAACTGAACTTAACACAATGGGACCACGTTTCGAAACTATTAATGATTTCGTACTCGTTTCAATAAAACCTTGATTATATTATCTACTTTGAGGTATACGATATATATTTTTTTTTTTTATTTTTAACTTCACACTGTATCCCGCACACAGCAGGGTAGGCAGAGGGAACCTAGTGTAAGACACTCCGTTCCCCTCTTTTCGCCGAATTCGGATGCATTGCGTGTTAAGTGGTGGAACTTAACGCCACGCTTTGCCTCGACACCAGAGCGAAGAAAATGGAAATATTAAATATTTCCACTCCTCGAGTGGGAATCGAACCCACAACTAGTCGTTTTCAGTCACACGCTTGTGCCACAGCGCCACAACTGGTATACGATATATTAAGTATTATATAAATTATTTTATACATACATAGTATACACATATTTTTTACAGCTTTACAGTGAGTAATCTTAGGTAGTAGTTCCACTTACTTCGTGACATAGCGTGTTGTATTGGTGAGGTTAATTCCGGGTTATGTCTTGTTCACTAGATGAAAATTCGTAAATAATGTTCATTCCCTTAAGTGGGAATCGAACCCATAACCAATCACAATTACAGTCAGACTGTCGTACTGTGCCATAATGGCCTTAAATTTCTTATATAGTACAATAATTTGAACTTCTATGTGCTACACTGTTCTTCCCACATTTTAGAATAGACAGAGATAACCTAAACAAAGCTTCAAGAAACTCCATTCTCCACTTCCTGCCCGAAATCAAAGTATTTTTAGAATAATATTAAGCCTAGCCTAGTGGCCAGTCGTGGCCCAGTGGCACAAGCGTGTGACTGTAAATGACTGGTTGTGGGTTCGATTCCCACTCAAGGTGTGGAAATATTTAATATTTCCATTTTCTTCTCTCTGGTGTCGAGGTAAAGCGCGGCGTTAAGTTCCGCCACTTAACACGCAACGCCTCCAAATTCGGCGGAAAGTGGGGAATAGAGTATTTTAATACTAGGTTCCCTCTGCCTACCCTGCTGTGTGCGGGATACAGCGTGAAGATAAACAAACAAAAACAACAATATTAAGCCTATATATATTTTTTTATAAAATCAACTTGACTAAGATTAAAAGCTATATGATTTCTGTGTTTAAATTGTAAGGACGGAAGTAATGAAGTGAACTATGGCCATCTTCAATTCATTTTAGACTTGGCGTGGTGCCATCCTGAACCTGCCTGCTTAGCTTTGTACATTTGATTTAGGTAGTGCGGAGACCCTGCCGGACGTATCTGTCGTATTAGTAAGTTGATATAGATTATCAAGGTGTAAGAGCTTCGAATCCAGTTATATTATTAAGTTTTTGATTACCAAAATTCATGAATTTAGGTGTGTATTGTTGGCAACAAACATTTTTTATAGTTTTGTTTTTTTTTAGCTTCCCGCTGTATCCCGCACACATCAGGGTAGGCAAAGGAAACTAAGTGTCATAACACTCCGTTCGCCACTTTCCACCAAATTCGGAGGCATTGCGTGTTAAGTGGCGGACCTTCATGCCGCGCTTTGCCACGACACCAGAGCGAAGATAATGTGCCACTGCGCTGCGACTGGCCACAATGCATTTCTAATATCTTTTTTTTTGCTACACGCATCTTCCCGCTTAGGAGGGTCACAGAGAATCTAGTGTCCACTGTTTTCCTGAAATCGAGATATGGAGTGAATTTTAAAGTTTTAATATTTTATTATAAGCAATTTGGACGGTCTCTGCACCTTCACCATATAAACGTTAACTGTGTCAATTTTAATACTCCTCCGTCCGCGCAATTTCCGTATAAAGTCACTCACTGAAAATGTTTCCATTTTATTGTTCATTACAAATATATTATATCTGATAAAGTAAGTTGTAAAGTAAGTCTAATAAAGTAACTGCGACCAGTCGTGGCGCAGTGGAACAAGTGTGTGACTGTAAACGACTGGTTGTGGGTTCGATTCCCACTCGAGGAATATTGCCGTATACATACAGCGTGAAGCTAAAAAAAAAATAAAAAAAAATAAACTAAGTTGGAGTATAATCGATGGTTTTGGGTTCGATTCTCACTCAAATATTGGTTAGATTTAATTTATATTTTCTATACTCCCTCTAGTGACAAGATACAATACGGCCTTAAATTCCACCACTGAACAGGAAATGTCTCGGATTCAGGCGAAAAGTGAAGAACGGAATATTTTGACACTAGATTCTCTTTGACTACCCTACTACTAGAGAGACATCGTCAAGCTAAAAAAAATATTATCACCATATACTTGACATACAGATATACATCTTTACATAGTATATAGCGAAGTCGCTTTCCGCATCTGTATTTTATTTCTGTCTTTTGATACAGTTTCTTTTAATAGATAGATGCCCCCAAAAGGAAGGTTTATATATATATAATACACGCATAATATAGTAGAGAAACACTGACAATTTTAGAGGTTTCTAATGTGATGTTGGCGCGGCGGTGCGTGCCTATATTAAAATAGTTGTGTCACGCAGGCAAAGCCGCGAGCGGGCTACTAGTTTTACATAAAGTGACATACATACGTTGCTATGGCAACGTCATATTTAACGCGTCATTTATATACTTACGAAATAATACGCATTTTAGCAAGCAAGTATTTTACTAAAAGATTAAAATACTTCAGTGTTTAAACTTAAGCCATATTTAAACTAGTAGGGAAATGGCGTTTAGCCAACTCGAACCTGTCTCTTTAACTTCGTTACATTTGATTTAGGTAGCCTCAAGTCCCTGATCGATCGTATTCCGTATATATTGGACAGCTTTCTTTATTGTAAAGTTTTAATGAAAAAAGTTAATATTATGTTATAATATTGTTATTCAATATATTTTCGCTTTACGCTTCTTCTCGTATGGAAGGGAGAGAATGATTCAGACACTCCGTTCTCCATTCCTTTCGTCCTCCATTCATTCTCCGCTCAAGATATTAGGTAAGTTAAGTGGCAGAACAGAAACAGGAAATCAAAATAATTTAAATACAATCATTCAATCATCAGTAGATTAAACCAACAATTACTGCCATTAGAGTCATTTTTTATTTTTCTATAAGACTACACTAAGATAGTCATTTAACAACAGAGAAAAAGAAAAGTTAGACTGTAAAAAGATCTCAAGTTTTTATTTAATGAAAATATTTGAAATGTCTTCGTTTAGTTTTCAAAGACTTCGTTTCTTAAGAGTAGGTACAAGAACTACAGCTTCCTAGATCGTTTACTTTAAGAAAAATACATATTGGACCAAAATGAAGGATCTTCACGTATATAAAACAGCTTAGTTATATATAACAATTGAGTTGCGGAACTTAACACCGCGCTTTGCCTTACTAGATCAAAGAAAAATTTCTTTCACTCCCCTCAATTGAAATTGAACCTACATCACCCTCTATTAAAATTGAACCTGCAACCAGCTCATTTAAAGTCCGACTTTGTCCCTCTGATTACCGTTACAATGACTTCTTTATCTATAAAACGCTTTAAAAAACCTATGTTCTAAAAAAATAACGCACATATTATACAAGAAGTTTTCATTTCTTAGTAACTAGAGGCCATTTTGGCACAATAGGACAGCATCTGTCAGTAAAGTAATGTGGAGAACGGAGTATCTTAACACTTAGTTAGTTCTCTCTGTCTACGCTTCTATTCATAAACAAGGTAAAATAGTAAAAAAAAGTTATTTTTTCCATTTATTTTAAGAATAAAGCTTCCGCAACCAATTCGCGAGTACAAAGCAGTATATCTGCTTTATTTGAATACACCTAATCACAGTTTAAACGTTGTACTGTTAATTCCTGTATCAAACTATATTGAGATTTGAGCTCGGCACCGATATTACCGGATAAAGAGCTTTGCGCTTGGTGTCAATGTACGTGAAAAATAGTTTGGGAGCTTCATTGCATTTAGTACGGTTTTCGATGTTAAACTTATAACATATGTTTTGAAATAAAACTTTTTTTAATCGGATTAATCGTCTTTATATTTGGTATTCGAAATCACATATTTAGGGTCAACCTGTAACCGTGGACTACTGTAAGTTTCCTGTATAAAAAGGGGTAGCCAGAGATGACCTAATGTCACTTCGTCCTCCACTTTCCACTTTCCTATAATCGAGTCATTGCGTCTTGACTGGCGGAACTCAACGCCGCACTTTTACCTAGATAGCAGAAATAAGATATGAAAAATTAAATATAATAATTTCCTCGAGTGGGAACCGAATCCACAACTATCGCATTACAATCATACAGCCACACGCTGCCTCACTGTGCCACGACTGCCTATTCCCAGTAAAACCTTTGAAACAACGGGTTTTCTAAAAATGAACTTTCGAATCCACCACTTACCACTTACGCAATTACTCCGAATTCGATGGAAAGTGGGGAACGATGTGTCATAACACTAGGTTCTCTCTGCCTACCCTGCTGTGTGCGGGATACAGCGTGAAGCTAAAAACAACTTTCGTATACCAAAAATATACGCGATTAATGCTGTTATTGCAGTAATCGCATAAACAAAAGATCGTATTAACATGTGTTACAATAAAATACAAAAGTTATTGGGTAGGTTTAAAGGAAATTACTTATATAAGTAAAAATTGTTCGACAATGAAATTTAAAGGGGCTAATGAATTAGTAAATAAGATGTATGGTTTAATTGTCGGATAAATGACCGAAGTGGTCCGGAAGAAGTGTTGTTTTTATTTTTTTTTTATTTTTTATCCAATATAGAAAGGTAGACAGAGAGAAAATAGTGTCCAGACACGTAATTGGGACTGCGTGTTTAGTGACGTAACTCGGCCCTACTAAGTCTTTATTTCTTTGTCTCTGAAACGTCAACGTCTTTTTATATTAATAATATATTTAGATTCCATCATAGTTATATTACTCAATATACATTTTTTTTGTATTTTAATAGAAAGAAAGTACCGCTTTACGTGTTAGGTACCAGAACAGAGAAATTAACAGTTTTTTTTACAACATTACACTTATCCCCGCACAGCAGGGTCAGAGAGAACATACATATCATCAAAATACTCAATTTTCCACCAATTTATGTAAATTATTTTTTAATCTACAATATTACAATAGTTAACATATAGTTTAAGATGTAATGTCAAAGCACCAGTGTCGAGCTGTTTTCAGCATATCTTACCTTTGGGTTTCATATATCTAAATTGTATATAGGAAGATAAGCAACTTCACTCTTTAAACGGCATAGTAGGGTTGTGAAGAAAGTTTTCTACTTTCTCCCCGAAATCGAGACATTGTGCCTTAAGTGGCGGAACTTAACACTACGTTTTACTTACCAGAACAGAGAAATGAACAGAATTTTTACCCGAGTAGCAAAACAATAGGAGAGAACCTATCATCAAGACTCCATTTTCCACCAATTTATGTAAATTATTTTTTAATCTACACTATTACAATAGTTAACATATAGTATAAGAGGTAATGTCAAAGCAGCACATTAGTCGTGGGTCAGCACGGACAATTATCGAGTTTAAGCCGGCATTAATAACGCGTAACGGGCTTTGCGCTTGACTTGCGGCCGCATGCATAATTCTGCGGTAGCTAATCGCTCTACTAGCTGAGCTAGAATATATTTAAATGTTTGAATTGTTCAATTGAATTGTATGGGTTTGGTGTAAAAATGCATTTCTTTTTTTAGTTAAACTGGATTTTTTTCTTTATTTTTAGTTTTGTGTAAATTTGTAGGTTGATTTTGTTGTGTGGAAATAGTTTTCTAAAATATAAATAAATGTTTTTAAAGATGTATAACAATTCAATGTAGCGAGGTTAGAACCTTATCTCTGAATGTCCATTTGAATGTTGCATAGCAGTTAGTGCGCTTGGATGGTTTCCGGGAGCGCGGGTTCGAAATCCGCTATGTTCAAATTTTTACACTTTTTCTATAAATATTTTGTAATAAGTAAGTATGTGAATAACACTATTTTTAAAATAATAAAAAGATTTCTAAAGATATTAAAACTTTGGGCAAGTGAAGAAGGCAATGAATGAGGCCAAACAAGTATATACCTAGTAGGGCCGAAGTGTTGTCACATTTTTATCGTGAAATAATTGACACATGTTTATCATTGGCACTCCAATCGTTCGGGCTACATAGTCTCTCCTCCACAGGACAAAACAAAAAACAAAACCTATTATATTTAACAATTAATACCAATAGTACCTATATTATATTAAATACAATATAACAAACAAAGATAAGGAAACAAAATCAACAAAGATTCCTTGAAATTTTTTGCTGATTCAAAAAGAATTTCATAACAGTTTTTTTTTGTGAAGGGCAAGAAGTAAGAATTCGTTTTACTTCTAATGTAAAAATATTTTATTAAAAATGTTGGTTTCCTTTGACGTGAAGTTAAAGAGAACATTTAGTATACATTTGTGAAAGTATAAAAATGTAATCTTTATAAATGTTGAACATATAGTATATTATAATATATGTATGCTCAACATTTACTACGCTAAATATTATGTTGAATAGTGCTTTAATGGATTTAATTTAGTACTGCAGTTTAATCTTCTCTCATAGAAAATATTTAAGCCTTGCAGAATGAAAATTCTGATGAATATATGGTGTGATAAAGAAAAAGAAACAGATTTTATTAGTTTCACGCTGTATCCCGCACACAGCAGGGTAGGCAGAGAGGACCTAGTGTTGAGACACTTCCCCATTTTTCCCGCATTCTAAAAGCATTGTGCGTTAAGTGGCAGAACTTAACGCCGTGATTTGCCATGACACTTGAGCGGAGAAAACGGTAATATTAAATATTTCCGCCCCTCGAGTTGGAATCAAACCCACTACCTGCCGCGTTTACAGTCACAGTCATATGTCCCTTTGCCACGACTGGTCTATAATTACTTAATTTAATATATTTTTTAAGTATATATAAAAGATAAACATAGGATGAGGTTGGTAGCTCCATATTGTGATCATTCAAGTCCTTATAATATTGCTAGTAGCACTCAACCACGCGTAGTTTATATGTACCTTCATACTAAAAACTTTGACTTCAAAGCCATTGGGCTATTTTAATTTGAAAGATATTATTAAATAATTTAAAAGGATTTAATTTAAAAGTAATTGATTTTTTTGAGTAAACACTATCATGTTAAGTAAACTTTCAATATAATTTCAAATATAATTGAAAATCAAACAATACTAGGCTACGTTAAGTTGTGAAAGGAACATTTCATTAATTATATTTTATAACTTTCTTTAATAAGTACAAATTAAAATTAAAAACAATATAATTGGATATTTTGTTTCCACATTTAATTAGAAACTGTACTTTTGACTAGCCAGATCTAAGTAATCATAATATTTGAGACAAATTATGCATAATTTTTACAGTTTAGTATCAAGACAATCCGCTTTCCTTTTTTCCCCAGAATTTGCAACTTTATATAATAAGTGGCAGAATTCAACACCACCCATTGTCATCCCATAGCGAGAAAATAAAAATAATTATAAAAACAATCATTCCTCCGGAAACGAACCCATAACTATATCTCTCACAGTCAACCGAAACGAAAATTACCAACCACAATGTCAAACAATAAATAATTAATTAAAAGCCTTAATTACTCATATTAAAAATATATAACGACATGGTGTAATACGCGATAATTGGCCACAGTAATCACCTGTTAGCGCATATATCCGATTATCCTGGTATCGTTGGCGCGGGTAACTGTTATTGCCTTCCAGACTGCTTTATTGCCAGCGTCTGTTTTATGTTCCCTCTAAGGCCGGTATGAAATATATGTTAGGATATTTTTTTCCCTTTTGTTCAGTATGTTTGGAGGTTTAGTTATTTAGATGTTGTGTGTTGGAGGGATTTGGAGGAAATGACTGAGTTTTTGTTTGCCATTTGCGAGAGCTAGATTTGTACGAATACTGGGCAAGATTTCAGGAACTAAAAGGACGTAAATGTATTTGTGATAATAAAAACAATTAGTTTTTGTCTGTAAATCATAGTATGCTTAGCCTACGTTGATTTATTTTAACCTCACATTTTATCTTAACGCAATGGTCCCTGTGTAGGCTCCCGCTGCCGGTGTACTCGGACGATTGATTCGGTCCCCGTGGCCCGGCTAGTGGCGGTTGAGAAGCAGCACCGTCAGGTTTTGGTGGGTAACGGCGGCGTTACCATCTTGCTTCACCGGAGTCCCACATAACCACGTCCTAAGTCCCCACTCGGGCTGGTATCCGTAACGGATTTCCTGACGAAAAAAAAAAAAATGGTTTCTATGTACTTCTTTTGCCTGGTCCACTATCATCAACCTCTACATACATGCTCTTACGTAGCCCTCATGATTAACACTGTATACTCAAAGCTCATTACCCTCTGCCTCTCCTGCTACTCGTGATATGTAATTTTAAAAAAAAAGTGGCCAGTCGTGACCCAGTGGCACGAGCGTGTGATTGTAAACGACTGGTTGTGGGTTCGATTCCCACTCGAGGAGTGAAAATATTTTATGGAACGGAGTATCTTAACACTAGGTTTCCTCTGCTTACCCTGCTGTGTGCGGGATACAGCGTGAAGCGTGAAGCTACAAAAGAAAATACTAACTTAAACTTTCGTGTGAATAGAATTCTTCATAAAACTCAACTTGTACAGTAACGTAAAGTTTCGATGTCGATGTTCTAATGGGTTTTACTTTTTCCATTCCACTTTGTATAAATGGAAAACGTTACTTTCATTTGGAGGCAGTCCTCGTATTGGTCGCTCTTTAGTAGCTATTAAGTTTTTGTATTGCTTCTTTATTACTTTGTGTAAATTTTGCTTTATTGTACCTTAAAGTGTTTAGTTTGATTTGGAAATTAATTGATTTTTTAAAAGTTTAGAATGAATCGCTATATATGTATATATCAACATTCTTAATATCGTGTTCATTTATTTTTTCCGCTTGAGATATTTGGGTTGGCTGTGAGCCTAGTGTCATGGCACTCCGTTCTGCGCTTTCTATTTGATATTTAATACATTCTGTTGTGAGTGGCGGAACTCAACGACATGTTTTGTTTTTCTAGCGAGGGTAGTGAAAATAATTTAAAGATAAGTAGTACCGCCAATAGAAGTAGAAGTCACAACTCCTCTATGCCACGGTGATCCGTGATCTTATATTTGTGAATTAAAATATAAATTAAAATTTATTGTATATAAGCTTTTGCTTTATATGCAATAACCACATTGGACATTCCCACTCGATTTATAGGATATTATAATAAAATAGTTAAAAAAATCGTTAAAGCACTCGAAAATCATAGCCAAAATATTTCAATTTAAAATTATCGTCCATATTTTACTTTAAACATGCTAATTAAAACTACTTTTCTTAAAAGAATTTTACCATTTTGAGTACAGCAGTACACTACACAATCACAAGGGCGTCTATCACGCAGCTACGGCTTAGTCCAGCTGTCGTTACGCTCTCTATTGTTGAGTTACAGTAACATGGATAACGTGAAAATATTCTATGCCATCGAATAACCATACGTACCAATTTTCATGGCGAACGGTTCAACAGAGCTAAAGTAAAATGTTACAGTGCCTAGCTGCAACTGAAAACTTGTTTATAATAAAATCTTCAAGCAAACAAAAAATAACAGACGATCATTTGAACTTAAATATCTTCAGCTTTACGTCTTTTTCTAAATAAAAGGAACAGAGAACCTAGTGTCTAAACATTCCGTTCTCTATTTTTAGCCCAACAGTGGGAAAACTCAACGCAGTGTTTTTTCTTATAAAGGCGGGAAAAAGGGATTCAAATATTTTTATTACTTCCAGTGGGAATCGTATCCACCACTGCCAAGCTCACAGTAGACTTACACAATTACGCTTAATCAAACAATACTGATATTTTTCCGCAATTTTAGGATATAGGGTCACTTGTTTTTTGCTACTCTATGATGTTCTTAAGCCAATCATAGAAGTTGCAAAAAGCCAGATTAAAAATTGTCAACTTTTATATATACGCGTTAGGTATAGATCAAAGTGTATTAAAACAGAGTAAAGTAGAATAATTCATATATCCTGTTCTCTATACTTACAAATTTTGCATCCAAATCAAATTTTCTACGTCATAAAGATTTACCTCTTTTATTGGAGGTTCTGGTTATAAATAATTTTCACGTGGCACATTAAATAAGGAAACAATCCATCAATTCGCGTACAAGAGTAGAAAATATTAAGAAACATGACATTCCGATTTACAAGCGGAATTTTCGACGGGGAAAAGCGAAAATTGGCAACGTCACGATACAATTACTTTCATAGTAATTCTGTAGGGTGATATTGACAACACAGCCTCCAAAAGCCTTGAGTAACCAAGAAACCATTAAAAAATCCACTTCCCATTGAATAAACAGCAAATGCTTCAGAAAATTGGAAAGACCGTAATGAAAAGCAATATTCGGAACGATTGTTTTTAATTTTTTTACCAATTTCTTGAAATTCTTTTTCGAGACTTTGGAATTAGATAAATCAAGATTCGAATACACAATCGTTCCGATACAATACATTTCAGATGAACGCCGATCACTTTATACATCCGAATGACAAGCTGTGAAAATAAAAGAGCCCTGTAATTTATGAATGCAGCGAAGCGTGAACGTAGCTCAGGGCTATGACTTATGGGGTAGGGCAAGAAACATGCATATTTGATTCCGTCATAAACTCAATTTACAGCTAATCTCATCTCAGATTGTCGAAGAAATAAAATTTCACACGTCGTCGCCTTGCTCGTGAATGTAAATAGCGTAAACGCATTTAGAGTGAGGTAAGTGTGAGGCGTGGCTTGTAGCCAGGCTGGAGGGGATATAGTGGCGTTAATAAAATACTTCAATCTTTTATGCACCTTATGGTACCAGACTTTCTCGGGCAGATGAGAGACAATATCAATATATCTTTTCTAATTTGAAACACTAAATTAAGGTGAACAGTTCCATAATCTCGAGTTGGCCATTAAATTTTTGTCGTGATCAGTATTGGCTGGTGATCGATTTTACGGGCCTATACCGGTCTCCCGTTCCGTACGGTTGTAACTTTTTAGTACTCCTTTTATTACGACAAACGATTTTAATCAAGCGAGTTTTTGTTCAAAGCGTAAGCCATTAGCGCCCCGAGACGGGATAAAATTCAAAGTTAAGTCGCATTCGAGTCTCAAGAATTCGCTTTTAACTTCGTTTGATTTGCTCGCGAGGAGTCGGTGGCCTTACGTTTGGCTGTAAAATAAATCTATACTAACAGTTATTTATTTGAGTTTTCAATAAAGTCTGGCAGGGTTTTGAATTTAACAGACCCTTGCCTCTTAAGAAATATTTCACCCTTCAAAGTTCACTTCCGTTTTATTTGTTTCAATGGCTTTACAATTTCAGACGAAGAAAAATAACAGCAAATTAAATTATTTGACGTTCTAAGAAAGAATTATATTGAAACAAAATTATGAATGAATCTTATAATTTACTACAAATGTGCAATCCACAAACTTGTAATCTCATCATTTAAGTTTTAGATACATTTTATAAATTTTATTTTATGAACTTTTCTAATTATGAAAGTTTTAATTCTCTTTCTTAATGTTTCTTCCGGAGCTAGTTTAGTTAGTAGCTGCAGTTTAAAAGAAATAAAACTGTATTGCTCTGCCGTTGAAGTCGCAAGCATAAATTCAGGGAAATCACTCGTGTAACACTCATTTGAAGTTAACTACCCCAAAAAGCGTTGTAAGAACAAAGTTTGGCGGTACGCCGACCGAACTCGCAGAGTGATTTCAAACTATGTTGTCTTGAGCTTGGAAAAATTGTATAGTCTTCGTTGAAGAGAAACTTGCTCATGATTTTGTTGAAATTAGTTGAAGTATCAGTCTGCTAATCGTTAAAACTTATAGTATAAGTAGGAGTACAATATATAATTAGAAATATCTACCGTGTCCTTTAAAATTTATCCCCTTTCTTTGTTCTATGTTTATATAAGTCACTTAAAAATACCTATCTATTTTTATTTTATGATTATCAGGTGACCAAATTTTCAATTTTTTTTTCTCCTTTAACAATATACTTTGAACTAAGTCAAATATTCAAATACTAATTATAATCCTTATACATCTAGTTACTTATTCTATAAATATTCCCTTTACACATTCCCTATCTGCAGCGTGTCCCTCTTAAATAACTTAAAATTATAATAATTACACATAAAATGTTCACAAAAATTATAATAAAAATATTTTCAATTAAAATTTGTATATAGCTTTACACAAAATACACGCAAAGCCACGACGATAAGCTAGTCACACCAAATCCAATATAACATAAACGAGAGGAAGCGTTCAAAAAACTACACGATGGAGTGATGAAATTCCGGCAAATCGTTGCTGAACTGGAATTCTTTGGCGAACACCCTTAAAAGTTTTCATAAGGAAAGTTGTGTTCTTGTATGTTGAGTACTCGCCCGATAGTTTTGCGTGCAAAGAATCGACGTCCTTAAGAGATCGAAGGAAAAGCTTTCCAGGTACTTTCAAGTTTCTGCCTGACTCAGATTCCTCTTTAAAATTAGACTTGACGCTTGGAAAAATTCTTTCGTAGTTCGAGATAGTCGTGGAATATTGTTATTGTGATTTATTTATGCGTTATTTTTTTTTCTTTTTTTTTAGCTTCACGCTGTATCACGCGAACAGCAGGGTAGGCAGAGGGAACCTAGTGTTAAGACACTCCGTTCCCCACTTTCCGCCGAATTCGGAGGCTTGCGTGTTAAGTGGCGGAACTTAACGCCGCGCTTTACCTCGACACCAGAGCGAAGAAAATAGAAATTTAATTTCCACTCCTCGAGTGGGAATTGAACCCACAACCAGTCGTTTTACAGTCACACGCTTGTGCCACTGGGCCACGACTGCGATTTATGCGTTATAATGTGTTTTTTTTAATTTATTAATAGTATTATTATTTATTCATTATATTGAACAGTATGGTCAAAGAAGAAATAATTTTATTCAAAATAAGAAGTTAGATGCTCCATTTTTTTAATGACAAACAATTTACCATCGGTATGAAATATCTTTATTGCCAGTATTCAAAAATTAATAAAGTTCAAACAATATTATTACATATAAAAAATTTAAAAAAGGAAAAAAACCGTGTATATCTTGCGAACTATATAAAATGTTACATTTAGAGAAATTATTTATTTATTTATACGTTAATTCTTCATTTACAATTTATAGGATTTTATTTAATATTTATATAAATAATAAAACAATGCATAAACTATTACAAATACGAACATGTGAGGCACAAAATGCGGTCTTTTCGCTAAATATCTATAATGTAATAATTTAGACAGATATTAACGGCTATACAAAATCAAGCCAATGTATATTGAATTTAAATATATAATTAATATTTGCAACAAGTCATCAAATTCAGAAACATTATATAATAATTAAACCATTACAAGCCCTAACATCTTGACATAATTGTCATATATACATATGTATATAGGTATAATGTGTAAAGGTTGTGATACACGATCGCAAGTAGAATATTGTTCTGTGTCCAAATTATTAACACTCACCAAATTTTTCGCACGCCTGTACTAATAATGATGCGGTTTAGCAAGTTTAGTTTTCCTACTTATACGAAGAAAAAATAGAGTTGAAATTTGAAATCATCAACTTTCCCCTTATTATACAAGGAGCGCTCATAATGCCAATGCAGTAGTGTCAAACCATTTTTGTTTTATATTGTCTTTTGCATATCTTGCACATTTCGTGGAACATACAGGATAGTGTTAAGGCACTCCGTTCTCAGTTTTTCTTATATTTTTAGAGACTATAAATTAAATATTTGAGCTCATTACTGCTTTTGTAGATTGAAGAATTAAAATAGTTATCAAGTTCTCTCAAGCGTGAATCGAACTAGTCTGTAGTCAAAGACGATGGCATCCAAATTAAACTAAAATTTATATAGCTTCGTAACTAGTCTACGAAAATGTAACATAGCTGGCATACAAAGCAATTAATTATCAATATTTTATAATACATATGAAAATAATTATATGAATTATTAAAAACATACACATGTACACAGTAGGTCGACACGAGCCCGCTATGGTGCATTGGGACAGCGTCTGACTGCAAACACGATTATAGCGAGTTCGATTCCTACTCGGGTAAATATATAATGATTTAGTATTTTCATGTCTTAACTCTGGTATCTAAGGCAAAGCGCAGCGTTAAATTCGGGCGGAAAGTGGAGATCGGAGTGTTTTAACACCAGATTTTCTCTGACTACATGCATATATTATGCGCAAAAAAGCAAAGTGCAGTGTTAAATTCTGCAACTCAACAAACAATGTCTCGATTTCGGGGAACAAGTAGAGAACGGAGTGTCTTGACACCAGGCTCTCTCTGACTACCTTTCTATGCGCAAAAAAGCATGAATTTGAACCTATTTTAGTACTTTTAAAGTTTTCCAGGTATAATGACCATATATGGACCACATATGTATGTATTTATTATTATATTATATGTATGTATATGTACATATATACATATATATTCGGCGTAAAGTGGGAAACGGAGTGTTTTAACACTAGGTTCCCTCTGCCTCACAGAGCAGGGTCTCTGTGTGCGGGATACAGCGTGAAGTTAAATGTATGTTATTTATTTATTTATTTATTTATTTATTATTATATTATATGTATGTATATGTACAATTTCTCATGACATTTCAGCAAGTCTCAGTCTCAGTGCAATTCACATCAAGAAATTATTATCACGCTTTCAAGAGACGGTGTACAAAAGCATTACGGTGTGGTTGAGTTTTAAGCGTACATTATACTATATAATCCAAAGTTTCCTGTTTCCGTAGAGGTATTAGTTACGAGCTTAGACGTGGAATCAGATATAACAGTTTAGCTTCTTGTTAAAAGCAATCTACATTATACACTCAATGCTTATTAAATAATATAAAATATAATGAATTGTTATTTAATTTCAAAATATTCAGTTTTTTTTAAGGCCATTTTTTGGAATAATATCAATTTAATTTTCCTAATTGTGGGAATAACTCTTCAAAATGTAAAAAGTAAATATTTTATTACTATTTTATTTATATATTTAATAATTTTGTTATATTATTTTTGTATCCTCGTATATGATCCGTCATGGCTCAGAAGAACAGTGTCTGTCTACAAACGTGATAGTAGTGGGTTAGATTATCACTCAAAGAAATGATTCATTAAAACACTGACTGACTAAAACACTGAATTTCCGCTATTTTAAGTCAAACACGGCGTTAAACTCCGCATTTCAATCATCTCTAATTCAAGCAGAAAGTGAAAAGCGAAGGTCGTAGTATTTTAATCTTTACTTCATAGTCTCTGTCTACCCTATCTGAAGGAAGGCATGACCTTCATATTTTTTAGCTTCACGCTGTATCTCGCACACAGAGACCCTGCTCTGTGAGGCAGAGGGAACCTAGTGTTAAAACACTCCGTTTCCCACTTTACGCCGAATTCGGAGGCATTGTGTTAAGCGGCGGAACTTAACGCCGCGTTTTATCGAGTGGGAATCGAACCCACAACCAGTCGTATTCAGTCACACGCTTGTGCCACTGAGCTACGACTGGCCCCTTCATTTTTTAAACAACTACATATTACGTCTGTTAACGGCGTATATTATAATTTAATGCAAAATGTCATTTACAAAACAGTTAAGTACAGAATTACATTTATTTCAGCTATAATTATTAATAGTAAATTAATCATAAACTACAGTAAAGTAATTAAGAGAAATGTTTATAATTAGAATAAGCTTCAAACTTGTTCACTGATTGGCAATTTAAATCATGTATTTTATATTTAAAATAGCTTTATTATTAGTTAAAATTGCTGAAAACTCAATGTTTTTTTTATTTTTATGAAATAAAGGGGGCAAACGAGCAGAAGGCCCACCTGGTGATAAGTGGTTACCTTCGCCCATGGACATCCACAACATTAGAGTTATGGATGCGTTGCCAGCCTTAGTGATGTAGGAGGGATGAAGGGAGGAAGGATGGGAATAGTGGAAATAGAGAGAGCTGGCTTACATGTCATCGAACACATCAACAGATATTTGGCGGTATTTGGGTTCCCCGCCTTTTACGGCACGCAACCCAGCGGCGGAGGGGAATTGTATCCTTAACCCGTCCACCCACGAACTATTTGGATACTTTGTTCTCATACTTTATGGTAGAAAGGGTGATAGGTTAAGAGGTATATCCTGCTAAGTGATAAAGGTAACAAAAAAAAAGATTTTCTCACTTCTCCACTTGAAAAAAAAATTCTTACCAAATCCTTGTCACTTTAATCAGTTTCATGCTTCTCCCATATAGCTGGCAAGCCAATGAAAACCTAGAATACACCGAGTGTTACCTTACCAAAGCAGTAAAAAGTAATTATAAAATAAATAAATATTAAAAAATGTTAATGTTTTTGATAATTTCCCTAAATGGAAATCGAACCTACACCAAATCGCGTTAAATCACACTTTTGAGCCACTGAACCACGATAACATATAAGTATACAACTTTATTTCTACTAGAAATTGCGAACATTTTATCTTTTCTAAACATTTCAATTCCTTATGTTACGTAGTACGGTATTAGTTTTGGACTTAAGCGCTCAGTCAGGTATGCCAGTAATTTTACTTGCTTGCGTTAGAATTCCTAAAGAGGAGCTTAATTTGGCTAAAAGGTACGTCTCAAAGTAAGTGCACTAGAGGTATAATACATCAGTGGATGTTTTCAAAATTTTAATGTTATTATATTGTTAGATGTTACAGAAGTAGGGAATGTGAAAAGAAGTCTCTTAATATTTATTAGTCTAGTCTAGATTATTATTGATTTCTTTTTATAATTTGTTCTGAAAGGAATACGTGTTAATGGAAAATATTACAAAAAAGGATATTTTAAACTCTTAGACAGGATATCATATTGTTACTATTTAAATAAACTCTCATCGCATATGTCAACTAATTTTCAAAGAAAAGAAATCAGTTCTTGAGTTCGAAACTTCTTATAATATGGATCATACAGGATCAAAGATAAATTGATTTAAAAAGTTTTATCTAACATATTTGACATATAATAATATCAGGGGCCAGTTGTGGCGCAGTGGCACAAACGTGTGACTGTAAACTACTGGTTGTGGAGTAATGTGGAGTGGTAATATTTA
Source organism: Dryas iulia moderata (assembly GCA_019049465.1). Classification (NCBI taxonomy): domain Eukaryota; kingdom Metazoa; phylum Arthropoda; class Insecta; order Lepidoptera; family Nymphalidae; genus Dryas; species Dryas iulia. The sequence continues at coordinate 13,841,021 of CM032425.1, forward strand.
ATATTTTCATTTTCTTCGCTCCGGTATCGAGGCAAAGCGCGGCGTTAAGTTCCACCACTTAACACGCCATGTCTCCAAAATTCAGCGGAAAGTGGGAAACAGAGTGTTTTAACACTAGGTTTCCTTTGCCTACCCTGCTGTATGCGGGATACAGCGTGAAGCTAAAAAAAAAAAAAGAAAAAAAAATAACAAACAAAGTAGAAAATGAAATAATTCGCCACTAATTCTTATCTTCTTCTATTTTCCTAAATTAATTTCTATATTCTTTAAATTCAAAATAAAAAATCTTCAAAAACTCTTTCATTTGTTTTCATTAAAAAAAATACATTTCCGCCTTCTTAGGCGTTCCGCTATGTTGTTTTTAGAATAATGTCACATGGATTACCGTGAACTGCCATTAAAATAAACATATAAACAACATTTCAGCTGAATAAATCAAGGATTTTTTTTAAAATTGAGTTGCAGGATTTTACGCGAACAAACAAACAGACGTACATAAATTGTAAGTTAAAGCTTGAGTTAAGTAAAAGCTTGTGATAAATCAATTTAATTTCCTTTAAATTGGAAATTGTTTAAGGCATCCTATTTCATTATATTGTTTAAAGCTATATAGTTTTAACATGACAAACAATATATCGTAAACGATTTTGTATGTATGTATGTATATACATACATACAAATTCGTTTACGATATATTGTTTGTCATGTGATTTACTGAATAGAATACATTCTACTCTGTATAGACGTTCAGTGAATGTGTTTGACAATGTTAAGCTTTTGTGTTAGTATTCTAATAAATTTATTTATAGCCTTCTTTTGAATGGAGTAATTTGATTGAAAGGAATTTTAGGAAATATTCGAGGTCATTTTGACGTTTGTTGGTAAACGCAATGGTTACGGGTTTCAATTATATATATTTTCATTTCTTTGCTCTGTTTAAACACATCGTGGGCCAAAGATGCCATTGATTGACTGATTGGAAAAGCGATTGGTCGTGGGTTTGCTTCCCACTCGGAGTAGCTCTGGTATCGAGACAAAGCGCGGTATTGATTCCGCCACTTAATACGCAATGACGGGATTTTAGGTGGAAAGTTAAACATTCAGTCTTCAACTACCTCTCTCTTCCCTTTAATTATCCATGAAGTTAGACTTAAGAAATAAAAATATGAAAATGCTTTAATTAGGTACATTTTAATAAAAACACACGAATAAATGTTATTATTAATGATTGAGTGAAATTTATATGTAAAACTTCACAGGCTGCTATTATAAACGAGCTTAAGGTCTAATATTCTGAATATTCTTAGACAATACGTAGAAATTGTTGTTGAGATCATGGTGCAATAGGACAACGTCCCCTTAAATGCGATTCATTGTTGGTTCAATACCGGGGAATATATTTTAATTATTTTCATTTCTTCGCTTCAGAAAGTCCTTCAATAGGTGAGGGGTCTAATTTTGCTTTACATTAATATAGTTATTTATCTATCTTTATGTGTATTCATTGATTTATGTGACTCACTATCTGTTAAGAGATTCTATTTATTGTTTAATTGAATTAGAAATGATAATTTATTTTTTGTACTTTTAACATTCACCAGTGTGAATTCGAATACACTCATTGTGTACATTTCATGTTACAATTGCATTGTAATGACAAATAATCTTAATTTAAGATCTTTTTGAAATACTAGAGCTCGCTTAACGCTTTTACCTACATATGTAAGGAAAAATGCATTTTTAGGAAAAATGCTGTTGACCAGAGCGGAGAAATGAAAATAATTAAGTCATTATTATTTAGCTGGGAGGAAATCAAACCCACAATCAATCATGTTTACAGTCAGACATTGATTGTCCCAGTGCGTCAATATGATTTTATAGTATAATCTCGAATTTGCTAATATTGTTTTTTTCGCTTAGCTTCACGCTGTATCCCGCATACAGCAGGGTAGGCAGAGGGAACCTATCGTTATGACACTTCTATACCCATTTTCCGCCGATTGTGTGTTAAACGAAACATAACGCCGCGATTTGTCTAGATATTAGAGCGAAGAAAATCGAATTAATATTTATATTTCCATTCCTCGAGTGGGAATCGTACCCACAACCAGTCGTTTGCAGTCACACGTATGTGCCACTGCGCCACGACTGGCCCAAATTTGAAATACAAATATATGTATATATAATAATTTTATTGTGTGGGTTGTAGGGAGGGGGTCGTTTGATTCCAAGTCTAAGAAAAGTATACGATTAGGAAGATGAGAATTGGATCCAAGGGGCGGAACTCATTTAACATTTAACTAAGTAAATGAGTTAATATAATTTATAATTTGCTTTTTATGTAGTGACATTTATTAAGAAGGTTATACGCGTGGGTTTTGATGGATTACGGATTTCATCTCATTTTAAGAATTATAATATAAGCAATACTTTTTCTCGAGGCCGTCATGGTGCAATGAGACAGTGTTAGACTTTCTGTAAGTTACTGTAAGTTGTGGATTTAATTCCCATTTTGGGTATTATTATATTTTTTTTGTAGCTACACACTGCATCCCGCACACAGCAGGGTAGGCAGCCGGGACCTTGTATTAAGATACTCCGTTCCTCATTTTCCGCCGTATTTGGAGGCATTACGTGTTTAGTGGCGGAACTTAACGCTGCGCTTTTTGCCGCGATACCAGAAGGAAGAAAATGAAAATATTAAATATTTCCACTCCTCGAGTGGGAATCGAACCTACAACCATTCGTTTACAGTCACATGTTTGTGACACTGCGTCACGACTGGCTCCAACTGGCTGGCTGATTGGTATTATTTTTTTTACCTTTCCGCTGTAGTACCTAAGATGAAGAGTATTGTTTAGTTTCATCATTTAATACAGAATATCATGTATTCAGACGTAATGTAAAAAAGGGAGTACTTACTGCTATACGGGAAAAAACAACAATGATCATTCCACTGGGTTGGAATCGAACTCATAAACCACCTGATTACAGTCACTGTAACCTTATACTTATACATATGTACATACACATATTGCTACAAATTTCTCCTTTCATTTTCTAATATTGGCTTACGCATAGCGCCTTGATACCAAAATCCTAAAATACTACAAGTTCAGTTTCACGCTTTGACACTTTTTCTGCACGGCAGAGTAAGTAAAAGAGTACAAAATATCAATACACTCTCTTTTGCCTAGAGTGAGTGGCAGAACTCAACTTTGTACTTTGTCTTGATGTACCAGAATGAAAGTATGAAAGTAATAAAATTTACATCATTCCTGTAATTTGTAATCGAACCCACACCCAAAAGCGATTACAATCAAACGCTATCATTGCGCTATAATTGGTTACTATACCTACTTATACATTTTTTTTTAACTTCACACTGTATCCCGCACACAGCAGGGTAGGCAGAGGGAAGCTAGTGTTAAGATACTCCGTTCCCCGCCGAATTCGGAAGCAGTGCGTGTTAAGTGGCGAAACTTAACGCCGCGCTTTACCTCGGCACCAGAGCGAAGAAAATGGAAATATGAAATATTTCCACTCCTCGAGTGGGAATCGAATCCACAACCAGTCGTTTACAGTCACATGTACATATCGCTAAAAATTCCTCCCTTCATTTTCTAATATTGACTTACTCAACATATGAGTCTCGAGACCAAAATCCCAATACATAATACAGGTTCAATAAACCCATTGTTCCTTACGCATGTTCCTGCAAAATGTCTTAAGTGTATTTCTGAACAGATCGTTTGAAACGATTCCACCGAATTTGACTCCCTTTTCGCTCCGTATTCGTATTGTATTGTATTGTATTGTATTGGCTTATTGTAAATGTACGCGGATCGAATGCTTGGTACAATGGGGAATGATCTTGTAACATTTTATTGATATTTAATGTTTACTTTTTCGGTTTTTTTGTTAATGTTTTACGGTAAAATTGTTATGTGTATTGATGAATTTGAAAGTAACAATTATAGTGGTGTATTGGAACAGCGTGTATGGGTTCAGTGCTCGTTTCGGTTAGTGATTGTATTTAAAAAAAATCCGCGCTTTATGTTAAGTAAGACAAAGCATGTCGTTGAGTTCCGCCATTGTTATATTACACTCAACCATCTGCCCATATAAAGTTTTTTTTATGTTTAATCTTTGACTCATATACCTAACAGCGGTGAGACACTGCTTTTTCTGCTTCCCGCCCAATACCGAGATATTGTATGTTGCATGGCGGAACCCAATGCTGAACTTCGTCTTATTACCAGAGCGAAAGAATGAAAATAATTGAAATACAATCACTTACCGAGTGAAAACCAAATTCAGGACCAATCACGTCTGCAGTCGGATGCTGTCTCACTGCACCACGATAGCCTCATAAACCTTTTTTTATGTGTTTTTAACTTCACAGTGTATCCCGCACACAGCATTGTATTAAGTGGCGTAACTTAACGCCGCATTTTGCCTGGACTTTAGTCCAGGTTCATACATCATAATTAAAAGATCATAACCGTTCTCAGTCTCCTCTACATTAGAACATGGATCTGATATCCAAACAAATTCGATCACACGAAGCAAATCTGTTGAAACGGAAACTGGTACTTAGTTTCTCATACACTAATGTTCCAAGAAGTGTTCATTTATATAAGTTGTATATTGATGCTTGTATATTTCAATTTCTACTATCAATGTTTGAATAGTGCTTGATTTATGTATATTGTGTATTCTATACATATTATGTAAACACTTTTGCTTATATTAGGTAGAAATCGTATCAAAGTAATATAGTAACAGATATTGACTAGTTGGGCCAGTCGTGGCGCAGTGGCACAAGCGTGTGACTGAAAACGACTGGTTGCCGATTTGATCCCCACTCGAGGTGTATTTTCGCTCTGGTATCGAGACAAAGCGCGGCGTTAAGTTCCGCCACTTAACACGCAATGCCTCCGAATTCGGCGGAAAGTGGGGAACGGAGTATCTTAACAGTTTTGTTCCCTCTGCCTACCCTGCTGTGTGCGGGATACAGCGTGAAGCTAAAAAAAAAATTGACTAGTGCAAGGTTTCCTTTGAGTAAATTATATTTTAATGTAATCTAGACCCAATAATGTATTTTGAATTAATATGAAAATGTCATATTTTTAAATATTTATTTATTAAAGAGGCATCTCACTATAAAGTGGTTGGTTGAAGGTTTGATTCTTGTGTCAAGAAATGATTATAGCAATTATTTTCATTTGTCGTTCTGGCAAGACAATCGGTGGCGTGGAGTTCCGGCACTCACCTCGCAATGTTTCAAATTCAGGAGAACGGAGCGTATTGACACTATAAATTTTCTCCGCCAATCTTGATATGCGAAGAAACATAATTTCTCAATAAAATTAAAAATATAATTCTTTGCCTATATTTATTACTATCATACAACGAATTCATAATCTTCGTCAAACTAACAGAATCCTCAACATTACCACTGAGACACAGCGATGGATATGCCTTAATTGTACAGCTTATAATATATTAGTTATATGTTCAATTACCGTCTTATCATAATCTTGGATGTACGTAATGAACTAATGGCATACATTTCAATAAATCCCCTTTATAGCTCTAATTAAACTAAATTTCGTTAATATTCTACTATAATTAGTCTAATGTCGTCTGTCGTATATAATAAAACGATCGATTATTCTTTTATGTTTTTTTTTCAACTCCACGCTTTATCACGCAGAACAGTGGTACAGAGAAATCAGACATTGCATGTTAAGACGAGCCATTAAAAGAAATTTTTGTTATTTACTTTTTTTATCTTCACGCTGTATCCCGATAACAACAGGGAACCTAGTGTTAAGACTCTCTGTTTCCCACTTTAAAAGACTTTCTTTTAATACTTTCATAGAATACATGTATATATATAACTTCACGCTATATCCCGCACACAGCAGGGTAGGCAAAGGGAACCTAGTGTTAAGACACTCCGTTCCCCACTTTCCGCCGAATTCGGAGGCATTGCGCGTTAAGTGGCGGAACTTAACGCCGCGCTTTACCTCGACCCCAGAGCGAAGAAAATGGAAATATAATTTCCACTCCTCGAGTGGGAATCGAACCCACAACCAGTCGTTTACAGTCACACTCTTGTGCCACTGGGCCACGACTGGCCACTACTCGTATATATATTTCGTATAATATATTTTAATATCTTTTTACTTTCTTTACTTCATTTTACTGATATTATAGACATAAAATTGTTTAACACTGTTCACATAAAAAGTCTTGGCTTATTAAAACATGAAATGGTTACGTGTTCTTTTCACTTTGTTTAAGAAATTTCTTTTCCCCGTTGAATGTGCTAGTTCTTTCTTTGCTTTGTGGCCTTTGGAAATGTGGCCAGAGGTGGCGCCGTGGCACAAAGTGTGACTGTAAAGCGACTGGTTGTAAGTTCGATTCCCACTTGAGGAGTGGAAATATTTTATATTTTCATTTTCTTCGCTCTGGTTTCGAGGCAAAGCGTTGGAAAGTGAAGAACGGAGTGTCTTAACACTAGGTTCCCTCTGCCTACTCTGCTGTGTGTTCAATTATAAATAAACGTTATCATTGCGCAATGCATCTTGACGTATACAAACGAGTACAATTCTACCCCAAACCGTACATGCTACATATGACTATATCCTCTCCACCACATATAATAAAAAAAATCAACAAGCCCTTAAGCCAGAAATAAAAAAATATATATAAATATCTAAGTTTAGCAGGGGGTAGTCAAGGGAGCGCAAGTTATTGCAAATAACCGAATCAAATTGTGCCCAATCGGAGTCAAGTCTGCCGTAAAGCAATTTTCATTAAGCGATTTAACCAATCACTTATGTACATTACATGATAAGTGTATTGTATGACACGTTTTGTTATTTGCCAATGAATGTTTAAATATTCTCTCGTAATTTTTAGATATTCATTTGCGTTTGCAATTGCATTCACTTGCATAATATGCATATCTAATAATTATATATTTAGGATCGTTGGGCTTAATTTAATATCTGCGAATGAAGAAACAAAGAGAGTTATTTTAAAGTGGACAAAAAATTCTTTTTTCAGCTTTTTTCAAACTCACTTTTTCTAAGGTAAAACTGAAAGACAAAGAGAGTTAGTCTAGTGTTGATAAACTCCGTTTTCAATATTGTATGTGAGTTCTAGGCATTACGTGTGTAACGGTTTACCGCAACGTCGCACAAATAAAGCGGAGAAAAGAAAGTAACTTAAATAGATTTATTCCTTCGAGTGGGAATCGAACTCATAACCAATCGCTTTTCCAATTAAACATTATCTGTCTTTGCCACCGTTGCCTTAAATTAAATAATTAAAAAATCTATGTTATTATAATTTAAACAAGTAAACAGTAACTGTTATTCATACTATTCTCTAAAATAATAAAAAAAAACATTAAATAAATCTTTCTTTATGATATATCCAAGCTTTTTACATACATATATGTCTATGGTCGTTGTATGACACTTTCTGTGAGAGGGATACTGGTGTTAAGACACACCATTCTCAATATACAACCGGAATTCGAGACATTATGTCTGAGGTGGTAGACCGCAACGACGCACTGGTTAATGTCAATATAATTATTGCTTCGAATGAGAATCGAACTCCATAACCGTTCATTCTTCCAATTAAATGATGTCTGTCGATCGTAGCCTCGAATTAATAAATCAAATTAGTAAAAAAATATAATTATTATAATCATTGAAAAGAAAAAACAGCGACTGTTCACTATTCTACAAAACAAAAAAAAACATTCAGTAAATCTTTCTTTATGGTACATCCAAGCTTTTTACATTTATATGGTCATTGTGTGCCTCATTTTGAGAGAGAGGGAGACTAGTGTTAAGAAATTCCGTTCTCAATAAAAAACCGGAATTGTAGACATTACGTTGGTAGAGTGCGCACTGGTTAATGCCAATATAATTATTCCTACGAACGGAAATCGAACTCATATGCAATCGTTTTTCCAATTAAATGATGTCTGTCTGTACAATTGTGGTCTTGAATTATTGAATCAAATTAATAAAAAAATATAAATATAATTTAAAACACAAAACAGTGACTGTTCACTATTCTGCAAGATAAAAAAAAACATTCAGTAAATCTTTCTTTATGGTACATCCAAGCTTTTTACATTTATATGGTCGTGCGGAGGTAATAAAGTAATGATTGCCGGCATTTGGAAAGATGCCAAAGATAGGCCTTGTACTGGATAAGACATATTGTAGGTTAAAAGGCAAGTTATTGTAATGTGATGTTATGAATGGATATCGTCCAGTAAAAATTGGATATGCTGTTCATATATTTTTTTTATTGGCTTCGCATATTTTCACTTTTCACGCATAGAAAGGTAGTAAGAGGATCCCCTCTTACTACCTCTCTAGTGTCAAGACAATCTGTTCTCTACTTTCCATCTAAATTTGAGATGCAGCGTGTTAAATGACAAATGGTTTCGTAGGAGTTTTCTTCCACATGCCACGCAACTGTGAAATGACCTACTAGCAGCAGCCTTTCCAGGTCGATACGACATGGGTACCTTCAAAAAGCGCGTTTATCTTCACCTCAAAGTCCGGAAACGTCCCTGTAGCTCAGGTGTTGCACGGGGCCGTGGGCGACGGTGTTCATCAAGTGACCCGAAGGCTCGTTTGCCTTGTCTTTCATATAAAAAAAACAAAAAAGAACTCAACTTGCCAGATAGGAAATTGAAAGTATTTTTAATATAATTATTTATCTGCGTGGGAATCGAGCCCACAAGTAGCATTTACATTCAGGCGTAGTCCTAGTGGGTTACGATGACCTCTACGAAAAATATTTAAAGGGGACTAATGTGAAAGTTAAAAAGCTGAATTTTATAGATGAAAAAATAAACTCGATGGTGTAAAACCTGGATTTGGTGTATTTATGAAAAATTATAGAATTGTGAACTTCTACTGCACAAAGATACTAACGAATCTTATGAGTTTAAATTACTGAAAACGTTAGGAAAATATGTAATTAAAAAAAAACCATTAATAAGAACTACTAAAACTAGTATTGATAGAAATTATTTTTTATTTTCTATTTATTTCTAAAAATATAAAACCTCCATTTTCAACATAACCTCATTTTAAGTAGTCTTCGATTCCTCCCCAGTTCAAAGAAAAATGATCATACGTCCACCACAATATCGCTGCATGGATTCAAACAAATCCGACTTGAATTTAAGGAACTGAGTAGAGATTTTCTAAAATATAAAGATTCGCGTGAATATAAATCATAATACTGTCGTTCAGTCGCAGGTCGCGACTAAGAAATACGAGCGGATCGTCGGGATTTATTTATGACCCTACAATCGGGGGAAATAGCCTTTTTATCCGAATTTCATACTTGCTCCAGATAATGATCGCGTCTAAACATGTTTTCTGCTGTGATAAGTTGATATTGTACTTTGTGTTTTTTTGTTTTAGTTGAAGCGAATCAATGTTCTATGTTCTGAAGGGAGTAGTGTAACGTTTTTTGGTTTGTAATGTGAATGAAATCTTATTTTCTTGTTTGGAATTATTTTTTTTATTATACTTAATATAGATATTCTTGAAATTATAATTTTGACTCTTAGGTTTTTGTTTTTTTAACTACATATTATAATAAAAAAAAATAAAAAAAAACTTTTTCTGCTTGTTTGTCATAAAAGTTGTCATAGATAACCTAGTGTCAAGACACTTCGTCCTTTACTTTCAGTCCGTAAACGAGAAATTGCGTGATGTCGCGTTTTGTCTTACGTACCATAGCAAAGAAATATAAATATTTTTTAATATAATTACACCTCGAATGGGAATCAAACCCACATCAAATCACGCTTATAGCCTTACGCTGACCCACTACCACGCAGGCCTTAATGCATGAATATTATGATATACATTCGAAAATATGAAAAAATACATATAAATAAAAAACATTTTTAAGCACAAAATTTTATACGTACATAGCGTGGCTGTGTTCAATCACAAAACAACGCTGTTTTCATAGTAGGTATTTTATGTCTCTATTTGGGCTACCGAAAAAACCTCACGTCTACTATGCAAATATTTCCTGTTCTATACCGATCGGGCTGGATTCCGTGACAAAATGCAGTTAAGCGACGATTTTATTATGCCTTTTGTTGATAAGAATTCGATTTTGCGGTTGACGGTTAACAGGGTTTCTGTTAACTGCTCCGTGACGTATTTATGTAGGTACAATACAATATGTGGCCAGTCGTGGCCCAGTGGCACAAGCATGTGACTGTAAACGACTGGTTGTGGGTTCGATTCCCACTCGAGGGGTGGAATTTACATTTCCATTTTCTTCGCTCTGGTGTCGAGGTAAGTTCACACGCAAGCCACTTAACACGCAAGACTCCGAATTCGGCGGAAAGTGGGGAACGGAGTGTCTTAACACTAGGTTCCCTCTGCCTACCCGGCTATGTGCGGGATACAGCGTGAAGCTAAAAAAAAAAACAAAAAAAAAACAATACATGAAATCGTTGTCGCCGAGTTGACAGCGTTTTACGGTTTGTTGTAGATTCGATTATTATTTGAGGGAATCCATACTTATATTATAAATATTTTTAATACCAGTCGTGGCGCAGTGGCACAAAGTGAGACTGTAAAGCGACTGGTTGTGGGTTCCATTTCCACTCGTGGAATGGAAATATTTAATATTTCAATTATCGTCGCTCTGATGTCGAGGCAAAAAAACTTAACACTCAATGCCTCCGAATTCTGTTTCTTAACACTAGGTTCCCTCTGCCTACCCTGCTGTGAGCATACAATACATACTGTGAAGCTAAAAAAAATTCCAAGAAGGAATCGAATCCACAACCAATCGCGATTGCAGTTGAATACTGCACTCCCACTCCCACTGCCCCAATATAGCCTTAATCGTATATAAGCACATACCAATATACAACGCTAACATCAAAAAACATACTAATTAACATAACAAATAAACTAAAACCAAAAAAAGGACAGAACCCTTTGTTATTACAATATAATATTCGCTTAATCTCCACTTACAGCTCACAAGTGATAAAAGCGTTTACCGCGACTATTAAACTCGGATTGTAGTCAAATAAAGCTAAACATTTTCACATGCAGACGTGTACCCTTCGCGACATTTGAGGTTGTCTCAGATTAAGATACTGTTGCTTTTGAAGCTTGGCTATAATTATTGTGAATTATATATTTTATGTTTATAGTGGCCAGTCGTAGCCCAGTGGCACAAGCGTGTGACTGTAAACGACTGGTTGTGGGTTCGATTCCCACTCGAGGAGTGGAAATATTTAATATTTCCATTAAAGCGCGGCGTTAAGTTCCGCCACTCAACACGCAATGCCTCCCTCCGAATTCAGCGGAAAGTGGGAAACGGAGTGTCTTAACACTAGATTCCCTCTGCCTACCCTGCTGTATGCGGGATACTGCGTGTGGTTATATATTATGTGTATATATTTTGTGGAGTCATAGTGGCATGGTTTTTAGTGAAAAGTTACAATTACTGGTTTGTTTTGTAGGGTTGCCATATTATGATTTTTTTTCTGATTCAGATTTTTACATAGATAGCTTCTTAGCTAGAGAAATCTTAGTGTAAAGACACATCATTCTTCACTTTCTTATGGACTGAAGACATTGCACGTTGAGTGGCGAAACTCGATGCGACGCTTTGTCTTAGTTATCAGAGCGGAGGAAATTAAATTACCAGAAATGAAAGTAACCATAGCAGTCCAGTAGGATAGTGTCTGTAAACGTAAGTGGCTGGGTTCGATTCCCAGTTGGGGAGATATTTAATTTTAATATTTTTATTTCTTCACTTTGATAATGCAGAATGCAGCATTAAGTCCTACCTCATTATACGCAATTTTTCGATTCCGACTACTCACAAAAGAGAAAGCTGAAAAATAATATAGCATGATATATTAATAGCATAGCTTTAAATGTATCAATGCACTAACACGACTTCTCTTTGAATGTCAACGTTGCTACTGTAAAATGCGAAACACGGCCCTTTACGGTCCACATTTAATTTGCACAAATTGCTCAACGTGTTCTTACACTCAAGATTACCAGTCTCTAATTATAAATAAAGCTGTAATCGCTCCACGTCGCCGGTCGTCGTTCTTGTATTACATACGAGTATGTATGTATGTATAGCACAAGCTTCTATCTGTATGTTCACTTGGATTCTTATTGTAACGTAACATTTTTTTATAATAAGTTAATTTTTACTTTTACCAATCTTAAAGTGTTATTCATGAAATTAGGTAAGTGAAAAAAACATTTAGAAAAAGTATAAAAATTTGAACGGAGCGGGATTTGAACCCGCGCCCTTTGGAAACCGTACAAGCGCTCTGCCTACTAAGCCATGCGTTTTAGTACCAGTTGCGTCAAAATTCTTATACGTTTGAACTTATTTATGTAAGCGTATAAACAATAAGAAGTGTAAAAAAAATATGCAAATAAACACAAGTACACTTTTGTAGAGTGTGTTTACACGCAAAAAGAGTATCTTTAAACTCAAAGACAGTGTGCTTAAATACAAATACCATATGTTTCTCACTATATTTCTTCCACATAACACAAAATATATGTGTCATACACAAAAATAAAAATATTAAATTACCTTTTACCCATCATCAAATCGTAGAAACTACACAGCAACTACACCAGAACTGAACGCAACCACTGTTTACCAAATCGTTGATTTCAAATTCCAATACTACTTTATCCAAAAGAAACATCACCGAGGTCTACTTAAACAAATTGGACGAGTTAACAAAATTAAACCTCTGTAACTAATCTTAACCCTTAAAGGGTATCGTTAAAACTCTAGAGTGGGTAAAGTTGGTAACATGTGGCTTTGGAGCCGTAGTCTCGGCTCACTGAACAAACATAAAATAACACCGCTACTTTCATTACACTAACTAATTATTGTTAAACTTGAATAATTCTGCGAGGTTATGTACCGCAACACGCGAAATCTTCCATTTTAATTGTATGTCGTGTGGAAAGTGGGCGTCGTTATACTAATTTTGATATTATTGGTCCACGGATTAAGTTAATGGTTTGAGTTGTTTATTTAAATATGATTATGAGTAAAGAAAATGACTGAGGCCAGTCGTGGGGTAGAGGATCAAAGTTTGACGGTAAACGCGACTTTTAACATTTTCACTTTTTTTGCTCTAGTATCGAGCTTTGCGGCATTAAGTTCAGCCGCTTAACACGCAATGCCTCCAAGATTCGGCAGGAAATGGGGAACGGAGTGTCTTAACACTAAGTTCCCTCTGCCTACCCTACTGCGATACAGAATGAAGCTAAAAAAATAGGTCATTATGGTGCAATCTGCGTCTGATATGCTGATGTGCGTCTGTAAACCCGGTAGTTTTGGGTTCGATTTCCATTTGGGGAACTTATTATACCTAAATTATATTATTTTCCCCCTCTATTGACAAAGCAGCGCGGCTTCGAAATCCGCCACACGACTCAGTGTTAGTTTTGGGCGGTAAGCGGAAAAAAGGAGTATGTTAACACTAGTTCTGTCTAACTATCCAGTTACGTGAAAAATAGGATAGAGAACAACAAATATAAATAATATCATTAATAATATATTTAGTGAACCATTTTAAGTTACTTTATTTTAATAAAAAAGCTAAAGAACATTTTATTTTACAAAAAAAATCCAACTCGGACATCCCAAAGTTATTTTCAATAAGAATAAATGCGGATGCTTAATGCGAATGAACTTAGTTACTAAATCACTTAGTGGAAGGTGAAAACTTTTGAAATATATACCGCACAATCGTCCTTCGGCGGCGGGAGATAATGGAAAAAAATCCCTTAACATTAATATTCATAAGAGAAAACAACAGCTTCGACTGGAGCCATTTCCAGACTCATAAGTAAAGCTCTGTCATCATAGTAAATGATATAATAGGCTATTCTAAATAAATGATTCGTAATGCCTGTATCGATAAATCGAACCGTGAGACATTAATGTCTTTTAGCCTCAATTTTTTTTCTCTTTCATAATTTTTTTAGCCTCACGCTGTATCCTGTACACAGCAGGGTAGGCAGAGGGAACATAATGTTAAAACACTCCGCTCCCTACTTTCCACTGATTTTTTGCCACTGTGTGTCCACTGTGTTGCCTCGCTCTGGTGTCAGAGTGACAAAATGGAAACATTAAACCCACTCCTCGAGTGGGATTTGAACCCACAACTAACCTACTCATAAATGTAATTTTTAAAACAATATGTATTATTGTTTTGAAAATTACAAATAAATAGCTTTTTGGATAGCAGGATAGTTAGAGAGAACTTAGTGTCAAGAATCTCCGTTTTCCACTTTCCCCCCGAATTTGATTCATTTCATTTTGAATTGGAATTTGAATATTGAATGGAAAAAAGTGTGATACTTAAATTTGAATTTGAAATTGCTAATTAAAAAAAAACAATATCAATATCGAGTGGCAGAAAACTACGTCGCGCTTTATTAGGCGAAGAATTTTGTTTTCTTTTTTTTTATTTTTTTAGCTTCACGCTGTATCCCGCATAAAGCAGAGTAGGCAGAGGGAAATTAGTGTTAAGACATTCCGTTCCCCGCTTTCCGCCGAATTCGGAGGTATTGCGTGTTAAGTGACGGAACTTGACGCCGCGCTTTACCTAGACAACAGAGCGAAGAAAATGGAAATATTAAATATTTCCACTTCTCGAGTGGGAATTGAACCCACAACCAGTCGTTTACAGTCACACGCTTGTGCCACTTGGCCACGACTTGTCCAATGGCCCAATGGCGAAGAAATGAAAATAATTTAAATATATTTAACAATTGTTTATTTTCAAATATTATTACTATTTCTTGAACATAAACAAATAAGAAATATATAACATTATATGTAAACAAAGCTAACTCAAACACCAAGAAACATTAGCAAAATCAACGTCTTAAATATTAATTTTCAAAAAAGAATATTTGATTTTAACGACTGCTACAGAAAGCTGTTCTTAATACAATCTTTTACGGGCAAGATCAAACCTGATTCATAATAATTTTCAATATATTTCATTCGGCCGTCCCTTATCGGAGTGATTCCCTTGACAGTGCGTTTTTCGCCTTTTGAAGTTCTATCATTAAGTTAAATGACTTTTGTTCGTTGATTACTGATTTATTATTAGCCTGATTGATGGGGATGTTTGAAAGGAAAAATCTTATTATTTGAAGAATTGTTTTTTGCTTCGGCTTTTATTATATTTTGTAACCGGATATAGAATTAAAAAAGAACCTTTGAGACCGTTGTAGAGCAGATGCCATCTTTTTCAGTTGGTTATTGATGATATTTTTTTTTTTAGCTTCACGCTGTATTCCGCACACAGCAGGGTAGTCAGCGGGAACCTAGTGTTAAGACACTCCGTTCCCCACTTTCCGCCGAATTCGGAGGCATTGCGTATTAAGTGGCGGGACTTAACGCCGCGCTTTACCTCTGATACCAGAGCGAGGGAAATGGAAATACTAAATATTTCCACTCCTCGAGTGGGAATCGAACCCACAACCAGTCGCTTTACAGTCACACTCTGTGCCACTGCGCCGCTATTGATGATATATTTACCGGAATATATTTACCGGAAAGTTTAGACGCTCTAGTCTTTCCCTTGTAGCTTTAAAACAGTACGCAGTACGATAAAACTATATAAATAAAGTAACTTGTGAAGTATTTAATGTTTGATTAAGATTAACAAATGTTTAGTTTACTGTCTATATTCTCCAAAGGAACCTATGTTGTGCGTTACTCTTTTTTTTCTTTATTTGAATTTGAACTAAAATCATGATTTCATGTCCGATTAGTAAAAGTTCCGCAATGAGGTCTGATCTGAGTTTTTTTCAGCTTCACGTTGTATCCCGTACAGCAGGGTAATCAGAGAAAACCTAGTCTCACACATTCCGTTCTCTTTCCGCTGGAAATCGAGACATTGCCTGTTGAATGGCGTAACTTAGCACCGCCCTTCATCTTACTAAAGCTGGGAAATGAACATAACTGAGATATAATCTTCCTCCGGGCTTAAAATTGCACCCATAACTAAAGGCAGTACCAGTCAGACGCTATTAAACGCTGTCAAATATTAATATTAAATCAATTATTATCATTATATTACTTCTCCATATTTAGAATTCTATGAACGTTCACTTTATATTGACGAGGCCTCTACACGAAAACCAATTTCACTTATAATAGAATGTTCATTTAAAAATCATTTTCTCATTATTCATATCAGTTTCCCAAACAGTGTGGTTAAGTAGCTTGTCAAAATCAGCTTCGTTTCTTATACATATATATATACGTTATTTATTTTATGGGCTTTTATGAAAAAGCTAGTCTCGTAAATAAAATATACATGTGTCTTAAATATATATATTAATGGGCCATCGTGGCACGGGACAGTGTTTAACTGTAAGCACAATGATAGTGGGTTCAAATTTTCATTCGGGGAAATAATTATATTTAAAAAAAGTAGCTTCTCGCTTTGTCCCGTATAACAGGTACTTAAAAAACAAGAAGTGTCGAGAAAATCTTTTTTCCATTTTTCACCTGAATGTGAGACATTGTTTATTGAGTTGTTGATTTTAACACCATGATTTGTCTTTGACCAAATGAAAATACTTAAGCTAGCAGCTCGCTCGCGGTTTCGGCGCGTGGACTACTTGACGCTTTCGTTATATTGCAACCCTCGGGGGTGGATTTTTGAAAAATAAAGTGGTTAAAAGTTTAACATTGAATTATCAATTATATTTAGATATTTCATATACAGTCTCATCTCCTATTTCAACTCTTTAGAGGTTGATATTAAAAAAATAAGTAGCCTATATTGGACCCTGGATTTTTTATTACTTTAGTTCTAAATTTCATCCAAATTGGACCGGTAGATTAGCCGTGAAAGCGTGACAGAGAAACAGACAGACTTTCGCATTTATAATATAAGTATGAATATAATCTAAGTCTGAATCCGAGTGGGAATCGAACCCACAATCGTGTTTACATTCAAACGATGTCTCTCTATTATATTTATATTAGTTACATTTGACTATTGCGGCGTTAAGTTCCGCCACTTAACACGCAAGCCTCTGAATTCGGCGGAAAGTAGGGAACGGAGTGTCTTAACACTAGGTTCCCTCTGCCTACCCTGCTGTCTGCAGCGTGAAGCTATTTAATTTAATTTTAATTTGACTGTTCTACCAGAACACTTATACAGATACGGCGTTAGATCGTGTTCTGCCACTCAACACTCTCAATTTGGACGGGACGCGGAGAACGGAGTCTCTTATGTAAAGCTGTTTTTTTTTACATATTATGCGAGTAATCTTAAAGACCAAACCTTTTACTGTGATAGATTACTTCAAAATGATTAGACATACTAAGAATATAGCCATGTCGAATATTATATAATAGCATATTATTTAAATATGCGAGTACTGAGTACACATTCGGGGTACTTTTTACGAACATATAAAAAGAATGATGATGTGGCAAGAAACGAAAGAAAATACGCCACCGCTTACGCGATAACGCATGTCATTCCATTCTCCGTGCCATGCCTACCTTGTAAGTGATTGTGATAAAGATTGATAAATTTCTGAATAATCTGTATGAAAATAAAACTTGTTTTAAGTAAATTTATGTTTGACTAGCTAACGTAGCGGACGCTTCGTTTGCTAGGCCTTTAGTAGTATATAACTACTTCTATGTACTGAACATACTGAATACACAACATAAAAACTTTGAATATCATCTGTCTGTCGACAGAAAATCGAACTTACTACCACTCGCGTTTATGATCTAGAGTACCACCACATTGCCCAACTATAACCTCAAATTTTTGTATATTTTTTAACAATTTACAGGGTAATCAAAATCAATTCACGATTCTTTTTTTTATTTATAAACATATTACCGTCACCAAGGCGAAACTTACCGTCTCATTCAATGATATGTACTTTCCTAAAAAATAATACTCCATCAGTATCGATTTTCATTATATTTCAACTGTTAGAGTGAAGAGGTTGACAATTTAAAACCAACAATTTATCTTTACTTGTAGTTTCGTTTCCCACTTCCCACCATCTTTGACATGGGTGGTGGTCTCCAACACCTCAGAGATCATATTCTCTTCTTTTCGTTCTTCCTGACTATCCCACTACTAGAGATAAGCTGTGAAATAAAAAAAAACACCTTAATTCCAATAAATAAGATCCAAATGAAAGTTCTAAAAAGCTGTACTTAAACTAAATAATACTTACTCACGGCTTAAACCTAAGTGTAGTATCAATTTGTGCAAATAGTTCGACTCCATTACGGCACTCGATATATGTCCGGTATACTCTCATGTGATCACTACACGAACGACCAGCTTACAAACTGGTAAATACCTTTTCCTGATAAATTATTGTATAAAGTGTAAAAGTTTTTAAGAGAAAAGTTTGTATGCACGTTAACCGCAAAGTAGACTCTTTGAGATAGTTGTGGCCGATCGAAATGGAAAAAGAACGCTAATTAGGTAAAAGAGGTTTCATTCTTTATGCTTTTTATGTTAATAAATTTGTTAAAAGTTTTATGTTCTTATATTATTGATAATTATATGAAGATAAATAACTTAAAGCTTACTTATATAACTTAAAAAAGTTATCCACTTCTTTCATAGTACCAGGACAGTCTGTTCTTGACTTTCCACGGGTTGCTTGTTAAGGGATAGAGCTGAATGCTACGCTTTGTCTTACCGGATTGGAAAAAATCAAATAATTTAGATTTTTTTTAACGTTTTTAAAATGATATTCACACAAAATATTTATAGAAAACTTATAAAATCTTCGCAGTGGGATTCGAACCCACATCTTTCGATTTGGCGATCAAAGTGCTTGGATGGTTTCCATTACAATAATTAAAAATGATTTTTTTTTTCAAGTTATTTCTCAAATGGAGATCAAATCCGTAACCATCACTGTTACCAACAGACCCTATGCCTCTATATCCTTTTTTAATTAAATATTTTCATGACAGCCAATTTGATCCTGTAATCGATGATCGCTCAGATCGAATAATTTATCAATGTCCTCTAGACAGTGGCTGGTGACTTAGGATCGTTGCACTATATAACAGCGTCTGACTGTATATGTGACAACTGTGGGTTCGATTCTCCCTTGGAGAAGGAATTTACATATAATGTTATTTTTTTTTATTTTGTCACTATGATTCCAAGATAAACAAACAGCATTTACTTCTATTACATAACACGCAGTGACTGAAATTCAGGCGGAATATGGAGAAAGGAGTCTCCCGATTCTATATTCTCTCTGCCTAACCCGCTATGCGGAAAAAGCTGTGGAGCTTTTTTGGAGTTGATGTTGAAGCTGTCATGGCGCAGTATGACAGCATCTGGCTGTATGTTCGATTTGCACTCAGTAGAAAGATATTTTCATTTCTTCGTTAAACGCCACACTTTGTCGTGACAAAGCGTGGCTTTGAGTTCCACCACTCAAAGAGTAAACATTTTTAAACAGTGCCTTGACACTACTCTCTCCTCCTACTAAGTAAGCTCTAAACAGTATATTATCGCTTAATATCTCAAAATATTTCAGCAAATCATTAAATCTATTTTTTCCACATCCATACATATTTACATAAAGTAATTCATATACACCCACAAACAATCTACAGAGTTATAAATAATAACTTATTAAGAACAATTTAGACTAAACGTAAGGGTACGTAATAATTTCGAGTATCCAACCATCCAATAAGCCTCGCTTTAAATTTATGTTCGGAAATTAATATTCTCAGGCTGCCGACAGGGAACCATCAGTCTGCCTCATTGAACTGAGACATGCTAGCTCCCGGTACATTGCTCATAATAAACAACTATTTGCTGCTGGGATTGGATCTTATGTTGCCAATTTAATGTGTGGTTACGGTGTTGGGTTACGCAATCTAATATGTTTAAAATTAGTTGAAAGTGGAGAATGAAATCTTTTGACACTATATTCTATATGCTTATATCTCTAACTGCGAAATGATAATGATAAAACAATACATGGTAGGAGATTCGTTCTCCGACTGGCTCGAGACCACTATTATGTCAAAGACGAACCGCCAAATATCTTATGATGTGTTCCGGTTCGATGGCATGTAGGCCAGCACTCCTTATTCCCACCATTCCCATCCTTCCTCCCTCCTTCTGTCCTACATTCTCAAGGCTGACAATGCATCCATAACTTTAATGTTGTGGATGTCTATGGGCGAAGGTAACCACTTAACACCAGGTGGGCCTTCAGCTCGTTGGCCTCCTTAAAAAAAAAACATATTCGTAGTAAAAGGGCTTTTAAGTTCAAATTATTTTTTTTTTTACCTTCACGCTTTACCCATCTCACAGCAGCGTAGACAGAGGGAACCTAGTATTCCCTAGGGGAACCTAGGTCACTCCGTTCTCCAGTTTCCGCCAAATTCGGAAATAAATTGTATTTTATTTTACTTTTGTTACAATGAAAAGTTTTTCTTTAAATAATTATTTTTTTAGATGCCATCCTAGTACAGCGTCGGAACATATACGCGATTGTTATAGATTGGAGTGCCACTAGTAGAATTAAGTGCGGCATGTTGACTATCACATTCAACGCACAATGCCTTGGCTTCGTGCGGAAAATGGAGAACAGAGGTTTTTGTCACTAGAAAAATCGTGAAGCTAGTTTGTTTTTTTTCTAAATTAAATAAAAATAATAAACAAACGACAAGTCAATTTTTTCATACATATAGATTTCAAATTCATTTCGCGCTCGGTGGTAAAGGAAAACAGAGCAGAGGTGTCTCCAGAGAAATTCTGAGGCTTCATTCGGACCGCAGTATGAAACACGAAAAGATTATTATTGTAGATTTACATTAAAATTCTAATAGCTTACCTAATTAAGCTATTTTTTATCTTGAAATTTAAAGATATTTTTTGTTATTTAATTTTTTTTAGATAAATTTTACTTCTTACTACTTTCTTAGGTATATTTTGGTTTTATTTACCTGTTTTTTAGGATGTTGACAAGAACAATATCGAAATGACTCCATTCTTCGCTTTCCGTTTAAAAAACTCAAAGGCGACTCGATCCCATTCTTTGATTTTGTCAAGCAAGTCTAGACAGACATAATGTTCCTCATAATTGATTAACATTATTTACATCGATCAAATTTTAATAAGGAACTTCTTATACTATATACCCTTGAGTGTAAGTTCTCTCTGATTATCCCTGTTATGCGATGAAAAGTATGAATCTGCTTTGTTTTTTTTTGTTTCGTTGATGTTTAATACAATACAAATGATACTGTTACGGTAATGTTAAAAAAATATACTCAAAGAAGATTATATATTTATATATTAGATACTCAACTAACTACTTTAAATTTCATAAATGACATTTAATTTAATGACGAAATTGACTTTTACCATTAACTTATTAAGAATAAGCTTTCATTTTGCTTTAATTTGTTCTCCGTATAGGAGAATAGAAATAGAAAACTTAGTGTCAAGACACTCCGTTCTTTATTTTATACTCTCAACTTAACGTCACGTATAGAATTAAATTTATAAGCTTTCTTTTTATGTACCATAAATAAAAAAATAACCACGATACCTATAAATATGCTATATTTTATATTTTTCTTTACAAAATTTAGCGCTAAGCGACGTAGATGGAACTACCTCATTAAAGTTCTGGGGTTATCCGGCTCTTTGTTCAAGTAGAAATATTGGGTACTAAATTGTCTTTCATGTTTGTGCATTATTCTTTGTGTAAAACTCGCTATATAGCACTTAAATATAAGCTTAGAATAATTAGATTTTTTTATGTTGTGATTTTCTAAGCAGCTCCTACATTTTTTTTAGAATAGACGAATATGATCTAGTAATAAGGCACTGATGTTTTGTATGAAGGTGCGGAACCTAACGCTGCGCTTTGTTTTATGAGACTTATAAAAGTCTTCATATCATAAACGTAATCATTTCTGGAGGCTTGCAGATGGCTGAAGCCTCTTCGTGCCTCAATTGGTGAGCGTTTGTCTGGCAGTATAATTACATTTGAAATTATTTCCATTTCTCGAATCTAGATAACGAGGACCATAATAAATGAATGAATGAATATTTAAATATATATTCAAAATCATTCCTCTAAGCAGGAATCGAATCCTCAACCCTCGTTTGCTGTCCCACTGCATCACGACGGCCTCAAAACCTGGAGCTAAAAGTAATTCCTCACGGAACGGACGGAGTGTCTTAACACTAGGTTCCCTCTGCCTACCCTGCTGTGTGCGGGATATAGCGTGAAGCTATTTAATTTAATTTAATTCCTCAAATGGGCTTCGAACCTACTAACACTTAACTTACGTTACATAACAATACATATTACTATTTGAACTGCCATTCTTATTCCACACACCCATTTGCTCTTTATAGGGTATAATTTACGCTCATCTTCAGGTAAAGAAACTTGTGCCATAAAAGACTGTTTCTTATTGGATTACTAGAACGACTAACCGTTTCTCTCGGGCTTTGTTAATTTAAAAGAGGATGCATCTATTTTGTTTTTTAAGCTGTATTTTTTTACTAAATCTTTTAGTATGTTGCTTTTAAAATAAAATAAAATCTTGGTAACTTTAAGTCAGATTTGGTAGAAAGAGTATGTAATAATATCATATTCAAAGTCTGGTTATGGACAAATTGTAATTAGTAAATCTAGAACAAAAATGACTTAGAATCAACGTGTCAGCCCCTGCTTCACACTTTCTTCCCACATAGTTAGAGAGGAGAGAGTTAGTGGCAAAACACTCTGCCGTCCACTTTGTCCCGGATATATTGCGGGTTGAGTGGAGGAACTTAATGCCGGGCTTTAAATATAAACATTCCCTCGAGTACGTTAATTTGGATGTAGGTTATATCGCTAGTCCAAAGTACAATAAAATATTTCTTTAAAAATACTTTAATACCAATGAATGACTAAATTACGACATGTACGTCAATTAGAATATATAGCTAAATTGTCTAGAGCTTGCATGGTTTCCAAAAGGAGCGGGTTCGAATTCTGTTATAGTCACGTTTTCTGAAAACTTATTTTCTTTCTTAATAAGTCAAAAATGACTGTAATACCACATTAATTACTGCCAAGCATACATAATATATTATAGTAAAGAATAAACAAAGCTTTACAAGAGATACGAGGTTCCCTTTGACTTTTTTAACATTTATTAGATTTTGTACTATGTTTCGCTGCAAATTCCCCATTTTGTCAGAGTTTAAAGCGTCGTGTGATGATAAAAGAAATCCGTTTACATATAAACGAATGTGAAGATAACGATGGTGTAAAATACGCCAGGATCGCATAATAACAAGGAAAGTTACTGCAATATAGACTTTATTAAATTCCTATATCGATTTTGATGAAACTTTCTTAAATAAAGTAGATTAATAAAAAGATTTTTTAAAGCTAGCGTCTTGTTGTTAGCGTAGTTAGATGATGATTGTTGTGCATTCGACTCCAGGATTATTATTATTATTTTCTCTATCTTATATAATGTAAGGCAAAGCGCGGTGTTTATTTTCTGGATAAGAGAGTTTAGTGTCTGGACCCTAAGTTCTTTTTAGTCTAGACCTAAGTTCTTTCTGTCTATTCTGCTGGGCCTGTAATTAGAAAGATTGAAATTATCGTCATTCGTCGCGAGCGGATGTATTACAGCTCTTCCATCTCCCTTTTATAGGAAAATATTGTGTGTATTTTTTTTTTTTTATTTGTCCATTCTAAGATTAACTAAACGTGGAGGTCAGTCTTTATACACAGTATAATATTTCTTAATTTCAAGCGGAAAGTGTAAAACGAAATGTTTTCACACTCATTAAATGCTTTACACCTACCTGGACGCCTATGTAGACAAAGCCGTGAAACTAAAAAACTAAAACGTGCTCTACACGAGTCAAATGTACTTAATTTTTTTTAAAGCTTCACGCTGTATCCCGCACACAGCAGGGCAGGCAGAGGGAACCTGTGTGGTAGTATTAAGACACTCCGCTCCCCACTATCCGCCGAATTCGGAGGCATTGCGTATTAAGTGACGTAACTTAACGCCGCACTATTACCTCTGATACCAGAGCGAAGGAAATGAAAATATTAAATATTTTTACTACTTGAGTGGGAATCGAACCCACAACCAGTCGTTTACAGTCACTGGTTCGTGCCACTGGGCCACGACTGGCCCCAAAGCTTAAATTTTATATAATTCTGTTTCATTGTCCTAAATTATTGGCTAAAGTAAAAATATATATTATTCAAATATCAAATGTTGATGGAACAGTAATATTCATAAAAGAAGACATTGAGGACACTTCCTACGAATTCAATTAGGTATTTTGTTTCGAGTCGAAAGGTGGAAAACAAAAGATTTACGAGTATATTTATTTTATAGTATTTTACGTCGTGTCTCTAAGCAACTTTTGTGGAAAAAAATACATATTTATCTGTTTTTTTTTTAAATTGTAAAGGACATTTTGAAAATTTTCATTTTTTTTCAGAAAATTGCGTTTTTTTTGAAGTATAAAACTATGAACTATGAACAAATTATAGAAATGATAGAAATACTGAAAAGGTTTTTTATAACATTTTTGGGCCTTTTATTTTTTTATTGCCTAGTAGGGTAGCCAGAGAGAACCTTGTTTCCAGACACTATCCACTATCCGCCCAAAATCAAGACTCTTCAATTTCAAGTTTTTTCTTCATACTAGAGCCCAGAAATAAAAATATATATCATGATATTTATATGATAATCGTAGGTTTAACAAAAATAATATCACTATAGAATTAGAATTCACTATGCTAACAGAGGAAAGATACAATAAATTCTGTGGCTGCTTTTAAATTATTTAAAAAAAAAAAATAGCTTCACGCTATATCCCGCACACAGCAGGGTAGGCAGAGGGAACCTAGTGTTAAGACACTCCGTTCCCCACTTTCCGCCAAATTCGGAGGCTTGCGTGTTAAGTGGCGGAACTTAACGCCGCGCTTTACCTCGACACCAGAGCGAAGAAAATGGAAATATAATTTCCACTTCTCGAGTGGGAATCGAACCCACAACCAGTCGTTTACAGTCACACTCTTGTGCCACTGGGCCACGACTGGCCATTATTTTATTTTACATATTTTTACAAAAAACAATACATATCTATTTTTACTTATTGAACACACGCGCTTGGACAGTTCCCAAAAGGTGCGTGTTCGAATCCCGTAGCATTCAAATTTTTATTCCTTTATTTTTAAATTTCCTATGTATGTAAATAACACTTTAAAATGTTAAAAGAATGAAGCTGCTTTATAAATAGAACTAAAAAAAAGTGCCCAATTTTTTTCTAAAAAATTTGAACTTGCGACATTCTAACCTGTAAGCACATAACCACTAAGCTACGTTATTTACAGTAGACGTAATACAAGGAAATAATAGTTTTCCTTGAGCATACGTAAAGCTTGTAATTTTGTTAGACCACAACGGATAATGTACGAAATTATTTTGTGTGGAAACCTCTCATATATCTCTGTTACCTTTCCGCAGATTCCATGGGACTATTTCTCATTCGAGCACAAATATAGTTATGGGATTTTATTACTATGGGGTTCGTCGTTCCAATTTTATCGTACATATTTGTTTGGTTAAGTTTAGTTGTTATTTTATATTATATTGAGATTATTATGGCATAGTCTCTGAATGTTTACGCGATGGTTGAAGGTTTAATTTTCGTTCGAGCAATGATTATAGATAAATTATTTTCATTTATACTTAAGGCAAAGCGCGGCGTTGAGTTCTGCCACTTAATAGGCAATGTCTCGGAATTGGGGAAACAGAAAGAAGAATAAAATGGTTCTTTATGCCAAGTCGGCTATGTGAGAAAAAGCGCGAAGCTCAAAATAAAACTAAATTTGACTTTACACATATTGAAATATTGAAATTTAATCGAATGCATTGATGCAACGGCGGAACGTGGACATAGCCGAACGTTTAGCTGTGCACAATGCAGTGCTGGTACCGACGCTGCTATACGGCAGCGAAACGTGGGTATTGCAGAAGAAGAATGAAAGAAAGATGAATGCTGTGGAGATGAGATCTCTTCGAAAGATGTGCGGAGTCAGCTTAGCTGACCGAATCCGCAATGAAGAGATACACAGAATGGCAGGTATTAGCGAGAATGTCATAGTAAGAATGAAGAAGGGCGTGCTCAGGTGGTTTGGGCACGTCGAGAGGATGAGTGATGGAAGAATGGTAAGAAAGATTTATGAAGCAAAGGTGAGTGGTAAGAGAGGCAGGGGGAGACCTCGGTTGACCTTCGAAAACACAGTATCGATGATACTGGAGGAAGGTCACGTAAAAAGCATGAGGACCCCCCGGAGGGCGTGTATGAAGAGGTTGATGACTGTGGACGAGGCGAAAGAAGTATGCAGGGACCGTAGCGTTTGGCGCTCCGTTCTCTCTGACTACCCCGCAAGGGATACAGCGTGAAGCTAAAAAAAAAGAAGAAATTTAATCGAATGACGGAGTGTCTTAACACCTGGTTCTCCGAATAACAATGCGGGAAAAGCCGTGAAGCTTTAAAAAAATAACCAATAAACAATTCCTCAACTTGCTTCGAGAGAGTGATTCGTCACTACATAACACATTTCACCAAGTAAACTGAAAAAAATGAATCCAAAATGCCTTCTACCACTGAAAGGCGTGTAAATTCTAAAGCAATTTGGCCAAAAACTACTCTCATATTTCTGCGTCACCTTTTCACAGACTCATTGGCGTTATTTCTCACTCGCAACTCATTGAAATAGTTTGTGGGTACAATTTATCAGATCCCCTACTATTATGCTTTTTTTAACTTTACATATAATACTCGTATGTACGTATCTTTGTCGTTTTGCGAAGCAGAAAGCTATTTGGGTTTAAAATTGGCGTTGTGTGTTTTGTAGTGAAAAGTGGTACTGCGATTTGTTTAAAAAAAAAATCTCTTTTTTTTAGCTTCACGCTTTATCCCGCACACAGCAGGATAGGCTGAGGGAACATAGTGTTAAGACACTCCGTGTCGATGTGTCAATTCGGCGGAAAGTGGGGACTTTCCGCCGAATTCGGAGGCATTGTGTGTTAAGTGGCAGAACTTAATGCCGCGCTTTACCTCGGTACCCTCTGGTACCGAGAAGAAGGTAGAAATATTAAATATTGCTACTCCTCGAGTGGGAATCGAACCCACGACCAGTCTCTTCCAGTAACACGTTCGTCCCGCTGCGCTACGACTAGCCTCTTTTAAATAAGTCTAAATTTTAAATAAATCTTTTAAATATAATAAATCATATCAATGAATTTTATATAGGTATTTGGTATGAAGCGATCTTTAATAAGGCTAAGCACGGCGTTTAGATCCGTAAATGAATAGGTAGTCTTCTAAATTCAGCTTAAAATTTGATTGATTGTTTTGACATTCAATTTTCTCTGTCTACTATAGTATAAAGGAGAAAGCATAAAACTGTTTTTTTAACTGGTTTAGTAGTATATGTGTGAAATTAGAATTAACAACGGTGGCTTGTCATCAAGTATATCCACTAACTGCCAGTATCCATACTGGCACACTAAAATATTATAATTATACATGCTATACTCCAGTATAGCATGTATAATTATAATATTTTCAAAAATATTTACTTACTAACTAACATGATACATAAGCCTATGAAAATAACATAATCGTATGTATTTACGAATACAAAGTAAGACTTAATTATATATTCCTTATATTTATAACATAATAAGACCAGATTTTTCCCCATAACTTCATTTACATTGACTACAGGGCGTAAAATACGTGTGACTGTAAACGACTGGTTGTGGGTTCGATTCCCACTCGAGGAGTTAATATTCCCATTTTCTGCGCTCTGGTATCGCGGTAAAGCGCGGCGTTAAGTTCCGCGACTTAACACGCAATGCCTCCGAATTCGGCGGAAAGTGAGGAACGGAGTGTCTTAACACTAGGTTCCCTCTGCCTACCCTGCTGTGTGCGGGATACAGCGTGAAGCTTTTTATTATTTATTTATTATTATTATTATAAAAAATTGAACGCCCTCCTGGAAACCGTCCAGGCGCTCTAACCGCTAAGCCATGCGTTCTACTACCAGCTGCGTCGAAATTCTTATTCGCTTTATTAAAACTTATTGCTAACAACATAAATAAGTTGTAATTTGCGTTTAAATTTTTATACGTTTGCTAAATAACTTTTTTATTTTTCTAAGTGTGCGCATACCACTTTAAATGTCAATAAGTAAAGTAGATTATTTCGGACTATCTAATTATAAATATTTATTCTAATATACATACATGAATGTTTTTTATGCTATTGCTTAAAGTGGAAGTGAACTGTAGTTACGAGAATGCATAGAAAAATATCCGGGAGACACATATCTTTAAAGTCATTTTTTTTAAATAAACTTGTTAATTGCAACATTTATTTTCTAAACAAGCTTGCTATTGTAATATTTTAGGCCTTTTAAGCTAGTTTAATTTTATGTTTTTTCGTAAAAGTCATTCAGACCATCATGGTGTGGTGGGACCTTTGAATGTAATAGATTTGCTCCCCATATGGGGAAATTATTATAATTAAAATACTTTCATTGCTTTGGTACGGCAACGCGTACAATTTTTCAAATTTAGGTGGAAAACAGAAACGAAAAGAAGGGATAAAGCATCAAGCTTAAAAATGAAAATTCGTAAATAAAGGTAATTAAATTAAAAATAAAAATGTATTAGTAATATTTTTTTTTTTATTTTCCAAAAAAACCTATATAAAAGAGAATTAAAACGAGAACCAATAGTAGAAGCCCTTAGAAGTGTTAGTGAATATATACATGGTCTGATGAGTTACAGCCCACTTACGCTCGAATTTCGCAAAGAGCAAAGTTCCCTAAGTTGGTCTATGGTAATACTATGGAGATTTATAATAATTTGCCTCACGTTATGGCCTTTTTATGTAGCAAACAGTTATGTCAGCTAATACTACTTACTTTACGTGACAATGGAAAATTGGGAAATAATTTATGAAACTTGCTCGATTATGTAGATATGTTGATAGATATACCTGACTGAGGATACTATAGGTGTACTATATACATGTATGTGCATTATATATACTAGCGGTACAAGTACTAGCGGCCCGCTCGTGAACTACATAGCTGTTTCGTTATATTGTAACCCTCGGGGGTGGATTTTTGGAAAATAAATGGCCTGTATTTAACCTCAGATTATCAACAACAAATATTCCAAAATTCATTACAAGCGGCTTAAATTTTTCATATAAATTTTCATCCCCTATTTCAACCTTTAATAGATTGGTTTTTGAAAAATTAAGTAGCCTATGTTTAACCCTGGATTATCTATTACTTTATTTCTAAATTTCATCCTAGTCGGACTAGTAGATTAACCGTGAAAGCATGACAGACAAACAGACAGCCTTTCGCATTTATAATATGGTTTTTTTACTAGATTAATGGTGTATTTTTTTTAACTTCACGCTTGTTACTGAATAGCAGGTTTGATAGATAGAAACCATTCTCTAGACGGAGAACTTGTCTACTTCCCACTTTCGCGCGCTTTGTCTTGTCACCAGAGCAGAGAAATGAAAATAATTATACTTCATTGAAAATAATTATGTTTCCTAATAGGTATAAGAATTGAACCCACAGCGATTACGTTCATTCTCAAACAGTCACACTGTACTAAGATGGCATCAAATAACACTTTTGTGCATAATAAATGCGTTTGTATATTCAAAACTATATTACACAATTTTAAAAAATATCTTATACAAACAACTTCTTAATTTATCATCAGGTTTTCCCTTAAATTAAAAAATACTGCATATTTCATTTAAAATAAGTACATTTTACATGTATTATTAAAAAAATATTCATAAAACATGCAAAGATTAAGAGGATAGGAAGTAATAGTATACGTTTAAAATTCAAAGGCAAACGTAATTCCTTGAATATATTACTCACCAGGGCACATACTTACATATATTTCGAAAATCTTCAAACAAATTTTACTAATTATCATAATATACATAATGAAAGGCAGAACTATAGCATGTGGACACCAACCAATTAGTTCTTAGTAAGGGGGTCAACTGTAAATAAAACATGTGTTTTGCATAAGGAAAACGTTCCTCACACCTCACAAAGCTCAGTCTTTATCAAAGAGACGGGCAAAATATCCGCATACGCGGTCTACCAATTACGTATTCAAATTTTGGGGCACTGATATACTGTGTGCAAAGAAATTCACTTTTAAGCAAACGATATTAGAAATTTAAATTGCAAATCCTTTACCAAAGTAGACAGGGGTGGTGCATTAAAAACGCATATCAAATGAATGCAAATTCAACGCAAAAACTACAACGGACTGACCTCGGTTTCCTGGCTTATTGAGTTACTTAATCTATGTTATGTATGTATTTTATGTTGAATATATTGTAGCAGAATTTTGGGACTTTCGAATGACATTAAGGTTTCATTTTAAGATTATATTTAATTATTTTTTATTTCCCCATTTTGGTGTGAAAGTCAGCGCAGCGTTGAGTAAAGTAGGCCTGTATGTATTGGGGCCAGTTATGGCGCAGTGGCATAGACGTATGACTTCAAACGATTGGCTCTCAAAGCGTGGCGTTAAGTTCCGCCACTTAACATCCAATGCCTCCAAAATTTGGCGGAAAATGGAGAACCCTGTGTGCGAGATACAACGTGAAGCTAAAAAAACATGTAAAGTATGGATTTCAGGCGTAAAGTGGAGAACGGAGTGTCTAGATTCTCTCAGCTTATTCTGCTGTGGGATAAACTTAAAGTTAGCTTACGTAGATTCCTAAATTTGAAACTTCAAAATGCAAAGAAAAATTCTAAATGCAAAGGAATACTACACTTATTTCTAGTATATCTAATATCATTTGTGAACTAAACTGTTTATTGTGATATGTTTATCCGACTTGATCATCTAATGTCTTGTGACCGGCATACGCTCTGTATTTCTTTTGAGAAATCGTTATTTTGAAATAATGATTACAATACAAATAAAACAAATAAAAAAAATTAAACATAAAAAGCTACCGCTCTTCCAACTGAGCTATCACAACGTAGTGAACAGTCACGAAATTGATATTTTAGCAGTTTTTTTAATGCCCGAAAATTCAGAGAAAAAATATTTTATAGAAATAAAACCTTTTTCTGTCTACCTAGATCGAAATTTCTTCCCTAAAACCCCCTACATGCTAATTTCATACAAATCAATGGAGCCGTTTCCGAGATTCCAATTCTATATATACATATATACAAGAATTGCTCATTTAAATATATAAGATTTAGTAAGTATTGTTCTTGAGTTCAATATTGTAGTTTTATATAAAAATGCTCAGATCAGAAAAGTATATTATGTTTTTATGTAAATTTGTATGAAAGAGTTACTTGCTAAAAAAGCGTTTATTCCCTTAATAGTTTCGCTTTACCTATTTTTTTAATTTCGATTTTTTAATGCCTTGCCTTCTTCATATGATGTACCTTAAGTATGTCGAATTATTCAATCGGCTATACTACTTTTAAAAGATAATACCATTTTCAAATACTTTTTTTACTTCAATTAACCCTTAAAAGGTAATTTTGTCATTTATACTCAAAATATCTTATTATTTTAAACATTAATCATTGATTATTATTGTTATTTTTGTTCAGCATATCAATCTATATTTACTATACGTTTTTTAACTTTAAAAATATCGTTCACATATTCTATATATTCTACAAACGTGTCCAATTTATTTCCACCAAACCCATTCCACAACTAATGGTCATTAAAACAAAAAATGCACTGTCATAACATCATGAAAAATACATTCGCGCATTCAAAAATTGATGGAGCTCCATACTATCTGGTATAACCATCAATCTTAAATGCAGTTTATCGGAGATACAACATCGGGGCGTCGTAAAACAAGCGTTCCTGTTCGTGTAACAACCACATCGCGCCAGAAAACAGCAATAAGTTAGTCGACCCGAGCTATTCACTTAATCTTTGCTTCAATGTTGCTATATATCCTTACTTGCCACTTAAGTGAAACAGAGCGAGCGGTTTGAATTATACTACTGTTTTAATATGTGTTGGGTTTAAAGAATTGCTTGAGATTATTTTTATAATCGAAACCTTCACGCTGTATCCCGCACACAGCAAGGTAGGCAGAGGGAACCTAGTGTTAAGACACTCCGTTCCCCACTTTCCGCCGAACTCGGAGGCTTGCGTGTTATGTGGCGGAACTTAACGCCGCGCTTTACCTCGGCACCTGAGCGAAGAAAGTGGAAATATAATTTCTGCTCCTCGAGTGGGAATCGAACCCACAACCAGTCGTTTACAGTCACATGCTTGTGCCACTGGGCCGTGACTGGCCACATACATTATCGTAAAAAATAATTATAATAAAGGTACATAATAAAAAATAATACCAACATAAACCATTACACTACGAGTATGTGTACAAAAATACAACCTCTCCAATATTACAATATACGATCTATCAAATAATTCATAGCTATAAAAGCGTATACATTTTTTAAAAATCGGATTGGTTCAAAAATGCACCGCGGCGTCCGATCTCAATCGTCATGCCTCGATTGCGGAATCGCAATAAAAATGAAGGGAATATCGATTATAGTGACCGCTTAAGCGAATCGAACCGGATTCGCTTAAGCGGGACGGGAATCGCTTCGATAAATCACCTTCAAACGTTATATGGCTAATTCTCCAGAAAGTATGATGATAAGGGAACAATTTGAATAGAATATTTTTATATTATTTATTTTTTGGTTACGTTTTTTATAAAGAAATGTTATATTGATGCATTTTTTAAGTTGTTTTAATCGTGTTTAAGTGCTAATGGTTGTGGGTTTGATTTCCAATTGGCGTAATTTAATAAATTGTTCATATTATGTTTCATGGATCTTCCTACTTTGCCAAATGTAAAATATAAGCGACACCTGTGCAATATAAAATATATTACTTGTGTTTAGTTTAAAAAAATGATAATATCAATTTATAGAAACATGACGCAGTGCGACAGTTGTTTGTAAATACGATTGGTTCTTAATTCGACCGTCATACAGTAGAGAGAGCTTAATGTCAAAACACTCCGCTCTTCACTTTCCTCCCTAACCAATGCCTCGTAGTGCATGTCACCAGAGATGTGAAATAAAATTAATTTAAATGTAAAATAATTTTCGCAGTACAGTTGTAAGTCAAAGTCAAGTAATTTTATTCAAAATAAGAAGTTACAAGCTTCATTTTTTGAACGTCAATTAGTTTACCACCGGTAATCGAACTCACAACCGTCGTGTATAAAGTAAGACTCTATCAGACGACATGATGGTCTACAACGAATTGCATTTTTTTAGTTTCACGATCTATCCCTTATCTATCTATCATAACAGGGTAGGCAGAGGGAACCTAGTGTTAAGACACCAGAGCGAAGAAAATGGAAAATATTAAATATTTCTCTCCTCGAGTGGGAATCGAACCCACAACGAGTCGTTTATAGTCACACGTTTGTACCACTTCGCCACGACTGGCCCCTATATATTCTCCATATATATCAGGGAAAGTAGAAAAAACCAAGTATTAACCCTCCGCTCTCCACTTTTCATCGAGTTTCTAGTTACATTTAGTACATTTTAGTTAAAAATAATATCAAATAACTAAAGCAATATAATAAAAACAAAATAATTAAAAAGAAAATCTCGAAATAAATATTTATACCCCAGCGTAAAAGATTACCCACTTTTGGCTTAGAGATTTAAAGTGAAAGAGCTATAGCTGCAATAACGTATAACGTGTGCAAGCTTTACGCTGCAACGATGAGCGAAATAATGTATGATATTTATTTAATATTTTTCTACTTCTTTCCAGCTTAGTGCTTCATCTTATTTAGCAATACGGAATAGTAATAATAAAAACTCTTTATTGCACAAAAATGACAGAAATTGATTTGACAATTATAATAAAAATAAATCAGTGCAAAGGCGGTTTTGTCACTTGTAAGTGATCACTTAAAGGCAGTATATTTATAAACCTTTAGAGATCTTGGTTGGCGGAAAACAGTGAAAGAGACAATTGAAATATAAGCAATAATAAATATACTTAAAAACATTTAATATACATACATGCATACATGCATACATACAATAGTGTAGTGTCAAGAAACTCAGTTCTCCATTTTCTATCAGATTCTGAGATATTGTATGTTGTGTTGGAACTCAACACAGTGAGAAATTTAAATAATCCATACTTATATTATAAATGCGAAAGTCTGTTTGTTTATCTGTCAAGCTTTCACGGCTAAATACTGGTCCGATTTGGATGAAATTAGGAATTGAAGTAGTAATACATCCAGGGTCAAACATAGGGTACTCATCTTTTCAAAGATCGTTTTTTTTTCTAAAGAATTGAATATACCCCTTGACCGATTGTGATGAATTTTAGCACAAATGTGTTTGATAATCCAAAGTTAAACATAGCCCACTTTATTTTTCAAAAATCCTCCCCTGAGGATTGCAATATAACCAAATAACGAAATCGCGAGCCTTCGTTCATTCTACTTAATGTAGAAGTAACGAAGGTTCGCGGTTTCGCCGCATGAACCGGCCGCTGGTTTAAATATAATTTTTTTGCTCTGGCGAGATAAGACGGGACACTAAGTTCCACCAATAATCACGTCTTGAATTCAGGTGCAAAGTGGAGAACGGAGTGTCACCACTTAACTAGGTTTTCTCTGATTATCCTACTAAGTATGAAAAAGAGCGAAAATTTAAATTAGAGGAACTTATATGAAAGAACACTTGGAAATGTAAAGTTATGGTTGCTGCATGACTAATTTTGATATTATATAAATCTCACAACATTCTCTAAGTTTCGGTTCTTCAACTGGTTTTATTACTTCTTTTATATGTATAATATTTTATTTAAACTAAGTTTTTTATTACAATAAAAGTATTTTCTTATAATTAGAATTTTTTATTATATTAATAATTTACATTACTCAAACTACAGAATGGGCAAAATTAATAAAAAAGTACGATGCCAATTTCCTTTACCTAAAACATAACATTTACTTTCGAACCACCTAAAAAAGCCCAAAAAAAAAGAGTAAAATTTCCGTCACGATCTTCAAATCTCCAAGTTTTAATCAATAATAAGTCTCATATAAATCCGTATAAAAGAATTGGGGATAAGACCATAACCGGTTTTGATAACCGATCGGCGATTCGGTAATATTGGCTTAACTTGGCATCCGACGGACGTTTTACAGCCGCCTTCCTTGAATGTAAAGTAGGTGAAATATCAAAGTTGTAGATACTAAGAAAAACACATTTGCGAGAAACTTTAGGATTCTGAAGTGGATGTTGAACACTTTATGACTAGAGTTTGATGGGCTTTTGAGTTATTGAATCAGGTAAACAGATCGAATTAGATTTATATAGCTTTTATATTATTGAGTAGTTGGGGCCAGTCGTGGCGCAGTGGCACAAGAGTGTAAACGACTGGTTGTGGGTTCGATTCCCACTCGAGGGGTGGAACTTAATATTTCCATTTTCTTCGCTCTGGTGTCGAGGCAAAGCGCGGCGTTAAGTTCCGCCACTTAAAAGGCAATGCCTCCGAATTTGGCGGAAAGTGGGGAACGGAGCGTCTTAACACTAGGCTCCCTCTGCCTACCCTGCCGTGTGCGGGATACAGCGTGAAGCTAAAAAAAAAAATATTAAGTAGGTAGAGAGAATCTAGTGTTAAGATATTCTGTTCTCCACTTTTCACTTATTAAACAGTTTTTCTTTCGTCCACTCATCCTTTGTAGCGCAATGGTACAGTATCACATGGTAGAATTATTATATTTAAATTATATTGATTGAATTATCGCTTCGCTCTGAAATCAGAGGCAAAGCGTAGCGTTAAGTTCCGCCACTTAACACGCAATGCCTCCGAATGCGGTGGAAAGTGGGGAACGGAGTGTCTTAACACTAGGTTCTCTTTGCCTACCCTGCTGTGTGCGGGATACAGCGTGAAGCTAAAAAAAATATATTGATTTATTTGCTCTGATACTGAACACAAAGCAAAGCGATGAGTTCCACCACTCAACACCCAAAGCCTCAATTTCGGATAGGACGTAAAAAAAGAAGGTTCTTGATACTATGTCCTTTCTGCTACTTTGCTATGTAAAAAAAATCTCAAATGGCAAAAAAACACATATTAAGTTTTGTTACAGCTGATTTACAGTCACTAGAAGATCCAGTGATATTTTATTCCGTTCTTTTTTTCGTTTATATTATTTTTTTTTGTTTTTTTTTTAGCTTCACGCAATATCCCGCACACAGCAGGGTAGGCAGAGGGAACCTAGTGTTAAAACACTCCGTTCTCCACTCTCCGCCGAATTCCGAGGCTTGCGTGTTAAGTGGCGGAACTTAACGCCGCGCTTTACCTCGACACCAGAGCGAAGAAAATGGAAATATAATTTCCACTTCTCGAGTGGGAATCGAACCCACAACCAGTCGTTTACAGTCACACGCTTGTGCCACTGGGCCACGACTGTGGCTTAGTGGTTATATTATATAGAGATAGAAAATAAATATTCCATTAATTGAAATAAGAATCAACACTCAACGCATTTTAATACAACAAAGTCACGTCATTTATAATTAAAATGCACAATTATTTAAGGGATTTGCTTCTGCTTTCTCAAAGCATTCCTCTTAGACACTATTGTCTTCATAGAATACGGTTTTCAAAGCTTTTAGCTAGTATAAATATATTAGCAGCTACTTTATTTTCTTTTATATTAAAATGAGCATTGGAAAATTACAATTTTATTAAACAAATGAAGGTTAGTAGGTAGCTGAAATGATTAGGAATGTATAAAATTAGGTGCAATTGACCGATTAGGTGTTAGGATTTAGTTAAATTGCAACTGGTACGATACCTGGTCTATTAAATTAAATACATAGTGGCACAGTGAGATAACGTCAGACAGAATGGCGAAGGTTCTGAGTTCAATTCCAACTCGAAGAATATTTTTTTTATAGCTTCACGCTGTATCCCGCACATAGCAGGGTAGGCAGAGTGAACCTAGTGTTAGGACACTCTTTTCCCCATTTTCCGCCAAATTCGGAGGCCTGACCAGAGCGCAGGAATTGGAAATATTGAATATTTCCACAAAAAAAATAATTGTATTTAAATTTTCATTTCTCTGCTAGTAAGGCAAAGGTTTCAGGTGCGCCACTCAGCACACAATGTCTCGAATTGGGATGAAAGGTGGAGAGTAAAGTGTCTTGACACTCGTTTTTTTATTTTCATCTGACTACCTAGATGTGACTACCTAGATGTGCAGGAAACCATGAAGCTGAAAAAAATATTTAGAAATAAATTAATTTGTCAAATAAAATATTTAGAAGTAAATTAATGTGTGGCCAGTCGTGGCCCAGTGGCACAAGCGTGTGACTGTAAACGACTGGTTGTGGGTTCGATTCCCACTCGAGGAGTGGAAATTATATTTCCATTTTCTTCGCTCTGGTGTCGAGGTAAAGCGCGGCGTTAAGCTCCGCTCCGCTCCGCGGCGTTAAAAAAAAAAATCTTCAAGTAAATTAATTTGTATACAAGTAAATCTTCATTCTTAAGTAGAAGTGAAAACGTTATGTAGTTCATATTTGAACATATTATTTGATCACCTTCGAAGTTATATTTTTATCTTATTTCGGTGAAATAGTATTGATCACTGATCATTCTATATATTTAATTAATGATAATTAAAAATAATTAATTGGGGCCAATCGTGGCGCAGTGGCACAGACGTGGGACTTTAAACGTCTGGCTGTGGGTTCGATTCTCACTTGAGGAGTGGAAATTTTAATATTTGCTTTTTTTCACTCTGGTACCGAGGCAAAGCGCTGTGTTAAATTCCGCCACTTGACAGGCATTGCTTCCAAATTTCGGTGTACATTGGGCAACGGAGTGTCTTAACACTAGGTTCCCTCTGCCTACCCTGCTGCGTGCGGGATACAGCGTGAAGCTAAAAAAAAATTAAAAAAGTAAAAGAAAACAAAAAAATGGTAAAATAATCACGTAATCATGCAATTATTATTTATATAATATTGATGCATTAAAAATATGTCTGTTGTCTGTCTGTCTATTTCTCTAACCATGCCATGCAATTGCCATAACTACTCTCAATAATTCTAAACCAATTAAAGCGATCGACTGCACAATGATAGAAAGTTACCTGCATACGCGTTTAATTTCGAATTAACTGTAAGCTACCTGGGGCTATCTAAATCGATGGGCGATTACGAAAATCTGATACAATAAAGCTGTACTATTAGCTGTACCTATTAGCAACTGTTGACGCTTAAAATACCCGTTAGCGACTAAACAATGTTTATTTCATTTTAGACTAACGTGTATTTGAAATGTTTATTATTTATTACATTATTTAATAAAGCCGTCATGGCACAGTGTCTGACCGTAAACGCGATGGTTATGGGTTCGTGGCAATTAGGAGAGTTATTAGATATATTATTTTAATTCCCGCTGTATCCCGCACACAGTAGGGTAGGCAGAGGGAACCTAGTGTTAAGACACTCCGTTCCCCACTTTCCGCCAAATTCGGGGGCGTTATGTGTTAAGTGGCGGAACATAACGCCGCGCTTTGCCTCGGCACTAGAACGAAGAAAATGGAAATATTAAGTTCTACTCTCTATTCCTACATTCTCTCTGGCTACCCGGCTATGAGGAAAAAATAGGAAAGCTGTTTTTAATTTAATGTATTTCTTATGCAGTATATAAAAATCTAAGCTAGGCTAGGCTTTTGCGCTTCTTCTTCATATAAACTTTAATTGTACCAAATTTTATACCCCTCCGTCTGCATAATCGCAAAAAAGGCTCAAAATCTTTTCCTACACGTATTAATATAGCGATAACAAAACCAGCTCCAAGTAAAATCGCTATCACACACTCAAATTAGCATGAACATCGAACAAATGCAAATTTCAGATTTTTCAGTATAAAATCTTAAAAAAAAAATCCACTGTCGAATATTAAGGTGGTATATTTCCATCTAATATACCGCATTTAAATATCTGGATGCCTCTGAGGTATTCAGGATTTGAATTACAAAGTCTGTCGCCTTTTCGAGCGCCACCTGTGACGTCACATCCGCACCTTGTAGCTAAAGAAGCAAAATAAAGCAGAAATAAACTGAATCGCTTACCAAGCTTTGTGAACGTTTAAATACAGACCAAAATAGACCGCTCTGTGTAGTGTATAACAAAAGAATAAGAAATCAGTGCATCGTGTGTTTTAAATTTACATAGCGTTATATAAGTACTAGTGGACTGCTCGCGGCTTTGTCCATGTGTACTGTGTATATAACTAGAGCTGTTTCGTATTTTCGATGGCCTACGTTCTCGCTTAAGTTAAGCGGTTTATATCATTTATGCAAAATTTCATCGCTTATTTCAAATCCTTATATCGCTTATTTTTAAAATTGGTGGCCAAAGTTTACCCTGTGGTCTTCAATGTTAATTTCGAACTACATCCATAACGGGCCATTGGATTATGAGAAAAATAAAGACTTTCTTTCAGATATTTCTTCTTTATACATAGGTACTTAAATTAAGCAACATTTTCTACTCTTCCGTCCGAACAATCTAAGAAAAATAGTTCGATAATACATAATTAATAAGTGAAATAATTGTGTGACTATAATTGTATAATCATCATATATCATTTCTTTACCTGGGGATATGACAAAGCGCAGCTTGGAGTTTTGCCATTTATTCGTTAAATGATTCCAGCCGCCAGTTTCTCTAATGCAAGCAGAAAGTGGAGAACAGAGTATCTTTTCAGTAAGCACTGACTGACTAACTATGACTTTTCTTCATTACAATTAAGGTGGTTGAACTGTCCAGTATCAGTAATGTTATATTCAATATATATATAATAGTTTTGTATATGTATTCAGCAAAATCAGTCCTCTTTGGCGTCTCTGGTTCTGTTCAATGGTAGAATCTAAATTCTAAACCTTAGTTCAAGAACGTTCCATTGCACAAATCCTCTTTGAATTTCGGTTTATATACACTTCGAGTACTATCTTCTAATTCTCATTGCTTCAATCGACACACTATTACCGTCTTAAAGTGAACAAGATTTTTTTTTCAGCTTCAATGCAATAGCATAGTAGTCAGAGAGGACCTAGTGTCAAGACAATGCATCCTACACTTTATACCTGAAATCGAGACATTCGTGTTAAGTGGCGGAACTTTTACGTTTTGTACTAAAGGGAAGACGTTAAAATTTAAATACAATCATTTCCTGAGTTAGAATAAAACTCACAACTATCGTTTCACAGTCATACGCTGTCCTTCTACGCCACGAGGCCTTAGCGAACAAGATATTTTTAATAAATCTTAACAATTTGAATCACCGACATGAACCTTATATTAGGTTTATAATTGCTTACATGTATTTAGTAAATATCAATCAATGGGGGAAAATAGTTATGTTAAAATTATTTTCATTTTTTCTCTCTGAGGATAAGTAAAACGGAACAGTTTTCGGAACGGAATAGTTCTCCCATGTAATGCATATAGTTACGAATTTGGGTGGAAAATGGTGAACGGATTGAATTGGCTAAGGTTCTCTTTGCCATTTTGTATGATGTTGTAGCATCTTTAGTAATAGTGGAATCCCCTAGATATACGCAGTCTAAGATAGATATACATAAAAAGCTGCAGATAATTGGTTTTAAGTTGTCTTACCTACGGAGCCCATATGGCGAGTTAGAATTTATCCGCATTATGTCATCGAATATCGACTGTAATCTATCAATCTGTACACCATTATTAAAAATGCTTGCTGCGATTTCCCATTCTCTATATTTTGTCAAAAGGAATAAGCTATTTCAAGTTCGCATAACAGATTCGTCCTGGCGCACTGGAAAATCATCTTGTAAACGAGATGTGCGAGTGGTGTGAATGGTGGTGGTGGTGGTGGGTTCGATTCCAGCTAGAACAATGATTGTTTTATTTTTTCTCGTTTTTCGGCTCTGTTTCCACCAAACAACACACAACGTCTCGAGTTCGGGTAGAAAGTGGAGAACGGAATATTATGATATGAAGTTCTCTCTGACCATCCTGCTCTACGCGGAAATCAGCGTGAAGCTGCCTTATAAGACATGGCCTTCAGAATGAAAGCGCCCCCACAAATATGAGTCATATTAACCACCATTAATACATTTCAGATTTTAAAAAAACAATAATAAATAACGTTGAGCCGGTTTTTGCATAATAATATTTTTTTTTATATATTTTCTTTTTATTTTTTAGCTTCACGCTGTATCCCGCACATAGCAAGGTAGGCAGACGGAACCTAGTTTTAAAACACTCCGTTCCCCACTTTCCGCCGAATTCGGAGGCATTGCGTGTTAAGTGGCGGAACTTAACGCCGCGCTTTGCCTCTGATACCAGAGCGAAGAAAATGGAAATTTTAAATATTTCCACTCCTCGAGTGGGAATCGACTCAACTCAACTCAACCAGTCGTTTACAGTCACACGTTCATGCCACTGCGCCACGAATGGCCCCAAATTTGGCCCTAATTTAATTTAAAATTCTTTCAAATACGGTTATAATAATATAATATTATAAAATCCTAAAAACTTTGTACGTCTCGGATTTATTTCGTTGTTTCTCTAAGACCGCGTGTTTTGCGTAAGGTGGCCTGTAATACCCACTTTATTTGGAATGTTTTCTTTTGTTACACAAAGCCGCTTGTTGAATTGGGATGAAATATAATATAGCGAGTGCCCGAATGTTTGGTACATTATTTCTTAAGGCGTAGCTTTGAAGTCAGAATTGAGTTAATATTATTATAGTTTTATTTTTCTCTTTATGGTCTAATATAGAGTCTAAACACTGTATTAATGCTCAGTTATATGTGAACACAATCTCCAAGCTCTTTACAAGCGTTCAATTCTTACTTATCACGTTTTTTTTTCTTTTTTTTTTCTCTTCTTTTTTTTTAGTTACTTTTCTTAAGGTAAAAGCGCGGCGTTAAGTTCCGCCACTTAACACGCAACGCCTCCGAATTCGTCGGAAAGTAGGGAACTAGGTTCCCTCTGCCTACCCTGCTATGTGCGGGATACAGCGTGAAGCTAAAAACTTTTCTTAAGGCTTCTTTGGTATTTAAATCAGAAGAGGTATAATGTACCTACCTATATGTTTAACACATACATCATTCATTATATGTTTATGCTTAAAAACATTAATGTAACAATTTATTTTGAATAATAATACTCAGAATTAATAAAATATTGAATCCATGTTCTTGAAGATAGTAGGCTGTGTTGGCTAAATAGTTGCAACTTGCTATGGTCTTACAATTTCCCGTGGTAGTTACAAATGCGATACATATTAAAATTACTTTTATTTCTTCGCTCTGGTGATCGCTTAATCACCGCTTTACAGTTAGTAGCTGTCAAAGCGCGGTATTAAGATCCGCCACACAACACACAATATTTCGAATTGGGGCCAAAACATGTGAACGGTCTAATATTAGTTTCTCTTTACCAACTTCGTTAGAAACAATAAGTTAAAAGCTAAAAAAAGTATTTGTATTGAAAAAAATCAGTAAATCATCCGCGAATATTCAAATTTATATAACATTCACTAACTTTTATTCTTCTATTATTAAATTGAACTTAACGCGTTACACAAACTGTTCTCACTTCAATTAAACCTTTGGAGCGAAACAAAATGAAACGATTTCGTTGGTACAAGATTTATCTAAAAAATAAAGAAACATAGTCGCCGTCGGATTCAATGAACTGAGAATGTCAATACACTACGTAGCAGAGTTAACGAGCGCGTCATGCCAGGACTCCGGCAAACATTACAGCTTAAGGCGTATTGGAAATGTAGGGAAAGCAAATTTCCTATATACTGTATGTTTGTATTTGTGATGCATTTTATATAAGCTGTTAGTTATTTTCCGGCTAGAGGTGGCCAAGTATGTTAATAATCGGAGATATCTTCCAAAATTTGATATTTTTCGCGATTTATAATTAGATATATATTTAGAAGGTATGAAAAGAAGCCTTTTATCGTTATTTAAAATATAATACAGAAATAAAAAGAAAATTCAGTTATATTTATCGATAGCCACAAATAATTATGCAAAGATACACATGTGACTGGCGGGCCGCACGTTTGCGCTCTTTAATATATACAATACATTATGTAAAAAAATATTATATTATACTATTGAAAAACTATGTAAATTTGTTTTTACTAAAACATTGTATAAATTAATTATCAATAGAAAGGTCGTATTTTTTCTTTATTTTAGTTTCTCACGGTCAAATTAATCAAAAGTGTACTCCGTTGTTTACATTTCATCCTAAATCGAGATATTTAGTGAGTGTGTTTTAGTAATAGTGGGTATTTAGTACTTAACTTTGCCACACTTTGTCTTACCTTAGTGGGAAATAAAAATAATAATTTCTTTAAGTGGGTATCGAACCCATAACTATAGCGTACTGATACTATCCCACTGTGGCACGATGGCGTCATTGCAAATTGTTTACATTAAACATCTAACCAGCAGTACAAATACGATTTAATTTGAATTAACGTAACACGAAATTGGTAAATTATATTTTAAAAATAACTTTGAGTGTTCATGTGGGTTTTATATTTAATTCTAATTCATATTCTTTATAGTATTGTATTTAAAAATTACATAGTAATCGCAAGTAAATGATGACTAATGGTGACGGGGAAAGCAAAGCGTGAAGATATATTTTTTATTTTTTTATGAAACTACAACCTTCGATTACAGTCGTCTACTACT
This sequence comes from Dryas iulia moderata, assembly GCA_019049465.1. Lineage (NCBI taxonomy): Eukaryota > Metazoa > Arthropoda > Insecta > Lepidoptera > Nymphalidae > Dryas > Dryas iulia. Next base: position 13,885,065 of record CM032425.1, read on the forward strand.
CTATACTATGTCAACATATCGTAAAATATATTATTTTATTGATTTTCAAAAATATTAAATAAAGCTTCACTCTTTTTTCTGCATACCGAGGACCTAGTGTTAAGACAGTCCGTCTTCCACTTTCTATTTGAAGCCGAGACCTTATATATTGAGTGGCGATACTGAACGCCGCGCGCTTTATCTTTGCTACCAGAGCGAAGAAATGAAACTTTAAATATTATCATTCCCCTGATTGGGACCCGAACCCAAAACCATCACTTTGAGCCTCCTCCCACTACACCCTCTTATTTTTTTTTCTTTTCAGCTTCACGCTGTATCCCGCACTCAGCAGGGTAGGCAGAGGGAACCTAGTATTAAGATACTCCGTTCCCCACTTTCCGCCGAATTCGGAGGCATTGCGTATTAAGTGGCGAAACTTAACGCCGCGCTTTACCTCGACACCAGAGCGCAGAAAATGGAATATTAAATATTTCCACTCCTCGAATGGGAATCGAACCCACAACCAGTCGTTTACAGTCACACGCTTGTGCCACTGGGCCACGACTGGCCACCTCTTATTTATTTTATTTTGTCAATAATATTTTAATTTGCCTAAAAATAAAAAATAAAATAAAAGCACATAGAATCACGTCGAATGAATTCATGTTACCCAAGATCATAAAGAGGTCTAACCTCAGGGTCTTATAAGAACTTAATTCGACAGTGCTCAGATAAAGTACGTACAATTTCCATAATTACGACAGTCTACACCTTCGTATCCCTGGAGGGGATTATAACAAATCTTCACACATGCGGGTACTTTGAGGTAAATACTTTGACCTTTCTAACGGCACGTTTGTTTGCGAGTAGTTGAGAGCGAGTTGTGATAAGTGCTATGGACTAACGTATTTTAAGTGTTAATAAATATTATATAAAAGTTTATGTGATTCAGAATATTTTAAAACAAAAATATATATAATATACTTACACTAGCGGCCTGCTTGCTGATTTACGGCGACTTTTAGACTACACAACTATAGTTGTTATGTTGTAATGTAAGGTAAGTTTTTGAAAAATAAAAAGCTAATGTTTTGCCCGGTTTTTAACTATTTTCATTCTAAATTTTATCAAAATCGGACTGGTAGAGAACCATGAAAGTGTAACAGACAGACAGTCGAACAGACAGTTTCAATTTTGCCAGTGCCATATATGTGTGGATTACTTTTATTTCTACGTTTTCTAAGCTTTTTCCAGCCAACATGCGTTTTGCTCGTTCTGTTGTGAGACACTTCTCTCAATAGGAATATGGAGAAGACAGTGTCTTGACACTCTCTTTGTATGCGTAGTCGCCTATGCAGAAGAAAGCGTGAAGCTGAAAAAAATATATACATTCCTAAAATAATCTAGCAAATAATCAATCGTGAAAAAAAGTTTAAATTTATTCCATAAAAATCTCGCTTATAGATTTAGAACGTGCCCGATGTTACGTTAAATATGTATGCATGCATTTTTGAAATCAAAACTTTTATGTAAAAAAAACTTTTCAACTGACGCTATTCAAAATGTCATGTCAAATGTCAGACCTGTCAACTTACATGTGGGATATTGTGTGTACACTCGTACTTTAAAAAACCTTACTACTGCAGGTATTTTATAGTTTATTTTGTCAAGATATTGGAAAGATAAACATTAGAACATTAGCGCGGCGTTAAGTTCCGCCACTTAACACGCAAAGCCTCCGAATTCGGCGGAAAGTGGGGAACGGAGTGTCTTAACACTAGGTTCCCTCTGCCTACCCTGCTGTGTGCGGGATATAGCGTGAAGCTATAACATTAGAACACATAATACCATAATTTTTCCAACATTTTAAGTGTATCTTTTTCAAAGTTTAAGCAAAAAATAATTAATTTACGCTTTTTCTGGTTTAGCAAATTAGGCAGAGAGAAATATTCTCTCAATGTCAATATTCTTTCTCTGATTAGGCTCGAATTCGAGACACCGCGCGTTACTTAACGGAACTCAATGTATCGTTTTGTTTTACTAGCGCGAGGCAATGAAAATGATTTTTATGTAAACTATTATTCTCCTGAATGCAGGTAGAATCACTACTGCGTTTACAGTAAGAAGTTATACCACTGAGTCATGATAACCTCTGTAAAGATTAATATAGTAACCTCTGAACGTGGAAATAGAATCTTAGTCGTTTTTACTTCATTTAAATTGCTTATATATTATAAAATTAAGTTTTTTCAAATGAAAATGGTATTCAGGGAGAACCTAGTGTCAATAAGAGTCATCCTTCAAATTTTATTACGTATCGAGTGGCGGAAATCGACCCCATGCTTTGTCTTATGTACCAGAGCGAAGAAATGAAAATAATATAAATACAATCACTCTCCCTTTTGGCAATCGAAATCACAACCAACGACGCTTACAATAAGACACTATTCCTCTGGACCGTGAATTTACTAAATAAATAATACGTTTTTTTTTCTATTCTTTACAGAACTACCATCAGAGAAGCCACAAATCAAAGCGGAGAAGGGTTGGTACGCTTCAGGAGATTCCCTTCGAGCTCAGTGTACCTCACCACCTGCTGATCCTCCAGCAAATCTTACTTGGCTGCTCAATGGGAAGGACGTAAGTATTTAATTTTTTTTAACAATAAAAAATATTTCAGCTTTATACTGCATAGTCGGATAAACTGAGATAACTTAGAATCGAGACAGCACAGTCTTCAGCACATTGCGTATTGATTCGCAGAACTTAACGCCGCTTTTTGTTTTATTGTACCATATTATGGATATAATTTCAATATAATTATTTTCCAAAGTATTAACTATATTTTAAAAAATATTTTTTTTTATTTAAGATATATATTTTTCAAGTGATTCATATATTCAATCCTGGCTACTGGTAGTGGTAGATAAACATTTGTAGCTGTCTTGCCTTTTAGAAGTATAATATAATGCAATCAATGCAAAATATATTTAAATTCACAGGTTAAACTCTTCAATTTTTAAGTTTATTTAAACATATAACCTAAAAGTAAGTAAATAAACGTTATTCTAAATTAATATTTAAAAATCGTACTTCGTAAATAACTACTATACTAAGTAACTGAGCCAATCTACTATAATAATAAAATAAAGTATGACATTTTATTACACATACATACGCAAGAGAGCTAAATGAAATCAATTCTCCATATGAAATGTTTCTATTATGAAAGACAAATTTAGTTACAATAGGTACTAGCTAGAAGAATATTGTGTTATTGGTTGAAATTGAATACAAAATGCACTCAGACGTATTTATTATTATTATCAATTTTATATTGATATTGGTGATACAGATATTAAGACATATAGACATTTTTTTTGTATACAGTTTTTCTCCATTTTAGAAAGATTTTTTTTTTAATTTAATATTTTATTAAAACCCAAAAAAATATAAGAGCAAAAAAGCAAAAAAATGCAATTTTGGTGTAAAGGCGGCCTCATCACCACAGGTGATGTCTTCCAGGCAACCATTACCATAGAAAGATAGGAAAGACAATCAAACATACGAGAATTTTGATTGGTGTACATACTTGAATTGAAACTTAAATTCCTTAAAATAATAAACATAAATATTACATACCAGCTTACATAAATAAATATATAAATATACATATAAATATATAATATACATAAATAATATTAATATATAAATATATATTGTAAAACAAAAATAAGTATAAAAATAAACTTAAAAAATAAAGGCACATACATACATATATTTTATAACGAAAGAAGAACTTAGTGTTCAGACACTCTGTTCTCTAGATTTCTGTAGTCCTCTAGTTCCAATTCGAGGTATTGCGTGTTCCTTAGCGGATTTCAACGCCGTGCCTTGTCATACCATAGCAGGAAAATGAAAATAATTTAAATAAAACGGACAATTATTCTAGTGCTATTAATGGAAATGAAAATAAATTATTTTAACTTAGAAGTCTTCACTCCCACTAAGACCAACTACACCAATAATATTGGCAAAGTAGTTTGACTTTCAATGCCTTTGAATAACTATCTATCATCCTCTAAAGATTTTAATTAAATACCTAAATTGATAGTATCTTGGTAAATGGAATATATTGTTTTTTTTTAACTTTACGCTGTATCCCGCACACAGCAGGGTTGGCAGAGAGAACCTAGTTTAAGACACTCCGTTCTCCACGCACCGCCGAATTTTGAGGCATTGCGTGTTAAGTGGCGGAACTTAGCGCCACACTTTACCTCGACACCAGAGCGAAGACAATAGAAATAATAAATATTTCCACTCCTCGAGTGGAAATCGAACTCACAACCATTCATTTACAGTCACACGCTTGTGCCACTGAGCCCACGACTGCCCCATGATACCCCATAATAATAAAAATATACGCATACAGTTAAAATAGTTTCATTTCGAAATGTGTAAAAATTGTGAAGACCAAAGATCTTTGGTACACAGTATTCTTAAACATTTAAACAAAACCAATTAGAATTAAACTGAATATTACGTGACCACACTCAATGTCTTGAATAATGTCTTTAAACAAGCAAAAAACAAGTATTATTAATATCTCAGACAGATTACTTATCATTTTTACTTTTGATTTAAAAGTTCGTCGTGGCCCAGTGAGACAGCAACTGACTGCAAACGCAACGGTCATAGGTTTGATTCTCACACGGTGAATAAGATTATATATTATTTCTATTTCTCCACATCTGGTACCTAAGACAAAACATAGCGTTGAGTTCCGCCATACAAAACGTAATATATCGATTTCGGAGTAAAAGTGAAAAACGGAGTGTCTTAACACTACGTTATCTCTGACTACCTTGCAATGTGGAAACAAGTATGAAGCGATATGCTGCTTTTTTTTCTTTACATCAAACCAATAAACATAATAATATATTAAATACTACCATTATTTAAACCATTTAAGAAAAATATTTTTCACTTAATATATAAACATATTATATAGTAAAGTAATTTTAAAGTTCAATATACTCTAATTTTCAATTAGTTGCGTTGCTGACGTCATCTCGACGGCACCCTGACGTCCGACGCGGTGTCATGACGTCCGTGATAAATGAAGCGCGGTGACGTTTATCAAGGCGTATTCGTTTCTCATTAGTATGGTTTTTATAAATAAAATGTCACTTGATATATTTTTTTTTATTTACTGAAAATTTGATAATGATTGCATAGTTGAGGTCATCGTCGCGTAGTTTGAGTACATCTGGCTATGTACGCATTTGTGGGTTCAATTCCTACTATTATATATTGGCCTCTAGTAAGAAGACATACTGCGGCGTTGAATTATTTTAAGTATTTTTTTTTTAGTTTCACGCTGTATCCCGCACCCAGCAGCGTAGGCAGAGGAAACTTAGTGTTAAGACACTCCGTTCCCTATCTTCAGTGTGCGTGTTAAGTGGCGTTACTTAACGCCGCGCTTTACCTCGACACCAGAGCAATACGAAGACAATCGAAATATTAAATGTTTCCACTCCTCAAGTGGAAATCGAACCCACAAGCAGTCGTTTACAGTCACACGTTTGTGCCACTGTGCCACGACTGGCTCCAAGTTTAAATCATTAATACATTATTATTATTTTTTTATTGGTAATATTTTTTTTTAATAAAATACATCAGACAAATCTAGCATACGTAACTTCATTTATTTTAGGACTTTCCTAAGAAACAAAGTCATTATCAGTTAAAATAGCATACTTAAAAAGAGTAGTTTTAAAATATTCGATAACTGGTTAAACAAAAATGAGAGTCAATAAATCATTTACAGTAAAAGTGTTATTAAAGCTGATGAGATTTATATATTGAAATCTATATGATGTTTTAACTACTAAATTACTATATATAGTATTTGTATGGAGGAATCACAGTTTTTTTTCCATTAATGAAAGCCAAGAAAACCAGACGTAAAGACACTCCATTCACCACCTTTCGCCTGAATTATAAATATTCTCCATTCACCTGAATTATAAATATTGGGAGTCAAGTGGCGGAGCTTAACACCGCGCTTTATTTTGTTTACCAAAAAGGAGAAAATAAAACAAATAAGTTATGACCACTCCGGCTAGTAGGAATCGAACCAACGATCAATCGTATTTAAACAGTATCCATACTTATATTATAAATGGGAAAGTCTGTGTGTTTGTCTGTCACGCTTTCACGGCTAATCTACCGGTCCGATTTGGATGAAATTTAGGATGAAAGTAGTAAAAGTGACTGGGTCTAACATAGGCTACTTATTTTTTCAAAAATCAACCTCTAAAGGGTTGAAATAGGGGATGAAAGTTTATATGAAAAATCTAAACCGCTTGACCAATTGTAATGAATTTTGGCATTAATATAGTTGATAATCTAAGCTTAAACATGGGCTACTTTATTTTTTAAAATAAGCCCCCCCATTGTTGCAATATAACGAAATAGTTCACGCGGCGAAGCCGCGAGCGGGCCGCTAGTATAACATATACTCGTACACACTGCGCCATAATGGCTTCTGAATCTCTAAATCACAATTAAAACCTGAAAACAAGCTTTAACAACAAATCTAAAACCTGAAAACCCTACATCTGAAACATCCAAGGCATTCAATTTTAAACTATCATAAGAATCGACTGAAATTGAGGCCTCCGTCTCTCAATACTCGATCCGCGTTGAGTAAATTCAATTGAATCGAACAAATGTTGTGCGTCTTTTGCCGTGAAAATTGTATTGTACAATTTATACCGGCTCACTGGTTTTTATTTGTGAACTTTTGTATGTTAATATTGTTTATTGGAATATCATTTTATGCATGACGACATTGAATATGGTAAATTATAAGCTTTTGATGATGTACTCGTATGTTTTGGATACCAGGGTTTTTTTGGGCATCTTGTCCTTGTTTCGTGGTGAATTGTTAAAAAAAACATTTTTTTTTTGTTCTTTGTTCTTTCTTCTTGTCTTCGTTCTTGTTGTTCTTTTTGTAAAAATATTAAATATTTTCTCTCTTTGAGTATCGAACCCACAACCAGTCGCTTTATATACAATTTCTTATATTTAATAGTAGTCCATGGTCACATCTGAGAATATAATCTATGAATTTAGCTGGAACAACTATTTTATCAAAACACACCAACGAATTTCCGGTTGTTTCACGTAGTTTGTGGAGTGTGCTCCAGATTCTTGCAGAATTCGCTAACATTGTCATAACGTTTAGTATCTTGGGCTTGAAATTTCAATGATTTTATGAATATATCTATATCCAAGATATATTTTACTTTGGAATATGTTGAGACCAACCATTATGGCGCAGTGGAACAACGTCTAAATATAATCGTAATTGATAGTGGGTTCGATTTCCACTTGGTTAACTGAGCATAATTTAATTATTAAATTAAATTAAATTAAATTAAATAGCTTCACGCTATATCCCGCACACAGCAGGGTAGGCAGAGGGAACCTAGTGTTAAGACACTCCGTTCCCCACTTTCCGCCGAATTCGGAGGCTTGCGTGTTAAGTGGCGGAACTTAACGCCGCGCTTTACCTCGTCACCAGAGCGAAGAAAATGGAAATATAATTTCCACTCCTCGAGTGGGAATCGAACCCACAACCAGTCGTTTACAGTCACACGCTTATGCCACTGGGCCACGACTGGCCACAAATTTAATTATCATCGTTTGCTAACTCTCGTTTTTGAGTTCTGTCTATCAAACGAGGTTTTGAATTTGGGCGAAAAGTGGAGAATATAGTGTCTTCACGCTCAGTTTTTTCTAATTAAGCTACTTTGCGGGGAAAAACGAAATGTAAAAATATATTAGTTATTGACATATTATTTATATAATATAAATGATTAAGCATTATTCATAGTAATTTATAACAATAATGGAACATCTATGGCACTTGGCATACCCGTTAAAGCCAACAGCCCTGGACATGGGGATCAAGCGATATCAAATAAGTTCATTGCGCAAATCAATTATACTTTACTAGTTGAAAACTACTCGATTTGAGGGGACAAAAGTCTGGGTGAAATTGGATTTACTATCGTATGTTTGGATATATAGGATATAATAGATTTGTAATGTGTGGTCATTGTTGCGCAGTAGAACAGCGACTGATTTGTAAACGCGATAGCCTGTGAATTCGAACTTCATTCGAGGGCAAAGGTTATATCTAAAAAGACATTTAGAACGCTCAGTGGTGAGAGCGCCTGGACGGTTCATTAAGTGCGGGTTCGAAGCCCATAGTGGAATAACACTTCAAAAATGTTAAAAAGGTTATATCTAATTTATTTTAATTTTTTGACTTTGAGAAAACTACTTGTGCCGTTCAGTTCGAAGTCAATACGTAATATCTCAAATTTGGGGGGAAAGAGTGTCTTCATAATAAGTTCTCTCTGCCTATCGTGATATAGGGTAAAAGGTGTGAAGGACAAAATAATGTTAGAATTGAAATTGTATAAGGCAAACTAAAAGTTACGTTCCATCAAAGAACTAGCTACCCAACAAATTTTGTTTCTAAAAAGACCACAAACAGAAAACGTAGTGTTTATATATTCTTTTTATCATGAATATGAAAAAAGCGTAATATATTTCTATTCTATATAAGAGATTGCATATTCAATACATGCAATCTAGAATACCATTTATACAAATTACGAAGCAAAATTGATACCTCGAACTATTCCCATTGAATTTCGTCAAAGTTTATAAGCAATATCAAATTATTTGACTGTACAGCACAAATTAATACGTATCGAATGTACGTGAGAATCACCACAGGCTAAGACCAGTTAATAAATAAACTGCCACAAACAACAAAGAGATATGGGACAAGGCTTACTCATGGGCTTTATCACAATATACGAGGGTTGGAAGGTCTGAATAGTCGGTTAGGGTATAGTAAAATTTAACAAAGTGAAATTTATTTTCATCCCACACTAACTGATAATAATTAACTTAGTCCCTTTACGCTGTCGAAATATGCACGGTTTCATAGTGGGGCCAAAATTAATGTATCACTCCCATGATTCTTAAAGGTGAAAACGTTTTTGAATAGTTTGAATAAAGTGGAAAAGGACGTTAATTTATTTGATTTTTTAAATATTTTTTTTTTTGAAAAAATATGGTGAAATGGTTATTTTCCTGACGTCCTGATCGTCCTGACAATGATATGAATGATATCATGAAAATATTGTATTACTATAGAATCTGTATTACTTATAATTATTGTTTATTTAGTTTATTTCATTTGAATGTTTATTTATTAAAACAAAACATTATACGTTATTTATTTATTATTTATATGTTCTTATATACTTATTATATTAATTCACTATACAACATACAATATCATATTTACGTATTTATGCATTATAAGTATTAGCATTTAGTTTACAAATTATATTCGGAAGCCGCCGGTAGTTGTGAATCCTTTCACCGACGTAGCAGCTAATATTTTAGGCAAAACAGTCGTTACTTTTCTTTCGATACGCTTACTGTTTTTCCCTTGTTTTCTTTGTTCTCCGTATATTACCAGTTTTTACTTTGGCTTATTATTTCATTGTATTATTATTACGTGGTGTGTAAAACTATCTTATTATCTTTTGTGCAGTTTTAAACGTGTAATTTTACTTTCAAAGTGGTGTTGAAATATACGTTATAACACATGTAAGTGGACTTTAAATTTTAAATCCAGAAATGGACATCAGTAAGCAGCTTCACGTTTCAGAGCATTCAAATCCATAAAAAATAAATAAAAATATTTATTTTTTACGAATTTGAATGTTAAGGTACTCCGTTCTCTTATTATTAAATGAATTCATGTAATTGAAACATTGCATGTTGTGTAATGGAATTTAACGCGGCAAGAAGTGGACCAAAATAGCGTTGTACGATTTTCTTACATTTATATTTTTTTCCTTTTCTTTTTTTTCTTCTCGCTGTATCCCGTACACAGCAGGGTAGCCAGAGGGAACCTAGTGTTAAGACACTCCTTTCCCCACTTTCCGCCTTATTCAGAGGCCTTGCGTATTGAGTTACGGAACTTAACGCCGCCACGACTGGCTCCACATTATTATGTGCATATCTTAATTGAACGGACAATGGAGTGTCTGGACACTAGATTCTCTCTGACTACTCTCATATGCGAGAAAAAGCCTGAAGCTGTTTTTTTTTATATTCCCACAAATACAAAGGCTCTGACCATATCACGCTAATAAAGGCATATTTATAATAAGGAACAAAATTCTAAAGTATAAAATTAAAAATAAAAATAGGTATATACGAAGAATAACATTTTCAATTTCCTGTTGTAAAGCTCGGCTATTACGCTTAATACGTCTCGAAATTTGAAATTTTTACAACCAAAATTACGTCAATCAAATGCCACTTTGTTAAAAATGAACTTCATCATACATTTTACCGTTTTTAAAGTGTTATTAACACTTGGTTATGAAAAATATGTCTAAAAACGTATAGGAATTTATAAAATTGGAAAACCTTTCAAAAAGCGCGGGTTCGATTCCTGCTGCGTTTTTTTTTTTAAGTTTTCTAAAAAAGAATTTTATCATAGTTCTTATTAATAATTCCGGGCATATATGAACCAAATCCCGCTGATTGTGTTAAACAATTTCAGTTAGACACGTACTACGCTGTCGCGTGGGCGTAAATAGATTTTACTCGTAGTTCAATTAATTAGATTAATAATTTAGTCTATAATGTTAGCTATTTAAAAAATATTGTTATTTCTATGGTAACCCAATAAATTGACCTATTTGCCAAAGCGTATTTTGGTTATTTTCCTCCGAATTCGGCAGAAAGTGGGGAACGGAGTGTCTTAGCACTAGGTTCCTTCTGCCAACCCTGGTTATTATAAAGGAGATTCCATATATATATGGAATCTCCTTTATAAGAACTTGAACAGCATTATCACACATTTAACAATATTATTTTTAATAAATTGACATAAATATTTAAAAAATAATATTAAATATTTAAATATCATATTTAAAAAATTACAATCAATACAAACTCCTAGTGAATAACTTAAACAAATGAAATATCTTGATAAAAGATATATGTTTCGGAAAAGGAACAATTTGTTAGTAAAACAATAAAACAAGGCAAAGCTGTGAAGCTACCAACTTTTATTTGTAAAGTAAAGTTTGTTAAAGGGTGCTGTTTAATGATAAGAAAGTTTCAAAGTTTCAAAGTCAGGTGCTAAGGGGAACTTATTACTAATAATGTACATTTTAATCATATTTTTTCAAATAACAGGGTAGGTAGAAAGTGTTAAGACACTTCGAGGACATTTTTCCGCCAAAATTCGAAATATTGAATGTTAAGTGGCGGTTCTTAACACCGCGCTTTATCTTCTTGCCAGAGGGTAGGGTATTCATAATAGTGGTCTAGATCTCGGTGGTCAATATTCAAATAATTGAATATTGACCACCGAGTGAAAATCGAACCCATAACTAGTTGCGATATCACTTATAATTGTTGTACCATTCAATACAGTCAATAATATTACAGATTTATTTTAGTTTAAAATTTTCCATTACTAACTTACTAACTTACTAACCTACAACCCATAACTTAAATATTGTTGTAGGGAGCACTAATAATAGCTTCCTCGAAAATTCTATTTCGAGCTTTCTTCGCCCACTGGTTTAAAATATGCATTTTCTTAGGTCACTCAATAACAGAAACTTTGTATTGAATGTATAAAACATTCAATATTTAATTGAAAAAGGATGTTTAATTTTCTAATAGCTTCACGTTGCATCCCGTACACAGCTGGGTAGGCAGAGGGAACCTAGTGTTAAGACACTCCGTTCCCCAGTTTTCATCGAATTCAGAGGCATTTTAAGTGGCGTTAAGTGCCGGAACTTAACGCCGCGCTTTACCTCTGTTACCAGAGCGAAGAAAATGGAAATATTAAATATTTCCACTCCTCGAGTGGGAATCGAACACACGTACGTGCCACTGCGCCACGACTGGCCCCTATTTTCTAATAGCAATTTTAATTATTGTAAATATGTGACTATTTTATTTGTTCGGTACGCATGGTACATACAGAAAATATTGCAAATCCCATAACCCATGGTCTGCTTCACGCTTTATCCCACATAGAAGGTTATGCAGAAAAAATAAAGAAATAGAGACATTGCGTGTTGAATGGCGGAACTTAACACTGCGCTTTGTCTTATTATCAGAGAGAAGCAAATAAAATGATATATTTATATCATTCGTGGCCAGTCGTGGCCCAGTGGCACAAGCGTGTGACTGTAAACGACTGGTTGTGGCTTCGATTCCCACTCGAGGAATGGAAATTATATTTCCATTTTCTTCGCTCTAGTGTCGAGGTAAAGCGCGGCGTTAAGTTCCGCCACTTAAAACACAATGCCTCCGAATCCGGCGGAAAGTGTGGAACGGAGTGTCTCAACACTAGGTTCCTTCCGCCTGCCTTATTCCTAGACCTAGAACCTGCTGTGTGCTATATACAGCGTGAAGCTCATATAGCAAATGACTGACCCATATTATGATAGGAAAAGTGTTTTAAAACTCTTTAAGGCTTTAAGGGAAACCTTAAAATAAGCTCATTTTTAAAGTACATATTGCAATAATCCAATAAATAGAAGTTAGCAATATAAATCAACAAAACTACTTTAGTCATATTAAATTTAAATCGTATTTGAACCTACACTACGTCATCTATAATACCCCGTATCTAATACTTCATATATATAAATCTCCTTATGACTTCTCGCACAATTTTATTGCCGCTTAGCAAGTACGAGAATTCAATTAGGATATCTGCATTTAATAGTCTGCTTAGGCAGATTCGACATTTGGTTATATCGTTCGTTATATGAAGCTGGTACTAAAGTGGTCTAACTGAAGATTTATAAGAAAACGATGATTTTTAGTAAAAATATATATTTTTTTAAGATTCTTCTTTATAGCAATTTTTTCTACGTATATTTAATCTACAAATTAATTTAAAACAAATAACATATGTATTGATTGATTGAAAATAATAAAAATTGTATTTTTTTTTTGATAAATTTGATCTTAGGCCACTTTGCTTACTCGAAACCTCGTATATATTCCATTGGCAGCATATAAATGAGGCAGTGAGAAGACAAAGTCAAGTAAAGTAGGTACATTTAATAATGGATATATGATTATACGGGGTGAGAACGATATCGTGCGTCATAACTCCTGAATGTGACTTCGCGCAGTATGTCTTTACGTAGAGTGAGTGTCTTTAAGAGCTTTTTTATTCTATTTGCTCCTGATATTAAGATCGTCTGTTCTGTTTAGTAAATTATAAGTATATTTTTGTTCTAAAGATTTGTATTTTGGTCTTTTGTTATTATACATTGTTTTTATTGTGGTACAACAGTGGTAGCTTCTGACTATATATTGATTGGTTATGGTGTCAATTGCAACTCGAAGATATACTTAAATCCATCTTCAATTTCTCATACTTGTAAGACAAAGCGTTGGGCTGCGTCTCTTAACTTGCAGTGTCTCGAATCTAGCTAGAACTCGAAAAAGGTGTGCCTTGTACCTTTCTGCTTATGCAGGAAAAAGTGCAATGCCTAAGAATATGATTTTATTAACTCTAATTTATTAATATATGTTTTCATTATATAAGTCCACGATAGTTATGTAATGTTAAATACGCCCGTAGGATTGTAATATATAACAATATCATATCATATCAGTTGTGGCCAAGTGGCACAAGCGTGTGACCGTAAACGACTGGTTGTGGGTTCGATTCCCACTTGAGGAGTGGAAATATTTAATATTTCCATTTTCTTCGCTCCGGTGCCGAGGTAAAGTGCAGCGTTAATTTCCGCCACTTAACACGAAATGCCTCCGAAATCGGCGGAAAGTGGGGAACGGAGTGTCTTAACACTAGGTTCTCTCTGCCTACCCTGCTGTGTGCGGGATACAGCGTGAAGCTGAAAAAAAAAAAAAGAAAAAAAATCATATCATATACGCCACTCCCATATAAGCCGAAACAAATAAAAATTTCAATACAAAAGAATGGTTTTTGTGTTCAATTTAGAAGATGGACGCGTAAATCTTCACAATCCATGGCGAACTGCAAAAAAAAATCTATATTTTTTCATAGTTCCGGTTATAATTCTGCGCGCGGTCCCAAATGGCGTGGAGGTAAAAAGTCATGCATGAGAAATTTATTCAAGTCGCGTCCGTAGCTCTTTGTGTAGCTAATTCCATTTTATTCTTTTCTGTTCCGCTGTCATTAACCTTGGTAACGTCCTTGTAATATATTCAGGACGATTGGAGTGCAGTAATGTTGAAATTTTTGGCTGAAATAAAAATGTTCACTTAATTTCTGGTGAACGCGGTGAATTTCGTATTTGCTCTGCTTGAATATTCTAGAGAATTAGAATACGTATTGTAAGGTATGGTAATTTTGGGATTTGTTTAAGTAACCTATTTTTAAGAAAAATAAGTTATTCAATTCTATTTTATTTTCAGTATAAACTTGTCTAAAATACTTGTACCGCCTCATGTATAATATCCAACAATTGTAAACAATGAATTTGACCCCTTTACTGTTGATATGTAAATAAATAATATTGAATTTAGGCTAAGTTCTAGGAACGTCTCAGTTTCCAGCCATATTGAAGATACAAATTATAATTCTCAGAAGGGAATTTGCTTATACAATTTATTAGATACATCAACTAAGCTTTACAAAAAAATAAGTAAAAAAATATATAATAAAAAAGAGGGGCCAGTCGTGGCGCAGTGGCACGAATTAATATTTCCATTATATTTAATATTATTCAATATTATAATATTTAATATTTCCATTTCCTTCGCTCTGGTGTCCGAAGTACAGCGCGGCGTTAAGTACCGCCACTTAACACGCAATGCCTCCGAATTCAGCGGAAAGTGGGGAACGGAGTGTCTTAACACTAGGTTCCCTCTGCCTACCCTGCTGCGTGCGGGGTACAGCGTAAAGCTAAAAAATAAAAAAAAATAAAAAAAAAAAAGAGACCTAAACATACCTAAAACTGATAATGTAATACCACATAATACAAAATAACTTCGAAAGCGAAGGAAATGTTACGTTTAAAATAATATGACAGTGATTACCTGTCACTAACTCTTGACATCTGCCGCCGCGGCCCAACACGTCACTTATCACCGAGAAAAGTAAGATTTTTTCATATTCAGAACGTGGATTCAGGGTATGAAATAATATTACAAATTGAACGACCAACCAAAACAATTTTGTATTTTACCTTGGAATAGTTTATTTTTATTTTTTCTTTTATTATTTGACAAAAATAAACTGATAGAAACTCTTTTCTTCTTCTTGCCTCTTTACTATTAACAAGCTATTGAAATGGCTGAATATTAAAATGAAGCAGCTTTCACTATTCAATTTTTTTACAATTTTTCTAGAAAATTACAAAAATGGCATTTTACAAGTTGCATTTCATTTTGAAATATTGTCACAAACTATGAAAAATTTAAATAGTTTCAATAATATTAAACGTCTACTTTCTACAACACGTCCATAAAGTGCAAACCCTATAAAGAAAAACTATTCTTAACTAAAATTTATTAACCCAATCGTAACATAAAATCATTACCCCACGATTACACCTAAAGAATGTTCTTAAAACGAAAACATAGTAACATTTCAATTTCCAATAGAATCCAATACCATATAGTTTATGACCACGTCTCGTTCATCTCATTTACCACTCAATTTAGAAAATTACTTTAGAAAGAGTACGAGGTTATTATTATAGATATCCATCGCACTTTACTCCATAAACCGATTTTCTTAGTCCCCATGAGCGATGACAGCACTCGATCATGCGACGTCCTGATATCGTTTCTACCTAAACTTGGATATACGCCGGTTATTTATAAACGACGGACTTCAACTAAACTATCACCATGTTTATGTATGTAGGGGTTTGGGAAATATTATGCTCTTTAATATAATCTCAATTTTTTAAACTGAAATATTATAGCTTATGTTTTAACTTTTGTTTTTGTAATTAGTGAAGATATAAATGATATGTTTATCCAAAACAAGCAAATTTAAGCCAAGCTCATTTCAATTATATAAGGAACAGTAGGTAAATATAAAATATATTTATTTTATGTACTAACCCTAACAATTACATAGACACACATCGTGTTAAGTAGATTTCTTCTTAACTATGCCATGAAGTATCTTTGATTAACTCAGAAGACAGTAATATATAATAACTATGTAATATACTACAATAGCATACAAAATAATGAACCAAAATTTACTTCTTTGAACAAAAATAAATAGAATTTAATAAAATCAATATCCTACCAACAGTTCCTTAACAATTGTATTATTTCTACCAGCACATAATACACTTAAATTATAAAACATTGTATTTAGCAGAAAGAAAATCCGTTTACAACACATACAGAGGGACGCTAAAAGCATTGAAACAATAGTCTCGTTTCCGATAGCTCACGCAACCTACGCTGACCAGCGTGGCGTCTAAAATAAAAGTACGATTCGTCCCATGTCCCAAGAGTCTTAACTGTAATGGAATTTGTAACATCCTCATATATTATTTGTCCGCACTTTGATTTCAAGCTTAACGATCTTAGATATTCGTGATAAAGACGTCGCTGTATAATATTAAATGTCATATTATTTTTTTTAGCTTCACGCTGTATCCCTCACACAGTAGGGTAGGCAGAGGGAACCTAGTGTTAAGACACCCCGTTGTTCACTTTCCGCCGAATTCGGAAGTATTGCGTGTTAAGTGGCGGAACTTAACCCCGCGGTTCGGCCTCGATATCAGAGCGAAGAAAATGGAAATATTAAATATTTCGTCTTTGAGTGGGAATCGAACCCAAAACCAGTCGTTGCCACTGCGCCACGACTGGCCGCCATGTCATATTGTTGTATATAATTTTCGTTATCGATCTGGTAGGGCAAAAGCGGGATTTTGATTTGGTCAGTAGATATAATATAGCAAATAGAGGTTAGCGTATCAAGACACTAGGTTTTGTCTGACTACGCTGCTATATGGAAAAAGCGTAAAGCTGGATAAGGTTATAAGCTGGGTAAACCACTTATAATATTTTTTGTATCTAGTCTACCTGACCATTGAAACGGTACGTTTAAAATAATTAAAATTATTCCATTCCTATTAATAAAAATATAGCCAATATACTATTTCCCCCGAGTAAAATCGAACCTGTAACCTGTTTAGATTAAGTCGCTGTCCCACTTCGCTATGACAAATTTATAAATAAAATAGTTACAATGTGGTTACAGTAGTATATAGCTTACAGTAAATATATATCGGTTAAGTTATGTAAATATTGTTTTTATTTTCACTCCAAATACTCGTAATGTACTCGTATATTTAACACGATTCTTAGAAAATATACAATATACAAACTCAGTTTGTATTTTATTGTTTGTGCTTTCAGAAGGTATAGAAAAAGCTTCTCTTTTGGTACTAAATTATTCGCTAAAATTTATTTATATTATTTAAATAATTTATTTGGTATACAAAGCCGCCAGAATATGAAACTAATTATCGTTTCAATTTTTAAAAGAACGGAAATTAAAATAGACACTAACGTGGTTTTATCGTGGTACGTATGACGAAGGCAACGATTACCTCGTGAGTGTAAGTTTCTAACTTTCTATTTAATTACAAGAAATTATGGGCCAGTCGTGGGGCAGAGGCACAAAGTGTGACTGTAAATCGACTGGTTGTAGGTTCGATTCCCACTCGATGAGTGGAAATATTTAATATTTCCATTATTTTCGCTCATGTGTCTCAATAACACGCAGTGCTTTCGAATTCGGCGGAAAGTGAGGAACGGAGTGTCTTAACACTAGGTTCCCTCTGCTTGCCCTGCTGTGTGCGGGATACAGCGTAAAGTTAAAAATAAATAAATAAATGGTTGCAGTTTATACTGCTCTTTGTCTTACATAACCGTAGAAATCTAAAAATAAAAAAATGCAATCGTTCTTTTAAGCGGAAATAGAATCTACAATATCATGTTGAGGTTGACAGTGAGGCACTGACTGATTTATGGTTCATGTTAAAGTTTCATTATGTAAAATTATGATATATAAGATTATATAAAGGACACCGTCGTGCAAAGCGATAGCGTCTGACAACATATAAGTTGATTGTGGGTTCGATGTCCACTCGAGGAAATAATTATATTTAAATTTTTTTCATTTCTCCGCTCTGGTAATAAAAAAAACACGTTTAGCTCAACCACTTAACACGCAATACCTCGAATTTAGGTGAAACACGGAGTACAGTGTCATTACACTCAGTCCTATATTATACTTTATATTTATAATTGTATAAATATTGTTTTTAGTATTACGACAATAGTACTTGTTCATTTTAGTTACTGTCATATTTTTTTTTGTTATCTACCCTTGATGACTTATAAATATTATTATTTAAAGTATTAGTCATTCTGTTCCGAGACATTGTAGAAAATGGATTAATAAAGTGTAAAATATTAACCATAATTTTGTTCTGAGCCCCTTTTCATATAATTAGCGTAAACAGCCGAAAAAAATTTAAAGCTGTTTTTTTTAAACAAATTGCAATGGTATAAGTTAAAAAGGATATATGATGATAAGGTTTATGACTAACTGTTACCATTACAATTCTCCCCAGATTCTTCCTCTAACGTGGCGTAGTGCAACACCGTCTGACTGTACGTTGGTTGTGGATTCGATTCCCACTCGGAGAAATGATTACATTTACTGATCTTCATTTCTATCTATCTCGATCGATCTAGTGACAAACAAAACAGACAATAGACTAGGTTTTGCAACATGCAATCTCTCGAATTTGGGCGGAAAGTGGAGAACAGAATATTTGGACGCTAAGTCCTCTAATTAACCTAACCTGAAAATACCTAAAGCTGCTTTCTTTAAGCCAATTACAATTCTATAAACATATATACTTGATAACTAACAGTAACCAATACATTTCTCCCCAGATCCAAGGCAAACCAATCATACAGCAGCGTATCTTGCCGAGCCCCGCCATATCTATTGATTTACCATAAATAAGTCGCAGCAAAAGTATAGGATGGTTGTGGGTTCAATTCTCACTCGTGTAAATATTAAGAACTAAATTATTTTCATTTCCGCTCTGGTGACAAACAGCACAGACAAAACACTGAGTTGTGTAACACACAATGTCTAGGAATAAGGCGGAAAGTGGGAAACAGTGTTTTGAGTAGCCTTAAGTTCTAAAATTACCCTAATTAGCTGAAAAATACCTAAAGCTGCTTTCTTAACCTAATTACCTGAAAAACTATGAGAAGCTGTTTTCTTTAAGCCAATTATAATTCTATAAACATATATACTTGATAACTAACAGTAACCAATACATTTCTCCCCAGATCCAAGGCAAACCAATCATACAGCAGCGTATCCTGCCGAGCCCCGCCATATCTATTGATTTACCACAACTAAGTCGCAGTACAACAGCCCCGGGCGATGAGAACAGCAATATTATTTTCAGTCCATGGAAAGCTTTCGGGCCCTTTGTGGATACTGTTCAGGTAAAAAAGCGAAGCGATTTTTCTATTATGAATGGTAAGGTTTTTTGTTTTGATGCCAATGTCTTAGGATAGTTTTGGTATATTATTTGTTATGTATGTCGGGTTTTTTGCATTATTTTCTTGATATAAATAGGTTACATGATTGTAAATTATTTATTTTTTAATCAATCAATCAATCAAATCAACGTATTTCATAGCCACTGCTTGACGTCGGGCTCCGGCCGAGGTGCGCTAAAGGTCTCGGTCCTCCGCCGAGAATAATTAATTCATTGTTATTAATAGCTTAAAAATTAAAGTTTGCAAAATTTATTTAATTATTAAACACAAAATAATACAAGAAATGATATATTGGTAAATTGTTTGACGTTCAAAAAATGAAGCATGTAACTTCTTACTTTGAATAAAATTATTTGACTTTGACTTTGATATGTATTTTTGAACGTCTGCATTTTTTTGGTTTGTATATATTTTAAGCTTGTTGGAATAGATTTAAGATAAAACTCTTTCAAGTAATAACATACTCATATTAAAATTGGGGTAAACCATCTTGTTCATTTACACGGTTAATTTTGAATTCGATTTCTACTCGAGAAAGTGATAATATTTATACCATTTTCTTTCCGCCTCTCTGGTAAACAAAATAACAAACAAATGTAATCATTTTCGGGTGGAAGTTGGAGAACAGAATGTGACGACACTACATTCTATGCAGGAAAAAGCGTGAAGCTTTTAGTTTAGCAATAGTTTAATAGACGAAAAAAAACACCTGATAAAAAGAATAATTTAATTTAAAAATCAAATATAAACATGTACAAACAAGGTTGTTACAACAAATAGCCTGAACTGTTTTCTTTTCAACGTCAAAAACTCCCGTTCATTAATTAAGTCCATATTTTGGGTAAAAGGAAACACTGTGCAGCGTAATCTAAAATACACATCAATCAATCGCGGCGCCATTGAAATTTTTCGAAAACAAACAGCTGAAAGTAATTTGGGGATCCGCATAAGTAACCAGTTTTGAGGCCAGTCGTGGCGCAGGGAGCAAAGTTTGACTGTAAACGCGACTGGTTGTGGGTTCGAGTCTCACTCGAGGCATGGAAATATTAAATATTTCCATTTTATTCGCTGTGTTATTACGGCAAAGCGTGGCGTTAAGTTCCGCCACTTAACACGCATTGCTTCCAGAATGCCTGCTGCATTCCAGAATGCGGCAATAAATAGAGAACAGAATGTCTTAACACTAGGCTAATAAAATGGAAATAGGTTCCATTTTATTAGATCTAGTGTCGAAATAAAGCGCAGTGTTAAGTTCCGTCACTTAACACACCATGCCTTCAGAATCTGCAGATAGTGGGGAACGGAGTATTTTAACATTCGATTCCTTCTGCCTTCCGTCCTGGTGCGGGATACAGCGTGAAGCTAAAAAACAAAATAACTCGATTCACGCTTAGCAATAAGTACACTGTGATTTGAATTTCTGATAGAACAATTATTATACTCTAATTGGTTCGGGACAGTGATTAATGGTGGAACGCTAACAAACGATGTTTTCGCCCTAAATCATTTCGCTTGCTGAACATATTCATTTTCGCGGATAATGTTCTTATTGTTGCCCGCGAAGATGAGTGGTCATAAAATTTCGATATCTAAAGATTTGAGATCTTTTGATCTGTTTGATTTGATTTTTTTATATATCAGATTCACGCTTTTTATCACGTAATAGGGGGATATTCCCTCTGTAAGTGGGGTGTTGTTAAGACACTCTGTTCTTCAGCTTTCACCAGATTTTGAGATATTGGCTGTTGAGTGGCGAAACTCAACACAATGTTTTGGTTTATCAGCGAGGAAATATGAAAACTAATTTATATATAATAATTTTCCCCGGTAGGAATTGAACCCACTACCCGTTGTATTTACTGTCGAATGTAGTTCAACTGCATTTTGACAGTAGGTAAAAATGCGTGAAGCTAAGAAAAATATAATATAAAAATATTTATCGTGCACCCACAGCTTACAAATTAAACAGTATTAATTAGTAAACAAAAATTCATAGATATAAAATAACAAGTAATTGTTTATATAAATAATAATTGATTTTATAATAAATAATATAATAATATTTTCTAGGATGGAGAAATTCTACCAAGTCAAGACTCGGTTATGTTTCCCACGTCACGTAACGTAGATCCCGGTTTGGATGAAGACGCGACTGATCCCACTCCAACCGTGCAGACTTCTAAAAAGGTATAGTTAAATAATTTTCATTAATTTCAGTAAAGAACTTGTTATCTATTGATATAACTAGACACGTCGTCACGGCACGGTGGGCAGTGCCTGGATATAAATGCAATAATGTTGGGCTCGAATCCCACTCAAGCGAGGGAGTGTATTTATTTAAATTATTTTTTTCTGTTATTTATATATTCTGACTACAACAGACGTGAAGCTGAAAAAAATAGACAGCTTGTGTATTTTGATAACTGATATATCGTAAATATATTTATTTAAAGAAATATATCGTAAATATATTTATTTACTTGAGAAGAAATTTAATATTAAAAATAAAATTGCTCTATAGCCATATAGAATTCAGCACTGAATTCTATATAGCCAAAGCAATTTTCATGATTAGTATAAATTTTCTTTCTTCACCGTTTAAACTAAAGCTATGTTTACTAAATTTGATACTCCTCCATTTAAATTTCTTAAAAAATTCGAAAGGTTTTTCCTCTGAGTATTTATAAATAGATATAAAAAAAAACACTTTTGTTTAATAGATATAAAAAACATTTGCTTACATAGTAGAATATCTCATAAGTTAACTATAGAACGAATGGAATCTAATCCAAAACGCTAGTGTAAACCTATTCACGTACACATCATGCAAGCATCGAGTAAATTGATAAATGCTTTTGTCGAAACGCTCAGACCCAAAACTACTAATGCTTGGGGAACTCATGTAAATTGGATATTCAAGTTATTGAAACCACTGGACTGATCTAACTTACTATAACTTTGCAAAGTTTAAAACAACAAACAGCATTTCTAAATTTGTATTTGAAATGTTCAACAAATTTCTGTAATGACGTATTTTATGATGTTTGCTGCAGAGCAGAGGCTTTCACTCGATTTTTCAGAGAGTTCTCATAATATCTTTTATTTTCACGATTTTAAAGTTATATTATTTTTAACCGGATAAACCTCAGGTAGGCCTGTAACCTCAAGCTACTGTAAGTGTTCGTAACGACGTATTTCCTGAAAATGTATTATCGTTGCTCAGTTGAAGATTGAAGAACTCGAATCGATGACTTGTCCCTAGATTCTATATGACTATTCGCATTTTCGCGATTTTAACCGACCAATTCTGTAAAGTTAAATCAGTCAAACAGTGACATTATGGTGGCAAATCAATACTACAAGCTACAAATAAATATAATATCAACATTTTAGCCAATAGGCTAATAAATACTGAGAAATCATCTTTTAATAATTTTTATAAGGAAAGCAGGCATTATTGTCGAAACATTCCATTCCTTACTTTCCTCCTGAATTTGATTATTAATAAATAGTATAACGCTTTGTAATTTACCAGAGCATAAAAAATTAAATAATATATGAAGTGTTCTGTATGGCTTGAAAAATATTTTTTATATAAATGTGAATCGAACGGGCGTCCCACTACGTTACAATAGCCTTAGTCAATGGCATCTATTCTATATAAGTTAGTCTAATTATCAAATATATTTTACCAGGTGGCATCTATCAGTCAGCTATCATTTATGGTACGTCCAGATAGCTTCGAGCGTGGCCAGCTTAGGCTGACCTGCATCTCCACTGTGCACTCAGTATACAGTGAACAAGCAGAACTGGTCATAAACGAAGAACGTCCCCAAATAGCTTCAGTACTTGGTACCAGGGATCGATCTTCAGGTAAGTTTTAGATGTAATAAAATAATTTTATAGGAACGACTTTGAGTTGCGATGAACTTAATTTCGTTGGCGTGAACCATAAAATGCAAAATTCCGGATTTTTAATATTTTTAAAGCATTATTCCACATACTTAGAATATGAAGAATATTTTTAGGAAAGTTGTAAAATTTGAACGTCTCTAAAACGGTTTTCATTTATTTATACGTTTTACGAAATTTTTGATTACCCGTTTCATGGTTTTTTAGGAAATTTTACTTCAGTGCTCCCCTATTCTCCCCAAGGAATCAACGTCATTTTTTTTCGTCTCATGTCTTCGTCTCTAGTTCGTAATAACTGAACTAGGATCGTAAGCGTTTTATATATTTTGTTTAACGTTTACATATATATCTACAACATTATATTATTTATTCCCCAACATGAAGTTTTATTCTAAACTAAATATTTATTTAGTTTAAAAAATAATAATTTTATTAACCATCAAAAATTTGAAGGAGTAAAACTGTTTAGAAAACGGAATACCTTGACACTAAATTATCTCTGCCTACCTCGCTATGCAGAAAAAAAGCCTCAAGCTCATAAAACAAAGAAACACAATAATTTAATGAACTAAAATGTCTTTGAATTTTAATGACATTTCAAAACTTATAATGTTATCTGACTATGACATACTAACTAAATAATATGTTATTTAATATATAAAAAATTATATAAAAAGATTCAAAACGGAAATCAATTCTACTGTCGAGATTACTTATTGTTATATAAATGTACTTATGTGTGTAGAATATTCCTTTTAAGCTTACAAAACGTATATAAATAAGACAGGATATTGAAACCCAAGATCATTTGGTGAGTTTATTTAATGTAGAAGCTAATACAAATATTTATTTACTACGTAACAGCCATCGTGGCGCAGTTGGATAGGGTCTGAGTGTAATAACGCAGTTGTTTGTGGGTTCGACTCACACTTAGTGAAAGATAGTCATATAAATACTTTCATTTGTCTAGACTAGGCCTTGGCTCTATCTATTGGCAACCTTGCTACGTAGGGAAGAGCGCGGAGCTACATAATTTCTTTTCTCCATTCTAATAAGATAATGCGCGGCATTGAGACGCAACTCAACGCCGCGCTTGATGTTGAGTGCACTGTTGAGTGGCGCATCACTTAACATGCAATTCTACAAATGATACGATGATTTTAGGCTAAAAGCTTGCTGTGTACATTTGACATAACCTTGTTTTCCCTTTAATTCTCTGAAGACTGAAGTTGAAAAATAATAGAACAAATCTGCTACGTAATTGTCACAATTTGAACAGTTCATCTGTCCTGGCTTCAAATACAAAACAATTCCTTTTTGAAGCCAGACCATCAGGGCGCAATGGGTCAGCGTCTGATTGTAATTTCTCGGGAAAACGATTATATTTAAATTATTTTCATTTTTCCGGTCTAGTACTGAAGACCACCACCCAACATACAATGTCCCAAATTCAAGGAGAAAGTAAAGAACGGAGTGTCTTAACACTAGACTCTCTCTTCCTACCTTGCTTTATGTAAACGCGTGAAGCGATAACAAGTACCATAAACGCAATTCACCATTACACTAACGTCATAAATTATGTCCAGAAATAAAATCCGTAGCGCAGTTCGAGATGTATGAAATTATATTGGAAATGTAATTTAAAGCAGTAATTTCGTCGCCGTGTTTAAAATGAAATTCAACATTAATCACGAATAAATCTGTCAAAAGCTTTTATATATCACTTACGGCTCAGTAAATGTGTATACTAGTGTATTAACGAGCTAACTAGGAGGCTTTTTGTTTATATTTTAATGGTAGTTTAAAAAAATATAATAGCTTCACGCATTTTCCCGCATATGGAGTGTTGTAATACTCCGTCTTCCAATTTTCACGTGAAATTAAATGAGAGATTACGTATTGAGTGGCGGTTTTAATGTTACATTGTCTTGTTCACCGGAGTGTAGATTTTTTTTTATTAGATTATGATAATTCCACTGAGTGGGAATTGAACCCGCAAGCATTCGTTATTATAGACAGATGTAGCCCCACTGCGCCACTATGGCCATTTGATATTTAAATTATTTGAGTTTTTTCAATATTTTAAAATTTTTAAAGTGTTATTTACACACTTAGGAAATTGAAAAAGACAATTAGAAAACAAAATTCGAACGCAGTGGGTTCGAATCCCGCTGCGTTCAATGTTTTGTAATTTTTTTTTTTTTTCACTTTTCGCACTCGTATAGTTTGGCGTTGAGTGCTGCGTTTTATCTCATAGCGTCTCAAATTTAAGTAGAAAATGGAGAAACAAAGTGTCTTGAAGTTAAATTCTCTCTTACTACTTTGCTAATCATGAAAAAGCTTGAAGCTTTATAGATGTAAATAGATAATTAACACAGAACGAAGACACTTAACACTGTCACTATGAAATGCCATTAAACAAAATCTATTTTAAATATTAATTTCAACCATAAACGAAAACATTTAAAACACAACGCTATAAAAAGAAGAATCATTCCAAAGTTTAAGCAAGGAAATCGTCTTCGCTCTCAAATCGTGAAGAATTTTTATATTTCGATGTAAACACTGCCTTTGAATACGTAGAAAGTAAACCAATCCCGTTCTACAATTCAAATATTTACTGCAACTGACTGGCACTGCAATTTTACGTGAGGAACTTTGCTTTCGACTGCTTCTTGCGACTAAATAAATGTATGAAAATAGTTTCTATCGAGTTATTGTTATTATAGGTGAAATGGATAAATGTTTATTTGTAGCTTAGCCAAGTGGTTATTGGTTCTTGTTAATATGTTGATAGTTGTGTGTTCGATTCCCGCTCTGGGAAGATATTTTTTCAAACAAATAGAACAATAGAAGCTTGACGCTTTTTGCTTCATAGCAAAGAGCCTAGTGGGAAGACATTTCGTTCTCAACTTTGAAGAATGAACAAGTTGAAATTGTCGTATGCTAATACTTTGATAAAAACGAAAATGACTTTATTTTAAGCTCTCTTCCGAAATTCAGAAACATTGCGTGTTGATAATTTCATACTGCGTTTTGTCTTATGATTAGGCTTTAAAACTTACAATGTTTTGTATATAAACATATTATTGTTATCATTTATCTGTGGTATTAACGGTAAAGGTTTTCATATTCTTACTAGACTTCTTTTCAACTTATCATGTAAAATAGTTTTTATTTTTTTCTTTTTACCTATTATCTTATATTTATCTATTATTATTCCACATTCTTTATCTGCATATAATTATTTTCTTTCTTGAATTCTCCGTATAACGTGACATTGAAAAAGTAATAAAACTGCTTAACTTGCATGTTTTAAGCGCTGAAACACCATTAACAAAAAACTTAACTGACTAAAATATTTAATTTAAACTCGTATGGTTGTGGATATGTTCCCTTTTAGAGGAATAATTATGACATTCCTCCTCTGATAAGACAAATTACAGTTCCGTCACCTAAAATAGAAACAATGTCTCTATTTTGGGCAAAAAGTGGAAAACGCAGTGTTTCGATAGATTTTTTCTAATTACCTTGTGTTTAAGCCCTAGAAATGGAATTTCTTTTAGTGAAACTCTTTTTATTCGTACAATTTTATTTTCTTGAAAAGATTAACAATTTCACAATTTATTTTAAGAATGGAAGAAAAGAAAAAAGTGACATAAAAAATTAAGTGTTGCCATACGCGATAGTAACATTTTTTTAGTACTGGCAAATTATTTATGAATTTTAATTACTTATTAATTTTTTTATTTACTAATTTAAATTAAACAATTTTAAGGTCTGGTGCGTTGACACTTGCACTTAAACTTGCTACGTAGGAAAAAGTGTAAAGCTAAACCATACATAAAAAAACAGTATTTATTTACACACCAAAGAACAATAAACATCTGAACCAGCATTCACAATGGGCCATCGTAAATACAATTCATAGATCTGTAAACTCATAGCTATCATAGAATGGTGTACACCAACCGTCATATATGGAGGCAATCACTCTAACATTGCCGCCGCTAGCTTCTAACACTGTTTAGACTGTGAATATTCCGGTCGACTGAGCAAAGGTAATGCCTAGCGTAGTATAGTATAGAATACGATTGTTGGTATCCATACTAATATTATAAACGCGAATGTCTGTTTGTTTGTATGTCTGTTACGCTTTCACGGCTAATCTATTGGTCCGATTTGAATGAAATTTAAATTTAAAGTACTTAAGTTCAGGGCCAGTCGTGGCGTAGATTGACAAAATGCGAATATAAAGCGACCGGTTGTGGGTTCGATTCCCATTCGAGGGATGGAAATATGTAATATTTCCATTTTCTTGGCGGCCTCGGAAAAAAAGGAAAAAGTCAAGGTCAAATATAAGCTATTCTTTAATCTATAAAACACCGATTCCTAAAGGATTGTAATCGTGAATCAAAGTTTATATAAAAAATCTAAGCCGCTTGACCGATTTCGATGAATTTTCTCATAAATGTAACTAATGACAATAGATCAAACATAGACTACCTATTAATTCATAACTCAATCTCTTAGGGTTTGAAATAGGGGATGAAATTTATATGAAAAATCACGCGAGCGCAACCACGAGTAGGTGGCTTATAGTATAATATATGTTGAATAGAATTTATTGATGTTTGTACAGCAATGCCATTGCAAATATGAGGTTGCGTGACTGGATCACGTGCACGCTCCGTCGCCTTATCATCTACGTCATTACAGGTATTGACATCGTGTAGGGATGAATGGAAAACGAATATATTGTGATATAGAATTATATTTAGTAAAAGATTGGTTTTTGGGTTTATCTTTGTTTGTCTTTTTTAGGCTTTTCATATATCAAGTAGACGGAAGAGGCTAACCCACAAGCAGTTATTTAAGTATATAACTTGGAGTGTCATGTCACTAGTATGACTAAACTCTCTCTAACTTACCCTGCTATGTAGCAGATATATTTGTATTTTTTTGCATTTCTAAATGCTTAATGATAGCATTGTTTATTTTAATGAAGAACTTTAATAACTTAAGCTGCCGTGGCATAGCGTGACGTCTGACTATATGCGAGAGTTATGTGTTCAATTCCTAACCAATGGAATGATTATATTTTAATTATTTTTATTTTACTTTACAATATCTCAGATGCAGATGGAGAATGCAGTATAGAGTAACTTGACACTATATTCTCTCTGTCTACTTAAAAACTAGAAACCACCTCTCTGCTTTGCATGACGGGAGGAGCTGAGCAAAGTACATATTTAATGTTATTACATGTTAAAAAGGGTTTGAAAAGCAAACACTTAGCACTAAACTTAACTTAACGTTCCACAGCCTAAGTCTATGGGCACTTTATGACCATTTAATTACCATTTATTTAAAAATATAACATATAATTAAAATTGTCACCAAATAACTTTACAGCACACAAGACACTGTGCTCGATATCCCTGCCAAACTTCAGAGGTCGACTACAAATAGCCCAGGAAGAGTTAAACCACAACGAAACACACTTTTGACCAGTGAGAGACCAAATATAGCTGTATTTCTTCCATACTTTAGACACATTTATACTTACATATTACAGACAGACACCACAACACTTACATGTATATATTAATAAAGCTAAACGTTGTTTCGCATTAAAAGCTTATATAAAGCAGTCGAATAGTGCGAAGTTTGTGAATGTTCCAGTTGATGCTAATTAAATTGTTTATGGCGCATAGTTCGAACGCTGCAGGTTGATTTGCACGAGTGAATCGTATTTTAATATATCACCGTGAAGTTTCAACTGAATTTGTATAGGATATCCGAAAAGTTACAACGAAAAATATAAAGTAAATCTAAAAAATATATATTTGCAATGAAATAAAAATGTTTATTTTAATAAATGACCATTTTAGAGAGATAAAAATGCAGCTTCATGCTTTTTTCAATATTGCAGAATAGGCGGAGAAAATTTGAGGTCCCGATACTCCGTTCTCCACAAGCCGCACGATATGACGTGTTGAGTTGCGAAAGTCAAAGCTGCGTTTTGTTTTAGGTAGCAGAGCGAAGAAATTTTAATGAAAAAATCAATATTTCAAGCCTTTCTAGGTTGCGATTTAAAAAATTGACCTATGTTTGACCCTGACATCTTCGACTACTTTCAATCTGAGTTTCATCCAAATCGGATCGGCCCATTGGCTGCGAAAGACAGACAGATGCTCTCATCTCTATTATTAGTATATTTAACTACAAAAGCATCTCGTTCGCGGTTTCGCCGCGTTTTCTGCACCTTTTATCTCCTATTAGGATTCTCTGGACTTTCTATTCAACCATAACAAAATATAGCCTATAACACGCCTGAATAGTGTAGCCTTCTAATTGTGAAAGAACTTTCGTAATCGGTTCAGTATTTCTGAAGATGAGCCTTTACAAAGAAAGTTACAAACTTTGACTCTTTACTATATTAGTATCGATAGTAAACTTATAGTGCTATATCTATTTTATAATATTATAAGGACGTCACCTTGCATTATTAACGCATAACGTGCAAAGTTGGGAATGCTCGTCAACTTCGCACGGCACACATTTTTGAAAAAAAAAATCTTAGGCTATATTTGACGCTGAGTCTTTAAGTATTTTTTTAAGCTTTATCCCGCACATCAAGGTAGGCAGAGGGAACCTAGTGTTAAGACACTCCGTTCCCCAATTTCCGCCAAATGTGGAGGCATTGCGTGTTATGTGGCAGAACTTAACACCGCGCTTTACCTCGGCACCAGAGCGAAGAAAATGGAAATATTAAATATTTCCACTCCTCGAGTGGGAATCGAACTCGGCCACGAAGTATTTTCATTCTGAATTTCATCCAAATCAGATCAGTAGATAAGTCTTGAAAGCATCGTCCGTGCGGAATTTACGGAAGCAGTTATAACTGCAAAATCAAAGGAGAATTACTTGATATTTTAGATTATTCACAAAATATCTTTATAAATTGTAGCCTATGTTTTATTTTGATGTATAAGCTATATTATTGTAAAGTTTAATTAAAATCCATTCAGTAGTTTTTAAGTGAAAGAGTAACAAACATCCTCACTAACTTTCGCGTTTATAATATAAATAGGTTATTAGTATGGATAATATACTTTATCTATTCTACTAATACTATATCTATTCTATTCTATAATATTATAAGGACGTCACCTTGCATTATTAACGCATAACGTGCAAAGTTGCGAATGCGCGTCAACTTCGCACCGCAGCGAGTTGCTAATTAAATTGTTTATAACAGTTCACGCGCGAGCTCCTGCCGCATGGCTGGATGTTTGTGTAATGTGTTTTGAATGTTTCATGTATATGTATATAAAATATTGTACATTGTACATTAGTTATAAGATACACATAATATAGTGTGTTTTATGTACATTATAGTGAAGTTGATGAGATGGTTAAGGGTTCGATTCCCTTTGAAGGAATGGTTATGTGTTCTGGTAAAGCCCTGCGTTAGGTTCCGCCATCTAACACGTAATGTCTCGATTTCAAGTAGAAGATAGAACATAATGTCTTAACACTAAGTTCTCTCTGATTATCCGCTATTGCAGTGAAAAGCGTAAAGCCGATACATGTCATGCTTATACACATAATACATTATTAATTATTTAAACTATCTTTAAACTCACAATGATAATTGCGTAAATTGTCTCAAGTTAAAAAAAACATATTTTTTTCACTGACTACAACACGCGGTGCTCTGAAATTGAAATTCTTTTATTTATCAAATTCCTAAGACTGTTAACGTTATAGGATTTGATAAAATATTCAATTATGACCGAAATGGAAACCAAAAAGTTTAATTATAACCGACATTTGTAAGTATAATTAAGTGAAGGCCATAATTTTCAATATATTTCTTGAAATAAACGGAAAAATTTCGGATTTTTCCGTTTTTCTTCGTAATAATTTATACTTAAGCATTGCCAAATATAGTAGAAAGACGTGTTAAGAAACGAATTAATTACATAAATTTTTGATAAAAGTTAAAAACGAAAACAATAATTAAATATTCATTACGTAGAATTAACGCTTTTCCTTCTTCGCGAGAAAAATTCTTGGGGTGGCTGTAATTTTTTTCATTTAGTGCTTCACCTTTGAGCTTTTTAATCGATATCGATGTTCTGTTCTTTTTTTAAGTATCTAGTCTAATATGTTCTGTGCTTGTGAAAAGGTGGAAAATATTTAAAATTATATTTTTTCCCATCGAAGATTATCCCACAATCACAAATATGCTTGCTCCCTCAAACTGCGTGGCGTAGTGTTAAACATGAAAAGCTATCATAATTATTTTCTAATTTATAACATTTTTCTGATTATGTTACGGATTTTCAACATTTTATTTCAGATTTTTAAATACTTAGAATTTAAATAAACTGTACTGAAATTTCACTTAAAAAAGATATTCGAGCAATTAAAAAAAACAATTCCAAGCTTTGTTGCAGCCTGAGAGAACACCCAATTCAACACCCTTTTGAACAGCGAAATTAAATACGGTGCTTTATCTTATCACCAAAGCGGAGAAAAAAAAATATAAAAATTTCCTCAAGTGAAAATTGAACCCACAATCAGTCTTGTTAGCAGCCAGACGCTGTTACATTGCGCCACGGTGATCTCCTTTTAGCATTTTATAAACCCATTAAATATACTTACTTACTTTATATGTACAAAGAAAATTTTAGTACATTTTTAGTTTTTTAGTTTTGTGGCCAGTCGTGGCCCAGTGGCACAAGCGTGTGACTGTTAACGACTGGTTGTGGGTTCGATTCCCACTCGAGGAGTGGAAATATTTAATATTTCCATTTTCTTCGCTCTGGTGTCGAGGTAAAGCGCGGCGTTAAGTTCCGCCACTTAACACGCAATGCCTCCGAATTCGGCGGAAAGTGGGGAACGGAGTATCTTAATACTAGGTTTCCTCTGCCTACCCTGCTGTGTGCGGGATACAGCGTAAAGCTAAAAAAAAAAAAAAAATTAGTTTTTAAATATAATATTAAAATAGTATTTATCAAATAAAAATCACACTAATTATCTATATATAATCGATAGATTATATGTATCGATATCGCAAAAGCCCATCACTGAATTCGCCATTAACGCTATTACGCTAATGATTCTGCGCAACGCCCTCCAAATTACAAAACAAAGCTTTTTAATAAAGATATTTCTTTAGTCTCAACCTGGTCGGGTATTACTAGCTGTTTGTGTCTCACTAACTTAAATTTATGATCATATTATTTTTATTTTTACATATTCTGCTGGTTGTAAGGTGGATAGAGTAAATTCTAAAGAAAAAAGAAAAAGATAAAACATTATAGACACTGTTTTCACTGACATATTAAACGTTAAAGACACTCTGTTCTTCTTTTCTCTTTGTTTCACATTTAAACTATTTTTTTTATTTTTTTAGCTTCACGCTGTATCCCGCACACAGCAGGATAGGTAGAGGGAACCTAGTGTTAAGACACTCCGTTTCCGACTTTCTGCTAAATTCGGAGGCATTGCGTGTTAAATGACGAAACTTGCCGCGCTTTGCCTCTGGTACCAGAGCGAAGGAAATGAAATTTTAAATATTTCCTCTCCTCGAGTGGGAATCGAAACCACAACCAGTCGTTTACCGTCACACGTTCTTGCCGCTTCACCACAACTGGGCTCTATTTCAATTTGTTTCATTTTATTAGTACATTGCAGTACAGGGTTATATTGACATTAAGTAATGTCTTAATTGAGGAAATGACACATGAAGTCATCGTGTATAGATCAAATGCACCAACCAAATAATAGCGACAAAGTATTTTTTTCAGCTTTACACTTGTTACCGTATAGCAGAGTAGTCAGAGAAAACCTAGTGTCACTCCTCTCTCCAATTTCCACAAAAAAAATTTGAAGCATTGCGTGTTAAGTGGCGGAACTCAACTCCGGGCTTTAAGGTCTTAGATACTTCGTCGAAGAAACTGAGAGAATTTAAAAATAAACATTCCTTCGAATGGGAATCGAACCCATACATTTTACAGTTCGACGTTGCCTCACTGCAGCATGATGGCCTTGACATTTAATATTATATAATACATTAATATAATATAATATAATATATTTTTATATAAACTAAAGCAATCTCAAAGTGCTACAAAAATGTTGCATTTTTTAATCATTTAGTATACTTTTAGAGTCATACTTATATAATATGTTAAAAATGCCAAAAGATACAGAATAAACTTGAATGTTTCAGTGTTTGATATATTCTCAAATGACCTTGTTTTTATAAAGTAGTGCTATGCAAATTCATAATATCATATCTTTTTCGCTTGATTATGAATATTTTAGGCCCTCATGGCACAGTGGGACAGCTTCTGAAAATAACTGCATATGGTCGTGGGTTCGATTGATATTTTTTTTATTATGTTTCAATTGCTAGCATTTTTCACCTCTGGTAATTAAAATAAAGCGGAAACTTTCGCCACTAAACATGAAATATCTCAGTTGGCGAAAAATGGAAACCGGAGTATTATAACACTATTGTCCTGAAACTTAACTTTATCCGACTCCGGATCATGCTACGATCCTGCTATGCGGGAAAATATGAAACTGAAAAAAGAAATAATCCATTGTAGAATAACTTTCTACTTTATTTTTAGGCATAATTTTCGTAAAAATGAGTTGGAAAGTTTTTCTACGGGCAAAAGTAAGAGTATATTTAGAGATTATGATATAAAAAGGAGTTAAGAGAGGTTATATGTTTCATAATAATATATTGGAAATAAATAACATTTTTCGACCATTCAAAAGTACTTGAATAAGTCATTTTGAATAAGGATATTTCGATTTTTGTATAAAGCGTATTTTAATGGGGGATCACTATTTCAAATATTCTTTTAACTTATATTCAAAGAGTTCGAGAGAACTAAGTGTTATTCCACCTTGTTCTCACGTTCTTAACTCATTGCTATAATTTGACACATGACATGCTATACGACGAAACTAAACCCTATAAACAAATTGTAAATACAAATTTGCCTCTTCTCGGAATCGAATTCATAACCACTTAGCCAAATTTACACAAACTACGCTACGATGGCATCAATAAAATATGAAGCCACTTAAATAAATTGCAGAGTGAAGGATTGAAAAAATCGATATGTATATTTATTCGTGTGTCACCAGCCGTGCAACGTAAATGCTCCCATCTGACACACAGATATACTATTTTTATTTGTTTATCTTTATGATATGTATGAACGGTGTGGAGATTGAGGAATAGAGAGAAAAAAGTGACTCCGCTTTTTTTTAAGGAAATTATAATGTCATCACATAGTTGGGTATAACTTGACACCGTACTTTTTGCAGTACTATTAACAGTAGTGTTTACTAACTTAAAAGTACATATATTTAGTATAT
The DNA here is from genome assembly GCA_019049465.1 of Dryas iulia moderata. Taxonomy (NCBI): domain Eukaryota; kingdom Metazoa; phylum Arthropoda; class Insecta; order Lepidoptera; family Nymphalidae; genus Dryas; species Dryas iulia. The sequence continues at coordinate 13,920,078 of CM032425.1, forward strand.
GGATTTTCCTGAATAGGATAAGCAGAGACAACTTAGATAGAACAAGATATTTAAGGAAAAAGTATGATATTTCTCAATGTCAAGAGAGAATTAAACCTACATCTGCGCTAACAGTCTAATGTAATACGAATATTTACACCATGATGGGTACATCAATATGATTATAAATGGGACCAGACAGTAACAATTATAATTACTATTAATTTACAGTGTAAGTCCATCAGTACTTACATATTTAAAGAATTACCCTAAGCTAATATCGAACCCACAACCACATTTCTTTTATTAAAACACACCCCATTTCCTGACCAATGCGAAACAGTTTGACTAACACAGGATGACTCTCTCGAGAATTAATTTCGCACGATAATGAAGCTCGCTTCGGCTCATTTGCGATATTCCGATGCCGTTTAGCGAAATGAAAGTCGCTTTGTAGAATGCAATGCACTGCGTATGGTTAGTGCCTACTGTTCCGTTGTTCCTATGACAGTCTATTTATTTGATGGGTGATCATCAATAAAGTTCTCTAGTTTTCCCTTTTTTGACATATTTTTGAATGTAATTGTTATTACTTAATTTATTGTACACAGTTATTTATATAAACATACTAACTGTGATTACTCGCGGCTTTACTCGCAAAGTCAATAAGATTTAACAACAAATTCATACACACGAACGACGGACGACGAAGACGAACAGTTAACTTAAGAGGTGAACCCCTATTTCACCTCTTAGGGGTTGAATACCCAAAAATCCTTTCTCAGTTCGTTTACGTTATAAAATAAATTTTAATATTAAAATTAAATTTAATATTTATACCATACTCATCATCAAAAAGAAAAAAATCACTCAATTGTTTTGCCTTCACGGAACTTCTGCACTAACACTTAAACTTTACGGTATGGTATTAAAGTTCAAATTGGCTTTTAAGTGTGTGTACAAATCTTTTGTATGAGAGGACACAAAAATGTTGCTTTTAGACGTTTTCAGGCAATTTTTATATTTTTTCTCTCCGTAAGAACCATCTTTGTACTTCAAGGAGTATTCTAAATTAAGAATTAGCGAAATCGGTCCAACCGTCGTCGAGTTTTGCGCTTAGCAATGCTTTCTGCGATTTTTTATATTAAAGATATTTTAATTTTTATATTACAGATATTTTAAAAAAACCAACGTTTCGAATACTTTACAGTAGTACTTGGTCATAGGTAAACCAGTCTGAACAGACGAACGGCTCAACGGATTACTGTAAAGTTAAATAGTTAGCATTAAACGGTGCTTAGTATTTTAACTTATTACACTTTCATATAAAAAACTCGACGAATTCAGCGGAAAGTGGGGAACGGAGTGTCTTAACACTAGGTTATCTCTGATTAGTCTACTATACGGTAAAAACCGTAAAATACATTTCTCTTATACTACATTTTAAGAACATAAAGAAAAAATGCGAAACTCTCGATTTAATAAATTCTTATTATGAAATATGTTACATATTTTTTTAAGAAAAATATTTGGCTGAAAAGTTTCTCGACTTATATATGCTTCAATATTTTCACTTTATTTACATGAAGTCCCACGCATATGTTGATATTGTGGTTTTAATACGATGTTATTATTCATTTTATTCTATATTGCAAGTAGAATTGTTCATAAGAGAATAAATTGCATATAAGAAAAGCTTGCAACTTCATTATTTTTAATTAAATACAGGGTATCGTGGCGCAGTGTGTTAGCGTCTGACTGTGGTTGAGAGTGCGATTTCTACTCGGGAAGTAATAATATTTAATTAGCTACTGCTAAGACACTCCGCTTCCCACTTTCCGCCTAATTCGGTGGCATTGCTTGTTAAGTGGCGAAACTTAACACCGTGCTTTGCCTCGACACCAGAGCGAAGAAAATGGAAATATTAAATAATTCCACTCCTCAAGTGGGAATGGAACCCACAACCAGTCGTTTACAGTCACACGCATGTGCCACTGCGTCACGTCTGGCCCGAGTGGACTGACTGGAACTATTTTTTATTTTCATTTATTCGCTATGGTACCGAAGCAAAGCGTGGCGTTGAGTTCAGCTTGCATATTGCAATGTCTTTTTTAGTGGAGGTAGAAAACAGAGTGTCTTGACACTAGTTTCTGTCTGCTGTGCGAAAAAAACGGGACAAAATGTTATGTAAGTAGTAACTTCAACGTAAGAAAAATAATTATTTTTATTTAGAAGGTTAGTTTTTTTTGCGGTATTGATTTTGACGGGACTTTTACTGGCAGATAACTGATTTTTTAAAGTAAGTAAGTTAGGTTAGGCTACTTCAATTTCATAATTAGTTTTTTTTTGTTAAATTCCAAAGAATAAAATCGTATGTTCAGATACTAAATATATAGGAATATAACATTTTCGTTACTTATTGAATTGACAACGCGCTACAGAAACTAATGGACGTAAAAAGTTGAAATTGTGCATATAGATTACGTGGAAAGTGTACGGGAGCACTAAGAGCGGATTTTCCGAAATTTCCGCAGAAACGGGGTAAACTGAAATTTTATATTTTGTAATTGAACCTACGAGAGATGAAAATAGTATGGTAAAGTCAATGCATATTAAGTTGTTAGCGCCATTTATTGGGTAACCAGTGTATTTAAATTCTAACTGTTAATTCGTTATTCTTTAATAATTTAGGAGAAAGAAGTGCTTTGTCACTTGGAACATATATGTGCGACTTAAAGAAATATAAATTTATCCCTTTCAGGTTCAACCTTTTTTTTAGCTTCACGCTGTATCACGTACACAGCAGGGTAGGCAGCGAGAACCCAGTGTTAAGACACTCCGTTATCCACTTTCCGCCAAATTCGCAGGCACTGCGTGTTATGTGGCGGAACTTAACGCCGCGCTTTCCCTCTGATTGCAGAGCGAAGAAAATGGAAATATTAATTATTTCCACTCCTCAAATGGGAATCGAACCCACAACCAGTAATTTACAGTCACATGTTCGTGCAATTGCGATACGACAGGCCTGCTTTTTCCGCATAGTAGAATATTCTGAGAAAACCTACTGTAATGGCTGTCCGTCTACTCCCTGGAATCGAAACAGTAACAAAGCTCAATGCAACGGATGGGCTTTATCCATTTCACCAGGGCAAAGAAATGAAAATAATTAAATAAATCATTCTACCGAGTGAGATTTGAACACACAACTAATCGCAATAACATTCAGACCCTACCCCACTGCGCCACGATGCCCTTTCACCATACATAGCTTATAGGAAGTGAACACAAATAATTCAACATTATTGTAAATTCAATAGAGTTGGTTAAGTGAGAAATATAGCGTTCTGTATTATACAGCTTAAATGGTTAAGTACTTTGATTCTGTCACCACTACGAGCTACGTCGTGCTTGCAGGCTACTGTATATTGTATGTGCGTAAATACGTACTAAATTGTTTTCTATAGTACAAGTGAGAGGCTGAAGCGATTTAAAAAAAAATGTGGATTAATTTTGTTAATTTTGTAAGACAAAGTGCGGTGTTTAACTCCACCGTTTGACAAGATTTTTATGCTTGTCTTGGTATGTGGGAACAAAGTGCGACACTGTAAAATATTGCAGATTTTTTTAAAGTACTCTCATTCTAAGTATTGATGACTTAAGTTCTAGCAATTTTAATTAGTTTGTAATCAGACTGTCGAAGAACTGAATAATCGTCAAATATTATTTTAACAATAATTAATTGTGAATAATAATTGTATAATAACATTTTTGTATCGTATATGTAAAATGTATTAATTAGTACTCTTTGAGAAGCTAAGAAAGAGTAATGTATTATTGATTGATTTATTTTAATACAATAACTGATTGAAGAAAAAAAACAAGCTTCGCTCTTGTTCTTGTATGGCAGAGTAGCCCTTGAGTGACTAGTGCCAAGACACTTCGTTTTTCACTTTTCGCCTGAATTTGTGACATTGCGTATTTAATGGTGGACATTACACGAAAATGACATGTTTTGTCTTGTTCCCCAAAGGAAAGAAATCGAACCCACAACCAATCGCATATACGGGCGAATGCTCATCCACTGCACCACGATCCACTCAATATATTTTTATTTTATTTTAATATTAATATACTGTAATAAGTCATCACTTGCGCCATCACCCACCCAACACAGCTAGCGCTCAGTAGTTACACTACCTACTATTTGTGCCGCAAAATTCAGGATGAATTTTCGTAATTTTCAGCAGAACTGCTTTTACTACTTTTAAATGTTTTAATTAAAACTCAATTTCAGTGTATTTTTAAAATAGTAAATTCTGACTTAGATAGTCAGACTAACTTAGTTGAAAAGTCAATTATCTTTCTATTTTTTGTTCTATGACCGTCAGTAATTTTTTTATATGACTTAATATGAAAAAATATACATTTTATAGTAATTAATTAATTGTTACCATAAATTTTACAAAAAATATTTTCGCCATTATGGCATAGAGCCTGACTATGCATGCGTTGGTAGTGGATTCGTTACCCACTCAAGAGAAAAATTATTAATTGAATTTCTCGTTCTGGTGACAAGTCGAAGGGCGGCATTAAGTTGCTCTATTCAACGTAATTTGGGAAGAAGCAAAAATATGGGAAGTGAAGCATGGAGTGTCTTAACACTAGATTTTCTTAACTACTCTGCTATGTGGTACGGTCAGACAGTTTGCGTCAAAGGCAATGAACTTGCTGCGTAAAATAATAAATTTGAATAGAAATTTCGTCTATATGCTTATATATAGTAGACGAAATTTATTCATAGTTTAACTTTAAAAAGTTATTGTAAATGTGAGTATTCCAACACTATCTTCCTATTTTTAAATTTGCCCCAGAGACTACTTGACACAACATAAAACTTCGGTTCTAAACTCAAAGAATTACTTCTTGGCAGCTTTACAAAGGAAATACAATTTATCCGGTGCTATTTTACGCTAAAGTTGAAATGTAAGTGTCTTAGAAAATACCTAATTTTTATTTTTTTTACATAATATGTGAAAAAAAATAAAAAAGTTGTATTTTGTGTATTTTATTAAAAAATAAAAATAAAAAAATATATTTTTGATTTTTTATTTTAAAGCTATCGTTACACAGTGTGATGGTTTCTGATTGTAAACACGATTAGTTATAGGTTCGATTTACACTTGTGAAATTTATTATATTTAAATTGTTTTCATATTTCTGCACTGGTATTTAAAACAAAGCGCACCATTGAGTTACGACACAAAATGACTGAAAATCCGACGAAATGGATAACGAAATGCCTTGACATTAGATTATCACTGTCTTTCTTGTCATATTAAAAAAAAACATTTAATTAAAAAAAAAAAACAAAACAAGACATTAATTCATTCGATTTATTAAATATACATATATTTTTAAATCAATTTCAAACAAAGTAACCAAATATTATAATACATTAAAATTTGTATAACAATTTATAGGTTTATTTTAGCTCGCTGCATCCCGCAGATAGCGGGGTAGGCCGAGCGAACCTAGTGTTAAGACACTCCGTTCCCCACTTTCCGCCGAATCCGGAGGTATTGCGCATTAAGTGGCGGAACTTGACGCCGCGCTTTACCTTTACCTTTACTAAAATATTAAATTTTACCCGTGGGGGGACGGGTTAACAATACAATTCCCCCCCGCCGCTGGGTAGCGTCCCGTAAAAGGCGGGTAACCCAGTAGTCTGGTGGTAGGAGATTTGTTCTCCGACTGGCTCGCGACCAATATCATGTCAAAGACGAACCGCCAAACATCTGATGATGTGTTCCGGTTCGATGGCATGTAAGCCAGCTCTCCCTATTCCCACCATTCCCATCCTTCCTCCCTCCTTCTGTCCTACATTCCCAAGGCTGGCAACGCATCCATAATTTGCATGTTGTGGATGTCTATGGGCGAAGGTAATCACTTAACACCAGGTGGGCCTTCAGGTCGTTTGCCTCCTTTATTCAATAAAAAAAAAAAATATATATACTTCCACTCATCGAGTGAAAATCGAACCTACAACCAGTCGTTTACAGTCACACGTTTGTGCCACTGGGCCACGACACTTCCCGCGAAATCGTAAACCCTGACGACTTCAATCGGAAAGGCGAATAAAAGTAGATTTGTCACAGCATAAGAATAGGAATTAGACAAATTTGTCCGTTAAATTAGGGCCGTTGGGGAAATACGAGAGAAGTAAATTCAAACGGGAGGGGAAGCGGGGACCTACACGAACTACCACGTGATGGGGTGAAATGGAAGCTGTATTTATTCCTAATTTGATTTTAAATTGGATACAAATGAATTGCAGGTATTATGCTAAATCGGTCTTTTTCTTTGGTCCCGGTGCTATTTTCTTTGGGAATGTATAGGTATTGTAAAGTGAATGTTTCAGGTTATTTTGGGTTCAAATTTGGTTAGAGCACATTTTTCGCTTTTATTGTAGATTAGTCAGAGAGAAATTAGTGTTAAGACACTCCGTTTTCCGCATTTTGTTTTTATTTCATAAAGGAGGCAAACTAGCAAAAGGACCACGTAACAATAAATGATAACCTTCGCCGAGTGTCAGAACTCAACGCCTTGCTTTGTCTTGTTCATTAAAGTATAGTACAAAAATAAGTAAATTATAATCATTTCGTTGAACGCAACTCATAACCAGTCGCGTGACCTCGCTAATTATTAAATGTATACGCTATATAGTACGCTGTGCTTTTGACAAGATTCATTATGTATCTTTAGGCTTTTTCCGCATAGCAGGGCAATCAGAGAGAACCTAATGTCATGACAATCTGTTTTTCCTTTCCCGACGATAATAAAAAATTGTATATAAATTGGTGGCCAGTCGTGGCCCAGTGGCACAAGCGTGTGACTGTAAACGACTGGTTGTGGGTTCGATTCCCACTCGAGGAGTGGAAATATTTAATATTTCTATTTTCTTCGCTCTGGTGCCGAGGTAAAGCGCGGCGTTAAGTTCCGCCACTTAACACGCAATGCCTCCGAATTTGGCGGAAAGTGGGGAACGGAGTGTCTTAACTAGGTTCCCTCTGCCTACCCTGCTGTGTGCGGGATACAGCGTGAAGTACATAAAGTGGCGGAGCTCAACGCCGCGCTTCGGTACCAGAGCGGAGAAATGAAAATGATATATACCTAATCATTGCTAAAGTGGGAATTGAACCCATAACCATCACATTTAGAGTCACACCCTGTCCCACCGCACCACGACGGTCTCAAATGTTGGTACAATCCATGCTTATATTATAAATGCGAATATCTGTCTGTTTGTCTGTCACGCTCTCACGGCTAATCTACCGGTCTGATTTGGATGAAATTTAGAATGAAAGTAGCAAAAATTATTGGGTCAAACATAGGCTACTTATGTTTTCGAAAAACAACCTTCAAAGGGTTGAAATAGGGGTTGAAAGTTTGTACGAAAAATCTACACTGCTTGACCGATTGTAATGAAATTTGGCATAAATGTACTTGATAATCCAAGGTTACACATAAGCAACTTTATTATTCAAAAATCCACCCCCGAGGGTTGCACTATAACGAAACAGCTACGTAGTTAAAGCGGCGAAGCCGCGAGCGGGCCGCTAGTATATTATAATCTGATATTAACAATATTTGAAATATTAGACTCAGCGTCTAAGTGAGAATTCGTGTACACATAAGGTCTCGTAATACCGCGCTAATTAATACTAAGGCTGTATTGGCTCTAAGGTACTAAGTGAAGCAAGTTGATTATGACTATAATCAACTTGTTATGTTTAACCTATTGTATAATATAATCATATTGTGTTAAGGCATGAATAATATTAGATTACATTTTTTTTGTATATTTCTTCATAAAAAAGAGTATTGTAGTGCAGTGGGAAAGCGTCTGACTGTAAAGGTGATGGTTGTTAGATCGATTCCATGCGGGTGTGATTTTATGTGCATTGTAATTTTTTCGCTCTGGTCAAACAAAATGTGGCGTTAAGTTCCGCCACTCAATACGCATTGTGTCTATTACGGGCGGAAAGTGGAGGATGGAATGTTGACATGAGATCCTCACTTACTTCGCTACCCGAAAAAAAGCTTGAAGCTGCAATAAAAATCTCTTCATAAAGGTGGCTATTATGACACGATGGGGTGTCAGACCACTCAGTAAATGCGATTGGTTATTAGTTCGATCCATACTCGGGGGTATAAAATATTATGTTAAAATATGAAATACTTAAATTATTTTCATTTTTACCCGTAAATAAGACAATGTAGGCTCGGCGTTGAGTTCCGTTTTCAACACGCAATCTCTTGGATTACCTGCAATGCGGGTAAAACAGCTTGAAAATTACTACTTTTGCTTTTACCCACGCAATAACTAATATAAATTTAAAAAAAAACAATATATAAATAAATTTATGAGGTGCAGTGGTAACGTTTGCCTATAATCTTGATTGTTATTTCATTATTTCTTATGAATAAAATAAAGCGCAACGTTGATCTCCGTCACTTAACACGTAATGTCACCAATTAAGGCCGAAAGAGGAGAACGAAGTGTCTTGCCACTAATTTCTCTCTGATTTAAAAAAAATGAACCTATAGACTTAAGATTTACAATACCATCGTAAATAAATTCACGCTCTATATCTCATGTAACTGTTTGAAAATTGTATATGTAACTACGTCTTTTTGGATAACATCCAAGGCATATCTCAACTTAAAGAGAACGAGAGAGCCCCACAAACTACTTTTAACACCATTTCCACACAATTAAAAAACATATTACCTTGAAATAAAATATTTTCTTAGTAGATAATTTATTTGGATTGCTGTAGGCTTGAAGTACGAGAATATATGTAAGTTATATACGTATGTATGTATGTTTAACATTTTTATAAATTTTAAGTAAAAATTAAGTTCCGCCACTTAACACACAATGCCTCCGAATTCGGCGGAAAGTGGGGAACAGAGTGTCTTAATACTAGGTTCCCTCTGCCTACCCTGCTGTGTGCGGGATACAACGTGAAGCTAAAAAAAAAGCACAAATAACCTTTTTGTTATAACGTTTAAAAATAAGATAATAATATCTTTAAAATGAAATAATTCCGTAATAGACGTTAACGAGTTAATGAGTTAATAGTAAGCATTTAAATTTATTTTAATCTTAAAATAAATCAAAAATTTTGAATCATTTTAGGTAAAACGTATTTAAATCACCGAAAACAGAATTTATCTATCAAATTTAAACTTTAAAATGTTGGCCCTAAATACTCTGCGATTTTCATTTATCAACTTAATCACGCCTGGCATATTATTAGAATGTACTACGGTATAATTAGCAGGTCATGTTGCTTAATGCTCTAAAACACTGTCAATAAAAGAATCTTCGGAGTGCGTGTATGAAGGTAAAGCTTGTATGAAGAGGTAGATGAAAGTGAACGAGCAGAAAGAAGTATGCAGGGACCGTGGCGCGTGGCGCTCCGTTCTCTTTAACAACCCTGCTAAGGATAAAGAGTGAATAAATACAAAATATTATTCTATATCATATAAAAGTTTTCCCAACATGAAATTCGATCTCGTAATATTAACACTTTCACGCTGTATCCCGCATACAGCCGGGTAGGCAGAGGGAATATAGTGTTAATACACTCCGTCCCCCACTTTCTGCCGAATTCTGGACGCATTAAGTCTTAAGTGCCGGAATTTAACGCCGCCCTTTGCCCCGACACTAAAGCTAAGAAAATAGAAATATTACACATTTCCATTTCTCCAGTGAGAATCGAACCCACAACCAATCATATTTACAGTCAAACTTTGTGCCCTTACTACTTAATATCAGCATACATCTCTCAAAAAACACACTTTCAATTACATTTCTAAGTATTCAATAAATTTCAGTTAACAAATCACCGTTTGCAAGTTAAAAATAATCAAAAGCAAAAGAGCACGGCCATAAAGTAAAGTAGCGTGATTTAACTGAAGCAAAAAATGAGGGCGGATTCCCTCGCCTGAACCTCTGGAGCAAGTAATTCAACAGATTCCGATGCAGTGACAAATGTTACGTTTTTCTCTTCTGAAATGGATGAGCTAAAGATGTGAGCCACGAGTATGGAGTTTTTTTGGCCGTAAATTATTTATTTATGCAACGTATATTTTTTTTTATTTCACTCGTTATATATTTTGTAGAATAAGAAAGAATGTTGTTTTATTATAACAGTCTGTATTCCACTTTTCAATATTCACATTACATTGCCTGTTTCTTGACAGAACTTAACCGTGTATGGTCTCAAAAAATGGAAATAACTAAAAAACATAAGAGATATAAATCTTACTTTGATTGGAACTTATAACTATACTGTACGCTATATACTGACTGACTTAGGCAGGATGTCGCTAAAGTTAAATATAAAATCAAAATTTAAGTAATATAGCACAGTTTATTCCAAATTTAGTGTTAAGACACTCCGTTTTCCACTTTCCGCCACAAAACCGAGACATCACTCATTAAGTGACCGAATCTATCTCGTTTTATCTTACTTACCAAAGTGGAGAAAATAAAAATCAAATAAACAGTAATAAATAATATTTAATATCCCCAAACAAATCTCGTTTTTCGTAGCCAAGTTAGGTCGCGCAAAAACCGTTCTAAGCGGAAATTCAAATTGAATGACAATAAGATTGACGGCCAGCCAGATAGCGTTTAGCCAGAATACCCGTTTCATTCCGCGACGTTTTATGTATAGCTTAAGAAGCTATTGCGTTTCGTGAGTACAAAATGGATAAGGGACATGGCACATGTTGGTGAAAAAATTGGGCCATTGTTTTATATATATGTTGATTGATTTGATGGTTGTTTTTTTTTTGAGATTATAAGATAATTTGTTTTTTTTTTTTAGCTTCACGCTGTATCCCGCACACAGCAGGGTAGGCAGAGGGAACTTAGTATTAAGATACTCCGTTCCCCACTTTCCGCCGAATTCAGAGGCATTGCGTGTTAAGTGGCGGAACTTAACGCCGCGCTTTACCTCGACACCATAGCGAAGAAAATGGAAATATTACATATTTCCACTCCTCGAGTGGGAATCGAACCCACAACTAGTCGTTGACAGTCACACACTTGTGCCACTTCGCCACGACTGGCCACTTTAATTTCAATATTTAATAAATCTTAAATTAAACGATATTATGTATATACGAATTATATTTTTAGCACGAGAGATTTAAATTAGTCCATACTTTTTTCTTGAGACAGTCAGACAGCCAGATATGCGGTTTTGATATAGAAAGGCATCTGATTTTAAATGCGATGTTTGTGGGTTCGATTCTCGCTCGTTGTAGTCATTAAATATTTAAATTATTCTCATTTCTTTACTCTAGTGCCTAAGGCGAAGAGCGGCGTTGTATCCGCCACTATCAAAATTCGAAATTTGTCGATTTCGGCTGAATAGTGGAGAACAGAGAATGTTGACAACTGTCTTACTACCCTGCTGCGAGAGAAAATGTAAAGCTGAAAAAATATAATTGGTTAAACTTTTTTTGTTTACTTTGTTAACCTTACTGGTTAAAAGTGTGTTTCGTTGTGATTTAACTCTTCCTGGGTTACTTGTAGTAGACCTCTGAAATTTGACAGGGATATCGAGCACAGTGTCTTGTGTGCTGTGAAGATTTTTTGTGATACTTGTAATTGTAATTTTTGAATAAATGGTAATTAAATGGTCAAAAAATGCCCATAGACTTAGGCTGTGGAACGTTAAGTGTTATGTTAGTGTTAAGTGTTTTTATACTTTTTTAATGTAATAACATTAAATATGTACTTCGCTCACCTCTTCCCGCCATGCAGAGCAAAGAGGCGGTTCCTAGTTATACTATATATAATAGCTTTAAACCCAATTCAATAAATCATTATAAAATATAATAATATATTAAGGTATAAATTTCTGCTATTAAAACGTAAACAAATTGACCAACGCTCTTTCACAATAACAACTGACACACAATACTATTGTTTAATTGTGAGCAATTTGTAACTGAGTATTTTATTACAGATTTATGTTGTTGTTGGTAATAATATTAATAAGTACATATTGTTTTATTTTATTATATTTTATAATTCTTATAATGAGCTTTATTTTTATTTAATTTCAGTTAAAATTTAACTGATGTTCCTGAGTGTAGTAAGTAGAACAATATAATAGTTCGAGTTATTTAAAATGTTAATACAAAAATACTTTCATAATTTGTTTAAAGTAGTTTTATTTTTTATTAATTAAGGATAAAAAATATTATTTTATGCAAATGGTTAAGGGTTTAACCTTTAAGTGTACATTTTTTGGGTCTTTTTATTTTCATATGTCTTTTATTTATTTTTTTATTTATAAAAACTTATATTAAGGACACTGACTGTATGATGGGCAAAGCTTAATTTTATATATATTCTTAATTGCAATTAAATATCATACAGATAAGTAACATAACAGAAATTAAGTCAGCAACGGTAGATTTTTTTAATGAAACATATAAAAAATTCAACGTAACTATTTGAAATGTAGGACTTTGTAATTTTTATAGCTTTTGTTATATTTTTCTTACCTATTTATATAAATAACATTTTGAATTTTGAAACGACAAGAATTAAAATGTAAACATTTATTTAAGTGAAAATTAAACCCACATCTATCAAGTCTAAGAATATATTTAGCCAACCACTGAGACAGATGTGAGTAGCAGAGTAAAAGACATTTAAAGAAAACGTATAAAAATTTGGCGCTCTCACCACTGAGCAAACGCATGGCTCAGTGGTGAGAGCGCCTGAACGGTATTCAGGAGGCGCGGGTTCGAATCCCGCTGCGTTCAAATTTTTATACGTTTTCTTTAAATGTCTTTTTCAATTTTCCTAAGTGTGGAATAACACTTTAAAAATATTTAAAAGCGTAGAGTAAAATGGAAGAAATTCCACAACGACATAGGTAATTGAAAAATAACCTAGCTATAAAATAAAATAAATAACTTAAGTAAAATATAAAATTTCAAACTAAAACGGAAGGCATGAGTTAATTAAAATTAAACATTTGTACTGAGACCGTGACTTTCACTCTGTTAGACGAATTAAGCTCGGCTTAGCACTAAACGGAAAGTTAATGTGCTTGCGCCTTTAATATTTATATTAGATTTTACTTTGCATATTATTTTAATATATTAAATTAAATTGTTTCTAAGTTGTTTCAAGTAAGATGATTTCATTTGTAGTTTTATTATTTTTGTCATTTATTTTTTTTAATATGAGAAAATTTATAAAACAGTTTTAAGCATTTTCTGGCATATGTTGGTAGTTAGAAAGATTTTTTTTTTACGTAAGGAAATCCATCACAAATACTCGAGAGGACTTGTGTACGGTTATATCTAGACTGGCAGCTATTAGGCTGTCCGTATCCATACTTATATTATAAATGCAAAAGTCTGTGTGTTTGTTTGTCACGCTTTCACGGCTAATCTACCGGTCCGATTTGGACGAAATTTAGAATGAAAGTAGTAAAAGTTACTTAGGTAAGTTAGGGTCTAACATAGGCTACTAATTTTTTAAAAAATCAACCTCTAAAGGGTTGAAAAATGCGATGAAAGTTTACATGAAAAATCTAAACCGCTTGAAAAAAACGCCCCCGAGGGTTACAATATAACGAAATAGTTCACGCGGCGAAGCCGTGAGCGGGCCGCTAGTAACAATAAAGCCTCACGGTGCTCTTCCTTAACTGCCACTGGCCTAGTCCAGGAGAACTTACTCTAGTTTACTACGAACCCTGGTAGAATCAAGGTGGTAGAATAAAGGTTACCACCAAAGCACACCGAACTTTGTCTTATCAGAGCGTGCATGTAAAAATAAGTTTAATTTTTAAAAAATCCACTTTTTTTAGCTTCACGCAAAGTCGGACAGAAATTAGTGTAATGTCACTTTACTCTGCGCCCGAATTCGAGTTTTCGTGTATTGAGTGGTGAAATCAACGCCACGCTTTGTTTTGCTAAAGTGGTAATACACATTTTTTTTTTTTTAAGCTTCACGCTGTATCCCGCAAACAGCAGGGTAGGCAGAGGGAACCTAGTGTTAAGACACTCCGTTCCCCACTTTCCGCCGAATTTGGAGGCGTAGCGTGTTAAGTGGCGGAACTTAACGACGCGCTTTGCTTCGGCACCAGAGCGAAGAAAGTAGAAATATTAAATATTTTTACTCCTCGAGCGGGAATCGAACAACGACTGGTTGTGGGACCAGTCGTTTACAGTCACACACTTGTGCCACTGCGCCACGACTGGCCCCACTGGTAATACGCATAATGACAATAATTTCAAAATAATCATTCCCCGACTTGAAATCGAATCCACAATCAATCACATTTACACTCAGATATTATCCCAATAAACCACGATAGCCTCAAATAAATTGAACTAAATATAAAAAGAAACACATTTAAACACATTAAGTACCAGACGTACAAAACTCATCAATTATAAGCGATGCCATTAATATAAGAGCAATATAACGTAATTGGCCATATTTTAATTCATACAACTATTAATTATATAATGATTCCTCGTAAAGCGCTCGACCAAATTGCTTTCGTTAATACACTGTATTGGGATATTATGAAATAAGTTCTGAGGAAAAATGTTTCATTTCAAGTATTTTTTTTTTGAAGGATCTTCATATTAACGTGGGCTTTGTGATGTTAAATTTAATTATTAAGACCACTATGACTCAGTTGGATTGTGATTGACGTGTGTATGATTTTTGATTATAGGTTCAAATTCGAGATAAAAATGTTACTGTACTTAGTAACATTTTTATCCCGATATTTTAACTGAATTGTCCGAGAGAAGCTAGTGTCAAGACACTCCGTTCTTCGCCTCCGGTTCATTGATCATAATTTGATAATTATTATTCGAATTCCGCAACTCTTTTATTCGCTGCACGCTGCTTCCCGCATACAGCAGATTAGACAGAGGGTTAGTGTTAAGACACTCCGTTTTCTTTTCCACTTTTCGCCAGATTCGGATGCGTTGCGTGTTAAGTGGTGGAACTTAACGCTGCGTTTTACCTCTGATACCAGAACGAAGAAATGGAAATATTAAATATCTCCACTCCTCGAGTGGGAATCGAACCCACAGCCAGTCGTATACAGTCACACGGTCGAGCCACTGTGCCACGACTGGCCGCAACTCGACAGGAACAACAGTGATGGACAGAGTGTTTTCACATGGTGACAAAAAACATGTTCAGAATTTGACCCTACAACAGTGATATAGAAATGTATTTCATAAGTAAAGAATATAATTTGGAATTCTTAAAGCAATGACTTATATAAAAAGTTATATTTAAATATGAAGCTAATATAGTCCATGGCCCATGGTCATAGTAAGCAAGAAAATTGTATCTTTTATTAGAAAACTTACTCGTCAGCCTTTCGACGCCCACTGCTGGACATAGGCCTCCCCCAAGGATCTCCACGACGATCGGTCCTGCGCTTTCCGCATCCAGCGGCATCCGGCGACATTGACCAGATCGTCGGTCCACCTTGAAGTAGGCCTGCCCACTGAGCGTCGTCCGGTACGTGGTCGCCACTAGAGAACCTTTCCGCCCCAACGGCCATCGGTTCTCCTTGCTATGTGCCCCCCCTACTGCCACTTCAGCTGGGCAATTCTTCGAGCAATGTCGGTAACTTTTGTTCTCCTACGGATGTCCTCATTTCTGATTCTATCACGTAGGGAAATACCAAGCATTGCTCTCTCCATTGCCCGCTGGGTGACCTTGAGCCTTCTTATGAGACACATAGTTAGCGGCCAGGTCTCGCTCCCGTATGTCATCACTGGCAACACACACTGGTCAAAGACAAAGAATACTCGAAACGAGAAATAGAAAATTTAGTATATATAAATACACTAGCGGCCCGCTCGCGACTTGCGACATAATTGTTTTAATATATTGCAACCCTCAGGGGTGGATTTTTAAAAGATAAAGTAGACTATGCTTAACCTTAGATTATCAACTATATTTATGGCAAAGTTCATTAGAATCGGTCAAGTGATTTAGATTTTTCATATAAACTTTCAACCTTTTAGAGGTGGATTTTTGAAAAAATAAGTAGCCTATATTTGAACCTGCTATTTTTACTACTTTAGTTCTAAGTTTCATCCAAATCGGACCGGTAGATTATCCGTGAAAACGTGACAGATAAACACACAGACTTTCTCATTTATAATATAAGTATGGATAGGGAAAGAGTGCACAATGCTTAAAAGTGTATTAAATTAATAAAACAAATGTAACACACCTACCATGCATTTGAAATGTATACCAAGTGACACCGAGGTTGCTATGGCAACGCGTCAACGAGCCTTCTAGTATTTTATATTATACATATGTAATAGATCATTTTAGGTCACGATGTTATTAAAATCTCGTGCATTCCGCGAACTGATAATAATTTAATTATTACCATATATTATAATAATGATTGTGGCCAGTCGTGGCCCAGTGGCACAAGCGTGTGCCTGTAAACGGCTGGTTGTGGGTTTGATTTCCACTCGAGGGGTGGAAATATTTAATATTTCCATTTCCTTCGCTCTGGTATCCGAGGCAAATCGCGACGTTAAGTTCCGCCACTAAACACGCAATGCCTCCAAATTCGGCGGAAAGTGGGAAACGGAGAGTCTTAACACTAGGTTCCTTCTACCTACCCTGCTGTGTACGGGATGCAGCGTGAAGTTAAAAAAAAAAATTTACAAACTTTCGAATCAGAATCGAACCCATTCACATTTAAAGTCACTTTGTTCCACTATGCCACGATAACCCCAATTTCTTTAATTATTACTAGTACGTACACGTAACCATAATATTATGCAGAAATACGAAAAACTTATAACATATTTAAAACTTTATTGCAACAAATATAATATGTAAATACCCTTTCAACCAATAACTTTTAATCTATAAGTTAACAATACAAGCATTATAGGCATAACAAAACTCGGAAAATCGGCGAGGCAGTTAAAATGTTTGGGCAAAATGAAAATACACGAACAGAGGGTGACCATGTTATATTCAATTTTGCAAAACATTGAAATAAAGTGGACACGATTAAGCCCAATAGATAACCTTTGTGATATTAACGGTCCTATTGCTTTGCCAAATTTGAGGAGTTTTCATTTAGCTTGTTTGTATTATGGGCTTTTTATTGTTTTACTATGTTCGTTTTAGTTCTGGCCAGTCGTGGCCCAGTGGCACAAGCGTATGACTGTAAACGACTGGTTGTGGGTTCGATTCCCACTCGAGGAGTGGAAATATTTAATATTTCCATTTTCATCGCTCTGGTGTCGAGGTAAAGCGCGGCGTTAAGTTCCGCCACTTAACACGCAATGCCTCCGAATTCGGCGGAAAGTGGGGAACGGAGTGTCTTAACACTAGGTTCCCTCTGCCTACCCTGCTGTGTGCGGGATATATCGTGAAGCTATTTTTTTTTTTTTTTTATTTTTTTTATTTTTTTACCTTTTGTTTTTATACAAAGTAGAAGTGTCTTGAGTCTTGATTTTCTCTTCTTCTTTCCCTTATGGGAAAAAGAATAATAATTGTGTAAACGTTTCAATGAATTAATAACAAAAATATAGGACAAAAATTTGTAGAGGAGATTTGTATTGCATAATTTTTAAAGTTAGAAGCTTGAACCGGAACACGGGCGAAGCCGCGTGCGGGTCACTAGTGGATAATAAAGTGATTAATATAGTAATTAATTTGCAATTAGCATAAAATTTTACATTAATGGGTCCCAAAGTATATTTTTATGGACTGAATAGGTTTGGTACTAATAGTACCTAAATAAAAGTACTTTGAAATTGGCGCTTAATTATAAAAGATTTTTTTCTTCGTGTCTTTCATTTTAACTTTGAAGTCCACCACTTGGCATACAATACCTCTATTTCGGCTGGAAAGCGGAAAACGAAACGTCAATTAGTTTTCTCTGCGTACCGCATAGCAAGAAAAAGCGTGAAGCTACGCGTATTAATACTATTATTTGGAGCTGCTGTTATCAAATTCTATAGAAAGTATAAATCAGGCAATGATTATTACAAAAATAAAATAACGTCAAATTTATAGATCAAAAAAATACTTTTACAATTATAATTATACGAATTTACTGTGGGTCTTCGTCATATGAAGGCGATACGTACTTAATGAAACTCTTTTTATATTATTTACTAGGGTCAATATTTAAGCATAATAATTATTGTTAGTAGTAAACTTGATGTTTATGTTAACAGCGTATGTATCCAAATGTGTATGTGACGCACATATGAACGTATGTAATATTTATTTTAAGTAATTCTTTGCTTTTATCCCCTATTCGATTTCCCCCCCATGTTGATTTTCTCCGAACTTTCTGTTCAATCATAACAAACCATAACCTATAGCACTCCTGAATAATGTAGCTTTCTATTTGTGAAAGAATTTTCATTATCGGTTCAGTATTTCCGAAGATTACCTTACAACCAAAGTTACAAGCTTTACCTCATTAATATATTAGTATAGACATGTATCTCTAAGCCATTGTTATAAGAAATATTGGTTTCTGCATTACTTCTGCTTATAAAATAACTATAATATATGTACCTACACCAAGCACTAAATATCATACCCCTCCGTTCGTATAATTCTCGTAAAAAAGGGGTCCAAAGTTTTTCTTTCATATATCAATACAAAGAACGCCACCTTAGCGTAGTGGGACAGTGTCTGACTATATACGCGATTGTTTACTGGTTCAATTCCCAGTTAAAGTGATGATATTTAAACTATGTTTATTTTCCTTTTCTAGTTAGGCAAAACGTGACGTAGACTTTCGCCAATAACACGCTGATAGTCTTGATACTAGGTGCTTTCTGCCTACTTTAAAATGTTGGAAAATATGGGAAATTGAAGTATCATTATAAAGCCTACAGTAGCGACTATATATTTAGAAAACATTAGAAAACGAATGCATTTCTTATTTCAATTATAATAGAGTTTTGTTAAGAGAATGTGGTTTCCTTAAGTTATACACTAATTTCATTTATTTATTATATTTACAAAAGGTGAGCCTAAGGCTTCACCTTTGAAAGACAATAATTTAAAGTGATTCCATTACGCATGTGGCAAGTGTATGCATGTGAACACTAGATGGTTACTGGTTCGAACTTAACTTTATAGATTATTATATGAAAAAGACAATAAGAAAACGTATAAAAATGCGTTCAAGCGCCTGAACGGTATTCAGGAGGCACGGGTTCGAATCCCACTGCGTTCAAAATTTATATACGTCTTCTAAATGTCGTTTTCAATTTCCCTTAGTGTGGAATAACACTTTAAAAATGTTAAAAGGATTATTATATGAATGATTTTTGTGAAAACATATTTTAAAATGTGTCGTATATCTATTAATATCTTTAAACATAAATAACAACTTTCAAAAGATATTATAATATCAAAAGAATTTTCATAAAAAAAAAACTTTTTTGATTCTATTAATTATTATTCAAAACTTTATTATATTTAAAAATCTCATTTCACAAAGCAATTTTTGATTATGGTACAAAATTATGTTATTTATATGCAAAAAATTTCAAATCCATTTAGTTAGATATAGAACATGAATAATTTAAACTAAACAACACCACTAGCATACATAATCTTGTTTACGCTAAAACGAAGATTGTATACAAATATCTTAATAAATATAGAATGTACATCAATCACGTAATTGAATGTTATTTTTGTTTCAATTTCACGCGTTTTCCCGTGCAATAGTGCAGTCAGAGAAAACATAGTGTAATTTGTTCCCGTAAACCCTCCGTACTTGACGTTCCTTTCAAAATCGAGATATTGCGTGTTGTATGGCGGAACTCAACGCCGCGCTTTATCTTACGCACTAGGAGAAATGAACATAATTTAAATATATTCATTCTATAATATATAAGCGGCGTTAAGTTCCGCCACTTAACACGCAATCCCTCCGAATTTGGCGGAAAGTGGGGAACGGAGTCTTAACACTAGGTTCTTTCTGCCTACCCTGCTGTGTGCGCAATACAGCGTGTAGCAAAAAAAATGATTCTCCCGAATGGAAATCGAACCTACAGCCATCACATTTACAGCCAAACATTGTCCCACGGCCTCAAAATTGAATGTTATTGCCTGAAAATATTTTTCATAAGCTGAAAAAAAAAAACAAATTACAGAGTTGGCAAGTTGGCGAGTAAATCAGGGCAGTTAGGAGCACCTGATCGCGACCTCTTGAAATATTACTTTTCCACTTTTTAGTCGCGAACCGAAAACAATAATCCGATTTCCAACTAATTTTCCAGTCAATATCTGGTTACGCTTGTTTCTTGTTTATATTGCAACGTTTTTGAGTATTGAGTTGTTTGGTTTTTGCAATTAGACTGTTATAAAGTTAAATGTTATTATATACATAGATAAGCTCGGCGTTAAGCTACGCCACTTAAAACTCAATGTCCCAAATTCAAATGGAAAGTGGAGAAATATTTTAACATTAGTTGTTTTTGAACTTGCTATGCAGAAAATAGAACCCTATATTTGTATTTAATATACATATATGTTTAGTAACATATAATGGACTCTATATATATTTAGTGAAATGTGATTGATGAGGCGCCTAACGATTGTAATTTTGACATACGTTATCAATTACAGAAGTATTCGTTTTTAAATAACGTGCAAGTTTTCTATGCGAATGAAAATTGAAGAAAAGAATGAAATACCCTGGAACAATACCACTACCTTTGAAAAATATAAAAAGGGTTTTTAATAAAAAAAGAATAATGTGGTTGTAATTAGGTAGATAATAAAATTAATAACAGTAACTTTTCCTTTTATCTTTCCGTTATATCCAACGATCTTAGAAACATAACCATAAAATTATATGGCATAATTACTAACTGTATTACGAAAAAATAAAAATTGACAATTTAGTCTATTACTACAGTTTTAAATTACAAATTCTGATTCGAATAAAACGTGAAGCTTTTTCTATCTTAGTAGGCAGTACGCACAGAGAACCTAGTGTCAAGACACTATGCTTTGATCTCCACTTTCCGCCAGAATGAAAGGTAATGCGTATTGAGTGCCGAAATTCAACGCAACGCTTTGTGTTGTATGTCAAAGCGAAAAAATGAAAATAATTAAATAATGATCATTCCACTGACGAGGAATCGAATCCACAACTAATCACTATCACAGTCAGATACTGCCCCACTACGACAAAATAGCGATGTAAAAACTTAATTTTACTAATTTCTTATTCAATTTCGCTCTAACACAGAAAGCAATATCTCCGACTACCCTCCGACTTGGCACGACAAAGCACAGTGCGTGTAAAAAACAATCGAATCAACCGTTACGCTTCACCGCTGGCTCCCTTCCATTTCCATTAGCAAATGTTTAGCTAAAGTGTTTCCCGAACTTCTACCCATTAGGCAGACCGTTTCCTTTTTGTCTTTGCCCCTAACTAACTTTTTTCATTTGCTCCCCTGGTTCGGCGTTAAGTGTTTTTTTTTTCATATGCAACTTCCAAATTTATAGTCTCACATTCATGCCATAATGTATCGCGGTGAAATATATTTTAAGAATTTGGCTTTGGTAGTGTTGTTTGAGTGAATTCTGTTCTTCTGTTCGTATGGGTGTGTAATGGGTGGAACGCCAAGTTTTTTTATTGGTGGCTGTTTGCAAATCGTTTCCCGTCTATTTTATTGTTTTTAATGATTCATTGTTTTTAAAGTTTTATCACTTCTTACAATGGTGTGTAGTTAAAGAGTTTTTTTTAATATAAAATTATTTTGAGATTATTGTGGTGCGTCTCATTGTATATGCAATGTTTACGGGATTGCTTCCCATTCGGTGAAATTTTATATTTTATATTAGGTTTGTATGAGGTTTTATGTTTTATTTTTATTTTAATGCTCCTGTACCTAAGACGCTTTACGTAGCGTTGAGTTCACTACTCAACATGCAATGTCTCAATTTTAAGCGGAAAGTGACTAGACTGGAGATTGGAGAGTCATGACACTAGGTCCTCTCTAAACCTGCTGGAATGAGGAAAAAAGCATGAAGCTACAAACAAGCTTCAGCTTATTATCAACTATCCTATATCAGAGTGCCATAAGATACCTTAACAAATTTGTATACACATCGTGTTAAAGTGCGCCATTCTTTACAAAAGCGTTTGCCTGATCTCATTAAAACGCGCATAAATATACGTGATTAATGTACGGTCTTGAGCCGGATTGAGCCAAAATCTCCTAATACCAGTTCAGCAGTTAACACAAATTAAGATCGCTGAACACGTGTCGTCTCGCACTTCACTGGGGGGAAAGGATTTTGTTTATCTTTTGTGTTGTATATCGACCCCTGTTACCTTGTGAGGTAATTTGAGGAATTACGTTTGAATTAATATGGGAAGTTGTCATTTTTACAATAAGTTGTAGACTGAGTCAATAGTGTTATTATTATAAATATATTGATGATGTGTATAAACTAATTTGTTTTTAAGGTTTTTGGAGCTTTAAGCATATTTTTTTGTAGCAAGGCAGTTGGAAAAAACCTAGCTAAAAAACCTAAAAATCTAGTAACTTACTCCATCTACTAATTAAATTTATATATAAATAATAGGTATACTAACAAATAGGTATAAAGAGGCCATCGTGGCGTAATGTGATTGAGTTTGTAAACGCCATTGCCTGTATATTAGAAAATTATTTTCAATTTCTCGCTCTGGTAAGACAAAGGGCGGAGTTGAGTAACGCGGCTGGATATGCAATATCTCGTTTTTGTAACGGAAAGTGAAGAACCTAGTCTATTTACTCTATATTTTATCTGCCGGAAACCCCTATATGAGAAACCCTGAAGCTGAAGAAGACAATACAATACCAAGAAATTGGAGTTAGAGGCCACCAATCACTGTCAGAACTGCGCCAAGAATGTGTCTTCAACACTCAAACTTCAAACTTTAAATTTCAATATGATTTTAAAATGTTCGAAATTAATTAAATTTCTACACTTTCTTTGCTAACGTTAACGAAGTCGTGATTTTGTCTTACAAATTTAATTATAGAAAAATGATTGTCTTCTTCATGAATACTTAGATATGTTTTATAGAAGAGCTACTTTTATATTTGCTCGAAAATAAAGGAGAAACGAGTAGGGTAGTAGAGTACTGGATGGGAGGGTCCTTCAAAGTCCACCATATTTATATGTATAAAGGTGTGTATTAAAACTAAGTCACTTGGTTCTGTCTGTCTTCTTGTAAGAAGCTTAAGAAAGACAGAGAGACAGAGAGTTCAAACAATCCTTATATATTTTTAACGTTATCTGGAGTAGGCAAAATTCCAAATTTGAACCTGGTCCATCTTGGTGTCCTTCTTTACTTTTACTACACTTAAAGAGTATTGCAAGTTCATTTAGTGGACCTGATGCTCGGCTTTGCAATTAAATCTTAGCCATAAAAATATTTTAAATATAGCTATAGTCCATGTAGAATTGAAATTGGAATCACAAACCTTACGTCCTCGTCTCACTTAATAACTAGACTTAATAATTAATAATTTGAAACTTTATAAATTGAATGGTGAAACTTAACTGGCTGCAAAATGATCTCGTCAGATCGGAAGAAAAAATAATAATAATTGAGTAAATCTTTCAAATAGAAATCGAACCCACGTTCCATGTTCCATTCACCATCACGTTTACAGTAAGACATCGCCCCACTACGCCACTATAGCCAAAAGTATAACCTTTATTAGTCAACTTTAGACAATGTCTTGAGTAACGTGACAATTCTCATATTTCACGTATTAGGTAAGTCAACAAAGTCATTTAACGTTTCAAACAGCTTATAATAATTAAGGCTTAATATTTTGTTTACGTGCCCTACAAGTGAAATGGGTAAAAAGGATTTTAAACTTGTATAATGGTGAATGTTAAATTATGTGTATACGTACCTACATATAACATGTTGCCAGTCGTGACACAGAGGCACAAAGTGTGATTGTGAAGTGACTGGTTGTGGGTTCGATTTCCACTCGAGGAGTGGAGATATGTAATATTTCTATTTTCTGGCGATGCAAAGCGCGGCGTTAAGTTTCGCCAATTAACACGAAATGCCTCCGAATTTGGCAGGAAGTCCGGAACGGAGTGTCTTAACACTAGTTTCTCTCTATATAATAATATGTTTTATTAACTGAATAACTGAGATATTTTCGTTTTCGACTGAATTTACCTGCCTACAGAATGATTCTTACAGATATCTAAACTTTTACAGTGGAGTACTGACTGTACTTGTTTTGATGCTTCTTGTGCGTCTCGTTTAAGAAATGCACTTGTTTACTAAAATTTTTTTAGACATTTTTTATTTTTTTTGGCACGGTTACTAAAATACTGTCTTTGACTTATACTTGTCGCCCCTAAAATAGTTTGCATAGAGACCATAAAACGTAAAATCTTGTCTATTTTTTGTACCGGAAGAAATTTCGATAAGTTATCCTTGAGTGTCCCTCCTCACTCTACAAGAAACCTTTATATAAGATTTCAAATATCTATGCTCAACCTTTTATTTAAATGAAAACACTTTTTTCATTTGCAAAATTTTTAGATAAGCCATACGTTTTATTCACGTATGTACGTCGAAATTCTTATCGGGTTGTTAATAACTAATTTGGTTATAAAAACTGTAGAGAAATTTTTACAAATTTCTACGACCCAAGAAAAATACTTTGCGTTCAGAGTACTTCGACTGTTTTTAAAGCGCTGGTTCGACTTCCGCTACGTTAGAATTTTTATATGTTTCTTTTATTTACTTATCTTATCATAAGTGTAGAAACACTTTAAAATAATAAAAAATACTCTACAGCCCCTAAAAAAATCCTTCCCAAATTAAATTCTACATAAGACTTGGCATCTATTTTCTTTGCATACGAGTTTCTTACTAGACAGTAACTTTGTGATTATGGCCTTATGAAATTGCTTTTAGTTTTATATAGCTTAGAAACTGCTAGCGATGCAAAGTGGGGGATAAGTTTACATAAATTGACGTTACTTTCGGAGTATTAATACTATTGGGGTTACGGCGGCGGAATTTCTACTAAATTGCTTTAGTTATTGAATTAAATAGTTCAAATTGTTGGTTTTTGTATGATTTTTACATTTATTTTTTTACGTTTATTTTGAAACCGTCGTGGCACAGAGGCACAAAGTGTGACTGTAAAGCGACTGGTTGTGGTGACTGTTCGATTCTCACTCGGGGAGGGCAAATATTTATTGTTTTTATTTTCTTCGCTTTGTTGTCGTTAAGTTCCGCCACTTAACACGCGATACCTCCAGAATTCGATGGGAAATGGGGAATGAAGTGTCTGACATTCGGTTTCCTCTACCTACCCTGCAATATTTCGAAATGCATACTCTGAACAAAAGAAGGGACCTGTTAGATCTAGTGTATTTATACAAATGTTTAAACAACTTAAGCGATAACCCATATATGACGTCAAAATTTAAGTTTAGTGTTCCGTCGCGGTATCCACGCAAACCAATTGCTCCTCTTGTAAGACCTCTCCGAAGAACAGTCTTAGGTATAAACTCACCGGTTTCACGACTATCAAAATTATTAAATGACAATAAGGACATTTTAGACCCATTTGCAGATTCATTGTCCAAATACAAATTTAAAATATACTCTCAAATTTTGACTCAATAATTACATTTCCAAAGTATTTTTAAAATTTTGAATGAATAATTATATTATGTATTTCTTAAATTCTGTTAAATTAATAATTTAATGCTAAAATAAATACAGTTGAGCTATTTTTTAGAATTTGAATTAAAATAAAATTTAATGCTTAATAAAATGTAATATTTATTTCAATAATTATTAATAACATGTATTATAATACTATAATGAAGAATATTTCTGTTTTGTGTCTGTTTATAATCGTTTGTTTAATCTATTTTTTTTTAAGATTAGTTACGTTTCATTTGACATTATATTATTTGACATTGTTTTTCGTTCCTTACTCTGTATAAATCTAAAATTTTAATTAACTGTAAATTGCGACTCATATATGTGAATTAAAACAAAAAAAAATGTATACTAGTGCATGCTGTATCCATCTTTAACGATAATGCATTTAGCTTTAAGTTTTCATCCTATGTTACACTTTTTCATGTACTCGTATAATGTAATTATCACTGATGGTTCTAAATAAATAAATAAATAAAAAAAATACCCTGCTGTGTACGGGATACAAGGTGAAGCTAAAATTTTTTTTACTTTTTTTACTTGAGTTTTGGGGCCGTCGTGGTGCAATTGCGTCTGACTGTAAACATGAAACGGTTACGGATTCGGTTCCCACTCGAGAAATACTTATATTTAAATTATTTTTATTTCTCCACTGTAGTACCTAAGGCGTAACGCGGTGTTGATTTCCGCCACTCAACACATGTCTCGATTTCGAGGAGACAATAGAGAACGGAATTTTATAAAGAAACTAGATTTTATGAGAGAAAAAAGAGTGACGCTGTTACTTCTACATTCAGTCAGTATTGCACATACAAATCTCTACTAAGTAACGAAGGCATAAATTTAAGAAAAATTATATATATAAGCCGCTAAAATTTCAATGTAGCTTTTATAAGAAGCCACAAAGAACGTTTTAAATTATTTTCTCGCTATATTGGTCATTCTGTCATGGATATTAGGTTTATTTTCATAGGATCCTGGCGCGTATGTAAATTTTTATGCAAATTGAACAAGAAAGAATGATCAAAATAACGTTGCAAGATTTCCTGATATTGATACACAAATATAAGTGAAAGTGAAAAAAAATGTTAAAAGAAATAAATAGCACAGTTTGACTTCTTTACCTACATACAATTGTTTGTGGGTTCAATTCCAGCTCGGTGGAATAATCAAAACTAAATTATATATATTGCTCCGCTCTAGAGAAATATACTAAATGCAGCGTTGAGGTCTGCCAGTTTACTCGCAATCTCCAAAATTCAGGTGGAAAGTGGACAACGGAGTGTCTTGACACTAAATTGTCTCTAACTACCCTGCTGCTATACAGAATAAGTGATATAATAAACAAAATTCTCTCAGAAACCTTACTTATTCTCTCAGAAAAAAAACTTCAAAGCAACACCACTCTAATCAATATTCCACAGAACACGTAACTTAATCCAAGTGAACATCCAAAAGCACACCAAAAACCTTAATCGTAACTCACGGCTTCCGTAAAGTAAAATTGAATTAAGACATGACGATAAAAGCGTAATTACCATAAAAATCGCGTGTAGTACCAGATAGAAGGAAAAGTTGTCGGTAGGGCGCAAAGAGGGAAGAACCGACATAATTATGTCAAATCCGGCCCTTTATCCCGGATTATAATTATATTTAACCCTCCAATGCTCAATTCTATTCAAATATTATGAAGACCGACAGTGTTTAATGAAGATAATTCTCCTTTTTATACTCCACAGACGTCTATATTCATGTTTTCTCAGTTGTAAATTTTGAGGAATATTTATAATAAATTATGTTGTTATTATTGCTAATCTTGTTAATGTTGTAAATTTGTGTTTGTATATTTAAATGTTTGTTGGTAATTTAATATTGAATTAAATTGAAATTTACTTTATAGATTGTATATACAATATTAATTAGGTCATAAATTATTTGTGAATATATAAATAATTATGGATGCATTATTAATTTAAATAAATCATTATTGCAAGATGATCTAAAATTCAAATACAAATTTAAAAGTCATTTAAAATATCAATTCCCTTAAATATACTACTTAATTTTTTTTTGCAAAATATTTTAGAAATTAAATAAACATGAACATAATCTATATAACAATAAATAAAGATC
This sequence comes from Dryas iulia moderata, assembly GCA_019049465.1. Lineage (NCBI taxonomy): Eukaryota > Metazoa > Arthropoda > Insecta > Lepidoptera > Nymphalidae > Dryas > Dryas iulia. The sequence continues at coordinate 13,948,010 of CM032425.1, forward strand.
ATATATCCAAGAATGAAGACTAACAGAGTACCTCAACACTATATTCCTTATCTAACCTATTCTACACAGAAAATCCTGTCAAAGTAAAAAGAAAAAAATAAATTTACGGGAAACGGAGTGTCTTAACACTAGGTTCCCTCTGCCTACCCTGCTGTGTGCGGGACACAGCGCGAAGCTATTTTTTTTTAAAAATAAATTAAATATTCACCAAACATTACCCCAGACAGTAGTTACAGGTTAGCATCATTTAATAGGGATCTTATAATCCCGCTTCTCTCCCGCCATTACGGTGTAATACGCAATACTTTATTATATTGTTCTCGTGTTATCACGTAATGTTTTAATTAGCTAGCAATTACAATGTAAGTGGGTGTAATAACTAGAATACCAAGAATAAAGATGTGATAAGGTTATTGTTGTATATAGCTACTTCTATACTTCTATATTTCTAAGTGGATTATATTTATTGTTGTTACTTGAAGTTGCGTATATTTTCATGAAGTAAGCGGCTTGGGTATTAGGTAGATATTAAAATATTTATTTGAAAATGTATATTTCGTTATATTAAAGTAAAAAAAATTGAGACAATTTAAATTATTTTCATTTCTTAATTTTGGTAAAACATAACAACAATAAACAATGTCTAAGTCTACCGTTCCAGACGCTATGTCTCGAATTCGAGCCGAAAATAGAGAACGGAGTGTCTTAACACTGGGCCCTTCCTCTGGAATCTTTACTCTGCTATGGTGGAAAAATTCTTCCTGTTTATTTATTAATTACAAGCGGCCCGCTCGCGGCTTCATTACATGATTGTTGTTACATTGCAACCCTCGGGGGTAGATTTTTGAAAAATAATGTAGTCTGTTTAGCCTTAGGTTGCAAACTTTATTTATGCCAAAATTAATTACCGATTGTAGTTAATACCGATTGTATTGTCTAGCGGCTTATATTTTTCTTTTAAAAAAGTTCATCCCCTATTTCAATCCTTTCGACGTGGAATCGGGCCGATAGATTAACCGAAAAAGCGTGACAGACAACAGACAGACTTTCGCATTTATAACAAAATTATGGATACTTTTAACAAAAAATAGCAATTACACTATCAGAAAACGTTAACAAAATATAGTTATATAAAAAATGTTCATAGATATTTAAATTTTTGTTTCAAGCTAACAACTTGGTGTCACGTATGACGATACGATACGATAGCGGAAACACCTATATTTTTGTTATGCCCTCTGATCACTCGTGCATATTACGACAACACTTCGCGTGCTATACTATCTACTGTGCATATATATTTTATATAACAACGTTAAAGATGAACGTGATGTTTATCTTGTGGGTTTTCTTTTACTAATGTCGAAGGGCAAAGCTTGTAATGGTAAAAGTTTAATTATTTAGCCATTTATATGGGTAATTGTTACTTAAATAAGTAAAACAGATTAACCTAGCCGTAGCTTACCTAGCCGTAGCTAGTAGCCGTGGATCTATAATTTAAAATTGCAGTTTTTTTTAGCTTCACGCTGTATCCCGCACACAGCAGGGTAGGCAGGGGGAACCTAGTTTTAAGACACTCCGTCTCTCACTTTCCGTCGAATTCGAAGGCATTGCGTGTTAAGTGACAGAACTTAACGCCGCGCTTTTCGTCGACACTTTGTCACGACTGGCCCCGATATATTGTTTTTTAATTACCAAAAAAATAGTAAATTTCCTACTTGTAATATATCTATAGTTTTTATTCTCTATAGTAAAGTTTTGAATAGTGTGTATGCACGAAGTCGTATAATATTAGACACTTCTGTACAACATGCCCTAAAGTTAGGCATGACGGAAGTCAAGAGTTGGGAACTGATTGTGAGTGCAAAACTGTTACGTTGATCGTAGCGCTTATTATATACTTGGTGTGTTCTTCAGACTGAAATACATATATTGTGTATTTTGAAAAAATATCTCCATTATTTCAGTTTCATGTCTATTGATTTCATCCATTTATTTCAGTTTCAAACATCATCCCTCATATCAGAGCAGTCAGTCAGAGAATGTAGTGTCAAGATACTCCGTTTTCCATTTTCCCTCCGACATCGTTAGGGAGCGGAACTGAACGCTTTGTCTTGTTACCAAAGCGGAGGAATAAGAATAATTTCGACATTACATCGAATGGGGAATTGAATCAAACTCACAACCAATCGCGTCTACATTCAAAGCCTCAATTATCTGATATAAATAAAAACTTGTAATTTGGTCTGTCATTCAATTAAGGAAAAAAATAAGTGTATTTTAACATAAGTGTATTTTTTACGTAAAGTGTCTACACAATAAAATGTACAAAGTAACACATAAAGTGTCTAAAAATCTCAATCTTCGCTGGTATTCAGTGACACTTAATAAATATCTAATAAATTTAAAATTTAAGTTCTGTCTTTATCATAAAGGCACACGGGATCCCCGACCTAATAAGATACCTAAGTTGCCTGTATATAACTTCAGTCCAAGGCAATCTACTATAATAAATTTTATTTTCTACCTACACCAAAATTTGCGTATATTCAAAAACCTCTTAAAAAATCACATTACTTAGACTCTAACAATAAATTTCATTTTTTTATCCTTACAAAAAAACCGTAACCGACCAAGATCACATAACTAACTGCCATCACAACGAGAATAATACTCATTATAATTTTAAATGTCCAAAAAGCACACAAAACGTTAAATTGAAGTCGTACAGTAGAATACTTTAGATTATTACACTCACAAGCGGAAACCGCAAAATTCACCTCCATTTGCAAAATTCTGTTTCCCATTTGCATGACACAATCACGCTCGAGGCGAAATTATTTTTTGTTTGAACTCCTCGAATATAATTCGGCAAATTTAAATGGCAATAAATTAAAGGGAACAATACATGTTGGATAAATCGTTGTCACGTAAGAATGTCGCATTAGAAACGGGGAGATTTGGGCGGGTGGTGGAATGGGTGATGGGGCTCGGATGGTCTGGTGGGGGGCTGGATGGTCGGATAGGGGATTGTAGATGGAAGCAATAACAGTGGCACGCCGCAGTTAGCTGACTGTGTTGTTATTGCGTTGTATTATTTATGTGTGTAGCCTTAGCCAAGGTGACAATTGCTTAGGTCACCAACCGGTCGGACGTTTTGGAGTTATTTGAACTTTGAAATTCATCGTGGTCATTGGGGCTCAGTGGGACAACGTCTGATTGTAAGCACGATAGGTTGTTAGTTCGATTCACGTTCAGACACGGAGGATTTTTTCTTATTACTTTCATTTCCCCGCTCTGATAAGACATGTCGTATCTTAAGTTACCCCGTTTTCGGGCTAAAAATAGAGAATGGAGAACCTTGATACTAGATTCTCTGTGACTTATCCTATATTATGTGAGAAAAAACGCGAAGCTGTGAAATTCAATTACAATTGCTGTTAGAAAAAATATTTTACTTAATTGTGAAACAATTTGAAATTCGACAACGGATATATTTTGATTTATTTATTGTACAGAGGAAGATCAATACGTCAAGTTCTCACACTCAGATATGATTAAAATTAAGCTTCAACGTCAACATCCAAAATACGTATTTTCATTGGAATAAGTAAAATTTATAATTGGAAAACGGAAAACGGAAATTCAGGAATTCCAATGATAAATTGAAGCCTTAAGCTCTAATTATGTTGCGTAGTATTATTCATTAGTACTTGTACACATAGCACATATATACACATGTACTATCTTATCTGCAAAGTAGGGTAAGCAGAGAGAAGTTGAGTGTCAAGACTCTCCTTCCTCCTGTTCTCGCCTGAGATCGCATAATTCCTTATACATTCAAATACAAAGTCCAAGTAAATAATTTTATGCAAAATAAGTTCCTGCTTCTAGTTCTTCCAGTTACATGCTTTATTATTTGAGCGACAAATATTTTACCAACGGTCAATACCTCAGAAGAACTAGCGCAAGAAAGTCAACAGATTTTTGTTTATTTAAGCCAATTATAATGTACATACAAATATTTATTTCTCCCAATTCTAAAATAAACACAACTTTTTTTTTAGAGGGAACCTAGTGTTAAGACACTCCGTTCCACACTTTCTGCCTAATTCGGAGACATTGCGTGTCAAGTAGCGGAACTTAACGCCGCGCTTTGCCTCGATGCCAGAGCGAAGGAAATGGAAATATTAAATATTTCCACTCCTCGAGTGGGAATCGAACCCACAACCAGTCGTTTACAGTCACACGCTTGTGCCACTGCGCCACGACTGGCCCCTATCATATAATGTATTGTTGATTTAAACATATTTAAATCAACAATATATAGTGACTGGTCACTAAGCACTACTTTATTTTCCATTTCTGAATATTAGCCAATAAAAAATCACGCTACAATTTTACTGGCCGAAGTGTAACCGCAACCGTCTATTTGCCCAGTCTGCTTGTTTAGCGGATAAGACGTACAAGAGTATTTATTGCGTATTTCTTTCTTATTTGCCTTTGTCATAAAACAACATTCGTTATTTGTATAAGCGTCGCAGTCACTTTCTCGTTAAACAGACTGAATATGATATAACATAATGAATAATAATATATTTTTCTTTCCATGTGTATTTTATTTGTGGGTAAATAATTGTTATTGGGTTTATTTGATTTTATTATATTATAATATATTAAAGGAAAGAAAAAGATCCGGTTGTCTTATTTATTTTTGAGTAAAATAACATATCCAAATGGAAGTCAACATACATATTTTTATATATCTTAGTTAGTCCCGACTGGTTGTGGGTTAGATTCCCACTCGAGGAGTGGAAATATTTAATATTTCCATTTCCTTTACTCTGGTATCGAGGCAAAGTGCGGCGTTAATTGCCGTCACTTAATACGCAATGCCTACAAATTCGGCTAAAAGAATGGAAATCGAACCCGCTCTGATACCATCTCTTCTTTCTACCTAACCAAATTTGAAAAGATCCTACTAATGTCGCCTCGAAATATATGTTAAATATGAAAGGATTATAGTTCTAGACTGAACTACATTTTTTTGTAGTTATTAGAGATATTTAGCGGTTATACCTATACTGCGTATAAATTAACTCTAAATCTATTTATAGTCTATTCGTTGATTCTAAGAACATGTTTCCTGAAATTGTGGCTTTTTAGAATACATATTTGTATTGAATTAGTATATTTCTCGGTATTTTTTCAACAAAAATACTTTTGGCATTTTTATCGTACAACAAACAGTTAATAGCGCTTTGAAGTCAACATATGAATATTTGGGTATAGGGTTTTTTCCTTATAATATCATTGAGATAAATAACGGGCTGTAGACATTGTTTACCGATTTTGAGGTTTGTTTATAAAAATTGAGAAGTAAAAATAATGGAAATCACTTCTGTTCTAGCTAAATTTTTTTTTTATCGTGAAATGACATATTTTTTATTATTACTTGATTTTCTTTTAATATAGTGTATTAAGCAGGAAAATCTGGTGTTAATCTACTTCTAATTTCTAAATTGCAATTGTAGTGTTATGTTGCGTTTGAAATATAATATTGCTGGCGGAACTTGACAGTGCAGAACGAGTGTAGAAAGGGAGAGAGAGAGTGTGTCTTGACACTAAGTTCTCTCTGCGAGAAAAGGCGTAATATTTTTAAGTCAAAACTATACTTTTAAAACAAATAATTTAGTCAAAAATATTAAACATTTCTTTTTAGTTTCAACCTTTTTCCACAGAGCAGAGAAGACAATCTATTGTTATAACACTCCGTTCTCCACTTTCCGTTGGAATATAAAAAAATATTAATAAAAACAGTAGATAAATAATATTATTCAATGGTCGTTCTTATATAACTTTTTTGCGATCAAAACCTATTCATTTGCGCAAGTTTATTAAATATAGACCGTCTTTAACATCTGGTACCAAAAATATTTTATATTAATATTCTTAGGACGGTACAAAGACAAACGTGGTTTATACCTTTCTAAATTTTATCACCAATGTAGTTTAGTAGAAATTTGTCTAATTAATTGCGATGGTCACTGGTTCAAAATTGAATAGGCAATTATAATTCCAATATGACAGAGTGATTTCACAGTCCAATCTAGACCAGTATACACTACAATGCTGATTTTGAAGATAATTAAATAATCTTTTGAAATGAAGTTTCATAATGTCATCTTTTGTTTTCGCGATTACTACACATTTTGAAATGAAACCATTTTTAACCGGATTAATCGCGTATACAATCGCGTATCACAGGTAGACTGTGACCACGGACTACTGTAAAGTGTTCGACACGTTGGGTTTCAAAAATATACGTGATTAATCCGGTCAAAAATGGTTTCATTTCAAAATGTAGTTTCATTTTAGTCGGATCATTCGAGCATAATTTTGGTATTTAAATACATTTTTTAAGTTTCCATCACTTTACATTAGTCCATGGTATGACCTGCCTATGACCACAGATTACTGTGTGATTTTTACACCCTTCAACACGTGTAATTAAATTGCGAATACCAAAGATCTAATAAAAAAAAGATTTAAAATATAAGTGGTTATATGGTATTAAGCCTAAAAATCTTGTGTGCAGGTCCTGTTGCAGCTTCCGTTCTTCTCATCGTGGCTTGCTCGATACTCACGGTTTCGGAGATGTTAAGGTATGTCTTTTACTTCAATACTTTACCATAGGTAACAGGGGTATCAGAGAGATCCTAGTGTTACGACACTCCATTCTCCATTTTCCACCTGAACTTGAGTTTTGATGTGTTCAGTAGTGGAACAGAACGCTGCGCTTTGTCTTACGAGCGAAAAAATGAAAATAATTTTAAAATTTTATGACAAGACAAAGTGCGGAGTTGAGTTCTGCCATTCAACACACAATTTAGACGTAAAGTGGAAGACGGAGTGCCTTGGCACTAAGTTCCCTCTGACTTCCTTCCTCTGACCCTTAGCTTCACGCTGTATCCCGCACACAGCAGGGTAGACAGAGAAAACCTAGTGTTAGGAAACTCCATTCCCCACTTTCCGCCGAATTCGGAGGCATTGCATGTTAAGTGGCGGAACTTAACGCCGCGCTTTGCCTCGACACCAGAACGAAGAAAATGGAAATAATAAATATTGCCACTCCTCGAACGGGAATCGAATCCACAATCAGTTGCTTTACAGTCGCACTTTGTGCCTCAGCGCCAATACTGACCCCAAAATTAATAGTAAGTTTAAGTAATAAATTTTATTTTACAAAGATATTACTTTATAATCTATTATTGAAAGCTAAAAGCTAAGTCGCTAGCTCCATTTTGACAATTTTGTCATGCGACAATCCTATATTGTTTTATTTTAAACCTCTTTTTTTTGTTTCAGAGTAATCCTGCGATGATGTCAGGCCTGCAATTAGGCGTTTGTATATAGCAAGATTTAAAAAAATATATCCGTGACAAAATGTCAGTGTATTCGTTTATTTTAATGGTTATGATTTTATTATATGGTTATGGTTATTTATAGGTTATTAAATTTATAGTTATTATTATTATTATTTATATATAAGTGCAATTAATATATATGGACATTTTTTTTCGAGAACAATGTAATATATATTCAAAGAGTTTTATTTACTTATAATGTTATTTTTGAAAGTTATAAGTTAATTTAGACTATTACAGTAACTGTCAAACAGAACGATGATTCTTGTTGTGCAGGCGAAAGATAATTCACTAAAGCATTTCGAAAGTGTATGTAACTTAGTCATATTTTATATTGTAGGAAATTGTGAAATGATTAACATATAACTGTGGAGATATGAATTATATATGTAAGTAGTTAATTTTTTTTGTCAAATCAAGTGTATTTTCTTTCTGCTAATGGTCAAAATTATCCTAAGTAATAAAATTTATTTAATAAGTACTATATATATATATATTTAAAAATTCAGAAGAAGTTAGAAAAAAATTTAAATAATAACAAAATTAATTAAATGTTATATTAAAACCTTTACACTTAGCCCCTAATTGTAGACTTTTGTAACTGAGCCATGGACTTTATGACAGAAAGGTTTCAAAATATTTCTTAATTTAGTAGTACATTGCAATATAAGCATAATTTTTAGTTTATTAATTTCAGCTTCTAATTTTTTATGTGTTATTATATTTTTTACTGCCTGTTATGTATTATGTAATTATTTTTTACATATTTAAAACATAAAAAATGTGCATTTATCAATAAGTGGGTATTGCCATTTTCGTTTCTAAAGACTCATTATAAAATTATTTAATAACTTTTACATGAATATGGCCTATTATTATCTTAAAATTGAATCAAAACTGCTATTTCTTATAATTGTTTAAAGAAATTTGAGTGTTATATAGTTTCATATAAGCTTCTTAAAGTCCCTTTATTTCTAATTACGTTTCCCACAACGAATGAATCTTAGACTATCAATTATTATAACAACTTATATCTTCGCAGTCGAGATATAAAGTAATAATTAAATAATCTTTGTAAATAACTATGTAACATACAATATAGTCAATAATATTGTAATATAAATTAAATGTTTTCGTCATGTGATGTGTAGATGATAAATACGTAGAAAACTCTTATAGGTTTGTTTGTATGTTTGGCAAGGCACGACAAGCTCCAAGCGCCAATATTGCAAGCGCTTGCCTCAAGCTCCCATTGGTTTGATTTTATATTCGACGCAGCTTGAAGTCTCCCACAAGCTATTAGAAACGCGCAAGTTATCTTGAACAGTCATATCTACGCTTTCCGAGGTTTCGGGCAGGCACAGTCAACCAGCCAATCAGAGTTGATGAGTGACTGAGACACACAACATACCATGCGTAATAGAATCACTAGTATTTGTCTCTTGCCGTCTCGCTCACCTCTTACTACCAATCTCTCCCTAATAGTCGGTGCTGCGACGCCTACTGTAGCTACGTTCCGATCGTTCAAGTTAGCGCATACTAGTGATACTTCTACTTCTATTCTATTCTTGTCGAGTCTTGCCAAACGTTTAAATACACCACGATATGTATAAAAGTGCAATCATTTACATAATAAGTTGTCAATAAGCTTTTTAGCTTTTATGTATTCGATTGTGCTTCTTTGTTCTTTAAAAAATAGTGTAATTTGTATAAAAAAATGGTTAAAAATATTTAATTTGAATATACGTATGTACGTAACGATATAATATGAGCATACTGTATTAAAAATTAGATATTTACTGGAATGAAATGCTATATTAAAAATATATATTGTTTCGTTTATTATGTTTAACATTGATTTATGCAATTGATTTATGCTATTAGTTATTCCGTTTTTTAAGTATATGGGTAAATTCTTCTTTATTTTTGAGATTTAGTGGGCAGACTTAGAAATATGGATACATTATAAATTATAATTATTTGATAATTGTAATCGATACATTGATTATTCAGTCAAAAACTCTTTTGTATAATCACTACTCAATGCTAAATGTCTCGGTATCGGGCGGAAAATAGAGAACAAAGTGTCCTGACACTAGATCTCTCCGCCTAACCTGCTATAGAGAGAGAGAGAGAGGGTAGCTGTCAATAATATATATTTTATATGATTTCACTAAAACATAATAACTTTAGTGCGCTAAGTTACTATATACGTCTTTTCTTGTCAAATTTGTACAAAGTGTAGCATCTAATGCTGTATTAAGTATAAAAGAAGCCGAATGCAGGCTAACTAATTAAATATAAGGTGTAGACAATATCTAAATAAGTAAAAGTAACATACATTGAAAGTCGAACAGAATACCAGAATATGTAAAATATAATGTTATTAGAAACACTAATTCCACTTATTTACAATATTCGTTTGTAATAAGCCTTTAGTATGTATTATAATAGATGTTTAGTTGATTTAAATAATACAAATTTTATACGAGAGGATTTCCGCTGTTTATTGTTTTGCTCAAGGGTATTGTGAATTCCTATTATTTTGAAAATGTTGAATAAACTATCGGAAGGAGGTGTGTTGTTTTCTTTTTGCTCGTTATAACCTTTTTTTTTTAGCTTCACGCTGTATCCCGCACACAGCAGGGAAGGCGGAGGGAACCTAGTGTTAAGATACTCCGTTCCCCACGCATCACCTCCAGAATTTATTTTTATGTTTTGTTTATTTTTTTATTTAAAAAAGGAGTAATAAAAATGATTTTATACAATTTTAAATGATTTCAAACTGTTTCCGGCAGAGCAGGGCAATCAGAGCCTCGTGTCAAGACACTCCGTTCCCTATTTTCCGCCAATTAAATTAAAGACATTGGATGTCTATATCTTATCAGACAGAAAAAAAAGAATAAATTGAATATAATTTCTACGAGTGGAATCGAGGAGTGGAAATATTTAATATTTCCATTTTCTTCGCTCCGGTGTCGAGACAAAGCGCGGCATTTAGTTTAACCACTTAAAACGCGATGCCTCCAGACTTTGGCGGGAAGAGGGGAACGGAGTGTCTTAACACTAGGTTCCCTGAAGAATCGAATGTCTTGATACTAACTTTTCTGTGACTACTCTGTTATATGTACAAAAAACGTGAAGTATTTAATCTAATTCTTAAGTGCATTTGAATTTTAGTACACAAATATTAAAGATACAGCCATTTAATTCTTACATAATTCACCCTTATCAGTACATACTACAGAAAATATTTGTTGATAACGTAACTGGAGATAGACTCTCCATACAGTTCGTTCAATAGAATAAGGATATAATTTTTAAACTTTTTTAAACTGTTATTCCACACTTAGGAAAATTGAAACACTACCACCACTCAGCGGTGAGAGCGCGTGGAGGTTCAGGAGGCGCGGGTTTGACTCCCGCTGCGTTCAAATTTTTATACGTTTTCTTTAAAATGTCTTTTTCAAGGATATGATTACCTCTTGGCTATTTTTCAAACGTTTTTTATTTCATTTGTAAAACGTTTCAAAAATGTTAAGTTAGAATTATAATGTCTTTCCAATCATTGTGATGAAATATACATATATATGCATGCCGCTTTAGTTTTAAAAATACTGTTAGTATAAATTCGTGAGAAAATTCTAAAAATCGATTAAAAAGTACTAAATAAAACGAAAAACTTTTTTTAAAATGACAGCATATGAGGAATATAAACATATTCCTCTGTCGGAAAAATATACAAACAAAAATACATTTTCGAATATTCGCCGGTTTGAAAAATCTACAGTAGTCCACACTTACAGTAGTCTGTGGTAATAGGTAGATTTATACCTCTATGTAGGCAGTTAGAATAACCACTTAAAATATATAAAACTAAATGGAGGCCCGTGGACTTTTAAGGTTTTTTTTATTAAATATTAATCATTTTCAACAAAAAAAATATTTTAACATTTAAAGTAGGTAAGGCAGTTTTACAGAACCTACGCCTCTTGAAAACTGTCAACACACTCTAACCGCTAAGTCATACGTTCTATATCCAGCATTATACAAAATATATTTTTATACAACTATATTTTTTTTATCTTCACGCTGTATCCCTCACACATCAGGGTAGGCAGAGGGAACCTAGTGTTAAGACACTCTGTTCCCCACTTTCCGCCGAATTCGGAGGCATTGCGTGTTAAGTGGCGAAACTTAACGCCGCACAACTATAATTATCAAACGAATATGAACTTATGAGCCAGCCGTGGCGTGGCGCGAAAAAAACGATTGTGGGTTCGATTCCCACTCGAGGAGTAGACATATTTAATATTTCTATTTTCTTCGCTCTGGTATCAAGGCAAAGCGCGGTATTAAGTTCCCCCACTTAACACGTAATGCCTCCGAATTCGACGGAAAGTGGGGAACGGAGTGTCTTGACACTAGGTTCCCTCTGCCTACCCTGCTATGTGCGGGATACAGCGTGAAGCTAAAAAAAAATTATTTGTACATAAGTACCTAAATATATAAAAGAAATATATTTTATCACCGAGACATCACTCTTATCAATACTGCAGACAATATTTGTTCACACTGTAACTAGTTCATCTACGAGTATGTTACAACTGTAAGAAGAACAAACAAACAAACAAACAAACAAATATTTATATTGCAATTCATACAGTAGCATTAATAAATGATAATCATTTGATAAGCTGAAATCTAAACACTAAGAGAAAATTGATACCCCAGTCAGTATAAGGGTCCCTCTGGCGTGAAGATTACAGGAATTATAGCAAAATTACATGTATTAAGGGGAAACGTTCTTGCGAGTGTTTCCGTTATACTTGCGGTTTTCAAACCGGAAGCAGTGGGACCTTTTATTATGTAGAGGTAAGTATTTGACTGAAAGAAAATATTTAAACTATATTCTCTACATATATTAGTTATATTTTAAAACGATTTTTTAGAATTAATGATAGGTAAATTAAATGAGATATACTTTTATGATGAATAGTGAAACAAATTGAAAGACTTTTTACTTGTTTCGTTCAGTTTTAATGCCATCGTGGCGCAATTTCATCGCATTTGGTTTTAAGTTCGATTCCTAATATATACATATGATCATAATATAATTGTTTTAATTCTCCGCTCCGATCAACAAAGACAAAGCATGACGTTGAGTTCCGCTACTCGAAGCGAAACGTCTGCAATTCGGATGGAATGTGCCGAACAAAGTGTCTTTTCACTAGATTCTCTCTGAATACCATGCTATATGTGAAAAAGCCTGTAGTTTAATTAAGTATTATTATTGGTAAAACTATTGCTGGAGGAATATTTCTATATTATTCAAATTTTATGCGACCATCGTAGAGTAGGGCAATGTCCGAATTAAAACGCAATTGGCTTTGAGTTCGATGCCCACTTAATTGAATCATTTTATATTTAAATTATTTTTATTTTTCCACGTAGAATTTCGCCACTCAGTACAATGAAAGTAGAAGAGAACTTATGAAGTGTCTTGATTGATTTGAAATTGACATGACATTGCATAACAGTCAAAATATACAATTACTGTACAAATTTATTCACTTATAACTGAAAAACCGTACTACTATATAATTTAAATTAAAGTGAGGTCGGTAAAGATGACATACGTGTACCAAAGCTTCATTCATTTTTTCTTTTTACTTAAAAAATATTGAACGTTGCGTGACGATACCCAACATGTATTTTGTCAAATTATTCTGCAACATTTATTATCTTTCGCCTCATGGGAGAAGGAAAACGGTTTCAGGGCCTTTCCCTCTGATCAAACCAAATAGAAAAAACATCTATATTTTAAATATCTACTATGTTTATTCAATCACCTTAAAAAGTACCGTATAACAATATAACATTTATTTTTATAATATAATAATAAAATATATACCTATAATAAATAATATACAATATCGCAATAACTTAGTGAAAACTGAAATATAATCTTAAAGTTTGTTCATGCAAAATAACCTTTCATTTCGTTTGTGACAAATCTAAGGATTGTCAGACGTAGATATCAATTTAAATATAAATTACGCCCTCTAAAACGTTTGTAGCAAACTTGAGTATCGTCGAAGTATTAAAGGTAAAACTTTAAGGAGATATTATTATTCATCTATACTTTGAATGTTTATTTTGAAACTGGACTGAAAAATACTTATTGATGCCACGATTTTATTATACATTATTGTTATATAGTTTCACTTATTCCTGGTACTCGAATAACGTAGTTTCAAGTCAAAGTCAAATAATTTTGTTCAAAATAAAACATGCTTTATTTTTTTATCGTAACTAATTTACCATTGTTTTACTAAAATTAGTGCCTCACTCATAAGGAATCCGACGCAGGAAACTAAGCGAATATCTTTTTTCTACTCATTTAGACGAACATTTTAAGACACTCCTCTCTCCATTCTCTGACCGACTTGGAGACATTGCGTTTTGAGTGGAGGAGTTCAACTTTATTTACCACCGGATCTGATAAGATAAGAAAATCTCTCTACACTATTTTGATCTGGTTCTGATCGTCTGATTTAACTTACACCAAATTAGGGATGGCCATTTGATTTCTATTTGTCGCTTGGACAGGCGGAGCCATTTTTCAAATTTTTTGAAATCAAAATTTATTTGAAAGTTTATACGAGCAACATTTAAATAAAAGATATGGAAACATTTGAAATTGAAAATAACACATTTTGATGAGACGAATCTCCTTTTGCTTTATCGTTTAATCACTTATTTTTCAATGCTGGTCAATTATTAGTGAACTCTATCTATCTTTAATAATTTTTACGATTTCAAATCAGCTTTTTTTATAGTTACTTCACTGATCAAAAATCTAAAAAAATCTTAAATTTTCCTTTACTAAGTAATAAATGCAATGGAGACAACAAAATAACATATTATGCTGGCAATGATAACAATTACTAGACAAACACCTCAAATTTAAGTATATTTGACTATTGATAATATTTCATAATCTAGAAGCTAACAAATATTTAAACTATAATGCGCGCAGGTACTTCGGCAATATCGCCCAAAATGGCAACCAAAGAAGAAGAGCCTTTAAAAGAGCAAAAAGTTAAAAAGAAAAAGTCTCTTAGAGAGAAAATACAGTACATAAGAGAGAATATAACCTTGGAGCCAGTTCTGATCTCCTACGTAGTGCCAGGTGTTCTTGCGAGGTTGGCCACCCAAAATTTAAATCTTGATAAAGCATGTCGTGTAAATTTAAATTATGGAGACAAGGTATGCGAAGCACTTATAGCAAAAGAGGGCGACAAGTATCAAACTCAGGAACTGATGGTACAGCAGCTGATCGCATCTATGGAAGCTTGGAAGAACATAATTTTGACTGCTATACCAAGTTTACTAATTTTATTTATTGGTGCATGGAGTGACAGGACTGGAAAACGAAAAATATGCATTTTGCTCCCAATAGTTGGTGATTTACTTATGTGCTTAAGTAATATACTCAATGCGTATTACTTCTACGAAATACCAGTTGAGGTCACAATGTTCTTTGAAGCATTCTTCCCAGCGATTACTGGTGGATGGGTGACAACGTATATGGGTGCTTTTAGTTACATAAGTGAGATATCAGGTGAAGAAACACGGACATTTCGAGTTGGTATAGCCAATCTTTGTTTGACTGTTGGAAGTCCAATTGGAACGGCGCTCAGTGGTATCCTATTAAAACATGTCGGTTATTATGGAGTGTTTACAATAAGCTCGTTATTATTCTGCTTTAGTTTGTTTCACGGATATTTTTATATAAAAGATCCAGAACGACCGCAATCTGATAAAAAAGTGGTAAGTATTTGTATATTATGTAACTTTACACAATTGTCGTACTTAAGACATAGTGAGGTCTAAATATAACACTGCACTTTAGGTAAAGAGTCAGTCAGTCAAGGGTTAGTCAAAAAAGAAAACACAAATTTTGTTCTGAAGTAAGCTTCGAACCCACACGGTCCAACCAGGCCACGATTACACCACAATAACGTTTATTCTGCTAACATATTTTCTTAAAAGAATTAACTATAAAATTAAAATTAACTGTTGTTTTAGGATGAATCTAATGTAATTGGATTTCTGAAATCGTTTTTCGATATAAAACATGTGAAAGACACTGTAACCGTAGCGTTCAAAAAGGGACCAAATAGACGCCGAATAAAATCCATTTTGATATTAGTCTCTATTGCTTTTATATACGGTCCAGCTTATGGTATGTAAATTTTAATTTTAAACAAAAATTTTATATTTTTACGTGAAATAATATCTGAATTTACATATTTTAATAAAGTAAAATATTCTATAACCTGTATGTTATGTTAAGTTTACTTAAATATAATATATTAAAACAATTTTTCAGGTGAATTCACTGTACGGTACCTCTTCACTCGTTACCGTTTTAACTGGGATGCGCTCAAATACAGCTTTTATAATACATTCTACATCTGCATACACGCTCTCGGTGAGTGCAGTTTTATATATACCTACATATATATGTATATTGTTGATTTTTCATAAAACCATATTTATATTGTAAATGAGAAAAACTGTCTGTCTGTTTGTTATGCTTTCACGGCTATCTGCAGGCCTGATTTGGATGAAATTCGAATTGAAAATAGCTGAAGATCTAGGGTCAACATAGAAGTACATGCTACGTTTAACGGCTTAAGGGTTAGGTTAGGGACAAAAAGCAGTCATTTTTTCGCCGCTTGACCGATTTTGATGAATTTTCTCAGAAATATATTTGATGATGGAAGGTTGAACATAGGTTACATGCTTTTATAGCAGTTAACCCCTAAGTTGGGCATATAAAAGATGAAAATTTATATAAAAATAATAAGTCGCTTAATAATACGAACTAAAATACAAAACAGCTATAGTTGTGTAGTCACACGGACGAAGTCGCGAGCGGGTCGCTAGTTTTTTATATATAAAACAGTTTTGTTCCTATTTGTTAACAGATCTAAAATGTTTAAATATCGTTATGAATACGTTTTTTATGTAAAGAATTCTCTGAAAATGTATGAAACGTGTAAAAATAAAACTGTGTAATGGTATAGTCATAGACGTTATAGCAGCGTATTCGGATATTTTGACCAAGCTAAGGTTCCGAGTTCGATTTCTGTTTCGGGGATTTCATTATACATATTTGCTAGCAACAAAAATAAGTTGTAACAAAGCGTATAAGAATTTCGACGCAGCTGGTAGTAAAATGCATGGCTCAGTGGTAAGAGCGCCTAGACGGTATTCAGGAGGCGCGGATTCGAATCCCGCTGCGTTCAAATTTTTATACGTTTTCTAAATGTCTTTTTCAATTTTCTTAAGTGTGGAATAACACTTCAAAAATGTTTATAAGAATATCAATTTTTTATTATACTTTTAGTATTATTTTTTATTTTATTCAAAGAGCGGCGTTTAGCTCTGTCACCTATCTTCAAAATGGGATAACAGTAAAAGACGCAGTGACTTATCAATGCGTACCTTACTTATCATTTATTTATATCATAGATATTATTATCTCAACAAAACAAGAACACTAAGGAAAATTACAAAACTTTAAGCTTTGTTTAGAGAATGCAGTCAACGCGAAGGTTGTGAGGTCGATGCCCGATCAGGGCAGTAATCAAATGTATTTGAATTATTTCAATCCTTTTTTCATCTTAATTTATCCTTTATTATCATTTTTTCAATTTGTTAACATAAGGCGCGGTGTTAAATTATGCAAGGTGTCGAATTGGGGTGAATATCAAAATGGTGTGTGTTGACAATAGGTGCTCACTGTCTACTTTGCAATACAGAAATAAGCCTAAAGTTGTTTATTTACAATTCATTTTTAATAGTAATACTATAGTGATGTAATATTATTATTTTTTATACCTTCACGCTTTATCCCACACACAGCAGGGTAGGCAGAGGGACCGAAGTGTTAAGACACTCCCCGTTCCCCACTCTCTGCCCATTTGGGAGGCATTGCGTGTTAAGTGGCGAAACTTAACGCCGCGCTGTACCTCGACACCAGAGCGAATAAGATGGAAATATAATTTCCACTCCTCGAGTGGGAATCGAACCCACAACCAGTTGTTTACATTCACACTTTGTGCCACTGCGCCACGACTAGCCTCTAATATTATGAATATTAAATTCTACTACTATTTCTTTTAGGTGCTATTATTTCTATAAGTTTATTCAGTCGAAGGTTAAAATGGAGAGATGCAACACTTGGTCTTATATCAATCAGCAGTAAAATAGCCGGAGGGCTTTGTACGGCATTCGCTAGAAACTCTTTAGAAATGTATCTTGGTAAGTAATTTGTCTTGTTCACTGGTACCCCACAGTAGCTATTGGCGCGTAAAATATCGTTGCCATAGTAACCTGTAAGTCACTTATATAAAGAGTACGTCAAACGCATAGTTGTGTACATGTAAAATTAATGCATTAATGTTTTTTTGTTTATATTTATTTAGTTTGTGAATATTTCTTTTTAATCATTTAATAAATAATGTTTAACATGTTCAAGTTTTAATTAATATTTTATAATAAACTGTGTAGATTTTTTTTTTAGCTTCACACTGTATCTCGCACATAGCAGGGTATGCAGAGGGAACGGCATTAATAACTGAAATCTGTTCTTTTTCAGCTGTGACCATTGAAATGTTTAACGCAACATCCTTTACTGCGCTGAGATCGATATCATCTAAGCTGGTAACTAGTGATGAATTAGGTATGTAATATAACTTTTTGAACAAATATTTTTTGTCAGATTATGATTTTTTACAGTATGGCAAAAGTCAGATAGAGCTTAATGTGAAGACACTGCGCTCTCTATTTTGAGGCCCAACGCGTAGTGCAGTGAACGGGATTGTTTATGAACTTGATCCTCATTCATTTCGTTGTGACGATACATAGCGCTGCGTTAAATTCCGCCACTCAACATGCAATGTCTTCAATTCGGATTCGGGTTAATGAAATGAAAATTCATATCACTTTGAGAAGTCAATTAACATTTAACTGACATTAAATATATATAAGACGTTAAATGAAACCTTTGGAGCCAGTCGTGGCACACAGGCACAGAGTGTGGCTGTAAAGCGACTGGTTGTGGGTTCGATTTCCACTCGAGGAGTGGAATTATTTAATAATCTCTCTTGTGTTGAGACAAAGCTGAACACGCAATGCCTCCCGGATTCAGCGCAAAGTGGGGAACGGACTGTCTTAACACTAGATTCCATTTGCCTACCATGCTGTGTGCGGAATACATTGTGAAGCTAAAAAAAAAATTGATCGAATTTTAACGAAACTCATTTAAAAATAAGGTACTTTCACTAAATGTAACACAAAGTTTATTCTTATTCACAAAAGATAGTGAAATTTATGTTGTCCTTAAATTATACACAAAGTTCATCGCACGCTTATATTCATTCCATAATTATATCTTTCAATTTTCGATAATATAATTACTGTATGAAATTCAATATCAATCAGAATTCTCTTGAGATTATTAAGAAAAGCAATATTGAAAATCTTTAAAAATACGTATTTAAATTAACATAACATTTTTCATTTAAATATCAGTTTCTTATATTAGTTCGTCATTTAATTTATAATGGACTGGAATTAATTTATAACATATTTTTTATTTGTTCTTATTACAATCAATGCCTTCTATAAAATAAAAATATATTAGTTTTCTTTTATCTTCACGCTGTATCCACATAGCAGGGTAGGCAGAAGGAACCTAGTGTTAAGACACTCCGTTTCCCACTTTCCACCGAATTCGGAGGCATTGCGTGTTAAGTGGCGGAACTTAACGCCGTACTTTGCCTCAGCACCAGAGCGAAGAAAATGGAAATATGAAATATTTCCACCCCTCGAGTGGGAATCGGACCCACAACCAGTCGTTTTACAGTCACACTTTGTGCCCCTGCGCCACGACTGGCCCCATGTGTCTTTTTTATCTATCTATCCATTTTTTATCGACCTATCCATCCATTTTGCACAAAGTAACAATATTTTAAAATGTAAGCATTCTCCTAAAGAGGAAATAAACAATATTTTCTACTTACTACTAGACTCATCCACGCGTAATGTTAAGTATTTTTTGTAACTTGCACCACTTGTCTTACTAACGTGCATAGCAAACACTTGAAAATGTGACTAATGTTATTTTTGTTACTTAAATTTATTTCTATTAGATTCTCTCTCTTCTCTTCTTTCTTTTTCTCCACATAAAGTTTAATTTTGCCAAATTCCACACTGCTTTCACATTTTGAGAAAAAGGACTTCATATTTTTTCCCGCATTGCCATGCGGGTCGTCAGAGATATCCTAGTATCAAAACATTCCATTGTCCACGTTCCGTCCGAAGTCGACACGTTATGTGGCGAAAATAAACGCCGCGCTTTGTCGTAAGTACTAAATGAAAACAGTATATAAACATTCCTCTGAGTGAAAATTCCCCACAGTCTTAACGTTTACCATCAGACCCTGTCATGCTTAATGGCAGCTTCAATGACCTTTTTAATAATTATAATATTAAATTTTCTATTTATTAATTAGCTATATTATTATGTACAGGTAAAATGATATCAGTGTTCAATTTGATGGAAGTATTAACGTCCATGGTGTTTGGTCCCATATATTCTTGGGTATACATGATGACTTTGAAATTTGATGCCAGCGTCATTTACTACTGTAGTACTACAATGAGTATACCAGCACTTTCGATATTTATGTAAGTATATTTATGTCTGTCTGTCTGTCTGAATCTGAATTGATTATATAAGTTTCTTAACAGGAAATGATGTTTCTTGTTTGCTAAAATATAGCCAGGGCTAGAATAAATAAGATGATAAAAAAATACTTTTGAATTTGATTTGTTATTTATTTTGTCTAATAATTTTGAGAATGTATGACAAAAAAAAAATGAATCATTGTTAGCTTGTAATGATTATTATACCATATTTGAGGCACTACACCATTGTTTTTTAATTATATTCCATATTTTGAGTTTTATTTACCCTATTCTATAAATATACTAATAAAGCTCGTGAACATAAAAGATAAATAAATTATATATCTTTATTTTGCAGATGGTTTTACATACAAATTAAAAATGAATCTAAAGAAATCGACAATCACGCTGACAAGATATCAAAAGATGAAGAAGTCGATAATAAACTTAATGAAGACAAAATCATTAAAACTGATCGAAAAGAAAGCCTGCATTTAGTAGAATAAAATAATTATTAATTGTGGCTTTTATTTAATAATAATACATTTTTGTATATACGAGTATTTTACGTTATAAACGAGGAGTGGAGAAGCTTAATATATCTGGTCGTATGTTTGTGGAATCGTAACGCCTGAAAGTATGCATCGATTTAAGTTTTTCTTAAATTTGGAAAATAAATAAGCCTTAAATCATTTTTAGGAAAAAAAGTACCTAATAGTACCCAAAACATTTAGGTTCATTTGACCATTACGCAGCAATTTATCTAATAATGAATATTTAAAGATACACCTTTCAATATTCACTAATTGCTTCAAATTGCAAAAACTAGGATTTTTTTATAGATTTTTTTCGTAATTTAGACTTATTTTAATATGGACTAAATATCAAGAATATTTTGATTTTGTCTATGTATATTCTTATTAAACTACCTCCGTGGCGACCACGAGCCGGACGACAGTGAATGGATAGGCCCCTTACAGCTGAACCAAAGTCAAAGTCAAATAGTTGATCTGGTCAACGTTACCGGAAGCCATCAGATACAGGAATCGCAGAAACAAACCCTGTGGAAACCTTAGGGAAGATAAGTGCAATAGTGGGGGCCAGATGGCTGAGAGAATGATTTCTTTTTAAAATTTAATATGAATGAGCCTAGCCAAAGCTTGATCTGCTCCGGACATACACCTATTATATAAATTATATTAACACTTACTTTTTAACATGCACCTTATGTATATAATTGAAAATAATTCGATTATTTTACATCAAATAATTATATCACTGTAAAAATCAGCGATAATCTGTAATTAGTTAATTTAATTATTTAGATACTCACTATTATATTTTTATTTTGACATTTTATTCCAAATTTTTCCTTCTATATTACGTTAGATGTTATCAATACTCAACACAAGTTAATTGGTTCGTTACTCAATGAATGACTGACAGGCAATCCACAGCCGAAATTACTGAACATAGAAAACTGAAATTTGGCTTGTAGGTAGGCTAAGAGGAAATATACCTAAGTTCGTAATAATCCGGGTAAGTAATAATCGGAATTTTATATGTTCTAGTTGAAATTAATGGAAGGAATGCGATATATAAAAAAATCGTCAGAAAGTTGGGAATGGAGTTACTTAAACATTTTTAAAGTGTTTTACAGTTAGGAAAATTGAAAAAGACATTTTAGAAAACCTATAATAAATTGAACGCAGCGGGATTCAAACCTGCGCCTCCTAGTAACCGTCCAGGAGCTCTGACCGCTAAGCCGACGGTTTTAGGCGCGGGTTCGAATACCGCAGAGTTCAAATTTTTATAGGTCCTCTAAAATGTCTTTTTCACTCATAATTACATGCAATGAAACCAACAACGGCGCTACCCATTATCAATTTTGCATAAAATAAACTCATAAACATACAGAAGGAAATACAAATGAAATTAAAATTACGATTACATTGTAAATAGATAAATTAATTGATAATTATCGCTTAATATTGATTACGTCTATCTTTTTATTTACATACAGTTCACACTTTTGTCACGTGTTTCATTATCTTAACTATATAGTAGATACAGAGTAAATGTATAGATTATTTATTATTATAAAAATATGAAATAGGGGCCAATAATGAAACAGTCGCAAAGCCTGTAAAGCGACTGATGGTTTCGATTCCCACTTGAGAAATAGAAATATTTAATGTTTCCATTTTCTTGGCAAAACGCGGCGTTACGTTCCACCACTTAACACGCAATGCCTCTGAATTCGTCGGCGCTTTCCGCTGAATTACGGAACGGAGTATCTTAAGACTAGATTCCCTCTGCCTATCCTGCAGTGTGCAGGATATAGCGTGAAGCTAACAAATAAAAATGACTATTTTTGGTAAACTACAGCTTCATGTCTTTTCCCACTTGTCATGGCAAACAAAAAGAAACTAGTGTCGGAGCACTCTGTTCTCCACTTTCCACCGAAATTCAATATATTACGTGTTGATGGGCAGGTCACAAAGCCTGGTCTTGTTTTGTTCGCCAACTTATAGATATGAAAATTAATAATAATTAATAACTATTATTAACTAAACTTGTGCCACTGGGCCACTAGGCCCAGTGGCATAAGCGAGTGACTGTAAACGACTGGTTATGGGTTCGATACCCACTCGAGGAGTGGAAATTATATTACCATTTTCTTCGCTCTGGTGTCGATGTAAAGCGCAGCGTTAAGTTCAGGAAAAGAAAAAATCATATAGTACTTTAATTATGCCAAATTTCAGGCATCATTTTTGTAAAATATTATATATTTTTAATTTACGTATGAACATGTTCTTAGATTTTTTTACTAATTACGCTATCATAGTAAATTCCAAATAAATGTTTTAAATTACATTTACAACTTTTATGGTTTGATTAGAAAGAGTTGCATTGAACTACCGAAATCCAACACCCAAAATATCAAAATACAAAAAGCGGGCAGAGCGGATGGTAAAAGTTGAAAGTAAGTAACAAGAGAAAAGAAATGTAATAATATTGTTAACAAAAGGTACCAACAAGTCACATATCTATAATGTTAGAAATTAAAAAAACTTTCTTCTATCTACCCGCAAAAAACGCACGAATTAAGATAAGTCTAAACTCATTTAAACTAGATCACAGATACTTCAGCTAGACGGATATAATAAAGCAAACTCATTATTATTTAATTGATATTAAATTCGATAAAAAATATTGAAAAGGATCCAAACTCGTCATTAAAAATATGACGTTGGCAATTCATGACACTGCATAAATATCGTACGCATTTATGAAACTAGGCGGATGCGATGAATTTGTTTGTATTAATTTTAAAATATTACCATATTTATTTATTCATGGCCATCGCGGCGCAGTGGGACAGCATCTGACTAGAAGCGAGATTAATTACGGGTTCGATTCGCTCGTGGAGGAATGACTATATCTAAATTATTTTTACTTCTCCGCTTTAGTATCTAAGATTTCCGCCACCCAACACGCAATCCCTCGATTTCGGGTGATGAGTAAAGAATATACTCCCTTAACACTACAGTCTTGATCAACGTGAAACCATATTTAAACATTGAAAAAGAAATGTATTGAATGCCTATGTATTGAAATTATCGCAAAATGGCAGACAGCAGTTGGCAGTGAAGAGCTAAAGATAGAACTCAGTGGCGTGCTATCCGAAAGGCGTATTTCCATCAGTGGATGAAGAAGGACTGACGACTGACTGACTGACTGACTGACTGACTTAGTGTATACAAGATATTATAGAAATTATAATTATTGTAAACATAAGAAAAAAATCTAAATATATATGTATATTTAATTTCAATCTTATCTCGTTTGGTACAATTACTTATTATTAAATATTATCGATATTGCACCCTGTTTAACTTCATATTTATGTATGTTGTTTGGGCATCACAAGCATATGAGGTCTTAAAGACCTGAATGAAAGTATTTACCATCATAGGATACAGGTAGACTACCTTTTTTTTCTTTCTTTTTTTTCGTCAGGAAAATCCTGTTACGGATACCCGCCCGGGGTGGGGACCCGGACACGGTTATGTGGGACTCCAGTTCGTTCTTCCGCTACCCACTAAAAACCTGATGGTGCTCCTATCCCGCCACTAGCCCAGGTCTCGGATACTGCCCCAATCGTCCTACGGCATCTAACGGACTATTGTTAAGTGTTCCAAACGTCAAGTTTCCTAAGACGAATTTATCTATTTTTGATCACCAAAAATGTACGCAATTAATCCGTTTAAAAAGGTTTAATTACAAGATATTTTAAGCTGTCTAGAGAAGTTAGCAAAAATAATATAGTCATTATAATTTAAATGCTATTATGAAGCAAAACAAAACCTATAGCGGAGCTGCTGTATCAATGTAGCAACGTGAAATGTAGAACTTTAGAATACCGGTATAGAGGAGTTCTAAATATGAAGGAATTCTCAAGTTTAACGATCCATGAGAGTCTAATCACAGCGAAATTTATAAATGAAAAATGAAAATTATTTAACACGGTCTCAAGTATCCTACATTGTTGCTTGAAGGGTTAGTAGATTGCAGGAATTGTAAATAAAATCTTGCAGTGTTGTGAACGAAATGTTACCAGTAGAAGTGAGAGAGTAGTAGTTGTATTCATAAATGTATAATCAATATAGCACAATGTTTGAAAAATAAATAGCTTAAACCAGTTTTGTGTATTACACAAATTAAATTAATTTATTAACAACTAAATCTTATCTGCTATAGATTATTTTAAATATTTCAAAGATCATATCTTTAAGGATAAATTAAAATTATACTATTAAATGTGCTCAGTCACTCGATAGACATGTCCACAGACAAAAACCATAGTGTTGAAGAACAACCGTTAAAAAATGACAACCAAAAGAAAGAAGAAGATTTTCAAAACAAAACATTCCTAGAAAAATTACGGTATGTAAAATCGAATATAACTGTGGAGCCTGTACTGGCTGGATACATCATACCATCTATGCTGGCAAGCATAGCCATACAAAATCTCAATTTAGATAAAGCATGTCGAGTTAAACTTAACTATAGTGATGCCATTTGTGATGCTTTTATTAGACGGGAAGGAAATCTAACATACTATGAAGGTGAAGTGCAAAAAGTGATATCTTCTATAGAAACATGGAAGAGTTTGGTGCGTACAGCGTTGCCCACAATACTCGTTATTTTTATGGGTGCATGGAGTGACAGAACCGGTAACAGGAAACTGAGCATATTATTACCAATATGTGGAGAATTCTGTGTGTGTGTCAGTAATATTCTTAGCACATATTTCTTTTATGAAATACCTATTGAAGTTACAATGTTCTTTGAAGCTTTATTCCCCGCCATAACAGGGGGCTGGGTGATGATATGTTTGGGAGTTTTTAGTTACACTAGTGATATTACTGATGAAAAATCAAGAACGTTCCGAATAGGTCTTGTGAATTTATGCATGACAGCTGGAGTGCCGATAGGTACAGCACTTAGTGGAATATTACTAAAGTTGTGGGGCTATTACGGAATATTTTTCCTTTCTGCTTCTATTTACTTGGTCACGTTCATATATGGATATGTAAATTTAAAAACAAAAACAAAACCAGGAATAGATAGCAACGATAAGGTAAGAATATGGAAGCTATTTTTATTATAAATGGACAAACAAAACGATAAATGTTGATAATTTCGATAAAATAAATGCATTAAGATATATCCGTAATATTAACTCACCTTCTTTTAAAATATATGCCTACTTGTTAAAATTCAGAGTTGTGATAAAATAAATACATTTATATCTTAGATATTAACTTCAATTTTAAATTTGGTGTATGCCTATAGTCCATAATTGAGCCTGAGGCTAAGCCAAGTTACTAACAGGACATTCAAAAGACTGTTTTAAATAAGGTTCTTAGAATGTATGTACGAGTATGTATTGAATCTAATGAAAAAACACGATTAATTCTTCTTTTAGAGTTAATTTTACATAGTTATAATTTTTATTTGTTGCATTAGCTTATATGTTGTGGAATTATGAAAGAGTAACATCCTCTTACTCGTCTCGTAGTAAGCAACTGACTGTAAACGTGTTTTTTGTATATTCGATTCCGATTTGGAGAATTGATTTATATTATTTTCATTTCTTAGACCTGACAGACAAGTTAAAGCATGCCGTTGAGTTCCACCACTCAACACGCAATGCCTCCATTTTGAACGGAAAATGGAGAACGATTACACTAGGTTTTCTCTGACTTTTCTGCTATTAATTAGGTATTCTAAAATACTTTTGTTTCTTTCTCAGACTGATCGTTTGACCTGTTTAGATTTAGTAACGTTAGTGAAGGAAACTGTACAAGTAGCTTTTAAGAAAAGGGATTTCAATTTACGAAAGAAAATCATCATCACTCTTACCATTGTGGGAATTGTGTATGGTCCAGATCATGGTAAGTTTTTAAAGGATTTTTTTTTAATTATAGCGTATAGTAGAGTTAGTAGAATTAGAAACTAGTTTAAGGACAGGTAAGCTTTTTTACTATCTTTTTGTTTATCTACTATCTTACTTTTTACTATCTAAGCACATTGGTTGGTAAAATTAATTTTACCTAATTTATTCGGGAAAATTGTATAAATAATTATTTCCATCGTAGATAAACTAAGGCCAACGTTGCATACTGGGGCAGTCTAATTGTAAACTCGCTTGAATATGGATTCAATCCTTACTTAGAGAATAATCATATTTTAATATCATTTCCCTGTTCTGGTTAAAAAAGTACGACGTTGAATTCTATTGCTTAATATAAAATGTCTTAATTTCGGGCGAGAAGTGGAGAATGAAGTGTTTTGACTCTAGGTTTTCTCTAACTACCCTGTTATGCTCCAAAAACTTGTGTATCTCACGTAAAGCGTGGTTGGCAGAGAGAACCTAACATCCAAATTCTGCCTAATTTAGAGACACTATGTGTTAAGTGGGAACCAACGTGTCCTCTTACTAAAATGGAAAACGAAAATAATTTAATTATATGATTATGGTAATAAAACGCTCAATCATCACGAGTAAGTAAGAGATTATCATGTTCCTTCCAAATTTTTTATTAGCTTAACTCTGTATCCTCACAGCAGGGTAGGCAGAGGGAGCCTAGCGCTAAGACACTGGTCCCTATTTTCTGCCAAATTCTGAAGGCATTGCGTGGCGGAACTTAACGCCGCGCTTTGCCTCAACACGAATGAAAATATTAAATACTTCTCTTCCTCGAGTAGGAATCGAACCCACAACCAGTCGTGTTTACAGATACACTTCATACCCCTGCGCCACAACTAGCCACCTTCTTTCAAGTGACTTTAAAGTTCCAAGACATATTATTTAAATGAAATAATTTTATTAAGTAACACGCATTGTTTGTTGCAAAACTAACCTAAATTTTGTGTTATTCGAAACAACACTTAAACAGAAGTTATTAAAGTATATTTTTCTTTGCAGCCGAAAGGATTATTTTATACATGTTTTTGAGATATCGACTAAAATGGGACGCTTTGAAATTCAGCATCTACTCTACTTACAATATTATCGCGCATTCACTAGGTGAGTATACGAATAAGAAGTAAGGTAACACAAAATATAATATTACTGAAATGATTTGGTAGATTCCTAGAAGACATTTACATTTTATAGTAGTTTATATTTAGTTATCAAATTAAGTTTTATGTAATTTCTATATAATTCGAAATTAAATAAAAAAGTAGCATCTTAGGATCAACTTGTCTTAGTGAGACATCATCTGAATATAAACGTGATTGGTCGTGGGTTCGATTCCTACTCAGAGAAATGGTTGTATTGAAATTATGTTGATTTTCTTGCCTTAGAAGGTGAAACGCGAGGTATAAAGTTATGCCACTATGTCTCCATTTTTGAACGTTAGCGGAGAATGGAATATCGTGACTTATTTTCTCTCCATCTACACTGCCAATGTGTTAATTTATAGCTTCATTATCTTACAATTTGGTAGGCAGAGGGAGTGTCAAAGACCTAGTGTCAAGACACTCCGTTCCCCATTTTCCGCCAAATTCGGAGGCATTGCGTGTTAGGTGGCGGAACTTAACACCGCGCTTTGCCTTGACACTGGAGCGAAGAAAATGGAAATATTAAATATTTCCACCCCTCGAGTTACAGTCATATGTATGTGCCACTGCGCCACGACTGGCCCCTACATACAATTAATTACACTAACAGCTTATATTCGTTTAGGTTATTTAAGAATTAGTCTTAAATACTAAGAGAAAAATATTTTTTTAAGTACATAAAAATAAAAGGCCAAAAGAATTAATTCTAACGATCTCTTAAAAATTCACCACTCACAATTAAGCTTACTATTAAGAATTTGTAAATTACTCCGACTTTATTTTTACTGCAGCATTTTCGTTTATTAGAGAATATAAAAGTTGCCATCAATAAAGTGGCCAGTCGTGGCCCAGTGACAAAAGAACTGACTATAAACAAGATTGGTTGTGGGTTCGATTCTCACTCGGGGTAATGTTTATATTAAAATTACTTTCGGTTCTTGAGATTGGCATTTTTATTGGAGTTCTCTAGTCCGTAAGCCAATCCGCGGCATTCAGTTCCGCCACTTAACACGTAACACTTGATGTCGTGTACGTTATACAGTCACTATTTCTCAACTGCTACATTCATTGTCAGCTTGTACATTCTTCCCACGTAGCAGGGTAGTGAGAGAGAATACAGTGTTAAGACACTCCGTTCTCCATTTACTGCCTGAATATCTACCATTTTTATATTGAGTGGCGGATCTCAACCCTGCACTTTGCTTTTTTACAGTGTCTTTGCGTTTACATAATATATTTTAATTTATATGGTTTTTTTTTATCTAAATGCTTAAATTATTTTTTCAGGTGCATTATTTTCTATAACAGTATTTAGTAAATATTTGGGATTCCACGACTCAGTACTTTGCCTTATATCAGTGGGAAGCAAGTTGATTGGTTCCATATATATGACAACTATCAAGTCAGACTTGGGAATGTTTATGGGTAAATATATATTATTTTATCAGCATACATCCCATCCAAAAATAATAGAAAAAAATGAAAAAACTTATTTAATTGAACCAGTCGTGGCGCAGTGGCACAAATGTGTGACTGTAAACGCCTGGTTGTGGGTTCAATTCCCAATCAAGAAATGGAAATATTTAATATTTCCATCTTCTTCGCTCTGGTATCGAGGCAAAGCGCGGCGTTAAGTCCCGCATTTTTCAAAATTCGGCGGAAATTGGGGAACGGAGGGCCTTAACGCTGCGTTTCCTCTGCGTACCCTGCTGTGCGCGGGATACAGCATGAAGCTAATAAAAAAATAAATGAGCAAATAATTCGTTTAAAAGTAATGTCTCGCTAAGAATGATCGAATTGTCATCTTGGCATAAAAAATTCTTGCTACAAAATTATTGTATTAGCGTGGAGTCCGGAAACGCAACTTTCAAATCAAAATGGAGCAATAAGGGAATGAAAATCGCGTTGCACAAAATTCTTATATTGATTTATATATAGATAGAAAGTAATAAAAACATATTATGATACATTATAGCGTAAATATTTTTTAAGAGTGTCTAATTAATAATTCTATTCTCAATAAAAAAAAAGGTTCTAAAAAGGCAAAGTTTTTGTTTCGTGTATTTTTTATGTACATCCTACATAAAAAAATACACGATATAAAAACTGAAAAGAAAAAAAAACTAGCCCAGCAGTTTTGAATATTGAATTAGAAAACATAACAGCCGGGACACATTTAAATTTTACAGGGCTCCTTGTGAAAAATTGAATGGTTGAAGTATGGGACTATAGGATTTTTCCTTCTATTTTAAAAAAGAACGCTAATATACTTTTTGATCTAGTGTTCAACGTTAGCCTCACTTAGTAGTAGTCGTAGTTTTTAGATTTTCATTTTTTTCCTTTTTAAGAATAGGTCTGGTGTCACTATGGCAGATTTTCATTATAATCATATCGTTGATGTGACTAGTAAGTCTAAGAAAACTTATCTAATTTTATAAGAATTATCAAAATCAGTCAACGCTTATTTTTATCTATCTATCTATTAGTCTACTCGTTTGGTTGCAACACCAAATATATAAACTTATAAATAAATTACTCTTCTTTGTGCTCCGTAATCGGGCAAAAATATTGAACAGTAACATTTACTATTTATATTTATTGATTATACCAAATATCTTTATAAATTAAAAACATTTATTACTCGTACGTTCACTTAACCCTGTATATTTTTTTAAGAACAAAAAATACTCAAGTTGCTATAAAAATTATACAAATTTCTTCAAAAATTATTGTCACCATATAAGCGTAACTAATGTGTATTAATAAGAGGAATTTCTGAAACAAATATATAAAAATTGTTGTCACAACCGTCTGTTTCATATATTTGTATTGGAAGTATCCTTTCCCATATAGAAAAGTAATGATTTTTTTCTCCTTCCAGTGCCCGTCGTTGAAATTCTAAACGCGACGACATTCACGTCCCTCAGGTCATTGGCATCCAAGTTGGTTCTCTCAGAAGAAATGGGTAGACGCACTTTTATTTTATGTTATTCTTGAAAATACTAAATATTTATTCTTTGTTTGATTCCCAATAATTATATTTTTAAATTTATTTTCAATGTAAACGTAGATTTTATTGTTTGAATTATTTGATATTCTAAAAGTTGTCTTTTGTCTGTTTTGTGTAAATACATATGCCTGAAAAACCTATCAAATGTCAGAGAGGCAAGTAATGTGCGAATAAACTTTGACATTACCAAAATATTAATATGAATTTAAATAGAAATAAGCAAAAATTTAATTGGATGAAATTGAAATAAAATTTCATGGTAACTTATAATTCCAATAACATGTTGGAATATTTTAATTTTATAAAAACAGTAGATTTTTTACATATAGGGACAATATATAGGTTTACATGTCACTTTAAAATCTTGAACTACGGTAACTATCTATAATACCATTTATGATGGTTATTCTTTACACTTTAATGGAACTTATACTTAGAAAAAAATCGTTAATGTTGATTAAGCAAGATTAGGTAAGAAAAATTCAGACTTCTATCACTAACCACACTTGGTAGATTTTAAGTCTTTCTTGGAGAGTCTTAGTACTTACCGTTGTTCGATCTATACACTAACACATATAAGCAACCTTTTATTAATTTCTGATGGCAAAATTCATACTTTGTTTTAGTTATTAGAGCGGAGAAATGAAAAAAATATATATAATTATTCCCTCTAGTTACTTCATTTCGATATTACTTGTTTAAAATTGTAATTCTAAACGTAATGACAATAATTTTATTTGCAGGAAAAATGAATTCTCTCTTCAGCCTAGTAGAAACGCTCTCCGCTCTAGTATTCGATCCCACGTACTCCGCAATGTACGCGAAAACCGTATCAACATTCACCGGCGCCGTGTTCGTTTTCAGTGCTTGTGTATTGACACCGGCTATTATTATGTTGCTGTAAGTATTCATTGTACTTTTTTATAGCTAGTGTCAAGACACTCCGTTCAGTTTCAGCCTGTAATTGAGACATTGGGTGTTAAGTGGCGGAACTTGATCCATGATTTGTCTTGGATATCAGACCAGAGAATTGAAAATAATATGTAATCCTTCTCCCAATTGGAAATCGAACCTGCAATCGTCATGTTTTCAGACATTGTCCCACATTACTTATTGTACTATTTGTACTAAAAAAATGAGTGTAAAATACGCGTTTCGTTAGCAACGCGTACAAAAATGTATGTCTAATACATAGTACAGTGTACAAATACATTATTTGTTCATTTTATTAATTTAATGTATTTCTAACATATTAATATGAAAAAGATTAGTTTTTTGCACATTCATTCATTTTCATATAAACTTCAAATACACACAAAATTGTGCTCCTTCATCCGTATAATTTTCACAAAAAGGGGTTTAAAGTTTTGCCTTCAAATTCAAAATATATAATAATTATAATTGTTAAGAAAAATATTAGACCGTCATGACACAGTGGACAGTGTCCGTAAGCACGATGATTAGGTATTCGATTCCAGCTGTAAAAATAAATCCTTATGCATCATATCTATTATCGGACATTTTTCCAATTGCGCCATGGTTTTCATACATGACTGTATATAACAGCTTTATTTACTGGTTGCTCCCTTGCTTAGAATTCATCTTTTTTTTACTTTAGGCCAGTTGGTAGCGAGCATAAAGTGTGACTGTAAACGCGACTGGTTGTGGGTTCGATTTCCACTCGAGGGATGGATTATTTTTTATCTCCATTTTCTTCGCTATGGTATCTAGGTAAAGCGCGGTGTTAAGTTCCGCTATTTAACATGCGGAAAATGAGGAACAGAGTGTCTTAACACTAGGTTCCCACAGCCTACCCTGCTATGTGCGGGATACAATGTGAAGCCAAAAAAATATTTATTGGTATATTTAAAACTTCGATATATTGTATTTTTATATACATATCTGGGCTTATATAAAACTTATATCATAATATTTTCTTCTATAAAATAATATGGATGTTCTTATTCCCAGGTGGATTTTTATACAACATCGTCGAGAAACAAAAGTTAGCAAACAAGATGCGATTAAAGAGGACATACCTTTTGAAACAGTACAGACTTCACAATAAAATTGGGACCTATGATATTAAAAAACTTGTATTTAAAGATATTTCTACGTTAAAATTATTTTTTACTTACCAGAATCTATCTATGAATAAGAGGAAATATGTCAACAATATTTGATTCTTTTCTTACCATCTGATTTTATAATGTGTCCGTGAAAGTTATGAACTAAAGAAACACAAATCTTCTACTATTTCGCGTAAAATTTTACATTTATGTAATAATTTAATAAAACTATTTTAAATTTTTATTCTTTTATTTAAATGATTTGCATGCAGTACTTAATTTTCAGTAGTTTTAATCGTTTAATACAATACCGTGGATATCATCACATCGCTCTCTTATAAGTTGTATTTTTGCATTTATACCAATCTGAATAGGAACTTTATATAAATATAATTTACTATCTT
Source organism: Dryas iulia moderata (assembly GCA_019049465.1). Taxonomy (NCBI): domain Eukaryota; kingdom Metazoa; phylum Arthropoda; class Insecta; order Lepidoptera; family Nymphalidae; genus Dryas; species Dryas iulia. The sequence goes on from CM032425.1 coordinate 13,981,326, forward strand.
TAATCGAATAGTCAGACTATTTAAAAAAAATAACTCTTAAGTTTGTTCTTTATTTACGTGTTGGTAATAATATGTTATAAAATAATAATTATTAAACTAATATTCCGTCTTCAACTGAAACGGGCATAACTTAAGAAAAAAATAATCTTTCTAGGAAAAAATATCCCTGTTCGGTAGTATGAATACATTTTTATATTTATTTTTTACTATGGTAAAACGCAATTTGGCGTTAAGTTCCGCCACTAAACATGTCCTCCAAAAAAAATACGTGATGTCCTTATAAAAATTTTTAGAAGGAAAATCCAACTTATCAAACTCTTAACTAAAAATGTAATCTTATGAAGATTTTCGTATTCAACACAGCAGGATAAGCAGCGGGAGCCTAGTGTTAATACACTCCATTCCCCACTTTCTGCCGAATTCGGAGGCATTGCGTGTTAAGTGGCGGAACTTAATGCCGCGCTTTGCCTCGACACCAGAGCGAAGAAAATGGAAATATTAAATATTTCCACTTCTCGAATGGGAATCGAACCCACAACCAGTCGTCTTACAGTTACACGCTTGTGCCAATGCGCCACGACTGGCCTCAAGACAAGTAATCAAATAAAATAACGTCAAATAGAATCTAAATTCAAAATAAATCACTATAGTATTCAGTAACTCGGTAAAGCTTGCGCTTTATCATAAATTTTTGAGCACAAATTCGTTATAATTAACGCTAGGTCAACGATGGCAGTAATTTAGACTTATGACGAAAATATAATATTTCAATGGGCTATCAATTTATTATTGGAAAAAACTAATAATTACACACTTGGTATTCAATTTCATAATATTTTGATGAAATAATATATTGAGGATTGTCTGACAGAAAATCTGAAGATTGTGAGCTCGATTTTTAAGCAGGGGAATCTGACAAAATAAAGTGTGGCGTTGAGTTCCGCCATACAATAATAAAAATAATAATATAAGCTCTTTATTGCACAACAAATACAGAAAGGTTTGACAATTATACTAAAAAGATATCGGTGTAAGGCCTTATCACTGAAAGTGATCTCTTACATACAACCTTTATACAATGTCCCGAATTCGGAAGAAAAGTTGAGATTGAGGTGTATAAGAAATCTGTTTATCTATCTACCCTCCTGCTATACAGAAATACCTGTAGGATAAAAGTGTGAAACAATAAAAAAAAATATATACTAGACTTACGAGAATTGATCCTTCTTTAATAGCTCAATGATGAAATGAAAAAATAACCTTTTGTTGAAAATTGAATTTGTGTTTTTTGTTTACTTGCTGCATTTGGAAAACCTATAGGGGTGCTGATGAATATTTAAGGGTACGATATCCTTTCGCGACAGACACAGCATCAACTCAAATAATCGGAACAGTGACACCAAAACTGACCAAAGATTGGAAAACCACATGATTTATAACTATGCTTTCTCTGCTTACCCCATATAATGGGTGAAACTAAAAAAATATATACGTAAATCACACTTACACAGGCTTAAATTACAATTATAAAACAAACAAACAAGTATTAATATTTCGTTGTAGATATAACGACGACCTGTTTCCATGCGACGTACATTTATGTACGTACGAGTATGTACATATATTTGATAGCATCGAAGACTAAAGAAACAATACAAGCACTTTATCGCAATACAAATATAATAGAGCATTCAAGATGTTATAAATTACAATCCCACACCCATATTTATCAGCTAACTAGCAAAATAGTAGCTAAATAATCGCTTCATGTATGTAATAAGTAAATAGTAATTAGTTAAATGTTAAAATAATGATAAACGACATTCACAGCGTGTTCCATTTTCGTCACATCACAAAAGCATATGAAATATGACCCATTCACGTTTAATATCACTGAATCATTTGAATCTCGTAAACGTTTGTCATTGTTAGCAATAATATAGTACAGTTTAGTGTGATTTAGGTACAATAGGAATTATATTTCATGTTAATATTTACAGCATTAAATAATCTGATTACGGAAATATTTTGAGCCTACTGTTGATTGAATGAAAATTATTTGAAATAGATTTTTTTTCTTCGTGTGCTTGCTTTAAAATTCATTTTTAACCTTATTCACCCTAAATATTAAGTAAATGTGATTAATAATGTGGACACAATAGTCAAACACGTTGTAAAGCTACATTTCCTTCCTAGTACCGAGCACGTTAAACGCGGTAGCTGTAACGTTACATGACACGATACTATCACTTGTTACACATATCATAATTATTTAAGTGTAATGTAAAGAGAAGAAAGCACATTTGTAAATAAGGCGACACCCAGTTAAGTTTTATTGCGAAATTCCTTTGTTTTTCTTTTATCCATCTAGAAGGCCGTACTCGTACGTACGGAGATAGATTGACTCGGTAACAGATAATTCATTATCGTTTAGTTTATCTAAGGCATTCAGTAAGTTAACAGTTATGTCAACCAATGGGGATAGCTCAAGTCCAGAAGAACAACCGTTAAAAGATGAAAAAGATAAAAAAACTGAATTTCAAAAGAAAAGTTTCTTACAAAAATTATGGTATGTAAAAGACAACATAACAGTGGAGCCTATTATGGCTGGTCTGATTATATCCTCGATGTTGGCGAGGCTTGTGATACAGAATCTCAATTTGGACAAGGCGTGTCGAGTCAAGCTAAATTATTCAGATGAAATTTGTGACTCCTTAATCAAGCAAAAGAGAGGTAATTTAACTTTCTATGAGGGTGAAGTGCAAAAAATCATATCTTCTATTGAAGCATGGAAAAGTATGGTACAGACTGCGATACCAATAGTCCTCGTGATTATAATGGGTGCCTGGAGTGATAGAACTGGTAACAGAAAATTTTGCATACTAATACCAATATGTGGAGAAGTTCTCGTATGCATCAGCAATATCCTCAGCACGTTTTTCTTTTATGAAATTTCAATAGAAGTGACTATGTTCTTGGAAGCTTTCTTCCCAGCGATTACTGGTGGATGGGTGATGGTTTACTTGGGTGTATTTAGCTACGTTAGTGATATAACAAATGAAGAATCGAGGACATTTCGAATAGGTTTAGTCAATCTGTGTTTAACAGGTGGAATACTCCTTGGAACAGCGTTGAGTGGGATTTTACTTAAACTTTTAAGCTATTATAGTATTTTTACTCTGTCAGGATCAATTTACCTAATAACAATATGTTATGGATATTTTTATTTGAAGTCAAATACGAAACCGGGATTAGAAAACACTGAAAAGGTATATTGGTTTTTATTTATTTAATTTTAACATATATTTAACGAATTTATAGTTTATTTTCAATATTTGGGGCAATTCGTGGCGCAGAGGTACATAATGTAACGGAAGCGACTGGATGTGGATTAAATTTCTACTCGAGGAGTAGAAATATTTAATATTTCCATATTTTTCGTTGTGGTGTCGAGGGAAAGCGCGGCGTTGAGTCTTCTTCATCTTGGCATTTATCCCGGCCTAGCCAGGGTCTGCCTTCTGACTTAAACTACTCCACTTTGCACGATCTTCTACTAAGCGCGGCGTTGAGTTCCGCCACTTAATACGCAACGCTCTCAAATTCGGCGGAAAGTAAGGAACGGAGTGTCTTAACACTAGGTTCCTTCTGCCCACTCTTCTGTGCGCGGGATACAGCGTGAAGCTAAAAAAAAGAAAATATGTAGGCTACGACATCAATTTCCTCTCAATATTTGCATTGATAACTGATGTTTATATCTAACGTTCTAGTACCGTTCTATTTATTTTAGATAAAACGTCATACTTATGGAATAACTATTGTTATGTGACAGACATCTCCATAAATATATGAAAATAAACAATTGCTTATTATACTTGTTATTGAGGCCATTGAGGCTCTTCTGGATACCATTTAATGATTTTAATATCACCTAAGAACCATATTCTATACAGATATGTATAGGTATGTCCCCTGATCTGGTCAAACACTTTTTTTTGGATTCCATGTCCCTATGTTGAAAACAAACCAGATGAACAGAATGCACTACTGAGCGATGTCTGCGCTAAGTACTCTCTAACTCCTTAACTTTATTTCTATAAAAAATAAATAAACTCTTTAAGTAAGTGGAGTGAAGTAATTCGGCGGAAAGTGGGGAACGGAGTGTCTTAACACTAGGTTCCCTCTGCCTACCCTGCTGTGTGCGGGATATAGCGTGAAGCTATTTAATTTTTTAAAGTAAGTGGATGCATTGACCTTATCTTAGCCACGTATATGTCATTTATACAAAATTTTTTTTTTTTTTTAGCTTCACGCTGTATCCCGCACAAAGCAGGATAGGCAGAGGGAACCTAGTGTTATAACACTCCGTTCCCCATTTTCCGCCGATTTTTAGAGGCATTGCGTGTTAAGTGGCGGAACTTAACGCCACGCTTTGCCTCGATACCAGAGCGAAGAAAATGGAAATATTAAATATTGCCACTCCTCGAGTGGGAATCGAACCCACAACCAGTCGTTTACAGTCACTCGTGTGTTTCTTTACTAATATGTATCTTTGTGTACACTGTGCCTAATCTAAATATATTAATGCAGTAATGCTCGCAAAGGTCTAAGTACAAATAGTGCATGTCTTTAATACATGTAAATATGACTAACCAAGTTCGATATATACAACAACCATACTATTGTAAATTGATATTAGACGTAAATTCCTCCTCTATTAAATATATATTTAATTTATAAAATTTTATTTAATTAATATATGCATACTATGCTATTTATCTACTATGCTATATTGAAGATAACCTAAATAATAAGCTTTGCCTGCATATGTTTATATATAAATTAATAATGGAAGAACGTTTAGCAATTCTATTTGACTAATATTTGTGGTTCGATTTGCTTGAAAATCACATATGGGGCAGTGTCAAATTTTCATGTTAAATGTCGAGGTGGCCAGTCGTGGCCCAGTGGCACAAGTCACTGTAAACGACTGGTTGTGGGTTCGATCCCACTCGAGGACTGGAAATTATATTTCCATTTTCTTCGCTCTGGTGTCGAGGTAAAGCCCGGAGTGAAATTCCGCCACTTAACACGCAAGCCTCCGAATTCAGCGGAAAGTGGGGAACGGAGTGTCATTACACTAGGTTCCCTCTGCCTACCCTGCTGTGTGCGGGCAAAGCTGAAGCTAAAAAAAAAACGTCGAGGAGCCATAACTTAAAAATTATTGTTTCCATGCCGTTTGTAAAATACTTTGACATTTTATTGTTTCTCTCCTTTTAGCCTAAACCACTAACAGTGTTGGATCTGGTCACATTAGTAAAAGAAACTACTCGAGTCGCTTTTAGGAAAAGAGAAGGAAATTTAAGGAAAAAGATAATTTTAACCCTTTCAGTGGTTGCAATTATATATGGACCAAATCATGGTGAGTGTCAGAGAGAAATAGAGGCATTCTGTTTTGTGGCGGAGTTCAACGCCGCAAAAACATTAATTAAGATAGTTTATTAGTTAAAATTCGTACATATAATATTTATTAATATTTATGTTTTTGATGTTATTTTAAAAAAGAAACTTTATATTTTTTTTGCGCTCGGCGGGAGGACTTAGTGTTAATGCTTTCCGTCTTCCACTTTCCACTCGCTTTGTATTCTATACCAGAGTGAAGAAATGAAATTTTAATACTAGATGTACCAGTTATTTAAATGTACCCATTTATAATTACAAGAAATATATTTATTACTTTTATATATAAAACAATATAACGTTCATAAAGTTAATTCAGTAGTCTTAGTGACAACTTTTGTCACTAAGACTAACGATAATACTATCATTATATCATTATAGAGGAAAAATGTTGATTACATGTAGTGGGGAATTTTAAATTAAAATAGAAGATCAGTCATTTTGACTGGGCTGATAAATCTGGTATTAGATGGAATAATTCATCATGGGAATCGAACCCACAAACATGATTACAGACAGACGCTTTCAAGCCTAGCCACGACATCCTCCGAGGGCCTCTTATATGTTTATATATTTTTCTAATTATTATTATACCTTTATTCGCTTTCATACTGATTTGTCGTGGCCCAGTGGCACAAACGTGTGCCTGTAAACGAATGGTTGTGGGTTCGATTCCCACTTGAGGAGTGAAAATATTTAATATTTCCATTTTCTTCGCTCTGGTGTTGAGGCAAAGCGCGGCGTTAAGTTCCGCCCCTTAGCATGCAATGCTTGCGAACTCGGCGGAAAGGGAGGAACGGAGAGTATCTTAACGCTAGGCTCCTTCTGCCTTCTCTGCCGTATGCGGGATACAGCGTGAAGGTAAAAAAAAGAATATATATTGAATAATTTATTACCGTTTGCTAATTATTTCATAACTTGGTGCTATCAATATGCAAAAATATATGTACATATGTATAGACAGGCAAATATTTATATATATATTTTTATTTGACAGCTGAAAAGCTAGTAACGTACCTGTTTGTGAGATACCGCCTTCATTGGAACGCTTTTACATTCAGCATCTACTCTACTTACAATATTATTACACATTCTATCGGTAAGTGTATGAATATATTTAAGAATATTTTTCGATGATTCAGCGAGGTTTTACGGACACCTTTTCAAATGAAACCGAAAATAGTAACTTTGCTACTATTATATAAAATATCAAAAATAAAAAAAAACATTTTAAGCTGCCGTTGCCATTTTAAATTTTATAAAAATAAGTATTATGTAATTAGCTTAATAGTGGCGCATTTGGAATGCGCCTTAATGATCACGATGCTTAAAAATGTTGTAAAAATGTCTTTAGTGAGTAAGTCTAAAATTAAATACATTAACTTTAGCTTATATTAATTTACTTGCCTCTGAGCTCTACCACGGTCGGTGTCCTACCAAATAACACTAAATTTCTCTTTCTATCTCCCAAGCATTATTAGTCCTATATGACTGTTGTCTGTTTTCTTTGTCTTTTGCTTCCACTTCGCTCGATTGGACGCATCGTGAGACAAACGTTGCAGGCGTTCATGTCTGAAATAACACTCAATGTCTATAAATGAGTAAATCGTGAAGAACAACGTTGCTTGTCCTTTCCCTTTCGCCTTTCCTTTTTTTGCATACCGAAGTAGATAGAAAGATGTTGGTCTCGAGACATTCAAAACAATACTTTTGGCCGATATCTTGACGAAATGCAATGCCCTGCTGAGACAACGAAGTGCTAAGACAAGCTTAGCAAAACAGAAAGAAAAGGGCAATCATTTCCACGAATTGAATTCGAACCCAAAACGCTGTCCCAATTCGCCAATATAGTAATATAATAGCCTACATTTTTATATATATATCTATATATATATATATATATATATATATATATATATATATATATATACTTCTCCTTTCTTTCTCACAACAGGGCAGACAGAGAGAACCTAGTGTCAAAACACTTCGTCCTGTTCTTTCTGCCTGAAATCAAGGCACTGCGTGTTGAATGGCGAAATTAAGAAATGGAGAAATAGAAATTTAAATATATAATCACTCCTCCGAGTGGTAATCGAACACACAACCATCGCGTTTACAGTCAGACACTGCGCCATGATGACTCCAACTATTGCTTGATTTATATTTTAGAAATGAATATTTAAAATTTCATATAATAACACATTAAATATTATTATTCTAGTTTTCATAATATTTTCCAGGGGCTTTATTCTCCATTAGCGTGTTCAGTAAACACTTGGGCTTCCACGACTCAATGCTCTGCCTCATCTCAATAGTGAGCAAGCTCGTCGGCTCCGTCTTCCTCGCTTATGTAAAAACTGACTTTCAAATGTTTATGGGTAATGTTTACATATTTTTTTTTAAAGGGAAAAAATAATATTTTATATATAAATGCAACAAGTATGTGGATTTTGCAAGAAAAGTTTAAAAAGATAAGTTTGAAAAGATATTATTGTTTTTGTAAATTATTCTTTACTGAATATTTCTAAGCACTTCTAATTTAAGATATATTTGTATATAAAATGTTTTCATTTCTCCAAGATAAATCTTTAGTTATTTCTGATTTTTGTCACAAATTTATTTATTTCTCACACAAAATTGTTTTCGTTAGTTTCTTTCTATGCCACAAAAAAGCGTAATTGCAAATGATTGCCTGAAAAATATGACACATTTAAATGTTGCAAATTAACTTTCTAAAAATGTTTTTCATATCCGATCACCAAATATTAAAATATAAAAGTTTTTAATAAATATTTCAAATCATTTTCATTTCTCTGCTCTGGTAATGCAAAGCACGGAGTTCAGTTCCGCCAATCCTCATGGTAATACGTTGAATTCGACCGAAATGTAAAAAACGGAGTGTCTAGACACTAGGTGCCCTCTTACTAACTCTCTCCGCTGAGCGTGAAAAAGAGTGAAGCTACTTTTGTACTATAAATTCACTTTATTATTAAAGAAATTTCTTTAATGTCACTGAATTTTACTACGCCATACATAATTTACAATTAGGAATTTAAATTTTAAATTAACAGCAGTTACATTACCTTTGCTATGATAGAAAAGTAATGGTTTTTTTTTCTCGTACTTCCAGTGCCCGTCGTTGAAATTCTAAACGCGACGACATTCACCTCCCTCAGGTCACTGGCATCCAAGTTGGTTCTCCCTGAAGAAATCGGTAGACGCACTTTCGTTTTATTTTCTGTATTTATTTTAATATATATAAATGTGTATATATGTTTCGGCGTTATGTTCCGTCACTTAACACGCAATGATTCAATTTCAAGCGGAAGAAACATAGTGTCTTGATAGTAGATTTTATCTAACCATCCTGCTATGTGGGAAGGAGTGTAAAGCTTTGTTTAAAATTCTTTTATATATTTTGTAAAAACTCTCTCTTTGTCAATTACAATTGTGTGAGAAAGATTAATTACCGTTTTTTATGAAAATGATGATCGGATCATCATTACACTAGTTTTTCTTTGCCTTTTCTGTTAAGATTCGTAAAGCAGATGAAAACGCTGTTAAATTTAGTCATTATCATAATGGATAGTAAATCTTGAAATAGAATATTGAATCATTTCAATATTATTAAAATAAATAAATACATCAAAATGCGGCGCTGAGTTTGCCACATGACACACACTGTACTGAATTCTGGCCGAAAGCAGAGAATCAGAATGCCCTGTAACTGCCTACGCTTTTACGAAGAGAAAAGGGTGAAGCTACGTTTTTAGTAGCTAAAATCATATGGATTCACATCACCGACATCTAATGCTAATATTTTAAACCTTTTTTTATTTAAAAATATACAATACATCATGTGATGTGATGTGTAGTATATGTATACTACTATAAATTACTACAAAACTCTTAAAATTCTAGGAAAAATGAATTCACTGTTCAGTCTGGTTGAGACGCTAGCTGCCCTCGTATTCGACCCTACGTACTCCGCCATGTATGCGAGGACCGTATCGATTTTTGCAGGCCTTGTGTATTTATTTAGTGGATTCATGGCTTTACCAGCAATTGGGATATTGGTGTAAGTTACTAATTTTTATATTTTTTAATAAGCGATTAGTTGTGGGTTCGATTCCACTTGGGGAATGATAATAAATAAATTCTTTTCAACTATAGCAAGACAAAGGTCGACGTTGGAGTCTGCCAAAAAATACTCTATGTATAAAATACGAACGGAATATGAAAAAGAGAGTGTTTTGACACTTGATCCGAAAAAAGCGTGAAGCAGAAACAATATGAAAAAGTATTTTTATATTGAGACAATAAATGTAATGGGATAGCGACTAACTATAAATTATGATTCTTGATTCTATTCGTAACAGTCTAAACAACGAAGCAAGTCACGGCTTACATTTACTTTTTTTTATCTCACCAACCAATCGTGTTTATATTTTACAGTCAGACCCTGTTCTACTATGGAACGATGAAATTCTGTTTCCTCCTCCACGAGAAAAGACCCGTTTAAAAAAAAACTAAATTGCTTTTTTAAACTCATATATTTGCTACATATTTTACGTGTATTCTCCATACAATGTGACATTGACGAAATTATTTTTGCTCAATTTGCACGTTTGTAGCACCACTATTAAAGAACTGATTAACAACTTCTCAATGTTAAAATGTTATTAATTTCATTTACTTAAAGGAAATAAATATTGACAAATATAGTGTTAAAAAATAATGAGGCTTTCTTTGTGTAGTGGGACAGCATCAAACTACAAATGCCAATTGCATTTTTTGTAGGTTTTTTCCCCATTCAGAGGATTTCATATCTCCACTCTGGTAGGAAAACGATTGTAGGGTATTGTATATTGTTTAAAGGTAGTTCCTCCACTCATATAGCTAATTTGGAAAGAGAACATAAATTCTTGTCGTTGGCTGAGTCTTGGCTCTAAGTTCTCTCTGACCACCCTTTTATACGTAAAAAAGCGTAAACCTGCAATAAAATACAATATAAACATTAATAAAACATCGAATTACGAATAAAAATATTTTCCACAAGACTTTCAAGTCTTATAAATATAGTTAGCAAGTTTCCGTTCCCAGGTGGCTCTTTACACAACATCGCCGTGAAACAAAACTTAGAAAACAAGAAGCGTCGTTGAAGCAAATAGTTGTGTCTGGTGAGACAATGGAGACTGTACAATGACATAATTTAATATAGACTTACGTGTTAAATGTTCAAATAAAAAGGAAAAGTATTGTTGTTTTTTCATTTATTTATACCCATACTTATATTATAAATGCGAAAGTCTGTGTGTTTGTCTGTCATGCTTTCACGGCTAATCTACCGTTTTGGATGAAATTTAGAATGAAAGTAGTAATAGCTACTAGGTCTAACATAGGCTACTTATTATTATTAAAAATTCGACCGATAAGGGATTGAAATAGGGGATGAAAGTTTTCATGAAAAATCTAAACCACTAGACTGATTATAATGAATATTGGCATAAACATACTTGATAATCCAAGCTCAAAAACAGGCTACTTTTTTTTTCAAAAACCCACTCCCGAAGGTTTCAATATAACGAAGCAGTCCTGTAGTTCACGCGGAAGCCGCGAGCGGGCCGCTAGTTACGTTGGTGATTTAGATATTTAGTATCATCATCTCACAGTTGGAAAGCACCTGACTACAAATACATTAGATTGTGGGCTAGATCTCCACTCGGAGTAATAGTATTGTATTTAAATTATTTTTTATTTCCCTTCAGGTTAGCTCAGGGCAACGTTGGGTTGCCGCCCAGGTCCGCGGACGATTAGGGCAGTACCCGAGACCTGGGCTAGTGGCGGGATAGGAGCACCGTCAGGTTTTAAGTGGGTAAACGGAAGAACAAACCGGAGTCCCACATAACCGCGTCCGGGTCCCCATCCCGGGCGGGTATCCGTAACAGGGGTTTGCTGACGAAAAAAAAAAAATGAGCAACGTTAGGTTACTCCAGCAACCAAAAATGTCTTAAATTCGAATGCAAAAAGTATGATGTTACTCTTTTTATATGTTCTTATTGACAATTATTTACTAGTATTTGCTGCCCTCAAACTTGCTTACAAGGAGTTAACATTAATTTATTTATTATTTTTATTGATTGGTCCCACAGACATACTGCATGTAGGATAAAGGATCATGAAAAAGAATCTAGGGTCAAAACACTTATCCAGTTTCCTTAAAATGCAATGTATCTTACATTGCTTACTTTGTGGCCAAATTCAACGCCCCGTTTTATCTTGCCAAAGCGGGGAAATGCAAAAGCTTAATATAATAATTTCTGAAGTAGGAATCGAACTCACTACCATTGCGTTTACACTCAGACAGTGTCCCACTAAGCCAACGTGGCTTTAAATAATTATAATTACTTAACTTTATATTGTTACTGTAGAAACAATGTCTATTAATAGAAAAGTGTAATATAATAATTTAAAGTGTCTCAGAAGATAAGATAAAATGTAGTTTTAAGAAAGAATTTTTAAAAATAGAAAATTTTTTGTCATTACAGCCTTAGTTAGCACTTGTACTAGAATTTATATTTTATTTATTGAACGTTGTTGAACGTGGCTTCGATTTTCAGCCGAGGAAATGATTGTGTATAATTATTTTTATTTATGGGGCCAGTCGAGACGCAGTGGCACAAACTGTGACTGTAAAGCGACTGGTTGTGGGTTCGATTCCCACTCGACGAGTGGAAATCTTTAATATTTTCATTTTCTTTGCTCTAGTGTTGAGGCAAGGCTCGTCGTTAAGTTCCGCCACTTAGCACTTAGTCTTAACATTAGGTTCCCTCTGCCTACCCTGCTGTGTGCGGGATACAGCGTGAAGCTAAAAAAAAGAAAATATTTATTCGCTCTAAATAAGGCTGACTTAGTAACCAGTAGCAATATTTAATATGCCTTAAAACAAAAAAAAACGACGTACCTTAACATTTTTCTTAGTTTTGACTAGGGATTACGGGACCCCTAAACGACCTATGAAAAAAGGAAAATGAATGCAATCTACTTTTAACATATTAAAGTGTGATTCACACGCACAGGAAATTAAAAAAAAGACATTTTTATAAGTTTTCAAAAAAAATATTTTTCAATGCAATCTCTCGAAATTTATTTTACTTTCCTACTGAACCCACTTTCCTAAATTCATAAGAGCCCAAGGAGCTCCGCTATGTCTTGAAACAACACTATGTGTCGTTTCTCTGCTTACTGCAAAAATGAGATTGGTTATTTTTTGATATATTTTACAAACAATCAGTCCCTTCAACAAAATGTTAATGTTGGAATCGACCAAAGAACTAAATTATTTTCACAGGCGGTAATACCGCAGTTTTAGGTATTAGCTACTTTATATATACTAGCGGCCTGCACGTGGCCGCCGCGTGGACTACGTAACTGTTTCGTTATATTACAACCCTCGGGGGTGAATTTTCTAAAAAATAAAGTTGCCTATGCTTATTATCAATTATGTTTATCCAAAAAATCATTATAATCGACATTTATACATCCAGCTGCGTCGAAATTCTTATACGCTCATAAACTCACATTCTGTAAGTCTCATCTCTTAGTAATAAGGTGTATTTTAGTATTAGATATATAATATTTTTTGTTATGAGTTGCATAGAGTCTTGAATGACTGTCAGTGATCAAACAAAACACAAAATTACAACTTGTTTTGGCTAGCTTATTAAAAATATGTATATATTTTCGTCATCATCTTTGTTATAAAAACATTGTAGACTCACTATTCAGTACCAAGCGATCTGGTAGAAAACCTGGTCAAGAATATTAAAATAATTTGAATACAATCATTCCCCCGAGATTCAATCTTAATTCCACTGCATCACGATCGATGGTGAGATAATACTATATATCACATATATGTAAATTTAAATAAATAAAGGACTAATGCAACAAAAGGACTAATATAGAATAATTTAGAACGAGATTTCATATGTTACCACGTGTGCAACTTGCGGCCTTCGGGCCGCATGCGGCCCGCTTATTAATTTGTTGCTTTTCAATTTAGAAAATTCAAAAATTAAAATTTTCACGAATTATTAAAACTTAACAAATTGAAAAAAAAAATAAAACTTCAAAAAATGGATAGGCTTGCTGCTAAAAAGGTTGCTCACGCATCGTCTACACAAGTTCGATTACTTTAAATTCAAAGTTACGACTATTTATGGCCATCGTGACGCAGTGACTGTATACACGATGGTTGTAGGTTCGATTCCCACTAGCGGGAACGATTATATTTAAATTATTTTTATATTCACGCTGTAGTGACAAAACGTGCACGCAATCAGCACGCAATGTCTCAGATTCGGGCAGAAAGTGAAGAACGGAGTGTCTGGACACTAGGTTCTCTATGCTTATCCTGCTGTAACAACTATTTTTAGACATAGCCTTTATCTATCCTTAAGATGACCACAAAGGACAGGACTAACGAAGGAAATTGGTTAAGTAAGTAATTGCACTAAAGGATTTGGGGAAGCCAAGCGATTTTATATTCTAATACTATGAAAATAATGAGTAAAATTGGAAAAAATCACTGAAGATCATACTACATCATCATATCCGTGTTTAAAAATGTTGTGTACGTCTTATTTCTTGGTGATAAGGTATATTTTAGTATTATATATGTAATATTTTTTATTATGGTTTGTATAGTCTTGGATGGTTGTCGGATTGTTTACGCGTTTGAACATTCACGTATCGACTGTTAGTGATTGAAGTAGAAATTTGATTTTTTTTAGTACTAAGTACTATATTTTAATAAAATAGTATAAATTAGAATAAAATAAAATAATAAAAAAAAAGAAGTGACAGTGAAAGTGTCAGTGATCAAACAAAATATTTGTACAACATGAATTGAGCGGTTTGCCTTTCATATTATTAACTTGTAAATAATTTATTATTTTAAAAATTCAATTTATACATTTTAAAATTAAATTTATATTTTATCAAGTAATATCGGATGGATCAACTATAAAAAAAATATTTAGAAGACGCACGATCGATTCCAGTTGCGTTAATGTTTTTATACGTTTTCTAAAAATGTATTTCATACAAAAAATACTTATTAAACATAGAGAACAAAAAGTAATTCTTATAATATGGAGATCCCCACTTTAAAAATGCTTGTGGCGATTATTATATACATTGTACAGCTGGTAGTAGAACGCATGGCTCAACGGTCAGAACGCCTGGACGGTATTCAGGGTGGAGCGGGTTCAAATCCCGTTTCGTTTAAATTTGTATACGTGTTCTAAATTTCTTTTCAATTATATACGTTTTAAATATTTAATATTTCTTAAAATAACTATTTTAAATTGGCGATCGTGGTCCATCGAAACAGTATTTGACTTTAAGCACGGTTAATTTTGGGCTCGATTTTCCGAAAACACTCAGGAAACTGACTATATAATGAATATAGTTGCCATGCCAGTATTTTTTTATTTCCCCGTTTTAATGAGGTAAGCTACGAAAATTACGAATGTGGTAATAAAATTTATGCATGTATTGTTATTTGCCTTAGTCATTATCTTTGTCACCGGGAAAACTTTTGTTAAAAAATTAAAATTTATAATCGTTGTTAACAGGTACATCCCAATTTCCTCGTGATGACGTCATACCGTATTTGAAATGTACTTAATTTTACATATTTTCATATATATGTTAAACATGAACAAAAATAGGAGCCAGTCGTGGCGCAAAGGTACAAAGTGTAACTGTAAAACGACTGGTTCTGCATTCGATTCCCACTCGAGGTGTGTAAATATTTAGTATTTCCGTTTTCTTCGCTCTGGTGTCCGAGGCAAATGCGCGACGTTAAGTTCCGCCACTTAACACGCAATGCCTCCGAATTCGGCGGAAAGTGGGAAACGGAGTGTCTTAACACTAGTTTCCTTTGCCTACCCTGCTGTGGGCGGAATAGAGCGTGAAGCTAAAAAAAAAGATATTACTATTACGTATTGGCGAAACTCAACGCAGCATTTCTAATTAACTTTTGATAGATTGAGACATAATAAAATAATCTTTATATATTTTATTAAAATTATTACGTATATTATTATTTTACCTATTATATTGGTTTGTTTATTTATATATCCTTTATTGCACACAATTTAAAAATAAATAAGTAAAAAAGGCGGGCTTAACGCGAAATAGCATAACATATATTGGTTTGTTGTAACTTGTAACTAAGTATTTTAAAAGATTTTTCTGAAAGAGGTGAAACTTTGCAAAAAGGCTTAGGCCATTATTAAAGAAATTTCAAGAGCATATTCCAAAGTTTTCAGACTTGGGGCGGCTTTTGGTTTCAAAAATATTTAGGGTTCCCATGTGATAGTTAAAAATTTTGATTTTTTAAAATATACAAATTCTACAATACATACCGAAAAACATATTTGCATTATAAAGACATGGTAGATTTGGTTTGTAAGTAACTTTTTAACTCATTTTCTGCTTTATTTCATTCGTTTTTTTCTATTTAGTATTATGAAAAACAACAGCATTCCACTATTACAACACATAAAAAAAAGTTTTACAGAAACAAAGCCAATAACAGTTTTCCACTTACATATTAATTTAACGTACAGAGCTATACATCTTCAAATTTAAATATTATCCTACAGATTAGTCAGAAAAATCGAAAAAGTCTAGTACAATTTATAACTAGTCAATGTAATTATCAAAACGATTCATTTAATCTCAATAACACTCGCCAAAAATTAAATAAATAGATAGTGTCCACTTAAAAAACACTAAATAATAAAGTATTAGTTTTTACATTGTTATGTAAGTTGTTACTTAAATATAACATTTCGGTAGGGAGAAAGTGTGACTTAATTTTTTATGCGATTGTTACGTTTTTGGTAGCGAAACTTAACGCGTAATAAAACAATAGAATCACGTTTTTTCATAGCAGGAATATCAGAGAGTGCGAGTGTCTTGATACTAGTGTAAAGACACTCCGTTCTCCACTTTCCGCTTGAAATCGAGTCCTTCAACATTACATGTTGAATGACGGAGCTCAACAACACGTGTTAACTTCTTAATTATAATATATATTATGCATATAAAAATAATTTATTAAACATTTAAATACGTATTTGCATATTATTTTGTTAAGCGTTCTATCGAGCTATATTATGGGCAATAAATAATGTATATAAAAATAAACAAATAAACTCTACGGAACCATTTGCAAGCCAACAAATTACTCTTAGCTGATTTTTTATTAATTTCAACCACAATTGTACTTTGATATGCATGTGATAATTAAAACCTGTTTCATTAATGTAATCATGTTTTTATTTATTCTTCTTAACGAATATGATTTGGCGAATAATATTAGAGAGTGCGTTAAACTTTTGACATTTTTAATTATAGGTATTGGTAGTCCCGTTAAAGCGTAAAGTATGCGTTGTCTTGATAACGTGTGTTTCTTAGTAAAACAAAAAAAAATATATGTACATATGTCAAGCTTGTGGTAAATTCTAACAGATTCTAATGCATTTCTCTATTTAATAATAGATGCTATGCCAAATTTCATTTTGCCATCGAAGTTTTCACAGAAATGTTTTTCCATTGCCTATGGATAAAGAACCTCTCTAACTAAATAGTCTTTGAGTCCCTCTAACAATGGACTGAGAGAATGAAGTGACAAAACACTATTTAGGCATATCTCATTTTGGTTAAAATCAATGCAACGGTCTATACAAATATTGTTATTTAAATATATAATTGTTTTGTTTTTTTCATAAATATACAACGTCAAGCCTTTTTCCGCTTAGGAAACCCCTGTCACAGAAAACATAGTGCCAGAACACTTCATTTTTTTTAGCTTTACGCTGTATCCTTCTCACAGCAGGGAAGGCTGAGGGAACCTAGTGTTAGGATACTCCGTTCCCCATTTTCCGCCGAATTCAGAGGCATTGCGTGCTAAGTGGCGGAACTTAACGCCGCTCTTTAACTCGAAATCAGAGCGAAAAAAAAATGGAATTAAATATTTCCAGTCCTTGAGTGGGAATTGAACCTACAACCAGTCGCTTCACAGTTACACTTTATACCTCTGCACCACGACTAGCCCCAACTTCAATTTCTACTGTCTCCCGAAATCGACATATTGCACGTTGAGGGGAACTCAACATTGAAATTCTTAATTTCAAATCGAATCGAATCGAAATCGAACTCATAACCAATCGCATTTGCATTAGTTATACGCTGTCCCACGGCACCACGATGGTCTTAATAATATATGTACATATATAGATATTTCTTATAACTGAATTGATAAATATCTTGTATGGTAATCAGCTATTAATAAATAAATATAAGTTTGTTACTGCAAATCTCACAGCGTCTAGGTGACCTTTAGTACATTATAAAATGTACATAAAAATTACTGATAGGTAGTTATCGAGTTGTTACTAAATATGAACAGACCAAATATGGTTGTATTTTTCTTTACATTAGATGTTTAAGTCATTTTTAAATATTATTAGGTAAAATTACTTTATAAATCTCGCTTTCCGTGGAGTGTTCTGATTCTAGATTCTCTCTGAATTGGCCAATGCTAGTCATCGTAGTTAGGTGTGGGCTAAGTGGGCCCTCGCTCATGTCCTCGTCATCATTTAAAGAGGCCTGCCAAGGACTCTTTACTATAGAAATTCAGTAAGTTAAAAGGTAGAACAACATTATCTTTGTTAAAAAATAAACCCTATTTCAAATTTTACATGTTGTTCAATATTCTTTCAGTTTCTTTCAGAGAATTTATAATTTTTCACTATCATCAGTAGATTTATTGGATAACTCTGGGGAAGGAAACAGGGGCCTCGTATGGTTCCTGGTATGGTTTCTCCCACGCTTTTATTTTTTTTTTTTATTTTAGTTCCTATTATTTATTTTTTTTGTGTTTTCTATCAAATTCATTATGAATGGATAATTTATATCGTCAAATGTCAATATATAATATAATGTTTATTATAGGCTATTGCATATTTATAACAATTCTCTTGTGGTAACAAGACAATTCTAAGTCAAATATAAAGTTATAATACATTTAATTGAAAATAATTCGTTTAAATGAAAAAAGAGTCAATTAATATAACATTTACATATTATATTTAAAAAATATATATAAAAAACGCTAAATCTTTTTTTTAATTCTTAAAATATAATTCAAATTGACAGTAGGTATAGACAACAAAAATGAAGGTCATATGAAAAAAGTGTGATTTTCAGTATAATTTGTTGAAAATCTTAATAACTCGTTCTTAGTCTTCACGCATTTAGGCTATGAAGAGAATGCTCCGTCTAATAGTGTCACTACTTCTGATTATAAACGTGATGGTGTGAGTTTGATTCCTACTTGTGGGAAATAATTGTTTAAGTTATTTTAATTTTTCCTCTCTGGTACCTAACACAAAGCGCAGTGTTAATTTTCATCACTTAACACGTAATACCTATATTTCAGAAGAAGGAAGGGTCCTGATCCTGAGTTATCTCTGACTACCATAAAAAGCATTTATAAACACTACTTCCAACAGAATCGATTCACAATCGCGCGTACTATCTCACACTTTTCAAATGCCATGCCAGCGTGACGCAATTTGATCACATTAGACGAAGCAAAAAAATCGTGTTGATTGTGGAACGATATAATCGTTATTATCATGGTTAACACCATAAAAATGTTACTTTATAAAAATATTGTTAGAATTTACAACTTTGAATATTTTTTTTAGCTTCAGACTGTATTGCGCACACGGCAGGGTAGGCAGGGGGGACCTAATGTTAAGACACTCCGTTCCCAAAAAATAAAAACAATACCGTGGTAAAATATAGCGTCTGTTAAGGCGATAATGATGGATCCAAACGCGGATCCACCGTAGTGGGAACTATGGGCATGCCCACAACTTAAATAGCTTGTGACTATATATTTTTTAGTCTTGACACTTGTTCTTTGATTTACGCCAAATTTTAGTATCATCGTATCACCTTAAAAAAAAATTAGAGTGCGATTTTCTCGAATGGGTCCCCCGAAATTCCTTTAATTTTTTTACCCTCTTTTCTGGTAAA
The DNA here is from genome assembly GCA_019049465.1 of Dryas iulia moderata. Classification (NCBI taxonomy): domain Eukaryota; kingdom Metazoa; phylum Arthropoda; class Insecta; order Lepidoptera; family Nymphalidae; genus Dryas; species Dryas iulia. Next base: position 14,000,907 of record CM032425.1, read on the forward strand.
TTATACATTGGCTCAGTCTAATATCACAAAGGCATTGGGTTCTATAGACTTTTCTTAAAAATGGAGAACGGTATGTCTTAATAGTATTTTCTTTCTCCCTACCCAGTATATCACAGTTGCCTTAATCTGGCATATAGGAATATGCAGAGAATATGAGAAGCTAAAATATTAATTAGACCTACACTGCGTAGTGCATCTGACACTAAACAGGATGGTTTTGGATTCGATTCTCACTCCGAAGAATGATTATTTTTTTATTAATATTGCTGCTCTGGTGACACTCCGAAGAATGTCGTTGAGATGAGTCCAAAAATTAACACGTATTGTAACGGTCTGAGGCGGAAAGTAGAGAACGGAGTGTCCAATTCTCTCTGTCTATGAAAAAAGCGTAAATGAGAAAAAAATATCTTATTGAATGCTATAAGAATTATTTTATAAGGTTATTTAAAAATTACACTCCTTTTATTTCAGTTCTCTGAATAAAAACAAACGTGTTTGTACGCTTGTGGCTATTTATATTAAGTTACCTGCCGCATTATCTGATTTCAGATTTGTTTTCGCGTTTATATAACAAATAATAAATGAATCGCAATATTTTGTATTATTAATAATAACCTTTTTGTAGCAGTGTTTTGAGTGGCAGAATTTAGCGCCGTTTTATCTAAAGTAGGGCGAAGGAATAAAAAATCAATATGAGATTTATATAGGCAATTATTAGATAGTAATCTGAGTCTGTAAAAACGAGCGGTAAGAGAAATACGGAGCTGATGGTTCAGCTTCAGGTTATTTCCTGCTTAAGAAGGTAGGCACATAATATCTAGTGTCAGGATACTTCGTTCTTCACCGAAAGAAATCGCCTTCATCTTCCGCTAGAAATCGAGACATTGTTTGTTGAGTGGCGGGACTTAACGCCGAGCTTTGCCTTACCGTACCAGAGCAAAAAAAATGAAAATAATACATAACTATTACCCCGATTAGGAATCGAGCCCAAAACTGTTGCATTAACAGTCGGACACTTCCACTTTGCCACGATAGCCAGAATGTAACGGCTTAACCCTTCCTCGTATCCTGCATACGGCAGGGTAGGCAGAGTAAACCCCTTTCCCCTGAATTTTGGAGGCATCGCGTATTAAATGGCGGAACTTAACGTCGCGCTTTGCTACTAGAGCGTTAGCGATAGATCAAATTAAATCACTGGCAGACAAAATTAACTTATGATGAGACTTAAGTCCTCATAGCCATATATCTTTATATAGGGTCATTCTCACACAAATCGTCATTTGTTACATTTCGAACTTGATGTAAGAGAGAAATATCAGAACATATATTCACTATTATACAAACGCCCACGCTTAATGTTTTTATTATCTATATATTATTTATTTTCCTTTTTATGTTTTTTTCTACTAATAATATATATTTACAACTTCATTATATACCTAACTGTTAGTTACGTTAGTAACGTTTGTGGGGCGGATGCTAGTAGGCGCGATTCAGTTTTATACCACTGTGGTTATTATATTACAAAATTGTTAGTTTGGATGTTCTGCTGAATGTTGAATATAAATTAATACTGTTACACAATCCTGGAGCTTTCTATTTATAGCTTCTATCTATATATTTTTAGTGATATTTACATACTTAGCAAATTGAGAAAAAAATGTTGAAAAATATTTATTCAATAGCGTTTTATGCTGTATAATAGTAAATAAATATATAAATTTGTAAAAATATTTCAGCAGAGATGCTAACAAAAAATTAGGTTGAAATAAGCGTATAAGTATTTCGACGGTCGTAGTAGAACGTACCAGAGGTAAGGTTGTAGAAGTAATATAGAACGCATGGTTTAAGCTTTTATTTTAAATTTCCTACAGGAGTAACTTCCTTTTTCTCACTTTTTGACTCTTTCGCACTTTTTCCCTATAGCAAGATAGTCAAAGAAAAGCTAAATTGAACCGCCTCTCTAAATAATGAAGCAATATTACACATCAATACTTTAAAATGTAAATAATGCAAGTAATGGCCAATATCAGGTGTTATAGGCATATAATAACTACATAATTTAAACAATTCTAGAGTCAAAAGTCTTTGTTAACAGACTGACAAAACAAACACACATAATTTTCCATTAGTAATATTATTATTGACTAATTTATATAAATAAATAAAATTGTGTACTATTCAAATAACTGCTTGTTACTAAATGTATGCACGGTACATATATCAAGCAATCTGCTATATGTACCATATATACCTAATTACCTACATACATATGCATTTATTAAGAAAGCAGTTATTACAGTATTACAAACAGACATTATTCATTTTAATTATTAGTTTGGATAATTATATATATATTTTGTTAGCTTCACGATGTATCCTGCAGACAGCAGGGTCGGCAGAGGGAACCTAGTGCTAAGACACTCCGTTCCCCACTTTCCGCCGAATTCGGAGGCTTGTTTATTTATTTATTTATATCCTTTATTGCACACAATTTAAAAAATAAATATGTACAAAAGGCGAGCTTAACGCTAAATAGCATTTTCTACCAGCCAACCTTGTCATGTGGGAAATCATTGTGTAGGTGTGCAAAAGCTTATATTATAACTTTAAATAAACGATAAATACAAGTATATATAAACATAAACAAAGTGTACATATATATATACTATATACAAATATACTATAATACACTAATATATATGAATGATATTAAATACATACTAATTATTAAATAAATTACATAAACCTAAACACAAATACAAATAATTATATACCTATTAAGATAAATATTATGAGTTATTCAAAAAGTACTCTTTGACTCGACGCTTAAAAATCTCCCGAGAGGGAGCACTTTTAATGGACACTGGTAAGTCGTTCCAGAGTCTTGCAGCAGTGACTGCAAACGAGTTAGACTTGAACCCTGACGTATGACTCGGTATAGAAATTAAGAGGTTAGCTTGGGACCGTAGGGACTTAGTATGGAAAGAGGAAAGATAGAAGAAGTCAGAGGACAAATAGGAGGGAGAATTGCGATCAAAAAGGATGGAAAATAGAAGAGAAAGGACTCTAGACTTCCTGCGATCAGTTAGCGAAAGCCAACCAAGCTGTCGCCTCCACGATGAAATACGGTCATACTTGCGCAGATTATAAATAAACCGAATACAAGTGTTGAAAACCCGTTCGAGTTTGTTTAAGAGGTCTTTATTCATATCCAAACAGCAAGTATCACCGTAATCGATAATAGGCAGCAGCAGGGTATTCGCTAGCTGGATTTTAGTGCGCACAGGTAGAAAATTTTTAAGTTTCATCATTGAGTGCAAGGAAGCAAAAATTTTGCGCGAGATGTCACTAACCTGGTCTCTCCAAGTCAACTTGTTATCAATGATGATACCTAGATCCTTCACAGTACTGGTGAAACTTATGACAGTGCCTTTGTACATTAGGTTAGGCAACTTTTTATGTTCAAGTTTGGCTAGTTGTCGCGAGCTACCAACAATAATAGCCTGACATTTTAAGGGGTTAACTTCAATGCCGTATTTAGCGGACCAAATTGATATATGTCGAAGTTCACCGTTTAAAGATTCTATTGCCTGACTAATATTATCCACGCTAGTGTGCAGATAAAGCTGCAAGTCATCAGCGTAAAGATGGTATCGAGAAGTTAGGACAGAGGTAATGGAGTTGATAAATAAAGAGAAAAGTAAAGGAGAAAGAATTCCGCCTTGAGGAACGCCAGCCGTCACATCATGCCAGTAAGAGTTAGTCTGATCTACACGAACCGACTGCTGTCGTCCCCGAAGATAGGAAGAAAACCATTCCAAAGCCGAACTGGAGACATTAGCTTGGGATAGAAGAGCAACAAGCAGATCATGATCTACAGCATTAAAAGCATTACTAAAGTCAATTAGAATAAGAACTGTTAGAAGCTGACCCTCCATTGCTGATCTAATGTCTTCAGTTACTCTCAACAAAGCAGTGGTAGTACTGTGTCCAATTCTAAATCCGGACTGCAGTGGATTCAATAAGTTGCATGTTGTAAAATGATTGGAGATTTGTTGATAAACAGTGGATTCTAAAACTTTGGAGAGGAAAGGGAGAATTGATATGGGGCGGAAATGAGATGGCAGCGCAGGATTCGATATTTTAGGAAGTGGGAGAATAAAAGCCTTACGCCACATCTCTGGGAACTGATTTGAGGATAGAGAGAAGTTAATAATGTGAGTGATGACAGGGACAAGGATATCTAGAACTAAGGTGATCATAATGCGACTAATATCATCCGATCCAACTGCTTTAGATGAGATGGCGAGAATAGTTTTCTTAATATCAATATTATTGATAGAAGAAAAGGTGAAAGCTGGGAAATGAAGTTTCGGCAAACTATGAATTTCAGAAAGAGTGTTGGTTTTAATACAAGAGTCTAGTGGGTGAGATAAAGAAAAATACTGATTGAGGTCATTTAAATTAAGGTCAAGATTGATGGGAGAAACAGAAAGTTTACCAATACCGAGTGACTTTAAGAATTTGAAAGTCGCTGCGGGAGAAGAATCACAAATTTTATTAAAAATATATTGGCGTTTTAATTTTCTACACATCTGATTACACTGATTCCTTGCAGCCTTGTAAATCGACCAATTCAAACTGCTTCGATTGTTTTTATATTTTAAGAAAGCTCTATCTCTCTTAGCCTGAGCTTTGCGAAAGTCGTCATTGTACCACAACGTTGAATGGTTTTTTAATTTAACGAGCTTGAGCGGAGCATGTTTATCAAAAAGTTCTAAAATATTTGAGTTTAGAAATTGAACTTTTTCATCAACTGTACACAAAGTCTCTATCTCCAACCAGTTAATGTTCGAGGCATCATTTTGCAGCAACTCCTTGTTTACATTATGAAAACTTCTGACTAAACGAGTTGTTGGCTTAGATTTAGGTGGTTTAGCTCGTAGTGACGCAAAAATAAGATCATGCAAGGAAAATCCAGGAGCTGAAAATTGACCAAATTTTGAAACAAGATCTGAATTGGAAGTTATTATCAGGTCTAAAAGTGTATCTGTATTATTGGTGTGGTGAGTAGGTTGCAGGGGTAATAAATGTAAATTGAGGGACGTTAAAATAGAATTTAATTTTCTTGCTCGAAAGTCATCACGCAATAAACATGTGTTGAAGTCACCCATTATTAAAACTTGCGTGTAATTGGCTAATATGTCTTCCAACACAATCTCCAAATTTTCAAAGTAACTTTTGTTCGGTGGGCAATAGACAACTCCAAGTGCAATCTTTATTCCCAAACCTAATTCAATGAATAGATATTCAAGGCAGGTGTCAGGTGATGTTCTAGACTGGCAAATAATTTTATAAGAAATATAACTCTTTAGATAAATGGCAACCCCACCACCAACCCTACCAAGTCGGTCATTTCTTATTAATACATAACCGGGTACAGAGAAACAGGTGGAGTGTAGGGTAGGTTTAAGCCAAGATTCGGAAATTAATACTGCATGTATGTTATTTTGATTGAAGGTGGAATAAAAATCGGAGAAATGTTTAGGAATACTTTGCGCATTTATATGACAAAAGTTGAAATTTTTGTGAAGGGTTGCGAATTCCGTCAATAGTACTCTTTCTAGCGACAAACAGGGTTCAACTAAGTCACTAAGGGAGTTATAACTATCGTCATTGTAACTCAGGGCAGAATGAAAAGAATCAGTACTTGAATTCATAATGTAAAAAATAAAATATATATATATATATATATATATAACAATATATATGTAGGTATATATAATATTAAAAATAAAAATATTAATATAATAATATATGTGTATGTATTATTTAAATATATTTAAGTTTAAATATAAACAAAAAAAAAAATTATATATGTGAAATGCTAATAAAAAAAAAAAAACAATATCGCACATGACCTGATGGCTTAAAAAAAGAACTATGTTAAAAAAAAAAAACAAAGTAATATACAGTTACAAAACAAACAAAAGAATAAAAAACAATATCATAAAAAAAAGAAATGATTACAAAATTGTGTAAAGCAGTTACAAACTAATATTGAAAAAATAAAAAAAAAAAATAAAATAAAATAAAAATAGAAACTAACATACATCCCAGAAGCAACAGAGGGAAAGTATATAAAAATAAAAACATAAACAAAATTCAATAAGAGAAAATATGACCAAAATACAGTTTTCTATGTCACAAAAAAAAAAGACCTACACAGTTTCAAGTGACAGCTGTCACTGACAGATAGGTTAATTATTGTAAACAATACATAAGTGAAATTAACAACTAATTTGTTAGCAATATTAAAACAAAAAAAAAACAAAGTTAATTAATAGTAAAGGAATTATTAACTATACAATTAAATTAATAACAACATAAGGCATCAATCAAAACATCAAAACAAAAAAAAAACAAAGTTAATTAATAGTAAAGGAATTATTAACTATACAATTAAATTAATAACAACATAAGGCATCATATAAATAGCTGATTGAAAAGCAATGGGATGGAAAGTTGCAGATACCAACAAACAGCACAAACATCAATACATTCTCGGGATGTACATAGCAGTGAACCAAAAGAAATATGAAAAATAAAAATAAAACAAATTAAATTAAGGTTTCTTCATACCAGTGCGCCTGGTGAGAGGCTTCTTGATTTGCTCACCAACATTCACTGGACTTACTTTTGGCCGCTCAATTGTAATCACTTTTTCAACCGGAGAAGAACTAGTATGTGGAAGCAGCTTCAAACACTCATCTAACTCGGTGGTGGTAGATATTCGCTTACGCTCATTGGTAGGCAGCTTGACATGAACATTGCCTTGGTATGTCCAGGTATTCCTGATTCCAAAAGATTTGCGCGCTGTAGCAAAAATAGACTGCCGTGTTTTGGTGAGAAACTCACTCAGCACCACTTGGGAAGATTTTAATTTCTTTTTATTACCCCAGAGTTCATTCTTCACCTTAAGGTCATTGAAGCGCACTACTATTGGTCGACTGAGATTGGGCTTCTTAGTCCCCAGTCGATGGCAGGATTGAATAGCGGAGGCATTTACATCAGAGACACCCATTAGTACCTGAATGGTGCCTAAGACTGTGGAAACTAGATTTTCTCCCTCTGCTTCCTGAATGCCCCCAAAAAGAAGAGCATTTTTCCTAGTGGAGTTGTCGACGTCATCAATTTGCATGGATAAGTTGTATATCAACGACTTGAGAAGATCTAAGATACTCCATACTGAAGCCTTAAACTCCTTAAACTCACTGGCGAGCTTGTCCAGACCACCCTTGCCAGACTCGTTGGTGCTATTTAATTGTTTTTCAAAATTGGTCATAATGTTGCCAAGCGCTTCTGCAATGTTTCTATGGACTTCAAGGATATCCTCTACTCTGGCCATTTTGTTTTCTGGATGACTGATATAGTGCAGGATTAGTGACTGTATGTGAAAGCCAGCAGGTGTGTGCTACTCGAACTTTATACAGTGAAAGTCATTTAAATTACAAAACTATGTGTATTCCAAATAACTGTTATCTCTAATTGTAACTTATTTATCACTTTTAACTCTTTAATATTAATTATAACTAGTTTAATAAAATAAAAACGTAGAGAGAAAAATTTCAGCAGTGTACACTTTTTTAACACCTACCCCCAAAAATGTTTTATGAGGCTTGCGTGTTAAGTGGCAGAACTTAACGCAGCGCTTTACCTCGACACCAGAGCGAAGAAAATGGAAATATAATTTCCAGTCCTCGGGTGAAAATCGAACCCACAGCCAGTCGTTTACAGTCACACGCTTGTGCCACTGGGTAACGACTGGTCACAAATTATATAATTAGTAATTATAATTCCTCCGAATGGGGATCAATCCGTTTATAGTCAAACGCTGTCCCATTGAACCGAGACGGTCTCAGCATGTTATATATAGGAATAAGATAAACCCAATAAAAGAAAAAAATAAATCAGTTAAAGAATATACTTCGATTAACTTGTATGTATCGAGTGTCTTTCAGTACGATTAAAGCGATAATCAGCGTTGATCCAATTTTAATTATTATCTGTCTTTCCCCAAGTGCTTTCTAAATGCGATATAGAATTGAAGTGTTGCCATGTTTACAGTAAATTAACCAAATCACTTAAGAAGGTTTACTAATGGAAGTATCTTACTTTTTTTATTTAGATATTTTTAAAAATGTATAAAAAATTTTTCGAAGTGGGATTCGAACCCACGCCTCTTGGAAACCCTCCAAGCGATTTAACCGCCAAGTGGCGTAGTCTTAAATCCCACTATGTCCAAATTTTTAAACTTTTTCTAAAAATGTCTTTTCATTGTCCTTAGTGTGTGAATAATACTTTAAAATAAAATTGTTTAGTTTCTTTTATTTATTTGAGATATTTTAGCCTAATTGTTCATTAGTACCCCAAATGTAGATATTTCATTTATATATTATGTTTTATTTCACAATATTAATGCAAAAATATCGTACAACTGTCAGAACATAATAAATTAGTAGAAGACATTTATTTAGCGTCACGAGTAGACAGAGGGAACATAATAATAAGACACTCCGTTTTCCGCGGGATTCTGTAGACATTAAGAGTTAAGTGAAGAACTTAACGCTTTGCCTCAACACCAGAGTGAAGAAAATGGAAATATGAATTATTTAAATTTCTCGAATGGGAATAGAACCCACAAACTCTAGCGTTCCGGGCTCTGCGGCACTTTTAATGCTCTAGATTAGATGACGTTTCAAGGTAAAATTACAATATTTCAATTTTTAACCTAAAACTTTATCAAAATACTATGTACGACCACAATCAAATGAATAATAATAATAGATAAAATGTCAATAAATTTACTAAATTATTATAAATATAAATTTTTAATACAATTTGTATAATTAAAAACTAATATATAAAAAAAACTAAGAAAGCAAAACAAACAACCAACATATTATTTACTTACTTACACTACAATAAAATCAACAATAAAAAAATATATACATTGATCCATCCAATGTGAAACAAAAGCCAATTATCTGCAATTACGTTTTATCATTATCTACGCTTAATTGATATCAAACAAATATATCGGACAAGTAAATATTAAAGGCAATTATTGTATCTGTCACATTGAGGTTCATTGTGTTTAATTAAACATTGCAAGTCAGACTGTCGTTCACGCTACAATAGATCGATGTAAAATGATTACTAAAGGAAATTAATAAGCAAAGTTGACAACTTAAATATAAGCAAAATGGCAGAGAAACAAGAACCTGCTGATAAAAAAGAAGAAAAACCTTTGAATACAGAAAAAGAGAAATTTAAGGATAAAGGTTTTACAGAAAAGTTATGGCATATAAAAGACAATATCACCGTAGAGCCTTTACTGGCTGGTCTCATAGTACCAAGTGTTATATCAAGATTCGCAATGGGAAATTTCAACTTGGACAAAGCGTGCAGAGTCAATCTTAATTTTTCATCAGAAATATGCGATGCTTTAATAAAGAAGACCAGCAAAAACTACACGCAATATGAAAAAGAAGTGCAAACCTTGATATCTTCTATAGATATTTGGAAGAGTATACTACACACTGCTCTGCCTTGTATTATAATCATGTTCCTAGGTGCTTGGAGCGATAGGACTGGGAAACGAAAATTATGCATTCTACTACCAATTATTGGCGAACTGGCTACATCAATCAACAATTTGATCAACGTTTACTTCTTCTATGAAATCCCTGTTCAAGTAACAGTGTTTTTAGAGACTATATTTCCAGCTATGACAGGGGCCTGGGTGACGATGTTTCTAGGTGTTTTCAGTTACATTAGTGACATAACATCAGAGAAGTCTCGCACATTTAGAGTTGGTTTAGTAAACTTATGTATGACAGGGGGACTGCCCATCGGTATTGGGATGAGCGGCATTTTACTACAAAGAATGGGATATTATGGAATATTTTCTATGACTACCGCTCTATTTTGCGTTGTTCTGTTATATGGCTTCTTTTGTCTAAAAGAACCTGATGAATGGCTGAGAGACAGAGGTCTTCCTACCGTGAGTATTTTCTTTTTTTTTTAATTTATTATAGTACTGATATTATTTTTAGTTACATATATGTACGTCTAAGTAATAATGCCTAAACCAATATCGTAATTCCACTATGAAATTATCTTAAGTTTCTAGGTAATAGATCTTCTGCTATGTAAATATAATAATGCACTATTTAACATAGAAAGTAACAACACGTGTGTATCATATCTTATTTAATATACTCTAAACAATATGAATGCTTTACTCTAAGACAATTATATTTTATTAGGGATATTAATATGAGGATTAGACGTAAAATTTATAACCTCTTATTAGCTTTGTCAGCAAGGCCATCATGCGCCATCACCACTGCGCAGTGGTACAGCATCTGACTTTACCATTGGTTCTAGAGTCCCCTTTCGGTGGAATTTGGTCGGTAAACAAAACAACGCGTGGTATTGAGTTCCGCCACTATTGCTCGTATTCAGACGAAAATGGGAGAACGTCAAGTTTTAACAATATCTATTTTTTTACTGCTATGCGAAATTATATAAATATTTTTTTTAGTTTCACGCTGTATCCCTCACACGTAGGTAAGAAGACAGAACCTAGAGGTAAAACATTCCGTTCCCTGCTTTCCGCCGTATTCTGGAGGCATTGAGTATTAAGTGGCGGAACATAACGCCGCGCTTTGCCTCTACACCAGAGCGAAGAAAATGAAAGTAATAAATATTTCCATTCCTCCGATGGAAATCGAACCCATAACCAGTCCTTATGATATTTAATAAAGTATATTTAAAAAATATATACATACGTATATATCTTTGGCAGCCAATACCAGTAAACAATTTTTATTTTTTTATTTTTATGTGTTTTTGAGTTACGACCTTATTTAGTTATGAATTTAAATTTAATTGTTGTAAAAGATAGGTGATCTAAAATTCTAAATACCAAATGGTGTGATACGATTCAATATCTTAAATTGTTAGATAAAATAAATATTACCGGTAGATTAAGATTAGGAATTTTGTTTATAACACATACTGTACATAGCTCATAGTACGTACATATTTTATTACGAAATAAATATTTTAAAATTCATAGTTTATTAATGGGGCCAGTCGTGGAGCAATGGCACGAAGGTGTGACCGTAAACGACTGGTTGTGGGCTGGATTTCCTGGACTCGAGGAGTGGAAAAATTTAATATTTCCATTTCCTTCGCTCTGGTATCAGAGGTAAATCGGCGTTAAGTTCCGCCACTTAACACGCCATACCTCCGAATTCGGCGGAAAGTGGGAAGCGGAGTGTCTTAACATTAGATTCCCTATGCCTGTCCTGCTTTGTGCGGGATACAGCGTGAGGCTAATGAAAAAAAAATAGTTTATTAATTCAAGAAGATACATATCATGCAAAGGACAGATGAAAGTATCGTTAACAGGTAGAGATCACTAAAAGAAAGTGGCTGTGGGTTCGATTCCTACTCGGTGTAATGGTGGCGTATTTAAATAACTTTATTTTTTCGCTCTGGTAACAGAACGCACGGGTTGAGTCTGCCACAACAATGTCTTCATTTTAGTTAAAAGTCGAGAGCGAAATGTCATGACTTTCTAACTACCCTGTTAAAGCAAGGAAGAGAAAATATATTTTTTGTATGTACTACTATTGATGTGGAGAACGGAGTGTCTTAACACTAGGTTCCCTCTGCCTACCCTGTTGCGTGCGGGATACAGTGTGAAGCTATAAAAAAACAAAATTAAAATGCAATTCCTATTAAGTATTTTTTTAGACTTACTTTATATTGGTAGAGCTTATCTCTCTAGCAATACACTATAGGAATCTCATTAAGTCAGAGATGATCCTTGCGATGACGCGATGATGTCCTTTCATTCGTATTAACCGTCTAAAAGTAAATCTATATGTCCAGCTTGAAGATTTCCTTGACAGAATATAAATTCATAGCACGTCAACCATTATTCAATACTATTTTGGTTTTGAGTTTTCAAAAAATTCTTTTATGAATTATATTATGTTAGAAGTCATCGTAGCGCAATCGAACAGGTTTTATAAACGCGATGGTTTTAGATTCGGTTTTGTACTCAGAATAACGCCTGCTTCTGTGTGATGATGATGATGGCGGAATGTGGAGAACGGAATATCCTGACCCCATTCTTTCTTACTTCCCTACTAAATCAGAAATAAAGTGAAAATAAAAAGAAATACTATATTGGTGTCTAATGCGCGTGAGGAACCCACTGGGCTTTCACGTGTCAAATATCAATAGTTAATTCTCGATGATAATGAATCAGTCAGCATAGGCATGTTTATATATTTATCAATTAATAGATACATATATGAATTTCTTACGTATTTTATTAAACGTACAAAAATATTAATGTTAAGTATGGGAATAATATTTTTAAAATGACGCTTTTCGCTTAAGCTACGTATAATAAAATTAGTTTAATTGACTTTTGTACTACTCGCTTAAATTTGGCTGTCTTGTAAGACACTATACTGTTGGGGAACTCAAGTTATAAGTTTCCCTTGCTTTATCATACGGTGATTGTGATAATAAAAATAATATAAATATAGTAATTCCTTGAAGTGGGGAAGGAATCCATAATCATCTAGTTTGCAGTCAGTCGCTGTCCCACTGCCTGACTATAGCCTGCGATGATGACAATGACAAAATACTAACATAGCCTCTAAGAACGGAACATGGGGAACGGAGTGTCTTTACACTAGGTTTCCTCTGCCTACCCTGCTGTGTGCGTGAAGCTAAAAAACAAAAAAAAATAGCCTCTAAGAAAAATAGAGAATACAATGTATTTTATCCAGATACACTCTGACTACTTTAGAGATGAAATAAAGAGAAATTCTTTAATACATAAAGCAATTAAAAGACTTTGAATGATAACTAATTGTAGTGGCCGTTAAAATCATTTCAAGAAGTATCAGATAACACTATCTTTGAAATACCGTCGTGGTACATTTGAAATTAGCTTTATGTGATTATGGATTCAAATCTTTTCTACGTCAATGTGTTCAAGATACTATAATAATTTCCGATAGATTCTATATTTCATTTCATACTCATTTTAATATGTATACAATATTATTAAGCAATTTGTGTCTTAATAATATTTTCTTTTAGCTTCACGCTGTATCCCGCACATAGCAGGGTAGTCAGAGGGAACCTAGAGTTATTACACTCCGTTCCCCACTTTCCGCCGAATTCGGAAACATTGCGTGTTAAGTGACGGAACTTAATGCCGCGCTTTGCTTCTGATACTAGAGCGGAGGAAATAGAAAAATTAAATATTTCCACTCCTCGAGTTGAAATCGAACGCACAACCAGGCGTTTACAGCCTCACGTTCGTGCCACTGCGCCACGACTGGCCCCTGGGACTATTAAAAAATATATAAGTTATTTGTAAATAGAAAAATCTAATGCCAAATCAGTCTAAGTAATTCATAGTTCGTTTAATTAAGCCTAAATAACGTCAAGCCACCCGGACACCGTTTATTTTGCCCGAACACGCAAAAAATCAAAAAGCCTAACGATGTTCGGCTTTATCCTGACGCCTGATGCTTGTCCCGGAGACCAATTTACAAGTATCAGGTGCCAAAGGCAGATAAAATTACTGCTAACTTTTAAATACTTTACGTTTTTATCCGCATAGCAGGATAGTTAGAGAGAACCTAGTGTCGAGACACTCCGTTCTACACTTTCTGGCTGAAATCGAAACATTGGGGAAGATGAGTGGGGGAAGTCAACGCTGCGCTTTTTCTTAGGTTCTAGAATGAAGAAATAAAAATATATGTATATATTCATTTCCCCAAGTGGGAATGAACCCACTACCAACGTTGTTACAGTCAAACACTGTCTCACTGCGCTACGAGAGCTTGAATTTTAAAATTACTAGTTATATTCGATTTATAGGGTTATTTTTGTATAATTAATGTTAATTAGTATATAGGTAGGTAGGTGTATGTTTTATTTCATTATTGTTTAAAATGTCTTATCCTATAAGACACTTTTCGTTGGTGAAATAACGAGCAAGGGTCCAAAAAATAATGTAAATTTACTGTTTTTCCGACTTCGTTTTTATTTGCACGTTATGGTAATTAGGGAAATAAGTATTACATTTTTTTTAGAATTAAAACCAATGTTTTATCATAAATTAGATATATTCGTTAAATCATTTAATTTCAATCTAAGTACGATTTTTTAATTGATTAATTTACTTCCAATTACTTTTTTATTATTAATTCATAGTATCTTTTAAAATATTTTAGAAAGGTATAAGAACTTCGACGTAGCCGACACAGATCGCATGGCTTAGCGACTAAACTTGAACTGTTTCACAAGAAGTGCGGCTTCGAGTTTCTACATTAAAATTCTTATATGCTATCTAAAAGTGTTTTTAGATAGCATATAAACATTTGAACCTGTATTAGGCCCAGTCGTGGCGCAGTGGCACAAGCGTGTGTCTGTAAACGACTGGTTTTGGGTTCGATTCCCACTCGAGGAGTGGAAATATTTAATATTTCTTCGCTCTGGTGTCAAGGCAAAGCGCGGCGTTTAGTTCCGCCACTTAACAGGCAATGCTTCCGAATTCGGCGGAAAGTGGGGAACCCTCTATCTACCCTGCAGTGTGCGGGATACAGCGTGAAGCTAAAAGGGCTTTTAAGCCCTAATTATGTGAATTACACTAAGAATATTAAAATCTTTACTATTTCTTTCCAATATTAAGTACATACTCGAATTAAGTATCTTCTCATTTCAATGCACTTACGATTGACAATTCAATGATTATATTAAGTATTGCTTCATTAACATTGAACATAATACACGTAGGTATAGTAGCGTAGTTGTGATATGCGTTATTATCTACAATGCTTCGAATTCTCTTTAGTATTTTTTTAAATATATTTAATGAATATAATACTGCAACTTTATTCACGTGAGCCTATATCTAAAATCTTGAAATGTCTCGTTACCGTAGAATATGGTATCTTCTCGTTTCTTGCCACATAATGGGGCATTCAGGAAAAAGCTAGTGTTAAGACACTCCATCCTGAACTTTCCGCCTGAAATCGAGACACGTAAAAACTTGTTGAGTGGCTGACTTCTAGGCCGGGCTTTGTCTTCAGTACCAGAGCGAAAAAAAGAAAATATAAATGTAAACATTCCCTAATTGGGAATCGAACCCACGACCATCGCTTTATATTTGGCCGCTGTTCCACTGAGCTACGATCTCTACTGATTTACATTGTAATTAGAAATTTTAATAAGGTACATATATTTTTTATTACTTTAACACTATTAACTACCATCTAACAACTATATAGTTGTATAGAAGTGGGGCAAAATAGTGTTGCACCGTTTTCTTACATTTATATATATCAATGTAAGCAAACGGTGCAACGCTATTTTGCCCTACATCTTTCTGCTTGGTTAACCTAAAAATTTGCAATTTGCCCGAATTCTATGGCAATACGATATTGTTAACAAAAATTCAATTTGAAAGAATTCACTTAAGAACTTCTTTCCAATATAAGAACACTCACGCGTTTTCTGGTAAAGCATAGTCAGAGAGAACCTAGTGTCGTGACACTTCGATTTACACTACTCACTTGATATCGAGATATTGTTACTTTTAAGCTTTTTTTAGCTTCACGCTATATCCTGCAGAGGGAACCTAATATTAAGACATTCCGTTCCCTACTTTCCGCCGAATTCTAGAGGCTTTGCCTTGACACCAGAGCAAAGATAGTGAAATATTAAATATTCACTTCAATTCCTCATTTGGAATTGAGCCCACCGTTTGCAGTGACACACTGTGCTCCTGCGCCTCGACAGATGTAATTTTTTCAGCTAATTCTCTGAAATCGAGATATTGCATGTAGAGTAGCAAAACAACTTTTAAAACTAATCTGGTACTATCATATTTTTTTTATAATTGAGGTAAAAACAAAAATTAAACACGCCCCACGCACACAACTAACCGCAACGCACATAATAACAATATGTCAAATACAATCGGCGGTAATGTTGGCACTTACGCGGTTTTATAACGGCACTACTACAAACAGACTGTGGTTTAGTAATGTAATTTTTATAGTAGGTTATATATTTACATTTGGACGTTATATACCTATAATAAACAAGAAGATAATAAGAGGGCCAGTCGTGGCGCAGAGGCACAAAGTGCGACTGTAAAGCGGCTGGTTGTGGGTTCAATTCCCACTCGAGGAGTGGAAATATTTAATGTTTTCAATTTCCTCGCCCGGTGCCGAGGCAAAGCGTAGCGTTAAGTTCCGCCACTTAATACGCTATGCCTCCAGAATTCGGTGTGCCTACCCTGCTGAGTGCGGGGTACAGCGTGAAGCTAAAAATAAAGAAAATATAAAATAGTTTTTATAAATTTTAGCATAATTTCAAACATTTATATTAAGAATTTAATTTCTTTCATTTCAGATTCAACGCGACGACAACAAAAACGTATCGTTTTTCGACATAACGCACGTAGCAGACACTGTGCGCGTAGCATTCAGGACGCGGCCTTCGAACCGTCGGTCTAAAGTTATATTAACTTTAGTAGCTCTGTTTATCTTATATGGACCGTCTATGTGTAAGTAATTATGTATACTTTATATATATTTAGTATAATTTTCAAGTTAATTTTGTCTAATCTTGTATAAGGTTGATAATGGGTTCGATTTCCGCGTGCATATTATAATTATTCACTCTTTGTTCATTTGGCTGATTAGGTTGAGGTTATTGTGTATATATAGCACAAAGTATTATATAAGCGTTGCTTATATAATACTTTATGTTGGACAATGTATTGATAAATATTACTACAGTTAATAATTAATGTAACATCTTCACGCTGTATCCCGCACACAGCAGGGTAGGCAGAGGGAACCTAGTGTTAAGACACTCCGTTCACCACTTTCCGCTGAATTCGGAGGCATTGCGCTTATTAAGTGGCGGAACTTAACGCCGCGTTTTGCTTCTGATACCAGAACGAAGGAAATGGAAATATTAAATATTTCCACTCCTCAAGTGGGAATCGAACCCACAACCAGTCGTTTACAGGCACACCTTAGGGTCACTGCGGCACAAATGGCCTAATGTAACTAATGTGATAATAATAAATATTGAATAATTAACTACGCAAGAAAAAAGTTTAAAATCAGTTTATTGTTTTTCAAACGTATCATAACAGTGTCGTCATATATTGATTTTGCACGTACAATGTTTACAATACACTCTTTAATAACATGTACTAACAGACAGTGGAATGTTCTATTGTAATGTGACGTTTAATTATTACTAACTTTTATGATAATATTTGTATTGCCAAAAAACGTCTAAGATTCAAGCTTTATGAAAAAGAAACTTAACGAGTAACTAGGAATAAAAAATAACCACTATAATAAACTCTTTCATGTGTAAATAACTATAATTCAAATGTACATATGATATCTCTCTATAAAACATGCTAGCGTCCTACAAACAAATTTCTTATCGATTAAATCTAATCGAAGTGATAAATATGCATTAATTATTATTTTTTTAATTTGTTGTAACTGTAGTATGCGTCTTCCTTTGAATTAAACCATATTGGGTATTTACTGAATAACGACTGTCCTTTGTCTGTTAGTCGCTCTATTATAGTAAAACTAGTGACCCGCTCGTGGCTTCGCCGCGTGAACTGTATGACTGTTTCGTTATGTTGCAACCCTCGGGTGGCTTTAGCTTTTTCATATAAACTTTCATCCCCTATTCCAACCCTTTATAGGTCGATTTTTAAAAAATTAAGTAACCTATATTACAGCCTGGATTTTCTACTACTTTCACTCTAAATTTCATCCAAATCGGACTAGTAGATTAGTCCTGAAAGCGTGACATACAAACCAACAGACTTTCGCAATTACAATATAAGTATGGATTAGTTGAAGTTATTCACGATTAAAAAACATTTCAGTCCTTTTTTAAAAAAAAAAACAGCCAATTATTTATATATAAACAGGAGATATTTTTTATCTACCCTTTGTTATAACCAATATATGTATATATTCAGATCAGAATATAGATTTAATTATAGACTTAACCTATTATTAGCTTAATATTCACTTACGTAAAGTAATCACAATATTACACAGTAAAGCAATCAGTAAAGTAAATCACAATTCTGGTTCAAACTTTCGTAATAAATTAAATTATTAGTGTTAATAAAACAAAAACGGGAATAACCTAAAATTACGACGAAGAAAATAATAATTAACAAATATTAAAAATATTAAAATTAACAAAATATATTTTTATGAAAAAATGTACTGTATATAAAATACACAAATATTTTGTATCATATTTTTAAACAAATAAAAAATAATTAATATTTTTATAATTGTAATCATGGCTGTATAAGCTGTTGGCCGGTTAGTTTATGAAATTAAAAAAAAGAAAGAAGAAGGAATTTTGGCGGGAACGTAACTTATACACAATGGCGGCTTGCAAATTTATTGACAATACAAATTACAAATTATTTAGATTTTATACGGGAAAGTGTATATTAAATTAGCAAATGTAACATTTTAAGAGAACACAAATTTAAATATTATTATAGCATAGTTTTAGTAATATTGGTAAGTTGCATATTTGTAAATTTCTTCTAAATGTCCACCATTCAATACACAATGCTTAGAATTCGGGCAGAAAGTAGAAAACGGAATAATTTTTTTTTATATATAATTTAATTTATGTCACTAAGGACATAAGCTCTGTACCTCTTTTTAAAATAATCTTTTTTATATACATAAATTCCTTTTTTTCTTTCACAATATCAAAGCTTCAAACTAAGTAAGCTTTAACTAACAATTCCAGTTTCCTTTATTTTTTCAATATCAATCTAATCTTTTAAATATTAAATGTAACTTATATCTATTACATATTATTAATATAACTTATTTAAAAACTCTTATATCGGATTATTCCGATCGGTTCTTATAACGGAATATCTTAACACTAAACTTTTATTATTTTGCTACTCAGAAAAACAGTGAAACTGAAAAACATAATCAACAGTACCAAAGTAATTTATTATTTATCCTTACATCGCTAGTCTCATTTCCTATTATTATTTCCAGTAGCTGTAAAGCAAAAAAAATATACAATATCATTGCGACGATAATATATAATTTGTAATAAACACGCGTTAACGACGTGATATTTTCTGTCAAACGAATGTAGTGCTTGATGTATTTCATTTCATCTTTATATGAATTAATATTTTGACATTGAATACCGTTTCCGTCGTGTTATTAAATGTACGAATTGTAGCCCCCAATTGTGGACTTCATAATGAAAAATAATATCTTTTTCTGATGTTCTGTTTAGTTAGCTTAGCGTTTCTATGGCTGTGGGTTCGATTTCCATGCGGTGAAATGATTATATTCACGGTACATTAGTTCCTCCACTCTGGTTATAAGACAAAGAAGTGCTTCGGGTTCAGTTATTTGAACCTGCAACTATTGAATTGTCTTAGACGTCCCAAAAGCGCTAAAAATTTACGGTAAACAACGGTAACGAGATTCGAACCGCGCCTCTTTCATTTCAGGAACAATTTTATACGTTTTCTAATAAAAAAAATACATTTCCTAACTTAAACTAAATGTCTAAATAATTACTTTAAGTACATAAAAAATCTAAAATTTTATCCACGAACAAAATTTCTTCATTTTTTTTCAGCTGAGCATATAATATTCTACTTGTTTGTAAGAACTCAACTAAGCTGGGACATGGTCAAGTACAGTCTCTTCACTAGCTACTCCATAATACTGCACTCATTCGGTAAGTTAATGTTTAACTTAAAATAACAAACGTAGAGATAAGATATAACTATGTATGTAGAAATAATATTCTTATTTGATTTATAATATAAAAAAATAGATGATATCAGCTTTATGATGGCCTTGTGATTTAGGTTACCAATAAGAGAGGCCAGTCGTGGCACAGTGGCACAAGCGTGTGACTGTAAATGACTGGTTGTGGGTTCGATTCCCACTCGAGAGGAAATATTTATATTTCCATTTTCTTCGCTCTGGTGTCGAGGCAAAGCGCGGCGTTTAGTTCCGCCACTTAGACGCAATGCTCCCGAATTTGGTGAAACACTAGGCCAACCCTGCCAACCCTGCTGTGTGCGGGATACAGCGTTAAGCTATAAAAAAACAAGAGTTTTTCTCACATTCTTATATTAGAGAGTAGTGTCAAGATAATTTGTTTCCTCCCAACATCGAAAATGAAGAAAAAAAATTAAGACACAGTATTTATATCCACTTTGAATCTCAAAAGACTGATTGATACTCTCCTATAAAAATATCTATTAATACTTAATGTAGAACTAACAAACTTACTTAAATTTACTTTTTTATAAATAAATTTTATCGAAAAAAAAAGTAAAAACAATTGTTATATCTTCTTATATCTCTCCTTCTCTCTCCAAATCGATCGGTTGATCGGTTGATCGATTAAAAAGGATTTCAGGACAGATTTAGGTGCAGTGGGATCGTGTTTACAATCAGACTTTGAAAGGAAAACAAGATTCCAATTCAGGGAAATTATTTTCAATATAAAATTATAAAATTATTACTCTAATTCTTTTATAACAAAATAACTAAAGTAATTATATTTGAATATAAAATGTATTATTGACTATTGATTTCAAAGAAAAATATAAAAATCTATTTAAAACTGTTCCTTTACTATACTGGGAGAATGCCAAAAAACGCGTAGCTGAAACCATTGGGCGTAAAAAGCTGAAATTTGACACATTTTAGATGCTTCGACAGGAAACTAAATTATGAATTATTGTCCTAAATTGTTCTACAAGTATTCGAATCTATAATTATCGTGCACAGTATAAAACCGACTAATAACTTAATCTGCAAAAAGTATTACAAATAGTGGTGCCAGTGGTGGCGCGTGTCGGAGGCACAAACTGTGACTGTAAAGCGACTGGTTGTAGGTTCAATATCCCACTTCGAGTCCCACTCAAAATTGGAAATATTGATTGTTTTGGCGTTAAATTCCACCATTTAACACGCAATGCCTCCAGAATGCAACAGAAAGTGAGAAACGGAGTGTCTTAACTGTCTGTCTTACTTATAAAAAATATATGAATAGTTAAGTTAAAACGAATAAAACAAAAACGATGGAAGACTTTTATTTTTTAAGAATATACAAAACTCGATAGCAAATATGAATGTATTATAGACAAGGGAATTTTTCCTTCAAAACTTTTTACAAATGTTGTCTCGAACTCGAACCCGCGCCTCTTTGAAACGTCTAAATGCTCTGACTGCTAAGCTATAAGAATTCCGATGTGGCTGTATACGTTCTAAACAGCCACATCGGAATTCTTATTCGTATTGTATCATATTTTTGTTATTAGCATATTTCTAGAGATTTTAACAAATGCTATATTGTTTTTAAGAAACAAACGTTTGGCAAGAGTGATGTAGCAGAACATAACGTGTGGCTTAGTGAGCTTAGGCGGATTTCAAGCTTCGCAGGTTCGCTTCCCTTAAAAAAAATATTATAACAAGCGTATTAGAATTTACACGTACTGTATATAGGCCGGTTAGAGCGCTTAAAACGACTTCAAATCGCTCGGTTTCGAATCTTGCAACGGTCAAATTTTTGTGTCTTTTTTTTAAATGTTTTACTTTCTGATATCTTTCAGTATTGTGAAAAATATTCTAATTGAATTCACGAAACTTACGTTGGATAGAATCTCGAAATTTTGATTCTTTCATGCGCTTATATAAATTTTTCAATAGCAATTTGCTTAAAAGTGACTATGCTTTGTTATTTGTATAAGTGAAGTTGAAACCTTCGTAGAATGTTGGGTCTGTAACAGTGTCTCAACGTAAACATGATTCTTACTCGGTGATAGCAGAGATCTGAAAATAATTAAACATTAAACATTACATTATTTTCATTTCTCTGTCCTAGTAAAAGCAAAGCATGTCGTTGAGTTTCGTGGAACGGAGTTTCTTGGCATTGAGACCTCTCTCCTACGCACGGAAAACTATAAAGTTATAAAAAAGTAAAGTTAATAGAAAAAATATACCCTATTATTTAATTTCATTTATGATTTTAAGAACTATTTCAGAAAATATAATGAACCTAAAACTATTATAATAATTACTACATCTAGTATTATAACATTGCAAAAATAATAATAAACGTCAGGAGTAAAAGCGCAATTGTGGGCTCTAAGTCCTCTCCAGGGGCCATTTATATTCATAATACATACATGCTCGGTCTCGTTAAACAAATGCCTTTGTTGATTCGTTACGTACTATACATTTTTTTTAAACATAGTGACATGACACTGCTTAAAATGGCTTAGAAAATGAAATGTACCGAGACTTAGTAAACCTTCTTATATACAAATACTACCAATAATATTAGAAATTGCCATTTTTTTTTCAAAGAAAAAAATACGGCTTTACGCTTTTTCTTGCATTAAAGGGTAGTCAGAGTAAGAGAGCTTAGTGTCAAGACACTCCGTTCGCCACTTTCCTACCGAAATCGAGTCATTACGCATTAGTTAGTGAAAATTAAAGCCGCCCGTTCTATTAGGTACTACAGCAGAAAAATGTATATAATATATAATCATTCCTCCAAATGGAAATTGAATCTACAACTATCGTGTTTACAGTCAGACCCTACGACGCCATATTTTTTTTGCAAAAGGTATATTATGTATACCAGGTTCAGTGCATAAAGTAGTGTCTTTTTTTTGTGGATTCACGCTGTAGGGTCGGCAGAGGGAACCTAGTGTTAAGACACTCCGTTCCCGACTTTTCGCCAAATTAGGAGACATTGCGTGATAAGTAGCGTAACTTAACTATTTCCACTAAATATTAAATATTTTCACTCCTCGAGTAGGAATCGAAACCACAACCAGTCGCTTCACAGTCACACCTTGTGTCGCTACGCCACTACTGGCCCCACTCATCAATGATCAATTTTTCATAAATAAAATCTAAAATCTATAAACTTTAGATATTTCTACATCTACACAAGGTTACAACAACGCTAATAAGAATAAAGAACAACGGTTGTCCGATTGAGTTTTTGATCAAGGCAGGAATAAGCGCGATTATACGGTTCGTCTCACATGAACAATGTAACGGAAAGTCGGATGCGACGTTCAGTAAAGCATTACTGCGCTTTGTATTTTCTACTTTACAAAAGTAAACTACCTTTTAATTTTATATTTATGTGTTTAAATGCTATTTCTATACTGCTCTATTGAGGCCATCGTATCTCAGCGTCAACGTGCTGTAATGTCTGCCTGTAGTTACGATTGGTTGTGGGTTCGATTCCCAGTCAGTGGTGTTGACATAATTTATTAATTATCAATTTTTAATACTTCATTGTTTTTTTTTTTTACAATCGCTAGCAGCGACATAGCGTCACTCAAGAAGCATTATTTCAGATTTAGGCGGGAAGTGGTGAATTTGCTAAACGAAAAAAATGCGAAACTCAGCAAAAAATAATTTCTATATAATTTAAGAAAAAACCACTATTTTCGATTTTAAACAGACCACTTAATCATTGTCCTACAATATTTCGCCACCAATTTATCCTATAAAAGTATGAGTGACCTATCACTCCGTTCTTCTGTTTGGAAAAAGGAACAATCAAATTCACGCTTTAAATATAATTAAACTTTTTGTGTTTGGTAATTAAAACAAATTTGAATTTAATTTAGTATTTTCAATTAAAATCCATTGTGTCAAACTTTCAATAACACAAATTAATTATTACTTTACAATTAATATACAAGTAATTCCTGTTCATTCAACTTTCACTACCGAATATTCAGAAAATTTAAATTTAACTTAAGAGTTACAGTAGTTTTTTTCAAACTACGTCCAATATCTATTTTTTCAACTACCTAAGCATCAAAAAGCAATGACTTAATAACGTTATCTAATGGCTACATTTAATAGTTATAATTATTAATTTCAAGCTATAACAATAATAACTGCTTTACACTTATTCCTTTATTATAATAAATAGAAAGAGCTTAGTGTCAGGACACTCCGTTCGCCACTTTCCTACCGAAATCAAGATTTTACATATTGAGTAACGAAACTTAACTCTGCACTTCATCTTAAAAAGCAAAAAATGAAAATACTTTTAATATAATCATTAGTCCGACTGGTAGTCGAACCCATGACCACTGAGCCACTGGTTTATAATCTTTTTTTTAGCTTCACGCTCTATCCCGCACACAGCAGGTTAGGCAGAGGGAACTTAATGTTAAGACACTCGGTTCCATACTTTTCGCCGAATTCGGAAGCATTGCGTGTTAAGTGGCGGATCTTAACACCGCGTTTTAATTCGACACCAGAGCGTAGAAAATGGAATTATTAAATATTTCCGCTCCTTTAGGGGGGGAACGAACCCACAACCAGTCGCTTACAGTCACACGTATGTGCCACTGCACCACGACTGGTCCCTATGTTATTACTGTTATTATAATCACAAGTTACTCATATATTATTCACGTACTACGTAAGTACGTACTCACGTACTCTATAACATTTATTACAGGAGCTATATTTTCAATAACCATACTGAGTCGGAAGCTGCAGATCGACGACTCGCTGCTCTGTCTAATTTCCGTCTCCAGCAAGTTCCTCGGATCCATTTGGACTGCATTCGTTAAAACCGACGTTGAAATGTATTTGAGTAAGTATTCTTCTTATTCTTAAACTTGTACGTTATTTTAATATAATATATATTTTTTTACTAAAGAATTCTCTTATTTTTAATATTTTTTCTTGTTTTTATTTTCATTTTTAAGCTTTTTCTTGTATAGTCGAGTAGATACAGAGAACCTGGTGTCAAAACATTCCGTTCTAGTTGCGTGTTGAGTGGCGGAACTCAACGCCGCGTTTTGTCTTAGATTGTTTCCTTCAAGTGGGAATCAAACTCATAACTAGTCGTGTTGGCTTCATTTCTTCTTATTTTTTTTAGCTTCACGCTGTATCCCGCGCTACGGCTTAGACACTTCGTTCCCCGCTACTTGCCGCCGAATTTTAGAAACATTGTGTATTAAGTGGCGGCTTTACCTTGGTATCAGAGCGAAGAAAATGGTAATATTAAATATTGCCACTCCTCGAATGGGAATCGAACCCGCAACCAGTCGTTTGAAATCACACGCCTGTGCCAAAGCGCCACGACTGGCCCCATTTCTTCTTATATGTTCCCAAATTAGCAGTTTAGATCTTAACTAAACATAGGGTTGAAATAATTAACCTTTCTTCGTTTTCCTTTTAATAGTTTGATGAATGACAAAATTCATACCAACTCTGCTTAATCAGGACCAACATGGTATAATTATAAATACAGACATTTCCTAATTACATAAAATGATTAAAAACAAATAATAATTAAAAACTAATTAAAATTAAACTAGCCATATTGAGATAATTCTGACATCTAACATAAATACGATTACTATTGGGTTCGATTCCTATCTCAAACGGAAGGAATAATTATATTAAAGTTGTTATTATTTCTCCGCTCTGGTTAAACAAAAATATATCAAATTCAGTAGAAACTTTACCATCAACATTTACCACCTATGTAAAGAAAAGAAGCAACAAGAAAAGAGAACAACAAGAGAAGAGAAGAAAAGAAAATATCAAGAAAAAGTGTAAAGCTTAAACAATGAAATAACCAATAACTTTTGTAGTTATAGAAGTCATTCTTAGTACGTATGTACTTTATATAGAATTTTTTTGTTACAGTTCCCATAGCTGAGCTTCTAAACGGAACGACAATAACGTCCTTGCGCTCGATCATCTCGAAATTAGTTGACAAGCAGGAAACTGGTAATAATATTTTGCTGTACTTCCGCCCTTTTTTAAAAATATTTCTTTTCTGTAAACTCAAGTATGTTATATGTACATTTATACAGCCTTTCATTATCCATACTTATATTATAAATTCTAATGTCTGCGTGTTTGTCTGTCATGCTTTCACGCTAATCTACCAGTCCGATTTGGATGAAATTTAGCATCAAAGTTGTAAAAGTTACTGGGTCAAATATAGGCTACTTATTTTTTCAAAAATCAACCCCTAAAGCGTTGAAATAGGGGATGAAAGCTTTTATGCAAAATCTACACCGTTTGACTGAATGTTATGGATTTTGGCATAAGCATAGTTGATAATCTAAGCTTAAATATAAATTTTTCAAAAAATCACCCATGATAGAGGCAATTTGACGAAACAGTGACGTAGTTCACGCGGCGACGCCGCTAGTAACCTATAGTTTTACATGTTTTAAAAATGATGTTAAGTATCTAATATTTGAAAAATTGTACAATAGTGGTATACCTATATTTTAGAGATGTAAAATAATTTAATTCACAATAAGCTGTAGCATGTTTCGTTCCCAGTGGGATAATCAGAGAGCCCGAAATCTAATTATTTAAAAATTATAAGTTAGATATTAACTATAATAGTTAATTTGAATTTTGTTACTGTAGAGGGAATGAGATTTGTCTAATAAATATAATATTTCGAAACTACCTAAGTTTTGAATTTCAGGATGACAAATTGTACATAATAGGTGGAACTCTCCCATTCTTTGCATTTTGCTGGTTGACGTGGTCCATTTTCTCTCATTAATAATAAAGAAATGCAAATAAAATGGAAATATTAAATATTTCCACTCCTCGAGTGGTAATCGAATCCAACCAGTCGCGTTTAGTCACTCTTTGTGCCCATGAATCACGACTGGCCTCATATATCATTACGTACATTTATATATACGTTTAATGAGTAATAATATTTCTTTTTCCAGCAAAAGTCAACTCTCTATTCTCACTGACTGAAACCTTAGCGTCGTTAGTCTTCCAGCCGTTCTACTCCTGGTTGTATATGAGTACTTTACATGTCCTGCCGGGCGCTGTGTTTCTTACCAGCGCATCTTTTATAGTGCCTGCTTCCTTTATTCTTGGGTAAGTTGAAATTAGATGAAATACTTGAATGGTTTAATTTTGAAGTTATTAAGGTTTTGTGATTGTGAATTTGGTTGTATTCGTGAAAAAATCAGAAGAATCAGTTACATTTGTAACTATTATTTAAGTTTTTAGATGGGACATTTAATTAAATTTGGATGGAAACCGACCAAGCGTTCTACTACCATATGTTAGAGCAGTTTAGATTTTTTTTAATTTCCTATATGTATTAGAATTTAAAAAGTAAATAGTAAAAGTATTTAACGGTAATATTTTCCCTTTTTAGCTTCATACTTTTTCCAGCATGTGGTAGGCATAGTAGTCACATAAAACTTAGTGTGAAGACATTTCGTTCTCCAATTTCTACTCGAAATTAAGGCATTTCACGTTGGTGACCTTAATAAACTTACAATTAAAATGTAAATAGCAACACAAGTTCTAATAATTTCAAAATCTCTCATATTAATCTAAAATATAAAACGAAATACGGATAAAGAATACGTGAATAAGATTATCGGTCGATGTCGCATTTTAATGCATTTTTGATTTCACTTACAACAACAACATACATATGTACCTACATCATTCTTGTAATCTTTACATTCAATCAGATATTGATAAAAATCTATAGGTATGAGCTAAAAACTCAAAAAATAAAGAATGACGTTAAAATTATAAGACATTATAAGTGGCCTTAGTTAATGACAAGTCCGAATTTAGTAGTAGGAAATTTAATTTGCAGATTTTCTATATTAGACCCTCACCTATCTATAAGTTTGAGGCCAGTCGTAGCGCAAGGGCACCAAGTGTTACTATAAATGCGACTGGTTGTGGGTCGAAACCCAATAGAGAAGTGGAAATATTTAATATTTCTATTTTCTTCGCTTTTAAATTCCGCCTCCAGAATTCGGAACATGGAGAACGGAGTGTTTCAACATTAGGTGCCCTCTGCCTACCTTGCCGTGTGTTCCGATGTTCGAGATACAGCGTGAAGCTAAATAAATCTATATGTTTAACCTATATATGTATAAAACCCTTAAGTTACTAAATGAGTGACAGACAACGTGCAAGCGAAGGGCTGTATTTTTATAGATCATTTGTATACAAAATACTTTGAACATTTTAAAATATTATTCACACACTTAGTAAATTAATAAATACTTTTTTAGACAGATTAACTGTAGAATAATCTTTAAGAAACAGAAATTTATAAAAATCTAACTCACAGAGATGCTAAAAACAAAAATAAGTTAAAATAAAGGAGGGCGTGTAAGAAGAGGTTGATGACAGTGGACGAGGCGAAAGAAGTATGCAGGGACCGTAGCGTTTGCGCCCCCTTCTCTCTCACTACCCCGCAAGGGATACAGCGTGAAGCTAAAAAAAATGTTATAACATGTTTAAATAAATATTTTTTTAAATTGTTGGATTTCACATTAAAATCAAAATTTATATATTTACCGACTTCAACTTAATTAATGTAAGAAATTATTCGTAGTATTTTTTTAACTATTCTATAAAACCAAATCTTCCAGATTGTTCTACGTACAACACAGGAGAGAATTGAAAACAGCGAGAAAGAAGGCTCTAGAAAAGGAAGAAAAGAAGGAAAATGAAGCTAATATTGTTGATAAATTGCAATTCCCCGACCCGCCAGTGGTGGATTCGACTAATTTATAGTTTTAAGCATTCAAAGACTGATCGAATTGAAAATATAAAATTGTTTTAATTATTTTTTAAGGTATGGTTGGGTACTTTTATTTCATACACGAGACAGGAGTAACAATGGTCCTGCAAGTCGGTGAATTCGTTTTTTAATATTGTATAATATTATAGAAAAAAATATATTTACAAAAAATGTTTAATTAAGAAGGATTCATTGCTATTTTAAAATATGGTTATATTGCAATATGATATACCAATGTAAACACTTTCAATGTCTACAGAATCAGGTTAATGAAAAGAGTTAAACCTAACCTTAAGATAGCATAAAAATCCAGAAAATTTCCTATAGGCTTTCGGTAGACGTTTTGATTCTTCCAGATTTTCATGTATATATTTGTATTAGGTATAACTTTTAACAACTATTAACCTAAATTAATTACCCTTTCTTTAAATAAATGAAAAATATATTTTCGTTTTGCCCATTATAGAAAGCACATTGCGTTTGTTGTCAAAATTTGAATAAATATCGGAAAACGGAATGATTTAATTTGTTATTTATGTATTTCCTGCGTAATAAATTTATAATTTAATGTGTTTATTCACAGTTATCACTTATGAAACTAATGAGCATTCGTCCTTGAGATTATTATAAAAAAAAAATAATAATACATTTTTTCACTTCATATTGCTCGCTTAAAACTTCTACACAAAATAAACAAGTGCTATAACGCTTCTTCTACTAACATATTTACGAACTTATATCTCCTGAGATTATTGAGGAAAATCGAATAATTTACTATTTAATTTTCAAAATTATAACATAAATTATTCTTATTTAATTTTAATTAGTATTTTTATATCTAAAAGAAAATATGTACCTATACAAGAATGTATCGATTTATCGATTATAATATATGTATATAAAGAATTTATATATATTTTTAAATATTTAGATGTGACTGTAAACGACTGGTTATGGGTTCGATTCCCACTCGAGGAGTGGAAATATTTAATATTTCCATTTTCTTCGCTCTGGTGTCGAGGCAAAGAGCGTCGTTAAGTTCCGCCACTTAACACGCAATGCTACCGAATTCGGCGGTGCGTGGGGAACGGAGTGTCTTAACACTAAGTTCCCTCTGTCTACCCTGCTGTGTGCGGGATACAGCGTGAGCTATAAAATTAAAAAAATCATATATTTAGATGTAATGTAGTGTTTAGTATTACAAATGTGTTTTTAAAAAATATTCAATAATATACATAATTTTTTGTTTTATTCCTTATTTTCGCTAACTCCCTTAGAAATACTTTTATATAACTATCACATATATATAAGAATGTTTAAATTTATCCATTATAATATATGTATATAAAGAATTTGTAATTCTTAAGTATTTAGGTGTAGTATAGTGTTTAGTATTACTAGTGTTTTTAAAAAATATTTAAATATACATAAATTTTTGTTTCATTACTTATTTTCGTTAACTCCCTTAGAATTGTTTTATATAACTATCATAATTTAAAGCGATTTTAAAAGAAGCTTTTAACCTGAGCCCATTTATATGCAAATGCTACTTCGGTCTTTAAGTACACCAGTCATAAAGTCACCACGAATTACTGTAAAGTGTTCGAAACATCTGGGTTTCAAATTCAAATCCAGTTATAATAGTTTAATTTAAAATAATATAACTAGTAATGGCTATTTTTTTCATTTATCTTTATTTTTTTTTAACTTC
Organism: Dryas iulia moderata; assembly: GCA_019049465.1. Classification (NCBI taxonomy): domain Eukaryota; kingdom Metazoa; phylum Arthropoda; class Insecta; order Lepidoptera; family Nymphalidae; genus Dryas; species Dryas iulia. The sequence continues at coordinate 14,031,412 of CM032425.1, forward strand.
ACGCTGTATCCCGCACGCCAAGCGAACCTAGTGTTAAAACACTCTGTTCCTCACGCACTGCCAAATTCGGAGGTATTGCGTGTTAAGTGGCGGAACTTAACGCCGCGCTTGGCCTCGACACCAGAGCAAAGAAAATAGAAACATTAAATATTTTCACTCCTCGAGTGGGCATCGAATCCACAACCAGACGTTTACAGTCACACGCTTGTGCCACTGCGCCACGACAGGCCCCAATCTGTATTACCTATAAGTATATTATTTATATTCATCTATAAATATCAGTGGCTACCGCCAATTTATGGTAAAAATTTTATAATTTAGATAGATTTTTGAACTTAAAAAAATACCAAATAAATGTTTGTTTATATTCTACATTTATATATATACCTTAGGTACAGCTATATCTTAATCCTAGTGAAAATAGAAGGTAAATCTGCTAACATTTGTCAAGTAACATTACAAAAAAGTATAAAAAACAGACTAATATGAAACCATTGTGATATCGGTATGGGAAGTGTTATAATTATTTGTTTATTTAATGTGTTTTTAATGCATTTTTATGAAAAACATTATAGTGGTTTCTGCGGTATTAGCTTCGCAATACAATCTTTAAATTTCACATTCCTATTTTAGTAATATTTAATATTTTCATTTTCTTCCGCCACGTAACACTCAAAGCCTCTAGAATTCGGCGGAAAGAATTCGGCGGAAAGTTGAAAATGGAGCGTCTTAACACCAGGTTCCCTGTGCCTACCCTGCTGTTTGCGGGATACAGCGTGAAGCTATTTTCGTAAAAAGGTCTCGAAAGGTTTTTCAAGTACCCATTCATATTTATAAAAAATACTAGCGACCCGCTCGCTACTTCACTCTCGTGAGTAACATAACTATAGCTACTTCGTATTTTCAACGACCCCCGTTCTCGCTACAATTTCATACAAACTTTCATTCCTTATTTTAGCCCCTCGGAGATTGGTCTTAAAAAAAAAGGCAGCCTATGTTTAACCCTTCTTTCATTCCGACTTCTATTCAAATAAGACCGGTAAATTAGCCTTGAAAGAGATAAGAGACAAACAGACAGACTTCCGCATATATAATTTTTGTATGAATTTATATTGATTTTCTAAGACCTATTAAATCTTTAACAGGCTAGTAGTAAAACTAGAGGTAGATGTTCTTATTATATGCACCTTATCATTCTGTTTAAACAATGACACTATATACGTACAAATATCGATTTTAATGATAAGCGAATAACGTTACAATGTTAGTTTGTTCAAGTTCAGTTTTCTAGTTCAAGACAACCTGAATGAAATAAAGACAGAGCTCTCGTATTTTGAAATTTCGGAATAAGATTAACTGAACATAATGGACAACTAGAGAAATTATAAAAAATATAAAATAATATTAATTAATATCATCTAGTCTTAGTTACAAATTAGCCATTATTCATTATTCTTGCACATTTACTATATTCATTTATTAACTTACTTAACTACGTAACTAATAGGTTAAAAATTAAAAAAATGAGTGCCTATTGCAGGGATATCTATCCTACTAATACGCAACTCTGTTCTTTTATTTTCTGCCTCATTTCCGAGACATGGTATATTTTTTGCCTGACGTTATCTCATGTCATCTAACATATAATTTGAAATTTACATTATAAATTACACATGATAAGATTTTCTCAGACTTGTATTCAGTTTCACGCGTTTTCGTGCATAGCAGGATAGGCAGAGAGATGTTAATGTTACGACACTCCGTCCTCTACTTTCTGAAGCGCTATGGCTAGCGTATATTGCGGAACTCAACCCTGGTCTTTGGTCGTGAGGTCTAAATTTATTTAAACTAATCTACTACTTAGAGTTTAAAATTCTATGTTAAATGATTTCACCTATCGCTACATATGTATGTACCTATATGACCATTTAAAATTGTATAAAGTCCGCTTTCCCTATCTATATCTTGAACATGAAAATTTTCCAAGTTGGTTCGTATAACATTCTCTTACGGTACGTACATACTTAGAAATACGTATTGTATTCCTATGTAAATAAAACAATGAGAAAGATACAATTATCTATAGTAAATTTGTTGTAGCAATATCATTTCACAATGCCTTATCAAATTTGATTTGTAATACGTTTAACAGTTAACATAAAGTCAAATGAAATGATACATAGAAGATTAATGAACCTTATCAGATATACGAAGTAGGTGGGTTCAATATTAAAAATACTCGATTTCACTAATATATTACTAGTTTAGTCGATATAGGTTAGTTCTTGTTTAATTTTTTGGCAAAAACCATGTGCTTAATAGATTAATAAAATCATAGGCATAACAATTCAAACAAATTTAAAATGTCTTCTGAAAGACATGATCGTGCTATGAATGAAAATGGAAACCAAAATGAAGAATTTCGAGAAACTGATCCTTTACGTGAAGAGACAGAAGTACCAAATACAGAAATTAAAAAAACTATTAAAGAAAAATGTTGTTACGTAGTAAAAAATATTACCGTGGAGCCGACGATGTTCTTATTTATATTGTCAATGGTAATTGGGATACTGACATCGCAGAATCTAAATCTAGAGAAAGCATGCCGAGTAAATTTAAATTTTACTACTGAAGTATGTGATGCTCTTAAGTTACAAACTCTGGAAGAAGGTAATATATATGAAAGGGAAACACAGAAGCTCGTTGCAAAGGCTATGGCGTGGAAAACTTACATCACAGCTACACTACCCTGTCTCATAGCCCTGTTCATAGGATCATGGGCAGATAGGACTGGATATAGGAAAATTTTCATTATTATAGCCATAGCAGGACAAATACTGACCAGTGTGAACGGTATACTAAACGTCTACTTTTTCTATGAGCTTCCTTTAGAAGTATTTGTCTTCACCGATGCTATTATCGATGGTATAAGTGGTTCGTGGTGTGTTTGCTTCTTAACATTGTTTTCATATATTAGTGCCATAACTACTGATGAGAATAGAACATTTAGAATGGGTCTCATCAATTTTAGTTTAACAGTAGGATTTCCAGTGGGTATGGGAAGTAGTGGAATATTATTTAAGACTATAGGCTACTATGGATGTTACGGCTTAGTTGCGGGACTACATTTTATAAACTTTATGTATAATATATTTATTCTGAAGGATCCTCCTCGCACGCCTGATCAACAGACTGTAAGTCACTATATTTATTTCTTACATAATCTATTTTACTTAGTATACAGTTTATTTATTACTTATTGGGATCCTCGACTTTGTTCGTGGTATCTTTATTATTTCTTCGTATAGAGTTTTAAAGAAAAACAAAACTGAATAAAATATAAACTATCAAGCCTCTAAATTTCGTTGTTCTGAAATTGGTATTCCCCAAAAATCCTAAAAATTTACGAGCCTAATTTCAACCTTTTACGTCCAGAGTATACGTTAAAGAGAACCATTGATGAAAATAAATCTACTTATTAATGTAACACTAAAGATTAAGCGTGCATTATGTTCCGCCACTCAACACGCAATGTTTCAAATTCACGCGGAAAGTAAAGAACAGAGCATATTGACTAGGTTGCAACTACATGATCTATATTTTTTACTTTTTTGCAAACTACAATATTGTTTTAGTAATAATTTTAAAATTATTTATTAGAAATGTTACTTGAAAACTGTAATTGAACGGAGAATATCAAAACTAGGTCTCACTCACAACTTCGTTCGCTTTTATTTGATGATAAAATCATCAACAGTACAGCAGTTCATTCATAAGTCAGTTAAGTCACCAACAGTTCAGCACACGAGGACTGTAAAAAATTGTTTTTCCTATTTCTATAGGAATTTCCGTAATCTACATAGAACTCAATAGCTTTAAGCATTAAGAAATACCACAAGAAATCATTAAAAGTATACTATACGTAAGAAAATATCTGGACTCGATTCTCTTTTTGGCCTTAGATTGACACGTGAAAATAAAACAATAGCTTTATAAAAGGAGTGACAAAATTCTCCGTTTTCCATTTTCCGCTAATTCCAGATACCAGTGACATTCAGTGGCAAAAATAAACACAACGTTATTGTTAACCAGAATTCAAAATAAAAATAATTTAATAGCTGGAGTGGCAATGTATTCTACAACTATATCATTAACAATAACGATAACAGAAATAATAATAGGTATCATTAGACAGTTAAGAATACTTTTGCAGAAACAGCTGTAAACAAAATCAATTTCGTTTTAGCATGTAGGCAAAGGCGCTTTCCACTATCTAAGACTGTTTTTCGACCTTACTAATATAAAGGACACAATACAAGTGGTTTTCAAGAAAGGCGCAAACAACAGACGCCTGCGTATTTGCACCTTGCTGGTGGTTGTAAGCATTTTGTTTGGGCCAATGCATGGTAAGTATATATTTTTTTTATTTTATAATAGAATATTTTCCTAGATGAACACTATATGGCCAGTCGTGGCCCAGTGGCACAAGCGAGTGATTGTAAACGATTGGTTGTGGGTTCGATTTCCACTAGAGGAGTGGAAATATTTAACATTTCCATTTTTTTCGTTCTGGTGTCGAGGTAAAGCGCGGCGTTAAGTTCCGCCACTTAACACGCAATGCCTCCGAATTCGGTGGAAAGTGGGGAACGGAGTGTCTTAGCACTGGGTTCCCTCTGCCTACCCTGCTGTGTGCGGGATACAACGTTGAAGCTAAAAAAAAATATTATCACTATAACTGTGGAGAAATATGAATGTGAAAATAAAAGTCAAGTTCAATGTTAATCATTGTCGTATTCACCGATAACAGAATTGAGATAAAATGGAGTCAAGTTCTATAGACAATCTTAAAATGTATTTATTGCTAAATAAATTGCAAGCGGGGGGTACTACTGCATTCCTGGTACTTTTATATTTAATTAAAGTGGCGAAACAAAATTAATAATTTACAAAGATATTGTGATATTATAATGTAATATAGAAATATTATATGTAGGTATATTCATCTATAATTCAAAAACATACATTAGAGAAGGCTTTTCAGCTTTAAAATTACAAAGAATGAAATGACGCATTTTAGAATATACGAATAGTAATTAGATTATTCATAGAATTACGTTTCCAGGAACTAAGCAATTTATCAATAATCTGATTGTTAAAATGAATCAAACGGAAATTGATTACAATAAAATTAATTAGTAATTTTAAATAATTGAATCATACGATAAAGTAATATCTCAAAATTAAGGACATAGTTAAATAATTTTATTATAAAATAAAATTATTTATTAGGTTACATATTTTATGTTTAACGTCAAATAATTTACCTCGGGTCCACTAAAGTTAATACCTCAGACCTGAGAAGAACCAGCGCAAGAAACTCGGCGGGCGTTTGTTCTCAAGTCAACAATTTAAAATTATTTATTAGAGACAATGATACCTTTGAAATAGTCAGGCGAGCGTTTCATTCCCAAGCCGTTCCGTTATTTATAAAATCATTTTTTTTAAATAAAAACATTAAAGGTTTTAAAAATATAAATTTTCATATTGATCTATTTCTCTGCTGTTATCTATTAATTTGCTGAATCGCTTACAAAGCGAATTATGAAGTTTCAACACATGTTTACTTTGGTATTTTGTTTCTTCTCTTAATTTCTCCTAAATTTCTGTAGCGTATGATCCTACAAAAAATTTAAAATGTAGCAAGGAAAGCATGTAAGTGGAAAATTATTATTGGTTTCGTTTTTGTCAAACTATTTTAATGTGGTGTAATTATGAAATTTTCTCAATTTTTTTATACTTCATACAGCAAGGTAGGCAGATAGCCCAATCATATTAGGTAAAAAAAGGGGTCAACCTCGGAATGAGAGATAATAAGCTGTAAATTGGTATAAACCTTTGTTTTGCCATTCTAAATATTGTCTCAAAAGTCACAAACGATATCGTGTGCGCGTCTTAAGATATTGAAGGTCAAAGGTCATAAAAATTGTTTTTTCGCGAATATCTCGCTTTCTATTGCTTAAATGATATTTTCACCTATATGAAAGTTGTAGAGTATACAATTCTCTACAACTTTATTTATTAACAATTAGTACATAAATAATTGATTTTATACCATGTACTGATAACCGTGACTCAGGCTTGACCTTACATTAAACCATATATGACTGTGCGCTGCGCACTCTTCGCGCTCTAGCTCAAAAACGGCTGATCTTATGAAAAAAAAGTTGAAAAAAGTGTAAACAAATGTCTGAAATTTGTGACATCAGGATATAACGAAATGTATTATTCTATGTACCATTAAAAAAATGACTAACAATAACATAATATAACCCAAAAACTGAAAATTGGTGACATGTATCAGACTGGTACCATAAAATTTTCACGTAATATAACAAAATAAGATATCAACAGTTGTCCACTAGAGTTACCTAATATTTAAACAATTGATATACGATTATAAGATTATATTGCTTGTATATAAAATGACATCATCATAGAGGTCATTGTGATGCAATAGGATTATAAAGACGTGTGATAAATAGGTTCGATTCTCATTCGGGGAAATGATCAAATTTAAATTGTTTCCATTTTTCCATTCCATGGCAACAATACAATACGCACTTTTGAGTGGAAATGCAAAGTCAATGAAAAAGCGTCTGTCAGTAAATGTAAATAGTTGCGGGTTTAATTTTCATTTAAATAAATTATATTGAAATCAGCTTTATTTCGCTGTCCTAATGAGTAAAGATTATAAATCATTAATTTTCTTTAAAAATCGAAGCTCAAAATGCAATCAAATTCAAACGCTAAGTAGAGAACGAAGAGCCTTGACTTTACAAATATATATATTTTTTTAACTTCACGCTGTATCCCGCACACAGCATGATAGGCAGAGGGAACCTAGTGTTAAGACACTCCGTTCCCCTCTTTCCTCCAAATTCAGTGGTATTACGTGTTAAACGGCGGAACTTAACGCCGCGCTTTGCCTCTGATACCAGAGCGAAGCAAATGGAAAATATTTCCACTCCTCGAGTGGGAATCGAACCCACAACTAGTTGTTTACACGCTTGTGCCACTGCGTCACGACTGGCCCAAATAGTGTGGTTATACGAATTATTGAATTCAGTCACTATCTACGCAATATATCCTTGTATTCTATATCCTCAAATAATGCAAAAGCTGTAAGTAAGCATATTTTTTTTTCAGGTGAATTATCAATTATGTACATATCAACAAGATACAGATTCAATTGGGACGCGTTGAAATTCAGTATATTTCAAGCGTATAACTTCGTAACGCACACTTTTGGTAAGTTACTATAGTAATTTTCATTGTGTATACTTTAAATGTTAAATAAAGTACATGGTACATAGTATCTGCTATAGTTTTAACGTACTAGAAGGTGTACATGTAGATAAACTACTCGTATGATGTTATGAAAAAGAACTGGTCCAGAATGGGTTTATATAACAAAGAATCACATCAATAGTTGGAGATTACCCAATCTCAAGACTCTCTCTTACACTATTTCTGCTCGAAATCATATTATAATATTGCTAGTATAGAGGAGATAACATAGAGTTAATAAAGCCTTTATTGCGTTAATATTCCTTATTATATTGTTATTATATAATATTGCTTATTATTCCGTAGTTATAGAGAACCTAGTGTCAAGACATTCCGTTCCCCAATTTCCGAGCGTAATTGAGTAAATAATTGTCACCTGGCGGAACTTAACTCTGGGCTTTTTTCTTGGCTACCAAATCGGATAATTTCAAAATTATTTAATTCACCCGAGTATTTATATTTATTGTTATACGTATTAAAACGTAAAGCAAATAACGGACGTGGAAAGCATTTGATGCCTTTGTGAAAAGACATGCTGAGATTGATAAACCTTTAATAAAGCCCACTGCTTGTTCTTTAATTATGTTGGTTTACATTAGTTAAGTTCCGCCAAGTGACAAGTAATATCTCAATTTTGTTCGGAAATTGGGGAACGTGAGACTAGGTTCTCTATGACTACCCTACTATGCGGGATAGAGCGTGAAGTTTTGCATTTTATTTATTTATTTATTCTATACTAGAAGTTACTTACACAGTTTTCTTTAGAAGATATGCAAATCTGATTAGACACGATAATATTGTTTCTGATTAAACTAAAAAGTTTCATAATATAAAAAAGATATGCTAATTATTTGATATTTTTTAATAACAAGACATTTGACAAATGTTTGAGATTTTTTGGTTGGTTAATTTTCTCGTTGGTAAATGAATTCAACCCCGAGCTATTCAACACTCAATACCTTAATTATTTGGGAAAAGCGGAGAAAAATTCTCTGATCATACTGCTATGTGAAAAAGCTTAATATTAAAAATAAAACAATTCATTTTAAATATTTTTATTTATAGCAATAAATTATCATGTAGTACTTTTTCAGGGACCATATTCTCAATTCTGGTGTTTAGTAAATATTTAAAATGGCACGACTCAATTTTGGGAATTATATCGTCGATAAGCAAAATACTGGCTTCCTTCGTATACTGCTTCGCACCAAACGAAAAGATATTTTACATTGGTATGTATATTAGAATTAAGATTTTATATCATAAAAAAAACTTTACTGGGATACATTACTGGTTTCGGGTTCGATTCCCTCCCGAGGAGTGAAAATATTTAATATTTCCATTTTCACCGTTTTTGTGTCGAGGCAAAGTTATTAATTCATGAATATGTATGTGTATGTTTTCAAAATTACATTTATACATATGTAAATGCAGTAATACGAACATTGTGTCCAACCACATTATCAGTTTGTCATTTCTTTTTCGATATTAGGATAACTGACCCTGTTGCTCATAAAAGATGATATGATATATTAGAAACCGCCTCTTTGGTCTGCATGGCGGGCAGGGCTGAGAAAAAACACATATCTAATGTTATTACATGTTAAAGAAGTTTGAAAAGCAAACACTTAACATTAATATAACACTTAACGTTCCATAGCCTAAGTCTATGGGTACTTTTTGACCATTTAACTACCATTTATTCAAAAATTACAATTACAATTGTCACCAAAAATCTTCACAGCACACAAGACACTTTGTTCAATATCCCTGCCAAATTTCAGAGGTCTACTACAAATAGCTCAGTTTTGACCAGCAAGAGCTTCGCTTCGCTCAACTCAATAATAAATATAAAAAAATAGCATAGCTGGAATGATTTATCGTACCTGAGCCCCTGCTTACTAAATTTCATAAAACCGGAGCAGTTTCCAAAATTCTTATCATACATATTAAAAAAAACATTGATCCTTAAAAAATTTAGATAGATAGATAGATTGTCAGTCAGTAGCGATTGTTAGTTTCATTCTTATTCTTATAATTATTTAATGAAAATTGTATTTTTTTTAAAATAACACCTAGATAATAACGGTGCAGTGGAAAAGACAGAAATACATATTTATTTGTTTTTCCTAGAACTACTCGAGCTGACGGTAATCGAGCTATCTTGTTTATACAAAACACGTAAATGAATGGAAAATATTCATTACATTTAATTAATCTTGTATGTACAATGTATACACATATTTATGTATACGTACACATGTGTAACTAAAAGGTGCCTTTGTATGTGTATGCCTTAAATAATATTATGATAGGTATTCAAAAATACTTCCTGTATAAGTTTGAAACCAAACATAAACGGTTTTTGTTCTATTATTATTCTATTATCATCATTTTCAAGTATATTTAGATGTTTATTAATTTTATCTCATTTATAGTGTTACTCAGAGACGCCAATTAATTTTATGTGTACCTATACATATACCAATTTAATTTTCGTAAATTAAATATATCAATACGGACATAGAGTTTGTTTACCTTTTTTTAAAAAAAATCTTTTTTTTATATAAATTCCTTTTTTCTTTCATAATATCAGAGCTCAAAACTAAGGAGGCTTTAACTAAGTTATAAAACATACCGTAAGAGATATTACTTATATAACGGAATAAGTAGTGTCAAGACTCAGATTTCTGCTTTTCAGCCATACTCGAGGTTTACCAGAGCAGGAAAATGAAAATAATTGAAATTCATTTTAGTACATGTCTTTTCTAGTTCAATGACACAATTTTCATTAGTGGGTATATTTAAATATAACTTTTCATTGATTACGAAACAATTACAGTATGCAGGAAATATAGAAGTAAAATTTCATTTTATATAAGCGTAACTTTTTGTAGTATAAATAATATATATTTACTTTTGTTCACAGCACCGTTAGTCGATATATTGAATGGAACATCATTACTGGCTTTAAGGTCTACTGTTTCAAAATTAGTAGCTTCAAATGAATTTGGTAAGTTGTATATACTTCCCTATATATTTTAATCGAGAAAGGAAAAATAATTACAGTTTCAAATAAAATTGTTTTAACTATTTGAATCTTCAACCATTATATACAAACAAAATTCACTTTATTGCACAAATAATTACAAGTAACAGACACAGACAAAAAAAAGTACAATAAGGCTACCTTATTGTTTAAAGCGATCTCTTCCAGGTAACCTTTGAATAATAAATTGAGTTGTACAAAAAGATGATAAAAGGTGCAATAAAATAATATAAATATCTTATATTTAAAATTACGTGTAAATTAACATATACATACAGATATACATACATATACATATTCGATTACATACATACATACTTTAACACATATATTATTGTACAAAATACTTTAATAAGTAAGGCTTATTACTCTGTAGAAGAGTATTTAAAGGATAAAAATGCGTGCTATGAATCTGATCAGAGTCCAATGCCGGTTTAGCTAAGCATTGTATCAAATAATAAAAACGTAATTTTTATATTTGAAAAGAGCAACTGCTGAGTTTCTGGCCGGCTCTTCCCAGCAGAACTGCCTTCCGAGTCGGTGGTAGCTTATGTACATGGGTCTATTTGAATAAAGATTTTGAATTTGAATTTATAATATTATTGTGAAACAACACAAATATGACATGTAACTGGGCTGGGACGTATTCGCAGAGAGAATTTATTAAGACAACTAACTACATATGAATTTTTCGTTCGAATTCGTGTGATCTTGTTAAATGACGGAACTTAACGCCACAGTTTGCCTTACCAGAACAAAAAAGTTAAAATAAATGAAATATGTAATAAATACCTCCTATTGATCCCATATCCCGCTAATTGTTTCCACAACCCTTTTTTACAAATAGTCTCTGTCCCACTTTACTATAACATAATAAATTAAAAACTTTTATATATAACATAACAAACACTTATAATTTTGTCCATAGCTCCCCAAATTTAGAATAACCCAGGTGGGGCAAATAAACATTAGCCCCTAATATTAATAACATTGATATGTTAAACATGAAATTAGGTCAGGTTACATAAGTTATCCATGCACGTTACTCCTCATGAATATTATTAAGCGTCACCAAATATTTGGTATTCTAATTTTTTTTTTTTTTATGGAATAAAGGAGGCAAACGAGCAGAAGGCCCACCTGGTGTTAAGTCGTACCTTCGCCCATAGACATCCACAACATTAGAGTTGTAGATGCGTTGCCAGCCTTATGGATGTAGGACAGAAGGAGAGAGGGAGGATGGGAATGTTGGGGATAGGGAAATTGGTATTCTAATTTCAATGAAGCAGCATATAAATTCTCTTTCTTTCCTTAATTTTGCGTTTATTTTGTTTTGTTTATTTACTTTTATTCAGATTTTGGGATATAAATAGAAAGAAATTAGTGTTACGACACTATTATATCCACTTCTCATCCGATTTAGAGGTTTAATTCATCCTTAATTTTGTACTTTTTATTCCAAATGACAGTACAGAGCTGGCTTTTGTCTTTTTGGACGCTGAATAATAAAAAATATTATGAGATACTTCAAAATATATGCTAATATGACGTATTTTCAATTAAAATTAGTATCTTTAACTCCCATTTGAGATGTTTCGATAATGTAAGTAAAGCCTAAAATGGCCTTTGCACTGAATTGCATTACTTTCAAAAAGACATACCTAAGTATTAACATATTGCACAGCAATGATGACTTTCATAATATAAAAAATATATATTAAATCCTATATACATAGGAGACTATCGTGGCGCAGTGACACAGCATCTGACTGTCAACGTGTTTGCTTGTGGATTCGATTTCCACTCACGAATAATTAATTTAAATTTTCATTTTTCGCTCTAGTACCTAAGATATAACGCGACGTTGAGTTCTGCCACTCGGAGAGCGGAGTGTCTTGACACTAGGTTCCACCTGACCTACTATGCAGGAAAAAATGTAAAGCTGAAAAATAATAATATTAATATTATATCTAATACATAAGTAAACAGTGCTAGAGTTAAGTAGCAGCATAGTACGACAGTTCCTACTGATCTTATGGTAATATAATGTAATAAAGATAGTCTTTGTAAACAGAAGGCAAGTCTGAGCCAAAGCAAACCGCGAGTGTTGTTAATTTGAGAAAAAAGACTGACATTTATCTTGTATATTTACTTATTACAGTTTTATTTACGTAACACTGTAATTTCTTTATAATATGGTATATTTTAGGAAATTAATATACTGACAAGGCCATCATGGCACAGTGCAACAAGATTTTGCTGTAACATCGATGGTAGTGAGTTCTATTTTACTGGGGGAGTGCTTATATTTTAAATTGTTTTTATTACTGCCACTCAACACCCAATATTCTGAATTTAGACGGAACGTGGAGAACGGAATAACTTGATATAAGGTTCTCTCTGCCTAACTGAACTAACTGGAAAAAAAAAAGCAATTACACTGTGGATTTGTCGTCATCATGGTCCATTTTGCGTATACGAGACGGAATTCAACGATAATAGGTTCAAATTTAACTTCGCAGATTCTTAAATTTAATACATATTTATCCGTTCTTCTTAGTCGAAACAGTCGAGTGCCGCTTTTTACGTCATACCCCGTAATGCATCAAAAATTGACACTAAATGGGGAGTGAATAGACTTATCACTAATTATACATTACCATAATCCTACAAAATGCGGACAATGAAAAAGATAAAAAATACATAATAATTAGACGTATTTAGATTTATAAATAACCATTTACTTTGTCTGTTGTTTCACATAAATATTAAATTCGTTGTGGCCAGTCGTGGCCCAGTGGCACAAGCGTGTGACTGTAAACGACTGGTTGAGGTTTCGATTCCCACTCGAGGAGTGGAAATTATATTTCCATTTTCTTCGCTCTGGTGTCGAGGTAAAGCGCGGCGCTAAGTTCCGCCACTTAACACGCAAGCCTCCGAATTCAGCGGTGCGTGGGGAACGGAGTGTCTTAACACTAGGTTCCTTCTGCCTACCCTGCTGTGTGCGGAAAACAGCGTGAAGCTAAAAAAAAAATTAATATCGTTATTTCATTAGTAGTATCTATTTTGTATATGCAGACCAATCTATCAGTAATTAAAGGAATTATTTTGCGATTTCGACAAATGACTTTGATGATATCATGAAATAACCACGCGTTTAGATATTCATATTACAGTTATCATGTTAAATGATAGATTATCATAGATATGGTAACCCACATCACGATTTGGCAAACATATTGACAATCATTGCACAGCTGCAACTACTGGCCGCGTAAAGCTAAAACCTAACGTGTAGGTTCCTTAGGGAGTGTAGGGGAGCTCTATTAGTATAGAGGATTTCCTGAAACGTTTGATAAATTTACAAGAGCTAGAAGAATCATATTTTGACGAAAATTCGTTTTAATAAAAAATAAAATTACATATTTACAATGCATTAATATTTCAGTTAATTATAGAAGTTATTACATGAATTTTAACGTATTCTATCTAGGATATTTTTTTAAATACAATATTAAAAACTAACACAAAAATAAGACATAAATAATCGATTTCTATTCTAGGTAAAGTGAATTCGATATTCGCACTAACAGAAAACCTAATGCCTTTGGTATACGTTCCCCTTTACACCAAGATGTATGTGGCCACTATGGACGTGCTGCCCGGGGCCGTGTTCCTTTTAGGATCAGCCATGACTTTGCCAGCTGTAGTTGTATTCGGGTGAGTAATACTTAAAAAATAGAAACAAGGTTGGTTAGATTTTCAGTTAAGAAAATGACTATATTTAAATTAATAAGATCTTGCGGCCAATCGTGGTGCAGAGGCACAGTGTGTGCCTGTAAAGTGACTGGTTGTGGGCTCAATTCCCACTCGAAGAGCGGAAATATTTAATATTTCCATTTTCTTTGCCTTGGTGTCGAGGTGAAGCGCGGCATTAAGTTCCGCCACTTAACACGCAATGCCTCCAAATTCGGCGGTGCGTGGGAAACGAAGTATCTTAATACTAGGTTTCCTCTGCCTACCCTGCTGTGTGCGGGATACAGCGTCAAGCTAAAAAAAAACTAAAAAAAACGAACTTTTGTTTTCGTGATTATTACACATTTTACCTACCTCTACCTTATTAGTCTACCTGTAACTACGGACTACTGTAAAGTGTTCGAAATGTTAGGTTTTCTAAAAATGTGTTTTCGAATACCAAAAAAATACGCGACTAATCCGGTCAATAATAGTTTTATTTTTAAATTATTTTCATTCCTCCGCTCAAGCAAGAATCATATGAGTCCAGTACTCAACACAATAACATCGAAGGGATTGTAAAGAACGAAGTATTTTGACAGTAGATTCTCTTTAACTACCTTGTTATGCAGAAAAGCGTGAAGTAAACACTTACTTCTATATATGCTTCACGTGGAATAATACTTTACATGAAATATAAATAGTACAAATGCTTTGTCACGATACCTATATTATAGAATGATATTATTATATTTTACTACACATATTTATTTAAGATAGTTATTATTTTATTTAAGTGCAGTTAATTTACTCGTATTCCCAACCTTATTCCCAACAGTTTGCTGTTTTGGGAGCATCGTAGAAATGTAGCGAGATTGAAAAAAGAAAAGGCTATTGAATTATCAGAACAGTAATTTAAAAGTATACACAATTTTACGACACCAAAGGATACAAGCAATCCCACTCATGTGGAACAAATGATATCAAACGAAACATGAAAGAGTAGACGAGTTTAAGCATATTTCACGGCTTGCTACTCCCCGAATAATAAATCGTCACTAGAATAATCTTTTATTAAAATAAGATACTTAATGTTAATCTTTGAATAAAAATTTTAATTTAAAATACTCTTTTACTTAATTACTTATGTCATATAGTATTTTTAATATATATCCTTGGCTAAAAGTATCCTTATCAATGTAATAGTCTGACGACTTTACAAATATTGAACTGGCTTGTTGTATAAGTAATCATAATACAAATACATGTAATTCAGTTAATTCTATTATTTATTAGAGTTAGAGACTTCTAGATGGCGCAAAATCTGTGCGCAATGTGAACAGTGCGTGAGTTTTATTTAGTGAATTGAGTCCAACGCGTTATTTTGTTTTGTGAAAATGGCCGAATCTGAAAAAACTAAATCAAACCATCAAGTCGATATGGAAGATATGAACAAAGATGAACCAAATGAAGCCGCCCCCTTGAAACCCAATGACAGTAGTATAAACGAGAAAAACACAAAGAAGAAACTAACTTTTATAGAAAAAGTCAGACTAATTAAAAATAATATTACAGTAGAACCAATTATGGCATGCTACATAATGCCAAGTATTCTAGCTTCGTTGGCGACGCAGAATTTGAACTTGGAAAAAGTTTGTTTGGTAAACCTTAAGTACAGCAAGGAAATTTGTGATGCCTTGAAATCAAGAGATACATCAAATTACACTGAATATGAAGAACAGGTTCAAACTTACACTGCAGAAATTCAAGCGTGGAAGAATGTGGTCCAGACAGCCATTCCTGTTATGATAATATTATTTGTTGGAGCGTGGAGTGATAAAACTGGGAAGAGAAAGATTTGTATATTATTGCCAATAGTTGGGGAATTCTTAACTTGCATAGGTTTCATTCTAAATACGTACTTCTTTTACGAGCTTCCAGCTGAAGTCGCAGCTTTAACTGAAAGTATATTTCCAGCTATCACTGGTGGTTGGTTCACGAACTTTATTGGTGTATTTAGTTATATAGGTGACATAACAACTGTCGAAGACAGAACTTTTCGAGTGGGTATTGTAAATCTTTGTATGTCACTCGGCTACCCAATAGGCAGTGCTCTTAGTGGAGTCCTACTTAGATGGATAGGTTACTATGGAATATTTTCTCTATCGGCTAGTCTTTATTTATGTAGTCTTGTTTACGGTTATTTTTACTTAGAAGATCCCAAAAAGAAAGTGGTTAAACGTGTAAGTAAAAAAATTATGTATATTTGTTGGAATAATATATTTTTCCTAAAATATCGAATCGACATACATATTTACGATTCCATACACGTTGACTCTTGTTAGTTATAAAATAATATTTACAGAAACATAACGGATGTTTTGGCTTCATAAGAGAATTCTTTGATGTCGCTCTCGTAATGGAAACCTTTAAAGTGGCCTTTAAGAAGGGCTCGGGGAACAGAAGGCTGCGAGTCTGCCTTTTGCTTACAGCTGTATGCGTAGTATTTGGTCCATTACAAGGTAATTCATTGATAATAATTGGTAATATGTCATATTTTATTCTATTTAGTAAAAAAAAAAAAAAAAAAAAAATCTATTTAGTAATTCTTCTAAATTTGAATATAAAAAAACATGTTTAGTAAATTTCATGTCTAATATGAACGCAGCGGGAATCGAACTTGTTCCTCTTGTATTTAACTAAGACAGTTTCCAAGAGGCACTGGGTCAAGTCCTGGTACATTTAAATAAATTTCTCAGTAATGCTTTTTCATATATAAACTTTTTGGGCATTTCAGGTGAATTTACGATTTTGTATTTATTTACGAGATTCAGATTTAACTGGGACGAAGTTATGTTCAGCATGTGGTCGACGTACAGCATAGTTACGAATTTAATAGGTAAGCAAAGTTTAATTAATTTCATACTAATATTAAACAAATTTACTTTCACTGTGGGATTCCGTGTGTATTTTTTTTAAATTTATGTTTGGTTTTATTTTCGAAAGTTCACATTTTAAAGTAGTATATTGTCCCGAGTTAGGTCTAGTTCAATAAAGTTTGTTTATAATGTAAATATATGAATAATCCCTCAGTCCTTTGTAATGTCCTTAAGTTACGGTTCATGGCTATCGAATGGAATCATTATACATATATATGGCAAAGCGCAGCGTTCATTTCCGTCACCTAACACGCAATGTCTTGATGTCTCTCTGTTCTACGTTTTCTATCAGAATCCGAAACATTAAGAATTGATTTTCGAAGCTCAACACCGCTATTTGTTTTATCACCAGAGTGGGAAAAATGAAAATAATTTAAGAATAATCATTCTCAAGAGTGATCGAGTAAAGAATCGATCCACAACTTATCGAGTTTACAGTTATACGCTGATCCACTGAGCCACGATGGCCACCGGGCATTTTATTCAACATTTTAATAAATTCATACTATAAAGTCTACGAATTATATTACTATTTAAAATATTATGAAGCACATCTACTTTGTTATATGTAAATAATTCATTACAGGTACTGCATTCTCGATAAGTCTGTTCAGCAACTACTTGAAGCTAGATGACACTCTGCTTGCGATTATCTCGTGCATGAGCAAAATTATTGGCGCCTTTGCGTACGCCTTTGCCAGAAACAATTTGGAAATATATATGGGTAAGTTTACTTATTATTACGATTGTACAACGGTTGAAGTAAATATTTTAAGCGATGTTTTTTTTTATTAATTCATATTCTTTCAATATTTTTTTGAAAATCAAATTTAACGCAGCAATTGTAAGTAAAGATAGATAAGACTAAAGATAAGACTAATCGGAGAATATCTAATGTCAAGATATTCCGTCCTCCACTTTCCGTTGGACAATTGAGACATTGCGTCAACGCCTCAACGCCGCGCTTTGACTTTGTTACAAGATCGAACAAATGAAAATTTTAAAATAATCATCCTCCCGAGTGGGAATTGAACCCACAACATCACATTTACAATCACACCTTTCACACTGCGCTACGACATTTGGATATAATGACTTTTAACTTTATTTTTTTCTTTCGTATTCGTTTTTAATTTCGACTTTTACGAACTAAAATAGAAACTATTGACAAATCACCTCGTACAATATACAAATCTCGATCAACTCATAGATCAACCTCCATAATTCTAATCAAGAACAACTTTAGAGTACTTATGAGTAATTCACAGAAACAAAACACAATAACCGTAGTCTATGCAAGTTCCTTTGTAAAGTTACATTTAAACGATGAATTAGATTTAACTTTGAAATCCGTCCACTTGTGGATCGCTTCAACGCTAGGTGTTAATTTAAATTACATTAATTCTTAACTATGTTTGAGTAATAATGGAATTCATTTTGCTTTACGCAAATAGAAGTTTGTGACGGATTTCTATTTTATATTCATTTGAGAACTAATTACTTTAATAAAGCAAAATTACTTAAAAAATAAGAGGTGTCTCTTAATATGTCGTAATGGGACAGTATCTGACTGTAAGTGCGATGGTTATGGGTTCGATTCCCAATTACTAGTGGTCCGCGGGCGGGCCGCTAGTAATAAATTAATTTATATTTCTGTTTCGCTATAAAGCAACCCTCGGATTTGTTAAAATATAAAGTAGTCTAGGTTTAATCTTGGATGATCAACTACATGTATTCCAAAATTCATTACAATCGGTCAAGCGGTTTATATGTTTTATATAAAATTTGATTCCCTATTTCAACCCTTTAGAGATTGATTTTTAAAAAATAAGTAGCCTATGTTTGACCCTGGGTTATTTACTACTTTCATTATAAATTTAACTTAAATCGGACCATTATTAGATTAGGCGGGAAAACTTGACAGACAAACAGACAGACATTCGCATTTATAATATAAGTATGGATTGATAGAATTGTAACAATAGGCAAAATTCGTGAACATACATTTAGATAAATCACGAAAATAACATAAAAAACGGTGTTTCTTGTCTGTATAGTACAGGATTAAGAAAATATAAAGAACGCACAGTAAAGACTATGCATGAATAGGAACAAAAAAAGTAATTTACAAAATGTTAAAAAGAATCTCGACTGCATTTTTAGGCAGCGAAGAATTTTGTTTGAAATTTTTGGCATACTTTTAATTAAAATTTTACTATACAATAGGGTTTTAGATGCTAATGTATCAAAATATTTTAATCGGTTGATACTTTAACCGATTAATAAGATAAAAATTACGATGTTATTAATTTAACAGTGGAGAGCCCAGATATGAAAATATTTTAAATATTTCCTAGAGTGGAAATCAAACCTATAACGATCACGTAGTGAGGCTTCAATATTTTATCAAGCTTATTTTTTTTTACAATTGTTGAAAGAATTATGTATAAAACGACTAATAAATAAATCAATGCTAGTAAGATAGGTTATAACATAAAGAAAGTAAACATTAATTTGAATAATTTCAGATGTTAACTGATTCTTTTAACAATCACATTTATTAATTAGTAAAAAAAAGGATTTTCCATTTTTTTTTTATTGAATAAACCTGGTGGTAAGTGGTTACCTTCGCCCATAGACATCCACAACACTATTGGCGTTAAGGATGCCGACCTTGGGGGTGATGTAGGGAAGGAGGGAGATAGGATGGGAATGGTGGGAATAGGCAGAAAGCTGGCTTACATGCCATCGAACCAAAACACATCAACAGATATTTGGCGGTTCGTCTTTGACATGCTAGTGGTCGCGAGCCAGTTGTAGAACAAGTATCCTACCACCAAGCTACTGGGCTACCCGTCTTTTACGAGACGCTATCCCAGCTGCGGAGGGGAATTGTATTCTTAACCCGGGTAAAAATTACCCCCCACGGGTAAACATTCCATATAGAAATGTAGGCAAAAAGAACCTTGTGTCCTTTCATAAAGGAACGACTATTCGTTCCTCTGAGAGGAAATAGAACCCGTAACCATCGCGGTTTACCGTCAGATGACCTCATACATACTCAAAGATGATTAATTAATGATTAATCATTAGAAAAGTATATAGCAATAAATTTTATTTATATTAATTTACTTTAAACCGTTGCTTGAATTATAGAAAAAATGGAAATTCCATATCTAATTTACTCTCTACTTTCTTGTAATCATGACAATTTAAAAATGTATATTAACATTGTCATGATTACAAGCGTAAATAATTTTAATGACCAGTTTAATACAATTATAGCTATTGACATAAAGATTACTTTTATTACATTTATGTTGTTTTTACCTGTATTTTTTTTGTTTTTGTTTGTTACATTTCCACTTGTTTTGAGAGATAAGCAGATATATATATATAGAAAGAGAGAGTTATTGACTAGTCACTACGATGTTAATTTTCCGTATTTTTGCATTTCAGTAAACACTATTAAAAATCAAAATTCAAACAAATTGTATTAAATTTAATTTTAACTTTCGTAATAAATTAAAGATTAGATATGACTTCATTTTTTAAATGAATGTTAGTCGCTGAAGCATAATTCTTGTCTCAAAAACACCATATAAGATTAAAAAAACTATTTTCATACAAGTTCATTTTTTCATTCATATAAAAAAAAATAATTTCTTAAGCATTTATAATATAGGGGATACTGATCTAAATTGCAAAAAGATATAGTAGAAAAACAGTTTTAGCAAACGTGGTTTTATTGGAGAGATTCGCCATAGATAGAGCAATATCAATTGCAAAGTGAGGAAAAAAGCTTAGTCATTAGTCTATAGTAATGTTGTAGCAGTACATAAGTAAGGGCTATATTTATTTATGTATTATAACAGATATGAGATATGAACTCGCAATTATTGCATTCATCAATATCCTAAATATACTTTTTGCTTGCTTTCTTATCATTTTTAATAGCCTCATGCTTTACTCGTATAACATGGAAATCAGTAAACTTAGTGTTAAGACACTACGTCTTTCACTTTCCAGCCAAGATTGAAATATTGCGTATTCATTTTCGGAACTCAACGTTACTTTATCTAGGCACCAGAGCGATACAATGAAAATTAAAAAAGTTTCCTCGAGTGGGAATCGAACCCCACACCCATAGTGCTCATAGCCAGACACTGCGCCACCACGATCCGGATGACAACGGTGTATTTTTAATAGTATTTTTGAATAGGTATTAATAATATTTTTTTTATATAAAAGGAAAACTTAAAATATATTCGTTAATTAATCTAACCTTTAAATCCAATTAATTCTTTAAAATCTTATCTGTCTGTTTCAAACAGTAGAAAAGTAGGCCATTTTTTTCGATAAGCCATATCTTAATTATTAATACATGGCAAAAAGTGTTTTATCTGTAGATTTTATTATATTGTGAAATCGTAATCGTATCGTAACGCAGTGTGTAAGCGTCATACTGCAAAAAGCTTATGGTTGTGGGTTCGATTCCCACTTGGGGGAATAATTGTTTTTTTTTTTTTTTTTTTTAGCTTCCCGCTGTATCCCTTGCGGGGTAGTCAGAGAGAACGGAGCGCCAAACGCTACGGTCCCTGCATACTTCTTTCGCCTCGTCCACAGTCATCAACCTCTTCATACACGCCCTCCGGGGGGTCCTCATGCTTTTTACGTGACCTTCCTCCAGTATCATCGATACTGTGTTTTCGAAGGTCAACCGAGGTCTCCCCCTGCCTCGCTTACCACTCACCTTTGCTTCATAAATCTTTCTTACCATTCTTTCATCACTCATCCTCTCGACGTGCCCAAACCACCTGAGCACGCCCTTCTTCATTCTTACTATGACGTTCTCGCTAATACCTGCCATTCTGTGTATCTCTTCATTGCGGATTCGGTCAGCTAAGCTGACTCCGCACATCTTTCGAAGAGATCTCATCTCCACAGCATTCATCTTTCTTTCATTCTTCTTCTGCCATACCCACGTTTCGCTGCCGTATAGCAGCGTCGGTACCAGCACTGCATTGTGCACAGCTAAACGTGCGGCTATGCTCACGTTCCGCCGTCGCATCAACGCAGCGAGGGCACCATTAACCCTGTTACCGGCAGCAATACGCCTTTCAACATCCATATCATATCTTCCATCTCTGCTAAACATACTTCCCAAATATACCACCTCATTCACTTGTTCTAATTTCTTTCTGTTAACCATTATCTTACATTCCGTTCTTTCTTCGTCTCTTTCAAACACCAGAATCTTAGTTTTACTCACATTCAGGCTTAGACCATTATTTTCACACCCGTCTATCAGGATGGTTACCAATGCCTGCAACTCGCATTCTGATGATGCAATAAGCACTGCATCATCTGCGTACAACAGGCAGTTTACCTTCAAGTCACCCACTTTCACTCCCATATCACTTTGTTTCACTCCTTGGAGACAATTATCCAAGTACAAATTGAACAGCCAAGCTGACATGGCACAACCCTGTTTGACACCCGATTGAATATCAAACCGAGGCGACATGCCAGCTCCTACTCGTACACAGGCTGAGTGATCTCGGTAAAGAGACTTTACAGCCTGCAACAAGGGTCCGTTCACATTGTACCGAGGCAGTATCTCCCATAACTTCTTTCGCACAACTCTGTCAAATGCCTTCTCCAAATCCACAAAAGCACAGAAAACTTTTTGGTTTACAGCCAAAAATTTCTCTGTGATCATGCGGAGGGAGAAGATCTGGTCCATACACCCTCTTCCGGGTCTAAAGCCTCCTTGGGCCTCCCACAACAGCCTCTCAGATCTCTCTTGCATTCTTCTCGCTAAAATTTTAGCATAAATTTTACTACCTAAGCTAATCAAACTGATAGCCCTATAGCTTGCACAGTCTATCTGTGAACCTTTGCCTTTATACAAAGGCACGATGACTGCGCCTCGCCAATCATCTGGGACCTCCCCTTTCTTCCAGCATAAATTGCACAGATGAAAGAACAGGTCCAAGACGCGCGGCCCACCATATTTGATCATCTCAGTAGTAACTCCATCTGCTCCCGCTGCCTTACCACATTTCAAACTTCTTATGGCACTCTCTACTTCTTTTATACAGATTTCGCCGTCTGCTACATCAAGATTCAGCATATCGCTGTTACTTGAGACAGAGGCGTCATCACATTCATACATCTCCTTGTAGAATTCCGCCCATCGTTGCAAAACAGGTGTTGGTTCTGTTAATATTTCACCGTCCTTCGAAAGCACCCCTTTCATTCTGCAGGTTGACGAAGAACCTCGAGAACCACTAACTTCTCTCCAGAAAAGCTTCGTGTTTTCTCGGAAGTTGTTCGTCAACCTTTCGTCTCTTTCATTCTCCGACTTTTCACGCTTCGCCTTAATCAGTGCTTTCATTTGGTGCTTTTGCAACTTATACTCTTTCTTCTTGATCTCTCTCATACTTTTATTCTTACCAGAGGCCTTATAATCCTGCCATGCTTTCTTCTTTCTTTCTACGGCATCTTTCACTTCATCATCCCACCATTCGTCGCGCTTTTTACTAAAGCCTCTTTTCGCAGTACCACACACCTCTGTTGCTGCTTCAATCATACTATTCCTAAGATTCTGCCAGCATACTTCTACACTCTCATTTCCTGTTTCACAGCTGTCTAGCTTCTTGGACACCCTTTCTTTATATTCCTTTTTAATGGGTGGATCTTGAAGCTTCCAGCTTCTTACGCGATTATTCGCCTCCAAGTTTGGACACCTCGTGCGGGCGCGCCAGCCTGTGAACAGACCCCTTATTCTACTAACAACTAGATAGTGATCTGTTCCCAAATTGGCACCCCTAAACACTCGCGTGTCCATAACTTGGTTCCGAATACGCTGATCCACCAGGAATAGGTCAATCATACTTTTCTCTTCCATTCGCTCCCATGTGTACTGATGAATTTGTTTGTGGTTAAACATCGTGTTTACCACAAACAAATTCTTCTCCTTACAAAGTTCCAAAATAAGCTTACCAGCCTCATTCACTCTCCTATCACCGTACTTCCCTAATATTAGCTCGTAACCGATCCGCTCGGTTCCGACCCATCCATTCAAATCACCGCACACTATTAATTTTTCATTCGCTCTTACGCTACCTAGAACTTCCCTGACACTCTCCCAGAACTCCTCTAGCTCGCCTGATAGAGCTGAGGATACTGGCGCATAGGCCGCTAACAAGAATAATCTTGTTATCCCCAGCTTAAAGCGAACCCAAAGGAGCCTCGGGTTGATCGCCTTGTATTCCACCATTGCACACACCAATCGAGAGGACAATAACACACCTACCCCCTGGCACCCGCGATCACTCTCTGGTACGCCGGCCCAGAGAGCTACGCGACTGCCCGGCAGATCGGTAGTGTTACTGCCCTTTCTCTTGGTCTCAGTCACACAGATCACATCCAGATCTCTATCATCCATCACATCTAGTAATTAATTCATCTTCTATTCCATCCCTCCTCTTACATTCCACGTAGCTATTTGTAGCTCCGTCCTCCACTTCCCGCCGTTTCGGACATGGCGTGTCGGGTGGCGGTCCCCAACGCCGCACTCGTCTCCTTCCCCCTCCCCACTTCTCACACCAACGGGGATGCGCTGGTGCGCGTCGCCTCGGGGGAACGCCCGGGGAATAATTGTATTTATATTATTTTTAACCTCCCAATTTGGTAAGACATAGCGCGGCGTTGACTTCTGCTCCACTTCTACTAGACAAGCAACGTCTCAATTTTAAGCGAAATATGGAGACCGGAGTGTCTTGACACTAGGCTCTCTTTGCCTACTTACTTACGTAGCTTCATTAACCCTAATGATTAAAAAATGCATTGTATAACGTAACAAATGTTTCTCTTTGTTTTGTTCAAATTTTAAATACTTAAATTAAGCTCTGTTGCAGCGCCACTGCTCGAGATTCTAAATGGTACATCGTTTATTGCAATGCGGTCGATTGCGACGAAACTCGTCAACGGAGAGGAATTTGGTAAATATATATTTGGATACTAAAAATATAAATAAATATTATGAATTATTTATATGAATTTAGTATTATTTTTATGTAGAAATGAATTTTATGATATTTTAATTATTTTATAGATAACTTGTGTTTTTATTTTCTTTTTTCATCATATCTAAATGTAGAACCATATTATACTCGTATGTTTTATGATTATATTTAAATTTTCATTTATTTGCTCTGGTACCTAAGACATAACGCGGCGTTGAATTCCGCCTCAACATGCAATGTATTGATTTCGGGCGGAGCATGGAGAACAGAGTATCTTGACACTAGGTCTTTTCCGCCTAGCCTGCTTTGGATAAAAAAATGTGAAGCTATAAAAAAAATTCCTCACCCTCTAAAACAAAAAGCGTTGTTAAGCTATACGATGGCGACTTGCATGCCTACATCTCGAATCCAGGCTGAAAACGAAGAACGAAGTGTCTAAACACTAAAATCTCTCTACCTACCCTACAATATGAAACAAAGCTTAAACTTAAACAATCACGAAATTAAAATATACCCACAAAACATATTTAAATCTATTTTAAACTAACTTTTTAATCTTAGGCAAAGTGAATTCCCTATTCGGGCTAGCGGAAGCGATGACGCCGATAGTATACGGGCCGTTATACTCACGGACGTATGTGGCCACTTTGAACATACTGCCTGGGGCGGTGTTCCTTCTCGGCGCGATGCTTACAGTGCCCGCTGTAATTATATTTGGGTGAGAATTCTACTTTTTAACATAGTTATACGCTATTTTGAGTGTTTAGTGGTAATGTGACGTTAAGATTTTTAAAAAAGTCTTTAGGAAACGTTTAAACATTGGGGTCAGTCGTTGCGCACAGGCGAGTGTGTGTGTAAAGTGTGAGTGTAAAGCGACTGGTTTGGGCTCGTTTCCCACTCGAGGAGTGGAAATATTTAATGTTTCCTTTATCTCGGCTTAGATGTGGAGGCAAAGCGCGGCGTTAAGTTCCGCCATTTAACACGCAATGCATTCAGAATTCGGCGGTGCGTGGGAAACGGAGTGTCTTAACACTAGGTTCCCTCTGTTTACCACTGTTTGCCGAGTGCGGAATACAGCGTGAAAAAATTGAATTAGAGCTCGAACTTAAAAAATGGAATTCGAACCCGCATCTCTTGACAATCGTCGAAGCCCTCTGACCGCATGGTTTAGCTTTCTCATTTCCTAAGTGTGTGAATAATATTTTAAAATATTAAAAATCTTTACTTTTCGTTGTGTTTATTTATTTTAAGTAAATTATTTTTACCGAATTAATCGTGTATATTTTTTGATATCGAATACGCTTTAAATACTGCATAGACACGAAACCTCAAATTTGTAAAATGTATTTTCAAATATTAAAATATATACGATTAATCCGTATAAAATAACAACAATGAGAACTTGTGCTCGCTTTCCACCGGAAATTGGAGAACGGAGTGTCTTGACACTACGTTCTCTCTTATAGGTCCTCTATATCATTACTCTATAGTAATTTTAAACTGCTGCGCTTGAAAAAACGTGAATAAATAAATAAATAGCTTCACGCTATATCCCGCACACAGCAGGGTAGGCAGAGGGAACCTAGTGTTAAGACACTCCGTTCCCCACTTTCCGCCGAATTCGGAGGCTTGCGTGTTAAGTGGCGGAACTTAACGCCGCGCTTTACCTCGACACCAGAGCGAAGAAAATGGAAATATAATTTCCACTCCTCGAGTGGGAATCGAACCCACAACCAGTCGTTTACAGTCACACTCTTGTGCCACTGGGCCACGACTGGCCTCAATTTCGTTATGAAGGTAATGAAATTATGCTCTCTCATAACAGTACTGGATTCGAATCATGAACAAGACTTGAGCCAAGACTTTATAATTAAGTTTAAAAATTGATAGCATTATCTTTCTATTTGGCGAAAAATCTGTAATTGGATTACAATTATTAATTAAAAAGTGTACAATGTGCTTACACACACACACACATACATACATATACGTACATACATACAGGGATACACACACATACATATATATACATACATACAAACACGTACACACTCTTACAAATACATAAACAACTGTGCATACTCACACACTCTCGTTAGACATGAGTTAATTAAATTCTTAAAAAATATAATATAGGAGTGAAATATTACACCTCATAAAATATAAGGCCTTTGTAGCGCAGTAGGACAACGTCTCACTGTATACGTGCGGATTCTGGGTTCGATTTCCATTCATGATTATATTTAAATTATTTACATTTCTCTTCTCTGGTATCTAACTTTGTCTAAAACAAAACTTGACGTTGACTTCCGCCACTCACTGTACAATGTCTAGAATTCAAATAAGTGTCTTAACACTAGATTTTCTCTGCCTACTCTTTTCTTTCTTTTTTCGTTTTTTAGCTTCACGTATCCCGCACACGTTCAGGTAGACAGAGGGAACCTGAGTGTTAAGACATTCTGTTCCCCACTTTCCACCGAATTCGGAGGCATTGCGTGTTAAGTGGCAGAACTTCACGCCGCGCTTTACCTCGACACCAGAGCGAAGAAAATGGAAATATTAAATATTTCCACTCCTCGACTGGTAATCGAACCCACAACCAGTCGTTTACAATCACACGCTTGTGCCACTGGGCCGCGACTGGCCACACTACTCTTTTGTGAATCTGAAAATAAAATATAATAAGATTAAACGATTATAATTGTTTACAGTTGGTTATATTTCGAGCACAAAAAGGATAGAAAAATGGCGGCAAATCCCAGCTAGCCGACGAAGTAATCGGATTCTGAATAAAACAAAAATTCACGAAGCAATCCAGTTGAAAATATTGAAGTGTTAAATTATGAGATACAGTTCTTTAGAATTGTTCTAATAATAGTTTTTTCATAATATTTGGCGGAGAACGGAGTGTCTTGACACTAGGTTCTCTCTGATTACTCTAAAACGCATGAAGCTGAAAAAAATAAAAAAAATTAGAATAATTCACCAGGTTTTCCAGTCACCAATGACGCATGAGGTAATTTCATACAATCAAATATATAAGTAATAAAAAAAAGATTGACTATGAGTCACTACGTAAATGTAGAAACAAAAAAAATATAATTTTAAAATATTTAAAAGTATTGTTTTGAAATGCTCATATTATAATCATAACAATTGTGTTCGTGTGTTATTTTATTACTTACGTGTTTTATTACCACTCTTAGTTTAAGTTTTGATATAAGAAAATAATATAAAATTAATATAAATATATTAAGCCTTTTATTTTTGTTTTCCCTTTATTATTCTATTTCTTCTATTTAACATTTTATATCTACTAGCGGCCCACTCGCGGCTTTGCCGCGTAACTACATACACAACTGTTGCGGTGTATTGCAACCCTAGGGGATGGATTTTTGAAAAATAAAGTAGCCTTTGTTTATCCTTAGATTATCTATGTATATATTTATGCCAAATTTCATTACAATTGGTCAAGTGGTGTAGATTTTTCATACAAACTTTCATCCCCTATTTCAACTCTTTAGAGGATGATTTTTGAAAAACTAATTAGCCTACGTTAGACCCAGTTATTGTTACTACTTTCATTTTAAATTTCATCCAAATCGGACCGATAGACTAGCCGTGAAAGCGTGACAGACAAACACACAGACATTCCCATTTATAATATAAGTATGGATATGTATAAAATATCTTGTTCTGATTCACTGACTGACTGATTTATCACCATCGAGCCGATACTACTGAACTTAGATCCATAATTTCTGGTAAGTAGGTTCATTTTATAGAGAAAACGCTTACTTAAGTAGTATTTTTTTTAAAATTCTACCCCTAAGGGGGTAAAAAGGGTTAAAAGTTTGTACGGAAGTCCGTCAGTTTTAAAGTTACAAAAAGACATTTAATTTCCGGATTATTAATTACTAATTACAATATACGTATTTCAGCAGTTTTGAAAATTTTAGCCCTAAGTGAGTGAAATAAGAATCGAAAAATTATATGAAAGTTGGTCATTTTTGTTGTTAGAAATATAAAACTTTGTCGATTGTCCAATAATTAAAAGTTAGTAAATATTTATTTCAACGATTGTGAAGATTCTACCCCTGCATTAGCGAAATAGGGGTTGCAATTTATGAATCTTCCTATAATCCTTTCATTTTTGAGGTGAGAAAACTTTTTGTTTATATATGATATGGATCCATTGTTCAATACCCTTGGCTACGCGAGCGCAGCCACGGATAACAATAGCTACATATAAAATACAATGTACATAAAGACAAAACACACGTACAGTCTCAAATTCGAGCACAAAATGGAAAACGGAATATCTTGACACTAAAAAAGGGAAAAAAACTTTCCTCAGCTTCTTTGATTACAACAAATTGAATAACAGACAAGAAATGCTTAAGGAAAAGATTAGCTAAAACCACAAACAATCATAACGTTATCACGTCGTGTTAAATAACAAGGTATAAGCGCTACTTATTACTAAGACAAATAAAATATAATGACATGTGACAATACTTTATGAAACTAAGTACATACTAACAGATAAAGGAGGTGTGTTTGTTTTACTATTAAAAATAATCACCTTACAAATTATTATAACTTTGAGTTTGAACAGATTTATTCGGTATTTATCTTTAAATATAATAAAAATGTTTCTGATCCCTGTCTGTATATGGAAGATATATATTATGGGGGAATATAATAATTAAGAAATAATATTATGGGGGACTCTAATCTGATAAATAAATTAATTTTTATTTTTTTCTGTTTATCTGTTTGTTTGTGCAAGTGAATCTCAGAAACGGCTTAACCTATTTAAATGCAGTTTCGTGTATGGCTCTAGACATTTAATGTTTATTTTACTTCAACTGGTTCATTATTAAAAAAGGTAAAAGAATTTAAACTATTAATTCAAGAAAGTATTGTTATGGATTTTAATGTAAGCGCGGGCGGACGAAAAAATACATTGTTATAAACGTATAGTTTATGCAGTTGAAGCCGCGAGCGGCCCGCTAGTTTGGAATAAATACAGTGAACTACAGTCAAATACGTTATATGCAGGAACACGTAACAAGCGGGAAAGGAAATACAACGTCGAGACTGATTTCATTTAGATATTAAATTTTATATTTTGAAATTGTTAAAAATATTATTATACTGTTAATATTAATTTTGAGTGCCATAAAATATATATGGGGCCAGTCATGGAACGACTGGTTTAAGATTCAATACTCACTCGAGGAATTGAAAGATTTGATATATTAATTTTCTTTGCTTTGGTATCGAGGTACACACAGCGCGGTATTGAGTTCCGTTTATTAACACGAAATGCCTCCAGAAGTCCGTGAAAAATGGGGAACAGAATTTCTTAACATTAGTTCCCTCTGCCTATCCAGCTGTATGCGGAATATAACGTGACGCTAAAAGAAAAAAATATAATTCCTTATTTATATTGACAAAACAAAAAGGTGAAATCTTATATACAGTGCGTGTACGTACTATTTAAAGAAATTTAAATAATAACTTAGTAATATACAAATCTATTATTTGTTTATTTTCTTGCTTATAAAAAAATATCACTACGTAATGTGTAATGTCTAGACAGACAATACATTGCAAAATAATCTATATAAACTTCTCGATATCGTCGCGCAAATAGATCAGTAACGTCTACTATTTGTAGACTCCGCATTGGACACGCGTGTACGCCTTTACATTTAGCTAAATTAAGGATTAAAGACAGCTCTATTTGTGAATGTGGTTTGGATGAAGGCTCTACTGATCACATTCTGTTTAATTGCCCTAAACTTAAATACTCCTTGTATGATATTCTTCCCTCTAATATACAGCGTCCTGTTAATGTCAAATGTTTGTTATCTCTAGTTTTTAGTCCTTTTATTAGAAAGTTTGCTAAGTTTATTGTAAATAATGACATTAAGTTATAGTTGATATTTTCACATCACTTACTTGCTCTCATTAGTTATTTTATTATCTGTGTACATTTATATATTACATTAGCTTTTAATTTGTTTCAGGTTTGTACCAAACCACTTTATCATCCGTTGTTTTCATATCATCAGTTTACATAATCCTACAAAATTTTCTGCTTCATCGCACTCGTGTCTTCCCTACTATACGTGACACTGGAAAATTATTTTGCGCCTGTCATCGCAAAATCAGGCCATTAAAGAAAAAAAAAAATAATCTATATAAACACATATATAAAAAGTTTGCATTAATAACTGACAACTGACTGACTGTGACTGACTGATAACGCACGGCCGAAGCAACTGGATAGCAAAACTGAAATTTGGATGGACTTGGAGTTTCCAGCTTTGAATATCACACATACGAGTATCTTCTATAAATATGTGTATATTATATACTTTACTCTTTTTAACACGCAATTGATTAAAGTGTAATTGTATCTGTTTTTTTCAATACAATGTCGTTCATGTATTCTCCATACAACGTGACATTGGTGAATTAAATTGAGCTCTTCTAGCCCGATCAAAACACCATAATAAAAGATCCAAACTATAGAAACTATTATCTAATCCTCAGTTATAACAATTCACGATTATCCGGACTTATTGATATTAAATACTTACGAGTTGAATTTGACTTAAAAGGCTGTATTATAGTATTTGAGTACATACGTATATGTGATATTCGTCGATATGTATTTGTTGTTTTAAATAAAGATATAATATTGTGCACCTACTATATGTGCATAAAACCAGCTTCGCTTTATATATTCAACTATCTGGATTTTCGATTATCCGAATGCCTAACGAGAACAACTGATTAGTTCGGTTAATCGAATAGGGTAAAACCGGGATAGATGCCCCACTTTTTGAAATAGCCTCCTAATTAAATAAATATACATTTTATACGAATAATTTTGATGTATTTAGATAGCTCAATCCTTTGTGATGAAATACTTTCATTTTTTTTTAACAAACCACATACAGATTTTGTAAAAAATAGCTTTTCGTGAGACATAAATTTTGAGGATAGATGCCTACCTATATAATAGTGGGGCACTATGAAAAAACTGAGGAGGATAGATGCCCTTTATACCGAGGGAACAAAAAACATTAAATAAATAAAATTTTACAACAAAATTACAATTCTTAATAAATTGTTGTTGTAAAACGTTAATATTATAAATGCTAACATCCACATTGCACAATAAATAAATTTATATTAAAAAGAACGCAATAGTTCACTTATAATTTTGTCATGTCTTATTTATTCTCTCTTTTATTCTGTTTTTAATTATCTATTCTAATCATCTATTCTAATTCTTAAACTATCTCAAATGATAATTATTCGTTATTCCAATTTAATTTAAATTTAGCTAGATTGTGTTTTTATTATTCCACATCTTGCATTTTTGTAAAGTGTACAGGTTTCATATAGCCAGTTTCATATAGCCAGTTTGACACATTACACATTGTATCCAGTCGGATTGCACAAAAAAAAAAACATTTCAAAATATATACTCAACTCCATATACTTATACCCCATTAACTTTATGAGTATGAAGGGATAGATGCCCCTAAAGGCACCTATACTTCGAAAAATCATGGCAACTATCCTTTTTGATAGGGATAGATGCCAAAGTGATTTTTAAGTAAATTATAAACGAAATAAAATCTATCTACACGTAGATGCAGACCTAATGAACCAGTATATCGACGTATTACAAAATATAACAGAATTGATTACTAATTATAAAGTTATACAACGCATAATATTAACCTGTGAAACTTTGACGCGTTCATGCATTTTGCCGTGGAGATATTTGCTCACACGTGGAAAACGCGTCCTTACTGCTCGAATATCCGTGGATACCCGAGGTGTGGGTAGACTGCGGCTCCTATTTGCACGATTATTTTTTAGTCGCGAGTTCGGGAAGTTAGGTATTTTGAAAATGGGGCATCTCTCCCGCTGCGGCGTCTATCCCGGTTTTACCCTATCTACTGTAACTATATATTTTCTTCTTAAATCTAAAATCTACACACAAAATTAATGAAATCCAAGGCACAAACTGCGTCTTTTTATATATTTTTTTATCTTAAATTTATATTTCATTCTGTATAATTATATTAGCAAAGCTTAATTATTATGCCTCCGTGCGCTCTGTAGAGTTGTTAGCTCGAGTCTTATTGACACGTCTGGTAACAATGTTTGATATAAAATATAAGATCTTTATTGCGATTTATGTATTATGATAATTTTGTTCTCTTTTAAAAAAATATCTATAAGCCAAAAAACAATCACTTTCCTTACTGACATACTAGTATAACTAAATTTCTGATTTTTAAAATTTCGCTAAGCTGTTTATTATATTATAAAACTTCCTGTTTGGCTATAAGTCGTGTAATTTTACAGGACATGTAATTTTACTCAAGTATTTACTTGTGAGCAGAATCCTAAGCAAATATAGGAATTATTTAATTAGAATTATTGTAAGTTACCGAGTGTCATGTCCGTAACTTTAAATGTCTAAGACAAAACAACGTAAAAAATTTGATTTATTTGTCAAGTAAGTTAATTAAATAAGTGAATTTAATTCATTATAATTCAAATTACTATCTGTTAATATATCTGCAAACGCGACTTACGCCAGTATCAACGTAAGATATACCTAAACGATTTTATAGGTAGTAGGTACATCGTAAATGTAGATCTGCAGAAATGCTCATTAGGCGTCTGCGACGGACGTCTTGCTTCATAATCCAGGGATTATGGAAAACTAGACTGTTTGTACGACTCCGCTTTAATAGAAAAGTGAGCGATTTGAACAAGTTCTTTCTTTTATAAGAGAAATCCTTAAGTAATAACGTTCAATCGTCCTTTTGCCTGTTTCTTGGCTGACACTTGAAAAGAGAAAGAGTATTTTTTAGTATTCATGTTCTTAGTATATAAAAAACATTTTTAGAAAAAAACATTTTTAGAAAACGTATAAAAATTTAAACGCAGCGGTATTCGAACCCACACTTCTTGGAAACCGTACAAGCTCTGATCACTATGCCTCACGAGCCTGACTCTCATGTAGAACTCATGCGTTCTACATGAGAGTCATCAGGTCTAAGAAAATAAAGTTATCTTCGTACTTTTAAAATACAAACCAAACTAAATAGAATAATGTTTATATTATGCATTAAAATAATTTAAATACAGTATTAACATTTGCCGCAAAGGATATTAAGGGAAGTTTCACTGTTCTTCACGATTCTTTGTTGTTAAGTAAACAACACAATTTATGTTGCTTTATAGACCAAAAATCATACTGAATTCGAAAAAGACCATTTCTACATGTGTATTTAATTTCGTCATACCCATACGACCATGTTAGATGAAGATCAAAAATAATTAATAAAGTGAAATTAGCACTTAGGTATTTGTCGAATAGGGGCCAGTCGTGGCGCAGAGGCAAGTGTGACTGTAAAGCGACTGCTTGTGGATTCGATTGCCACTCAAGGGGTGGAAATATTTAGTATTTCCATTTTCTTTTCTCTGCTATCGAGGTAAAGCGCGGCGTTAAGTTACGCCACTAACACGCAATGCCTCCAAATTCGGCGGTGCACAAGAAACGGAGTGTCTTAACACTAGGATCTGCCTACCTTGCTGTGTGCGGCGTTGTTATTTGTACAGCGTTAAGTTATTTGTCTAATACTTTATAATGTCGAAGTTTTACAGTGGCTATGACTTATCAAGTAATCAGTACTTTCCAAGAAGCTTCAAGAACAAAAATAAAATTTAAGTGCTACTTCAAAACATTGTGATAAATACATCGTAATTTTTGTACATAACATTTTTTTCAGCTTCACGTTTTTCCTACCTAATCACCTCTACAGGGTAATCAGAGAAATCACTTCCGCCCAAATTTCCAGACATTTCGTCTTTAGTGGCGGATTTTAACGCCACGTTTTAGCTCATTCACCATAGCGAAGAAGTACCTCACTTCTTAATTAAATTATGAATATTACACCGAGTGGCAATCGAACCCACAACCAAGCAATTACAGACATTGTCCCACTGTGCCACGATGGTCTACGATATTGACTCGTAACAAAAAGAAGTAAAAATATTCGCTTACCTTCGCAAAACCTGCAAAGATTGAGATCGAAACTGACATAATTATTAGTCTAAAGGAGGGTCAACATTCATCGTATCTTTTATCTTGGAAAAGGCAAAGGTTTCTGCGAGTTATGCCACAGTGGCTTTGTATGAAAATTCTTTTTGTGCTTCACCATAAATTCGATTTTATATCAAAATAAGTTTATTAATACGTTTATAAATAAAGGAAAATAAAAAAATATATATGATAAATTATAAACGAATAAATGTAACTTTTTGATTCTAGACGTACGTATTGAAAAATTTGAAATATGTAGTAATTAACAATAAATTATTATATTTATTAATTAAATATATACTTATTAATTGTCTAAATTATTTTAACTTAATCATAAGGCGTTCGATATCGGCATCGGCGAGTGTAACATATCTCTTATATAACAGCTTCATACAACAGCTTTTTGCCGCATAGCATTGTAAACAAAGAGAACCTAGTGTGAATATACTCCGTCCTTCCCTTTCCACCCAAATATGAGTCATTTATTGAATGGTGGAATACATAAATAATTTTTGAGACTATTTTTCACTACTCCACACCGGTGGTGATAAGGCCGCCTTTACACCAAAATTGCATATTTTTTGTTTTTATTATCATTTTTCTTCATTCTCCTGGTGTAATAAAAAAATATATATATTTATTTTTATTAGTTTCACGCTTATCCCGCACACAGCAGGGTAGGCAGAGGGAATCTAGTGTTAAGACACTCCGTTCCCCACTTTCCGCAGAATTCGGAAGTATTGCATGTTAAGTGGCAGAATTTGACGCCCCGGTTTGCCTCGACACCAGAGTGAAGAAAATGGAAATATTAAATATTTTCACTTCCCGAGACGGAATCGAACCCACAACTAGTCATTTACAGCCACACGTTTGTGCCACTGCGCCACGACTGCCCCCTGGAAGTAGTTAAATAAATAAATAAATACTCCAGTTATTATTATTCAAAGTATTCCTAATATTATAGTACATCAATAAATAAACACACATACAACCAACTGCATTTGCAATCCGACTGCCATCCCACTACAATGGCCAGTTATATCATAGAAACATATTGAGTTAATATTATAAATGTAACAAATCTAGAATTTGACAAACACGAGTGATCATTAAACAGTATCAATATTGTCACATGTACGCTGGCTGTCGGTAAAATTACGATGTACATAGCAAATAACAGTGCATTTTAATGATAACATAGTGCATTAGCTGCAGCCAATATTCTGTGAAATATGCAATTAGTCACGTTATGCCCGTTTATTTATTTTTGTTTAAATAAATTTTAAATTATTGATTATGTTTTATATGAAACTGGGTCAAGTGTTTGTGGGTTTTCATGTGTTTACGTTAAATAATCATTGAAATTGTAAGGTTAAGTTTGTAAATTATATTATGTAGTCCAGAACTTAACGTAAAACATGTTAATTTTTGGGTTAATATGAGTTATTGAATGAGGCCATAAAATAAAAGCGATAATGGTGGATGAGATTTCCACTGAGAGGAGTGATTACATGCAAAACCAGCTCGCGGCTCTGCTGCGTGATCTGCTTCTTTTGTTCTCTATTTGAGCACTTTTAGTGTTAGTTTTTTGAAAAAGTAGGTTGGAAAAGTAGGTAGTGCCAATTTTTTCTATAAGCAGTGAAGAGAGGAGAAGTGCTATAATAAAATATACTCTATACCACTCCTAAATAATGTAACATCCTAAATTTGAAAGAATTTTCATCATCGGTTTATTATTTCAGAAGATTTGACTTAACAAACAAACAAAACTACAAACTTTATCCTATATTATATCAGTACAGATATTTTCATTTCTACCGCTGTTTACCACGCAAAGCCTCAAATACAAGTTGAAAACGAAGAGCTGAGTATTTTAAAACTATCAGTGATAAATATAACTCTCCCTACTCTTCTATTTAGAGTAAAACACGAAAGTAAGAAAAAACACTCCGTTTTTTACAAAGAATGAATATTACTGTTCTCCTAGTTAAGATAATTATTTTTCTATTGTTACGATCAATTGCAAAATTAGGTAATGCAAATTGCAAAATAAACAACAAAACGTATATTTCAATTACATTTCAAGACCCAACTCAACACAAATTAAATTAATTTAAAACGTCCATACCAACATTATCTTATTTGTCACATCCTCCCCTTATCCTTCATCTTTAAAATAATTTCCACTGGAATTCGTTATAAAATAACGAACAACACACAACCCCGGGTATCACCACACGACACTAAACCTCTATTATTTTGCTTTATTAATTTTGAGGCATCATTATATCTCCCCTTTTAATTACGTTTAGTGAATAAGCGAAAATTACCTTTTGTTTTATTCGAAAAGCTCTTTATGTTAGGCGACTCGCGACTTAATGAGGTTTTCAAAATTTAAAGCCAGTTTTGAAAATAATTAACGATCTCTGCTGAGTGATGTGCGGTTTTGTTTTGCGGGTGTGTTTATACAACGCTGTGTCATCACATGTCTTTGGGGAAGTAAGGGCGTGATGGACTGGTGGGATTTTTATTTTTAATATTTATTACATTTTTTTGTATAAAAAGGATTTAGCTTAAACTACCTTCATTTAATTTTTGGGGCCAGTCGTAGCGCAGTAGCACAAGCGTGTGACTATAAACGACTGGTTGTGGGTTCGATTCCCACTCGAGGAGTGGAAATATTTAATATTTTCATTTTCTTCGCTCTGGTGTCGAGGCAAAGCGTGGCGTTAAGTTCCACCACTTAATACGCAATGCTTCTGAATTCGGCGGAAAGTGGGAGACGGAGTCTTAACACTAGGTTCCCTCTGCCTACTGGTAGCAGCCGGGCAGGACACAGCGTGAAGCTAGAAAAACAACCTTAATTTAAAGTCACTTTTATTAGTATTCTATTTTATTAACTTCATTTAAATTATATACTTACATATGTAAAAAAACATGTGTAATCTGTATTTATTGACTTAATAATTTATAGGCACATTATATACGCTTCTCCAATTTCGTAATTAAAAAAATAGCATTTTTAAACAAATAATGATATAAAAACTTAACTATCTATAAAATAAATCCTGAAAAATACATGAAATTAAAAATGAGCTGAAAAAAAATAGCCTAGTTAGTAGTTGAGAATGTTGCTACTCGTATTTTAATAGCAGGATTTACAGTCAGGACCCATTCTCCTCAAATCAAATCTTTCCAAGGAGCTCTATAAAATTTAATTAGGTCATGCCATTCAGCCCATGGTAAGGGAAAACAAGTTCTTTACCTACCTCCATAAAAGGTAAATAAACATTGAAAAAATATTTTTAAACATTTTTAAAGTGTTATTCCACACTTAGGAAAATTGAAAAAGACATTTTAAAGAAAACGTATAAAAATTTGAACGCAGCGGGATTCGAACCCGCGCCTCCTGAATACCGTTCAGGCGCTCTCACCACTGAGCAATACGAATGAGTGGTGAGAGCGCCTGAACGGTATTCAGGAGGCGCGGGTTCGAATCCCGCTGCGTTCAAATTTTTATACGTTTTCTTTAAAATGTCTTATTGAAAAAATATGTTTTATTGTATCTTGTATTTATTTTCCTATAGCAGTGTAGACAAAAAATAAACTTAATATAGCTTAATATAAAAATAAGCTTAAAATATACTTAATATACAGACTCACCGTTCTTCACTTTCTTCCAGCTCTGTGGGTAAATGGCGGAATTTAACACCGCGCTTTGTCTCTCCAGAGCCATACAATAAAACCTTAAGTTACATAATAAAATAATCCGAATGTTTAAGTAATTTCAAGCTGACTTAATAGCCAATCTGAATTCGCCCTAAGGGTCTCAAAGAAAACTTCTCTCTGAATTGAGATTAAATGTCATATTAAATATAATATAATTAACCAAACATTTAATATTATTACACGATGTTTGCAGACTCCAGACTTGACCAATATTTTTGGTTAACAATGCTTAAGAAATAAATTTAAGTATTTATTTTGTGTAAATATTGTTTTAAAAGCTTTACATTTTCCCCCGTATCGCAAGGTAATCAGGGAGACCTAGTATCAAGACACTCCGTTTTTTGCCAAGATGTTATTTTTAAAGAATCTGGTATTGGGAGCTCTCGATTTCTGCTTTTATATTGAATTCAATTCGGTTACAATTATTTTTTATGCGGAATTTTCTATAATTTTTTAACTTACGGTTACGCAGTTCCGTAATATATTTGTATTTTATTACATAATAATGAAAATTATTGTAAACTAGCTGTGCCCGCGACTTCGTCCACTTCGAATTTTAAGAAGCAGTTACAACTGTAAAATCAAAGGAGCTAATTTACTCCGTATTTCATCAGCTCTTTGCTGGTGAAAATTGTAGATATGGTTCACTATTTTGACTATAATGGCTTTCACATATGGACGGCTTTGTTGTAGGACTATTCAAATGATTTTGCCTGCACACGCAAGGAAAGCTTGCGAGTGGTAGATATTTTTCTACTTATTTGATATTTGGACTATTCCCTATACATCTTTATAAATCCTAGTCCATATACATATATGCTATTGTAAAGTTATATTAAAAGCCCCTATACTATTGTAAAGTTTCAATAAAATTCATTCAGTAGGTTATACGTAAAAGAGTAAGAGCCATCCAAATAAACTTTCACGTTTATAATATTAATAGAATAATAGGATATTTTCTATTTAAGAATGGAATATTTAAAATGTCCTTACTTGTCGTATTATATAATATAATAAATAAAATCCAATTTTATGTGATTGGTATATTGAATTTATAATAAAAAATATAACATACCAATATAAAAATCCAAAACGCTCCAAAGTAAATACGACTACAAAATTAAGTAATATAATAAATGTGGCTGTCTTCGTAAATACCTATTGCTTTTATATTTGTGCAGGATATTATAATACAATTCAAGACTTGTAGTATATTTCATATAACAATTTATTTCTTTTATAAGCTATTTATATCGTATATTTTTAAAACGAATCAATATGTAAACCATTATTATATTATAAATGCGAAAGCCTGTGTGTTTGTCTGTCACGCTTTCATGATTAATCTACCGGTCCGATTTGGATGAAATTTCGAATGAAAGTAGTAAAAAAAAGTGACAGGGTCTAACATACACAGGGTTACTTATTTCTTCAAAAATCAACCTTTAAAGGGTTGAAATAGGGAATAAAAGTTTATATGAAAAATCTAAACCGCTTGACCAATTAAAATGAATTTTGGCATAAATATAGTTGATAATCTAAGCTTAAACATAGGCGACTTTATTTTTTAAAATACGCCCCCGAGCGTTGCAATATAACCAAATAACACGCGGCGAAACCACGAGCGGGCCGCTGGTAAATATATATTTGCTGTTTTTAATATTACACAATAAACCATACTACAAGATGCGTAAATTACGCGTTGCGTTACCAACGTTTATATCACTTTACACAACAGTATATGTATGGTAATGAATATTTATTACTGTTTTAATGTACTTTAATGGACTATAATATATTTATATTGGCTTTCTGCACTTCTGCATATGAACTTTGAGGACGTCAAATCAGATGCTCCATTGTAAAGATCATCTTCGTGAAATAGATTCAAGTTTATTTCTTAATATATCCATTTTCTTCACTCTGGTGTCGAGGTAAAACGCGACGTTCGAGGTAAAGTTCTGCCACTTAACACGCAGTGCCTCCAAATTCGGCGAAATGTAGGGCCTACCCTGCTGTGTGCTGGAAAAAATAAATAACTTTTAGTTAAAGTACACGCGGGCAAAGCCACGGGAACACTACCGTATTGACATAACATTTTGATTGCGATACGAACTGGTTGACAGACAACGCATAGTGACAACCAGTCGGCACAAATGGTTAATATCGCCGAGTCTTAAATCGCCTTCCGAATAACATTCTTCAAAGTTCCTACCATGGCAATGGTATTTTTCATAATTATAAGTATGCTGTATCATGAGAAACTTTTTCTCTAAGTCGCATTCAAGCGTACGATACAACCCGTAAAATCTAGTAGCTATATTAAAATTATTGTTTAAAGGATTTTAGAATGCTTATTACTTTTTTAGAATAAATCATATATATAAAAATAAACAGTGTGAACTTGGTGTTAAGATATTATGTGATGTGTAAGTATGGGAAAATGTTGGAAGTCATTGGTTACAATCCAGAATTAGTTAATATATGCGGCTAAACTGTAACCAATTACGTTAATATGGACGCCTTTGATAAATAAACAATTATTATTAAGCGTCTTAATGCATCTCTCGCATTTGGCGAATAAGGCAGACTAATCGATCATTCTCCAAGATAACATTTTTAGTGGTAGTTCACGAAATACCAATATTTTTATTAACACTATAGCGACGCCAACACCAAGGATGGTTATGAGTACGACTCCATTCGAGATAATAATTTGATAATTTCAATTTCTTAAGTGTAATACTACATGGTCGGTTTTTGTAACTCAGCAAGTTAATCTAAAAATAGACCTTTAGAAAATGTATAAAAATTTGAACACAGTGGGATTCGAGCCCGCGCCTCTTTGAAACCGTCCAAGGGCTCTGACCGGTAAGCCATGCGTTCTACTACCAGCTGCGTCGAAATTCTTATACGCTTATATTTCAACTTATTTTTGTCGTTAGCATAAAAATGAGCGTAAAACGGAATACAAAGTGTCTGTGTTGACGCTAGGCTATATGCGAATACCTTACTTCTTAGAAAAAAACGAGACGCTGTAAAAAATATATAATTATCACACAAATACACACCATCACAAACTTAGTAAACTCGCGTAACAAAACGAGTGGTTTTTAGTTCGATTGCAACTCGAAGGACTGATATAATAAGAATTTATATTATTATCTATTAACCGTTCTAGTAAGACAAAGCACGGTGTATATATATAGTTCCACCATAAAGCTCGCAATGTTTGGAGATCTGGCAGAAAATGGAGAACGGAGTGACCCAAAGCTAAATTAACTCTACCGACCTTGCTTGCTATGTGCTCCAAACCAAATTAGCCCTTAAACCAAAATCCACTTTAACCCATCCATAACGAAAAATCACTCGCTTTAATTAATCTATCTGAACGGCAATTAGTAGACAATATTTTAAATTTTCAATTTTCAGGTAATTTTACATTTACCTTATTATATATAACACAGTTACCGCTAACGAGAGTTACCAAGAACTTTTCTCGACCGCCGCAGGTAGAGAAATTAAAAACACTAGCGTATTTAACTTTTTATGATCAACTTAACTATATTTGTTTTTATACTTAATTACAGCAATTAACCTACAAGAAAAAGCGTTTAGTTTTTAAAATCGTTTATGTTCTTGTTTCTGAACGGAATTGTAAGTTTTATAGTTAGAGGTATTGAAAGACACGATAAGAAATGTTTTACAGTTGTTAGCTGTCTTTTCTTGAGGCCAGTTGTGGCGCAGTGCGACTGTAAAGCGACTAGTTATGGGTTCAATTTCCACTCGAAGGAAATATTTATTATTTCCATTTTCCTTCGCTCTGGTGTTGAGGCAAAGAGTGACGTTAAGTTTCTCCACTTAACATGCAATGACTCCAAATTCGGCGGAAAGTGGGAAACGGAGTGTCTTAACACTAGGTTCCCTCTGCCTACCATGCTGTGTACGGACTGGTTAGTATATAGTACAAAGTTGTATTCCGCTTTTAGCTCGAATTTGAGACATTGCGTGTAGAGTAGCGGACCTCAACGCTTCACTTGGTCTTGTTGACTACAGTAGAAAGAAAAGATTTCTTCTCTTAAGCCCAAACTAATTAGAGTTTCACTGTCTTGTTAAACAAAGAGCGGCGTTAAATTTCGTGATTCATCCACTAATGAAAATGTATGGTGAAGATTACTTCACCAATTAATATTTTAATCATATTAATGAATAATATATTAATTCCATAAGATAAACGTTCGATTATGTTTAAATTCTACTATCGAATGCAGTACAAAAAAAACAAAACATATTTTTGTCTGTTTTAATAATAAAACCGTCATCGTACAATGAACAGTGTCTGACTATAACAGTGACTGGTTGTGGGTTCGATTTAATTAATAAACATAGTGATAACTTAATTATGTTCATTTCTAAACTCTGGTAAACAAAGCGAGATAGCGCGGCATTTACAAAATCGAGATGATCCGCTACTAAACTGGTAATGTCTTGTTTTTAGGCGAAATGTGGAGAACAGAGTGTCTTACCACTAAGTTCTCACTAAGTACCCTACCTTGCTGTATAGCAATTTTGCATTTACCTGCATAGGTAAATGCATGATGGTAAAAAATAACAAAAAAAAAGATGTAATTTTCCACTATCGTCATACCCTCTGTCTTTTCTTGTACATAAACAAAACGCATAACACAATTTAAAATTCCACTCCATCTATCCAAGTTAGTATAGCACACCGTGCAAAACATTCAAATTTATAATTCAAGCCATTATTTAGATTTAGGCAAATCAACGGGCAAAACATTGCTTTTCACTTACACTCCAACCCGTTTGTCTCAAGTTTTTGGAAGTTTTAGGCACTTTATGCTGTTACGGAAGCGATAGATTTTTAATTAGCCTTATATATTATTTGTAAATAAATTTAAAGTTATTACGGATTTGGTTTTGGGTGTGTGGTGTAGTGGGGAAATGTTTGCTTATAAGCGCGATGGCTGTGGGTTCGATTCTCATTCAAAAAATTTATTGTATTTATATTATTAACAGTTTGACTCCAGTTTGACAGTTTGATAAATACGATAAAAATACGCAACGTTGGGTTCCGTCACTTAACACGGAACCCGTTCATTAATATTTGATTGGAAAAGGGGATATTCTCTTTGCCTTCCCTGTAATGTCAAAAATAGGGTTTTTTTTTTGTTTCAAGCTGCAACGCTGCATCCCGCACACAGCAGGGTAGGCAGAGGAAACTTAGAGTTAAGACGCTCCGTTTTTCCGCTTTCCGCCGAATTCGGAGGCATTACGTGTTAAGTGGCGGAACTTAACGCCAAGCTTCGTCTCGACACCAGAGCAAAGAAAATATTAAATATTACTACTCCTCAAGTGGGAATCGAACCCACAAACAATCGCTTTACCTCTTTGTGCCTCTGCGCCACGAGATTTCTTTTTATTAAAACTGTCTAGCTGCATCCCG
Source organism: Dryas iulia moderata (assembly GCA_019049465.1). Taxonomy (NCBI): domain Eukaryota; kingdom Metazoa; phylum Arthropoda; class Insecta; order Lepidoptera; family Nymphalidae; genus Dryas; species Dryas iulia. Next base: position 14,075,861 of record CM032425.1, read on the forward strand.
CACACAGCAGGGTAGGCAGCGGGAACCTAGTGTTAAGACACTCTGTTCCCTTTCGGCCGAAATCGGAGGCATTGAGTGTTAAGTGGCGGAACTTAACGCCGCACTTTGCCTCTACACCAGCGAAGAAAATGGAAATATTTAATATTTCCACTCCTCGAGTGGGAATCGAACCCACAACTAGTCGCTTTACAGGCACACTCAGCGCCTCTGCGCCACGACTGGCCCCGCATTGGATCATCGATATTTTTTTGTAACAAAATCTCCTTTTTTTCCTCCATATCTAGATAATCAAAGAGAACGTAATGTTAAGTCACTTCAATCTCCACTTTTCGCCGGAAATCGAGACATTGTGAGTTGAGTGGCGTTTGTCTTCTTACCAAAGCGAACGAATATAATTTAAATATAATTATTCTCTCACGTGTGGATTGAACCGACAAGCATCCCCATTTACAGTAAGACTGTCCCACTAAGCTATGATGGCCTTACAAAAAGAAATTATAAAAGTAATAAAAAAATAAAAGATTTAATTTCATACTAATAAAGCTGGCGTTATCTATATTTATAAAGCGAAATCTTCCAAAGTCGTGTATAAGTTAATAATTGTGTTCTATTTTAATAATCAGCGTAGCACAAAGGCTTTTCAGCTAATAAGGGGATTACCAGCTTAGCCGACCGCGCTGCTTTATTGCGAATTACTGAACTAATCTCTAAATTTATTAATAGCTCTACCTGCTGTGGACTTGACAGTTAGCTTAGAATCGGAAAACCGCATCAAATCCCATATGTCGGTACAAATATTTGTATGAATTTCAAAATTACTATAGGTATATTGTATTTCTTAGGTAATATTATTATATTAGACGAGAAGAAAGACTTATTAGAATTCTATGTCTATAAGTGCCATACGTGTTGTAGAAAGAAGAGTTAGGAGCAGTGCCCGACACTTGCGATCCAAGTGTAGACTAAAGCGTTACCTCTTACCTCCGTTGTGCGAGCTCCTTCCAATTCCTAACCAAATTTAAAAGATCCCACAAAACCGACTTAGAATGAACTTGAATGGCTTATGAACTAGCAAGGCCTTAGAAATGAACTGATTGTTTCAGACAGACCGATTTTTTTAACTAGATTGTAAAAAACATCAATAAGTAAATTTAACTTCTTTTTTTTTCTTTTTCTTCACTTTAATGTCTAAGACAAAACAAGTTAAGTTAGGTTTAAACTAAGATCTGCCACTCAGTTTACAATGTCTCTCATTCCTGTGAAAAGTGCAGAACGGAGTGTCTTGACATTACGTTCTCTCTGACTACCCTGCTATGCGGGGAAACAGCGTGAATTGCAATGTAAATTATTTTAATAAACGGCAACACATAAATGAATTTATTGCTTAATAAATACAAAAGGTATACATAATATCGCTCAGTACTAAGTAAGTAAACATGTGATTTTTTTGATTTGATTTTCTTCTTATTATCAAATTTAAATCACAATAATGATCTTATTTTGAAAATGAAAGAACTGACAAATAGAATTATCTGGTTTTATGTTCGATTAGATACTGTATATTATAACAATCAAAACAGAATAGAATATAATAAAAATCGTAGCTAGGCTGTATTGCCAATGGGCAGTGGGACATTCTGAACGAACGAGTTGTGGAATCGATTCCTACTCGAGGAAGTGAGGACAACATAAAACACCGCGTTGAGCACCGCCACTCACCCTACACCCTTTAAAGGGTTAAAGCGTGAAATAGAAAGGAAATCTTATTATATCTTAGCATAGCTGCGCAGAGAAACATCAGCTTACTTACAAAGCAATTATTTTCCATACTCCACGGTGGAAATAATTAACTCGCATTCCGCGTTATTTCTGATTAATGATGTCTTTAAATTTAAATCCGTTTCAATTACGGTTCAGACTCATTACAAGAATATGACTTGGGGTATAAGTTGTAACAAATGGCTTTTTTATAGAGAAACATTGTTTAAGTATTAAATATTAGTAGTACAAGAAATAAATAACAGGCACTAAAAAAATAATTGGCATAATGAAATGGATATATGTACGACTAATTAAGACTAACATTGGATTTTTTTAAGGAAATATTAATAATAACACACTTTCAACACTTTCCACTAGTTATCAGAAATAAGTAATTTTTGTTTTATATATTAATTTAATAACTATAACTTATCTAAAAGTCTAAATATAGTGAGACAAATGCAGCCATCGTGTTACAGTGGGACAGGTCTGGCTGTAAGCACGTTTGGGTAGGTTCAATTCCCACTCTACTCATTATTTAAATTTCTTAGCTCTGGTACCTAAAATATAACGTTAAGTTCCACCACTCAACACGCAATATCTCGATTTCAAAATGTCTTAACACTACATTCTCTATGACTTCTAAGCGATGCAGCAAATAAAGCGAGAATCTGCAACTCATTTTCTTCATTTCCAACAAAATACAAAAATTTTATAAATAAAATAACAGCAATTATAAGTTCAAAGTGGCTGACTAAAGTACTTGATGCAAAATAAGGATATTAAAAATATAAAAATGAACAAATTAACGCCGGACAGGCGCTGGAGCATATTTCCGTGGCTTATAAAGCACCTCCGGTCTTGCTATTCCCTCATCCGCTTACCTGTTTATAACGTTTTTCAAACAAGACGGGCTTTTTTTACCTTTAGTTTCTTGGTTCTGGTATTTTTTAAAAATTCTTTGAGAGTTTTTGTTCTATATAATAAGTAGATTTATGTATATATAGAGTAACGTTAGTTATAATATATATTTTTACAGGTTCTGTTAAGATATTTATTTGATTTATAATTATGTTATACAAACTAGCTAACCGGGGGATTTGTCAACACATTTAGTTATGTTGAGTGATGGGACTAAAGTGTCATAATGTTCTAATATGAAATCACTGAAAAATATTTTTAAAAAATTAATATTTTAAAACGTGTACAAAGCTTCTATATGGTTGCTTACTACTGTTATACAATTTGAAATAAGCATCCTTCTACCGTACACTATAACGATACTATTTATACCAGTTGTCGCCCACAACTTCGTTTGTATGCATTTTATTAACCTTCTTATTATCGACATTTTTTTTGGTTTGGTTTTAAATGTAAAATATGAAGTTCTCGTCTCCCTGTCATTCTTTCTCCCTTTGCGTCTCTTTATATATAATGTTTTATTCTTAGTGCTCCATTATAATTATCAAGAAATTGATATTTTTTTAACTTCATGGTGGGATATAGCAAGATAGGTAGAGGGCTCCCTCTGTTAAAACACTATAACCCCCTTCCGACCCTATTTTGGAGGCATTACGTGCTAAATGTCGGTACTCAACACCATGCTTTATCTCGACACCAGTGCGAAGAAAATCAAATATTAAATATTTTAATTCCTAGAGTGAAAATCAAACCCATAACCGTTCTTACAATCGCATTTTGTTCCTCGGCACCACGACTGCCATATAAATAAACTTACCAAATTTAAACTTTCTACGCCAACTAGCTTCGATATATTTTGTATAACAAATATTATACACTCATACCTACTACATTACAATTCAACGTTCAAAGCTACATGCCTCAGTTACTTCATATTCAGTAATTTCAGCAGAACGCTTTTAAACTTACAGTTTTATGAAGCCCCAGAGCTGTTTACAGTCTCTGACTTAACCATGAAATACTTTATAGTAATTTCTATTCTTGTGGAAATAAAATCTCAATTTTTATATTAATAAAGATTTTTCATTTTATTTTTATGCTTTAGGGCCAGTCGTGGCGCAGTGGCACAAGAGTGTGACTGTAAACGACTGGTTGTGGGTTCGATCCCCAATCGAGGAGTGGTAATTAATATTTCCATTTTCTTCGCTCTGGTGTCTAGGCAAAGCACGGCGTTAAGTTCCGCCACTTAACAAGCAATGCCTCCGAATTTGGCGTAAAGTGGGGAACGGAGTATCTTAACAGGGTAGGCAGAGGGATGCCTACCCTGCTGTGTGCGGGATACAGCGTGAAGCTAAAAAAAAAAGAAAAATATGCTTTTAGTTTCAAGAATTGTGAAGATTGTTTTTTTAGGAAATTACTAGTAGTTTGTCCTCGCATACTTATGACTTTATAAAAAGTGTGCCAAACACATAATCGTGTATAACTATAATTATAAATACTATAATTAATATATATTTATATTTATATTACTAACTTAATGCAAATTTGTAATAATTTTCATAAAAAATGGCTTTCTGAATCTTTTCTATTTACATCTGAAGTATTCGAAATTTCATATACGTAGTCTGTGCTACAAGACAATATATTTTAGTTTTACATTTTCTTTAGCTACACATGAAGTAATGTTACCAGCCTAGTAAGTTTACTAATATAATAATAATGAATTTTAATTAACGTGGTCTTGTTTGATAAAGTACGTCGGTAGATAAAGGCTAAAAGAAGTAAGTATAGAGTGAAGTGATTTTATACTGGATGTTCCCTGTATCTAAATACATTTTTTTTAACTTCCCACTGGGGCGAGTCGTGGTTCCGTAGCATAAGCCTGTGACTGTAAACGACTGGTTGTAGGTTCAAAAAATAATTAATATTTCCATTTTCTTCGCTCTGGTGTCGAGGCAAAACGCGGTGTTCCGCCACTGTTAAGTGTTAACGTGTTAACGCAATGCCTACGAATTCTTCGGTGCATGGGGAACGGAGTGTCTTAACACCAGGTTCCCTCTGCCTACCGTACTGTATGCGGGATACAACGAAATTAGTTAATAGTTACCACTAACAATTTAAAAAAAACAAAAATTTGTATGTACATATCAATATTATAGAAATCCAGCTTGACACAGTGTGCTTAAATTGTCAGAGCTTTCTGTCGCCGCTAGACGTATCGTTGTTTACGCCATTTGCATTCGATTTATACGCCCGGTTGTATGTGTACAGTGAAATTTTGATTTTTGCCTCTCTTTTTAGAGCAGGCGTTCTTCATGTGACTAGATGTGACTTGTTAATAACAAGATGCTTAGAAATATTAATATTTGCTCATAAATAAAAAAATTTTAAAGAAAATATAAAAAATATTGAATGCAGCTGGATTCGAATCCACGCCTTTTGAAAACTCTGGTATTTAAGGACTCTGATCGAAAAGCTATGTACTCGTAGCCCGAACGTCTTTAGTGTGTGAATAACATTTTAAAATTGAACAAAATATTTAATTACTTTTTTGAATAGAAACTCTATTTGATAGAAAGTAAATGAATATAAGCTTATATTTTACCATTACCTTTTAGCCAATGTTCCTCGTGGACTAGCTTCCGGCGTACTGGGACAGAATCAGATTACAACCAAAACGATTGTGAGTCGACGCAGAGAAAAGTAATTGCTTTTAAATATTATTTATTTAATTATTTTTTTCATTTATTTAAGTTTTTTTTTTAACTTCACGCTGTATCCTGCTCACCGCAGGGTAGGCAGAGAGAACCCAGTATTAAGACACTCCATACCCCGCTTTCCGCCGAATTCAGAGGCATTGCGTGTTGAGTGGTGGAACTTAACACCGCGCTTTACCGCTTTACCTCTGATACCAGAGCGAAGGAAATGGAAATAACAAAAAAGAAATCTATCCAGGCCAAAATCAAACCGTACAAGCCGTCAGGTTTACTAATTTTCTTATATAATATTACAAAAATCTAAGCGTAAAATTAATATCATAGAATATTTTCCATCTTAAAACAAACAAAACACGTATGCAACTGAATTTTGGTTATGGAGAACGTTCGGAACAGCTGACGTTAACAAAAGCTTGACCTCGTATCGTATATTGAATTTTCGAATAAATAGAAGTACATGACGATCGCTTCAATCTTTATACTACACTAAAATACGAAATTCTATAAAAGAAACAATTTGTTTCGTGTTTTTTTAGGCAATTTAGTCATTTAATCCAGGCATTCTTAAACTTTTGTCGTTCACGACCCCATTTATGACGAATTTCTTGACGATCCCATATAAATATAAAAGAAAAGTAAATTAATATTTTTTTTTATTTATTTAGATTAGAGATAGCTCCAAACCTGCAACATACGTATGTCTAAGCGCTGCAAGTCCGCTGTATTTCGCTAACTGTCGTGATATTATAAATTTAGTATGTACAAATATTTGACATTAAAGTCTCTCGATCTCAGAAATTTGCTACGCGACCCTATTTGGGGTTGCGACCTATAGTTTAAGAAGCCCTGATTTAGTCCAATTTCTAAAAGTATATATACATCTACAATTTCTACACGCTTTTTCCGCAAAGCAGGGTAGACAGAGAGAATCAACCGACATAGCACTCCGTACATCCACTTATCGTTTGATATGGAAACGTTGGGCGATGAGTGGCGGAACTTAACGCCGCGCTTTGTCTTAGGTACCAGTATCATGTGAAAATAATTTAAATATAATTATCCCCCGAGTTGGAATTAAACCCACGATTATCGCATATACAGTCAGACGCTGATCTCATTTAGTAGATACACATATATAAATTAATGTCATCCGCAACATCCTTTACGTTGATTATTAAACGTAAAATCGTATTTTTCACCATTCCCAGAGGATCTTCGGGAAATCCTCTCTTAATGTGGTAAGTGTACAATCCCTGAGGAACCTCTATGCAATTACTGGCAATACGTAATGAAAATCAATTTTTTTTAACCATATCGAGTGTTTAATAATTGCTTTATTAATCAATAAGGAGTATTCTAAGGATATAACCTAACTTATTTTCTAATACTTATGTACAAGTTATTTTTTTTTTATAATATTTACATTAAAATATATTAGTTTAATATTGAACTATGCAGGCGCTAAAGTCTCTGTAGCGGTTGGCACTGACGGGATGTTTAAGCGTTTCTCTCTAGCGTCCTTCTTATGTTGTTTGTAGAACCACCTGTGAAATAATAATATTGTTGTACTTAATGTCATGAATGACGCTATAGTAATGTAGGTAACAAGTGTACTGTGATGGTTTTAGATTCAAATTCAAGTGAAGAAAACATTTATATTTACATGAATGCATATTTTTTAAAAACAAAAAAAAAATCATATTTAATTAAATAAAAATGATATCTTTTTAATTAAAATATATTTTTTAAAATTAATATGGTCTTAAATTAAATAACTATGCATTTATTATTCGTATTAAGTTTTGATTAACAATTCTCATATTTAATGTTATTATTATCTCCACCCTTTTTCCTGCATAGCAAGTTAAACACTAGACAGAGAAAATGGAGTGTGAAGACGCTATAGTAATGTAGGTAACAAGTGTACTGTGATGGTTTTAGATTCAAATTCAAGTGAAGAAAAACATTTATATTTAGATGAATTCATATTTTTTTAAAACAAAAATATTTTTTTTTCTTGTTTAATTAAATAAATAAAATATATTTTTTATATTAATATATATTTTTTAATTAAGTAACTATGCATACATCATTCGTATTAAGTTTTGATATTTATAATTCTCATATTTAATGTTATTTTTATCTCCACCCTTTTTCCTGCATAGCAAGTTAAGCACTAGACAGAGAAAATGGAGTGTGAAGACACTGTGTTTAACGCTTTCTGCCTGACATTGCACAGAATTGTGACTCCACGGAGTCACAGAACTCAACACCGCTATTCGTCTTATTGTAAATATTTAAATTTAAAATATTTTTTCAGAATTAATTCAAATTATATTATAACTTAAAAATTAAAAGTACCTTTAGTACAATAAAGAAAAACATAAATATATTTTAAGTAGCTTCATACTTTTTCCCACACAGCCAGGGTCAAAGAGAACCTAGTGTTAAGACACTCCGTTCTCCGTTTTCTTAATAATTAATTTTACTTACAAGAATATCCCAAACGTCGGTACAGTGGCCGCTACGCTGACAAGGAACACCGCGCCAGGCAGTACGTTAAGCGTTAAGATGTATATTCGAGAGTAAAGCGGCGCGAAGACAAGTGGCATCATTGTTTCAGCCACGCCGAACAGTGAGAACACTTTACCTGTACAAATTAAACTTTTTAGATTAATAAATTAATGTAAAATATAAATTTGAAGGAATACGTTTATAAATATCTCTTTATACTGGACGTCTTTTTAATAGAATAGGCAAGTTCATACTAAAATTATGCTGGTAAGAATAAGAATGTTAAAAATTGGGAGAAATTGGACAGATGATAATTTAAAGTTTTAATATCACAATGCTTCTTTAGTATATCACAATAGTTTTAATATCATAATATTTTCCCGCATAACAGGGTTCCCGCCTAATCAGAGATTCAACCATCAGTTTTTATGCTTGAAAAAACGCTTTCAGTCCAAGTCTCAGTATTCAAAGAATAATATAAAGACTTCTTGAGCAGGGTAGTTAGAAAGGGCCTAGTGTCAAGACACTCCGTTCTTTCTTAATTTTCGCTCGGAATCGAGACATTGTGTGGCAGTGGCGGAACTCAACGGTACCTTTTGTCGTAATTACCGGAGAAATAAAAGTATTTGAAATATAATAATTACATGAATTGGAAATCGAACCCGCAACTAATCGTATTTACGTTTGAACGGCCTAATGCGCCACGACGGCGTCATGTTAAACTACTTAAAAGAATAAAGGAAATGATCATAAAATTGAGTGGGAAAAGAATATACTTATAATATTCGTATCCACTGTCCATACTTATATATAACTTAACACATTTCTATTACCATTTTCTATTGTGGCCCGTCGTGGTCCAGTGGCACAAGCGTGTGACCGTAAACGACTGGTTGTGGGTTCGATTCCCACTCGAGGAGTGGAAATTATATTTCCATTTTCTTCGCTCTGGTACCGAGGTAAAGCGCGGCGTTAAGTTCCGCCACTTAACACGCAAGCCTCCGAATTCGGCGGAAAGTGGGGAACGGAGTGTTTTAACACTAGGTTCCCCTCTGCCTACCCTGCTGTGTGCGGGATACAGCTGCGCAAAGGTAAAAAAAAAAGAAAAAAATAACATTTCTATTATAATGCAGCCTTTAGTACTTATGTTCTAAGAAGCTTATTAAAGTAATTTTACTTACCCAATTCTTGATGAGAAACTAATTTGGAGGCGATCGAACGAAGAGCGATGGTCGTTGTACCGTTTAATATCTCTAAGAGAGGAGCTGAAAATTGATAGATTATTATTTATTGTACATTTTATGTAAATTGAACTCATCGTGGCGCAGTGAGACTGCGTCTAATTCTAAACGCGCTTGGTTGTGGGTTCGATACTAATGATTTAGAATTTTTATAAACAACAATTTGTATATATATACCTACTTATAAAAATTTTTAATGTGTTATTCCACACTTAGGAAAATTGGACAAAGACATTTTGAAAACGTATAAAAACTTTGAACGCAGCGGGATTCGAACCCGCACCTCCTGAATCGACCAGGCGCTCTCACCAATGAGCCACGCGTTCTACAACCAGCTGCGTCGAAATTCTTATACGCTTTATTGAAGGCTACTGGATTTTATTTAAGTTTACTTCATTTTCTTTGCAGCGTTGTATTATTATATAGTATTGATATTTTATCTGTCTCTGTTCTTCTTCCTCAGGAGTGCTATGCGGGAAATATCACGAAACTGTATGAAGTAAAACCTCCATCAGACAGACATAATTCGGAATATTATGAAGTAAGTACTATTATGGCTGAAGGTATAATGCTGTAGGTAGTGAGAGAGAGGGTAAAGCTTGAACAAGTTCGATTCTAGTCTTATGTAGCTTTAAATAATCTTTACAATATAGAGTTAAAAACCAATAAAACAACAACTTTTATTGGAGCACATATAAGTGACTTGAAAAGTGCAAGATTTTCTTACATTGGGAGATAGATCGATACATAAATCTAATAGCATCATGTAAAAAACTACTACAAAAACTCTTTAATAAGTACACACAACAACGAATCATTTTGTTAATTTTCACGTTATATAGAAACGTCAATATTGCAAGTATTTAAAATTTATTTATTTATATATTACTCAAAACTCAACAAATTTAATAAATATTAATATGTTACATTACTCATAAATAAGATTTCAAATACCCAGTACTAACTTTCAAATAGTTATTTCTATACAGAAAACGCAAGGTCGAATTAAGTAGCGTTTTATTTAACTCCTTTTTGTTTTGCTGCAAACGATAAAATAATATAAAAATATTACAGCACTTTACGGAAACATACCCATGTACACTTCAAGATTATTTCTGGCGAAAGCGAGAACAAAGGAGCCGGCTATTTTGCTAGTGGTAGAAATCATTCCTAAAACTGCATCGTCCACTCCCATCTTCTTACTGAATACTGTTATGCAGAACATTGTACCTGGAGATTATATTAAAATTAAATATGTATATAGATTTAATAGAGGCTACCATGACGCAGTGTTACAGTGTGGCGTGGCATAGTGACCGCATAGGCGATGATCGTGGGTTCGATTCCCTCTCGTGAGAATAATTAAATTTAAATTACTTTCATTTCTTCGTTCTGTTCAAGAAACAAATCGCGGAGTTAACATCAGCAAGTCAATACGTAATGTCCCGTATTAGGGTGGAAATAGAGAACGGAGTGTAATGACATAAGGTTCTCTCTCCATTCTACACTTTCTGTCCAAAACCGAAACATTCTGTGTTTAGCTAAACGCTGTACTTTGTCTGTTGTTCACCAGTCCCAAGAAATACATTAATTAAAATATGATCATTGTCTCACTGGAAGTGGGAATCGAACCCACAACCAATGATAACTACAATCAGCCACTGGCCTCAAATTTAGATTACCCATAAAAGAAAGTACCAAACAAAACAAAAAACACACTCACCCAAAGAATGTGTGACGAGATTATACGTGGAATAAATGCTGTACTTTACTTCGTCCCAATTAAAACGATACCGTGCAAAAATATACATTATACTCAGCTCACCTGAAACGTTAAAAAGTCCATTAAAAATCGCCCATCCGTCAAAATGAAATCTGTAACGACCACGGAGTAATTGTAACTTTGGAAATGATATCGTAGAAATCAAACTTACATGATTTTGTTTGTTAAATTTGTGTTTTGCGAGGAAATAAGATAGAGATAGTGTTAAGATACTCCGTTCTCTTCATTTTAAAATAGCGGAATTAAGTATCTTTATTTTTAAGCAGACCGAAGAAAATATGTTTTTAGCCTTAACGTTTTTTTCCACATTGCAGGGTAGTCGGAGAGAATCTTAGACTCATGATACTCCGTTTTTCAGGTTAAACGCTAAATCGAGCCATTATTTATTAAAGTGGTGGAGTTCTAAACTACGCTTTTCTTTTTGACCACAGCGGGGTCATACAATGAAAATAATTTTATTATGATCTTTTTTCTGAGTGGAAATCGAGCATTAATATGTTTTGAAATGATGTAAACGAGATCGAATTCTTAATAACCAGATAGATATGCGGTAATTTCTAACCACTAAACTTATGCTAAAAAGAGCATTCGCGTTGCAGAAAGAGGAGTTCGGAATAGTGCCTGTAATTCGCGAGTATAGGCTTGAAGGAACCTATAATACTCATTAATGTTCGCCTCCACTATAAAGCCAACCGGTATAAGTGTGTGTGCACATAAAATGGAATAACAAAAGGATAGAATATACACTTAGTAATACATTTCAATACTAGGAACCGCCTCTTTATTACTCCGCATGGCGGGAAGAGCTGAGCTAGCTAACATGAGATTACATGTTAAAAAAGTTTGAAAAGCAAACACTTAACTTCACCAAAAACCTTCAAAGCACACAAGACACTGTGCTCGATATCCCTGCCAAATTTCAGAGGTCTACTATAAATAGCCCAGGGAGAGTTACACCACAACGAAACACACTTTTGACCAGTAAGAATTTCGCTTCGCTCAGCTCAATTATTAAAGAAAATATGTTTTTTTTTTAATAATATTGAAGTGTATTACTAACCTTTTACTTTACAATATAAACATTAAAATTATTATACCTATATATAAAAACTGGAGGCATACGCGTAAGCCACTTTCATACAAATCCTTATCCCAACACAAAAGTGCTTTTTCAACTCGCACACGTACATATATTTAGTCCGCAGTGGAACTAAAATGTATGTACTACGATTCCAAATGAACAAATAAATCTCTCGAAACAAGTGTAAATATAAAATTGCTAAATTATTTTATCGTAGCCCGAATTAATCCCATTATGCAATCCGATATTCATACACTGCGGACGTCACAAACGACGGTAGTTGCATATTTTATATGGTTTTTTAACTCAATTCTAGATAGATTGTAATAGGTTTTATTAGGGATTTTTAGATTTGATATACATATATTTCTAAATGTGTCTCATTTTAAAATATAAATATAAATAAATATATTTAGGGCCAGTCGTGACGTTGTGGTACGAACGTGTGACTGTAAACGACTGGTTGTGGGTTCGATTCCGACTCGAGGAGTGGAAATATTTAATATTTCCTTCACTCTGGTATCAGAGGCAAAGCGCGGCGTTCAGTTCCGCCAGTTAACACGCAATGTCTCCGAATTCGGTGGAAAGTGGGGAATGGAGTGTATTAACACTAGGTTTCCTCTGCCTACTCTGCTGTGTGCGGGATACAGCGTGAAACTAAAAAAAAATGAATTCTCGCTTTTTTCCACATAGCAGGATATTCAGACATAACCTATTGTGGGAAAGACATTCCGTTCTTCATCTTCTCCCTGAACTGAGACATTGCGTGTTGAGCGGCAAAACTCATCGCCGCGATTTGTCTCATTGGACAAATGAAATGAAAATAATTAAATTATGATCAATCCCCCAAGTGGGAATCGAACCTACAACTAATCGCGATTACACTCAAACACTTTCCCGCTGGCTACGATGGCCTCATTAAAAACCTTATAAATAAACTGGTAAATTAAAATAGGTACCGAAATGAGCAACTCTAAGAAAATTCTACTTTTTACATTGTCAAACAGGTACAATGTGGCTAACAATACCTCTACTACATTGTCTTAATATATCCCTTGCTTTTGTATTGAGGCTGACGTCAAATGGTTCGTCGAATTAAGACTAAAAGCGAATTAGTTTACGAAAGCTTGAGAACAAAACGATATATAATTTAAAATGAGCATACAAGTACTAATTTACGACGAACTGAGTAAGAATAATTCTGGGGCTAAGTTATAGGATAAATTTCCATTTCTTTGCTCTGGTACCTTAGATAAAGCGCAGCGTCAAGTTCTGCCACTTAAATCGCAATATCTCAACCTGGAAGTGGAAAGTGAAAGATGGAGTGTCTTGACACTAGGTCCGCTTCAATAGCCCCGCTATGTGTTGGCAAGCTTGAAGCTGAAGCTGATAAAAAAATCGATACAGAGTTAAGAGCCAAAAGGTTCTAATAGCAAAAATCTCTATGATTTACTAAAATATCTCGGCAAATCTAGCTGCAACTATCATAATTTTATTTTAACACTTGTTTAAAAAACTACATTAGTCTTTTCAAATCTGGTAAGGTAGAGAGTGGAGCTCGGAGAGTAGATATGGAAGCATGGAATGCATTTTTAAGGGGCCCTATAAACTACACTTGGGTCAAGATATTATTACCAGACAGTGCTCCGAATTCTTCGAGTTTAAAAAAACACAAAATAGAAAAACGCTGTCTAACCGCTGAGCAGAACGCTGAAAACGCATTGCTCTGCGGTAAGAGCGCCTGGACGGTATCAGGAGGCGCGGGTTCGAATCCGTCGCGTTCAAGTTTTATACGTTCCCTAAATGTCTTTTTCTATTTTCCTAATTGTGGAATAACATTTTAAAAATGTTTAAAATATTAACACAAATAAGTTTTATCCGTTAAATAGAGTTGTAGTAAAACAATGAAATAATAATAGCATTTCCTAAATTTTTTTCAGCTTATAGAGTAGTCAAATTGAACAGAGGCAAGAGATACCGTTCACCACTTTCCACTCGAAATTCAGATACTGCTTATTAAGTGACGAAAGTAAAAAAAAAATAAATATTATATTTATAATCCCCATATTATATGTATGTTATCCTAAAAGGAAATCAAATCCACAGTCGTCGTTTACAGCCAGGTGTCGTACCACTGCGCCACGATGGCCTCCGAAAAAACCAAGCGCATGCCATATATGGAACATAATACGTACATATATCGTTCAACTACTGAAATAATCATAAATTTTCTCACTAATTCTTAGGAAAACGTTTTCATATTTTTATGTATCTATTGTGTTTTATAAAGCTGGATGGTAAATATTATAGGAAGTAAACATTTATTTAGTTAGATTGGAAAATCCGCTTGAAAAACGTTGTACTAAAATTGTCGAGGAATGTTATTGTTTCATTGAAATCACGATGTATGTCTCTAAATAAATACAATATTTTTATAAGCGTATTTACTCTTTATGTCCAGAATTTTTTGGTATGAGAAGCTAATGTCGTGCGTTATATATTTTTTTTAGCTTCACGCTGTATCCCGCACACAGCAGGGTAGGCAGAGGGAACCTAGTGTTAAGACACTCCGTTCCCCACGTACACTATATGATTAAAGTAAAAATTATTTAGATGCGTCTAGCTCTATCTGAGTGAAAGAAAATCATGGAAATCGTTTTTTATGATAGCTGTTTGGAGAAATGAAATGAACTTGCGCGTCTTTCCTTTTGCAATCCACAAACATCAAGCGCTTGAAATGTTATTCATTTTTATTAAAAATATTTGTTGTTGTTGTTAACGACCTCACCACCAAAATTAATTCAAAAATATTAATCTAATATCGCCACGATACAAATTACAAGTATTATTCTTTCGGCAATCCTCAAAAATGTCTTCAGCTTTACGATTTTTCTCGCAAAGCCTTTTCTTTCGCTTTGTGTACTAAGAAGCGGAACTCAACGCCGCGCTTTATCTTAAGTACCAGAGGATAAACGAAAACTATACTTAAAAAATAATCGTTACCACTAGTGGGATTTGAACCCACACCTACACTCATACGCTGTCCCACTGCGCCACGACATCTCGAAATTGTAGATAAAACAAAGGTTTACAATAAAATCCACATATTGCACTGATATATTGAACATTTTCAAAGAATAACCAATAGTAGCTGATTCAGTAAAACAATGAGAATGGACAATTACCTTTATGAGTTATTATATAATCTGTATTACTAAATGCTGTTAGTAATATTGTTACGTGTAAATTCTATATAGTAATGTATACACGTATTTGTTATATAATATTATGATATTGTATGAATAATTTAAACATTATTCAATATTTTTTTCAGCTTCATGTTTTATGCTGCCTAGCAGGGTCGGCAGAAAGTAATGGTATCATGAAGGCTTTATTTCTGTGACAGTGGAAGTCAACGCCGCGCTTTGTCTTGTCAGAGCATGTCATTTTAAAACAATTAAAACATAAACATAGTTTACATTAAAATGAATTTAAAGATTATCTTTTGAGTGGAAAGCTACAATTCTTCGCGTTTAGATTAGACACTGTCCCCACTATCATTCAAGGAGATATTAAATAAGATACAGAGATATTGAATTATTCTAATTGAGCCGCCCTCAGATGAAAGTGTCATAAGATTCTATCATATGACACTCTCATCTGAAGCTGTCATGACTTAGTAGAGTAGTAGCAGTAAAGCGATGGTTGTAGGTTCGATCCCTATTTGGAGAATGATTATATTGAATTTTTTTTTACTAAAACAAAGCGCAATGTTGAGTTCCACCATTCAACACGTAATGTCTCGATTCCCTTCGGAAGCAGAGTACAGAGTGTGTTGACACTAGATTTCTCTTACCACCCTGCTGTGCAGGAAAAATCGTAAAGCAGCAGTGACACTCTCGATTCTCGATCGATTTTCTGATGAATTTAGATCTATTTGAATCTTTTTTATATCAAATTACGTTTTCATATTTACGTTATCTTTAACCTAACTTAACGATTATTCTTCACTTCAAGAATCTTTTCTCGAATTTTCCAATCATGTATACACATAATTGATGCAAAAAATCTGTTCCCAACGAGTGTTTCATTGTGACTGTCCTTTTTCATTCGTTTGATCCGTACTATTCAAGAGCCGTCAATTATACCGTACTGATCTGACATGAATCGATTTACGTAATACTCTATGTAGGACGAGAGTTAACCGATGTATGTATATGAGCAATGTTGAGCCAATAAAAAATATTTTTTACCTCCCTCGCGCATTTACCATGTCCTTTGATATACTTCTTTTTTTTTAGCTTCACGCTGCTTCTCGCACTCAGCAGGGTAGGCAGAGGAAACTTAGTGTTCCCCACTTTCTGCCGAATTCGGAGGCATTGCGTGTTAAGTGGCGGAATTTAACGCCGCGCTTTGCCCCTAATACCGGAGCGAAGGAAATGGAAATATTAAATATTTCCACAACTAGTCGTTTACAGTCACATGTTCATGCCACTGCGTCATTACTGGCCCTAATTGATATATTTTTAGTACTATAATGTCATTTTTGTTGGTTTATAACAGGTGAAACCATGGACTCTGCAACCAGAGACTCCCAAAAATGATATACTATACTATATAGTAAATTATAAACAACCATAGAAAGAATCCGTCACAACGCAGTTGGACAAAGTCTGATTATAAACGCGTTGGTTGGGGGAAACATTATTTAATATTTTCATTTCTCTGCTCTCTTCCCCCACTTAACACGCAATGTCTCGATCTCTGTGAAAAGTGGAGAATGTAATGTCTTCACTTGGTTCTCTCTAACTGCCCTTGACTCTGACTGTGTTATGTGGATTTTTTTAATAACAATTAAGAAATTAAGAAAAAAGTAAAATTTATTATTGGCTTAAATCTTTGTAAAACTCATAAAAACAAATCGGTGACATTTTTCAAATTGAAATCATATAATCTTTCCCCCGAATAGGAATCGAATCCACAACCAATTGTGTTTTCAGTAAAACGCTGGCCCACTGCGCCACGACGGCTTCAATGTTTATACTTACAAGCACATTGTTTCCGTTCACATACACCTCTGTTATGAATAATAAATGTGTTTAAACCATTATCTAATGAAGTCTAAATATTTAATGAGTATGCCTATATTACCTTTTATAGTATAAAACGTTTTGGCTTAATTAAGAATTAAAAGGAAATTCTCATTTCCTTTTTTAATATTATATGTGTAAATTATGTAAATTTATTATTATAATAAGAAATCATATGATTACATCTGTTTGTTCGTAAATAGCCTAAACTAAGCTGGCTCTTTACAGAGATGCTAAAAACAATAACAATAAAAAAAAGTTTTTTTTTTTAGCTTCACGCTGTATACCGCACACAGCAGGGTAGGTAGGAATCTAGTGTTAAGACACTCCGTTCCCCACTTTCCGCCGAATTCGGAGGCTTTGCGTGTTAAGTGGCGGAACTTAACGCCGTGCTTTGCCTCGACACCAGAGCGAAGAAAATGGAAATATAATTTCCACTCCTCGAGTGGGAATCGAACCCACAACCAGATGTTTACAGTCACACGATTGTGCCACTGGGCCAGGACTGGCCACAGAAGATTTTATACTTATAACATGACATTTTCTAAAAAAAAAAATGAAAATACTACATATTACACTCTAGTTGAACCGCAACATAATTAAATTATTTTAATATTTCTTAGTCATACAATGACCTCAAATATACATACAATCTACATATAATACTTTAAGATCATATTTTTTGTATAAATTAATAATAAATTGGTAACACTTGAACGAGCAAAGTAACCTGACCGTGTTCTGTTATAGCTCATATATTACATTACAAAGTCATGTCTCAATGATGAATTGCAATTGTCGTAATGCAATCCAAAAAATTTTATATTTTTTATATGCTTTTAAGGTTTGTATTCATCATATTAGTCAAAATTAATAAAGAAATTTAATTCAAGAGAGAAGAAGGAAGGGAACAGAGTGTACTGACACTAGTTTTCTCTGTCTTATCTTACTACATCGATTTATTAAAAAAAATAGTTAATATGTAAATATGTGTAGAGTGATGCCGTCGTGGCGCAATGAAACAGCGTCTAAATGTAAACGCGATGGTTATTCGTTTGATTTCCACTTGCGGGAACGATTTTTTTTTTTTATTGAATAAAGGAGGCAAACGAGCAAAAGGACCACCTGATGGAAAATGGTAACCTTCGCCCATAGACATTAACAACATAAAAGTTGTAGATGCGTTGCCAACCTTGAAACTGAAGAAAAAAAGAGAGAGGAAGTATGGGAATGGTGGGAAGAGAGAGAGATAGGGAGAGAGAGAGATATTATTTTAATTCTTCCGCTCTGGTACTTAAGATTAAGCGCAGCGGAGAGTTCTACCACCCAACACGTAATGTTCGGGTGAAAAAAGGAAAAAGAAGTGTTTTGACACTAAGTTCTTTGAATGTGCGGGAAAAAACATGAAAATGTATGTGTGTTTGTAAATATGTAAACAATTTGATACCAGCGGCGTATTTCGTAAGTACCTGACTCACCGTGACTATTGTAGATTCTATTGTCATACATTGTGATTGTCGATTCAATAGACACTCAATGGAATGTCCTTATTTATTTTTTTGCATTTTTATAGTGTTAAGATTAAGATGGGGCCAGTTGTGGCGCAGAGGCACAAAGTGTAACTGTAAAGCGACTGGTTGTGTGTTCGATTCCCACTCGAGGAGTGGATATATTTAATATCCATTTTCTTCGCCCTGGTGTAAAGCACGGCGTTAAGTTCCGCCAATTAACACGCAATGCCTCCGAACTCGGCGGAAAGTGGGGAACGGAGTGTCTTAACAGTAGGTTCCCTCTGCCTAACGTGCTGTATGCGGGATACAGCGTGAAGCTAAAAAAAAAATATATATATGGGCGAAAAATATAGAACGGAGTGACATTACACTAAATTTTTCTAACTACCCTGCTACAACAGAATCTGCTTATATCATTTAAAGACAATAATGGATGCATAAATAATTAATTTATTCATTTTATGCATTTATGTAAAATTTTTAGAAGTTGCAACCCAAATTATAATTTTATTACCAAATTATTTAAAAATTGAGGTCACAGAGGACTTTGGTGACAGATGAAAAAAAAACTGTTCTTTTTTTAATCCCGACTGGTTTTTTCTAAAAATATTATCAAAATTTATTCCAAAATTCATCAAATAGCTTAAACGTCTAATTAAATGTATAGTTTATTATGCATTGCTTTTAAGTTATATAAGAAACATTTTGTGAGTCTAGTTTTCTTTAAAAAAACAATTATTGTTATTATACAAGAGTATGATTTGAGCATACTATAATAACATTTGCCCAGGTACGTCACAACTGAAGCACTATGCCCTCTAAAAACACCTTCACATTTTTTCCAAACAGTAGGGTAGTCAGCGTGAACGTAATGTCAAAACATTTAGTCCCGTCAACCTAAAATCGAGCCATTGCTTTAAGTGCATTAAGTGGCGGAATTTAACAACGGTACGTTGTTTCAGGTACCCGAGCCCCACAGTATCATCCGTATGCAAGGCAGTTCTGTCTTCCTTGTGTACGGATGATCTGCGTAAACTGCATATCCCAGCGAAAAAAAAAAAGGTACCAGAGCAGAGAAATGAAAATAATTTAATATAATTACTCCGATTGGGAATGGAACCCACAATCATCGAGATAACGGTCAGACTGTCCCACTACGTTGCCTCTAACCTTTGTTTTATTTTCTACTAGTTGTGCCCGCCACTTCGTTTGCACGAAAGATTTATATAACTCAAAGAAGCCTACTCACTTTTCTTTTTATTTTGGACAATTCACAAAATATCTTTATAAATAGTAGCCTATGTTTTATTTTGATGTATAAGCTATATTATTGTAAAGTTTCATTAAAATCTATTCAGTAGTTTTTACGTGAAAGAGTGACAAACATCCTCAAAAACATTCACGTTTATAGTATTAATAGGATATGTACTCTGAGTAATTCCAAAACAACTTGTAATATCATAAAGAAACATTCATAAACCGTTACGTTTTCCGCCATTATCCGGATTCTTTATTTCCGGTTACTTTACATAAATATAGATACTTATTTTACATGTTATCCTTTTTGGTAAAGTTTTTGACCTACTTCGATAACCGGTCCGATTGAATCGATTTGTTTTACTTCAGAAGTAAATATACTTTTTTTATAAATTACGTACGAATGCCAAAGTAAATATAATACCAAAATCATTATTCTTAAGAATTAACGGGATATAGATTAAGGAACTAAATATAATTGGACAATTTCGAAAATTACATTACTAGTTCATTTTCAAATTTGAATAGGTTATAGAGAGGAGCTTGTTAGACACTTGGGTTATAGGTTCCAGGCACTGCTCCGAGTCTCTCTTTCTGCAACGCGATTTTTCTGTTGTACTTAATTAAAGATTCTATTTCTTATTATTGACAACTTGATGTTCGTTCGACGATTCCAAAATTAGATGAAGAATTTGAAAATATTTTGAAATTTAATTAAGTTAAATTTACATAAGTAAATGTAATTTAATTAAAATTCAAAATATTTCATTTGTTTTGTTTGGCATAAATATAATATTTATGATAACAAAAAATCTTGTTGATTCATTACAAAGGTTTTTTTTAATAAGTAACCTTTATATATTAATTTATATTTAATGTATCAGCTTTATTAAAAGAAATAAACATATTAATAACATTACCCCGAACGAAAATTACCACACCACCAAAAAAAAATCGTCCGGCTGAGTTTCTTGCGCCGGTTCTTCTTAAGTCTGAGGCATTTAGAAATGAAGTGTCTTGACCAGTCGTGACGCAGTGGCACAAATTGTGACTGTAAAGCGACTGGTAGTGGGCTCGATTTCCACTCGAGGAGTGGGAAAATTTAATATGTCTGAGACTTTAGTGAACCGGTGGTAAACTATTTGACGTTCAAAAAATGAAGCATGTAACTTCTTATTTTGAATAAAATGATTTGATTTTGACCTTGACCACACCCACCGCGATTAAAATCCGATACTACGAAACTATGCCATAAAAGCATCTCATTATTATGCAGTGGTGATATAATATATTCACTTTCGAATATATTCAATTCTAAAAAATTATAATTAAAGTGACGTTTCTTTTTGTTTTGGAAGATGTTTTTGACCTTATATTTTATTATTGCATAAAATTATTTTAAAAAATGCACATTTTTTTATACTTATTTTGTTGTCTAAGTTTAATTTAAAAATTATGGTTACGTAATTTTATACATTTGAGTGATATAGATAGTAGGATAAGGTAGAAGAGCCTCTAGTGTCAAGACATTTTTTTTATCTTCACGCTGTATCCCGCACACAGCAGGGTAGGCAGAGGGAACCTAGTGTTAAGACACTCCGTTCCCCACTTTCCGCCGAATTCGGAGGCTTGCGTGTTAAGTGGCGGAACTTAACGCCGCTTTAAATTAATTTTTAATATAAAATATATCATAGTTTCAATCAAAACAATTTTACGGACTGGACTGGACTTAATGGACTTTCCTATTAGAATAAAAATTATAATACAATTATTGTAATGACATCTTGGAACTATTAGCTAGAGCTATAAATACTTTATAACACAAACAAGTTATGATGCAAAGGTAATTTTGTTACATATTAAAAGTTAATATTACAAAATTTGAATATTCGAATACTACTGTGACTGAGGTTTTCTAATTTAAAGCGATGGTGTGGGTTCAATTTCAGAAAAAAGAGATTTTTTTGTTGACAGACAAGAACACAAAATTTGATTTTGGGTACCAAGAACAAAATCATTGAACGGGAAGACATATGCGAAAAATTAAGTATTTTTTTTTTATAACAAAAAATAAATTGAAGCCTGATTTAAAATGTCCTCAGAGTGGAAATCGAATCCACAATTAATCGGTTGTGAGATCTATTTCCACTCTGAGATATGATTGCATTTCTCCGCTCTACTGCTTAAAACAAGGCGTGGTGTTGTTGAATTCCTTTTAACAAAGAGTTTTGCCACTAGATTCTCTGACTGGGTGAGCAAATACTTTTTATTTATCTTCACTCTATATCCCGCACATACCAGGGTAGGCAGAGAGAACCTAGTGTTAAGATACTCCGTTCTCCACTTTCCACCGAATTCAGAGGCATTGCGTGTTAAGTGGCGGAATTTATGGATACCAGAGTGAAGAAAATGGAAATATTAAATATTTCCACTCCTCGACTGGAAATCGAACCCACAACCAGTCGTTTACAGTTACACGTTCGTGCCACTGCACCACGACTGGCACCAAAGAAAGTGACCAAATATGATATTCTATAATGTTCAAGAAAAAATCAACTTTAAAAATTGAACCAAGAACAGTGGTCTTATGGCTTATGACCATAATTCATCGAGCCGCGATAAAATCGCGTTAATACACTCATCGATCTTTAATTATAATTTTAATAACAAAGCAATAGTTACTTGTGTTCGTTCATAAATTAATTCACTTAATTATGGTTATTAATGTATGTTAAACACAATAAGATACATAATACATTTATTACTATAATTGTTATCTGTCACTTTTCTGATTACATTATCAATGTATTTGTTTAAATGTCACACGTTGTATAAGAAAACATTGTTTAAGTTGAACTATTGAATGGATTCGATGTTTGCTTTTGTTATTTACATAGTCATTACTTACAAGTTGTTTTAAGAAAAAAATGGGCAAATTATTTTTTTGTAGCTTCACGCACACCACAAGATAGGCAGAGGGAACCTAGTATTAAGACACTCCGTTCCCCATTTTCCGCCGAATTCTGGAGGCATTGCGTATTAATTGGTGGCCCAGTGGCACAAACGTGTGACTGTAAACGACTGGTTGTGGATTCGATTCCCACTCGAGGAGTGGAAATATTTAATATTTTCATTTTCTTCGCTCTGGTATCGAGTTAAAGCGCGGCGTTAAGTTCCGTCACTTAACACGCAGTGCCTCCGAATTCCGCGGAAAGTGGGGAACAGAGTATCTTAATAGTAGGTTCCCTCTGCCTAACCTGATGTGTGTGGGATACAGCGTGAAGCTAAAAAAAAAAGAAAAAAAAAACTTAACGCCGCACTTTGCCTTGACAGCAGAGCGGAGAAAATTGCGTAACTGATCGCCTCGATACCAAAGAAATATTTCCACTCCTCGAGTGGGAATCGAACCCACAACCAGTCGCTTTACAGTCACACTTTGTGCCGCGACTCGCCAATTGGCAAATAATTGCAATACGTAAAAATATACATATAAATAAAAAATAGGCACTTCGGTCTGTCTTAAGGCAATAACTGCCAAGTGAGACATTCAATTTAATGGTTCATTTTAATTCTGGGCTATTTATGTCATAATTATATTTATTGTTATTTTATGCGAAGCTCATGTCATATTGATATTTATTAATATATCAAGACGGTTAATTAGCTATTATTTTGCATCCATATTATATAAATAAACTTTACGTACGTTGACACTACAGGTGGTTTTATGTAATTTAGGAGCATATCAATAGCGGCGGTAGCATATATTTCGGCTAAATATTAACAAAAAGAAAACTTGAAGAAAACGCTTTAAAATTTATTTGTCGATGTCAAGTTCAAGACTCAAGCAGTGGAGGAAAAAGAAGTAACGTTATGAAAATATAATACGATAAATGATACGATTTTAGTTTAAATCATATGTTTGACTTCTAATTACATATACACAAATAAACTAAAGCTTGGATTACTTTACTATAAATTAAAAAATCTGTAAGTTAATGTTGCATGTAATATTTCTACTTTAAATTATTAAACTTTAATAAGACTTACCCCATAATGGTCCAAAGCTAAGACACACCACAGTCATAATCAAACATATTCTCAGTCTTCTGTTATTTCTCCCTTTCTTGAATGCAATATGAATCGTTTCTTTTAGACTTTCAAAATCAAAAAACTCTAAAAGGAAACCAGTACATCCTGTACGTTTTTCCTGAAATTGTAACATATATACATACAAATTATACATACATAAATTTAATTTTTTCCCCTTAAAAAAAGTATCTAACGTTGAAATTGCGTGTTGTGTAACGAAACTCAAGATGCAATGTATCACAAAAATCGTTATGGCCGATGTAACCATTTGTTTACAAAGGTAAAGTATCTTAACTCACAGTTATCTTTTTACTTAAATTTTAAATATTACATTATAGCATCTATATTATCCTTTATAGTATTGAAATGTTTAATAAAATATTTAAGTTATAATTATGAAATACGTGTAAAAATCAATAAGGAAAATCTTAAAGTCAATAACATGCAAGTGTCAATAATAAAAACGTACCTTTGTCTTATTTTCCAGCCACCTGTGATCTTTTACAGCAAACGTCACGTACAAGAAGTTGACTAACTGACACATCGCCGATACAGAGAACACTCCGTAATATCCGGTGAACTTCAAAAGCACTCCACTCAGCCCCATTCCTATGGGAAATCCTACTGTCATACACAAACTGAGGATACCCAATCTAAATGTTCTGGTGTCCTTAGACGTTATGTCACCTAAGTAACTATAAGTACCGAGTAACATAGTATACCAGCCGCCGGTCAACGATGGGAATATAACCTCCATAAACACAGTCAACTCCACGGGGACCTCATAGAAAAAGTACGTGTTCGTCATGTTTAGAAGACATGTCATGAATTCCCCGAAGATCGGTAATAACATACAGATTTTCCTTCTTCCCGTCTTGTCGCTCCACGCTCCGATAAATAACATAAGGATGGTCGGCACTGCCGTATGTACGACACTTTTCCAGGCTTGAACAGACGCTATCAATTTCTGTACTTCGTCTTCTTCAAAAGTGAGATTGCTACGTTTTCTAAGCCTCAAATTTGTGCATACTGTATCGTCGAATTGCAAATTGACTCTACAAGCCTTGTCCAAGTTAAGGTTTTGAGTCGCCAACATTGCTAACACACTGGGCATGACGAACAACGCCAGCACTGGCTCCACTGTTACGTTTGATTTTGCATATTTTAGTTTATCCCAAAAACTTAAATTTTGGATATCAGTCTTCGCTTCAGATTTAAGGGGCTGCTCCTCAACGGTTTCGTCCACCGTTTTTGCTTTTTCGTGCTCCATTATTTTAATCACAAGTTAATTACTTTAACAATTAATTATTAAGTAACTTTTGTAATATAGCAATAATCACATTTTCGTAAACACTCGCGATGCAGGTCGCAGCGTCGTCGCCGCAGACAGCACAGTGTCCGATTGTCCGCACCTCGCGTACAAGCATCCTTATATTGTGATATCGGTTTAGTATCATCAAACACTCGTTGCGTTTGTAAACAGGCTTGAACGTTCAACAATCGACACCTGTTAGTCAATAATATATAACAAACAATAAACGTTTTGAAATGAAATTATTTTTAACGGGATTAATCGCGTATATTTTTTGTATTCGAATATACAAATTTTAGAAAATCCGACTTTTCGAACACTTTATAGTAGTGGCAGACTCTACTTGTGACCACGGACCAAATACACAAAAATATACGTAATTAATCCAGCCTTAATGATATACAGTGGTCTGTTACAGTAGACTCTACCTGTGACCACGGATTGAATACCAAAAATAAACGATTAATCCAGTCTTAATTTAAGAATAGTTTCATTTCAAAATATTTAATAATCGCTAAAACAAAAAATCTTATTAAACAATACATGTTCAGAGATTGGAGTTTAATAAAAGACACGTTTTTAGACAAAATCTTTATTTCTTAATTATATTAATATAAATAAAATCCACTATATATTCACGTTTTCCATTTCCTCCACTTGTTTGTTGTCTTGCTGTTGTTCGAAATACATCCAACTGTAAAAAAAAGAAGTTTAAGATATTTTGTTATAAAATAAAATATTATTTTAAATTTAGTCGATGTGGCGCAGTATGACAGCGCTCGACTGTATATGTGATTGGTTGTGGGTTCGGTTCCCACACGTAGGAATAATTATATTTCATTTATTTTAATTTCTCTTTTCTGGTTACATAAAACGCGGCGTTAAATTCCGCCACTAAAAGTTACGAATCTGAGCAGGAATTAATTATATTTCCTTTTTAAAATTAAAATTCTTGTATTTAAATTTGTCGCCCTCTTACTCGTTTATTTTTATTTAGTCTATGGTATAAGAAACGTTTTGTTTTTGGTTTTGTTTAGAATAAATAAAGATGTCATCAATGTAGTTTGGCAATTCAATTATTATTTAAATAACGTTTTAATAACAGTATTTCATTAAAAATAGTTACTATTTAAATACGTTATGTAAGATGCAACTTATTGCGGACCATATTTATATAGTTTTTAATTTTTTTAACAGGCCTGAACTAAGTAAAAGTTAAAACAGAATAAATAATGTTATAACAAATGGGGCTATATTTACATAAATATACACAAAAAAAAATTACGTCATATATTTTTACAGCTTAACGCTTTTTTTTAACAAAGTACAGTAGTTAAAGAGAACATAATGTCGGGGGTGGATTTTTAAAAAATAAAGTAACCAATCCTTAACCTTGGATTAACAACTATACATTCCAAAATTCATTACAACCGGTCAAGCGGTTTAGATTTTTCATATAAACTTTCATACCTTATTTCAACCCTTTACAGGTTGAGATTTGAAAAAATAAATAGCCTATGTTTGACCCTGTTTTATTTACTACTTTAATTCTAAATTTCATCCAAATCGAGCCGGTAGATTAGACGTGAAAGTGTCACAGGACAAACAGACATACTTTCGCATTTATAATATAAGTATGTATGGAAATCGGGCCCACCACCATCGTTTTTTTCACTAAAATGTCCCATTGCGTGACGATGACCTTATGAAATATCATAAGTAAAAGTAATAGTAATAGTACAAATAAAAATAAAAATATTTATTTCTAGAAATTTCAAAATAACTGTAAATATAATGAAAAAGAAACCTTAAACGTTTAATCTAATCATATTTAATTATTTATTTTAATTCGTTTCATTCACAACCAACAACTTGTCGAGTGGGAGCAACAGTCGTTTGAAAGGCAGCGCAATGTAAAACAGAGACTACTTTACTAGGGAAAGGTTATGACAATATTATAATGGTCAAAGTAAATATGTGTATGATTGTTTTAATATAAATACTTATATCATAAAGGCCGTCGTGACGCAGTGGGACAGTGTCTGACTGTAAATGGTATGGTTGTCGGTTCGATTCCCACTTTAGGGAAAAATTACATTTAAATTTTCATTTTTGTAAACTGGCACCAAAGACAAAGCGCGGCGTTGAGTTCCGCCACTCAACACATGTCACACAATAATGTCCCGATTTTTAGTGGAAAGCGAAAGATGGAATGTCTTCACACTAGGTCCTCTATGACCCCTCTGTATGGGGAAATGTGTGAAGTTAAAAAAACATATGCCCATCGACAAAGCCACACATCGAAAACTGCCTTGACTTGCCTTGACTTTAAAATGTCTACAAAGTAACTAAGTAGGGTTTAAACGCTGAGTGTAAACGTGATCGGTCGTAGATTCGATTCCCAATCGGTGTAAATCATAAGTTCTATCACCCAACGCTCATTGTCTCAAATTCGGATGGGAAGTAAAGAAAGTTTTGACACTAGATTGTCCCTGACTACCTACTCAGTATAAGCCTATGCTGTATATTTACATATTATATATTTAAACAAAATAATCTTCCAAGGACTTATTTATGTTCTTTTATGTTCTTTTTTTTTAGCTTCACGGTGTATCCCTTTCCGCCGAATTCGGAGGCATTGCGTGTTAAGTGGCGGAAACTAACACCGCGCTTTGCCTCTTATACCAGAGCGAAGGAAATGAAATATTAAATATTTCCACTCCTCGAGTGGGAATCGAACCCATAATCAATCGTTTACAGTCACACGTTCGTGCCACTGCGCCACGACTGGCCCCAATATATATGTTTTGTATTTGTTTATTTACATGTCCGCGTCCTATTATTTCTATTTGGCCTATAAAAGATATTTTTATCATAGATATTTCCGCTTCATACATTATGAGTTGAATAAACTTAGATTAAAACTATTTTAAAAAACTTTTTATCATTTATCTTCTTTGATTTAAAAGAATGCAAATTTAGCTAAATTTAATTTATAAATAAAAAAAATATAATTGTTAGTTAACTATAATTAAGTACAGTAAGGCCAGTCGTAGCGCAGTGGCACAGACATGTGACTTGAAAACGACTGGTTGTGGGTTCAATTCCCACTCGAGGAGCGGAAATATTTAATGTTTCCATTTTCTTCGCTCTGGTACCGAGGCAAAGCGCAGCGTTAAGTTCCGCCACTTAACACGCAATGCCTCCAAAATACAGCGGAAAGTAAAACATATATTACTACAATGATAATATATAATTGCAATTAAATCTTTATGGATCAGTTATAATTAGTACTAATTATACTTTGCGTTTTTTGCGTAAATAGTCGTTTAAGAAAACAATTAAACTAAAATGTTAATTACTGCACTCAGATATGTCAAATAATATTTCACTATGTATTTAAAATCAAGTTAAGTTTAACGTTAAGTGAGATCTCTGCGTGTGGATTTACTTGTTATACCCTATTAAAGGTTATTTTTTGTTTTTTCTTTATCACTTTCCAATATGCCAGCCAACAAATATTATTCTATAATACATATATACACTACAGTAAAACACTTAAGTTTATCTCGAGTGCCGTATTCGTCTTAATTTGCGATATTGCGATTAAATAATGTATTTTGAAAATTCTTTAATTTTTTTTTACAATTTCACTCTTTAACCAGCATAACAGGGTAGTTAGAAAGAACAAAGTGTCAAGACACTCCGTCCTCCACTTTTCGCCTGAAATCGAGAGATTATCCAGAACGGAGAAATAAAAATAGTTTGAATCATTACCATTCCTCGGAGCGGGGATCGAACCCACAATCAAAAGCGTCGCTGTCCCACTGCGCCACGAGGGCCTTAGTGTTTACAATGATGTTACAATAGATTTGGAAGTAGTTCACTAACTTTTTTTTTAGCTTCATGCTGTATCCCGCACACACCAGGGTAGGCAGAGGGAACCTAGTTTAAAGAAACTTAGCCTCGACACCAGAGCGAAGAAAATGGATTTTTTAAATATTTCCAACCCTCGAGTGGAAATTGAACCCACAACCAGTCACTTTACAGGCACACTCTGTGCCTCTGCACCACAACCGGCCCCAACTAACTAATAATTTAAATAATTTAACTAAGTAATCATTTTTATTATATTTAATAAAAAGATCTTTTCATCTTTAAGTCTTACCCAAAAATAGCCACAGCAGGCACAGTCATTCCAGCTCCCAGAAGAAACACTGCGCCAGGTAGAACATTAAGTGTGGCCATGTACACCCTGGAGTAGAGAGGCCCGTACACCAGCGGCATCATGGCCTCTGCTAGCCCGAAGAGGGAGTTCACCTTGCCTAGAATTCATAAATATAATTTGATTAATATTTAAATATGCAACTTAACTAGTGTAAGGTCAGTCAAGGCGCAGGCACAAAAGGTGACTGTAAACCTTTGGGAGTTCGATTCCCACTTGAAGAAATGAAATATTTTATATTTTCATTTTCCTCGCTCTGGTATCGAAGCTAAAGTACGGCGTTCAGTTCCGCCATGTAATGCCTCCAGAATGCGGCGCAAAGTGGAATGCGGCACTCCGTTACTGCGTCTGTACACCATCTTCACTTTAGGTTTATTCTGCCTAAGCTGCTGTGTGCGGGATACAGTATAAAAAAATATTTTAACTTTGAGGCCATACTGGAGGAGTGGGACATAGGTTCAAATTGGAAAATTCCCAATCGGGGAAATGATTGAATATAAATTATATTTCCTCGTTCTGGTTGGATAAAGTACGACATTGAGTTCCGCCACTCAAAGTATCTTGGCAATACGGATTGTTTTGATACTAGGTAAGCAGGTTTTGATACTAAGCAAGAAAAGCTTGAATCTGAAACTTGTCATGGTTTGAACATGGTGTAAACATTCTGCGAGATGACTGGAAAATATTTTAAATGTAAATGTCTGATTATCAAATCTAAATCAACCATTATGGCCAGCATTGTTTTATGGTATTCTATATGTTGGCCAAATATTTACAAATATTTTGTTTTTTTTTTCTGAATTATTTTAATAGTTTTAATAATAAAAATTATTTTTTGATAATATCCTTTTTTTTTGAATTTTGTTATCTAGTACATTTTGAAGGTCAAACTGATACCACAGGGTCTTTTGAATATGAATATAAATTCGTAGACCTCACATTTGAAAAAGTATGTTTTTTATAATAACATTCGATTAAAAATGTTATATTCTCGAGCTTTCAGGCACTTAGCGAGTTCAAATATTTACAAAAAATTATTTAACCCTTAGGGGTTACTTAGGTAACTAGTTATAGAGCAAATATAGATTCATGAAAATTTGCTTCAAAAAACACAAATTTATAAATTCCTTGCCTAAAATATTTGAAGGCCTATTATTTTATGTTAACTAAATTTGCGAGGTCACCAAAGAAGAAATTAGTCCCCAAGCTACCTTGTTTTTGCAGTCATTAAAAAACATTAACACCTGAGATGAACTAAACGCCGCCTACTATATATGTAGAGATTGAGATAATATTATGAGATAATATATTAGCGGGTCGTGGCGCAGTGGTACAAGCATGTGACTGTATACGACTGGTTGTGGGTTCGATTCCTAATCGAGGAGTGGAAATATTTAACATTTCCATTTTCTTCGCTCTGGTGTCTAGGCGAAGCGCGGCTTTAAGTTCCGTTACTTAATATTGTTAAGACATGTATATATTTTATACGTCGTATTGTGTATTATATTTTTATACATATTTTTGAAACAGTTTTTTGCGCATCACATCCTGGACTTTTTTTGTTTTTTTTATTAAATATTTATAACGCAATGAAATGATTCTGGGGGCATAGTCAGTTGCAAAGCTTGTAGCTTTTCTCCCTTGGTATCCAGCAACAAGATAAACCACGGCTATTTAGTTAAACTACAAGAAGTGTAAATGTATTTACATAAAAATAACATTCTTTCGTCTGTAATTATTTTTTAAATTATTCTCATCTCATTCTCGGAGTCTCAGTTTTATAAATGCAAATTAACCGATACAATCTAAGAACGTTGAACGTAACAAGTACTTTGCCATTTGTGACATTTTCTCTATCCTTTTTTGGTGTTAAAATGCTGTTCATTAACATGTTTTTATTCGACCCATTTGCATCTTTCTATTTATCTCTCAATGTAAAGTATAACAATACTATTTTGATTTGCCTCTTGCCTTCCAGTAAGCTTGAAAATATGAAAAAATGCGGACAGCATTTGACAAGTTTTAGTCAAAATATAAATAAATCAAGGTATTCTTTATTGAATTAACATAAAATATATGTAGTATTATCACTCTTACGAAGAAGGAACATACTACCGGCTCGGAAGGCAGCTTAGAAAGCAAACAAAAAAAATCCTGTCTTGATATATAATTTTACAAGTAATTAACAATTATGTATCTCTCGAGTAAGCAGTATTTAATTTCACACATTTACATTAACTGTTTTATTATATATTCAGTAGCATGTTGGGGCCAATCGCGGCGCAGGCATGCACGCGTGACTGTATACGACTGGTTGCGAGTTCGATTCCCACTCGAGGAGTCGAGGTAAAGGTCTTCGCTTCTGGTGTCGAGGTAAAACGCAGCGTTAAGTTCTGCCACTTAACACGCAGTGCTTCCGAATTTGGCGGAAAGTGGGAAACGGAGTATCTTAACACTAGGTACGGAATGTATACGGGATAAAGCGTGAAACAGGAGCATATATAGTGGCAGAAGTAGATGAATTATTGCCTATTTCATCCAGATGTTTTTGAATATCTCTTCATGCATCAAAGCCGATTTGTATCACAGGACTCTGTGTAGATACAAAGTCGCTCTTATCTACTGTTACTCTTTTTTGTAATTACGTTAAGTAAACAGAAGTATATTAAGGAGTATTAGTTTATGCCCATGTACGCATACTTTATCGACGAGTCCTACAGAGATAGGTAGATACATGTGTAAACTTAAAGGAGAGTGATTTAAAGATGCTTATAGAAGATGAAGATGCACTCTGATTTTGCCATTATCCAAAACAAATTCTTAAAAATACTAAATGCTGAATATTATAGATTATATGACTTTAATCATTTCCCTTGAATAATAACAAAAATATAAGATTAGTAAAAAACAGTGGCCAATCGCGCTGTTTGTCTTACCAAAGCGAATCAATACAAACAATTTGACATATAATTATTCCCTCGAGTGGGAATCGAATCTACAACTAGCCGCGTAAATACAAGCAGGCAAAATCTGTTCCGCTGCGCCACAATGACTTTATAAATAATTTTAAAACATAAAAATTCTAATGTAATCAATGTGAACCCACAGTTCAATATCACTTGCGGTTTATAAGTAAAATTGATTAGACACGTTTAAAATAGTACAATGTGAGCGGCATATCGAGACATATAAATAAAATTGGAATGTGTACACGTTAAATTAAAACAACATTTTTTACTATTTTTGTCTGTCTGTCTGTTTGTTCCGTCTAATCTCTGGAAGGGATGGATTGATTTTAACGGGGCTTTCACTAGTAGGTAAGTAAATAATAAAGAGTAACTTACTTCTATTTTGCAATATTATAGAATATATATTTTTTGTCAAATTCCACATAAGCGAAGTCGCGGACACAGCTTATATTACTGTTAATATATTAATATAAAAATAAATTATGACATTGGTAATTCAATAGTATATAATACGTTTTGTAGATGATGTTATTAAATGAAATTCTATACCACCAAATACAAAATGCACTATAGTCGAATCTAGTCCTAAGACAATCCGTTTTCCACCTTTTGGCAATTTTTTAAGATATAGCGTTTTGGGTGGCGGAACTTAACGCCGGGTTTACTAAAGCAGGGAACTAACTTCCAATAACCTCTTCTAATTCCTTAATCAATGATTATAGAAACCAACTTCTACACTATCATAAAAAAAATGAATTGTTTAATAAAATGAAAATTAAACTATTGCGGTATATTGATAGATAGTACGCTAAGTAGCAAGGTACACGACTGTTATGTCTGTAAGACACCTGCAGACATAACAAAATGCCACTTGCGATTTATAAATAAGTTTTAACTTCACACGTTGGTCTTTGTTGAGTTTATCGTGGCGCAGTATGACAGTGTCTGACTGCAAAATTGATGATTTTTTTTTAGCTTCAGGCTATATCCCGCAAACAGCAGGGTAGGCAGGGGGGACCTAGTGTTAAGACACTCCGTTCCCCACTATGACAATGATGATTGTGGGTTCGATACCCATTCTGGAAAAATGGAAAAATTTAAGATATGTTTATTTTTCCGCTATAGTAGAAAAACAATAACGTCGCATTGAACTCCGGCACTAAACAGCCAATATCTCCAAATTGAGCGCAAAAGTACATAAACAAATATATTTTTAGAGAACGTATAAAAATTCGAATCGGCGCTTCATGGAAATTATCCAAGCCCTCTGGCCGCTATGCTATGCGTTTTATACGATTTTTTAAAAATGTCTCTTTCAATTTTCTAACTGTGAGAATAACACTTTAAAATGTTAAAAGTCTTTTTAATAGTTGCTAAAGAAAATATTTATAAAATTAGCTTTAGTTAAATAAATAAATATTTTAATAAATATTTTTTGTTATATGATATTATTATTAATAAAATAAATATCACTTTACTGAGAAATAATTGGCATTTGTGTTTCACAAAAAACATACTCGTATTATTCACATATTAAATTTTGAGTCAAGAATATCCCGTTAAAAGATAACGTTATACACTGTTATTAAAAAAAAAAACTTTAACTGTAAATTACATACGCAGATAAGAATTAAAAATCCTGTCCTAAATTCAATCGTATCAATTAACATATTCTTTTTTGTCTTCAAATACTGTGATCAATTGCCATCGGCGTGTAGAAAGAGACAGTCTGATATATCACTTCACTTTCGAGTTAAACTGGACTTATTTATTTATGTTATTTTTTTGCACACATACAAAAATAAAAGAAGACAGAATGGAGAAAAACAAAATAACACAAACATAAATAAAAGCAAAATCTATAAAATATATTTTAGGATAAAAAGCTTCACACTCCACGCTTTTTCCCGGTTAGCCAAAGTTAATAGCCGGGTAGTCAAACAGGACCTAGTGTGAAGACACTCCGTCCTTCACTAACCACCCGTGTTAAGTGGCAGAACTCAACGTCTTTGTCTTAGGTATCTATTTTAGAAAAAACATTTAAAAATCATTACATTCCCTCTGAGAATGAAATTTATCTTCTCTCGCGACTACACAAAGACAGGCGTAAAGTTTTGCTACTCAACGCACTATGTTGGAAGTTGGAAGAAAAAGGAGAATGGAGTATATTGACGTTAGGTTGTCCCTGCCCTTCTATTTATTAATATTATTACAATATAAACGTTGTGGCCAGTCGTGGCCCAGGGGCACAAGCATGTGACTGTAAACGACTGGTTGTGGGTTCGATTCCCACTTGGGGAGTGGAAATATTTAATATTTCCATTTTCTTCGCTCCGGTGTCGAGGCAAAGCGCGGTGATAAGATCCGCCACTTTACACGCAATGCCTCCGAATTCGACGGAAAGTGAGGAACGGAGTGTCTTAACACTAGGTTCCCTCTGCCTACCCTGCTGTGTGCGGGATATGGCGTGAAGCTAAAAAAAATAAAAATAAATAAATAATTTCTATTTATTACAGAATTTCTTAACCCATTTAAGTAATTAATGTATCTTAATTTATAAAATACTAAATAAAACAAAGTAAGACGACCGTGTAAAAGTATTATAAATTCAATTTCACCTTCTGTACGTGATTACTGTCTGTAGAAAGGGAATTTAAATATTAGTAATTACTAGAGTCACCAGACGTCGCCGCGCAGACGGGACGGGCGGAGTCGAAATGTAATCAAATTATATTCAATTATTTGATATATTATTTTTAGAAATTCTGTTGCTTCAGTAATCATATTTTATATATTTACTTTATACGCCCCACACAGCAGGGTAGGTAGAGAGATACTAGTGTTAAGACACTTCTTTCCCAGTTTACCGCATAATCCCGGAGACATTGTGTGCTAAGTGGCGTAACTCAAATCTACCCTTTGCTTCGGAACCAGAGTGAAGAAATTGAAATACTAAATATTTCAATTCGTCGAGTGGGAATCGAACCCATAATCACACTTTGAGCCCCTGTACCACGACTGACCCCTAATAATAGTTTAGTCAAATACATAAGTGTGTTTTGTTATTTGTGTATATTTGTTTTTATTGTGTATTTCTAAATATGTTATTTAAAAAAATCGTTTTTTTTTTGCTCCATATCTACTAAAATATATATAAACTTTAATTCCGCTAAATTCTATACTGTTCCGTCTGACATTGCGTGTTGAATAGCGAGACTTAACGCCGCGCTTTGTTATAGGTAGCAGAAAACACAATTTAAATATAATTATCCCCCGTAAATGGGAACCTAACCCATAACTATCGCGTGTACAGTGACACTGCGCCTATGATGGGTATAACAAAATATTCTAAATATACATAAATAAATAATGCCTCAAACGAGAATCGAATCCATTACATTCACATTCACAATCCAACCTTTCAAGTAAGCCGCGATGTCGACAATTTATTAACACAGTTTTATGACTACAATTTTTCTTTCATATTGAATATAAAAAAGTTTTGTGAAAAGAAACTTCCATAATAAATAGAACACCTGGCAACATTAGCTTTTACCGTTAACTTTATTTGCTTTTAGTACTTTGACGAAATTTGAGCTTATATACTATATATATCTATCTACTCTTATATTATACTTATTTGATATGACTAAGGGCAATGTACATAAAATTCAAGATTTAGCAGTGATTTCATTATTCTTTGTCATATAAATTTATATTGGGGCAAATGCAAGGTGTTACATGAAAAACAGCTTCAGGTTTTTTTGCTCATAGTAAAGTAGTTAGGGAGAACCTATTGAACCTAGAAAGTAGAAGGAGAACTAGTGAACCTAGGTAGAACCTAGTGGTCAAACACTCCTTTTTCCACTTTTTGTCTGAATACGGGTCATTGTTGGTGCTAAATTACGGATCTCGACGTCAGGCTTATTCTTATCATAAGCGCGGAAATATTTAAAAATTATAATCCTTTACTCGAGTAGGAATCGAACCCACAACCAGTGGCATTTGCAATCAGACATCGTCCCACTGCACAACGAAGGCCCAAGCGTTACATATTAAAGAATATTAAGTGAGAATTATTTAAATAGTTAGTGATAATATCTCTCTAAAGCCTAATAATAAACCTAAGTACTTAAACTAATTAAAGATATAACCTTGTTTACGTCTTAGTTTTAATCTAAAGTAATAAAGTCTAAAGTAACAATGATTAATAGGCTCATATATAATTAAATAAATTTTCAATCAATGAGTCTAGTCGCTTGACTGATTGAAATGAATTTTGGCATATATATATAGTTAATAATCTAAGGTTAAACATAGGCTACTTTATTTTTCAAAAATCAACCACCGATGGTTGCAATATACCGAAATGCCACGTATTACGATCACGTGGCGAAGCCGCGAACGGGCCGCTAGTGTTAAATAAGTTTGAAAAGCAAACACTTAACACTAACATAACACTAAACTTAACGTTCCACAGCCTATGTCTATGGGCACTTTTTTACTATTTAATTACCATTTATTCAAAAACTTCAATTACAATTGTCACCAAAAAACTTCACAGCACACAAGACACTGTGCTCGATATCTCTGCCAAATTTCAGAGGTCTACTACAAATAGCCCAGGAAGAGTTAAACCACAACGAAACACAATTTTGACCAGTAAGAGCTTAGCTCAGCAATTATTTTCATATCCCCGCTCTAACAACACAAAGAGCAGCGTTGAATTCCGCCTCACAAAAATTGAGTGTCTTGAAGTTCTCTCTGACTACCTTCTATGCGAAAAAAACAAGAATCTGATTTGCTTTATGTAACAATTAAAAGAGTAAAATTTTAAAGACGCACTTAATCGCTTCGCCAATATCACATTGTTTGAAGAACACACGAAAGAGATTAATCAATTAAAACAGTAAAAAAAACTATTATTGATATTGTACTCAATAATTGTAAATACAAACCCGTCTAACTGAAATATTCCTTTTTATACTACAGAATTTTTTTCGTAGATATAAAAATGTTTCGGTTTCTCCTTCTCTCTATCAAAGGACCTAAATTGATGAACCGATTCACATATTAGTAATTTATCATTATTATATGAACTTATTTTTCACACTGAATTAATAGAATTTAAAATGTTCTTCAAATATTGTGAAATTAAAAACAATTTCGTCGTAACTTAGACTATGGTTAGTTCAATTTAAAAAAACATTTCTGGAAAAAACAACAAACAAACACATAAAAACAAACAAATGTATAAAAATTTTAACGTAGCGAGATTCGAACCCCTTAAAAACAGTACAAACGCTCTGACCGCTAAACGATGCAATTGCAAATATTGAACATATAGTCTAGTCCAATCCAAGTTCTTGGACAGTTTCCTAGAGGCGTGGGTTCGCATCCTGCTGCGTTCTAATTTATATACACGTCTTAAAAATAATATTTCTGAAAAACAAACTAAAGATACCATCTACCACTAAGCTACCATCATATTTAATACTACATCAATAATATGCTATATAAATACAATTGTACGTACAACGACCAGCCATTGTCTAAGACTGTCGTTAAGTCAATATTTTATTACTCGTGGGATTAAGATAGTGTGCTATGATTTTAATTTAAACAAAGCTATTGGTTTGCGAACTGCATACTGTTTTTGTGACTCTTATTATTGTCTATATATTAAATACGCGAAGAAAACAACTCAAATTCATGTTTACGAAAAATATGTGGACAAAAGAGTTTGAAATTTGGCATTGCATTTTGTCCTTCTTTTAGCTTCACGCCGTATCCTGCAAATAGCAGGGTAGACAGAAAGAATCTAGTGTTAAGACACTCCGTTCCCCACTTTCCGCCGAATTCGGAGGCATTACGTGTTAAGTGGCGGATCTTATCACCGCGCTTTGCCTCGACACCAGAGCGAAGAAAATGGAAAATGGAAATTAAATACTTCCATTTGTCAAGTAGAAATCGAAACCACAACCAGTCGCTTTACAGTCACACTGTGTGCCACTGGGCTACGACTGGCCCCACTATAACTTCACGCTGTATCCCACACACAGTAGGGTAGGCAGAGGGAACCTAGTGGTATGACACTCTGTTCCTCATTTTCCGCCGAATTTTGAGGCATTGCGTGTTAAGGACGGAACTGAACGCCGCGCTTTTGCCTTTCGCAAATGGAAATTAAATATTTCCACTCCTCGAGTGGGAATCAAAACCACAACCAGTCACTTACAGTAACACCTTTGTGCCACTGCGCCACGACTGGCTCCATATTAAATTAATAAAATAAATATTATAAATTATCATGTGTTTAATATACCTACACTTCTTTACAAAGTTGCATTTACGAGTATGTTGCTGAGGTAATGCGTATTTTACACACCAACGAGGCTTGACTTGCATATTGATTTTATTTATTTATTTTTTTTAGCTTCACGCTGTATCCCTTGCGGGGTAGGCAGAGAGAACGGAGCGCCAAACGCGGACGGAGCGTCCCTGCATACTTCTTTCGCCTCGTCCACTGTCATCAACCTCTTCATACACGCCCTCCGGGGGGTCCGCATGCTTTTTGCGTGACCTTCCTCTAGTATCGTCGATACTGTGTTTTCGAAGGTCAACTGAGGTCTCCCCCTACCTCTCTTACCACTTGATTTTATATAATAATCTATTATTAATTTTTTATACCATTACAATTGCATTAGAAAAACTGTCGTAGGTGATGGTAGTGGGTTCGATTACATAGGCAAAATGTCTATTAGGAAAGTGAACAATCGAATAGTATATAAAATTCGAATTAATATAAAAACTAGATTTATTTTGTTTATGTAGACACGGCTATATGAGATTTTATTTGAGTTTTTTATTCGAGCTTTTTTTCTAGTTATCTCAGAAATATTTTGTATGTTCAAGCTAGCGTACAAAATTCCATAGAAAATCCTTTCTATTTATTAAAAAAACCTTTATAACATTGGAATAGTAAACATCAAACACATTGCTTACATATAAAGGTATATATATGTAATATTTTTATATAATAATTGTAAAGCATAATAAGTTATATACATACCTATAAATAAAATCAATAACAAAAAATAATAACACAATAAGAATAGAAATCAATGCTGATCGCTGTGGGACAATGTAAACCGAGTTACTATTAACACAATTGGTTGTAGGTTCGATTCCCACTTACTGAATTATTATATTTAATTTATTTTTATTTCTCCTCTCTGGTTAAAAAGCATAACATGAAGTTGCGGTACTCAAAGTGTAAAGAGAGTGGAAAACTGAGAACTAAGTATTTTAACAAATTAATTCTCTTTGACTGCTCTATTATATGCTGGAAGTACTGGGTAGGAAAAACGTAAAAACTTCTGTTCTTTTTACGAAAATAATGTGGACGAAAGAGTTAGAAATTGGTTAAAGTTAATATACAAAGGAGAAATTTTACACTTTACATTAAAAACATATGAACTTAATAAAATAACTATCACACGCACTAGAATATATTTGACATACACATTTGTATAAGTCCTTTGAGACCCTTGTGGCGCTAAGTGACAGTATCGGACTATAAGCACGATAGTTATGGATTCAAATCCTGTAGATTGAACGACTTTTATTCGAGAGAAATATTTTATTAAATTATTTTAGCACACATTGTCGATTTCACTGCCTTAATACTAAATCCTGTAACTACCCGCTTTACAGGAAAAAAAACGTGAAGCTCCCTCCTTCTAGTAAGAAACTAATTAACATTTTAAAACTAAAATAAAAATTTTCAATACAAACCTAACTCCTCGCTGGTCACCAATTTAGATGCAATGGAACGCATCGCGATGAAGGACGTGCCGTTGAATATCTCGACGAGGGGCGCTGTAAAATAAACAGGGAGGTAATAAAACGTTTTATAGCGGCCACTCGGAGACCGTCTTCGGGAAATTGCAGTGCATTCTGTTCTTAGATTAAAACATCTTGTCTTTATGCATGGATGGTAAGACAATTATATGTATGATGAATTTTGTTAAGATTTTTAATGTTAAATTTACATGTTATTGCTCAGAAATCGATTAGATTAGATAGTTATATACATTAGGTAGCTTTATGCTTTTCCCGCATAACAGTAGCAGGGTAGTCATAGAGGGTTTAATGTCAAGATACTCCGTCCTCCTCTTTCCGCCCAAAATCGAGACACTACACTCGTGTTGAATGTTAAAACTCGACGACGAGATGATATCGAAATTATAACCCTATGGTTATATGCATGCTTTTTTCTCTACGCCACGATTAGTTTGGTGCTACAGCTATACAGCGAGGCGCTGCCCCACGGCGCCATTACAGACTCATATATTTTAAAGTTATTATATTAAAATAAACAGGGGCCAATCGCGGCGCAGTGGCACAAAGTGTGACTGTAGAGCGACTGGTAGGTTCGATTCCCACTCGAGGAGTGGAAATATTTAATATTTACTTTTGCTTCGTTTTAAAGTCGAGGCAAAGCGCGGTGTTAGGTTCCGACACTTAATACGCAATGCGTACGAATTCGACGAAAAATTGAGAACAATGTGTCTTAACACTGGTTTCCCCCCGCCTACCCTGTTATGTGCGGAATACAGTGTGAGGCTAAAAAAATATATTCATAAAAAAACACAAATACTGATCTGCCTATCCATGTATATAACAAGCAATAACATTTATATAAAATACTATGATGTATATTCTGACTTCTATAGTCATTACATATCGAGCGGCGGAACTCAACGCCGTACTTAACTTCGTCTTGCCAAAGAGGGAAATGGAGAAAATTTAAATATAACCATTTCCCCGTCTGCCTCTAATATAAAATAAAATTGCTTCAAAGAATTTGAACTCCTAACCCGTGTTATTATGACTACTACTTTACTACTTATTACCATAATAGTTAGTACAAATCATTATAAGTTGATAACAGTTATTGAAATAATATGAAACACAAAATATGCAATTACATAATAAATTACAATACGAAATATTTAATTTCCTATAAAATCGACAATTTTCATTATAATGAATGTGATTTTATCAAATACGTTTTAATTAAAAATGCAAAATGTTAATACAATATTAATTAGGTTTTAGTTTCATGCCTTTTCGTGCTTTAGAGTAATCGGAGAGAGCCTAGAGTGCAGGCACTCCGTTCACCACTAATTATTCAAATTCGAGTCATTGCGTGTTCAGTGGTAAAATTTAATTCCGCTTTAAAGTGAGGAAATGATAATAATTTAGTACTAATATTTTTCAGGAGTAGGAACGAACTCACGACCATTGCGGCTTAAAATGAGACTCTTTCCTATTGCGACACGGTGACTTCATAAATTTAGTGTTAAAGATAATATTTCTTTTCAGCTTCACGCTTTTTTCTCTACGCCACGCTTAGTTTGGTGCTAGAGCGGAGAAATAAAAATATATGAAATATTGTATTTTTAATATTATATTTATTTTAATTTATTTTATTTTGTATCTAAATAAATATAATTTACAAAATAAAATAAAAAGAACTTTGAATAACGATCTTTTCGGCTGACATCTGGAAAGCTCTTGAAATAATACATCATACTGCAAAAGGGAATTAAACATATAACCTAAACATTAAAAATTATAATATAAATTAAATACCTATGTATATTTCGGTGGTAGTTGTAGCAAATGCGAAGATAAACGAAGCCAATATTTTGCTGGTACAAGAGATGATGCCGACCACTGTGTCGTCCAGTTTCATGAAATCACTGAATATGCTTATGGAGAACAACGTGCCTGCAAAGAATAATTTAATATTAAAAATTATAAAATAGTAAATGTAAATTTAATATTCTTAAAATATGTAAATAATAACTGTGCTCGCTACTTCGTCCGAGTGGCAGTACCCTAAGTTAAACTATTACATCAGTGATCTGCTAGTCAAAGTCCCACCAAAATTTTTACAGTCGTTTCATAGATTAGCCGGAACAAGCAAACAGACAGCCAAAATTATCGTGATTGGTTGTTGGTTCGATTTCCATTCGTGGTAATGATTACATTTACATTATTTTCATTTCTCCGCAATTATTAAACCGAAGTCGGCCATAAGTGTGGACGCGACTTTGGCTTCGCGACTTTGAATTCAGGTGGAAAATGGAGAACGTGTTAACACACTACGTACCTACAGAGAGTACCCTCTTTATAATATGTAGAAAAAAGCATGAAATGGAAAAAATACATCATATATACTAATAGTTTATCATATTATCTTAAAGGCTTAATAAACGATTTGAAAATTACTAACACAAAAACAAACAAAAGAAAACAAAACGATTATCATTAGTCAAATTTTAATAACTTTGTTCATTATATTAAAATGTACATAGTAACTTACCAACTAAATTAGTAATGATGCTATACGTGCAGAACATACTGAACTGCACCTCATCCCAATTGAATCTATACCGCATGAACAGGTACAACACATTCATTTCACCTGACAACAAACGATGGTTAATGTTAAATTATATTAAAATTAATATATAATAATACGAGTATATTAAATAATAAATAAATTAAAATTATGGATATTGAGGCCGGTGTGGGATGGCGCTTGACCCTAAACATGGTAATGATGGTTGTGAGTTCGATTCCCGGTCAGAGGAATGATTTATATATAATAAATATATATTATTTATATTTTTTTTTTTTCACGCTGTAGCAGGATAGGCAAAAGGAACCTAGTGTTAAGACACTCCATTCCCTACTTTTCGCCGAATTCGGAGGCTTTGCGTGTTAAGTGGCGGAACTTAATGCAGCGCTTTGCCTCGACACCAGAGCGAAGAAAATGGAAATTTTAAATATTTCCACCCCTCGAGTGGGAATCGAACCTACAACCAGTCGTTTACAGTCACACGCTTGTGCCACTGCGCCACGACTGGGCCCGCCATGTAATGTCTCCATTTCAGGCGGAAAGTGGAGAATGGAGTGTCTTGACACTACGACTATCCCACTATACGGGAAAAAGCATGCAGTTTTTAAGCATTATGTTGTTGCAAATCTTTGCAGTGAATAAGTTCACTGTATAGTAAAATTTGATTTGCTATATTCTAGGGGCCATTGTAGCGTAGGGTGCCTGTGACTAACTATAAGCGCAATTAGTTTTGTATTCAATTACCAAATTGAAGATTTTTTATATTAAAATTATTTGCACTTGTCCACTCTTAAAAGAGAAATGCAGACAATTCTGTCACTGAACATGCAATATCTTAAAAGTAAAGAACAAATTTTCTTGACACTCATTGCCTGCTATTCGGAAATAAGGACGAAGCTACAATATATTTACTAAGAATATACATATATGTATACATAACAACCTAAAAGTACTTTCTTATTGTTCTGGTCTTCCAGAAACGGACGTTAGGCTTATACTTGCAAAATACTCTATTTTCATCGAATACATATTCAAGCACTCCGTTCCCCACTTCCCTCCGAATTCGGAG
The DNA here is from genome assembly GCA_019049465.1 of Dryas iulia moderata. Lineage (NCBI taxonomy): Eukaryota > Metazoa > Arthropoda > Insecta > Lepidoptera > Nymphalidae > Dryas > Dryas iulia. The sequence goes on from CM032425.1 coordinate 14,119,836, forward strand.
GTTTTGCGTGTTAAGTGGCGGAACTTAATGCCGCGCTTTACCTCGACACCAGAGCGAAGAAAATGGAAATTTTAAATATTTCCACCCCTCGAGTGAGAATCGAACCTACAACCAGTCGTTTACAGTCACACGCTTTTGCCACTGGGTCACGACTGGCCACAGCAATACCTCCGAATTCGGCGGAACGTGGGGAACGGAGTGTCTAAACACTTCCCTGTGCCTACCCTGGTGTGTGCGGGATACACCGTGAAGCTAAAAAAAACATATTCAAACTCTCAAACAAATCGACGACAAAAAATAGTACCTCATAGGTAAGTCTAGCGACAAAAAGATAATGAAAAAATTACGAAAATTAGTTAATGACAAGGCTTTAAAAATAACCGTTATAAGGTAAAGGAAGTCGTAACAGTTATGACCTTATCCTTATCCTTAACAAGTGGTTCAAAACAGAATGCTCAAGTTTCAGGACGTCCCGGTAACATTAGTCACTAAGTAGATCTACCTACACTGAGTCACTAATGATACGTACTTTAACACTAGATTTATGAGATATTTAAGTATACCTATTTATAATTACAAGAAATATTTTCTTTTTTTTATAGCTTCACGCTTTATCCCCACACACAGTAGGGCAGGCAGACGGAACGTAGTGTAAAGACACTCCGTTCTCCACTTTCCACAACTCAACGCCGCACTTTGCTGTGATATGAAGCAAAGAAAATGGAAATATTAAATATTTCCACTCCTCGAGTGGGTAACGAACCCACAACCAGTGGCGTTTACAATCACACTTATGTGCCCCCAGCCACGACTGGCTTCACGTCAAGCTATTATTTGCACAAAAAAGAGCTGACCTAAATAGCTTAAGTATTTAACACTAGATTTACCAGACCAGTCAAAATTACTGATTTTACAATATCAATTTAAAATTCCTACTGCGTGTAATATTTTTTTCTCTGTAATGATAACAAGATGTTTGTAACTACTATAACTAAAGAATTAATTTTATGAACCTTATATCGGTTTATGTATAAGTATAATAGTATAATATTGGCCAGTCGTGGCGCAGTGGCACAAGCGTGTGACTGTAAACGACTGGTTGTGGGTTTCGATGATTCCCACTCGAGGAGTGGAAATTATGTTCCCATTTTCTTCGCTCTGGTGACGAGGTAAAGCGCGGCGTTAAGTTCCGCCATCAGCCAGAACGGAGTGTCTTGACACTAGGTTCCCTCTGCCTGCCTGCTGTGTGCAGGAAACAGCGTGAAACTAAAAAAAAATAATAGTAATAAATATATTTCTTGTATATTTTTTGGCCGGTCGTAGCGCAGTGCTATGTGCTGGATACAGAGATGCAAAATAATAGCTAGCTATTATTATTATTACTTAGAAAATTATATGAACATGTTCTATAATGTTCTTGTGAGTACACTAATAGCAATAACTTATATTTCTGTATTTGTTATTTACACTCCTTAACAAGAGTCACAACAGTAAAAAACTATAAAACTGTTTGTTGAGAGGTAGCATTTAATTGAATAGAAAATATTTATTATTTACTTAAAACAAAGCAGCTTCACATTCTTACATCACCACTGGGCTTTGATTATGTATATTGTTTAAATCTATAATGTTCAGTCTTTCTGTATATTGTTTAAAATCAGCTGAAAATAGAAAATTTGCTTTCTTCAAATAAAAAAAATAACTCACCATGCAAGGGCCCAAAGATGACACATACGACGACGATCAGTAAGGAAACCCGCAGTCGTCTCCGCCGTGGACCGCTTCTGAACGCAACTGTTAACGTTTCTCTCACATGCCTTGCGTCGAAGAAAGAGCACACCCATCCTCTACAGCCCACTGGTTGTTCCTACAAAACATTAACAATATATGTATTACTAGCGGCCCGCTCGCGGCTTGGCCGCGTAAACTACTTAGCTATTTCATGATATTGCAACCATTTGGGGTGTTTTTTAAAATATAAAGTAGCCTATGTTTAACTCAGTCTGAAGCGCCTTCTTTATGCTAAAACTCATTACAATCCTCTATTTCAACCCTTTACGGGTTGATTTTTTTAAAAAAATGTAGCCTATATTTGAATCTAGAACTTGAACTATATTCATTCCGAATTTCATTCAAATCAGATTAATAGATTAGCCGTGAAAGCGTGACAGACAAACAGACAGACATTCGACATGATTATGGATTCAATCTCCACTCATATAAACGATTATATCAAAATTATACTCATTGTAGTTATGGTAAGATAAAGCAGAGCGTAGAGTTCGGCCACTGAACACACAATGTATTGAATTCAAGCGAAAAGCATAGAACGGAGTGGGATGACACTAGGTTCCCTATTACGCAGGGTAAACCTTAAACAAATATATATTTCTTGAACACAATTTAGTATGCTTTGATTTATTGATTGCATTAAATAGCTATGAATTTGGATGTCATTTGGGTTGCTTATATTTGAAACATTATTAGGTTTTACTAAATTTAGACGGATTGATGAACCCGACAGAAAAGATGTTCAGTGATTATGAAAACCGGAAAAAACATGAGTTACTGGAAGATTTTATCGTATTTTGATCTTTAGTTATGGAACATATTACTTAATTAATAATAGTAATGTAATGCACACCTAAAAAGTATTGGGTTAAGGTTAAAAATAATTGATTTATGAAACTGAAGTCCATTAACATTTTTTAATTGTTCAAGGACCTAGCAAAATAAGCATGAAAAATTAATTTATGCTTTTTCTACATACCACGGTAGGCGGAGAACCTAGTGTCAAGACACTCTACTCCCCACTCTCGGATAAAAACAAAACATTATGTGTGGCGAAACTCAACCAGTTTTGTGAAAATTACTTAGATTTAATCATTTTAAGCGATAATCGAACCTGCGAAAATGAGCTTTACAAATACGATAAGACAAACACAATTGAAAAATTAAAATTGACATTATTACGTTACACAATTTGAGATTCCTGTTTCAAAATAATAGAAGGTATAAAAATATTAAATATTTTTTTCCTTAATATTATATATAATACATCTCTATTATTATTCTCAATTTAATAATTGGGAATAAAATAAGTTTCTTCGATTTTAAGTTAAATTCACAATAAATAAATCTAAGGCCAGAAATGTCTTAACACTAAGTTCTCTCTGCCTACCCTGTTATGTGGAATAAAGCACGAAGTAACTCAGAGTAACTCAGTACTTTATTGTTTTATTAACTTTATAACTTTTCACGATTAGTTTTCAAAAAGTTTTATAATCATATAAAACATTCTATAAAAATACTCTATTAATTCGTAATGTTGTTAATACGTTTTCCATATAAGTTTAAAACTTATGGTTTGCATTGAAGAACAAATAAACAATTTCCATGCTTAATAAGCAAATGCTCAAACTCTAGCGTCAGAACTAAACGACAAACCCATATTTGCATTGTATAATTACATTACAATTATAATACGACGTAGGTCTACTGAGATGTTAAGTGACTATATATATGCTATGTCTATATATTATATACTAGCGGCCCGCTCGCGGCTTTGTCGCATAGACTGCCTAATTGTTTCGTTATGTTGCAACCCTCGGGGATGGATTTTTGAAAAATAAGTAGCCTATGTTTGACCTTCGATTATCAACTATATTTATTCCAAAATTCATTACAATCGGTCAAGCGGTTTAGTTTTTTCATATAAACTTTCATCCCCTATTTCAACTCCTTCGCGGTTAATTTTTGAAAAAATAAGTAGCCTATGTTAGACTCATGGTTATGTACTACTTTCATTCTAAATTTCATCCAAATCGGACCGGTAGATTAGTTGTAAAAGCGTGACAGACAAACACACAGACTTTCGCATTTATAAGTATGGACTAGCTATATAAGTATGGACTATCTCGCAGGTTCGTGTGAGTAGACTACATGACTATGACTATTTCGTTTTTCTGTGCGCCCACATTTTCACTTAAATCACAAACTTTAATTAAATTCATAATTTAAATTGTTAAAAGTTTTTTATTTATAAACTGATAAAAAGCTAAATTTAAGGAAAGTTAATGAAAGTTTATCAGACCACAAGAGTCAAAACTGCATTAAAATCTGTTAAGTCGTTTCTAAAGATTAAGGTGCACAAATGACACATAAAACTATAAAAATAAAGATCGTTGTTTCGGGTCCTATCTCATTGATAAATGCCTCCAACTGGATTTTCTTTTCATATATCTACTATATACAGCAACGGTCAGTTACATTTATATTTTATGTATAGAAAATTGTTGCATTACTGCCATATATAGCTGCATTTTTTCCTTAGACCATTATGGCACGTAGGGGGAGCGTTTGAGTGTAATGTAGGTTCGATTCTCACTCGATGGAATGAACATAACTTACTATTTTTATTTCTACTTTATTAAGTAAGACATAGCGCCGCGTTACGTTTTGCCACTCAACGCGTAGTTCCTAGAGCTTGGGCAGAAAATTTAAAATGGAGTCTTGACAGCTTGCAGCTAAAATATATTCCTTGGAGAGTGTATGGGTGCACTAAAGGAAGATTTCTCAAATATTATACTAAAACGAGAGATAAATAAATTGTAGGTTTTATAGTTCACGCAAACTTAATTGCGGGCTACAACTAGCAGGTTCTTTAGCTTCATCTCACTGTATCCCGCACACAGCAGGGTAAGCACAGGGAACCTAGCCTTAAGACACTCCGTTCCCCACTTTCCGCCAAATTCGGAGGCATTGCGCGTTAAGTGACGGAACTTAACGCCGCGCTTTGCCTCGACACCAGAGCGAAGAAAATGGAAATATTAAATAGATATTTCCATTTCCTTCGCCCAAGTAGATATGTATATAACTCTTGCGTAACGAGCGATTGAATGATACACAAAGCACAGCTGAAACTAGTAGGCGTAAGAAGGTAAAATTTTGTTTGTATGTTATTTGGGAGTGTATGAGAACATTTAAAGGATATACTGAAATTCTTAAGTGAATAGAACGGAACGGAGACGGAACTTCATATTATATCTCCACGCAAACGAAGTTGTAGGTAAGAATTTGTTTTGAAAACAATAGTAAAAGGGGCACTCTTGACATAATTTTTGTTCTAATTGTTATACTTTTTCATTTACAGATTTAAAAAAATAATAATTATATCACATAGGTATATTTTGTTAATTTAATGTAACCCATTACTGCATATTATTTGACTTTCTGCACTAACTGTACATATGAACTTTGTGTTTGCTTAATTTCATACTCCCCTGTGTTATAATATTATATATATGATGTGTACGAGTATGTATAATGTGATAGTTTGTCAATCTATATTCTATAAACTACGAACTAGTAGCCCCACTAAGGAAAATTCTTGGTTTTTCATTTAATGTTTGTTCTATTATAATATCTTACAAAAAATATTATTGTGGCCAGTCGTGGCCCAGTGGCACAAGCGTGTGACTGTGTAAATGACTGGTTGTGGGTTCGATTCCCACTCGAGGAGTGGAAATATTTAATATTTACATTTTCTTCGCTCTAGTGTCGAGGTAAAGCGCGGCGTTAAGTTCCGCCACTTAACACGCAATGCCTCCGAATTCGACGTAAAGTGGGGAACCGAGTATCTTAATACTAGGTTCCCTCTGCCTACCCTGCTGTAAACGGGATGCAGCGTGAAGCTAAAAATATAATTAAAAACCTTTTCTATTAGAGATTTTAGCAAAAACTAAAATATGTCAAGTACATTTCAAACTTTATCCTTATAATATAAATATTGATAAATCAAAGTAACAAAAAGCTATTTCCAAGTCAGTCTCATCTATAGATGCAAACTTCTCTGCCATAGTTAAAAGACATGACTCAATTTGCATTGTACTATTACAATTGCGCTTGAATACTATTAGGATGCGACAAAGTTTCATTCACAGATAGCTTTAATAGAGTCGACGACTCGGAGCAGATGCTATTATATATTTGTGGGCATTAATTAATTATTGCAGATGGTAATAACTATTATTATTATTAATAAAATAACTTTATTTGCGTATTTAACTGAGTACTCTGAAATTAGCATGTTTTATGTAATTGGAATATTATATGTGGGCAGTCGTGGCGCAGTGGCACAAGCGTGTGACTGTAAACGACTGGTTGTGGGTTCGATTCCCACTCGAGGAATGGAAAAATTAACATTTCTATTTTCTTCGCTCTGGTGTCGAGGCTAAGCGTTGTTCCGCCACTTAACACGCAATGCCTCCGAATTTGGCAGAAAGTGGGAAACGGAGTGTTTTAACACTAGGTTCCCTCTGACTACCCTGCTGTATGCGGGATACAGCGTGAAGCTAAAAAAAATATAATGTTATATAATCATTATGGACCAAAGGGGTCGTGGCACAGTGAGCGTCTGACTGTAAACGCGATTGGTTGTGCGTTCGATTTCTACTTATACAAAGCACAGCGTTGAGTTCCGTCACTAAACGAAATTGATTTCAGGCAGAAAGTGAAGAAGAGAGTGTCTGGATACTAGACTCTCTCTGAACTCTGCTATATGAGGAAAGTGTAAAGCTGCGAAAAGAATTATAGACCCATAGTGTAGGGTAGGGGATACACGATGTATAGACACATGAATTGCCGATATAAACGCGGGTTGAAACGTTGAAACCTCATCAGAGGACGGAAGTAATTAAGACAAAACGCAAATTTGAGTTAGTTTAAATGAGAATTAATTAAAGAAAAAGATTGATCCCTAACATTTGTCTACGTATCGAGCAAAACGTAAACGTTACGTAGACCGCCACGTAGCGTTCCAAAAAATGCGAACTTTCTTTGGTACTTACAACTGTTTAAAAAACTTTCTACATTAGATGTAAAAATGACAACGTTACTAGATTTTAATTGTTTACCGAAATTAGTATACACATAAAAAACTAAGATATTACGATGTTACTATTACTATATTAAATTCTGTCAAAAAATAAACGCATATTTTACTTAACACTTTATAAATATTTCAATATATGAAATATTGAAATATCCTATAAAGTACGTACAGTGTACATACAAATCATACATTAAAACAGATAAAAATTCCATTGAAAAATGTCGATTCCAAATCGCCACTATGCATCAAATATTCGTTGTTGAATGACTTTTGAATCATGATAACAGGCGGTGCAAATCCTGCAAAAAGCGCTATCTATTTTTCATTGAAACCAAAAAATAAATCATTCGTACAACATCCGCGGCAATCGGAATAAATTGACACTCGTATCGCGATAGATCAGCACCATTACAAATGCAGACACCTATCTGAGCCTCGTGAAAACCACTGATTGCGTTACGATGTTCCCCTTCGTTCGAATTTGCGTTGTGGCACAGAGCAATTTATCACTTAGACGTAGGACCGGGCTCCGACGAATGATGAACGGCCTCTACTGTACCTTAGTCTACCAGTAACCCTACACTTCCGATTAAATTGGCTCCGATACTGTCTCAACTTTGTTTAAGTACTTCTTGTTAGCGCTGCCAACTTTACAAGCTTATATTTTACAAACTTTCGTTTTTATTGGGATCTACTTTTCGCTTGGTAAAATATATTTGTTGTAATGTATAAGGTACATAATTTTGTATATAGTATATAAAGAAAAACAGATGAAATTATGTATGTCATATTTAAAACTCAGCCATATTGAAACATATAAACAACATGTTTATACTTACCTAAGTAAGCACTGAGTAGTTTAAGTAATATATTAAATGATCACTTACTCTCTGTCTCTCCTGCGGTATAACTGGATCCTTGAGGCGAATATATCCGTAAATTAGGCTCGTTAAATATAAGCAGTTGGATATAAGGAAGATGCCATAGTAGCCAATTTGCTGTAAGAGGATTCCACTCAATGACATCCCAATTGGTATTCCCAAAGACATACACAAATTAGCCACACCTACTCTAAATGTCCTCATTTCTTTCGTCGTAACGTCACCAATATAGCTGAATACACCAACGCAAACTGTGATCCATCCTCCGGTTAGCGACGGAAACAAGTCTGAGAGGGCCGTGACCTCCAAAGGCAATTCATAGAAGAAATATGTATTTAATATGAAACTCGTACAACATAACACCTCACCGACTATAGGCAAGAGGATGCACGCCTTTCTCTTCCCCGTCTTATCACTCCACGAACCGACAAAAAGAACTAAAATGCATGGGAATGCGGTCTGTACGATGTTTTTCCACGCTTGTACCGATGCTGTCAATTTTTGCACTTCCGACTCCTCCATCGTGTAGTTTTCTGTTTGTCGCCTATTCAAAGCCGAACAAACTTCGTCACTGTAACCGAGGTTGACTCTACATGCTTTTTCTAAGTTGAGATTTTGAACAGCCAGCCCAGAAAAAACATTTGACATAATGTAACAGGCAATTATCGGTTCCACTGTTATATTAGACCTAATCTGCATTAGCTTTTGTCGAACACTCACTCTCTTCTTTTTCGTCTCTTTAGCGGTCACCTCCGTCGCTTTTTCAGCTGAAACACTGACTCCATTCATGATTGTTAATTTTTAGATTCTAAGCCAATGAACTCAAAATAAATGTTATAAAACCAACGAGACTCGTTGCTCTCATATTGTCGATTTTGGATGTTGAAAAAGTCATAATCTAGTAAAAAAGCTTAGATGTCGTCACGGATCGAACTCCATTTTCTTTCACAGAATCCTGAGTTCCTTTGGATTTTAAAGTGTATTTGTGACACCGGTGTGCCGCAGCGGTTAGAACAGACTGGATAATCTTCTTGTCTTAAGTAGATTGAACGGATACGCGTTCGAGTGGTTCCATTTAGCAATTTGTTGGCGTAGTGTCGCCTCAGAGCGGCAGTGTTCGCGGCACTGCGTGGACGGGGCGTCACAACCTTGCTCTGTGCAACCGTTTATCCCATTAGAGCAATGCCTGTCATCATTGTGAAATAGTGGGTACGTCGCGTTATTAGTACACGGTCAAGGTACGCTTTATGTGGGCTGGCGCTATTGATGCTCTTCCAGATATGTTTTCAATAGATTTACTTCGAGAATATGAAAATAGAAAGTATAATTTTCAGGCATTATGTAATTTATAAAATACTCTGTACTATTTATATAAAATTAAAATTAAAACAATAATAAAGGATACAAAACTATTATTTATATTATTCAGTAATAAAAATACAATCAAATAAAACCTTTGCCTAAGTACAATTCGTGGGAAAAATTCTCCTCTATTTGTAAATGTAAGTGGTAAGCTGACAGTAATTTGGTTACAAATGTCTGGCCGGAAACGCGGTACATAATTAAAGGGCAGCGGGAAAACATTAGCCAGTATGAATGTTTTCCTTTTAGGGCAACGGTCAAATTTATCGACGTCTTCGACTAAGTCTTGGGAATGACTCGCTAATTAGTCTGCTTTATTTTTATGTAGGCTTTAGTATTTTTATCGATCATTTTTTTATTAGAATTCTCTCTTTGTCAGTTCTCAAGATTCTAAAATATTAAATTGATTATTTATACATATTATACAACCATATAAATATAATATAGGGCAATGTAAGAATTACTTGTGAAAGTCTTGGTGTGATTTGTAGACTGTAGATGCATGTAACAGTCTTAAAGTAATGTCTTTGTGGAAGTGAAAGTAATGTTAGGACACTCCGTTCTCCGCTAGAATTCGACATGGCGATTCTTTTGAGTGGCAAAAGTCAACGCTACGGTGTCTCAAAAGATCTTCAGCTCTACGTTTTTGCCGTATAACAGGTTAATCAGAGAGAACTTAGTGTCAATACATTTCGTTCTCTACTTCCCAAAAAGGAAAAATAAAAAAAAAATCCCCATTCCTTCCAAACTTTTCCCCGAGTGGGAATCGAACCCACAAACATTGCGTTTACAGTGAGACACTCTCCCATTGCACTACGATAATATCAAACAGTCCAAACAATTAAATTAAAAATATTAATAAAACAATAAAACACCGGGCATACCTCAAGGGCTCGAGCCCTGAACACAGTACGAACGAACGTACAATTTTATCTTTATGATTTATGCTGCCATTAAATTGGTATAAAAATCATAGACGCCGCTTTTTGTTTTCATGCAAATGGCTTCATTTTATTGCGTAGATACATGAATGTTATGAATAAATGTTCTCATACATAATATGTATGTATGTAGGTGAACAGTTTAATTTCTCGACGTTTACCGTACGCGAATAAATCGGGAACAATAGAATTGCAGGGGCTTGTAAATGTAAAATGTTCATCATTTTTTTTCTCCAATACAGTGTGTGCTAGTGTGTAGCGGTATTTATCGAAGTGTAAGGGTGTTTTCACATGACGTTATTTTTATACGCTGCCAACATGCGTAGAACGTCTATATCATTAACAACAGTCAAAATGACTAGTCTTACGATTTCAATTTAAAATTCCTATTGCATGTAATATTTTTCTCTGTGATGATATGATGACTTTTGTAACTGTAACTGAAAACTTAATTTTAGGAACTTTATATTATTTTATATAATAAGAAATATATTTATGGTAGTTATAAGTAGGTATATTTAAATACGTGGCAAATCTAGTGTTAAGATGGTTAATAAACGCAAAACTGACAAATTAGTGTTTTAGTATATGATTTTTGCCTTTGTTACGCCGCAAAAACGCAAATACATCACTACAAACTTCCCGTACACGCATCTGCAACGATAAATCGCTAATTAAGCCAACATTTAGAATTACAGTATATAATGGCGTCCATAGACACTAGATATAATACCTTATATATCTGAGAGAGCACTTACACTATATATAGCTGTTTTTAAACGTCTAGGTACAAGAGGAAATAACAAAAAAAGGCACATTTTGGATACACCCGTTTACCAATGAAGGAAGATTATGTTGTCATTAAAAAATTACATTTGTAAAAAACATAAAACTCTTCGCATCACCGTTACTCAAATTGGAATAACGCGCTTAAAATTGCGATATTATAACGATAAGGGCGCGTCTGATTTACGTTTTCTCGATAGATACGAATAAAATCTGCTAAACTCTGTTAACGTTACGCACAAAGGCTGATCTTATGAAACGCGCGCTGTCAACATATGAAAATATGTGATGTACAAAGAATGAGAAATGCAGTTGGTTCAAATCTTATTCGAACACATGTTTAGATTCACGCTGTATCCCGCACACAGCAGGGTAGCAGAAGGAAGCTAGTGTTAAGACACTCCGTTCCCCACTTTACGCCGAATTCGGAGGCTTGCGTGTTAAGTGGCGGATCTTAACGCCGCGCTCGACGCCAGAGCGAAGAAAATGGAAATATAACTTACACTCCTCGAGTGGGAATCGACCCCACAACCAATCGTTTACAGTCACACGCTTGTGCCACTGGGCCACGACTGGCCACACATGACTCACGATTTACGATTATTAAATATATTATAATGAAAATTATGTAATCAGTTTCTTTCAATAATAATAAAAATCTCTATATATAATAAAAGAGTAGAAAAGTCAATTCTGTACATGAAAAATTTCAGAAAAATTTTAATTGGGTGCGTTAATATATCGATAACAGAGGCCAAAAATCCACTCAGTAGAATTTTTGTCTGTCTGTCTGTCTGTCTGTCTGTCTGTCTGTTAATTTGTTCGCCAATCACGCAAAAAGTACTGGATGGAAATGAATAAAATTTAGCATAGTGGTAGTTTATAGTCCAAAGGTACATATAGGATAGTTTTTATCCCGGTATTCAATGTAGTTTTTTTGGAAAAAATAAAAATCCGATATAAGTATTTCCTTCATACACTGATATTTACTGAATAAATGATTTTTTGCATGAAATTAGCTTAGAGGCTAGGACATTATATGGGATAGTTTTTGTCCCGGTATTCAACATAACTCCCGCAGAAAAATAAAATTAAAAAAAAACATTCAAATTATGTCGATAGTTCACGAGTGAAGCTAAATTTGTTTCAATATCACTAATTAAAATAATTATAAAATAAAATAAGCATAACATTTATTAAATATACATTTGACCGGTCTATAAATCTTTGTATAATCTATACATTTATATAATCTATATGACAACAGATGTCACTACGTGTTCTGCAACGGGTAGCGCCATTTGTTATTATATAGTTGACATTGTATTAGACATATCCGCACTCATTAAAATTATTATTATAAAAATGCCAAAATCTGTATCTCTTCTATTTGTTATGTTTTGACGGGAATTCGTAAAGAAGATTGTTGAAGATGCAGGGTCATATAGGCTACTTTATATTAAATCAAACCCTAGGAGGTTGAAACAGTGGATGAAACTTATGTATGTTTAGTATATAGTGAGAATAAAACGTAAAAAACTGGCAAAGTCAAATTGCATTGATTATTTGCAAGTAAAACTATTTTTTTAATATCAATAAGTAACACAATTGTAAAATAAAAAGCGTAAAGTTTATTTAAGATATTATGACCGATAATACTATATACCAGATGGTATATATGTACGAAATCTACTATCGTATGATAGCAGATTTCGTACGTTTTCTTACTAGAACAGTTATCACTATATGTTATCAATTAATATAGACATTGCACTAAATGTATCGATGATTTTCTCATGAACATAATTAGTGACGAAAGTCAAATATAGAATACCCTCCTTTTATAAAAAAAAGCAATCCCAAAGAGGCAATAGAGGATGAAAGTGGTAGTTCACGTGGCGAAGCCGCGAGCGGGTCGCTAGTATTATAATAAAAAAACTAGTTTTAGTTGTGACTCTTCATACGGTTATTAACGCCTCGTCGACACGGCGCGTAAATGATTTAAAAAAATAATAAAAGTAATGCATACCATGATATTTAAATAAATAGAATAAATAAATACAATATTTTTCTATCTTCAGGTATCCACTACATCACATAAGATTATAGAGCAAATTGTCAACTTGTTACAACTTTCTCTTCCCCATAAGGACATGTGAAGTTCTCGCTCAGGGCCCTTGAACTCGCTGGACTTACAGCAATAGCCAATATGAAACTGCAATATAGTTAATTATAATTCGTTTTATTACCACCTACGAAGCCCTACATTTTTGACTGTCGGCATACCTATTACTGCATTCACATTTAGTAAAATATGCATCTATATAATGAGTGAAAGTGATAGATCTAGTAAGATGTGTCCCTTTCACTCATTATAGAGACAATAGTCACTACGTCAGAGGATACACTGCAGCTAGCGGCTCGCCCGCGGATTTGCGTGAACTAAACCTTTGCTTAACTTCATGTTATCAACCAACTTTATGCCAAAATTCATTACAATTGGTCAAGCAGTTTAAATTTTTCCTACAAACTTTCGTCCACTATTTCAAACCTTCATATGTTGATTTTCAAAAAATAAAATAGCCTATGTTTGACCCTAGATCTTGAACTATATTAATTCCGAATTTCATTCAAATCGAACCGGTAGATTAGCCGTGAAAGCGTGACAGACAAACACACAGACTTTCGCATTTATAATATATGTACCTAAGTTATTACATATATTATAAATGCAAAAGTCTGTCTGTTTGTATATTCTATCTCCAAAACAAAAATATGAAAACAAAATAAACACTGAAAATTACAAAAACAATATAAGTCCTTACAAATAGTAGAATCTATCTAAATATTGCATTATAGTAAGTCATTTCTCGTCTGCTTCATAATATAATTTATTCATATGAAATATGCATAAGGAATTATTGCATAAAGTTCGATGAGCTAACGGCGCAGTGCTCATTCAGCGCACTTAATATTCTTAAACCCAATGAAAATCGTCGGGAAATTATTGAAGGATTTGATAAAACCGATAATATAAAAACTTGAATTCATTATCCACTGTCGGGCTTAAATTTTAACTATTAACTTGTTAAAAAATGTATTTTATTACTGTTTTGGTCTACTACCAAAGTATTTAAGTTAGATTTTGTGAAAATTTTAATATCACACGCCTAAAAGAACACGGTGTAATTACAAGAAAAATGTGCGTCGTATGTGACATTTCTAAATATTTAGTGATCTAATGTTTTCTCCTATTATTGTTATTCCAACAGAATTTTTGATGGTAAACTAGCATATATGTTTTATAAGATTTTATCATAATGATTGCAAATACTTTATATGTTTGATTTCAACACGTCTTTACTTCATTGTTCTGCGCCACGACTAGCCTAATTATATACGTGTATAATTGTATATTATTATTATACATGTATAACAAAGCATTTATATTTTGCCTAACTTCTTGTAGTCTCGATTAAAAATTTAAGGATTGTACACTGACAATAGAATATTTCCACAGTGTGAATGTTATGTTCTTGTTAAGACAACCGGAATATCGAGAAAATAATTTCCAAATTCGGGTGGAAAGTAGTCCTTTCTGTTAAAGTTGATTTTATTCGTCTTTGTAAGTCTAATGACCTCTGTCTCCAAAAGCTAACTAAAGAAGTCTATATTTAGAAACTTATATTTGAATTTAAATATTTTCTCGAGTACCTTTAAGCAATGTACACTAGTTGGAATCAATCTTGACTGTATTAGTATTAATTAGATAAATGCATAAGCTTATTTACTTTAAAAACTAGCTTTACGCTATATTCCGCACATAGCAGGGTAGGCAAAGGGAACCTAGTGTTATAACACTCGTTCCCCACTTTCCGCCGACTTCGGAAGCATTGCGTGTTAAGTGACGGAACTTAACGCCGAGCTTTGTCTGTGATACCAGAGCGAAGGAAATGAAAATATGAAATACTTGCACTCCTCGAGTGGGAATCGAACACACAACCAGCCGTTTACTGTCACACGATCGTGCCGCTACGCAACGACTCGCTCCACTTCACTTTAAAAACTAAAATTGCCTAATACAGTTATTTTCTTAGTAGTGTAGGCAGGGGGAACTTCTGACATCACGCTCTCCTCTTTCTACCCGAAAACGAGACATTGCATATAAAGAAACGGAACTTAACACCGCGATTTACACCCATAAACACCTTACCACCACCACAGCCCTTAATGACCTTATAATCTAAAATTTTATATAAATTAACCAAAGAGCTAATTACAACTGTCGATTTAATCTGCCACTATCTAATAGCACCCATAGGACTCACGTAGAATCGTTTAAACATAGCCAATTGAGTTCATTTAGTTACCGCCAACTTTTGTGCCATCCCACACTAAATCGTTAGGACGTGATCCCTGCTTTATTAACTTTATCTGTTTACCTGAAACACGTTATTTTTACGACACTTTCTGCAACTCGATGATATTAAATTAAATATTATAGATTGGTATGGGGAGATGTGGTAGTTATTAGTGTGAGATATGTGTATAGGAATGTATAGGCGTAATTATTTTTTTAGCATTAAGCTCATAGAAGAACTTAGTGTCAAGAGACTCCATTTTCTACTCTCTGCCAGACTTTTGGGTATTTAGTGTCGGAACACAATGCTGAGCTTTGGCAAATCCTGAATCTAATGCAAATAAAAACATTTACTCTATTAAGTTTGCACTCGTAACAATTGCCTTTACAATCACATACTAATGGATTTTGGATATACATGATCAGATACATTTTTTAATCTCTGAAAAGCAAGAATATAACACATTTTAGAGATAATGTATAGCGGGACAACGTCTAATGGCATACAAAAAGAAAATACTTTAATAATAAGTATTTCCTTATCCGGTAATCGAGCCCAGGCACAGTCTCATGCAGAATCATATATCAACCGTAATCAGCGGCTAAGATGTCTATGCTCTTACTTAAGCATCAGATTAGTAACTAATTTAACCGAGCAGTCAAACGTGCTATAAATATTAAAAGAACAAGAACAGGATATCAGGATATTCAGAGATTCGTGAGAGAGAGAGATAGAGTAGAGATTAGTGTTAAGACACTCTATTCTCCACTTTTTGTTCGATATTAATATATTACGTGATAAATGATGGAACTCATCACTGATCTGCCCTATTTACGAGAGTAATTAAGAAAAAAATCATTCCCCCGAGATAGAATCGAACTCCCAACTAATCGCCCTTACAGTCAAATATAATCTCACGATGACATATGAAAAAGCTACATTTATTTATTAATTAAAAAAAACACTAAAACATAATAAATCAGCCGCCTATAAATAACGCCAAATCACTTACAAACAGTAAACGCAATATAATTTCCAAGGTAATAAATAAGCTGAGAGGTATTGCTATTAATTTCTTCACAGGCGCTCATTCCGATGCTTAACCGCCCGTAATAATTCTATAACCTGCAATTAATTGGGTAGTTGAGTGCTCAAGTGTTCTCAGCGTACAAGTTCATGTCTAGGGGTAAGGAAGGGCCGTTTATACGCCTAGTGGGCCAAAAAACACTTTATGTTAAAACATATGTATTATACTTAATTATTTTTCAAGTTCTCTCCTGAAGTCGTCGTGATGTAGTGGAAAAATGTGTAACTGTTGTCGAAATTGATTGTGGGTTCGATTCGCGCGTAGTGAAATAATTATAACTTTATTTTAGTTACTTTTCTATTCTAATAAATTTCTAGAAATTTCTTAACCTCAGGCGCAAAATAAACTAACTTCCCTGCTATATGCGAAAAATTCTGAAACTGAAAAAAAATGAAGTTAGAAGACAAAACACATTTTTTTACTGTATGATCATTTTAGTTTCATTGAGTATGAAGTTACAGACCAAAACACTGTGCTTTCGATATAATTGCTACGAGATGATTTCAAGAGGATATGATATTAGGATATGAAGCTGTCTTCTTCACTTTTAAACAAGTTATTGGAATCTTAGCATCGAGTGAGTCAGTGATACTTCAATATACAGATATAGGATAACTATATAAAGAGAGATATAGGATAACTTTATACAGAGAGACTATCACGGCGCACTGAAATAGCGTTTGAATATTTACATTCATGCATTTGGTTGGTTGTAGGCTGGAGGGGATCCCGCTCGGAGGAATCAGTTTTTTTTCTTTATTTTTTATGTTTAGTTGTTTTGAAGAGTAGTAATCGGGAGACGCTGTACACTACGCCACGACGACCTCAACCTCTTTACTTACTAAACTAAACTACTTTCTAAGGTTATTAATAACATAAACTCTCAAACATATATTTCAATACGATCATACGAAGATCAAGTTAAATTATTCATTAAATAAGCGTATACAACAATATATAAATTGGGGCCATGGTGCTGGGTCAAAAAATGTGACTGTAAACGAGACTGGTTATGAGTTGGCAATTCCCAATCGACTTTAATACTTCCATTTTCTTCGCTCTGGTGTCGAGGCTATGGCGCGGCGTTAAATTCCGACACTTAAAAGGCAATAAGTCCTAAACTAAACGAAAAGTGGGAAACGGTGTGTCTTAACACTTGATTCCCTCTGCCTACCCTGCTGTGTGCGAGATACAGCGTGAAGCTAAAAAAAAAGAAATGAGAATATTCGTTTTTTTTTAGAATATTCGATGACTTTAGAACATTCGATTACTTATTGATAAACCTAGATATGGTTAGATGCCATCAACTTGGGGCCTGCCAACACATATGTATATATAGCTAGCTATAGACATTCTAAAATAATGGACATTTGACAGTGCAACGCTGTGATCGTTGTATTACAAAGTCCACCTCGTAAACCACGTTTATGGTCTCGCAAATTGAAGTAGCTGCCCTTCGGTCGACGCTTAATAGACTCTCATACAGTTTACTCTATTGAACAATTAACAGACTATGTAAACACTTTCTTAACTGATGCCGGTATGGAGTTTAAATTGTAAGGTAAAATGATTATGACATTAGTTTTCACACGATAATTGTGAATTTGATTTTAGTTAATGTTTTTATTTTAAATACTTTCGCTGCTATGGCTGCATCTAACTAGATGAGTGGTGCGAAAACCATGGCCCGTTTAGCAATTCAATGCGTCCGGCCAAGTTATTATTTATATTACAATTATCTCCTGTCACTTTTTATATGCTTTAAGAAATGTGATCTTGGCTGATGCTAAAAAAACTTGGTCACTCCTGAGTTAGAAATTACGTAGAGTGAAAAATGAAAAACTTGAGAGTTTTTTTTACACTTTTTGTCCAAGAAAACATGGCTAATGTCAGAAAAAAAAACAACTAACTGTATTTATGTATTTTGTACATAGAGTTATTATATAATGTATTTATGTATATGTAATAACTCTATAATATTTATTATAAAACTTTAAACAATTGTTACATAAATCAAATCATCAGTCTAAAAATCCGACAATATTCTTTGTGATTGACTATGGCGTCCATATATTAAATTTAAATTTACTATGAGAACCTTTCAAATAATGATATAACATTTTAAATAAGATATAAACCAATATTTTTAAACATTTTTAAAGTGTTATTCCACAATTGAAAAAGACATTTAAAGAAAACGTATACAAAATTTCCGCTGCGTTCAAATTTTTGTACGTTTTCTTTTAATGTATTTTTATAAAACAATATATTTTTACCATCTACCTTTTCCAGAATAGAACCCACAACCATCGCCTTAACACTCAAACACTGTCCCATAAAGCAGTGAACATATAATTATATAATACACACAGTGGCCACCGTCCATCACCGGGATCGGATCGTAAAGCATGTTTATGTGCTACCAAATTGAGATTGCTTCCCTTCCGTCCTGGTGCGTAATACACGTTTGTACAGCTTGCCTATATTAAACAATCTACGGTATACGCTATACGCTGTGCTGCTACGTTCCTTTGTTGATGAAAATATGAAAATCTTATCATAATCTGTGTAATTTTTTAAATATTTAATTTTTGTATAATGTGTATGTAATTTTTGGTGTTGCAGTAAAAATGGTGATTATAAGCAATTTTGTCTTTTTGAAATAATTATGTCATCCTGATTGACTTAGAAACGTGTATGTTTTAAATTATTTTTTTTTTAACCTTGCCAATTTTAAATAAGGTGGTCGGTTAGTTAAATTATAGTTCAGTGAAAGTTTAAAAATACAATAGGCAGACTACTGCAAAGATCTTGTGTATATCTGACAAATAAAAAGTTTACTTTTTACGCAAAAACATCTCGTTAAACTAAGACGAAATGGAAAAACTTTAGTCACTGCTTTTTCATTGTACATTACTGCACAATGTTAAATAAGGCATTTAAAATTCAAAAAAGAATATAAATAAAGTTTTATTAAATTTGATTACTATTTCATAAATAAAACAAATACAGTAATACTATTTTTTTAAATACGTTATACCAGAGGTTCCCAACCTCTTTCAGCTCGCGGCACAGTTACAAGTTTGGTATTTTTTGACGGCACCCTACACAAGCTAGTTCGCTATTAGAAAAAGAAACAGTCGAAAGAAATAGATACCTACACCCAAATAGGATCAAAAATTAAAACATCCACAATATGAAACCCCTGATCTATACAATAATAAGATAGCAATAATTAAATCTTTATGGAAATAACAAACATTATCAAATCATAATTCAATTACACAGCTTATAATTACAATTACAGCTTGCAAAAGCTTAACTTTGCTATAGTTTCTATGTAAAATAATCAAAGAGCCGTACAGCTCTTAATACGCTTAAGGGACTTTTTAGTGTTCACTTTAATTATTATGACATTTTATGCGAACAATTAAAATATTAAAGCTATTCTCGCTTTGGCATTCAAAGTAATTTTAGGTTATTAATTATATGGTTGCCTCCATTATGCCACAATGAGGCAAAGTTTGACTACACGCGATAGTAGCGGGTTCGATTCACATTTGTCGGAAGAATTCAAGATAAATTATTTCGCGGTCTTTTCATGCAAAGCCCAGCGTTAAAATGTACTACTTAACATACAATGCTTCAATGAATTAAGGCAGAAAGCGGAGAATGGAATGTCTTGAACGTTATGTACGTTCTCTCTACCAACGCTGGTATATATATGTTAAACATGTAAAGCTGAACAAAAACATTATATATTGATATAGTAATTACGATTGCTATTTTAAAATAAATTATTTTATTGTAGCGTCTGGTAAGAAGACAAAGCTTGAAGATGATATCCACCATTCAGCAAACAATGTCTTGATGTAGGATGGAAAGCCGAAAATAGTGTCTTGACACTTAGTTATTTTCGATTACTACCCATTATGCGAGAAAAAGCGTAAAATTAAAAATAAATCATTGAGTTCGACACTTTTTTGAGTAAGCTATGATTTAGATGTATAAAAATATAATTTAGATCATAAACCTATTAGATTTAACACACAATTTACCTATATTTACTAATTCAACACTATCTACGTCGCCTTGACATTTGTATACATACATACATATATGAGATGCTAAATCTGGTAAGCCAAGCAATTTCATTACGCTGTCCTTCAAATTGAATCTGTATTGACAATGCTACTATTATAACAGCTTAACAGAATATCTGGCGTTAAATTATATTGTGGTTCTAACTCTGCTAAGTTTTAAATCAAAAAGGTTATTGTAAGTTTATTTTATATTATTTTTATCAGCTTCACAAAAAATAACCACTTAGCATGAAATGGCCCCGATTTCAGGCGAAAATCGGAGGATAGAGTGTCTTGACACTAGGTTCTCTCTAACGGCCCTGTTAGGCAGGAAAAAGATTGAAACTGGCAAACAGTATATAATGTTTTATACCTTTTCTGTCCAATCCTTTTTTTTACTAAAATGTTAATGCAAATGCCTCTAAAGATATTAAAGAATATTAAAATAATACAACAAGAAAGTGTCATATGAGTTTGATTTAGACTTTATTTTTACACTATTTACATTTTCCCGGTCCTGTGAGACGAAATGCGGTGTTAATTACCACTCTGTCTACATTACACGAAATGACGAAAAATAGGGTAAAGTAAAAATGAAATGACTTATCACAAGGTTCGTTTTATCTACCCTTTTTGCCCTATCTTTGGTCTACAAAGTCTAAAATCTTTCATTTCATAATATATTAAAAATATGCAGAAAACCCTTCCTTTTAAAAAGCACTTTTGAGCAACCACATATAAATGTAGGCAGAACTTAGTGTTTAATTACTCGGTTTTCGACTTTTAACACTGCTTGAATACATATCTTACTTTGAAGCTCAGTTTCACGCTGTGTCTACCAAATTAGCAAAAAAAAAAATTCACAGAGACGAAATCGAACCCCAAACCATCAATATTTACAGTCAAACAGCCCACCGCGTAACGATGGCCTCAAAAAACATTATTTTTGTAAGTTAAAAGCATATACAGATTTACATGAAACGGTCGACGAGGAACCTACAGTCCTTGTATTTTGTAGACAACTTAATTAAAACTCGGGAAGCCGCATGTGTCGCAAATTCGACAGCTGAAGTAAATAAGTTCGCGTGATGAGTCGAGTTTGGAAAATATCCATTCCGGTTGGACGCCTCCGTCCCCGATACAATGGTTCAACGTTATATTGTTTTGCTTCTAAATGGACAAATTAATTGTTTGTTTGGTCATTTGTAATAAGCAGGTGTTTTGTTAACAATATTTTCAAGTTTTACGATTAACCGTTCAGTTTTGAATAAAGAATATATATAGATATATATTTCGAATATAAAAGTAGTTATTAAGCTTCTCAGCCAAACGCCTAGTAACTGAGTTGGTAATTATTTAATATGCTTCTGTACTATAGTTTGTGTTGTGGGTAATACCCTAAGTTTTCAAGTTTATAAAAGTGTTCGAGACGTACTCTTATTGTAAGTATACCTTATTATACTGTACAATAGAGGTAAAATATACATATTCGAGGCAACATTTTAAATTACTGGATCCGGGAAATGAAATTATTACTGTGGACAATGAGGTCTTAAAATAAAGCTAATTCACGCTTTTCCGCTAGCTTTAAGACACTCCTATTATATGATTTTTCTTGAATTTAAAATAATCGTATTACGTGTGACAGTCAGATTCAATCCCACGCTATTTAATAGTTTTAAAGTATAGAGTGGTAGGTCCTAGAACCAAACTTACTATTTTTTTTTTGTTAGCTTCACGCTGTATCCGGTACACAGCAGGGTAGGCAGAGGGACCCTAGTGTTAAGACACTCCGTTCCAAACTTTCCGCCGAATTCGGAGGCTTGTGTGTAAAATTATTCATTAGTTTTTTTTTTTTTATGTAAAAAGGACAAGGCAAACGAGCGTTCGGGTCACCTGGTGTTAGGTGAACACCGTCGCCCACAGCCCCGTGTAACACCAGAGGAGCTACAGGGACGTTGCCGGCCTTTAAGGTGGAGGTAAGCGCGCTTTTTGAAGGTACCCATGTCGTATCGACCTGGAAACACTGCCGCTGGTAAGTCATTCCACAATTGTGTGGCGTGTGGAAGAAAATGACGACGGAACCGCACAGTACTAGAGTGCCAGGTATCCAGATGGTGTGGATGATATTTCAATCTGGCACGTACTGTGCGGTTGGAAAATTCGGCGGCAGGTATCAGGTCAAACAGTTCTCCAGAACACTCCCCGTGATACATGCGATAGAGAACGCATAACGAGGACACGTCTCTACGCAACGCCAAAGTGTCAAGCCCAGCACAGATTCTTGGGTCCCTGACAATTCGAGTGGCTCTGCGCTGTATGCGATCAAATGGTTCGAGCTGATACTGGGGGGCACCGGCCCAGAGATGAGAACATTCATTCAGATGAGGCCTCACCTGTGCCGTATACAGGGAAAATCGGTGTTTGGGCGTGAAGTACTGTCTAGCTCTACCGATGACACCCAGCTTCTTAGAGGCCAACTTGGCCTTACTCTCCAAATGATCACGATACTGGCACTCACTCGAAACTTTCAGGCCCAATATGCTAATGCTGGGCGCGGCATGAAGGGGAGTGTTCTGGAAAAGTGGCGATACGACAAATGGGGATTTCTTAGTGGTCAACGCGCAAACTTGTGTCTTCTGGGGGTTGAATTGAACCAGGTTCCTTTCAGCCCATAAGGAGACATTCCCAAGGGATGCCTCAACGGAAGACACAAGTTTTGTTCGGCTCTCGTCGACGTTTTCCCGAGAAAAACCTGCACGGCCGGTGTATACGGCGTCCACCGTGCTGTCATCTGCATAACAATGAATGCCAGGATCCTCTAACATGTCATTGATATGCAGAAGAAATAGCGTAGGGGACAGCACACAGCCTTGCGGGACGCCAGCGTTTACGGGCAGGAAGACTGAGCAAAACCCGTTGACAGAGGCCTTAATGCTACGCACAGTGAGAAAGTTGGCGACCCACTTGCATAAGTTCTCGGGGAGCCCATAAGATGGTAGTTTCGCTAGGAGCGCCCTATGCCACACTCGATCGAAGGCTTTCGCCATGTCCAAACTAACTGCCAGGCCCTCTCCCTTGCTTTCAATAGCAGCAGCCCAGCGGTGCGTTAGGTAAACCAGAAGGTCACCAGTTGAGCGACCATGGCGGAAGCCATATTGACGGTCGTTAATCAACTGGTGATCTTCTAGATAACCCAGAAGTTGGCTGTTTATTATGCTCTCCATTAATTTGGAAAGCAGGGAGGTGATAGCGATAGGCCTGTAGTTAGTCGGATCGGAACCATCGCCTTTCTTCGGGATCGGGTGGATAAGAGCGCTCTTCCACGAATCTGGGACTACGCCGGTTGAGTAGGAGAGCCGAAACAAACGCGTTAGCACCGGCGTCAACTCAGGAGCACATGCTCGGAGCACTATAGGAGAAATGCCATCCGGACCACTCGCCTTTTGGATATCCAAGGAAAACAGAGCTCGACGAACAGCCTTTTGGCTAAACTTAACGTTAGGCATTGAGCTCTGGCACCGCGGGATGGTCGGCGGAGAATTTCCTTGGTCATCCAAAGTCGAGTTCGAGGCAAAGAGAGCGCCCAGTAGATCGGCTTTCTCCTTCGCCGTGTGGACCAGGATGTCATTCTCTGTGCGTAACGGTGGAAACGAGGGCTGGCTAAAGTTGCCAAGCACAGCCTTGGAGAGTGCCCAAAACTGCCGCGTTCCCGACGGGCACCTCTCAAGTTTCTCACCGAATTTGGTGATATGCTGGGACTTTGCTCTAGCAATTTGCCGCTTAAAGTACCTAGAGGATCGGTTGTACTTCCCTTTTAAAGCTTTCGCTTTCGGATCCTTAGCGACTAGTGCCGCGGCCCAGGCTTGATAAGCTTCGCGCTTGCCAAAGGCAGCTTGTTTGCAGGACTTACCAAACCAAGGCTGTGATTTGCCACCGATTGGCACCACAGAGTTACGAATATAAAATTCCATTCCCTGCATAACCACGTCAGCGACAGCGGCGGCACAGACACTGGGATCATCTGAAGAGAAGCACACCGGCCCCCAGGGATAAGATGAGTAAAATGTACGCATCCCATCCCAATCTGCTCCGTGCCCGGTTCGGTCCGGTCCGTCTGCTCAGTTGGGCTCCGGTGCCCGGCATCACCTGGTGCGAAACACAGTGGCATAAAGCCACTGCTTAACGCCGGTTTCAGATGCCGGGGGTGGTGGTAGTCCGGTCGAGTCGGCCCATTCGAGTTACCATTACTGGCAACTTGACTCTACCACTCGTATTTTAGTCGCCTCTTACGACACCTCCAATACCAGGGTGATCCTATTCTAAGCCGGGATCACACGGCTAAGTAAAGTCGCGAAACTTAACGCCGCGCTTTACCTGTGATACCAGAGCGAGAAAATGGACATATTAAATATTTCCACTCCTCGAGTGGGAATCGAGCCCACAACCAGTCGTTTACAGTCACACGCTTGTGCCACTGGGCCACGACTGGTCACAACTTATTAATAGAACTGTATATATAAATTATAAGTAAAACTATATGCTTGTACATGTTATGCGTGTCGACTAATGTTGTGGGTGAAGCAGCCCACAATAAGTAGGGTTATGCGTATACGAGTACGTATTCGCAATCCAATCTTAGAGACCCTCATTTATAAGAGCTTAAACGTATAACAAGACGAGAGTGCTTTATCAAATTATTAATAGCTTATGTCGTACAGTTTTATTACAATACATTAATAACATGATTTATTGTTGTTATTAATAGTGTACCATTTTTTTAGATTTTTTTTTTAATTTTACTTTTTTTCTTGGCAGGTATAGCGAGAGCGTAGGCAGGGAGTTTGCTAGTACGAAGACACTCCTTTCAATCCATTCCCCAAACAGGAATCGAACCCAAAGCCGCTGGCGTTTACAGTGGCTCAGACAATGTCCCACTGTGCTACTGGGGCCTCGATGAGGGATTAATATTGTTATATTTTTAAACAAATGTTATTTTATTTCGTCGTCGATTAAATTAATAAATGAAATTGTATCCCCTTTCTGTTAGCCGATTGACCGACAATTTGGTGCGAACCTGTAGTTCTGCTGAATTATAGGCGATGCATACAAAGCGTACGGCCGGTTGATTGTGGGAATTAGAAATTCGAAACGCGACACAATTTTGTCTAAATTGTTCTTTTTTAATCCAGTTTCACGCTATTTCCTAGATAGCAGGGCAGGCAGAGATATACTAAAGTTAAAAAACTTCATTCCCATACAGAGCTCAACGCCGCGCTTTGCTTAGCCCATTAATTAGCAAATGAAAATATAATCAGTCGCTCGAGTAGTGACCACACCCACTCTTTATTCCGTTAACAGACAGTGCCATTACTGTCAATAGTCTTAATTTTTTAAATATTAGGTTCTATGAAAAAAATATAGCAAGATAGACAAAGAGAAACCATTGTTAAGACTCAACACATAGTATCCCGTATTCGGGCGGGAAAAAGAGAACAGAGTATAACAGTAGATTCTTCTTTTCACTATGCCTACCGTACGGAGCTGGAAATTGAAAAAAAACAAATGAATGAAACTATATTAACCGATTATTGCTTGCCTTTTGATATTCAAAAATACCTTTTAGGGTATTTTTTAATATCAGAATATCGCAATCTTTTATATAAAGATAAAGCAATAAAATCTTAAATGTACATATATTCAAATGCCTAAAAATACTCAACGATCGTAATAATTAAATCGGTTAAAGAAGCTTCCTTTAAAATAAAATAAAATAACACCCTTGTTTTGACTTCGCTTATTTTTCGTATCGAAATCTCGCCTTCGATTAATGTTTATTGGTTTCAATAAAGCAAGTAAGGAAGTACATAACACTTTAGAACAAAATAAATAACAGTTGATACTTTTAAAAGTATTTGTTTATCTCTCGACGAGATGAACGACGTTATCGATTTGTTGTTAGCTCTACTAGAATGGTTATTGTACACTGTACAGCCTTTTGACTTTGTGATATTAAAGGACTTTTTTTATTTTGTTTTGAAATTGTTTTTGGGATATTCGTTTGAATAATATTTTTTTTAGGAATATTAGAAGAACAGCTTTAAAGCTTGGTGGCAAAAAATGTAAAATTAAAATTGTTGCACGCATTCTCGTATTGTATGTAGGATAGTCAAAAACAACTTCGTATTTATATAGGACACTCCGGAAAATTGAAAAAGACATTTAAAGAAAACGTATAAAAATTTGAACGCATCGGGATTCGAACCCGCGCCTCCTGAATACCGTCCACTCGCTATCACCACGGTTCATTGTTCTTTAAACGTCTTTTTCAATTTTCCTGAGTGTGGAATAACACTTTCAAAATGTTTAAAAGTGTCGGACACTCCGTTCTCTGTTTTCTCACTGTAATAGAAATTTTACTCGATTGATTCAACGCTCGGCTTTATTTTTGGCACCAAAGCGTTGAAATGGACACAATCGAATATATAATCGTTCCTTCAAGATGGAATCGAATCTACACGAAGCCTGTCGCATTTATAATATTTCATATCTAGTTTTCCTAACTCTTGTGTAGCTGTATGTAAAACAAAGTTACATATCTCTTTTTCTCACTGCTTCTTTAAAGTCACATTACAAATATAGTATTTTTCATAAATGTTATATATTAAGAAATAAGTTAAGTAAAGTAATTAAGGAAGATATAGGAAGCAGTAAGATTAAGAAAGATGTAGTGTTTTGTTAATGACTTTCAGACCATTAGATTAGACTATCCCAAGCTACAATCTGTCTTTACAAAACGTTTCTCCGTTCTGTATTAATTCTATGACATCACGAATTTAGTAGCCACAAAAGATGCAGTCAAAAAACCACGTCAAAATTGCTCCACTTCAATAATAATCATAATTTCATAAGAGCATTTGTTATAATTGGTTGATCTGATGCCTAAACGCTTTTGCCTTGAAAATGTGTACGCTACTTTATACATGTGTATGTCAAACACTTATTAATGTTTGTAAATAAAGTATTGGCTTATAAATAAAATATTGACTTCTTACATTTTTTGATATAAACATAAAATAAACCAAATTTCATATTTCTCTCTCCGCATAACTTCCTTAAAAAGAGTTCAAAGCTTTCCTACACAGATACTAAATTTGCTCATTTCCTTACTTAGCAAAGCGACTATTATTAAACACTGTGATATCAGCACGGTGTCTGAATGCGGCACAATATTCTCAGCAAACACGAAATACACAGGAAATGGCCGCTGCCCTCTGGCGGGAATTATAATTAAGTTACTCTGACAGACGTATGACATATCTAATCTGCATGCAAGCACGAGCTCTGCCCTGTAACCGCGCGTGTATGTGTATATGAGCAGTGTGTTATCATTGTACGTACATTATGTGTCGAAATTGAAAGCAAAATTAAATTTGAGAGAATTTGAAGATTCTGGGGTTAAGGAAAATATATGATTACTTTTAGCTTCTCGGTGTATCCCGCGCACAGCAGGATAGGCAGAGGGAACCTAGTGACACTGCTTTCACACTCGGACACTCCGTTCCCCATTTTTTGCTGAATTCTGGAGGCATTGCGTTTTAAGTAGCGGAACTTAACGCCGCCACTTAAAACGCACCTCTACACTGGGAACAAGGAAATGAAAAAATATATATTTCTCGAGTGGGAATCGACTCTACAACATGTTACGTTTACAGTCACACTTTGTGCCCCTGTACCACGAATGGCCTGAAATATATTTGTTTTCGTACAATATTTCTTTTGAAAATGTGTAGCAAAGATGATCTAGCGTTATGACACTCCATTATCACTTTCCGTCCAAAATCAACACATAGCGCCTAACTAACGTAAAGATGACAAATTGTGGGTTTAATTTCCATTCATGAGAACGAGTATTTTATTTTAACCACAGAACATGTGGTCTCGAATTAGAACGGAAAATGGACAACGGAGTGTCTTAACACCATGTTTTCTTTGTCTAGTTGTCTTTATGCGAGGAAAAGCCTAAAACTGATTTTAATTTTTTATAAATATTCTTATAATTCATATTATTAATCAACTTAATAAATTGTTATTTTAGAATTAAATTGGATATTTAGTATTTATATATTAAGTATATTTCTTACTATTTTATAAACCACAAGAGAGTACTTACGGTAAACAATAACCTTCCACCTGAGCTCCCACAATTCAATATAACTGACTTTCCAGCTTATTTGCCTTTTGCTCTTGTACTCACTCATTACGAATATATTTTTCTACGCTTCTCGAGGCTTAAGTGTTGTTTGTAACAAAATTAATGAACTTTGAATATCGACGCTGGCGACTTTACCGTACCACATTTTTTATGTCTTAACTGGTTGAAGTGCGTCTTAGCAGAAGCTTCGAGCTTTTTAATACATAACGGGGTAGTCAAAGAAAACCTACTGTTGTGTACTAGATATAAAAACGACTAGGAGCCTGCTAGGGACTGCTCCCGCGTGAACTATACAATTATGGCTGTTACATTCCATTGTAACCATTCGAGGTGGATTTTTAAAAATAAAATAGCTTATACCATCCACCCATCCCTGGATTGTCAACTATATTTATGCCAAAATTCATTAAGATCGGTCAAGCGGTTTAGACTTTCATCCCGTATTTCAACCTTTTATAGATAGATTTTTAAAAGCAAAAGTTGAGGCCAGTCGTGGTGCAGGGGGCACTAAGAGTAACTATAAACACATATAACATTTCTTTTTCTTCGCTCTTATGTCGAGGGAAAGCACGGGGATGAGATTCGCTACTTAACATACAACGCCTAGATTTCAGGCGAAAAGTCGAGAACCAGGTACCAGAGAGGAGAATTAAAAATTATGTATAATCATTCCCCAAGTGTGAATTGAACCTACAACCATTGCATTTGCAGTCAAATGCTGTCGAACTGCACCAAGACGGCTTCAAATAAACAAAAGCTAACATATTATGTGCATATATATTATACATTAGTAAATACTAACAGTGGCACGATGGTTAACATTTTGCATTGATGCACCCCTTAAAAGCCGATTTGTATAGAATAATCCCACATACAACCGTGCAAAGCCAAAGTGACTTGCTTTATACTAAAATAAATCAGTTTTCTATTTATAGGTACGTAATGAATACCAAAATTTCGTCACACGAGAGCTTTCAAAGGAATTTTCATTAAAATTGTTACACTAAGTTGGCAGTTCAGTAAAATCATGCTCCTTACGGGCAAAATTTTGAAACGTTCGGATCCCTCGCCTAAGTGTATAGCTTTCCAAACATCCTATAAGCACACTGTAAGCAAAGCCCAGCCCGATTGGATAGGATTATAAGGATACGAGGTAATCTGAGATCGCTGTGTAGACGTTTGCTACAGATCATGTTACAACTTTCATGTAAATATATGTTTGTGTGTGTCTTGTATGTATGAATGTATGTATGTGTGTTTGTATGTGTATCGCGTATTTGTACTGTGATTAGGTTTTGCGGAGATTTCTAGTATATCCGTGGTTTATAGTAAATGTGATATATTATAGAGAAAATGGGAACTGACAGCTCCGATTTAATTCTTCTTTTAAGCTGTTTTTTTGGCATAATTTTATAGTAGTACGTAGTAAATATTCATATATTAACTAATCCTTCCATCACTTCCTTCTATTCCAGAACCTTAATTGGTAACATATAACAAGACACATTTTCGTGCAAAGTTCAAATATAGGCAACTAAACACATATATAGTTATAGTATATGAAGATCCAGTTACTTTAATTCAATGGCACCTTCAAGGCCGACTGGACAGCATGATGGCTGTAGTGTCAAAGTTTGAGACAAATTGAACACTAAGTACTAAACTAACCAGTATTGTCACTAAGTTCTTTTGTCAACCACAAAACACAAACAAAATTAATGCATACTCAAAGCGGAAAACACCTTAACTTTTAAGCTATTTTCCTATGTTACCTTGAAGCAATATTTCATTACTATTGAAAGGATGACATCATTTTAAAATACAACTATTCAAAGATGTAGTCCATGTGGCCAGTCGTGGCCCAGTGGCACAGGATTGTGACTGTAAACGACTGGTTGTGGGTTCGATTCCCACTTGAGGAGTGGAAATTATATTTCCATTTTCTTCGCTCTGGTGTCGAGGTAAAGCGCGGCGTTAAGTTTCGCCACTTAACACGTAAGCCTCCGAATTCGGCGGAAAGTGGGGAACGGAGTGTCTTAACACTAGGTTCCCTCTGCCTACCCTGCTGTGTGCGGGATATAGCGTGAAGCTATTTAATTTTTTTTAATTTAATTTAATTTAATTTATGTAGTCCAACGTCACAGTGAAACATGTAAAGTGTTCGAAACTTGGAAAAACAATAATAAAATATTTTAGAATAATATGATCTTTTGAAATAGACATTTATTCGGGATGACACTCTCACCACTGAGCCATGCGTTCTACTATCCGCTGTGTCGAAATTCTTATACGCTTTATTACAACTTATTTTTGTTGTTAGCGTCTCTGTAGAGAGATTTATACAAATTTCTGCTACCTAATATTAATAATTGCTGCGAAGTTTCGAACTCTTTACAGTAATCCGTGATCACAGGTAGTCTACGTTTTCTAAAAATGTATTTTCTAATACCAAAAATATACACGATTAATCCGGTTAAAAACAATTTTACTTCAAAATATGTTATAATACCAAAAATATACACGATTAATCCGGTTAAAAACAATTTTACTTCAAAATATGTAATAATCGCGAAAACAAAAAGATATTATCATAATAATACATAAACTTACAACTTATACATTCACTTCATCAGTTTGCCGAACAAACGGTGCACTCGATAATAAAGTTTCTTAGCGCAGTAAAGGATAACCCCTCGACTGATCGCCGAGCTAAATACATAGAAGTCAAAACAAACTTAGTTAACTTTGAACATTCCCCATCTCCCGGTACATACACTTTACTCGACCAAATTTAAATGGTATCTACGATCGTTGTAAACTAATATATTTGTTTGCCTCTTAAAGGTGTACGTGTGATACTGTACTTAGTGGACGCTTGCGGTAAACGGAGCGGGAATAAGCGTCGTATCGTAAATTTTAACTTGCTTATTGATTCTTTAATCTTTGATATGTTTATGTTGCTTTGTCTTCTAAAATCTTGTTTTTGATGCTTGAAAACATGAAAAATTAAAAAATAATAATAATTTTACGTTATACTTTTATTAGTGACTCTCCACTTTATCGGTGTAGGTGAAAAACTTGATATGAGTATGTTTATCCACGATTATCGTGGGTTCGATTTTAACAGAATAATAAGATTCAAAACGTCATCCGTAAGGCCATCGTGGCGCAGTGTGACTGCTTGTGACACGATAGTTGTAGGCTCGATTCCCACTCGGGGGAACCATTATATTTCTTATATCTCCGCTTTGATAACAGCATAGTGTGGCGTTGAGATCCAACACTTAATACGCAATATCTCAAATTTGGACGGAAATCTCAAAACAGAATTATTGACGCAGGTTTTATCTCCTTACCTGCTACACGGGAAAAACGGTAGAGCTAAAAAAATAATATCTTTTCTTTGGTTGAAAATAACATAGCATTAATGCGGCCGTATAAAATATGATTGAGTTATTCTAGCTTATAAAAATGTTTTATACAAATAAACAACAAAAAGATAAATTAAAAATGTTTATAAATTGACCAAAAAGGTCACATAATAAACACACAAACATTAATTATTCTCTCATTTTCAACATTCGAGTTAGGATTAAACGCTTTACCTGTCTACTTATATAATAAAATAATTGAAAATAATCATATACTTACCTATGAGTACAAATATAAAAGGCCGCATTAAAAACAGTCTTTACAAAATTAAATTTACCTATTCGGTGTATTCGCTGGCGGGATTACCGTTGACTGATGGGTACGTCCCTATTTGAGTAAATCCGATCCCGGACGTCATACGGGGACAAATCCCACCGATCCCGGCTATCCCGGGGGCTGTATGCTTATTACATATAACTTGTTGCTTGTAAGTTTATCTGACGTGGGGTTAGAAAAAGATTCGATTTTTACGAAAAATGATTACAATAATAAAATAAGTATTATACATACTACCATATGTTTGACATATACTTTTTACAAATTTACAAACTCATTTTGAAGGTAGTATATATTTCTACTATTTATTTTTAGGTATAATCTATAAATGAAATATAATTTAAACAGTGAAATAAAATTTAATTTATTTTTGTTTACATATATAATGGCCTAAAATAAAAACCAAGGAAAATATACTTTTATTCCCTCCTTTCAATTCTATTAGAGATATTGATTAGGGTCTTGAGACCATAGGGAGTGGTTTTACGATGGAGATTCCCACTGGAGAGAATGATATTTAAATTATTTTCATTTATCCATTCTTGTGAACAAAACAAAGAGCGACGTTGATTTCCGCTGCTCAACATAAAATGATGAAAAAACGAAATATCTTAAATTCAGGCTGAAAATAGAGAACGAAGAATCTTCACACAAGGTTATCTGACTATTCTGTTATGCGGAAAATGCGTGAAAGCTTAGGGCTTTTCACAGGCCAATATACCGAACAAAACAAACATAATGCCCATAGACACATCCCACACATCCCAAACCGAACTCATAACTATCGTAGTCGCTCATACACATGTCAACTGAGCCACAATAACGTCATGTACATAATAAAACTGTTTAACCAGCAAAAGCTGTATATTTTTATTTTCAGTTTACTACAAGACTTTCACGATAAAGGGATTTATAGGATCGGTCCGGGAGCCCCGGACATCCCCACTCCCGCTTTGTTTGCCCTCGCCTTACTCTCAGCCTAAGACATACGTCATATTTAAACAAATATAAATAACACAACATTTGCTTCCACTTGCTCTGGCAAATATGGGATGTAAATTTTTATTTGAACTCAGTTCAAGTATGTACGTGTTATTTTTCTATATTGTTTTTCGTCTTTTTACTGCTTTTTTCCCCTCGAATAGTAGAGTAGGCAAAGAAAAACTAGTGGCAAGACACCCCGTTCTAAACTTTTCGCTTGAAATTAAAATATTGCGTGTTGAGTGGCGGAACTCAAAGCTGCCCTTTGTCTTAGGTGCTAGAGATGACAAATGAAAATTACGTATAACAACTCATAGTAGTAGTTATAGAAAATCTAGTGTCGAAATACTCCATTCTACACTTT
The DNA here is from genome assembly GCA_019049465.1 of Dryas iulia moderata. Lineage (NCBI taxonomy): Eukaryota > Metazoa > Arthropoda > Insecta > Lepidoptera > Nymphalidae > Dryas > Dryas iulia. The sequence continues at coordinate 14,153,496 of CM032425.1, forward strand.
CTAAAATATCATTTCCCCGAGCGGAAATCGAACCCACAAACCTTATATTATAGTTAACCTACATCCGCCATATTTACAGAACCAATAACATCTTCAACTTTCTAACAAACAACAAACATAATTAACACCACGAACAAACTAAACTAATAACAGAAACGTTTCAAGTTTGCAATTAAAAATATTATCACGCGGCAAATCACAATCTACCGGCGAAGATCTAGAGCATTCCTTTTGACAACACCGAAAGCCTTAAATTATGAAGTTTTGAGGCCAATGCGGAGTTTTAAACAATACTATTTCAAACTATTCGACTAAACTTCGATGGAAATTTATAGAACTGATAACAATTTATAAGTGCCGTTGTACGATGTCGCTTATGTGAACTTTGGTGGTTATTTTGTATATTGTTTTATTAAATTCATACTTTTTTGGATATAATAGGGTAGTCTGGGAGAATATAGTGTCAACTGTCAAGGTACTCTGTTCTCCGTTTTCCTCCTTAATCAAAACAACATATGTTAAGTGGTCAAACTAAACGATGCGCAATTTCTTAGATAAGAGAGATATTTTAAGATAAGAAAAAGCCTAATCATTCTTCGGAGTAGAGATTGTACTCATAACTAAAACGTTTGTAGTCACACACTGTCTCAGTACTACATTGAGTTTTTTCATATTGATCTTTAGTTTTTACTTAATATTTGATGAATTGGCAGACAGACCTTATACTTACTTCTTAGGAATTTCGTATTTTGGTCTAAAGCTTGATTTTAAAAACAAGGGAACTGGATAATAAAAAAAAACTAAATATAAATTAGTAAAAAAGGAAATTTGTGACATGTATAATGGGGCCTATTATTGTAAAATTACTATTGTGAAACTACCGACTAAAATGCATAGCCCTAAATTAGCAAAATATCATATAATCAATTCTCTCTGCCTATTTTTAAAATTGACTTACAATAAATAAAATTATAGTGCATTGGGACAGCACCTAACTCTCAACGTGATTAGTTGTTAATTCGATTCCTACTTGAGGGAATAATCATAATTTAATTATTTCTATTTCACAGTTCTACTGATTACGATAAAACACGGCATTGAGGTCTTCAACTCAACACAGAATATTTCATTGTAGGTCAGAGTGTCTTGGTCTAGTAAAAGATTTTTCTAACTACTCTTCTATGGGGAAAAAGGTAAAATTGAAAAAAATAAACTTAATTACAAAAGCTATTAAGCTAATAAGCTACTTTAATTACAACGTAAATTACGTTTCTTATAGAAATGAAACAAAAGCATAAACATAACACAAACAAAGGTAATCTTTATACTATAATATTATGAAATAAATAAAACATTTTTATTATGAGACAACAAGTCGGTATTATATCTGACTTATACCGGATTAGCAGTTGCGTAAGTCCGTTGGGAGTGGACATTTCACTTAGTATCTAGCACATATAAAATATTAATAGAATCCTTTTATATTATGTATAAGTATTGGAGAAGCGATTGTTGTGTAGTGGGACAGAAGAGTACAAGCGCGATTGGTTGTGGGTTCGAGTCATACTCGAAGTAATGTTTTTTTTTTCTCCGTCCTTTTTGGATTCTGTGTCTCAATAGCCGACATTGCAGAAATTGCGAACTGAAGAATAGATGATCATAGATCTATGCTATGTTATGTTGCGAGAAAAGTGTTAAACTGAATAAAGTTGAATACTAATACGATACCTACGTTCTACTTTCTACTACTGGCTATAATCCCCAATTATTTGAACAATTTTGGTTATAATCCCAATTATTTAGAACTTGCGTTTGAATTTATTATATCTTCTTTACATATCTACTAATTTAATTTTTGTCTTTCATTTTTTCACTGTAAAGCCTAAAATCCCGTTTTTCTTATTTCTAAAGATATTTCTAGAAAACATACAAAATTTCATTTTTCTACCCCCCGTAGTTTAGCAACGTGTATTTTCGCGTCAACGCGGCTACTTGTATTAAAATATAGAGAAAAATAACCTAAAAGACATACATATATCTTCAAAGCGAAATAAACTCGAACATTAATAAACATACAAAATCAACAGAAAAATATCATACTCAAAGAACACACGAGCTAAAATAAAAAAGTCCTTATTTTTTATTTTTACAGTTGAAATATATATTTTCTATTTTTAATATTCCTTTGACCTCAGCATCTGACTGTAATCGCGATTGGTTGTGGGTTTGATTCCCACTCGGTGGCACGATTATAATTAAATTATATGCAGTTCCGCCTTCTGGTGAAGAAAATGAAATTATACGGCGTTAAGCTCCGCCACTTAACACGCAATGTGAAAAAAAATGTAGAAGACAATGTCTTTTTTTAGCTTCTATATATAAGCTATAAATTCTGGAGGCATTACGTGCTACGTGTTAAGACAGTGTCTTGGCATGTAGCACGTATATCTTTTGCTGAGCGGGGAAAGGTGATGAAGTGGAAAAAAACAATCGATATTGAGTGACGAAAATCGATATCGTTCATTGTAACAAAGTCAGTAATTAGGTAGAATAACATACTGTATAAAATAGTTAAATTTAAAATTTTATTAGGTTGAATGCCTGAAAACTTACATTCTAAATTTCATTCAAATCGACCAGTAGATTAGCCGTGAAAGCGTGACACAAACAGACGGACTTTCGCATTTATAATTTAAGTAAGGATGATTTAAGTCACAAAACGAGAGGAAATAATAAATCAAGTAAGTTAATAAAAGCTGATAATTCTTTCTAGAAGTTTCTACTTCTAATAAATACATGACTTTAATCTTAGGCACTTCTAATAATATCATATATAAAACTACTAAACTAAACCCATTTTGTAGTAGAAGACCCGTCTAAGCATAATCGAGCACTTTTTATTCTACACGGAGCTCATCAATTAATAACACATGCTTTAGATTTCAGAAGATGAGGGTACCCTAAATGTTCGCAGATAACAAAACTAACACGGATATAGGGAAATAGAATTAGAACGGAAATTTATTATTCTTCATATTATGTGGGTAGAGAAAAGTATACTTTTTGTTGGTGAGAAATAATTTCATCAAATGGGAATCAAACCCACAATTAGTGTTTAAAGCCAGATGCTGTCTCCATTATGGCTTCTAAAATAATAATACTTATATGATACCACAATAACACTTCTATGACAAACTTTAATATAAAGTAAATATCGAATTTAGAACCTTTAAATTTGTTACAATACATATAATATAGTGGAATCGCATTTAGTTCGATACGATGGGATGGTTATATTTAAATTATTTTCATTTCTCCGCAGAAAAAACCCGGTGTTAAGTTCCACCACTAAACACGTGATGCATCGGACGGTAAGTGAAGAATGAATTCTCTTGATCTTGATAATATATTCTGATATACATATATGAAAAAACATGAAGTCTCTTCATCAGTTGTAAATTTTCACTTTCACAATATTAAATGTCAAATCATTTGATTTATCCAAACCCCATGCCGTTTCATTCTTCTCTATTTCCAAAAGTAACAGGTTAAAGGCAAGTTATTAAAACGGTCTCTTTAAAATATGTCGCGTTAGGGCGTCGAATAAATAATGCCGGTGGCCGCTCGGGGCACGATGAGACCGGGCGCTCTTAATATAGCCATGTGGGAAGCTAAAGTGGATAAGACTATCAAGTTATAAATTTTTGTATATTATACAAAGAGAATTTAATTTTTAGGAAGAGAAACTAATGGATACGTTAATATGTTTTTGATTTCTAGAGAGATTTAGTCTATTTAGTAAGGACGAAACGTTAAGTTCAAAGCCAAGTCAAAATCAAATAACTAATTCAAACTAATAAGAAAGTCACATAAATTGTACATATATAACACAACAAATATATGTATTATAAATAATATATTTTTTGCTTATTATTTTACTATTTACCACTCTATTTGATTTATCCAAATAAGTTTCAAATATAGTTATACTTATCTTTATCACGTATGTTATTTTATGCACGTTGCATTATACTCAAGAACCAGATTTCAATACAATCCGTTTAGTCGCTTTAGAGTTATGGAGTAACAAACTACCTGTGTGTTCTCCATACAACGTGACATTTCTGCCCGTGGGGGGGCGGGTTAAGAATACAATTCCCCCCCCGCCGCTGGGTAGCGTAAAACCCAGTAGCTTGGTGGTAGGAAATTCGTTCTCCGACTGGCTCGCGACCACTATCGCGTCAAAGACGAACCGCCCAACATCTAATGATGTATTCCGGTTCGATGGCATGTAAGCCAGCTCTCCCTATTCCCGCCATTCCCATCCTTCCTTCCTCCTTCTGTCCTAAATCGCCGAGGTTGGCAACGCATCCATAACTCTAATGTTGTGGATGTCTATGGGCGAAGGTAACCACTTAACACCAGGTAGGCCTTCTGCTCGTTTACCCCATTTATTGCAAAAAAAAAACATTGGCGAAGTGACTTGTACTCTACTGTCATGTTCGCGAAGCACCACAAGTAAAGAACTAAAGTAAGTAATATCCTAACATCTAAATATCCAAACTCTCAAGAATATAAGTTATTCTTAGTGGGACTTATCATTTCTATTTAAATATTACTTTTATTACTTCGTTAACAAGTGATATGATTTATCACAAACTTAGAAAAGTGTATTGAGTAAAATATTTCATATCATCGTTTTAGACACTAACGAAATACAATCACGAACGCAACCCCTAGAAAAAATTATGCTAAAAATATTAAATAACTAAAAGTCATCATAAAGGACATCTTTACTTAGCAACTCATTTCCAACATTTTGTAATTAATAATTAAAAAATATTAAAATGTTTCTTAATAATAATGAAAAAAAATATATTTAATATATAAAACGTAATATAATCTAAAAAAAAAAATTTAAAATTAAAAAAAATCCTAAAATAAAATCCAAAAAAAAAAAAAAAAAAATAGACGCAATATCGTCATCGACAATCCCTTGAAAGCTAGCAAATTACGTAGCAAAGGTAGTAGTAATATTACTTGTATTCGTCCAATCTTAACCCTGATCCTTTTTATCGCTTTATGAATATTTCAAAAGCCGGGCTACCAAGGTGCGGTGCGCCTCTAATGATCGACTGCCTAAGCCTCTGATGTTAGTTTGACTTATAAATATGTATGTATGTGGCGGTAAAAGAATATTTTTTTGCTACAAATATGATTTCCCGATAGACATGACGGCTAAACATTACGTATTACGAACCTACTGCTTGCTGAAGGAAATTGCAGAAGACTATAAGTTGTGCTTGTGTATTTATTTTATTTATTTCAGCTTTCATCTAATAAATGATACAAGAGGTTGATTTTTAGTAGATATTGAGAACGTCTGGTGATAAGACTTTCGCCAATTTTCGCACTTTAAGCAATCAACTTATTTAGTTGTTACTAACTAATCGAATCGTTTATTAAAGCAAAGTGTAAGTTGCATTATACAAAAGCATATACAAACACATGGTAAAATGCGTCACGTTTATTTTACTAATTTAGTGTACTGTTCATGGATTATTAAAAAACTATTGACAGTGGACTTCTTCATATAAAATTTAGTACCAGATTTTCCATCCCATCATATTCAAATAAAAAAAATCCACATAAAATAAGTCAAAGTCAAGTTAAAGTCAAATGATCTAAAATAAGAAGTTACATACTTCATTTTTGAACGTCAAACCATTTACCACCGTTTAATATATAGTATTTAGCTTCACGCTGTGTCCCGCACACAGCAGGGTAGGCAGAGGGAACCTAGCGTTAAGACACTCCGTTCCCTCTTTTCCACCGAAATTTACAGGCATTGCGTTCTAAGTTGCGAAACTTAACACCAGGCACCGGACACCAGGGCGAAGGAAATGGAAATATTAAACATTTCCACTTCTCGAGTGGGAATTGAACACACAACCAGCCGCGCCCACCAGCTATGACTGGCCATGTATGTATAATGAGTTAAACGAAAACACATTAAAATACAAAAATTTAAATATTCAAAACCAAACAAATATAATATCAAAAATAGTTAATATCACAAACGCTATCCACTATAAGCTACCCAAGTGGCGCGAGTGCTCGCAATGGCCGGCTTCACCCGCACCGTGGAATTTACATCGTGTCCCATATACTATACACGCGCTCACATTAAATTCGATCCGGAATTATGAGAATAGAGTCCTTAAACTTTATGCTTCACTAACTGTCGTCTGGTTTTCGCTAGCTTAAAATTGCTTTTTGAATTTTTACACCGAGAAGATATAGGTAATAAGGTAAATTGGATGGGTGTGGAATTAATGTGGGATTTGAAATATTTTTGTATTATTTTTTAAATTAAAGTGACACCCACGTAAAAACCCACTAACAAAAGTCTACTCATTCTCATCTTCGTACAATTTTAAATAACCGACACTGGACTAAAAAACACAGTTAATAATATTTTTAAAATTCAAATTTACGAGACAACATAAAGAAAAATAGCCAAAGTAAATCAGAAAAGCAGTTGACATTACAAAAGTTACAAGTGATTTGGTGAGATGACCACGATAATGCGGTACTAAAGGTCGCTCTCGACGTACCTACTTTGTAGTGTTTCTCTTTAAAGGAGTGTTTATGTGCGGGGGTAAGAAAGTCAAGACACTCCGTTTCTCTACTTTCCGCTCGAATATAAATTATTATTTTGTTACCTTGTATCTGCTTTAAAAGAGACGAATTTTAAGATTCACATACTAAGCATATTTTTATCAATTTAAAAATTGAACCCACTAACAAAAGTCTACTATTCTCATCTTCATATAATTTTAAATAACCAACTAAAAAGACACAGTTAATAATATTTATAAATTCAAATTTACGAGACAACATAAAGAAAAATAGCCAAAGTAAGTCAGAAAAGCAGTTGACATTACAAAAGTTACAAGTGATTTGGTGAGATGACCACGATAATGCGGTACTAAAGGTCGCTCTCGACGTACCTACTTTGTAGTGTTTCTCTTTAAAGGAGTGTTTATGTGCGGGCGTAAAAAAGTTTAACGTTGTTGCAGGCCGCTGTGTGCAGTAGAGTGAAATGCGAGACGACTGAATCTGCCCAACGGACTAACTCTTACGCTAGGGTTGGTTAAAGATTTTTTATAAATTTAAAGATTTATTTCAGAACAAAATCCTGTTAAGAATTGAAATATATTTTCTATACAACGTAACATCGGCAAAGTAATAAATGTTCCGTTTGCTTGTTCGAAGGCCGTCACTAAAGAACTGAACTAAGAAAATTAAATTAAGAAATTAGTTATAAATATTTGTAAGAACTAAGGTTCTACATCTCCCTTATACCTAATTTGATATATATAGTAATATATACTATATGACCTACGCCTAGCACCTGGGAAACGGAATAAAATTTGTACCTATTCCGTCAGCAAATACACTGCCTCTTAGTTAGAAAAAATATAGAATCAAACGCAATTTTCCTTTCTAATTAAAAAAAAAACAAGAAAACTATAAAATTTAAAGTATTGTTCAACTATTAACAGTTATGACAATCATAACAGAAATTAATTAAACTAATTTCATACTTAATAAATACCGCTGCTAGTTTATATATTTATTATACAACAAAACAGTGCCATTAACATTTGTACCGCTAACTTTAGCAATAACCAATTAAACATAAACAGTATAATAAATAATACCTGTAAAGGAGCAAAAGAAAATAGACGAACAATAAAATAATCGCCAACAATGAGCAACCGACACCCCTGCAAGGTGGTTTAAGTGTACAACTACCGTCGTATCTTCACGACGATTCACTAGACTCCAGCGAAAGAATATCCGACTACCTTCACACAAAAACCGCTCATAATTCACGCCTCTAAAACTTAATTTCCTCTGTCCAACCCAAAAAAGGTGAGACTAAACCCTCAAGGTGCGATGCAAAAATGGTTCTTAAAAACATTTATGTTAAGAAAAAGAAGTTTAATTTCCTGTGTATATAAGTCAAGGCATCCAGTTGTTAATTGAAGGAGCCTGGTGGTTTGGATTATGTCGAGTTTTTGCCTCGTTCGTGTATAATTACTTTGAGTGTTTCGACTAAGTCTGGGAAGTTGAGGCCAGTATTTTATGGAGGGTCGTTAAAATTCTATGGAGTGCTATTTCTTATAGTAGTGAAGTTTGTCTTTCAAATATAGTGAACGTTCGCGTTTAAATAATTCAGAGTTTAGATGAGTTTTAGAGGGCAATGTACTCAAAATTGTAATTACATTTTTGTGTAGTGCTTGTTATACCAATGTAAATAAGCTCACTTGTTAAAGGCTAATTATGGCAAGGGGACAAAGAGTGAAGAGTAAATGCGACTGGTGGTCGGTTCGATTCTCACTTGAAGAATTGAAATATTTAATATTTTATTTCTTTTCGCTCTGGTGTCGAGTTAACACGCAATGCCTCCGAATTCAGCGGTGGGTGGGGAACGGAGTATCTTAACCCTAGGTTCCCTCTGCCTACCCTGCTATATGCAGGATACATATAGCAGGGTGCATGCATGCCTGCATGACAGCCATGACAATAAAAAAATAGGAAAAAAGTAGTATTTTATTTAATTATAAAATATAATTAGAAAACAACACAACTTCGTACTTATTATTTTTAAAAACGAATACAAACACGCTAACATAACAAATATTAACTTAAAATATTTTAAACAAGAGTTATGTATATAAATATATGTACATATAAATTCTAAAAGTACTAGCTAATAAGGTACCTACTTGTATAAAAGTTGCAAGGTCCATATTAAAATATCACTGAATTCATAATACGAGGAGTACATGAAAATCTCTTAGCTAATTCGTGATTTTCATATACTTTCCAGATATTACTTTTTCTTTTTCTTCTTCTTCGCAGGCTTAGTTTCTGGCTCGACCTCGGGAGTGGGCGGCGGTTTCCGATCCGGCCACATACGCTGCACCATTTCTACTATACCTATTTAGAATATTAAACTTGTATTACTTACTTAAATTGAATATAAAAAAAATAGTTAAAGTGTTTATTTTATTAATTTTAAAATATATATTTTGTAATCATCATATTTTAGTAGTAAGAGAGAAGTTTTTATCCGAAATCGACACGTTGCGTTTTAAGTGGCAATATTAGTAGTAGTATCGCTGCGCTCCGTCTTCTTACCAAAACGGAAGAATGAAAATAATTTAAATCATTTTAAATAATTAATCATTCTTTAATATCTTATAAATTAAAAGTAACTAATATAATGTAGTTTTTATAGTTCATAGTTTCATTATATAAATATAAGACAGTATTAAGTTATTGTTACTCTACGAATTGATAAGAAAGAAATTGACATTGATAGTGCTCTTTCACGCCATTTTAATATAATCACCATTATATAATGTTAACTTCTATATTATTAACAATATAAACAACATAAAATGCCTTTAATGTTAACAATATAAAACGCCTTTTAAGAAATAGAGAACGCCCGTGTGGCTTTCTCTGCGTTAATAATTTTGAATTCAGTAATTACAGGAATACAATAACTTTTAATTATTTTAGATTACACCTTCATGCTTTTTCCCTTCCCTTTAACAGTTAGTGAAATATAATCTAGCTTTTAAGAATTTTTAAAGTGTCATTTCACACTTAGGAAAATTGAAAAAGACATTTAGAAAAAGTATAAAAATTTGAACGCAGCCGGATTCGAATCCACGCCTCCCCCCACCTCAGAACAGGCGCTCCACCACTGAGCCATGCGTTCTACTACCAGCTGCGTCAAAGTTCTTATACGTTTTTTTTCAACTTATTTTTGTTATTAGCATCTCTGTAGAGAGATTTTTACAAATTTCTGCTACCCAAAGATTATTCTACGAACAATCATTTGGCAAGAGAGAATGTTATTTATTAAATATTTTTAAAAAATTTTAAACTGTTATTCGACACCTAGGAAAATTGAAAAAAAAAAACATTTAGAAATCGTCTAAAAATTTGAACGCATGGCTCAGTGGTGAGAGCGCCTGGACGGTATTCAGGAGGCGCTGGTTCGAATCCCGCTGCGTTTAAACTTTTATACGTTTTCTAAATGTCTTTTTTATAATCTAGTGTCTAAAACATTCCGCTGTCTACTTTCCGTTCGAAATTGAGAAACTGTTCGTTAAGTGACTAAACTCAACGTAAAAGCTTGGGGCGTTTACATTGAGTCTAGCCACTTACGCCTTCATTACTACTTATTTGTTACACTGTTGTCTAAATGATTTGCCTGAAGCTATCGAGAACTTAAATAACGACCTAGCTGCCATTAAAAGCTGGGCCGAATCTTTTGGCCTTTTAATTAACCCGATAAAATCGCAGGCTATTATTATTGGCAGTAATAGACTTACACATAAAATTAATTTAGGCTCTGTACCATCCATTTTATATGCTGGAGTGTTAATACCTTATAGTGATAAGGTCAAGAACTTGGGTCTTATTTTAGATTGTAACATGTCTTGGGTACCTCACATAAATGAAATCAGCAGGCGCATGCATTTCTCTTTCCATTCTCTTAAGCGTCTCCAATACTTCCTGCCTCACAAAACCAAAATTATGCTTGCGCAATGTCTTCTCCTTCCAATCCTCGACTACGCCGATGTTTGCTATTTAGATGTGACCGAGGAGCTACTTACTAAATTAGAGCGACTTCAAAATCTCGCTATACGCTTTATATATGGTCTGCGTAAGTATGACCATGTATCCGAATTTCGAGCTCAACTTAATTGGCTCCCTATTCGCCTTCGCCGTGATATGCACATCCTATCATTCCTTTTTAAGATTTTTAATTATCAACACTTTCCTTGTTACCTGCGTTCCCGCTTCAACGTGCTTCCTCCTCCCACGCGCTCGAGGCGGTCATGTGTCATTCCGACGCTTGACGTACCGAAGAGCAACACCAAATTCCTGCAGAAATCCTTTTCCGTCTATGCTGCCTCCCTTTGGAACTGACTCCCTAAATCTATCCAGAAAAGTCCCTCCATCATTTCCTTTAAATCTCACATAAAAAGACATTTACTTGAAAGCTGTAACAGTTGTTAATACTGACTACACACATAATTATTCGCATATTTACTTTTTTTTAATTTTTCATTATTGTATGTATGTATTATATATTTATTTATTTATGTTTATGTATGTATTTATTTCTATGTATGTATTATAGTATGTTTGTGTCTGTTTATGTATGTATTTATATTATGTATATATTTGTGTCTTGGTCCTTTGTTTATCATTCTCCTTTTCTTTTTTTTTTAATCTTGAATCCCGCAAATGTTTAATCTCATCCACTTCCACAGGTTGACTGGAAGAGATCTCTTTCAGGGATAAGTCCACCTTTGTTGACTATCATATGTGTTTGCTTTTTCTTTTGTAATATTTTTTCTTATGCAATAAAGAATATATATATTTAAACATTTCAGCTAATTGTAAGTATATAGCTTTTCAGCTAATTCATGTTATTCAGTATTTCTTAAAACTCTGTTTATATAAGATATCGGGGCTTATTTATTCGCCTTGGACTCACACAAACCTAGTTTAAATCCTCGTCACTGTAAGACGATTTTAGATCTTCAACTAACGTTCCCGTTTGAGCTATTCAAAGCTAAATATCTGCCGTTCCAAGATTTATTGAAGACGAAATACCATATTATATAATGTTTGAAGGAAAATCTGTACTATAATGAAAATATTAAAAACAGAATGTTTGTACGCGCATACTCGTATCTACGAAACTACTGGATGGATTTGAATGAAACCTTTTTTGTTGTATAATTTTGAAGCTTAGGCAGAATTTAGGCTATAATTGATTATATTTTTTAAAAATTATTCAAACTGATGTGTTTTGTGTTGGGAATCGTCATTAAGTCGACGCAAACGAAGTCACGAGCAGCTACTAGCATTAAACAAAAGTATTTATCATAATCCAATGTAGATTTACTTGCAAACAAATCTCATAATTATCCACCAAACAATCTGAGACGATCCATCATTTAGAACACGAACAATAGACACGAGATAATGACGTCGCTAACACGATAATGATAATATCTTTTGTCAATTCGAATCAAACAGGCGAAATTAGTTCAATTAAACTGAACGCCCCATTGTTTTATTGTAATGAATTATTGAGGACCGATTGGTAACTTTATTTGTTTTGGAACATTTTTTTCAGTTAATTGTTACTATTGTAATTATTATAATTAACGACATGAATGCGTAATTGGGATATGTCTCATTGAATACTGTGGCTATAAATTTAAAATCTCGCTCAGATGTGCATTTTCTGTGATATTTTACGAAGTTACATGCAATTTTGATTTTTAATATCTTTTAGATATTTTTTTACTAATTTCTGCTATTCAAAAATATTTCCAAAGTAACCATTTGGCGAGATAGAACGGTATTTATTATTATACGTCTTGTTAATATGTTTTTCATATTTTGGAAACGTACTACATAAAAATATGTTATACCTTAGTGTGGAAATAAGGAAGAAAACGTTAAAATATATTATAAAATCCACTCGCATGAATTTACAAAGATAAGAAAGATATTCGACTTGTTGCTGTTGTACATAAATCTATATATTCTTCATTTAACAATAGTCGTCGTAGTAACAGTAGACAACAATCTTTCTTCATTTTCTACCTCAAAATAAAACAAAATATACCAAAAGATAAAAGTATATATAAAACGGTGCCATATTCGAAATTTAATCGCTTGACAAGTATATTAAGGCTAAAGTTAACTGATGAAAATTCAAGTTTGAAAATACTCGAGAGAAAGAAGCGTCTTGAAGTAAATAAAACTTGGATCATAACATTTGATGGGCGGCAGGTACTCCGCGCTGAGAATATTTGTTGGTGGATATTTGCTTTATATTTCTCAACCAGCAAGCAAAGTTTAGGAACAACGACAAAAAATACGTATCAATTCTTCACAAGTTGTTATCTGTATTACTTTAGCTTAATATGAGGCTGGCGTGGTGGAGGACAGCGTGTGACTGTTAAGTGATGGTTATGAGTTCGATTCCCACTCAGAGAATAATTTTATATACATTTTCATGTTTTCGCTCTGGTACCTAAGATAAAGCGCGGCGTTGAGTTCCGCCACTTAACACGTAATGTATCGGTTTCGTGCGAAAAGTGGAGAACGGTGTGTCTGGCGTCTAGGTCTTCCCTAAGTTCCCTGCTATTCGGGGAAAAGCGTGAAGCTGCTCTTTTACTTTACCTTACACTAGTAATATATTTTGGCAATAGAATTCGCTGTTAATCGAGACATTTCTGAGAACAAATTTCGTATCATAAAGATTTTTTAATAAGTCAAGTTATAGGTATAAACGTAAAAACAAAGCATCTAATATAAAGAGAAAAGTCCCTCAGATAAGCAGGAATAAATATATTTAATCTATTCTCGTTCTCTCTCTCTAGTAAGACAAAGCGCGGTGTTGAGTTCCGTGTCTCATATGAAATGTCTCTAAGTCGTGTGGAGAGTGCAGATCGAAGTGCCTTGATATTAAGTTCTTTCTGCCTACCTTACAATGTGCGAAAAAGTTGAACATAAATAATAATTTGCCGATGATTTTCGTCAATGTAATGTATAATTGCTAAAACTGTAATGTCTAGTAGTAAGTTCTTCACGGTGAGATAAATCTATTTGTAACTCCGTCCTCCACTAGATTTAGGTGGTAAAAGAGGTAGAGGGAGACCTCAGAACCTTGACCTTTGAAAACACAGTATCGACGATACTGGAGGAAGGTCACGTAAAAAGTAAGAGGACCCCCCCGGAGGGCGCGTAAGGAGTTGTTGATAACAGTGGACGAGGCGAAAGAAATATACAGGGACCGTAGCGTTTGGCGCTGCATTCTCTCTCACTACCCCGCAAGGGATACAGCGTGAAGCTAAAAAAAAAGAAAAATCTACCAGGACGATAAGAAGACGCTTCATTCTCCACTTTCGACTCAAATCTTGTGGCGGAAATCAACGGCAAGCGTTGCTTGACCAGATTGAAAAAAAATAAAATAATATAATCATGGAGGAATCGAACCCGCAACCAATTATGATTACAGACGCTGTGCAACTATGACGGTATAGACGTAGTTTTATTATAAATTAATAGATTGAAAATTCTGTTAGCATTTTATGATTGAATAAACGATAACCCTTTCGGTTTTATGCATTAATATACCTAAGTCTATTAATATCGACATTTTGGTTGGCGCTAAATAAATGTTTGAATAAGTACTGTAAATTTTAGAAATAAAAACTATGAGGGATATATATTTTTAGCTCTAAAATAGATGTGGGTTTTAAAACCATAAATTAATATATTTAATGTTTATTTACTATATGTACCTACTGTATTGAAAAATTGGTGTTTAATCAAAGAATTTTTTTTTTTATATATCTATTTAGCATAGTGTTGCAGTGGAATAGAGTCTGACTGTAAAAACTTAGTCGCAGGTTCGATACCCTCACGGGGAGTGGAATATATTGCGTTATTTTTATATTTCGTATTCGGTTACCTACTCAACGAGTGATATCTCGATTTCAGGCAGAAAGTGGAAAATGGAGTGTTTTGACACTAGTATCAATTTGACTACCATGTAAAAACATGTGTGGAATTAACAAAATAAAATATACTCATAAAGTAGCCAACGTTTATAAAGTAGAAATTAGAGATACATTTAGTTAGAGAACAAAATTAATAATTTTTAAACCATTGCTAATAACATTTAAAAAAATCATTTCCATCATAATTTTAATAACGTTCGTCTGTAATTGCTATTAGTTCTGGGTTCGATTTCAACTCGGAGAAATGATCTCTTTTTTTTTCAATTTTACTCTTGTGACCAAGGCAAAGCACGGCATTGAGCTCAGCCATTCAACACGCAATGTTTAGAATTTAGATAGAAAGTGGAGAACGGAGTGTCTTGACATAAGGTCATCTTTGACTACCTTTTTTGCAGAAAAAGACGTAATGTTTAAAAAGTACTATTTTTAACAAAAAAACGTATTTTAAAAGAGTATTTAATTTAAATTAATAAAATAAAATAACACATACCAACTAAATCCAGCGTCTTCCCTCCCTTCTCTAACTTAGGTCCTGGGAAGCTGTCAGCCAGACCTAGCACTAGTTCCTCGTCGACCGGAGTGCCCGCTATTTTGAGATCTCTTAGTATTTCACGAGGCTGTATATTGTCACTTTGTTTCTTCTTTTGTATAAAGTAGACGCTGATAAATTATTAGATTGTTATTATTCCTTGATTTGTCTAATTGAATGTGAGGATTGCAGGTTCAATTACGGGGAGAGAAAATATTTTTTTTTAGCTTCACACTTTAGAGGGAACCTAGTGTTCATCGAATTCGGAGGCATTGCGTGTTAAGTGGCGGAACTTAACGCCGCGCTTTGCCTCTGATACCAGAGCGAAGGAAATGGAAATATTAAATATCTCCACTCCTCGAGTGGGAATCGAACCCACAACCAGTCGTTTACAGTCACACGTTCATGCCACTGCGCCACGACTGGCCCCCTAACAAATAAAGGAGAAAATAATCATAAATAATATTACTAGATACCACTCGTGACGCAAGAGCACAAAGTGTAACTGTAAACGTGACAGGTTGTGGGTTCGATTCCCACGCAAAGAGCAGAAATATTTTTAAAAAACATAGATTTTACATGTAAAGTCAATTCTGTTCTATTCTAATCCTATTATATTTATGAAAAGTTACATTGCGTTACAAAGCGTTACATTCCCGAAACCGTCAACCAAACAGTGAAACTATAAACTATATTAGAAAAAACAAATCAAACATACACTAAATCAAAAAATATATATAAAACGACATATTTCTAAATACAACTTCACACTATATTCCGCAGAGCGACCTAATCAGAGAAAACCTAGTATAACACTTTTACCCACATTAGTGACAAAACACTCCGTTCCCCACTTCAATCTTAACATTCACTATTATATATTAAACGGAGTGTCTTAACACTAGGTTCCCTCTGTCCACCCTGTTATGTGCGGGACAGAGCATGAAACTAAAAAAAAAGAAAAAGTATACTACATACATATATACACTACTAGTGGCCCGCTCGCGGCTTCGCCTGCGTGAACTACACAACTATTCTATTATACGCACATAGACATCACATTAGAAACCTCTAAAATTATATGCATATATTATACATATAAACCTCCCTTTTGAATCACTCTATCTATTAAAAGAAACCACATCAAAATCCGTTGCGTAGTTTTAAAGATTCATACATACAAACAGACAGACGCGAGAAGCGATTTTGCTTTATACTATGTAAAGATATACTAACGCAATATCAAGTTGGCTCTTCTTAGAGGCCCTCGCAGTGAGAAAGTCAAATCGTTTGAGCAATATCACCCTAATATCCGGCACTGGGATCGCGTAGTCGTGCTTAACGAAACCGTAACTTATTTTGCAGTTTTTGCGAAATTTCAACTGCTGCACTTCTTTGCATACCTAAAATGTAGCTTTGGGAGTTGTATTTGGTTAGAAATAGGTGCTTTTTATTGAAAAGGTACTGTGTAAATTAAATGTTTGAAGATTTTCTTGATGTAAAAATGTTTATAATAACGTTGTATACTCGTATGGCATATAGATACTTTGTTTGATTTTTTTTTTATATTCACGCTGTATCCCGCACACAGTAGGATAGGCAGAAGGAACCCAGTGTTAAGACACTCCGTTCCCCACGCACCGCCGAATTCAGAGGCATTGCGTATTAAGTGGCGGAACTTAACGCCGCGCTTTACCTCGGCACCAGAGCGAAGAAAATGCAAATATTAAATATTTCCACTCCTCGAGTGGGAATCGAACCCACAACCAGTCGTTTACAGTCACACGCTTGTGCCACTGGGCCACGATTACCACTTTGTTTGATAGTAAATGTGATTGGTTGTGGGTTCGATTCTCACTTAAATGGTTCGATTTCATAAAATGCGGCGTTGAGTATTGCGTCTCAACATGCAATGTCTGGATTTCGGACGGAAAGTAGTGAACAGAGTATTTTTACATTAAGAAAAAGTATAAAGTTCCATGTTCCTATCTTACAATTTTTTTTAATAATCTAGTATTTTTAAAAATAATTTAAATAATAAAATAATTTGAAAAAGATTTTTCACAAAAAAAATCTTTTAATACTCGAATTTAAATAAAATTCTTTTAAAACGCATTTAAAAAGAAAGACTAGCACCAAATTGTTATAATCCTTCAGTCAAATAACCTTTCCGCAACTGAAATTTTTCGACTAACAATTTCCCTGGGATTATCGTTTGTTTTTTTGACGCTTTGATTGCGACGCTTTGACGCGTCAAGCGTAAAATACGTGTTACCTTAGCAAATACTATGTTATGGGGTACAAATTTATATCGTAAATGCATATTTGATTTTTTGTATATATATGTATATTTCACACAGCAGGGTAGGCAGAGGGAACCTAGTGTTAAGACACTCCGTCCCCCAGGCACCGGCGAATTCGGAGGCTTGCGCGTTAAGTGGCGGAATTTAACGCCGCGCTTTACCTCGACACCAGAAGAAGAAATATAAATTAATTTATTGTATTTATTTTAATCTATAGTGAATGTAATATCCTTATATATTGCAGTTTAATTTCATACTTATTTAACCATAGAATCTTATAACCATAGAATATATAGATTTGTAATTTATACAATAAAAAAATAAATTATTCTATTTACAAATAATATATTTTGATTTTTTTTCTGGCAGAGTAGGCTTGTCTTACTAGGTTCTCTACCTAGTGCCAAGACACTCCGATTTCCGCCCGAAATCACGACATTGTGAATTGAGTGATACATCTCAAAGCCGCGTATTTTGTCAAATTAATTTAAATATAATCATGTCCCCGAGCAAAAATTATATATGATATTTTTCACAAATGTAAAATTGAAAAAGACCTCTTCGCTTGTAATAACCAGTTACATTACACTTTTATCACGTAGCAGAAGTAGAAAGGGACTTAGTGTCAAGACACCCCGTTCTTACTTTCCGCCAAAATTCGAGACATTGTATGATGAGTGGAACTCAACGCCACGCTTTATCTTAGGTACCAGAGGGAGGATTTAAAAATAATTTAAATATAATCATCCCCCAGAATTAGAATCGAACCGACAACCAATCGTGCTCACAGTCAGTCTGTGCCACTGCGCCACGATGACCTCACCTTCGCTTATCATTGCAATAACTAGTTAAATATCCTTAATTACAAAATACATTAACGAAATGAAAATTCATACAAAATTTATTTGTACAATAAAGTTTAAATAAAATTTAAATATTAAATTAGTTGTTTGTAGAAACTAATTATTTGACGATTTTATGAAAATTTTAGGCTAGACTATTTAATTATGTTTGTTTAATGTTTAAAGCTACACAAATTCATTAAAGGCTATCGTGGCTTAGTGGGAAAGCGTTTAAGTGTAAAATTTAATTGATTGTGGATTCGATTCCCTCTATAAAATTGTGATTATTCAATTATTTTCATTTCTGCGCTCTGATGATCACGACAAATACGGCCTTAAGTTCCGCAATAACACGATTTCGGTTGCAAAGTGGAGAACGGAGAGTCTTAACACTATACTCTCTCTAACAAACCTGCCAAACAGCAAAAATCGTAAAAATAAAGCTAAAAACGACAGTACCTTGACAAATTGCCTGTTAACTTCCACATTGTCCATACGAAGGTTAGTTAATTTAATAGAATTATTTCTTAGCTTATCAACAAGGGCTATAGCACCTTCTGGAGTTAAAGGATTGAAGGAAAGGTCTAGAATGCGAAGACTCTTTGCTTTTTCCAAATTATTAGCGATTATAGTCGCTGCTGATTTACCCAATCTAGAATAGAGGAGAAAATTAAAGAAGAAAAATCATATAATAAACTATTTCATATTTTATACATTTCATATTTTATACATTTCATATTTTATACATTTAAAAATGAAAGTTTAGAAAGCGTATAAAAATTTGAACGCAGCGGGATTCGAATCCGCGCCTCTTGGAAACAGGTTTCCACAATTTTATACTTATATTTGCTACATTATATTCAATACCGACTTGGGGGAAATGACTATATTTAAATTTTCATTTCTTCGCTCTGGTACTAAATACAAAGCACAGCGTTAAGATCCGCCACTCAACACGCAATGTCTCAATTTCTGGCGGAAAGCGACAAGAAAATGTTGACAATAGGTATTCTCTGACTACCGACTACAGGAAAAAGCATGAAGCTGCAAAAAACATATATTACAAAGTATAAAATTAGGAAATACATATTTCTATATGTATTTCCTATATTCTTTAACAATAAAATATAACTATTACGACTATCATTACCTGTTATTGCTAAGATCCAATACTCGCAGCGTAGGTACTAAGAGGAGTTTCCTAAGAATTCTGGTTATCTTTAAACTGTTCCACGACATATTGAGTTCTACCAAAACTGCACTATCGCTGAGTTGACCGAGAAGTTCGTTTACACCTAAAAGGCAAAAGTTGTTTTTACTCATTACCAGTAATCGTTCTCTTCTGTAATTATGAATATCTATCTATCTAAGCATGACTGACACATAATCTGTACCTTTTTTTTCTTTAATATAATTTGTTTCGTATTAGTTAATTTATATTACATTCATGATAATAAAGTGGGGAACAGAGTGTCTTAACACTAGGTTCGCTCTGCCGTGCTGTGTGCGGGATACAGCGTGAAGCTAAAAAAACACATAAATACTATTTTTATTCAGAACTTAAACTAAGCCATTATCACGCCACTATCACTGGGCTAGCTACGATCACGACACTATAAAATGAAGTATAACAACTGCTTGTAACTCTATGTTTATTAATCAAGAAAGTATGTATACACAAATTTCTTGAAAAGAATCCTTTCAAAAAACATGTATATGAAACATTACACCAATTTAATTAAGAACAAAATATTTCTACTTAAAAATAGTACGTACTTTTCTAATAAAAATATAAAATAATATTTTAAATTATTAGTTCATTGTCACGTTTTTTACCACATAGCCGAGTAGGCATAGATAAACTATTATGACAATACTCTCTATTTTCCATTTTCCACTCAAATTTATAACATTGCGTATTAAGTGACGGACCTTTACAGCGCGCTTGGTTTTCACCATTTCCCCAAAACGAAAAAATATGATCTTTCCACCAAATAGGAATCGAATCCACAACCAATTGCCAATATAATCAGACATTGCCTTTTAAATATTTAAACTATAAAAAAATTAAATTCAAACGTCCATCCCAACTAAAGAAGTTATATAACCAGCAAACTTTATCTCTAAGCCCTATCTATCTGAACCGGAGCAGTTCAGCAAAGGTGGATAAACGCATTTAGTTCGTTAATGAGTTCCACTTGCCTTTGAGAGAGGACATTTTGTTCCAAGATACGTCCAGATGAGTTGTAGTCTTGTTGCCTTCAATGGCAGCTGAAAACGTCGACGCGGCGGCGGAACTCAGCTCGTTATAGCTTAGACTCAACCTTTTAATTAAAATGCCATTCGTACCAACTTAATTCTTGGAGTAAGTGACATTTGTAAAAGTAGATTTTACTGATTGTGGATTGTTTTCTTTGTTAGTGATAATAGTGAAAATTATCGAATAGCCATACTCGTAGACGTTAATTAGCGTTTAACTCAAATTAAATGTTAAATGGACGATGATGATTGTTTGAGAGTATGTGTAAAAAAATATACATATATACGAGTATATATAATATTATTAAGTTGACTTTATAGTACAAAATAAATAAGATCAGCATACTAAAATTTAATACATAAATTATATAAAATATATATGATATTCCGTTAATCAAAAGTTACTAAAGCTTACTTTAAGAAAATTTTACGCTATTTTATACCTGTGACTATTTTTTTTGTTTAAGAGAAGCAACAACACCACGCTTTACATAACCATATATCAAAAAAGAAACATTATTTATAACTAATTAAATACCCATATAAATATATAACCATACACTAAAAACACAAACAAACCGACACAACATTCCCAAATTCGTTTACAACTAACAAATTTGTTTTGAATTTAATGAGCTACGATCTCATTATCACAATGTGATGAACCGACGCCGGATGTTCCCATCCAGAGCTAAACGGCTAACTTGATAATTTGGAGTTTCGACGCGAACGCACCGATTTCCTAATAATTTTACGATACGATGGGATTTCGATTACCATTGGAATGGGCTCGCAGTAATTTCCTATTTTCAATGCAGCTTAACATATTTAGGTGGTGTGTTGATAAATTTTCATAGGCTTTAAATGCAATAAGTTGGGCTTTGTTTTGGTGATGTGATCACTGTTTAAATGTTATTGGATAATGTGTGTGTGTACTCGTATATGAATATAATGTCTTATATTTTGTTAATGTATATTTATATAATGTCTTGCATTTTGATATAATTTCTTATATTTTTATATAATGTCTTATATTTCGATAATGTATATTTATATTACTTGTTTATGTGTATGTGGAAATTTGAAATGTTAATATATGTAATACATAAAGTTTTTACTTAAAATCTAGGTCGTCTTCGTGCCTTTATTTGGCATATATGATATACATATGTACATGACTGAACAAGATTTATGTTACAAGCACAAATCTCGCTGCTATCTCTAGTAATTTTTCATTATGAAAACAGAACACGCAATACGTTATCACATTTTTGTTCAGATTCCGGTTTTTTTTTGCATAGGAGAGTAAGCGGAGAGAATCACACTAGGTTCTCTCTACTTAGGCCAAGAAACTCCGCTCTCATTTCAGTAGTACTCAGTAGTACAGTAGTATTTTTCAGGAGTAGCAAATAAATACTGTGTAATGTCTTATTAAAGCAACTTAATGAAAGTAATATAAATTTAATCATTCCCTTGAGTGGGAATCGAACCCTCAACTATCGCATACACAATTAGGCGTCCCATTGCTATAAAATATGCACATTTATATATTAAAATTTCTCAAAATATGTCAAATTATCTTAAACATTCATATATTTACCTTTTAATAACAGCACCTCTTATCAACTGAGCTGCCAAGTGTTCAAATCCATCGTCACCAATATCGTTGCGGGACAAATCAAGTAACTCTAACGGACGGGCCGTGAGGAACATCACCAATCTCCGGAGACCCTCCGCTTGGATTCTAAATTAATACCTAGCTATTGTACTGTTGCACTTGCATTTGTATGGGACGCTCTCGCTGGACATATGTAGGTGTGAGGAAATTCAATATCGGTGACTGAATGTGGTTTACTAAGTCAAATACTCAGAGTAGTAGAATATTTATTGTTATATGATAAATATTCTCGTAGGAATTTTAAAAAAGTTTATAAAAAAGAGCCATTGTGATGTTTTGAATACGCAATGATTGTGCGTTAAATTCCAAATTGGAGAAATGATTAAATTGTAATATTAAAATTATTTTTGTTGCCAGTCGTGGCGCAGGGGCACGTAAGTGCGACTGTAAACGCGACTGGTTGTGGGTTCGATTCCCACTCGAGGAGTGGAAATATTTAATATTTCCATTTCCTTCGCTCTGGTGTCGAGGTAAAGCGCGGCGTTCCCACCCAACACGCAATGCCTCCGAATTTGGCGGAAAGTGGGGATGGAGTGTCTTAACACTAAGTTGCCTCTGCCTACCCTGCTGTATGCGGGATACAACGTGAAGTTAAAATTAAATCATTTATCAGATCCGGTAACTAAAAGAAAATCGGCATTGAACTCTTCCTCTCAACTTTTCATATCTCCGCTCTAATAACTCAAACAAAGAGCGGCTTTTAGTCCTACCACTAAACATGCAACGTCTCGAATGGAAGTAGAAACTAAAGAACGGAGTGTTCGAACATTAGGTTCTCCCTGGTTACCATGCTACGCTGGCAAAACCTTAAGCTGCTTTCTTCCACTCTAGTGCCTAAGACAAAGCGTAGCGTTGAGTTACGCAACATTCAATGCCTCAATTTTGGGTAAAAAGTGGAGGACAGAATGTCTCGACACTAGTTTCTCTATGACTACTCTCCTATATGGGAAAAGACACAAAACTTCTTAATATTACAATACACACCTGCATCCAGATAAAACGAGTTCCTGTAAAACCATATTTTCCCTAAGCATTTGACCGAGGTGATAGCACGCGTCCTCGTTCAGGAAGTTTGAAGTGAGATCTAATCGTCTCACGTAGCTATTGTAAGTAAGTGCTGCGGACATCACTCGTACTGTATTTGGATTTACACCGTAGTACTAGAAATATAAAAGAGAATATTCACATATTAGTGAATGGCCAATAGCAAATAGTATTAAGTATAAATAATATTTTAGATATATAAAAAACTGAACATAATAGCATATCGATGAAAATCATACTCCACCTAATTATTCCATTCCATATACATATGTACATTACTGGCGTCCCGCTCGCGGCTTCGCCGCGTGAACTGCTTAACTGTTTCGTTATATTGCAACCCTCGGGGGAGGATTTTTAAAAAGTAAGTCCGGTCGAGCGGCTTAATTTTTTTATATAAACTTTCATCCTCTATATCAATCCTTTACAGACAAACAGACAGACTTACGCATTTATAATATAAGTATGGTTTTATATGTTTCATTTTTTTTTATTCTAAACGTTTGAATAACACTTTTAACACAGTGTTTTCATGACTAAATTATAAGTTCTTATCGAGCAACGTCTAAATTGTCATACCCTCGATAGAAGGTTGGGATATTTTTTACTAAATTAAGCTACCTAACATATTTTTTATAAAAATGTCTATTGGGAATAAGAGAACAAATAAGAGGAGTTGGTTCAAATTCTGTTACATGTAATTTTATGCTTTTATTTTATTGTTGTTGAATAACCTTAAAAAAAATTTACATACCAAACACAAATTTCATTACAACATTAAAAATATATTCACTTATTTCAAAGCTGTCCAAATAACAACCTAAAGGGAACTCCTACGTCGAACTGTATCAGAAAGCAATAAAGATTTCTATCCTATAAATGGACTGACTGTTGGCTGAATTGTAAATAATGGTGCTTACTTTCAAATCAATGGCCTCGGCGAGCAGCCCTCTGAGGAAACTTCTTACTGGACTCACTTTCATTTCTTCACATAAATCTAAATACAGCTCTTGACCATCGAGTGAGTAGATTTTTCTTGGCTCTGCAATAGTAATAATTTTACTGTACGAGTGTAGTTTAGTTTGAAACTTGTGCTGCTGTGCCATTGACGGAACGGAACTTGTAGTGAATATAAGTTTATTGAATGTATATTTAATTTTTTTAGTATAATTTATATTAGTATTGAAGTTATATAAAAGAGCAAACTTTAAGTAATATTTAAAGTAAAAAGGATTATAAAGTATTTTGAAATTAAACAATTTTTAACTGGATTAATCCAATATATTTTTGGTATTCGAAAATACATTTTTAGAAACCCGACGTTTCGAACACTTTACAGTATTCTGTGGTCACAGGTAGACTGGTAGGTAGATTATAAAGTAGTTGTTTTTAATTTATTTGTAGCAAAAGACACATAAGAGTAAAAGACATATGTATAATAAAACAGAATATTTATATTAATATAATTCCTAGACATAGGACAAGACAATACTGCGGAACCCAACGCTGCTATTCGCTTAATCTAGGCCGTTTAATCAAAACCAAGGAGGTAAAAGAATTAAAAAGGAATTAAAAGAATTAGTTTGACAGAACTTAGTGTCAAGATACTACTTTCTTCATTTTCCGTGCTAATTCGAGACATTGAGTGGCAAAACTTAACTCAATTCTTTGTCTTACCAGAGCAGAGAATTTTAAGTATAATTCCTCAGGATGGTAATCGAACCAACAACTAATCACGTTTTCAGGCAGACGTTGTCCCACAGGGGTACTATGGCTTTAAAATTCATTTTTTCATAAATACAAATTTGTATAGAATATAATTTAAGCTTATAACTATAAACATCCTCTCTGACTACTCCGCTAGAGATAAAAGGTAAACCTAAAAAAAATGTATAAGTGTTCTTAAAAGAAAATTCAAATAAATTTACCTGGATCTAGCAGAGCTGCCTTAATACCTGGATCCTTTACCCCAGGGTAATTATAATAAGGGTGTCTTATCACCGTACTATCAGACATAGGTATATACTTGAGACATATTTCCCCACTGCCCGGGTCGTATAGCCCTTGCTCGTATAGCAACATCTTAACGTTTTCACTTGACGGAACCGACGGTATCTCCTCAAAGGACTCCGATGAAGACGAAAGTAGCTTATTATAAATTATCCTAGTTGGAAAATTCGGTTCTTCCGAAGCGCTTGAAGACATTATTCTGACTTATTTAATTCTTTTATGGTAAAATCTTATATAAAATATTAATTTTAATCTTTAAATATGTGTTAGAAATTGACACTGACGTTATTGGTTTGAAAAAACTGAACAGTCTGAAAAAAGTTTATTATTTATTATTTGCATTGAAAACTATTCAATTAAGTAAATAAATATTGTTATAAAAATATCATTATAAGTAAATTATTTAAACAGCATTAATGGCGTATATTTTGGTATTAGAAAAGTGGCCAGTCGTGGCCCAGTGGCACAAGCGTGTGACTGTAAACGACTGGTTGTGGGTTCGATTCCCACTCGAGGAGTGGAAATATTTAATATTTCCGTTTTCTTCGCTCTGGTGACGAGGTAAAGCGCGGCGTTAAGTTTCGCCACTTAACACGCAATGCCTCCGAATCCGGCGGAAAGTAGGGAACAGAGTATCTTTATACTAGGTTCCCTCTGCCTATTAGAAAATATATTTCAGGAAATTCGACGTTACTAATACTTCAAAGTAATTCGTGGTCACATGTAGTATCTACTAGGTAGAGAGAATATCAAAATATACGCCACTAATCCGATTAAAATAGTTTCGTAACAAAATCGCAAAAACCAAAAGTCGAAATGTGTAAAATCGTGGAATCCAAAAATCTAAATATATAATTGTTATTTATTTTCTTTACATTTTGTATGTTTCAAAACAAATCTCTAATCGGTCGATCGTTAAATAATTGTATTGAAATGCGGTTTTGACCAAAAGAAAAAGGTAATATTAATAGAACATTTTTTTTGGTAAAAATAAATGCCGTTGATAAAATAACGTTTCAATTTTTGAACACGCTTTTATTTTTTTCAATTGTTTGTTGTTTTTTAGTCATTTTATCTATTTATCTATCAATCTTCGTAAGAAAATCTTACAATACTATTTCAAGTCACTTCTTGTCGTATGATTTACTTGAAAAATTACACACATATCTGGACCTGAAGACACTATAATATATTCATAGCATAAACCTCTTTTTTTTGTCGTTGGGAAATGCAGTTTACGCAGACCATCCGTACGCAAGGCAGGCAGAACTGCTCTGCGAACGGATGATACTGTGAGACTCACTGATGAGTTCGATACTACCCACTAAACCCAGCGGAAACGTTCTCCACCCTCGTGAGACGTCGGAGATTCACTTACGCAGTCCACTACGACGTCTCGGTGGACGGCCCGCCATCACGGGCCACCATCGCCTTTAGGGTGCTATGGGGTTTCTTCCAAGCCTTCATAGCATAAACCTGATGTAACCAGTGCGACAGCCATTAGAACAAAATAACTGCAAGCCTTTTTTATTTTTTTGTTTTCATTTTTTAACTTTTTTTAGCTATCATGGTATAGTTTGATACGATGAGAGACAAGTTTAATAAATTGACAGATAAAGAATTGAGGCCATCGCAGTGTCAGTGCAGCGCGACACAGTGCCATTGTAAAAGCCCTTGGTTGTAGACACAATTCCTACTAAGGTAAAATGATTATATTTATGTGCATTGCAGGAGAAAGTATGAAGCTCTTTCGCTTTTTTTAATACGTAACTTTAAGTTTTACTACGTATATTTAAATTTATTAATTACTAATAATTAATTACTTTGATATCATATTTTATTCCTAAATATAGAATTAAGCAAGTAAATATACAATTCAAACAAATTCAAAAGACGTAATAAAACCCACAAAAATAAATAAAGAATGGCTGGCTTGTAAATGACATGTGCTTAAACGTAGTATACTATACTATACTATAGTATAGACTATAGAGCTAGAAGCAAAAAGCGGCATGTGGTGCAATATCGCGCCGTGTCAACATTTACAACTGCGACACGGAAAGCGGAAGCTCGGCTTACCGATGCTATGAGTTTTCAAATGGGTGTCCCTAAATACACAAGTGTGACAAACTTTTGTAAATAAGATTGACTTTTATGTAAAAACAGCAATATTTTTTTCCTACAGAGAGAGAGTCAAATGTTGAGACACTCCGATTTTCTCTTTCAGTACGTAACTGAGATATTATGAATAGAAATGCGGAACTCTTAATTAAAATATATATTTCTACTCTAATTACAATTAACAAAGAAGTAATTTGGGTATATATCAATTAGTAATGGCCGGTCAACGTATAAAATACACGGTGCCTTCGCAACGTGTATTTTGCTTTAAACAAAAATATCTTCAGCACGTATTATTTCTAGTATTTATTTTTATATATTTTTATTATAATTTTACATATTTCTTATGAATTACTATGGAAAATATCAGTTCATTGCAAGTTTTCAACATTCAATGTCAGTGATTTCCCCGTCTCCTTCATTTTCCTGAATAGCGGTCGAAATATTTTACTTCATATATTAATATTTAAGACTTTTCCTTTAATGACTGACTGATACAACTTACAGCTTAAATTACTAGGCGCAAAAAACCAGGCTACACTATATGTACATATATATTTACACAATAAAATAATATTATACATATGAAGCTTAAAATATTAGATATATTATAACTATTAGCTAGCTCTCTTAATACTAAAATTGCACACAGCCAATTTATAATAAGCTAGCAATAAAAAGCTTCTGCTCACATTTTATATTAACATTTTTATATCTTTTTTTTATAATATCCGAGAACTCGTTTAGAAATGCAATATCAAAGCAATATAATATAATCGTCGCGCAGATTTTCCAATTGAACAATTATTTATGTGAACACTTATAAGGCAAAATATATATTTACATATTTCTTTAAAGAAAAAGCATGGTAGTGAGAGAAAATGTTGTGTCAAATATAGCGTTAAAATTCCTTTCTCCGCTTTCCGCTTACTTTGTTTTAGATTCAGAGCGGAGGAATAAATACATGTAATTTAAATATAATTATTCCCCCGACTGGGAATCAAGCCCACGCCCAATTGCTTTCAAAGATATATGCTGCCTACTGAGACACGACGGCCACTAGTCACATTTTTTATATATGTCATTTTGTTTTTTAATTACGCTACGCTTAAAGCCTTACGCTTTTGCATGGAGGTTTTTACATATCGATATTACCTAGAGATTACTTTAAGGAGTGATATGTTTGAGAAGTAGAGAAGAGAAGAGTTTGGCCATTTCATTTTAGTAAAATGTTTATAACACACTTAAAAATAAGAAAAATAAAATATTTTTAAAACTTATATAAGGCTTATTCTGTATATCTGTCTGAAATCACTATACTTCGTTCCGTTCAGTTTAATCAAACTTTTCTCGTGCTCACAACTCGACTCAACTAAGTATATGATAGGAAACATTTTTCCACTCGCTAGTATCGTTTTATACAGGCTATAAAATAAACATTTGGAAATGGATATAAAATTCAATAGCAACGCTTTAGAGAATGGTCGAAATTTTATTGTTTTAAAAGTGTGCTTGTAACAAATTAAGCTAACTCATTGACTCTTTTTGGTACTATATATTTTTTACTTTCATACATTCTCCCTCATAACAAAACCGGCAGTGAGTGCCTTATGTCAAATACTCCGTGCGCCACTCTCTGCCTGAATTAATGTCATCAGATTCGGACACGTGTACACATTTTCAGTTAAATCGAATCATAACAAGTAGATAATAACAGCTACATTACTACAACATTTTTTGCATTAATAAATATTGCTAGTTAATAATTAAATACCTAATCTCTAAAAAAAATTGCCTTTTTTATTATTTTAACAATCATAATTACATTAAAGGGCAATAAAAAAACATTCTAAATGCATAAAGTAAATAATTTCGATTGAACAATATGAAAATCATCCCACATTTGTAAGTAACTCCCAAACTTGTTCAGCGTTATTATAATTGAAATAATCTCAAACTGGCAGAAGATTGAATACGATACAATCAAAGCGGTATTTAACTCTCGCGAAGTTGGAGATGGCTCTCGGTTGCCAAGAATCCGTACTTAAAATCGATTTGAGCTTGAAATTTCTCGTTAATCGATTCTGATTCAGCAAATTCTCGATTGAAATGGAGTTGCAGATTTCAACACGATTAAATTTGTAACGAAAGTAGTGTTTGCGTGGCCACTTCGCATGTGAGTATTAGTTTGTTTTGCAACTGGAACCGCCATACAGGAAGTGGAACTAGTAATTCAAATCACGTTAGCGCTACGTTACTGTTAAATTTCATTAGTTAAAAGCAATTAGCACTTATTTAGGCTGTTTTGTGTTATTTATTGTTTTAGTTTTGTATCTTCGCTTAAACCTTCTACGATATAAATAGCAAGTAAGTGGCGGAACTCAAACTCGTGGCAACTCTTTGTTCTACCAGAATTAAGAAATGAAAATAATCAATCCGAGGATCGGACCTACAAGCAGTAGAGCTGATGAATAGTAAAAACTAGAACCTCAACTTCTAAATTGATCCTTTTTATAAATGTACAAGAATATTTTAAAGTTTACACAATATTATCTTTTCACTTTTTTATATTATTTAGTCAAGATAAAAGAGGCAATGAAAATTAATATAATATATTACCTAAGATACTTGAGACAGTAATCGTTATAATAGAATAGATAAACATTAAGGTATGTATGTATATATTACCTAATAAATTAAGTAGTCTAATACGAACACTTTCGAATCGTCAATTAACATTAAAAAAATACTATTGTTTGTCCTATAGAAAACTATTAAAAGTTTGAAGGGCAGTTTTAGTGAGAGCAAACGATATATTAATTATTTACAAAGTTCTATTGTCTAACATGCGTTAATGCTCTACCACTCCCTTACAACATGTGCCCGCGTAAATTTCAAACAAGCCGAGCATCAGTTAACAATACAAAGATTTAATTAGATTCGTCGTCGCCTGCAGATTTAAATTACAGGTAATATTCGTAATTATTCATAACTTGAGTGTTCGGCACTCGGTAGTATATCTGGTGAAGAGGACTGAAGTTATTCGTGTACAGAAACCCAGTCCATACTAGCAGAATTAACATATAAATTGTTTTGAATCCGGCGTCTACATCCCGTTAAATTATTTCGCGAACTTTGCAAATTTACATGGTAATTGCTAAAACTCAAGATTTGTTGTTGAGCCCACGATTGTGCGGTTAGACCAAATCTGAGTGAAATTAATGAATTAAGAACGGGAATCGGTTGGAAGAATTCGATATGAATACTTTGATTACAAACAACCGGGTGATCTGGACAGTAGAAGAAACGTGTACTAAATTTTTATCTTACTTAAATAAATAAATATTACAGCTATCTAATTTCACTTGTGTAAAACCTAGTGTTAAGACACTGCGTTTCCCACTTTTTCACTATATTCATAAGACATTATTATAACGTAATAAGACATTATTTTTATTTCTCTCCGACTTAAATTTTATCAACATCCTCCGGACGTATACATTACAAAAAGTACGTAATATAAAGAAGGATCCTATTTTCATTCACGTATTATAATATATGGCTATACTATGTACACTTCGCTCTATAATCGTAGTTTCCGAACCGAAATTTACTATCTCTTGATAATCTGTCGTCCAATCATGTCAACTTGTTCTGATTAAATGCAGTTCATCCTTAATCAAGTTCCTAGGATACTCCGAGGCTATCATTCCGCCCCTAACTTTCACTAATCTAAATAGTATCAATCCTACCTCAGCACTGGCTTAATCGATTTTACTCAACGCAAATCTACATCTTGAAATTTACACCACAACTAGTTTCCACTTCAGGTCTTAGTTGTAAGTTATAGAGCGTGGCCAATCGGTAAATATATTAAAGCGGTGGTGAAAAGTGTACTTTTCTAAAATTTTTAATAGATTTTATATTCAGTTTCAGTTCTGCTACTTAAAGCAATGCTATATATAAGTCGCTGTGAATTCTAAATGTGGAAAACAGAGTGTCTGAACACTGTGTGCTTTCTGACTAACCCTGCTATGAGAAACAACGTTCATCTGAAACTTTTCGAATAACCGGATGATATTATATTTAAAATATTTTTCTATTAGTCTAGTTAAATAATGGTCATTTAACTTTAACACTCCATGTCCTTACATAATCAACAAATGGAGAACGGAATGATTTTACAGATCCTCTCTGCCTATATAAATATACATCTATAATGAAAACTAGAAAAAAAGGATTTCTTTATGCTCATAATATTGTGCATTATGAGTGTTAGGTATATACCAAGTTAACAAATAAATTCTAATAACATCTAACTTGCGCCACGGCGTACACTTTAAGATACGAGATACCCAAATTCAATCCGAGGGGTTGGAGCACAATTCTACGTGTTTTGAAAGCGAGCTCTGTGATAGATGCTTTACTGCGAATGCATTTTCAATTTATTTTTATGCTTTTTTAAGCAAGACGATTGGCTTCTTTACTAGATCTGGGTAAAATTTGTAAAACTTGTACTTCCTTGAGTGTATTGTATAGTATAAAGATTCGGTCGTTGAATTGATTATGTATCATGTTTGAAGTTAAGAAGCCAGAGATAGAAATAATACAAAATACATGCGACTGATTAGGTCAATATTTTTCATTTAAAACTATTAAGAAGAACATTCATTTATATATCTGTAAAGGTTATACAGACATTTAACAGCCAAACGCTTCAAAATGGACAATCTTAAATTTTATAATAAAGAAATAAACCTAATCCATACTTATATTAAAAAAATGAAAGTCTGTCTGTTTGCATGTCACGCTTTCGGCTAATCTACCGGAGTCTAACAAATCCGGAGTAAAATATAGGCTAATTGTTTTTTCAAAAACCAAACTCTAAAGGGTTGAAATAGGGGATGAAAGTTTATATGAAAAATCCACACCTTTTTACCGAATATATTGATTTTTTTGGATAAATATGATTGATAATTCAAGGTTAAAAATAGGCAACTTTTTTTTCAATAATGCACCCCCGAGGGTTGCAATATAATGAAACAGTTACGTAATTCATGCGGCGAAGCCGCGAGCGGGCCGCTAGTTCATAAATATAGGTAAAATACAAGTTATTTTAAACAGATTTAACCACAATTCACATTATAAAACGGAGTAAGAAATGTGAAAGTAATAACAGAATGTTTGTGCGCACACATCTTCGGAACTACAGGATGGATTGAAATTAAAGTTTTAAGTTTAGGTAGGAGGTTTATGCTATAATAGATTTTAAAAAGTGAAACATCTTATGTACAAAAATAATCAACCAGCTATTCTATGAGACATAAGGAAATGACACTTAAATAATGTTGTTCAGCGTTATTTTGATTAGAAACATAATTAAATTCAAGCAAATGAAACTACAGGCAGCTACTAATGTAACATATAAGCACAAATACACGTGATGCTCTATTTTTACACTGCGTACGTGATGTACGCAGAGCTATTTATAAAAATAGAAACTTGGACCCAAAGAAATATTATCATTTTTCCTTAAGTTTCCTTGAAGAGAACAGATAAGTACCTTAAAAGAAATAAAATAACAATGGGTTTTAAGTGTCCGCCGACTCTGGTAATTTAGTAGCTGACAATACAAATTAAGAAGGCTAAGGTAAAAAGGTCGTCTCTTGTTGGCTATACAATTAAAAATAATGAGCTTGTCCAAATAGCTTTGGAAAAATTTCATTGTGTACGTTGCAATTTGAGCGTTGATTTTATATTTTGTTCAAACAATTGTGGTTTTCTTTTTCATTTACTTTAATATAAACGAGATTCCTAATATAAGATTTTGTATGTGGAATATATGGTTGTGTTATTTTCTGTTAATATAATGTAATTTTATTGTATTGTTTATATTCAATTTATATTTAATTAGTACGTGAAAGAATCTCACATTCTACAGCATTTTATAAAAGTTATGCTGAAGTAGCAGTATGAAATTTGGCAAAGTTTTATTTTTTATAAAAATCTTATTATGCATTTAGAATGTATTTTATTAAAAATAAACATATAACACACAATGCCATGTAATTCACATACACTTTTGTAAAAAGTAATATAAATGTTACTATAGTTATGTATATTTTATGCGTCAACAGAATCATTAATATATATTATTATTAAAAAATCTAATAAACTCTTTTTTTTTAGCTTCACGCTGTATCCCGCACACAGCAGGGTAGGCAGAGGGAACCTAGTGTTAAGACACTCCGTTCCCCACTTTCCGCCGAATTCGGAGGCTTGCGTGTTAAGTGGCGGAACTTAACGCCGCGCTTTACCTCGACACCAGAGCGAAGAAATATAATTTCCACTCCTCGAGTGGGAATCGAACCCACAACCAGTCGTTTACAGTCACACTCTTGTGCCACTGGGCCACGACTGGCCACATATGATCTAATAAACTTAAAATGTCTTTACCTTTTTTTAATAAAATCATAGCTTTAATACGACAATAATATTATTATTTACAACAAAAACAACAAAATAACAAAACAAGCCTTACTCCATTAAATCATATAATAAATTAAACACTAACAGATAAGATTTATTTGTATGATTGTAAACGTCTCGGCACAGCAGCGCCAGATTGGTTTCAACGGCGTCCGATGGTAAATTTTCCAAATAACTTTCGGGTGCTTATAGTAAATGACTTATTAAATTACACTTTATCCGCGGGGCTCGCAAATTAAATTCTAACGAGGTTAGAGGGTCGATGAGTTGACAGGTGACGACGGTGCTCAAGTACTTCGGGGGTGAAATCGAAAATCACCTTAATCTAAACCTGACGCACCTTCACTAATTTCTTTATTGATAATATTTTTTTTACGATACGTTTGTATGTTTGATTTTTTTTGATTTGGAATTTATATTATATAGCATAAATTATAAACATATCATTCGATGTCACATGAAATGAAAAGCCTCTTATACAATATAATAATTAAAACTAATGATACACAGATTTGAAAAAAATTGCAGTGCTTTTCTCGCAACTTGAGGTAGGTAGAAGTTCGAAAGAATCCTGTATCAAGACACTGGTTTCCACTTTCCATCCGAATTCCATATATTTCGTGTATATTGGGGAACCTTAACGATGCTTATTTAGGTCCGCCAATCACCTATATCTCGAGGAGAAAATGACAATAATTTAAATACAAAATCATATCATCAAACGCAATCAAATCCACAACTATCCCGTTCACAATCAGACGCCATCCCACTGTGCCACAATGGTTTCAGGTATATAATATAAAATAATTTAAGCAGACTGTATTACGTTACTACGATACTACTTCAAACAGTCATGTCCGTCCAATCAAAAAATCTGGCTTCAGGCCAGAGGGAGTAAAGAAATGAAATACATTCTAGATTTTAAAAGATTGTAAATTTTACGTAACAATAACTCACAGCGAGAGGGGGATAACTTAGAACGAGTCAGGGTGAAGTTTCGAAGACAATGCATTGTAATTTTGCGTACAAACGTGAAGACTAAACTTTGCAAAACTAATTGTTTACACAAATGAACTACAATAGAATTGTAGTATGAGATCTCTGTGGCATTTCTTGTTTATAGTATTAAAATTAATTTAAATCTACACAGAAAAAAAAAGATTTTCCCAAATATAAGACATACGTATAAGACGTAAATACTATTTATGTTTAAATCCAGTCTATAAGGAATTCCAAAATATAGTTCGAAGATGAATAAAGAGGCGCGTTATGTAAACACTAGTGCGAAATTTAAGCAAAAAAACATTTAATAATCTACATATAGTACCCGGAGATAAATAATGCACATCGATGCTTAGATTGAAACAATCGGTTAGCTTCGACTTCGTAGAGCTCTGTCGCTTAAAATAATAACAGACCGATATCTATTAAAAGCTGTTACAACGACAATGGTAGTTGTCAACTTTAATGATGTGGATTTCTTTTTTTAATAATTAAATTTGACGCCTAAAAATGAAAAATATGAAAATATAACTAAACGAATGGACAATCTCCACCATTTTTGGAATTCGTTAATTAATTAAAAGAAATTAGAACTAATCGGGAGCCATTATAATAATCATATTTATTTTATGTGTAAATGGATCTCGACTAATCTTGTTTTTTGTAGGCTTAATAGCTTGTTTTTTCTGCATTGTACATAATCTCAAGTACAAGAGTTTTCCTCTTTTTGTTAAAGATGTAATTGTAAAAATAAAAAATTGGGGACAGTAACAACTCTAAATATATATTTGGAGATGAAACCGACCGTACTCTACCATATCTGTACAAAGACTGACAAACCAGAGAGAAATGTCTCATATCAACTAAGTGACAAAGACAGCGCTCTACGAAACCAAAACTGACCGACTGTTTTATTCTAAGCATCGATGTGCATTATTTGTTGCCGGGTACTATACATAGGTACATAATTTGACCATTACGTAATTTATTCTGAAGTAATAAAACTCATAACCTTAAAAAATATTAAATTGTTATAACTATAAGTTAATAAAATATAAAACATAAAATATATCTAAATAACACGATATTAAAAGTGATAAGTGCATATTGCTGAAGAAAAGATAAATAATCGAGATCAATTTTAAAGGTAAAACGACGTTTCTGGCGCATATCGCGTAATTTTTAGTAAGAGCTCACAAGGGATCTTGGAACGTAATCAAATAGTGAAGAAGGCCAATTTTCCGTGTGGCCGCCCCGAACCTCGTGCCACGGTATTGGCCAAATTAACCTGCTACCGTTCCTTTACAATGACCGCAAAACTGTTCATATATTTTTCGTAAATTGTTATTTTTATTTCATGTTATCTTAAAAAGTCTACATAGGTAGCATTAGTCACTTGTAAAAATGTTAAATGCTATCGAATGGAAGATAATTATGTTTTTTTGTCCCGTAGTGTAGAAGGGAAATAAGTTACTACCGCAACAAATAGTCTCAAATCTTATCATCCACTTTTTATAATTTATATTTATTGCATGCTAATTGTTGCATGAGGGCTATATGTTGGAAAAAAATGATAAAGTTATATTGGAACCAACAATCATCATTTAAACTTCACGTTTCAATCCGTAAAGCATAGTAGTCAAAGAGAATCTAGTAACAAGAAACTCCGTTCTCCATTTTCCGTAAAATTTGAGTCGCGACAACACACATTTTGCCTTACGGAACAGACTCCTGTAAGGCAAAGGGTACGTTGTCACCACTTTAGCCTTAGAATGAAATAACTTATTAGATATAAGTAAAATTATTCCCTCGAGCAGGGATCGAACCCTCAACCGTCGCGTTTACAGTCAGACACTATCCTACTGTATCACGATAGACTTTATAATATTATTATTATTTTTATCAGTAAATTGTGGCCAGTCGTGGCCCGGTGGCACAAGCGTGTGACTGTAAACGACTGGTTGTGGGTTCGATTCCCACTCGAGGAGTGGAAATATTTAATATATCCATTTTCTTCGCTCTGGTGCCGAGGTAAAGCGCGGCGTTAAGTTCCGCCGCTTAACACGCAATGCCTCTGAATTCGGCATTCGGAAAGTGGGGAACGGAGTGTCTTAACACTAGGTTCCCTCTGCCTACCCTGCTGTGTGCAGGATACAGCGTGAAGCTAAAAAAAAATCTATATAAATTCAAAATATATTTCCGACCATTGTAGAACAGTTTTCAATAGTCGCATCGCATGCGGTAAACGGATTGCGATGTCTAGTTAGAACGAATCAAATCTAGATGTAGGCAGCTAACTCGATGCGATCTATAATTGAGCTGTTAGCCTCCAATCCGCGGGCTTTGAGTGCTCTTCGCCTTTTTCACCTTTGAAAAATTCCCAAATCGTGCATTTAATTCTAGGGTTCCGTTTGATTTTTTTAATATTAAAATTGAATTGAAATTGAATATTATTTATTCAATAATGTTAAATAATTCCATTTTTTTTTTATTTGGTATACTAAGAAATAAAGAAAAGGTTTTATTGTTTCTCATTTATTTGTAAATACGATTGATTGAGGCTTCGATTCCCATTCAGGGGAGTGATTGTATTTAAATTATTTTTATTTCTCCGCTCTGACAAGACAAAGCGCGGGATTAAGCTCCGTCACTCAAAGTCTCAATTTCGGGGCGGGAAGTGGAGACAAACAGTGTCTTGCCACTATTTTTTATCAGTCTACGCATGCCAGGAAGAAAACACGTGAAATTAAAAATAAAGAAATTATTGAAGCACTCTTATATTATAACTAAATTCAAGTGACGATTGTAGAATGGATAAAAAATATATACGAGTATTTTGGTAAGCAAAATATGTAGTGTAGAATTGGTAAGCATAATATGTATGTAGCGTTGAGTTCCGTCAATTACGTCTCTAAAAACAGTTGGAAAATGATAGGTTCTCCTACCTACCTTTATTAAACAAGAACCGATATCTAGTTATTTACTATTTTCTTTTCAATCTATCCTTTCAATGGATTTTATTATATCGAAGCTTATTTAAATATCGGTCTTCGCCATAGACGTACCTACGCTCTACGAAAATAAATAAAATTTTCTGTTTTCACATTTTGTGGCTTTTTACTACCACAATTTATAGCATGAACTAAAAATATATCAGCCATTTAAATAAATTGCCAACAAATAATACACTTTTGGGAATAAACAACAAATAAAGTAAATTTACACAACAAATTGAAGTCATGTTTAGAGTTAAACTAACGAAATAAAACCTACATTAGGTTTGTATTGTTTGTACATGTTATACTTTTTTTATATGTAGGTGTATTATACACCTACGTAAAGAAATATAATATCTATATCAACTTTATAACTCACGTCATGTAAATATTATAGGTACAATATAAATACATATAATATAAAATAGTTTTTTACAATTTAATTAAATTAAATAATAGTATAAAATACTATTATATTAATATTTTAGGCAAAATATATTTCAATAAAATGTAATGTAGTCAACATTCTCAATAGATATGAGGTATGAGGTCCACTAAGGAGGGCAAATTTATAATAGAGAAAGATTACTTTCTGATGACTTGCTATATGAATTTAATATACTCCTAATAATAAAATTTCTTAACACTGTTACCTCTAAATTTCCAAAAGGTTCTTGGGTTCCTTCCGAGCACAGCAACATAGGGTCCTAAGCACGTGGCGTATCATACTATGTAATCACTATTAGCCAATCTCCGTTCACTGCTGGGCCTCTGCAATGACTTAAGTCTTCGTCTCTCGGCTTCGAACTTTTGCGTTGTTTTCACCCTGTCTAGTTAAAGTAATATATTCTTTGAAATTTACATAAAGTCAAAAAAAAAATATGGACAGTACTATTTTACTTCATGCATCCTTCATATAATATTTTTGAGATATTCGAAAGAACCTTGTGAGTTTTCACAATGTTCTTTACATACAGGCCTAAATAGTTAGCTCACTAGATGACTGTTAACACAAGTAGGAAATTCTGTTTTAATATTTCATTTCCTTCTCGCTGGTGTCAAAGCAAAGCGCGGCGTTGAGTTCTGCCACTTAACGCCTCCGTAATTCGGCGGAAAATGGGGAGGGTAGTGTCTTAACACTAGGTTTTCTCTGCCTACTCTGCCAATTAATGTTATGAACATTTCGCAAAACGAGATTTGAGCTTATCCCATCATTTCACTATATTACGGCTACGCATTACTTTGGTACATATTGTATTAAACTAAGTAACAACGTTAAATCACTAATTGATAATAATTGCATGTTGAATTTTGTGTAATTCATGATTGTAAAACATGTTTATGCTAAAGCCATTGATGTTGCAGCCGCGTTTTGTTGTTACTGGTGTATGTTGACTCGCTTAAATTCTAAAGCATTGTTTAGTTAATTAATTTAGGTTGTTTTCAAACTATACATCAATATGTACTTTAAATGATTAGATTTTTACAAGTATTTAAAAATTGATTACTGAAAAGGGCACTTTTTCATTTAAATTTCAGTACAATTTCATCGTCACACATATCTTACGCATTTCATGTGGTAAATAGCTACTGTTCGAGCTTTTTGTTATCTGATGTTGAAGATTAACGCCACTTTTTTCTAACCAGTGGTTAAATGAAGATATCATTATAGATACAAAAGTTTCCCTGAATAGAATACACAACCATCTCGAATGAAAGAAATTTTCAAACTGCGCCACCATGGCGTCATCATGACTGTTGGTTTTTGAAATATCATTCCGGAAATGAATAATATGTATTTAAAGTTATAAACTTGGCAATACTGAAGTAGATGTTGCCAACTTCCTACTTTCGAAACATATAAAATTAGAAGCTTTGCATTAACATACAATCATTGTGAAAACAAAGTTCTTAATGGTAGCACCGACAGATGATATAAAAAATAAATTCTATATCTGATTTTGTTTACTAATAATGTTCTCAAACTTGGCCATAAATGGCCCATTTGCAAAACTCTTCTTTGTCTTTAGATTGTTTAACGATGACTTAAACATTTTATGAAATTATGGTAGCTTCACGCTTCTTTTCAAATACCAGGGTAGTCAGACTAAACCTTGTGTCAAAACACTCCGTCCTCCGCTTTCCGACCGAAATCGAAACATCACGTGTTAAGTGGTAGAACTCAACGCCATATTTTGTCTTTAATACCAGAGCGAAGAAATTGAAAATAATATTAAATTGTAAATAATAAATTTGTAAGATTTTGTAGAATTATTATCGATGTACATAAATTAACAGTAACACTGAAATAGATTGAAATATGTATAAATTGAAATATGTAAAAACCTTACATATACATATATAAATAGCATATTTCGTAGACTATAAAGATTTCAGCTTTCACTTCGTAATTCGGAAGGCTAGCGTTGATTTTGTATAAAAAAGTAACTTCAAAGGAATTGCAATTCTTGACCATTTTTAAAGTTTACTTAATGAAATACCACACGAGTCAAAAGTCCGCATATTTATATTTTGCTCTTAGAGTACTCAAAGAGATTGTGAAAACATGAAAGAGAAAATTGCTTTGGAAAAAATTTGAAACACAACTTTATTATTACAAAACCAGTCTGTAGTCCTTATCGTGTATTCGTAAGTAAAGTGTATTTAAATTAATCTGTTTCCACTTTACAGTAACATTAGTAATATATCGTATATTGCCCACACTGATACAGTTATAAGCGGAAAGTGGAGAACGGAGTATGATGGCTCTTACTTCTCTCTGACTATCCTACTATGCAAGAAAAATCGTAAAGCTACTTATATAGTTTCTTGATAATATCTAACTTAAAGAAATTGAAAATTTATTTCGCAGTGAATATAGTTAAAAAAAAAATTAAATAAGTTTAAATTTGCCTTCGTTCCTACCGTATTTGAAACACGATGCGAGTTGATAGTAAGCAAACAATGATTTTTAAAATATTATTGATGACTGTCTCGCTTTTTATTTTGCATAAATAAAGATAAAATACAATCTCCATTTTCCTCTTATACGTATGTTTAAGAAACAATAGCGTGTTGAATCCTGGCACCGATTGAAAATTAAAATAATTAAATAAATATAATAGCTTAAAAAGTATCAATATGTCTTATACAAATTTGAACCTATAATTCAGCATTTTCGTTCATATCTCAAGCGCATCAGAAAGACAACTTATCATATATTCAGTATTTTTTTCATATAAAAAAATAATGTTAAAGACATAAACAAACATCATTCCAATAACCATGATGATTACTTTGTACCATAATACCAAAGCCAATACGTTCTGTAACAGAAAATTGAAGTTCGCATCAAAACTTAAAAGCTTCCAAATTGAAATCTCATACGTGAGCCTTTATTAGGCAATACTGAGCTATCAGTGTCAGTCTCATCCCTCAGGGCTACCGATATGATCTGTTCCATCGACACTTTGATGTGATCACTCAATAGCTAGACGATATTTGATTGTAACGATCATATAACAATCATTTTGCGAGGAATAGTGGAAATTGAACTGAATTTACTTAGGTTAACGTTAAACTTGTGTAAGTTATAATTCTGTATATTATGTTTGTTTAGTAGTTAGTAAAATGTCATATTACTATACTTGCAATCCACCTGCAGCTTAGCTGCCTAAAGTACACTATATTAACTATTTCGATTTTTCGTCCGCCCACGTTCTATAACTTTTATAAAATGTAACTTTTTTCTTAAAATAAAATGACCATTACAAATTAAGAAAAGTTTACCAAAGTACAATAGACAAAACTGCATTAAAATCAACTAAGCCGTTTCAGAGATTAACGTGCACAAGCACGCACAGAGAAGGAAAAGAAATTAAAAAATCATTGGTTGTTGATAAACAATATCTAAATTGGGACACGTATTTATTAAAATTATGAAAACGAGCAGAGCAGTTAAAGTTGACAGAGTTAAAGTGTAATAAGATAGTGTATTTATATGGAATAGTGCAAAATCCAAATGTGTTGTATAATATGTTTGAAATACATTAAATTAATAAAATAAATATTACATAAATCCATATGTTTAAAGAACAATTTGCTACGCGTCAACGGGACTACTAGTATTTGTAAACAGCTGAAATATGTGTTAATTAACAGTCTGATTGAAATGCGAATGTATGAGAAAAATA
This sequence comes from Dryas iulia moderata, assembly GCA_019049465.1. Classification (NCBI taxonomy): domain Eukaryota; kingdom Metazoa; phylum Arthropoda; class Insecta; order Lepidoptera; family Nymphalidae; genus Dryas; species Dryas iulia. The sequence continues at coordinate 14,195,604 of CM032425.1, forward strand.
TTTATGTATAGATTCTTTCTTGAAACATACAAGAAACAGAATACTAAGATGGTGTAGATTTATACCAATCAACACGTAATTGTAAGAGCTGAGTGTGCCAAAGCCAAAGAACTGAATTTGACTGACTGCGGTTAAAGTGTAATACTGAGAAAGTGATAAATTTAACTGGAAGAAAGAAAAAACATTTTTTCTTCTCCGTTTATTACATAAAGAAAACGTTTACTTCATAAATAAAAATGTTTAACACTTGGAAATGAATTAAAAGTAAATCAATTTGCGTTATTCTCTAAGACAATACAATTAACACCTGCAAATGCAATAAAATTCAAATTTAGCTCAAATAAAGGCAAAAACTCCATACTAAAAAAATATACCGTAAAATATGGCGAAAATAACTTGACAGTGTGTTTATAATAAACTGTCGCACAGTTTTATTCAAGATTCATAACTTCACATGTCCCAACCCTGCGCCAGGGAACCTCGTTAAATGTAGAAGTGGCACTAACGACGCGTCCTCCCGTCTTGACGCCTGTCCAATTTGCGTCAAAACATCTAGAGATGTCGTAATTCTCGATGAGACTCAAGGGTTAAAAATCTAATTTAATAGTAAATTGTAATGGTATGCCCGCAATTATGTTAAAGTGATTCTGAATTTTAAATTGAATTTTTTATATATTATATGTTAAAATAACTTCATAGCATGAGTATTGGAATATGTGAGATATATTTATACTATAGTGATTCTACAGAGCAATGCTTTATCCACTTCCAAAAGCTGCAGAGATCAAAATTTAATCGATTTGTTTTGATTTGTTTGAAGAAACATTGTGATTTGCAAACAAGGGAGCTATTATAGGAGTATCAATTTTTTTACTATGCTGCTACTAGGTATCAGTAATAAGCTAAAAGGAGAGAATATTATACGGCGTAATATAAAAATGTATTTTTATGTAGAACCCCACACGCGTCCAAGAGTGTTATATACGAATATAAAGCTGGTAATACACATAAATAACTGATCTTGGGCTTAAAATTACTTTCAGGCAATTTGTCAGGAAAAAGTGTCCCGCCGAAACAAATGGTCCAACCTTTTTCAGCCAAACGGAATTTTCTAATCTATTATTTTCAACATATTTTTCTTGCATTCAATTAATGGGTTACATGAATCCTGTTCCGTTCAAAGTATTAGGAACAGAGAAAAAAGTTTAAGAAATCAATTAAATGTCTTTGAAACTTATTAAAAATTTAATTATAATTTACATATTAGCTCCTCTTTTTAAGTTTGAGTGACCAGAAAAGAGAGAATTCACAAACATGCACTTATTTCTTTAACAGACCGGTTCTACATTTAAAATGTAAAAAAATGACAGTTATAGAATATATCGAACATGTCTTTTTGTTTTTTTTTTATTTTTGTTTTTTTAGATGCCACAGACTCGAGGTACGTGTACTTTTCAGCTTTTTTCCTTTTCTGTTTGTGATTTCATTTTCTTAAATTTATTTTAGCGAGTAACGTACGATAATTACACAAACTTTTCAAAAATGCAATTAAATGACGTAACATTAGTTATCTTTCATAGCTTGTAAACTGTGATGTTCATATTTCATAAAGACTAAATGACTCCTTAAAGCAGAGTTTAGGTGCAGTCCATAAACGTATCTTTCGCCAGCGAGATCACTAATCGAATGCTTTACGATGGGAAAGGGGCCCTACAATTTGTTCTTAAAGTATTCACTTTTAATTTATAAATGATCAATTTTGTATTTTGATTCAATTTATTTTAAGGGATATAAAATAAAATATAGATATTTAAGGAAAACAATGTTGAGATCTACTTGCCCTCACTGGGGAACGGAGTGTTGTAACACTAGGTTCCCTCTGCCTGCCCTTCTGTGTTCAAGATACAGCATGAAGCTAAAAAATCTACTCTTAACATTTCAAAGTGCTGTACATACACTTAAGAAAAGTTAAAATCTTTTATTATTTTAATAAAAAAAAGATTTTATACTTTTTCCAGCAATGTAAGAAATCAGAGATAGCCTAGCACTAAGACAATTCGATCTTTGTTTTTCGCAAGAATTCTAGGTATTGTCTTACAATAGCGGGGAAATTTACCTTAAATATAGACTTTCCCTCTGGGTGGGAATCGAACCAATTACAATCGAATTTAATAAGCACTGCGTTTGAAAAGGATTTAAATAAATCTTTATGTTTTAATAATACAACGAAAAAAATATATTTTAATAATACAACTATATTTTCATAAAACTTTACTGAAACATACCTAGCTCTACTGCTGAGCTTTATTAACCAGATATACGAGTAACATAATACGAGCAACTACAACATATAAATCTTTATATCGTATACGGTCATAAATTAAGTATATAAAAAAAAAAGTACCTATAATATATTACGTATAAAAAAGGTTGTCAAAATAATAACTTTTCTAGAAAAAATCTTTTCACCCGAGCGCACGCATTAGTGGCTGTTATGGCAAATTGGGCAAATCGTGATCGGAAACCCATAGTAGGGTTTCAACGAATATTTTTATGGGTGCAAGGTATGTGAGGCGTCGATATTTCAATTGTTCAGTGGACCGACAGAGTTTATAGGCGGCGTCAAGTGACGTCGTAATAGGGACACAAACATTACCCTTTTAAATTGAATTTCGTGCAATTTATCAGTCGGCTCTGATAAAATACGCTCCCCCTCGCCCCTTCAAACGATTTAATCCGAAAAGTGTTATTTATTTAAATGACATTCGAATTTAAAGCTTATCAACGCGGAGATTGAAATGATTGGGTGTTGAAGATTTGGGGTATTGTTTTTTTTTCTTTGAAAGGTTTAGACAATATTTTATTTGTTTTAGTCTGTCAAAATATTTTACATTGTTTTTATAACGAGATTTTCTAATAAGTAGGTATCGTAATTCTTACCTAAATACATATATAGAAATCCCTATAATCTTCTTAGTTACCAAAACATAACTAATCTTACTCTATTAATACGTACTATATATTTCTGTTCTATTTTCCCATATGGTTTTCCTATTTTAGTATTTTAAAAGTATCTAGAAAAGTTGAAGCAAAGAAGCAATATACGCAATGTGTCCACCGACTCGTGAAACTTCTAGTTCGAAACTTTGAGATGTAACGCGATTAAACTTTACTTTGACATCCGATTATATGCTCCTTTAAGTTTATATCTGCTATAAACATCATATGGAAAATGGAAACGATAATGGAAAAGAACTAAATTAATACTGTTTTATTTTATTTTTCTATACAAATATATCTTTTATATTTTAGTAGGACTAGACAGAGAGCTTCAAGCAACTTATTATTATTTAATCTCCGACATTTTGCGTGTTACGAGGCGTAGCATGCACGCAGTCACGTGACGCAGTAGCGCAGCGTCTACCAATTTTGGCGTGAGCAAAATTACATAGATGAAATCTTTTTCTTTCAGAGGGTTGTTTTAAGAAACAAGTTAATTAAATATGCCCAATCCATCTAATTTTCTATGTTTTTGTTTATATATAAACCTACAATTTAATAAAATTAAAATGAAATATGAATATACTAAGAGGCTATATTGAAAAGCGACCCAAATAAAAATAAAGTGCTTCTTTTGTAAATCTTGTTACCTAAAATCTTGCAAAATGATTGCCCGCCAGAGTCTTTGTTTTAGAAAAATCTAAGGAATAGGGATTTGTACGTTATGCTAGAAGTCCCACAAGGTCTTACAAGGTAGCGTGGGCGATGGCCCGCATCGCCCACGTCTGAGTATGCCACTGACGTCACGATTACTTATATATATTTAAAAATATTTTGTTTGACTTCACAAATGTCCCGCATATAGCGAACTAGACCTACTGTCATGTTCTTAAAATATCACTACAATTTATTCATCACTAAATAGATACATATTATGTTAGATAAGTAACCTTATTGCCCCATCTCTTCAACGATTGAAATATGCGTTATTTCAGCAACGTGAATGTCAAATATATATGTATAATAGTATTTTTATGTACTTCTAAAGTAATATTATGAAAAATACATATTTCTGCATTTATTCTCCCCAAATACTACAAAAAAGCCCAATTTTGTATTGCTCCGTATGAATAATTTTCATAAAATATGGTTGATTTTTTTTTTTCACCTTCACATATAACTTAGACATATTAAAATACTATCGACCTGCTCGGGGTGACGCCCGCGAGATTTTTCACACAAATTTTCAACTCCTCTTTGAGCCCCTTTAGGGGTTGTTTTTTTTTTAAAAAAAAGCTAGCCTATGTTTAACCTTGTGTCATCAACTATTTTCTGAGAAAATTAATCAACAACGGTCAAATGGTTTGGATTTTTCGAACAAACTGTTATGCCTTTTTTAGAAGTAGAAATTTAAAAAAGTAGCTTATCTTTAAAACTTCTGGGTCTTTTCTTCCAAATCGAGCAGATAGATAAGTCATGAAAGCGCAACAAACAGACAGACAAACTATCGCATTTATAATATTAGTTTGTTTTGCACTCGTCGTAGTAGCGTTACGATTATGTTATATACATAGGTATTAGGTTGCAGCTAGATCTGGATAGCACAAGTTCCATGTCTACATACCACGAGTGCACTGTATGCTTCTTGCATATAACAGACTAGAAACACGTAGGAACAAACTGATATTTTGTCACATTAAGGAAATTTACTATTTTTAGATAATATTTTATTTGCTTTATAGAAAATGTTAAATTTTGTTTCTGATTTTCTTAAAGTATCTTGTTAAGATATTCATAAACATTTTAGTATACAATAAGAATGGAATTGCAATTTTAAATGTAATATATCACTAAATTATTATCGTAGCAGGATAATGTAGCAGGGTAGTGAAAGAGTCAAGACTCTCCGCTCCACTTTTCGCCTGAAATCGGAACATTGCGTAAAACGCTATAACGAAAGTAGTGAAATTAACGCCGCTCTTAACAAAGTATCTACGTAGTGATGAAAATAATATGTTTTATTATTATCATCTTTCGGCTCTAAAACATTATTATGTAATCACACGAAATTATTCAGATGTAGGATAACGGTGTTTGGCATAGTTAAAGTATATATAAAGAAAAAACGTCAAAATAATAAGTTTAAAGTAAATAAAATAAAAATCTCACCCTGCCACTGACAAGTTTCACAAACACTCTTGTGCAAAGTGCAAAGTGACATACACGTTACTATGACAACGTTTATTTTACGCAAGAGGTTAGTTGTTCGAAATAGCTAATTAAAAAAAAGGATAACGATATATATCCATTATAAAAATATCGTCAACTGTGGTATCTATTATACCAATAGTATAAACTATATATAAATGACTAGTAACTAAGTAAGTACAATGCTATATATAAAACCTTTTGTATCCGACCTGTGGATTCAACGGCGCGAAAAGCTGTATTTCAATTTCCATTACGGCTATTTTGTAAATAAAACCGTAATGTTATACACGCAATAGGTGCAAGCTTTATTAACCTGTTAATAATATGTACAATTTGTTTATTTCATTTGCACATTAGTTTATTAAGCTCTTGTCAAGAGACAAAGGACGTAAGTATAAATATAAATATTTAGAGGAGTTAATATGAGTGTTGTATTATTTTTTCAACATTTACATTAGTTCACTTATTTTAATATTATTAGTGTTATTGGTGTAAGTAACATTACGATATGAAGAACTATTTTAGAAATCATATAAGTAAGTACAAACCGCATGGCGTAGCAACACAGCCCTTGGAACGATTTTAATATGGGATTTTGACACTGCGTAAATTTGTGAGATCCGTATTTTTTTCTGCATTTTTTTGCACATTTTTGTTTAAATTATTTTAAAAAGTGAGTATCTCTTGTTTTCCAAGGAGAACAGACTTGAATCCTAGTGCGTTAAATTTTTATACAATTTCTAAAAATGTTTTTCTTTAATTGAATGCTTGAATGTACATTTATTGGAACGACGTCAAAACTACTCGCAAGAATATTTTAATTTATTATAAGTATAAAAATAGATCATATTAAATTCCACCATACAAACATTCATTTCAAGATATATGTAGTTATTGTTTGAATACTCTTTTTTGATAAATGTTTGTATGAATGATCTTTTTTGATTAATGGTGGAATTGAACATTAAATTCACCATACAAACATTCATTAAAAAAAATATCTAAATAGGAAAGGTACTTGACAGACAAAGTGAAACATCACTAAATCCTCTAAATCTACCTCACATAACAAAAAAAGCGAATTCAAAATAACTAATAGGTATTCGTGAAGCTGGTGTGGACCAAAATAAAATGTTAAAGCAAATCTTCCACATTGCAAGTATGTAAGTAAAGACTCAGCAGTGCAGCACGTTCACGGACGGGAATTTACAATTTTTAACACGAACGACGCTCAAACTTTGATGAGTTCGACACAGGGCATATAAGCGTCGACTTGCACAATAGTTGTTTCTTCTTTGGAACTAGCTCTTACAGTTTGGCGCTATTATTTCTTCAACTTTTACATGGTTTATTATTTATTTTGTTTAAAATATTTACAATAATAATATGGGCTTATTCTTTTTAGTATCATATTCGACATTTTTTATCACTTTCTTTGAAAGCCTATTCAAAATCTAAAACTCAAATCGTAGTACTATAAAGCAAAATAACCAACACAAGTTAATTAATTCATGATTTTTATGAGAAAAACAAGTAATTATTCTCTAAAATTAAATTAACCCTTTGATACATTTCTTTTTGTTCGTGTCTAAGCATTGTAAGTGAATTTACATTATTCAAAACACTGTGCAACTGACGACTGTACACAGACTACAGTACACAAAGCAAAATACTCCAACAGAAAATATAATATTATTTGAAAAATAAATGTTATTTATTTAAAGTGGCTCAACACAAAACCGAGGCGGTCAATACCGTTGTGTTTGCTTTATTTATCTGGTACGACCACGTCCGGAAGTGCCGCCATGTTGACATGTCCGAGACGTGCTATTGGCAACACTCCGACGAATTGAGGCGGAAAATGAAAATAGTTTTGACAGAGTATGAAACTTGGAGTTTAACTCGGCTTTCGTATACCGATATGTGATATCAAAACATTTTGATATTAAGTTAAATTGCTTCTGTGAACTAAATTCTATAATGGATTTAGAGACTTGTATGTATGTTGTGCAAGCTTCTGGGCGTGGTTTCGTTTAAGTGGTCTTCAAAATTTCTTTTATATTAATGACGCGTAGATATATTAATTAATGAAATTTCTGCGCCTATATTTTTTGCAGTAATAGATTTCTTTCATCTTTTAAACTTCACACTTAAATCTGCATACAAGGATAGAAAGAACCTTGCGGCACTTGGTTTCTGTTTGGGACGAAATTTAAAACCGCGCTTTGTCTTAGCACGAAAATCATAGTAATCTAAATATAATCACACCCACGAGTGAGGATCGAACCCACAGTCACCGCTCACTGTGCCACGATTACCTCTCTTGTATGTTAATCCATTTTGTTAAAGAAGCGTGCTCTTTAACCTATATCAAATTTAAACCCATCATAAATATAAATAACACGACTTCTACAATACATATCAAATAAAACATTCCTCAAAACAATTGTAGAAAAAGCATAAATTCAGACTGAGAAAACAAACTAAAATTCTACAAATGGTAATGAAAGGGCAATGGTTTAAGAATTTATGTTCTTATAACGGCACTTTAAATATCCTTACGAAGGCTTATTACCCGGCTATGTTTCACGCTTTACACTTTTTCCCTTATACGAGGGTCAGTCACTCGGTCAGTGAAAACACTTTTTTCTCTATTTTCTAACCGAATTCGAGGTTTTGTGTTGCGTGGCAAAGCGCAACGCTGCACTTTGTCTTACTCCGCAGAGTGGAAAAAATACGTTATTACTATTCCACTAAGTGAGAATCAAACCCGCTACCCATCGCCATTACAGTCAGATACTGTGCCAATGCGAAACGATGGCCTCTTATTACTTATAAATTATAAGTATTTTTCTTAAATATTTTTCTGAAACATACTAATCATTTGAGTATTCAAAATAGTAAATTCCTCTTTCAGTCAAAAATTTATTGTGTTAATTTCATTTTTTTTTTTTTTTTCAGCTTCACGCTGTATCCCGCACACAGCAGGGTAGGCAGAGGGAACCTAGTATTAAGATACTCCGTTCCCCACGTGTTAATTTCATTAAAATATAACTGGGAAAAGTTTGTTTTAACACTGAACAAAGAAAGTGTCATGTTTACTTACCTTAAAGATTTTTGATACGATGAAGAGATGCATGTTCCGAAAAAACGGACTGTTTTTTTAATTTCATTTTACTCACGAAACAGTTGAAGTATCCAGCGAATTGTAATTTAAAAAGTAATCATTAATAAATAATTCTTAAAATGTAGAAATAATGACTAATCATATATATTAAGAAACGTAAATTATAAAAGCGCGCCATCTTCTGAATGTTTTTAAAAATAACAGTTTTGCCCGCAGGCTATGATGTCATGTGAGCGTGACGTGATATTCTTATTTATTAAAAATAAATTCTTCAGAAAAGTTTTATTAACAACTCCAATCGATCAATAATTTAGTTTATGACTAACAACTACTTTAAATAACTCTTGTAAATTTTATTTGATAATTAACAAAACAATTTCTGAACGATTCCTTCGATGAATATGACAATTTACAGGTCAGCTGCCAAGTTGTCAAAAAATGTCAGCCAACAAGGAAACTAACCTTGTTCAGGCTTATTCGGAATTAAATAAATTCTGCCAAAGCGGAGACTATGAGAGAGCTTTGAAAGCTGCAGGAAAAGGTATATAACTGAATGAACCTATATTTCATTTATAAAAGTTCGGTAGATATGGCAAAATAAAATGTTGTTGATACTACCTTATACTTAGAAACAGATTTACATAAATTAATAACTTTTATTTTAATTTAAGTACATTACATCTACCACTCACAATCTTTACTTAATATTGGTTACCAAAGTACTTGTAAAATATTTTTTGGTTAAAATATACTGTTAAATAATTTTACCTCAAGCTAAACATATGTTATCTCCAATTTTAGTCCTGCAAATTGCACCAAATGAGCAAAAAGCATTCCATTGCAAAGTGGTTTGCTTTATACAGCTCCACAATTTTAAGGAGGCTTTGTCCATTCTGTGCAATGCCAAAAATGCATCTTTGGCAGCAGACTTACAGTTTGAAAAGGCTTATGCTCAATACAGGCTGAACTGTCCTAAAGAAGCCTTGGAGACAGTTGATAGTGCTCCAGAACTAACACCAGCTTTAAAAGAACTCAGGTTTGTTATTCATCCAATTCTTATAAGATATAACAAAAATTTACTATGACATGTCATGACAGATAATATTTAAAAACTTTGAAATTTTAAATATGAATACATACATGATGAAATAAAATGATTTTTCTTTTCAGGGCTCAAATTTTATACCGTCTAGAGCAATACCAAGACTGCTATAACATTTATCGAGATATTGTTAAAAATACCACCGATGATTATGAAGATGAAAGAAAAGCAAATATGTCTGCAGTGGTTGCAAACTTAGCTGCTCTTAATCCAGTAAGTGCATACAAGTGGATATGCCATTTTGATTTATTATGTAAAATGTGTAAATGAGAAGATATAGGGTGATATATATTTTAAATTTATTTTTAAGATTGTATAGGCAATCAATTAAAATAATATATTCTTTTATTGATGTCATCATGGTGCAGCCAGATAATGTCTGACTCTACATGGGGATTGAATCAATAGAGTTTAATTATGTTTAGACTATTGTCACCTTTCTGGTTTGCTAAGTAATGTTATCTGTTAATAAGTTAAGTGCTTGCTTTAGATTACATAATTTAGCCTGAAATAGCTTGAAGTTAGTGTGGGATGGTCTTTCTCATTTTTGTATATGAAAGATTTACTGAGATAAAAAAAATGATATTATTCTCATACTAGAGGCCTGCTCACGGCTTCGCCGCGTGAAGTACATAACTGTATTGTTATATTGAATCCTCAGGGCAGGATTTTTGAAAAATTAAGTGGCCTATGTTTGACCCAGACTTGTTTGACTTTTACTACATTCAGTTTAAAGTTCAGCCTTTATTTAGTCTTAGATTATCACCTATATTTATGCCAAAATTCATTACAATCGGTCTGGAGGTGTAGATATTTCATATAAAGTTTCATCCCCTATTTCAACCCTTTAGAGGTTAATTTTTGAAAAATTAAGTGGCCTATGTTTGACCCAACAACTTTTACTTTATTCAGTTTAAATTTCATCCACATTGGACTGGTAAATTAGCCATGAAAGTGTGACAGACAAACACACAGACATTCGCATTTATAATATAAGTATGGATAAAGCAGTAATGGGATGTCTCTGTACTATACTACTAAATTATTTATCATGTTAAAAAACTATTAGTAGAAAATGAATCTTGGATTTTAAAAAATGTTGTATGTCTGTTTCTCTCTTCTCCTTAAAAATACTGAACAGATTTGAATATATTTTGTGGTTTAATATTGCAGGTATTGTATGAATGTAGAGTATAATTTTAAAAATAATTCTTATGTATATTTTTCCAGTCAGCTGATTTACCAACTTTTGAAGAGAGTACTTATGAATTATCGTACAATGCTGGCACCACATTGGCTATGCGCGGTAAATACAATGAGGCTCTCCCAGTACTTAAGAAAGCCGAACAAGTTTGCTCTGAGAGTGTCATTGAAGATGGTGGCACTGAAGAGGAGGCTAAGGAAGAAGCTGCTATTATCAGGTTTACTAAACTTAAATTTTTTCCAACTTTACTCCCCGGAGTGTGAATCCTCAACAATCCGTTTATAGTCAAATGCTGTTCTACTATGCCACAATTGAATACAACTAATCTAGTTACTATTATATACACTAGAATATATTTTAGTAAAATTAACTAATATTCTGCTTTGTCATCTAAAATTTTTTTACATTCTTTTAGATGGAAAGCAATGATAGCTTATATTTATTTTATGTATGTATATGTAATATAAAAATTTTAAACTAAACTCTTATATTTTATTGATTTAATGCATTTTGTTTAACTGTATTATGAAATAAAATGATCTTATTGTAAAATTATGTTTGAAATAAGAAGTGACAACTGAAAAAACTACTACCCAAAAGAAACTAAACTCACTACTTTCTATAAATGCTCAATGTTTCTGTTATCATTTTCAGAGTACAACAAGCATACTGCCAACAACAAATGGGCAAGGAGAAAGAAGCTGCGTCTCTATACCAGAATGTATTGAAAGATAAACCGTCTGATCAAGCTTTGATTGCTATTGCAAGCAATAATCTTGTTGTTATTAACAGGTGAGTGTTTATTTTTATATTTGTTTTTTTTTGTTAGAAGGATTAAAATGATAAATAATTTGTCATTCCTAATTTTTTCATGCTTTTTACGAATTTAATCGTAGGTTGAGAGAAGAGTGTCGAGACACTTCTTTTTCCACTTTTTGCCCGAATCTAAGACCTTTCGCAGTGCGTAGTCAACTCAACACTTCGATTTACAAGGGAAGGAGAAATTAACATAGTTTAATTGCAATCATTTTTCTGAGAAGAAGTTGAACCCATAACCTTCAAACTGTCACTTACACTGTCCAACTGAGCTATATGTTATCATATAACAACGTGTTAAGAAAAAAATTTAAACAGTATATTTTAGTAATTTATCAAAGTAGGTTAGAGGTACACTACCCGGCAATAAATAATGCACATCGATGCTTAGAATGAAACAGTCAGTTAGCTTCGACTTCGTAGAGCGTTATCTCGGTCGCTTAAAATAATAACAATGAGAAACGTCACATATCAACTTAGTGAGAAAGACAGCGCTCCACGAAATCGAAACTGACCGACTGTTTCATTCTAAGCACGATGTGCATTATTTATTGTCGGGTACTATACACTAGTCTACTTGCGACTACGGACTACTGTAAAGTATTCCGAACGTACACAAATCAAATAACAAATATACCCAATTAATCAAGTTAAAATAGTATAATTTGTTTAAACATATTATAATAACATTTCCTCCCAACCGCCAGAGACACGAACGTGTTCGACTCGCGCAAGCGCATGAAGGCGGCGACGCAGGACGGGCTCGAGCACAAGCTGAACTCGCGCCAGCGCGCCGCTATAGCTTACAACCAGGCGGTGCTCGCTATATACTCTAATCAGGTTATATTATATGTTTTTTTTTTTATAATGAGTTAGGTATACATCCACGGAAGTAAGCCCGTGCCTTTATTACTATTTCTTTTGTTTTTGGCGTGTTTATAACGAGACAGTTCGACTTATAACTAGTTTTTATCCTAGATGGGAAAAAGCCTCTACCGTCCTTTTTTTAAATATTATTTATTTAGTTGTTTGTTTCTTTTGTATTTAGATTTTTTTAGGTTATTTTTTTGTAAGATTTGATTGTGTGTTATGATTACTGCATGTGAGTTAGTTAATAGGAATCTCTTAATAATATATTTTTTTTAATCGAGTCATTTTTACATTCTGTTTCTCTTGAATAAGATTTTGTTTGTGCTGACACTTTATTTGTAAACATTTTTATATTTTTAAAAAACAGCTTCGCGCTTTTTCCCGCGTAGCAGGGTACCCAAAATGAATATATCGTCTCACTGTTCGTGTGAACACACTTCATTTTCCACTTTCCGCCAAAATTCGAAACATTATAAGGCGAAACTTAACGCCGCGCTTTGTTCCTGACGAAAATGAAAATAAATTCGAAATTTCCATTCTTTGGAATGATTTCCAAAGAATGGAAATCGAACCCACAACCATATACTATATTTATAACTAACTTTAAATCCAAATAAAACTACAAAAATATAATAAAATAACCAACCATTTAATATTTTCAGCCGGACTTCTGCAAGCAATGCTGTGTGAAACTAAACAAGGAATTTGGTCAAGATAAGAAAGCGGCTCTCGTAGAAGCATCCTCTCTAGTTAAGGAAGGGAAGAGAAGTCAAGCGGTTAACTTGCTGTTGAAGCACGGTGGGCCCCTTGTACTGGCCTCAGCTCAAATTATGTTGGCTCAGGTAATATATGTTTTATGTATATTTTAGACTGTACAATTTTTTGTCTTAATCATAATTATGTGTATTTGCATTTTTTTTATATAGGTATTTATTAGATATTTTTAGTTGTTATTAATCAGATTGAAATTTAGTCTTTTTTAATTTTCCTTTTGATAACATTTTTTACCCGCGACGGAACGGCGACTGTATATGTGTTTGGGGTGAGAGGTTGTTTGTTTGTTTGTTTGTTTGTTTGTTTGTGTGTTTGTGCAAATTACTATGTCAATTATTTCCAAAACTATAAGTCCGATTTTGATACGGTTTTCTATGATAGGCTTAGGTTCAACTGCCGTATGTACTTAGATATGAGCGCTGCGCCTGTAACCCGATTGCATCGAATCCGTAATTCTTTCATGGGACAATGTATACAACGCTTTTACAATAGGATCCCAGAAAACGTCCAAGAATGTTCCATATCACAATTCAAAAAAATTGTGAAGAGACGTTTGTGTGTTAAGGGTTATTACCTAATTAATGAATTTTTGAACGATAACACACCTTGGGAATGAAATGCTCGCTCCAGGCTATTCCAATGGTATCATTGTCAATATATAATTATCTGTAAATGCTTGACTTAAAAAAATATATATATTAAAAAAAAATCGTCCCGCTGAGTTTCTTGCGCCGGTTCTTCTCAGGTCTGAGGCATTAACTTTAGTGAACCGGTGGTAAATTGTTTGACGTTCAAAAAAATGAAGCATGTAACTTCTTACTTTGAATAAAATTATTTGACTTTGACTTATGTCTTATTGCCCTAACTCACCAGGGGGCGCTGCAGTAAGCATTTTACGTGCAAACGAATGTTATTTACTATCTCAAAAAATAGTAGTCTGATTTCGATAAGATTTTCAGTGATAGTTTCAGGTTTAATTGGTGGATGTTCTTAGATATGTTTTATCGTGTCAAACCACCAGATGGCGCTGCAGTAAGCATTTGTTTGTACTTTTTTGTATTTATTTGTCTAAAACCGAAACCACTGATCCGATTAAAAAGATTTTTCAGAAATACATTCAACTTTGCTTGATGCATATTTCAAGATTTTTCTTTTTTTGTTACGGGGAAAGCTCACCAGGGGGCGCTGCAGTAAACATTTGTTCATGCAAATCAAAAACTACTAGTTCAATTTAGATGAAACTTTCAAGGATAGGTTCAAGCTTAATTGGTGCGTCTTTTCATATATGTGCTATGGTGACGACTCATCAGGGGGCGCTGTATTAAGCATTTGTTTGAATTTTTTTGTGTAAAACCAAAATTTTTCTTGTATTTATTTGTCTAAAACCGAAATTACTAATCCGATTGGCTAGAGTTTTCAGGACTCTAGCCAATCGGACTCTCAGCTTTGCTTGATGCATATTTTAAGATTTTTGTTTTTTTGTTACGATGAAAATTCACCAGGGGGCGCTGCAGTAAACATTTGTATATGCAAAGCAAAAACTACTAGTCCGATTTAGATGAAACTTTCAACGATAGGTTTAAAATTAATTGGTGCATCTTTTCATATATGTGTTACGGTGACCACTCACCAGAGGGCTGCCAGTCGCAACCTCTATTTTAAATATAGTAGCTAACAGTATAGATTTCGTTCTTAAAGTTTTTAAAAGGAATATCAGTTATCAAAACTGTAAATTCATATTAATATTTAAATTTTTTGCCAAACCTGTTTTAACAGCATGAAAACCTATGAGAAGATTTGTGCAAACTTAAAGTAATGACAGCCCCCGACGAAGTCGTCCCCATCATCTCGTTACATATATTCATTAGGGGGTGGGGATTTCTAGTTATTTTATCCTTTTTCAATTACAATTAAACCGTCGTGGGTTTTTTCAAATTTTTTAATTTTGCATTTTATTATAGGTTATGTTTGAATATATATCCAAAATTGTGAAAAATCGTCTTTGATGGTATAGATATTTAAAATTTTTTTTTGAAAAAAGTATTCTTTTTCGGATTTTATTTAGAAGCTAGATTTGAACCTGAACCACGGCGAGATTCGAATTCGAACTTGGAAACCGTTGGGGGCGATCTGACCACTAAGCCATGTGTTCTACATCCGGCTTCCTGCGTCGAAATTCTTATAAAATGAATCTAAGAGGCGTGGGTTCGAATTCCGCTGCGTTCTAATTTTTATATCCGAAGTGTGTGAATAACACTTAAAATGTATTAAAAGTTTATTCATTTACTATTTTTTTTGAAGAAATATTTTTTAATAATTATAAATAAATTCAAGTTTTAAAATAAAGAATTTTTACAATTTATAATATTAAGTATAACAAAATATAATCTATATAATCTTAATAACATAATTTACGCATAATTTATATGTATTTTTATATACAGGGTGATCGTAAAGGAGCAGTGAAGTTGCTAGAGGAAAGTGAATTCAAATACAAGCCGGCTGTCATTGGCCTCCTCTGCACCCTGCTCACCGCTGACAATGAATATGAGAGAGTGTCTAAAATGTTCTTAGATGTGTACGACCATTATAAGAACGATGATGAGGTTAGTAATGTTTTATATTTAGAGATTAGAGTAAGTGTTTAAAAAAAGTCTTTTAAGTGTTTACAAAAAAAAAAAGAAAAAAATCTAGTGATAAAACATTCCACATTCCATTTTTTTAACTGAAATCAAGGCATTGCATGTTAACTAATGAAACTTAACATTGTATTGTTAAAATATAATTGTTTTTTTTTTAATGAGAACAGAATCCATAATCAATTGCATTTGCGTACAGACGTTATCCTTTTGAGTTATCATGTCTTCAATTAGTGTTAAATTTGTGTTAATACATATTCAGACAACTTAAACTAACATTAGTTAAATTTTAATTGGCATTTCTTATATTGTCTTATAAACATGGTAAATAAATTTGTAGACTTATATAAGTATAATTTATAATCTAAATTTTTTTAAGTGCTGTTATAATTTAATTATATATGTATAATATAGCTGGCATTGAATTTACAAATCTACTATAACATGAGAAGTTAATAAAAATAGGTTATTTAAGATTTATTCTCTATAAGATATTAAATTAGAATATACGTAATTATTATGTAGTTAACACGCAAGCCTCCGAATTCGGCGGAAAGTGGGGAACGGAGTGTCTTAACACTAGGTTCCCTCTGCCTACTCTGCTGTGTGCGGGATATAGCGTGAAGCTATTTAATTTTAATTTTTTAATTATGTAGTTTGATGTAAGCGCTATTTATATTTTATTTTTTTTTTTTGTATTAAGGGCTGTTATAATCTATTTTTATATAATCTATTTTTATATAGTTAACACTGAATTCATAAATCTGCTATGACAAGAGTACTTATGACTGGTATTCTAGATTATTCCTACAACTAAATAAATTACAGCTATTCTAAACCTAATTTATTACCTCCACTTCACAATAAAGACAATACTAATTGTAAACAGAAAATCTAAATTTAGTTTCCTATGATTAAATACAAGATATATACTAGAATTAGTGTCAACTTATAACAAGCATAATACTATTTGTGTACTTTTACAAGATACATACAAGAGCTGATGTCATCTAGTAGCATTTATAATAGTATCTATGAACAGAAGGTGTCGTCTCTCCGTGACATGTGGCGCGCGGCGGCGGAGGCGCACCAGCGCGCCGGCGCCCTGTCCGCGGCCGCGCGCGCGCACGAGGCGCTCGCCCGCGCCGCGCCGCACGACAAGCGCAGTCTGGCGCGCCTCGTCAAGGCGCTGCGCACCGACCCCGACCGCGCGCGCCAGCTGGCGGCCGGCCTGCCGCCCATATCGCAGCTGGAGGTGAGTGAACGTGTTCTGTCTCGCTCGCACACATGTATAGTTAGCGTGTGCGCCGGCGCCCTGTCCGCGGCCGCGCGCGCGCACGAGGCGCTCGCCCGCGCCGCGCCGCACGACAAGCGCAGTCTGGCGCGCCTCGTCAAGGCGCTGCGCACCGACCCCGACCGCGCGCGCCAGCTGGCGGCCGGCCTGCCGCCCATATCGCAGCTGGAGGTGAGTGAACGTGTTCTGTCTCGCTCGCACACATGTATAGTTAGCGTGTGCGCCGGCGCCCTGTCCGCGGCCGCGCGCGCGCACGAGGCGCTCGCCCGCGCCGCGCCGCACGACAAGCGCAGTCTGGCGCGCCTCGTCAAGGCGCTGCGCACCGACCCCGACCGCGCGCGCCAGCTGGCGGCCGGCCTGCCGCCCATATCGCAGCTGGAGGTGAGTGAACGTGTTCTGTCTCGCTCGCACACATGTATAGTTAGCGTGTGCGCCGGCGCCCTGTCCGCGGCCGCGCGCGCGCACGAGGCGCTCGCCCGCGCCGCGCCGCACGACAAGCGCAGTCTGGCGCGCCTCGTCAAGGCGCTGCGCACCGACCCCGACCGCGCGCGCCAGCTGGCGGCCGGCCTGCCGCCCATATCGCAGCTGGAGGTGAGTGAACGTGTTCTGTCTCGCTCGCACACATGTATAGTTAGCGTGTGCGCCGGCGCCCTGTCCGCGGCCGCGCGCGCGCACGAGGCGCTCGCCCGCGCCGCGCCGCACGACAAGCGCAGTCTGGCGCGCCTCGTCAAGGCGCTGCGCACCGACCCCGACCGCGCGCGCCAGCTGGCGGCCGGCCTGCCGCCCATATCGCAGCTGGAGGTGAGTGAACGTGTTCTGTCTCGCTCGCACACATGTATAGTTAGCGTGTGCGCCGGCGCCCTGTCCGCGGCCGCGCGCGCGCACGAGGCGCTCGCCCGCGCCGCGCCGCACGACAAGCGCAGTCTGGCGCGCCTCGTCAAGGCGCTGCGCACCGACCCCGACCGCGCGCGCCAGCTGGCGGCCGGCCTGCCGCCCATATCGCAGCTGGAGGTGAGTGAACGTGTTCTGTCTCGCTCGCACACATGTATAGTTAGCGTGTGCGCCGGCGCCCTGTCCGCGGCCGCGCGCGCGCACGAGGCGCTCGCCCGCGCCGCGCCGCACGACAAGCGCAGTCTGGCGCGCCTCGTCAAGGCGCTGCGCACCGACCCCGACCGCGCGCGCCAGCTGGCGGCCGGCCTGCCGCCCATATCGCAGCTGGAGGTGAGTGAACGTGTTCTGTCTCGCTCGCACACATGTATAGTTAGCGTGTGCGCCGGCGCCCTGTCCGCGGCCGCGCGCGCGCACGAGGCGCTCGCCCGCGCCGCGCCGCACGACAAGCGCAGTCTGGCGCGCCTCGTCAAGGCGCTGCGCACCGACCCCGACCGCGCGCGCCAGCTGGCGGCCGGCCTGCCGCCCATATCGCAGCTGGAGGTGAGTGAACGTGTTCTGTCTCGCTCGCACACATGTATACTTAGCGTGTGTGTATGTATAGGTGATGTCGTCTAGCCCGTATGCAAGTAAGAATAATTCTGTCTCTCGCGCGATTATCTAGGTGTGAGTGCAGAAATAATACTATCTCGCTCGCATATATGAAATATGAGTGATACTATCTCATTCGCGCATTTATAAATTGCACATATAGGTGATTTTTTTCTCACTCGCACTTACACTTTTATGTATGCTGCGACTTTTATGTATGTCTCTTGTATTGCAACTAGAGATAAGTGCTGCCTCACTCATACGTGTGTGTCTATGTGGGTGACGTTGTCTCGCTCGCACGTATGGTGTGAGTGTTGCTGTCTCTCTCGCGTGTATGTAAGTGTGAATTATACTGTCTCGCTTACACGTAGTAAACATAGTGTTGGTATCTTGCTCGCACATATATAAATATGGGTATTGTTGTCTCACTTGCTCATTTTTGTGTAAGAGTAATGGTATCCCGTTCACTAGTAAATAAGTATGAGTAATTTTGTGCCGCTCGCACGTATATATTTATGAAATGATGCTGTCTCATTCGCACATATGTATATAACTGTAGGTCATACTTGAATATGGGTGATGCTGTCTCGCTCGCACTGAAGAGTGAAAGTATTGTATCTATGACCTTAGTTCGAAATAAATGTTGTCTCTCTATCTGTATGTAAGTGTCAATGTTGCTATCTCACTCGCACGTATATAAATATAGATGATGCAGTACAATGTTAGTAAAACTGTCTCGCTCATACATTAGTATAAGCATTGCCGTCTTGTTCGTGCTGAACCATGGTCGAGAGTGCTGCAATGCATTGATGGCAACTCAAGATAAGTGTTGTCTCCCTCGCACATAAACATGTACATGTGGCGGATCTCTTGAGAATCGCACCCCCTGTGACTAGAGTGTTGTGAAAGTCAAGTCAAAGTCAAATAATTGTATTCAAAATAAGAGGTTACAAGCTTCATTTTTTGAACGTCAAATAGTTTACCACCGGACACCGGTTCACTAAAGTTAATGCCTCAGACCTGAGAAGAACCGGCGCAAGAAACTCAGCGGGACTTCTTGTTTTTAAAAGTTGCGTCGCTCACATTTAAGTAAGCACTTATCTATGGGTGACGATGTTTTGGTTATATTAATATATTTCTAATTTATACTTGCGTTGTCTGCACTGTCACTCACTTCGAACAATATGACGTTCTTCCCCTAACGCTTGATGTTTTCTCTGTCACTAACGTATCTATGTGATCTTGCTTATTAATATAAGCAACTGTCTCTACCTCTTAATTTAATAGGTATTGTCAAATGTTTTTTTTTTTCAAAAACATCAACCAGTTTGTTTTACGCAAAATAAACTTTTGCTAAAATCATTAACTGTTCTTTGTTATAGTATAAAATATAATTTATAAATATTTAATTTACTTTGTACATGATAATAAAGTATATATAATATATTTATATTCAGGGTAAGATAGACGTGGACGCGTTGGAGTCATCTAACTGGATGATGGGAGCGAAGGTCGTCAAGAAAACTGTGCAAAGCAAGCAGGAACAATCACCTGGGTAACTTATTTTTTTTATTTTTTTGTATATAAAACACTAATTTACTTATAATTACAAAAATATGATATATATTTCTGAAAATTTTCTCCATTTGGCTAAAACTGTAACTATGCGAAGTTAATACTTTTAGTATTTAATACAATTTTTTTTTTAGTTTCTTCGCATAGTTTTGTAGCAAATGAAATTTCGTAGCAAAACTTTGTTTAGCGCGATGTTAAGCTCCGTTACTTAATAAAAAATGTCTGGCATTCAAGCGGGAACGAGAACAGAGTATCTTGACACTAGGCTCTCTGTTATGTACTACCTTACCTTACTACCCCGTTATGTATAAATGTAAGGATATTTTTTTTTTATTCCAGAACGCCGGGCTCAGAGTTGGGTCAGAAGACAAAGACGAAGCGCAAACGCAAGACCAAGTTGCCTCCCAACGCCGACCTCTCCAGACCTCCGGATCCAGAGAGGTGATGTCTTATATTCGTTTTTGTCTATTATATATATATAAAATTAATATATTTTATAAATACGTTTTTAAATATTCCTTGGTAATTTTAGTTATTTACATAGTGCTATTGCTATTTTTGTTTTAGTGAAAGGGTTGTTTATTGAAATACATATCTTATAATTAATATGTTTAGATAGTAATTGAAAAGCAGGTATATCCAATCATATTTACGTAAATCCGAAATTTCGCTCCGGTGACTGTACCGGAGCGAAATTTCGGATTTACGTCAGCAGAATCAGCCAATGAGAGTTGACGAGTGACTGAGACACAACATGTATTTGTCTTTCGCCGTTTTGCTCAGTCCCTATTACCACCAATCACTCCTCAAGTCGGTTCTGCGACGCCTATTTGTACCTAGATTCCGACCTTTCATTATAGAATGCACGTAGTTTAATAATAAATGATAACTAATTTGATAATATTATATTCGCAGATGGCTACCCAAGTACGAGCGCACGGCGTACCGCAAGCGGCGCGGCATCCGGCGTGACGTCATCAAGGGCAGTCAGGGCATGACCACCGCCGCCGTCGACCAGTAGTATGTATTTTATTCTATTCTACATATCTATGTTATATATTTTATGAAGTGCAAGTATTTATTATGTTCAATTAGTTAAGTAGGCGATAGTCATGACTTTTTTTTGGAAATTACCTATTTTAAAATTTGAAAAATAACAGCTAATACCAAATATATTACAATTATTTTGCTTTGTTTGTTGATATGGTTTTAAATGTTTTTTTTTTTATATTTGGGCACATTTTATGTATATATTTTTTTAAATATTTTGCTGAATACGAAATTCATTACTACCTCCTATATATAAAAATCTTTACACTTTCATCTACTAAATTTCACCACCACTTATTGATTGTTTGTATGTTTACCAATGCATAGAATATAACTATTCAAATATAACCATTATCCTAAGTGCAAATCGAATCGAATTAGTGTATATACCATCTGTAATATGATAATAATAAATAATAATAAAAAGAATTCAAAACCAATCCCGTTTACAATTAAACTCTCTAAACATTCATTCACAAACAATTACACTTATTCACTAAATATCAAACAAATACACTCTTAACATTTTAAAGTGTTATTCTACTACTTTTTACAATTGTTTAAAAATGTATTTTTCAATAAACAATTATCCCATTCCAGCGACATGAGCAACAAAGCAACAGCAACTAGCGCGTCGTCCACGCCCGCCGCCTCCGCCGCGGCCGCGCGCTCGCCGCGCCCCGACAAGGCGGCGGACGGCGCGTGGCAACGCAAGCAGCAGCAGAAGAAGAAGGGCAAGGCCAAGAAGTGGTAGACGTCATGTGTCAGCTGTCAGCTGTCATGTCATGTGTCAAGTGTCAACTTGGATTTGATATATAGATTATATAAAGTTTTTATTATGTGGATTTGTTGTTTTGTTTATTTGTTCTGGTATGTTATTTTATGGTGACTGAACTGGATGTATGTGCGTCCCGAAAATTTCACGCAGATACAGTCAAGTAGCCAGTGGGAGTTTGTGAGTGACAGAGGCGCAAGACAACATGTGTAATAGAATCACTAGCGTTTGTCTCTCATCCGTCTCACTCACCGCTTCTTACCACCAATCCCTCCCTAGAAGTTAGTTTGCGACGTCTATTATTGCTAGGTATTTCCGATCTTTCAAGTCAGCGCATGCTGGTACCTGTCGTGGTGTCAAAGTGACGCTTAAATTAATGTGATATACCGGTTTATACACAAGACCAGGCCATTACCCATACAACATAATATTGGCGAATTGATTTGTTTTACACATGTAAAAATCCAAACTGTGCAAGACTGATATGACAAAATATGAATATAAATAAAATCAATGTCTTGGAAATCATTAATCATATGACTTCCTTATTTAAAACAATGGAAATTTACAAGATAAAAAAATCTTCTGTGTACCTGACATATCTCATATTGTATTCTTGGATTAACCAATGTATAAGCTCAAAAGAAATGGAAATTATAATCAATTAACATAAAAAAATAAGTGATGTATCATTTAAATTATTTTCGCAACTGTTAGAAAAATCATTTATTCTCACGAAAATAAGACATTTAAATTAATGTATAGAAAAAATACATAATTTAATTAAAAACGAAATTTATTTACTAACATTCTTAACTAAATATTATCGTTTAGCATTCCTCCTCTTTGATTTACCAGGTCTCACATTCTTCTTGTTATTGGGCTTAAAGGTCTTAGATTTGTAATTAAACGGCTTTTTCTTTGCAGAACTGTTGAAGCCATCCATTTGATTTGAAGAATCCCTTGTATTCAATTTAGATCCTTTCTTTTTGCCTCCATAACCAAATTTCTGATCTTTCATGGCTCGTTTCTTGTTTACTTTGTTCTTGGCATTGCCCTTGTTTGCATTTTTGCCTTTATTATCCTCTAAGAAGTCCAAATCAGTTGATTTACCTTTTCTAACTCTTTTGAGTTGCTCTAACATTTGTTTTTTATCTGCAGCTTGCTTCAATTTTGTATCAATCTGAAATAGGTGATAAGAACATAAGTAAATTATCCAAAATTAATATACTGAACATCTCAAGAGTGTAACTCTTAAGATTATTTTATTTTAATACTTATCACTTTAATGTATATATATATTAATTTACTAAAATAAATATTTGACAATGAGCCCAAGCGCGGCGTTAACTTCCGCTACTTAAAATTGAGCGGAAAACGGGAAACTGAGTGTCATAACACTAGGTGCTTACTGTGCTGTGTGCAGTATACAGCGTAAAACAAAAAAAAAGAAATATATATTGAAATTTTAAATATACCTGTACTCTCTTAGCTATCTTTTTCTGCTCCCTCAATTGACGAACTTTCTCCGTCCTGGCTTGAGCTGCCTGTTTCGACATTAGATTCTTTCTAACCTTCTGCATGTGCTCATCTGATTTTGCCATCTCAGCAAAATAATCGTCTGGTCTGCATACAAAGTAGATATTGTTAGCTTCTTGAATAGTTTTTTTCAGTCTTAACCTTTTTCACACAAAGCATTTCACACAAAGCTAGACAACACTTGATTCTTTGCTTTACCATTGACTGTTGAGAGTGGAGAGATTCAAGGTCATATTGAGGGGGAAATATTATAACAGATAATTTAAATATAACTTTTCTAGTCTAGGTCTAGTCTAGAAAGGTGATTGAGCCCACAATGACTATAGTGATAATTTCACTTGTAGGATATACATAATTTTAAATGCAGGAGTACAGAATCCATATTATGTCAAAACCACACAAAGCCCCAATTTTTTTGGAATTGGTCTAATAGAACCAAGGATTGTAGATTTAAATTGATTAAATATAATAGAATTTAATTTTTAGACTATGTATAAAAGTCAGAATGCAGTAGAATTTGAACAAGTACCACTTCCTTCCAAATGTGCGTTCTGATAAACTATTCATGCCACATCAACAAATATAAGATAAAGGACTTTTCTAAAGAAGTCTATGTTTATATTTTTAAGAGCAATAAAAAGAAATTAATTAACTATGCAATATATTTTTCACTAATTGCAATGGATAGAAAGGATATTTATGAAGGTTATAAATTTCCACACTTTTTACTGCATAGCAGAGTGATTTATATTTTCATGTCATGATGGCCTTGAGGAAGGAACTTCCTAATTTAATATAAAACAAAATTTCTCAGCTAAAAAATCTATAAATTGGCAGAAAGCCTTGTATATTTAACATGCTGTACATTTAACATGCAGCACTTTTAATGAAGAAGTTTATAGGAAATGGAGTGGAGAGGGCTAATATTTTTTATCATAATGCATTAAAAATACATTACACACACTATAATGCATTTGAAATAGATTATTGTAAGACATTGCTAATGGGCCATAGTTTATGCATGAATAGTTATACTAATAAAATATTCATATACATGTATATCTACCTCTTAGTGGGAATATTTAGATCTTTCAGCCTTTTAATACCATCAATAACAGCAGCTTGTGCCTGTCTGTGAATTAAATTCTCTCGTTTAAACTCATTCAATACTGGGTCCTGAGTAGGGT
Organism: Dryas iulia moderata; assembly: GCA_019049465.1. Classification (NCBI taxonomy): domain Eukaryota; kingdom Metazoa; phylum Arthropoda; class Insecta; order Lepidoptera; family Nymphalidae; genus Dryas; species Dryas iulia. Next base: position 14,220,246 of record CM032425.1, read on the forward strand.
CATATAAAAGGTTTCCTTTTGTATTCTCTGCTACATTTCTGTAAATAAACAATATGAAATGGTTAATAAAAATATAAGAACATTTTATTCGACACTTGACATCCTCAAAAATTTACATGAGTAATTATTGATGTTAATTTATAATATTTGAATACTTCAAATACTTGTTTCAAAAGAGGATTTGGTTATAGTTAGTAGTATAGTAGTTCTTGAAATATAAAAAGTCACAGGTGATATTAATGTATATAAGCTATATAAGCTTACTTTCTTCTTTGAGCAGTTTGTTGCATTTGTAGGGCGACATCAGGTGCCATAGGAGCTACTGATGTAATCAAGTCCAACGTTTCTACCCATGGCAATTTCAATTCAAACTCCTTTAATTTTGCTCTTAAATCTGCTACATTATTAGTATGTTTCTTTTGTACTTTCTCTATTTCTTCATTAAGTCCAGGTTGTAGTAATCCTTTCGCAAATGCTTCTTGTAACTAGTAAAAGAAAACTTAATAAATATTAAGTAAATTTTCTTAAAAATAGATATTAGTTTTAAAAATATGCATCTTACCTCTTCATCTGAGTCTGCATCTGTTTCGCTATCATTTAATACAAAGTCACTCATTTTTAATTATTTATTCGCACTATTCGAAGCCGATCATAACCTCAAACCTCACGTACTAGTAGAAGTGCAACTTATAAACAACGTGTGAATGACAAGCACAGCTATAGAAATTATCAAAGACAATATACACTCTGGTCTGCTAAAATGTAGAATGTGATGTATTTGTATTTTTACTTTCTTTAACAAAAACTTTTTACTTTGTACAAATTTTAATTTAAATATTTGATCTATGATGTCGATAACATGTACTTAAAACTGATGTTCTCAAAATAATACGCATAAATTAATATATGCACTTGCTTCACTAGTTAAATAACCAATTTAATATAATATTAATTTAACTGAATGTTATAAAAACAAACAAAATTAAAAATTTTGAAAATACCCACGACGGTTTAATTGTAATTAATAAATCCCCCGCCTAAAAGAATATATATGTAACGAGATGATGGGGACGACTTCGGTGGGGGGGCCGCCAGTTGCAACCTCTATTTTAAATATAGTGGCTAACAGTATAGATTTCGTTTTAAAGTCTCTAAAATACCAGTTATCAAAACCGAAAATTCATATTAATATTTAATTTTTTTGCCAAACCTGTTTTAACAGCAAGAAACCCTATGAGAGGGTTTGTGCAAACTTAAAGTAATGACAGCCCCCGACGAAGCCGTCCCCATCATCTCGTTACATATATATTCTTTTAGGCGGGGGATTTATTAATTACAATTAAACCGTCGTGGGTTTTTTCAAAATTTTTAATTTTGTTTTTTATTTTAAACTTTTAAAAGTTAGATACACATTATATATTATTACATAATTTCGAAATACTTTATAATTAATCTTCATGCAAATCCAAAAGAAAAGAATTATAAGCCCAATACTTATTGCAGCGCCTGGTAGATTGTCACCGTAACATTTTCAGGAAATTTAAGTCTAACCAAATCAGTGAAAATCACAAAACCCACTAGTAGTTTTGATTTTGAACAAACTAATTTATACTGGAGCGCCCCGTGGTAGTTCGTGATATGGCATATAAAAACACGCAACAATTAAACCTGAACCTATCACAGAAAACCGCATCTAAATAGGTTTCACACAAAAAATACAAGTAAATGCTCACTGCAGCGCCCCCTGGTGAGGTGTCACCACGACACATATACAAGAACACGTGCTAATGAAGCCTGATCCTATTTTTGATAACTGCATCCAAATCGGACTTATAGTGTTAACTTTGCATAATTAAATGTTTAATGCAGCGCCCCCTGGTGACTTTTTAACGTAAAGAAGAACCTAAAAACTTGCACCAAGTAAAGGTAAATCTAATACTAAAAACTCTGCCCAATCGGACTAGTAGTTGTGGTTTTATTTTAAATATTACAAACAAATGTTTACTGCAGCGCCCCCTGGTGAGTTAATACGATTAAACATATCCAAGAACAAGCATTATTTAAACTTGAGCTTATCATTGAAACTGCATCCAAATCGAATTCGTCATTTTAGCTTTGCACAAACTATATTTTACTACAGCGCCCCCTGATGAGTAGTCATCATAAGACATATATAACAAGACCAATTAAACCTGAACCTACCTTGAAAGTTTCATCTAAATTGGACTATTAGTTTTTGATTTGCATAAACAAATGTTTACTGCAGCGCCCCCTGGTGAGCTTTCCCCGTAACAAAAAAACAAAAATCTTAAAATATGCGTCAAGCAAAGCTGAATCTTTTTCTGAAAACTCTTTTCAATCGGAGCAGTAGTTTTGGTTTTAGACAAATAAATACAAAAAAAGTACAAACAAATGCTTACTGCAGCGCCCCCTGGTGGTTTGACACGATAAAACATAGCTAAGAACATCCACCAATTAAACCTGAATCTATCACTGAAAATCTATCGAAATCAGACTACTATTTTTTGAGATAATTGAAAACATTCGTTTTCACGTAAAATGCTTACTGCAGCGCCCCCTGGTGAGTTAAGTCAATAAGACATATCTAAAAACATAGGCCAATTGAACCTTAACCTATCATAGAAAACCGTATCAAAATCGGACTTATAGTTTTGGAAATAATTGACATAGTAATTTGCACAAACACACAAACAAACAAACAAACAAACAAACAACCTCTCACCCCAAACACATATACAGTCGCCGTTCCGTCGCGGGTAAAAAATATGAATTCTGAAAATGTGTAAAGCAATACTCCTTTCTTGATGTTTTTGATGGGACATCTAATGTCTGACACGCCTAAAAACAATAAATTAATTACAAGACATGATTTTAAAACTGCGAGCGCACAGATTAAACAAAAGATAAATTATTTTTTATACTCTGAAACTAGAAATAAAATAAAGAGAATCTGAGTAGTTCATGCCTTAACGACCTTTACTTACTTTGGTACCCTTCATTGCATCACTATATCAATCAAGAATGAATACTATATTTTATTATTCATATATAAAAAAACGATTCTTTTTGTAATAATTTCTAAAGAAGTTGAAAGTGCTTTACTTCAGTAATTTATATTTAAAAAAATACGATTTTCCAAAGGAAAAACTTTTAATTTTCAATTAAAGTACAAAAAAATCATTACAACATCTAAAAATAATTTAATGATAATCACTTAGCAATATTAACCTACCAGTAGAACTTTTCCAGAGTAATTCATATATACCAGCTAATATACTGCTACTACTGATCTATCTGGGAAATGAGGGAAGAGCCAAAAATTAGAAATAATTAGTAATTATTAAACTGCAGAACAAAAGGCATTATCGGTTTTTTATCTGCTTGGATATCTCCTATGATCACACTACGCATTCAGATCAGAATATTCAATCCTTACGTAAATCAGTGCTCCTCTATACCGATTCGAGATGTAATCTAACAAGAAAAAATACCAACAATTTCAAGTGTTCGTAAATTTGTGATCCCATAAGATATTAGTAATCTATTGACCTCAAATCATTTGTAATTTACCAGGAATGTTGCATCAACACTGTGGCAATAAAGTTTTTTCTAAAAAGATCTCCTTGCCTATAGAAACAAAGAGGATCCTTTCAAGAAAATGGTGATGGATTAGATACGTATTACGAAGGTTTGATAATTACATCTCCAAACAAGACAAGGTTTTTGGTTGTTGGGCTAATGATCAACCTCCGAAGGGCCACCTCGATTCGTCTGGGCTGCTAGCCCAGACGAATGCCTCGAGCTTTAGGAAAATGTCGCGATATTAGGACGTGAGTTCAATTTTCTACTTCTGGCGTTTCAAAGGTGCAAGTTGAGTACCTACTTATCATTTTGCAATGTCACGTTGTATGGGAAATATATAATAAAGATTAAAGTCACAATATTTTAGATTACAAAATAAAAGGAGAAAAAGAGACAAAGCGTGTCATCACCACCACCATCAGCATCTATGTAACTAAAACAATGTACACAGCACACGTACATTTCGTTTCAGAAGAAATTAAAATTTACATAAATTTATATATGACATATATTTATATTGTAAATGAAAACATTATTTTCGAAAGTACAGTAAAAATACTTACAGTATTTTCCAATTCACCATAAACACACGAATTTGATATTTTATTCTCTGTTAATTAATTATACGTTATGGCTTTTAATATCTGTGAAAATCTATATTCTTTATGAATAAAATGAAAAACAGAAATTGTCTATAACTTCCATCTAGTCTATTCCATAAACTAAGTTGTAATTTTTTTTCTGTAACAAAATATCAACTGTGAAACTTTTTACATTTAAATACATATTTAATTATTTAATATAATCAATGCAGATATATTTGTATTTAAATATTGTTAATTTTAATTTTCAATAACAATGAATATCAAATTACTGCCTATTTCTAGAATAAAAAAAAATTAAGTCTTATTTGACCGGATGTTCTAAGTACTTAGACATGTTCCGTGAAACCCCCCGTTGTTTTGTATCAAGAAAATGCAATGGCCGCCATCTTCGACTCTTGTGAATGTTTTGGTCGTAGTTTCGGACTTTGAGGCCTTTTTCGTTTGTGCTATGCAAATACTGGATAGAAATAGTTTCGCTACATCATAGACGTGGTTATTCATTTGTGTATAGGTGAGTTCTATTTCCTTCATTATTTTCTCGAAAAGTGTTTACATCTGGATTTCGTAGCCTAACTTTTGTGATGTCGTATTTTATACGTAATTACTTGTGGTGATACTCGTACAAACATCAGTAATTTACTAACAACGTAAGATTTAATTCAAATTTACACTTTAGAAACAATATAAATATACAAACCTCATTTTCGTATATATTTATATATTTCATCTCTTTGTTACCAAGCGGAGTACATAAAACAATATTACTTATTATTTTGATCTATTTTTAACAAAAAAACACCTATTTTTACTGTGTTTTATCATTTTAAGGTTAGTGTTTACTTTTTTTGATGTTTAGAGACATTACAGTTTTCGTGCCACAATAATGGCGGCAGTAGATTTTAACCTATCTAAGAAATTTTCTTATTTACGCTTGAATACCATATGTTATTATGTTTTATTTTTGCTGTTATTTCTTGTATTTTCTCGTAGGAAACATTAAAAATGTGACTTTTGACTATTTTCTGGAACAATGACCTCGACTGTCATATCATATTTGTGGACTAAAAATATTTTCACAAGATTATTATGCCGTCAAACCTTCTGAAGATTAGAAAAGTGGAAGGATAAAAAGTCGATTTTCGATTGCAGTCATATGGAATAATTTTGGAGGCCGGGAGCTCTTCATCGCATCTTCTCGGGTTGGACCCAAGATGCTATTCACAGCATGTCAGCTACATCAGAATATGAACCAGCGGTCCGGCAAGTAAGTCTCGCTCTCATTTTGTAAAATAACCCTCTTATAACATCACATACAATTATTGACAGGTACTCAATGCACCTACACAATTATACATTAAACAATATTCGAGCACTCAGTACTGTTTAAATCTTACTATATTATTTATTTTATTAATTATTTATTAATGATTCACATAAGTGTGTTGTATTTTAAAAATAATAACCAAGGACTAACTATTGCAAAGTGTTTTATTATATTTGCATTTACCTAGAAATCTATCACTTTCCCATATATATAACTAATATGCTACTCTAATATTATTGCACTTAATATAAAAATGTTGTAAAATTTGTTACAGTTACAGGCTTAGTATAATGTAGAGGAAATAAATATTATTATAAATGAATGTTGTATCATTAATTCCTTTAGTTTATATAGATTTTTTATTATTTTCAGAAGGTAACTATGGTAAGTGCAGTGTTCTAATTAAGTAATACTAATCATTTTTGATGTTGAACTTATCACAAATTCAATTGAATGAGGGCATTTGATATGGCATGTCGTTTCATTATTCAAACACTACACTATATATATGCTGATTGTATGATAATAAATTCACTCTAGCGGTTATGGAAAGATTTTCTGAAAAGTAACTATTTGTCCTGCATATGAACTCATAAATAGCAAAGTTAGAAAGAGCTATAATAACTATCAAGTATCTATTAGGTACTTGTATTCTTTTATAATTGCAATGCGATTTATATGTTGTGTATTGTTTGTGTAAAACAGTATTTTAAACAAATATTTGTTGTTATAGGATTACGGGCCGACCACCTCCAGTGAAAATATATATGAACATGTGTTGGATCACAAATTAACAGATAAAATGGACATATCTAGTGTAAGGACCCCTGTACTTCGGGCAGTTACTCTTTCACCCACACAAGGCGACCCTGAACCTGATTCAACAAATCCCGAAAGTATAATTAAATCAGTTCATAAAGTTGATAAAGATATAGAGTATCATATTAGTGAGAAAAGGTGTAATGCAGAGATGTCTGTGGATTCTTTGCCCCGTATTGTTAGATTTGAAGAAACTACTATAGATAATGTAGGTCGCATAGCTTACCCTCTAATACAAGAAGCAGACGATTCAGATGGAAACTATGTTGAGAATGCCGCCACTTTAATCCAAACTCCATTGAACACGGCAATTGTGCAAAATGTCAGCAAGCTTCCCCAAAACTTTACTATTAATGTAGATGCAGCTGTTGGAAATATTACAGCTATACAAAATGTTGGTCAAGATGTTGCAGGCAACCAGACACTATGGCTACCCACAATACTCGCTACTAGTGCCACAGATGGTAAAAATGAAGATGACAGGCCCCCCGGTGTCTCACAGATAATAATTACAAGTGAAAGCTATGTCAATGATACAACCCAAGCTGGTAGGAGAACAAACATAATCACAGAGACAAGTTATATTAGTAGACCTAAAACTTCTAAAGTTCAAATTTTAAGTAATATATCTTTACCGAAGAACTCCAATTACCCTCAACAGTACACAGCTCAGGGTAAAGACATTGCTGCACCAGTATATGGAACACAAAATCATATTTATAAATTGAGTGCCAATGTAGTGTCTCAAAAACATTTAAATAATGCTATGTTAAGCACAAAACCACCGAGAAACCAGTCCCTCATAGGTGCTTCCTTATCACCAAGTGTTATAAATAATAGCCCAATAAAAAATGTGCCATACAGTCACATATACTCTAAAAGCACAAATTTAAATAAGGTTAATAATGGTGCTAATTTAAATGCAATGGTGGCAGCTTCCTCAGGAAGCACTCAATGCCACATCTTATCAAGGGTTGTGTCTGGGCCCAATAAAATATCAGTACACTCGGGGAGGAAATCAATTAATACATTTAAAGGCTCAAAGAGTTCCCAAATGTCCAGCCAGAAGCAATCGAGATCAATAAAGATAATTCAGCAGGCTGGTACTGCTAATAAGTCTGAAAGTAAAGCGTGGCCTGTTGCTAGTGTCACATATAAAAGCTCTAGTTCTAATTATTTAGAGTCAAATACATCGAAAGTAATACAAAAAGTTGGTAGTCCTACGCATAAGGCGCAGTCAACCATGACAATACAAAAGGTTCCGAAGGGAGAGCGTCTGCTACTGCAGTCTCCTTGTGGGCCAGTTCTTTTGTCCACAGCTCCTTTAAGTACGAATTTACCCAAAGGTCCCCACTATGTGCAGTCTGGTTCTACTCCGAATTTACGATATGTTCAAACTTATGGCCCCGAGAACCAACTGTCTACTGTATCACAAGTTTCTGCTAATCAGCAACTGACTGCTCAGATATTGCAGTCTTTGTCTCAACCAAAGTTGATGTTGCAAAGTCCAACGCCGATACACCCAGCTGTTAATATCACTCCTGCACCAATTATTGAGGAACCAGTTGTTGAGATGAAGCCCATTAATCAGAAGAGAATTGTATTGTAAGTATTTAAGTATCACTTTATGTTTATTATTGTAGAATTAGTAATGTATGTCGTAATTAAATATGAGTTTTAAAGATGATAATAAAATACACACAAGGTACATAATGTTACTTTGAAATTATTAATTTTAAAAACACGTATTTTTTATAATTTTGTAACCAATATTTTTATTTCAGCGGCGACAAATCAACGCTTTTAACGGCCGACGATATAATCGGTATGGAGGAAAGGCCTAACTTGTCAGAGGAGCTGCGTCGCTACTCATATCAGGCATTGGCACTCATCATGCTAGACCACACATATGCGTTGCCCGCACAGAAGCAACCCGTGACCACCCCGACTACCACAGTCGCAGCCATATCTCCAGTAGTAACCACTCCAGTGACCACGGCGCCTATGAGTCCTTTAAAAGCCCCCACACCTCCCACTCCTCCGATCGTAACTCCTCCCGCTGAGATTCCCCAAACGGCTCCCATTACAGTCCCAGTAACTCCGACACCCGTAACAAGTGTAGCGTCGGTACCTACACCAAAGCCGGCCTCGCTGCCTCAGGACGACGACACAGCGTCGATAATATCATCAGTAGAAGGAGAGAAGAGAGCTCCGGCTCCGGGCGGCAGCGACACGGAGACGGCGCCCGAGGGCGAGGAGGAGGGCAAGACGCGGTGCGTGTGCGAGTTCACGCACGACGACGGGTACATGATCTGCTGCGACCGCTGCGGCGAGTGGCAGCACGTGGACTGCATGGGCATCGACCGCGGGAACATCCCCGACGCCTACATGTGCGAGCTGTGCCAGCCGCGCGCGCTCGACCGCCGCCACGCGCGCCACATACAGCTGCGCAAGCGCGAGGAGCTCAGCGCGCTCGCCGACGACGACGACGACGCCGACTGCGACCTGCGCGGCGGGCAGCGGAGGAAGCGGCTGCTCACTGTCACCACCTACACTAACACGAGCGGGTCGTGTGTCACCACTTACAACTCTAACTTACCGGTGTTGCCGCCCCTGCCGCAACCGACCCTCAGTCTGCCCAAGCGAGGACCGAAGCGCCCCAAAAAAGCGGAGGTCATAAGAAAAGCCACGAAGCGAAAACTGTCCGAGAAGAGAGTGAAGCGGAAAAAAGAATTAATGCTAAACAGAAGTAAATATAGTAATTCCAATAGTTTGTCGTCGACTCAGTCCCACTGGCGGGATTTGTACGAGTTGGCCATGACCAATCACTATAGTCCAGAGTTGAGAGCTAAAATCATGAAGTACAGCAGTAAATTAGGTAACTCTCCCAATATGGCGTCAGCGATCACAGCGCACTTGTGCACGACGGTGCCGCACGCCGGCGGGAAGATTCTTATCGCGACTAAAGACCTCAAAGAGAACACTCCTGTCATCGAGTTGAGAGGAAAATATATGTTGTCCAATCAACACAGACCGCAATTGCAGAACTCAGCGCGGGCCGGAAGTCAGAAGCCGGGACCGTTCGTATTTTTCTACAGATTACCAAAAGATAACACTCAGATATGTATCGACACAAGGACGTATGGAAACGAAGCAAGGTTCGTTCGACGTTCGTGTAAACCTAATGCGGAATTACAGCACTGTATTGTAAAAGGAACTCTTCACGTGTATTTGGTTACGATTAATGACATACCGTCTAATACGGAAATTACAGTTGGTCACGACTCAAACGGCAGCAAGCAACCGTGCGCTTGTGGAAATCCTAAGCACTGTAAAGTAAATGGCCTAAGTTCCTTAGTCAGCAGGAAAAGTATAGATTACCCCAACAGAGAAAAGAGAAGTAGAAACAGATGCTTCAGTTCATCATCGTCGCCGATGTCACCGCCACTGGCGCAACTCGCAGCTACAACTCCGCCGATTAGAGAACAATCGCCGCCGTTCAGCGTCATCAAAATGGGCAAGAAATCCCCCGTCAAACACGAATACCCGCCAATGTCGCCCGTCAAAGAACCTGTTCTTGCTTTAGATTTTCATTCACCTGTTAAACATGAGCCAATTATGGATTTCAAAGAGGATCCAAAAGAAGAGGAAATCGACTTGACAGCGAAAGAAGAAATGAAACCTGATATCGACGAACCGGACTTTGTGAAACTTGAACCTCCCCCTATGGAGGAAAAAATGGAAATAATAGAGAAGTTTGAAAAAATAGAAAAGATTGAGGAACCTGAATTACCCCCCGAGCCCGAACCGGAAATCGAAACTCCTGATATCAAACCGGAAGATCTAAATATTAAAGAAGAACTCGCAACTCCTATATATTCTGAAGATATCGAGCCTCCAAAGATGGAGACGGTTGAAAAGGTTGAAAAAATAGACAAAATAGAAAAAGTCGAAAAAGTGGAGAAAGTTGAGAAGGTCGAAGAGAAAGTGGAGCCCAAGATCGAACAAGAGAGGCCGGTGACAAGGGAGTTGACAGCCAGGTCGGCGTGCCACGACCGCTCGTCGCGCTCGAGCCGCACCGCCTGCGCCGGACACGACTCGCTGGACGACAAGACCGACGACTCGCAGGACAAACTGCACAAACCTAGCAAGGAGGCTAAGGACAAACGGAAAATGGTAAGGGGATAACTTTTAATATTCTTAATCTATATATTATTTATGTATAAGAAGTGTATTAATTGTAGATAAAATTAAAAATAATGTTGAATTTTCAGACCCGCGAGGAACGCAAAATGGAAGCAATAATGAAAGCCTTTGAACGTATGGAGAAAGCTCAACAGAGAAAACAAGAAGTTAAGGAAAGACAAAAACGGAGGGAATCCGATCCACATCCAAACACTGAAAAAGATGATGACGATGACATTCATTGTAGTGTTAAAAAGAGGAAAAAGTAAGTTGTAATTTCACCCATTATTAAGTAATTTTATCTTAAATATTATGCAAATTATATTTAGACTATATAAATATTTTTCTTAGGACTCGTATTTCTATTAAGAAATAATGTTTGCACGTCGTTTCAGAAGAAAAGGACGAGCGCGGACGTCCTCGCAGTCTAACCGCCGTCGTCTTAACTCCGCCGACAGCGATATGGTGACGTCGGGAGATGAAGCCGCTACCTCCCCCACGAGGCCACCGCCCGAACCTGCGCCTGTGCCTGAGGAGAGACACGAACCTGTAAGTTACTATATTTAAATATATAGGCATTCATTTTGATCATTTTTTTTGTAAACATCTTATTAAATATTCTTTTGTTCACAGGACATTGGATTAAGTTCAGCTTGTTTGCTAGTTGAAGCTGCAGTCGGCTCAGTCGAATCTGCTTTCAAATTACCCAAAACAAAGAAAACAATGGCAACAGAATGGATAGGGAGATCCCCAGAACGAACACCCTCGCCATACCAGTCCCCATACAGACCGACATTAGTATCAGCGCCTTCTTTAGAAAGCTTAGTACGAGTCGCATCTACAATGATTGGCGATTTGAGTGGGAATCAAGACTACAATGACGACCAGGCTTCTCCCCCTCGGACGCCCGGTAGAGAGAGAAATAGGCCTCCGAAAAAAGCTAAGCGTATTACGCGTAGTGCTGAAGTACCAAATGAAGTGACTGAGCCGGTTCCAGTGCAACATAGTGCTAAGAAACGGTGGTTGAGACAGGCGATTAGTGAGGAAAGCGATTCTCCCATGGCTGGTAATGATTTGCTTTGTATTTAGATCAGCTTCTCATATATGTTAAATATTATCTGTATAATTATAGAAAATTATTGTAAGCAATAGTTTGAATATTAAAATGTTTTTGAGAAGTTGACCCATTTTTATATGATTATGATGTTAAGAACAATATGCTTATGTCAAGTGTAGATACGTTTGTTTCAGAATCACCGCCTAACGAAATGGTGACGCCGCTGAAGAAAAGAAGAATGGCGAGAGAGTCTTTGTCGTGTGAACAGAATAATATAGTGCCTGTAAGTTTAAAATCAATTTGAAGATATGCTACATTCAGTTACTGGTGACCCGCTGGCGGCTGAGTCGCCTGATTAGCAACTTTTATCTCTTATTTTAACCAGCTTTTACTTTTTGTTCAATCATAATAAAATATAGCTTATAGCACTCCTGGATAGTGTAACTTTCAGATTGTGAGAATTTTCATGTTTGATTCTGTATTTCCGAAGATTAGCCCTTACAAAGAAAATTACAAACTTTATATCTTTATTATCTTATTTGTAAAGGCGAAAAGTAGGTACTATAAAATAACCTTCTAACATTATTTAATGTAATTATGAATTTACGTATATTTTTTGTGTAGTGCAACGACGAAACATCACCAGTATTAACATCTGAGGATTCTCCAGTGAAGGAGGACGCGCTGGCGCTCGCGCGGCAGTACAAGCGCAACATGATGCAGGCGTACGGCCGACAGCGCACGCGCACCGACAGCGGACAGGGCTCCGACGACCACCACCACCACCACGACCACATCGACCACCCCCATCCCGACGACCGGGAGCATATACGACGGATCATAGGGGTACCTGATGACAATGTAGACATGGTCGACAATGAACATATGGACATTGATACTACAGTGGTCGCACATTCTAAGCTAGAGGCCGGCGACGATAAGCAACTCAGCTCCCATTCCGCCGACACCAGTGGAAACTCCTCGCCGCAGCGCGATGAAATGGATGACATACAGAAGAAAATACACTCGTTTCATACGGAAAATATTCAAATACTGAAGAGCCGAAATAAAAAACCGCCGAAGGAGAAGCGGAAGAAGGTCAACCTCAATTTTGACCTCAACATGGTGGACGATCAGATTAGTATTCAACTGCGAACGGAAGATGATACTGATTCTAAGTCGCCCGAGATGAACGGTGATGCGCATGATGAGATGAACTCACAGGAGGATGTCAAGTTGCATGTGTGCCCCGAGAATATACCCTTGCCCCCTGTGGAGTCCATTCCGCTGCCCGCGCCCGAGACCATCCCCCTTCCAGAGGAGACCAGCCCCGTCGCCATCATGCCCTCGCCAGAGACCATACCGCTCCCCGAGGAACCTATGAAGCCGTGGAAGGCGAAAACTGATGTAGTAGAGAAAGAAAAAGAAGAGAGTCCCAGTGAATTGACACCATCGGTAGCAGAAAGTCCTCTGCCTTTCTCCACTCGGTTTAACTCGACAGGGCTGTTCTCTGGCATCTACAGCATGACGCAATCCTTCAAAGTGGACACAATAAACGAGAATATTCCCAACATGTCGGTGATAAAAAGTGCAATAGACAGGACTACAAGTTTGAAAGACAGAGGGTTCCCCGTCGAGGGTGTGTGTCCGGTGGACGATCTTAAAAGTGTACAGGAGATATTGACTCGCGTGAACAAGATGGACTCTAATAACAGTGTTTTGTTGTCGGGTGTGTTGAGTGTGACGAGTGTGGCCAGTGCGAGGGGGGGTGGGGGTGTGTCGGCCCCTACCACCCCCACCCCTGCTCCCACCCCCGCGCCTGTATCGGCTGCAAGGCCGTACGCGCGCGTCAACGACCCCAGACTGAATCCGCCGCCGCAGGAGAAACCAAAGCCTGTCAGGAGGAAGGTGAGTGTCTAACATGTTATTAATAAGAATAAAGCCTCTTTATTTAGACATCTTAATAATATTGTTAAACTAAACTAATTGTGTTTTCATGTAAATCGGTAGGGTGCTTCCTCCATAAGTTCCCAACCCACATTAGCGATGTCACGTTCTTATCTTCTAGCGTTCTAGCTAGGGTAGTAAGAAAAAATCTAACAGCAAGATACTCTGTTCTCTACTTTACGTCTAAAATCGGGACGTTGTATGGTGGAACTTTACACCGCGCTTTTTCTTTCTACTAGAACGGGGAATAATATATAATCATTGGGGGAATGATGAGTGTACATCGAACCCCGACAACCGTCGTATTTATGATCAGACGCTATCCTACTGCGCAACGACAGTCTCACTGACTACTTAACTTTGACAGTTATTATATAGTAGTTAGGTAAATGTGTTTTTCTTGAGAAGTAATATTATAGTTAAAGCTAAGTTTAGTACTGGATTGATTTTTTATATATAAATTATTAATACTGATTGCAAAGTGCCAGTATAAAACCGGTCTCATCTACATACAATAGTATATTGTTTTTTTTTTAAACTTTAGCTCTTCTGCAAGTAACTAAATTAAAAGCAAGAAACCACCATCTGTGATTCGTTTTATCTGTTACCTAAATACCTAAAAGTTTGCCTGAAATCAGGAAAATAACTGATTTTTTTTTATTTATTTAAATTTAAATGTACCCTAAACTGAATTTGAACCTACGAACTTAATATCAAAAATAATTAATCGTTTTTATACTTACATTGAAGTTCTAATAATATTATTGTTATTATCCCCTTACTTCAGTATTATTAAATTGTAGCTATATATATATAGATAATAAAACTGTTCTTATAAATAATAATCATTAAATGAACAAGCAAAGGTTAAGGTTGATTACTTTTTAGTCGACGCTATAAATTGCATAATGGGAAAATGCATTAACTGCACTTGAACACAATAACAAATGTAAAACTTGTTTCTAAAGATCGCAAGGTCACCCGGCGGCCTTGAGTATACGACCGAATATAAGATTCGCGCTCGAAACGGCGTGTTAATATGTAATAATTTTATATTATAATGACTTTACGGCATTGTTGCGCAGTTAGGATGTGTTTGGTTTTGTGAAGGGTTTTGGGTTCATTTCCTATTTGGGGGTAATGTTTGTTTATTAAGTGCGGCGTTAGGTTCCGCTACTTACTACGCAAGGAAGAGCTACTAGGACGTGAAAATAACAGTTACTATGACGTCACAATATTAATACGTATTTAAATATGTATTACAAGACTTAAGTCGTGTTTCTGTTATATTGTAGTATTAAGAAATCCAGGTCCGTCACTCAACATAAAGTCATGAATTCGGACGGAGTGTTTTGACACTAGGTTCTGTCTGAGGACAGCAGAAGAAAGCAGGAAAAAGAATGAAGCGGAAAAAAGAAAATGTTTATTTATTATTATTTACCTTACTTAAGACATATTAATAGAATATATGACAGTCACTCTACATTACAGTTATTTTGTAATCCTTGATCTTTTAAACAAAACTAGATCAAGGTGTGTGATAAGATATTAATATTTATCACAAAGAATTCTATATAGACTGATGATATTTTTAGAATAAACAACGTTTTTTTGAGGCCATTGTCTCGCAGTAAACGCGATATGATTGTAAGTTCGATTCCCTCACGTAGGAATGATTTTAATGAAATTATTTTCATTGTTTCGATCTAATAAGACGACACTCCATTCTTCGCTTCTTAGCTGAATTTTTGACAATGCGTGGTATGTGGTGGATTTGACCAAATCGTGTGACCCTAGACGGATTCAATTCACAACAATGACATTACCAATAAGAAAATAATTCATTGTGATCTTAAAAATACGTTTGAAATGTTTCATCAACGGGCGGACGGACGGACGTAGGAGACTGGTTCAAGGACAAATATAATACATTGCAAACTTTAGTATGAGAGCAATTTGAAGGTTCCATGCTTTTCATTGATACTGAAATTTTGCCCCTTTTTTAAGTGATGAAGAGGTTGTAACGCGATGGTTGTGAGTTCTATTCCTACTCGGGAGAAAGATATTTATATTTTCATTTCTTCGTTCTGGTACCAAAGATGAAGCGCGACGTTGAGTTCCGCCACTCAGCGCGTAATATCTTGAACTCGGGCGGAAAGTGGAATACAAAGTATCTTGGGTCCTTGTACCTTGGGTCTCGCTTGCTCGCTCTTTAACTGCTTGCTATGCGGGACAAACGTGAAGGTAAAAAAATCTTTTAATAATTCTCTTTCTTCCCCTCACACTCTCTACCTTCACCCTTCACCCTTCATCTGTAAAGATGTTTCTGATGTTATAGACAAACAAGGATGTATAATTACAATTGCGCGGCGGGGAAGAGGGGTACGAGTAGTCGCGCGCCCTTGCGCGACAAAGCTTGGGATGCGTTGTTTTTTCTTTGATCAATTTAATTTTTCTCCTCTCTTGCCGTTATATGAGTGTGTTATTGTGATCGCCAGCTCTCTATAACGGAGTACCGCAAGCGCCACACGCACAAGGGGCCGGGGGGCGGCGAGGACGCGTGCGGCGCGTGCGGCGGCGAGGACGGCTGCGAGTGGTCGCGCGGCTCGTCGGCGTCGCTGTCGCCGCAGCGCCTGGACGCGGCGGCGGCGGCGGCGGCCGACGACCTCGAGCAGCGCCTGCACCGGGACCTCGTCGCGCAGATGCCTAAAGGTACACACTAAATGTATTCACACAATGTATACAGTACACATTAAACATATACACAGAACATACTAATTATATACATTTAATATACACACAAATGAATATATTCATTATATTTAGAACACATTATTTGTATGCAAACAATGTACACAGAAGTAGCTAACCGTATACACCCAATTTACACTTAACACACTAACTAACCCAATGTACACGAAACACATGTTGTATATTGTGTGCAATATTCAAAAAGTGCAACTTTAGCAATCTTAAGTTGCAGTTTAGTCAAAGAATTGATTGCTAGATCAATATCTAGCAATCATTTTTTTTTGACTAAAGTAAAGGTATGCTGTCATTCTTTTTTTGTTTTTTTAGCTTCACGCTGTATCCCTTGCGGGGTAGTCAGATAGAATCCTTTGATTAGTCATTAACGACTACAATGCATCAATTATTGATATTCAGCGTTAATAAATACTCAACAAAGTAAACCTACACTCAAACTCCCACTAACCTATAAACATATGCACACACTCAAAACATATATATACTAAAAAATATATATTAACTTCTGTTATAAAACATTTATTAGCATATTATTTCTAAATTTGTAAAAAATGTTGTTTGTGAAAAATATTAAAACCTATTAAAATGATGTCGGTATTCAACTATGACAGCTTTCCTGGCCCCCTTGGGCAATCATTCAATAATCATATGCATACATGAGAATAAATTATTCTATTATCTAATCATACTACAAGTGGCATGTTTTATGTTTTGTTTTATGTATGTATGTTTATTTCAGTTACATTATTCATTTATTATTGTTTTATTTATGCAAGTTAAGTTAAGTTCCGCCACTTAACACGCAAGCTTCCAAATTCGGTGAAAAGTAGGGAACGGAGTGTCTTAACACTAGGTTCCCTCTGCCTACCCTGCTGTGGGCGGGATACAGCGTGAAGGTGAAAAAAAATATGTAATTTTACCAAGTATCTTATGTTATAAGTTATAACATAATAAAAAAGGATATGTATATTAAAATAAAAAGACTACCTACTGTACATTATTTTTACAATATCATGATAATTAATTCATTTTATTTTTTATTTCGTTAATGTGTGCTTTATTAAGGCGATAGGTGGCGTTGTTCTAAGGTTTTTTTACATTTTGGTATATTGTTTACTTTTTTACCTTCACGTTTTTGTCCACATAACAGAATGAATAGAGGAACAGGTTTCCTCTATCCATTCTTATATTCCTGTCCCCTTACTTTCTGTCCGAATTCGAGATCAGAGCGGAAAAATGATAATAACTTAAATATAATTAATTTTATAAGTGGGATTCATACCCACAACCATCTCGTATTCCGTCAAGATTTAAAATTGAAAAAATAAAAAAAAATAAAAAAAATGTTTTTAAATTACATGTAAAAGAAAAATAATATTTAAACAAATCTTAATTCATTGCCATTTTTAGGTAATGTATAATAATAAATAAATAAACAAGCCCAGGTCAAGGATCCAATAAGATTTTTTTTTATTTTTAAAACATATATTTAATCATATTTACTACATTTTGTTTTAAATATCTAGTTTATTTGTTATGACTGTCTCTGATTAATAAATATTTATTATAAACCTAAATATAGTTGAATTGTATCATATATATGATTTAATCAATAACTGGTCGACTCCATTATTTATCAGTCACGTGTAGGACAATCGCTATTAATTTATTTATGTCGTATAATTTAATGAATTATAATGTGTGCTTTATTTAGTCGATACATGTTGACACAAGTGTGATGTTGTATGTTCAAACGGTAATATGGGCTTGTAGATGGAAATAATATTCCTGTTTTTATTACAAAAAAAAAATATTTTCTGTGACTCGATACATAATGTGTTGAATTCGGGCGAAAAGTGCAGAACAGAGAGTTTTGACACTAGAGTCACTGTGACTATCTTGCTGTAGTATGCATTAAAAAGCGTGAAGCTGTAGTAAAATGTATTTGGTTAAAGTAAAATGTTTTTTTTTTATTTGCTAATTTCGTATATTTTGATGTTAGAAATATGTGTCATGCATTCAATATTTTTTTGGAGACATTGTATAATAGCTTGAGACACTATTATGTAATTAGTATACTGACTACTTACACAATTTCCTGGTCCTTATCCACCATCTTTGAAAAATATAAACTTATAATTTTAATTATAAAATTTATTATACCCATATAAACTGTTTTGGGTATATTCAATTGTAAGTAAGATAGGACAACGCTATTTATTTTAGGACAATATAATAACGTATTAATTAATTGATTTGATTTAGTACTATGTACTATTTTTGAAAGTAGGACTCTTTAATAACATTCTACACATTATATGTATGGAATATTGTTCTGCCTTAACGAAGATGCTGTCCTAATTGTGTCAAAATATCAACATAAAATTTCAAATCATACGGCGTTAAGTCCCGCCACTTAGCACGCAATGCCTCCGAATTCGAAGGAAAGTGGAGATCGGAGTGTCTTAATACTAGGTTTTCTCTGCCTACCCTACTGTGTGCGGGATACAGCGTGAAGCTTAAAAAAAAATAAAAATTAAATGGGCCAGTCGTAGCGCAGGGACACAAAGTGCAGCTATATAGCGACTGGTTTTAAGTTCCATTCCCACTCGAGGAGTGGAAATATTTAATATTTTCATTTTCTTCGCCTGGTGACGAGGCAAAAGCGCGGCGTTAAGTTCCGCCACTTAACACGCAATGATTCCATAATTCGGCGAAAAGTGAGGAACGGAGTGTCTTAACACTAGGTTCCCTCTTTCTGCCTACAGCGTGAAGATATAAAAAAAACATGAATAATAAAAACATAATAACATACACGCTTTAACTCATGTATTGTTTGCCCCGCGTATACATTACGCGTTTGAATAATTAATTAATATTAACTTGTTTTTTTACACGTCACAATTTGTCAAATGTATTTTAGTCCTTTTGCCGAAGGAATAAGATCTATATTATATCTTGTATTTGTGTAGTAGTTCTTGTATAAGTGCCAAGTCCACATGCCATTGCAATGAGCCAATACTCTGTTATAGTATTTAATGTTAATATATTTATTTATATATATGTTTTTCTGTATGTATAGTTAGTTGTTTTAGTGAAAATTTTATCTATAAATTTGATAACTGCGTTTAGTAATTGTATGTATTGTATGTATGTATTTGTATTTTGACCTCATTTTGTATTGTGATTCATTATTCTATTGCTTTTGAAGCAGACTTATAAAAAAAAAATTAAATATGATTTTTTTTTAAGATTTTCAAAGTGCTAATTATTTTAATATTTTATTTATTTTAGTATTTTCATTTATTGCTGCTGCAGTTTTTATACATTTCTTTAATTGTTTTATTATATTAAATTGTTTAGGTTAGTTTATTGAAAACTATACCGTGTACGATTTATTTACATCTTATACAAAGTGGAAATCGAACATATTCATCGCATGTTTGGTACAATACAGAAAATGCATAATAATAAAAGAATGAAATATATATCTATAAACTAAACGTTTTGCTCTCGCAACGCTCTAATAGAATACATATTTATAAATATATTGTAAGATGATTTTAAAATGTATGTTTAATAATAAACAATATACGTGTGTATGTGCAGGCGTGTTCGACGCGCAGCCGACCGCGTCGGAGCGCCAGCGCGAGAACCTCAGCTCGCGGCTGCGGCGCGAGTTCGGACTCGCGCTGCCCGACGACGAGGACGCGCGCAACGACGCAGGTATGCACACACACATGCACCAACTGACACTAGCACTGACACTGGACTAGCATTGACACTTCTCTAGTACTAATACTACACTAATACTGACACTATACTAATAATAATGTTGACTCTACATTACTAGTTATACTATATTTGTACTGACACTACATTTTTAGTGATACTATACTTGCAGTGACACTAGACTACAACTGACACTACACTAGCACTGACATTACACTACAACTGATACTATACTCATAATAATGTTGACATTACACTATTAATGGTTCTATACTTGTACTGACACTAGACTACTGAGATACTATACATATACTGACACTATAATAATGTTGATACTACACTAGAGGTAATAAGACATTAGTACTGACATTAGACTAGTGCTGACTCTACACTAATACTGACACTATACTAATGTTGACATTAAACTGGTACTGACATTACACTAATTCTGACTCTACTACACTAGTACTGAAACTACGCCATTATGTACTTTAAATTTAGACTGACTCTACACTAATACTAACTGGTGTTTGCCCACTTTACACTAGTAACGTCACTTTATTAGTGATGACACCACACCGTTACTGACACTATAATATCATTAATTGCTCTATGTCTATACCATCACTACTACTGGCACTGCACTAATACTGAAACACATTACATCATTGTTAAAGTCTACTGTTATTTATTTCTTCTATACAGCTCTACTATGTGTACAATCATACTCAATTAAAGTAGCATTTAAAAAAAAGATTCTCACAATTTGATGTAAAACAAAGTGAGAAGAGAGAATCAAGTGGCAAGGCACTGTGCCACTTTCATAAAGTCGGAATATTGGTTATTGTTCCGCGGAATTTACCGCTTTGTCCTAACAGAACGGGAAAATGGAAATAATTTAAATATATATCAATGGTGATGAAATTCACAACTATCGTGTTTGTATACAATCAATGTTCCTCTACAACAATGGCTTTAAACTAATATATATTAATATTATTAGCTTCACGCTGTATCCCGCACACAGCATGGCAGGCAGGGGGAACCTAGTGTTAAGACACTCCGTTCCCCACGTACCGCCAAATTCGGAGGTATTGCGTGTTAAGTGGCGGAACTTAACGCCGCGCTTTGCATCGACACCAGAGCGAAGAAAATGTAAATATTAAATATTTCCACTCCTCGAGTGGGAATCGAATCCACAACCAGTCGCGTTACAGTTAAACTTTGTGCCTCTGCGCCACTACTGACCCCATTATATTTATTGTGTCCAATGTTTTTATTGTTTGGCAAATGCAAAATTATTAAATATTTTTTTCTTTTTTTTTACAGACATGGTCGTCAAACGATGCGACAGATAGAGGACGGTGAAGCTTTGTAGATAAGACATATTTTTGTAAATCTCACAGCTTGTAATATAACAATTTTTATATCGTCTCGTCTATTCTCGTCACGTCTCGTCACCATTTCGTCACCATCTCGTCCCATCGACGGTTTCATCAACTTTAATTTGACGGTGTTATCTGCAAGTACAAATTGTTTTTTTTTTTAATTCTTCCTGTACATAATGTATATAGCAGAGTCTAAGGTACGTATAATAATGGTATAAAAAAGATGTTTTTTATATGTATCTTATATGTTTATTTATGACGTCATATAGGATTTTTGTAACGCGTAATATATAAGTAAATTATAGTTGTTTTTATTAATTTGTTTTACGGACTTTTTTTTTTTTCAACGGGTTCCGAAACCCATTAGGTGTTTAGGATAGTAATAAAAACGTTTCTGGTGTAATTTAGCGACGATAGTGTTAGGAAGCCATTTCAATATGTATTGTATATGTACGTACGTGTCATAGATAAGCGCCACATCACAAGCAATGGCCACTGGGGATTATTATTGGAGTTTACTATTGTCGGTTTTTGTACTCTGTTTATAATTAGACGTAGTTAAGTAGGTACATGTTTTTGAATTATTTTTTTTTAATAAAAAAAGCAATTATTAATCATAAAGAAAAACGTTAAATTTTTCATCACATTCATAATCCTATATATTATATAGTATTTGATAATATTTTGATTTAACCTTTTTGCTTCACTACGTCTAATTATAATAATTTATTTTTAATCTGTGCAAAAATAAGCACTAATCACAAAAAATGTTGATGCCCCTGAATCTGTGAGAGTCGAAAACCGAACGGGCCCGATATGAACTGTAATTGTAACTACTTCCCTTTTTTTTACATAATAATAATAATATTATTATTACTAATATAATATTAATGCAACGCAAAACGCCATCGCACTGTGCATTCTTGGCCTTAATTCTTTTGATGTCGGTCCATTTTGCGTAACCTAGTTACGCACAGTGTTATAGCGTTTTGTAGACAAGTTGTTCTTCCATATTGTTTACGCCATTTGTATTTAATTATTTGGGTTTTTTTTTTGGATTAGTTAGTAACCATGATAGTATTAAATTTTAAATATGAAAAGTAGCGTATTTACAATTACATTTTTTTTTAAATACATATATATTAAAATTTTGTTTTTTTTTTTATAAATAATGGCGTAAACGATACACTCACGGTCGACTGTACCTGACTCGAAAACAACGAATTTTGTTGTGAATACTTCGGGCTAACGTCCCAAGCAGGGTTACCAACTTGTAAGAAAATATGTATGGAATAGACACTTCTTGTACAAAACAAACCTACATAGTTATACTTAGCGCAATCTACTTCAATTTTTAATAAATAGTGTAGTTTCCGGTGACACTAGCATAATTAATAGATTTATACAGAGTTTGTCGTGTTTCTGAAAGTTGGCAACCCTAGTCCCAGTGATTTGCGAAGGACTTGCAAAATATTCTGTTTGTTATTTCTTCGTTCTTCCTTCTTCAACCAACTCGATGAGGCCTAAGGTTTTATGGCTTAGTCTCTTAGTTATTGGACACCGGTTGGTCTTTGACATAATAAAAATATTCGTGTTCGGTTTAATTTATTGTCTGCACAATCATTAATTATATTCATTATTTATAATAAACACAATATAATTGCCATTCTCTGTGTATGTGAACTCGTAGTAAGACTACGCCCTTAGCCCAGTGTGCGAAATTCCATCCTCGAAAGTTGCTCAAAACGTTTCCAAAGAAATTAACTAACTACCCTTTTAAATGTGAAATTGTTAAAAGAAACCATTTTTTTTAAATAAAATTGATAATTGTATTTGAACGAATCGATTAATAATATTAGTGTACAAAAAGGTTTTTGGACATTTTAATATTTGTAATTTTTATAAACAACAGAAAAAATCGTAATCGTTATTTGGTCAGGGTAAATAATCTCAATTATAAACATGGAGCAAATTTTAAAAAAAATAATTGACGTTTATTTTTTTTTTCTTTTTCAAACAAACATCCCAAAGTCATATCGTTGAGGCCGAAAATTCCAATTTGAAAATGGAACGAATTAGGCCGAATACAGTTTTGCTTTGCGCTGCAACTATGTTTTTTTTTAATTACTTTTAGGGATGGCCTTGAAATTACCGCCTAAATTATTTAGTAAGTAGGCTGAGCCATATACGAAATTTGTGTTCATTTCTATATACTTAATTTTTATATGTGATGCAATTGGTTGTCACTTGGTGATTTTGGTATTACTATTACCTACCAGACAGTATTGGGCAAAAGTTAATTGCAATTAACATTTAAATATTATCAATTCATTATTTGTGTGTGGAGGGAAATCACGTAAAAATCATAACTAGTTGAAAATTAATTAGTTCTTAACGCTTACATTACAATTAACAAAGAATTAATTGTTAATTGTGATTTTCGCGCAAAGAAAGGATCAGTTGTTAATTGCAATTAATTTTTGTCCAACATTGCTTCCAGATGCTTCGATTTTGTCGTTTTTTTGTTTCCAAGTGCGGGGTTCGCTTGCCGGTATTTGTATGTAATATATATGTATGTATTGTCACGTATTTAAAATATAATTATTTTCCCTCCCCTTTGTACATTAAAGAAAAAAATATATACAAATTTTATTTTATTCCCTGTTGTGTGATAAATTTCACGTATTTCATATTTTATTGAAGATGGAAAATGATTGATTTATGTTTTAAAATAATGTTTCATTATTTTTAGGTTATAAATAATTTGCAGTCGGCTTTCTGTAAGCGTCGTTTCTGGTTAATAATTTCGACGCCAACAACAATATTTGGGTCACGTGATTGCGAATTGAAATTTTAACTAGGAATTTTATAATTAAAACGTGACAATATTTCTTTCTGTGTATTTAATAAATTTGTATACTTATTTTTTAACGCAAACACCTCGTTTCAGCATAATTGTAAAAGCTTAGCGTAGTCAACTGTTGCAATAATTCGCCTAAAGGCAAAAATCAAGTATGTATGTAGTTGATAGTAAATTACACGCAAAACGATAAGCAGCTTTTTATTTTAAATTTAATTGGTGATTTTATATTTTTGTATAGAAAGAGGATTGTATTTTGACTATCCTGTTTGTGGTCGGCGCGTCGCGAGCCGTCGCCGGCGACATTTTGTAAATAACTATGGTTGTTTAATATAATTGTAAATTGATCGCTTTCTTTCCATGTTAAAGTGCATTTTGCTGTGAATTTTTTATTAGTTTATGATTAATTGCGTTTTTAAAGTTGGCAACACTGCGCTACGTGTAGTGTTAGTGTTGCCATGACGAAATGGCTTGATTTCTAATATTAGTTTCTATATATATTATATATTATTAATTAAATGAATGGTTTTCAATATTTAATTATATTTTAAGCGTGAATTGAACAGCACAATGCGCTCTAACGTATGAAATCTTGGTAGTATAGTAGAGGAAATCTTTGTGATAACTTTTAATATATCATTCAGTAGATACAGTGTCTTGTAAATAATATAATTAATGATAAGTGAAAAGCTACATATATTTTGTTATGGTGAAAAATGCACTTTACTATCATTTGCCTTCTCGTTGAGCGTCGGTCTGTATGCATTGTAGGCTTAATTAAAAATTTTTGGAGGATATGTATAAAAAATTGTAATTAAACTATTTTTTTTGTATTATTTTTATTATAAAAAAGGCCATTGTTTAGAGAAAAATATGATATATTTGATTAGATGTGGAAATTTTGTGATATAATGCATACAGTCCTCGGTCTCAGTGCCTCAGTCTACAGTCCTACGGTTTGATTACCTCCCACCTGCTTTGGATAACTTTTTGTAATGTATTTGTAACAATGGAATATTTTGCAATACAAATTTATATAATTTTAACTCGTTTAAGTGGATCATAAATAGAGCTGTATATTATCCAGATGTTGAATATTATTATTTCTTTCTTAATGTTTGAAGTAAGCATGTAAAATTTAAAATAATAATATAGAATAAAAGATGTTATGATAATTAATTACATAAAATCTTCGTTTGAGTCTGATGCCTTTCCTTTTTCCCTTTATTATTTATATGTATGTATAAAAGTTATTTAATAATTTATTAAAATTTAAAGTGGAGTTGCTAGAAGTAAAGGTCTTCGTGGCGCAGTGAGACAGCATGAGCCTGTTAACATGATTAGACATGGGTTTGATCCCCACCCCTTGGAAGTTATTATTATCATTTCTCTGTTCTGAAAAAATCTGGGGTATAGCTGCTGCGGCAATTTCGAGTGTAAAGTGGAGAAGGTAGACACTTAAGTTTTTTTTTTTATTACTCTATGGAAAAAGCGTTAAACTTGGTTTTTTACTCATTTAATATTTTGTAATATTAAAATATATCGGCTAGAAACAGGAAGTAAATAAAACAAATGAATACCATAAAATATTTAAATGTATTTCTTAATCATATATTTACAAAATATAGTAATAAATGATAAAGTAAGCTCTGCGCTTAGTTAACACAACAAAGCTGAAAACGGCAATGACACAAACCAAAATAATATTTCAAAATTAACAAGCATAATTAATTTTTAATGTAATTCTATATAAAGAAATTGAATACTTTGAAATATCACATCAAAGTATCGTAATGAGCTATAGAAAGTATGTAAAAATTTGATTCTTTTTTTTTTTACTATCCTTGTAAAATCTTCTAATGTTCGACATTGTTTTGAAAAAAAAAGCCTAAATGATTTTCTTATTACACAACGCTCGATATAAATACTATAAAGAAGTATGTTATTGGCCCGCCAAAATTTAAAAAAGTCCTGTAGCTCAAATAAGTTGCTCACGTCCACATTAACAACATTTACCTCAATGTAATTATTTATTTCTTTTAACCAATTTACGTTAAATGATTTTTACAATATTATGATTTACTTACATATATTACTGGCAAAATATAAATGTTTTTTGACGGAACAGATACAAAATGGCGATCAGCGTGTTGCAATGCATGCTTATAGTATTTAAAACTGCAAACCGTGTAAAAAATATTGTAATTTAATTTTACAAATTCCAGTTTAGTGTCATTTTTATATTATTCGTAATTTTTTTCATAACATCATTTCCTTTTTAGCTTTAGATGACATGCATTATGTAGTTACTGAGGATACAGAAACATTGTTTAAGTAGATATCATAATTATTATAATCTCACTAAATGGGTCAAATTCACTTATAACTACTACAAAAATAAAACGATTGAAAAATAGAAATAAAACAATTCAGATTACTTGTAAGGCGCATAATAGCAGATAAGTCCGTTTATATTTTATAATAATAAATTGTCAGCTGCAATTCTTTTTACTTAGAGTAATTTATAGATTAAAATTGTTTACAATTTAAAAAAAGGATATAATATAACCATTATTAAGGTAGCAAACTATTTTGTTTTTGCACTTATTCTATTATTTTGGCACTGATGACATATTATAACAATACATATAGGTGAATATTTTTTTAATATATTATAAAAAAATGTCGCATAAAAAATACCAACAGAGCGTGTTTTTGTCAATATACATATGCATACGCTAAGAAGTCGATTAGCACCTTAAAATATAAATATAACGGGCCTGATTTTCCTTAGATAAGCATAGTATAACTTCTAACAACCCATTGATTTAAATGAAGTGATAACTGTAGTAAAAAAGTTTAATTATACCCTAAATCAAGTATTTGACATAATGTAAAATTGACAATGATTAAATGGTGCCATTCATTAGTCATGTATGACGCATCTTTGTAAGTTTTTGACTCCTTAAGAAACTCTAAGAATTCTTCTGTTGAATAGAAAGGAGAATAAATTTATGTTAGCTTTTCAAAAAGAAGTAACATCTCCAATCTATTGTAGCAAAACTATGATCCACTTCCCTTCCCTATATATATAATTTTACATAGTGTATGAATGGCACATAACAGTTCGAACAATATAGTCTTTTTACATCAATGTTAACAATCATGTTAAGGGTATATTATAATTTTTATTTTCAAATAATATGAACTCTATTCATATACATAATTATAGCTCAATTTCTATAAACAGTAATAATTCTGAAATCTAAAGCGAAAAAGTTGCACAAATAATTATTAAATAAACAAAAATATGGCGATGAATACAAACTTGATATTTAAATAATAAAATATATAATTATAAGCATGTTATTTATTAGAAAAAAAAATCAGTAAGTCAAGCATCACCTGCACTTGACTAGGTACAAACATATATCACAGCCGAAACTTACAACACTGACACTTTCTACCTTACTTCTTCTTATTTACAAAACCTATATTATATTAAGGGTGACTCAAAAATAAAATTAACGAAGCAAAATTAAAGATTGAACTCCAAATTAACAATTTATTAGCGACTGCGTTTTTTTTAATAAATTGTTAATTTTCAGTTCAAAAGATGCATGTTTTCGATTTAATGAATAAAGGAGATATATCGTATTTTTATATTTTTACAGTTGTAGGCGTAAATGGACATATATATAGTGCATAAGTAACTTGTTCCTATGCAATTTTTAAATTAAAAAAAAATAGACATTTCATTGTTTGTTGAATTTAAATTATTAATTTTTATTGTGAATAAAAAGTTATATTTTTTTCTAATATTATACCAAATACACTTTATAGTCATTTATTACAAGTCTTATTAGGGCAACATTTAATATTTGTTTTGACATTTTGATGCAACATTGAACTAAATTAGCTTGAAATTCGAATTTTACGACATACCACCTTCATTCATCTATATTATGTGGTACAAAAAATCTGATTTAGGCATGGAATGTATGCATATAAATTACAATATTTTTAATTACTTTAACAGGACACTAAGTAAGTGGAACAAATATTGATGCACTATTTATATGAATAAATATATTTTTTAAAATCTATTCTTTTAAATTTACATTTAAATAAAAGTTTATCATTATATTATATATGTAGATAATAAAGAAAAAAAGGACAATATTTACATATTATGTAGACATTTTTAGTCTGTGTTAAGTGTTTTTTTTTTAAATTCGTACTGACCAGCACCTGTATCTATATATTCAGCCAGAGTTAACTCTGTTATAAATGTTAACACATATATTTAGAAAAAAATTACAATAGATATAGATTATATATTATCTTTTAATAAGTTTATTAATAATTTTATTTTTACTTTATACATTCAATAAAAAAAAAAAACACAAAATGTGCCATCACATATTCTTTTATAAAAAGCAATAATGTCAGTGACATAATTTAGGCATTTAGACGTTTAATATTTAAATTTAATTACTAATTAATATTTAATTTAAAATTAATAGATGGTGGTTTATATTTGTTGAATTGTTGCAAATAGTTTTTTATACTAAAATGGTATCTATCACTTCGGTGCGGTTAAAATCGGTGCAATTTTATACACAGATTGATGGATTGATAGATTGATCACTCATATTGTCGTTGAGGTAACACAGCGTGGCCTCATTGTACCACTGACACACTTAACTTTAATTCACATTATATAAGTCCATATGGCTTTAAGTGTTACTTTTTAGGTTATTTACCTATAAAAGTACGCTTTATTTACGTGCCTTCAATTTGTTTAGTCAAAGGAACTGTAAATAACGTGATTTCTCGTTTACTTTAGTTTGGCTTTAGTTAGAATACTTTATACGCTTAGCTGCAGTTGGCGTGGCTCGAGTACGCTTGACTCTGGCTAGTGCTGCTCTAGTTCCAACGCTTAAGATTGGCTGCAAATAAACACACAGTTCTATTGCGACTTTTTATAATTGTTGCTCGAATACATCTAGTTTTTATAATTGTTGCTCTAGTTGTCATTTAAGTAGCTCACTTCTACAGATTGTGTTAGAGATGCTCGAGCACGCGTAGCTCTAAGTTATTGTTGCTGTAGTGCTACTAGCTTCAATTCCCATTTAAGTAGCAAACTTCTAATCCCGCTTATGTTAGATTGGCTGGAGCACGCTTAGCTCTGGGTAGTTATTGCTCAACTCCGCTTGTCTCTAGTTAGTTGTTGCTCGAGTGTGCACTAGTGAGCAGGTCGCCAGCGCGCATCGGGCTCTCGCTTCACCCTGCAGTCGAGGCAGGGCTGGAAGTTGACGTGTATGGTGACGGGATGCAGCGCGGCGAGCGGGCGCTCCTCCAGCGCGCCGAGCTGCCGCGCCACGCACGCGTACTCCACGCTTAGCGGGACGTAGTATTTACCTGTGTGTGGAGAATTTCAAGTTTTAATAATTTATAAAGTAAGTAATTTTAAGATTTTGGAAAAGCTCTTAAGAAGTATCCTTTAAAAAAAAAAACTTTAAATTTATTAACTTAATTAAATTAATTACTTATAATAATAGATTGAAAGAATTGGATGCCGGATAATAATTTTCAAGTATTCATTTACAAAAATAAGTCATTTTTAAGAACCGTATAAAAATTTAAGCGCAACATAGCTGTGTTATTTTTTTTTAATATATATATATTTTTTCAAAATAAATCTCACAATACGCTAAATTAACAAAAATAAAGTAGAGATAAACATAACATTTTATAAATTAATTATTCAAATAAAAGTAATTAAAAGAGTATGCTTTATTTTAAGTATCTAAAGCATATAAAAATTAAAAAAAATACTAAATGTCACTTGTCATACCCAGAGCGTTGAGCGCGAACACGGGCACGTACTGCGCGGGCGGCGGCGGCTTGTCGTACTGGTGGTGGTGGGGCGACTCGCTCGATGTGTCCTGTAATGCAATAATATTTGTTAATATATAATATATAATTTTGACACTATGTTAATGTAATGTAAGAAAGCGTTAAACTACGAGATAATTTTAAAGCGAGTTATATTTTCAATTTTACGCTTTTTCTAGCAGGGTAGCAGGTAGTGTCAAAACACACTGCTCTTACGTTTCGCCTGAATTTACAACAATTCGCGGAGAAAAGAGAATAATAAAATGATCATTTTACTGCCCCATTGAATATCGATGGGCCTCTGTGACATATATTTTTTTTATTCCATGCAAGAGGCGAGCAAGCAGAAGGATGGTAGGTGGTTATCTTCGCCTATGGACATCCACAACGTTAGAGGAGTTGTAGATGCGTTGCCCGCCTTGGGGGTGAAGGAGGGAAGGAGAGAGGTAGGATAGGGATGGTGGAAATAGCAGGAGAGAAGGTCATAGAACCGGAACACATCATCAGATATTTGGCGGTTAATTTTTGATATGATAGTGGCCGCGAGCCAGTCAGAGAACAAATCGTCTCCCAATAAACTACTAGGTTACCCGCCTTATACAGGACCGCTACCCAGCTGCCAAAAAAAATTGTATTCTTAACCCGTCTCCCCCAACCCCCAACAGAAAAAAATGATAATACGATTTTACCTGTGGCGAAGTATCCCTCGCTTCCTCAGTGGACCCTGAAGCGGACGTAGAAGTGGAGGTAGAGGTAGAAGTAGAGGCGGAGGCGGAAGGCGGAGCGGGTTTGGCCGCGCGTCGTCGCTTGTGGGAATACGCCTTGTGCGGGACCGCGCCCGACCGGCACATGTCTACCACCTGGACGGGGGAATGTTATTGTAACCAGTGTTGGGCTAAACTTTATTGCAATTAAATATTAACTATTTATCATTTGTTTGTGCGAACCCCATTGACAGTTATATTGTTAATTGTAGTGGAAATATTAATAACTAATTGATTTTCAGCTAACTGTCATTCTTATGCAATTTGGGGAAATTCGTCTTCGTCTACGTCTATTGCTGCTTGATGTTTGCGACGGCTCGCGTTCTCGCTAAGTTTATCTGCTAATAATAATATATAAAAGGAGATTGGAACTGAAAATTTTCGGATTTACTTTGCGTAAGAAAATTTTCAATAACGCGTCGCTTATTATTTTTACATTAAATATTAGCTTTAAGCACATTGACTTTAAGTTTTAGCGATCGATTATTTATTAGCTCGATTCCGAATGAAGGGATGATTTTATGCAAGTTATTTTCACTTCCTTGCTGTAATTTTGATACCTACGACAAACGGCGGCGTAAATGGACAAATAATTGACACAGCATTCTCTCTAACTACTTGGTTGTACGGAAAAAAACAAACTACTGAAAAAGAATGTAAACAATACTTCCAAAACAAATAAACAATTTCAAATTCCGCTTTACCTCAGAATCCTGCGACCTCGAAAACCTCCTTTCAATGGAGTTCTTGAACTTGTAGGAGTGTAAGTAGTCGTCGCTGTGTTCAGGTTTGCGCACTTTGCGTAGCGCCATGTCGCGCTTCATCCTGCCGTCGACGGGCAGCTCCTCGCTATCCGTCGCGGGTAAAGCTAACGATACTGGAAATAAGATTATTTATATGTAAATAAATTATCTGATAATAAATAAGACACATATAAAGTCATTCGGGTGCAGTGGGGCAGTGGTTGACTACTCGATTGGAAGTGGATTCGATTTCCACTTGGGGGAATAATTGTATTTTTTTTTTTATAATTTAGACTTAGAACAAATCGTTGCGTAAGTGAAGAATATTATATACTCCTAGAATGTCCTAACACCATATATTCTCAGTTTACCCTGCTAAGGAAGACGGTAAGTTGCTTATAAAAATAAATAACGTTAAAATCGTAATATTGGAATGCATAATTTAAAGCGGGAATTGAACCCACAACCGTTGGTTTTGTCCCACGTTTGTGGCACGATGATTCTTAAATCGTAGTCTATCAAACATGTTATTCTAAAATACGATTATCAAACGTAACGTAACAGAATGTTGTTTCTTAAAATATTTTTTGTTTTTTTAGCTTCACGCTGTATCCCGCACGGTGGGCAGCAGGGAAGGCAGAGGGAACCTAGTGTTAAGACACTCCGTTCCTCCACTTTTCGCCGAATTCGGAGGCATTGCGTTTTAAGTGGCGGAACTTAACGCCGCGCTTTATCTCGACACCAGAGCGAAGAAAATACTTTTTTTTATAATTAAACTTTAAGCTTCATTAATATTTTTATAGAAGTAATAAGTAAATCCTACAATAACAACGGTTTACAATTATAATATCTAATATTAACAAAAAGTGTACTTTTAAAATGAACTTTGACACCCACCTCTATCGCACTCCATACCATACGCCTCCAGCGGGCGCTCCTCATAGGGCTCCGGGAAGGCCGGCGGGGGCTCCGGCCGTTGTATCACCTTCACCGCGAACCCGTGCGAGCTGCTCGACGAGCTGGCCGTCTCCGATGACGAGTTTATGTGCGACCGCGGCTTCTCTCGGGTAGTGGGTTCTAATGATGTTATTAAATGAATTGATTAATAAATAATAAAGTTTCCAATTTATATTCGTTTTTTAGCTTAATTCGCTACGCTGTTGTGTCAGGTTAAGCAGAAGGAATTTAGATTAGCTATTTTTATTATTTAAATAAAAAAAGAATATTCATTAAATTAAGTTCAATCTGCTAATGATCTTTTTTAAAGATGTCACGTTTTGAGAAACATAAAGTGGATTCTCTCTAGCTAATTTATTACAAAGTATTTATTATAAAGATAATAAATACTTTGAAATTGCTTATTTTTAAACATTTTTCAACTAAAACACTCACGCACATTGAAAACCAAATTAAAATAAATAAATAAATGAATTTTGACGCAGCTGGTAGTAGAACACATGGCTTAGCAGTCAAAACGTTTGGACGGTTCCCTGCGTTCAAATTTTTATACGTTTTTACTAAATATCTTTCTCCAGGGGCGCGAAAGTGTAACTGTAAACGCGACTTGTTGTGGGTTCGATTCACGCTCGAGGTGTGGACATATTTAATATTTTCATTGTCTTCGCTTTGATGTCGAGACAATGCACGCCGTTAAATTCCGGCAGCTAACGGAATGCCACCAAAATTTGGCGGAAAATGGGGAACGGAGTGTCTTTAAACTAGGTTCCCTCTGCTGTGTGCAGGATACAGCGTGAACCGCGTAAATAACATTTGAAAAATATTAAAAGCAATTAAAAATTACCTTTCGTAACAATCTCGCAATGCCGTTGCAAATGCGACGCCATTTGCACGCACAGCCCGTCCCCCGGGCCGAAGCCCTGCACCTCCACGAGGAAGCGCAGCGCCTCCGCCACCGCCTCCTGGTAGCCGCTGCGGAACTCCGCCCCCGAGCGCTCCGCTGTAACACACCCACCAGATGGTACGGTATACGTATACGATACCTCGTGTGGGCGACTCTCGGAAACATTGCCTTCGTTGGTTAGATTGGTATTGCTCAATGTTCCCGCCGACTTGCGGCACGCGTTTAATTGACTATGACCGGGTTGTAAGGCGTTTTTTGAATTTTGTTTTTGATATGCAAGTATGTTTATAGATTAATTAGTTTTATTTTGTTCATTTAAATAAATACTTTCTTTTTGTTTCTATATATTGATGTCTTATTTTATATTAATGTGTTTTTTTTTTAGCTTCACATTTTTTTTCAAAAAATCTAATTGTTTAGAGAACCTAGAGTCAAGAAACGTTCGCTTCTTTGTGCCTGAATTCGAAACACTTCGTTTTGTCTTGCCAGAGAAATGGAAATAATTTAAATATAATAATTCCCTTAACTGGGAATCGAACCCACTATCAATAGCGTAAAGTTAATGTTAACTATAAAGTTAAATCCTATCATATTTAATGAAATATAACTAATTATAGAAACAAAATATAGTTTTAAACATAAACAAAAATTGCAAAAGACATTTAGAAAACGTATAAAAATTTTGAACGCAGCGGGATTCGAACCCGCGCCTCCTGAATACCGTTCAGGCGCTCTCATCACTGAGCCATGCGTTCTACTACCAGCCACTAGAAATTCTTATACACATTATTACAATTTATTTTTGTTGTTTGCATCTCTTGTTATAAAGCTATAAGCGCGAGTTCGAATCCCGCTGCGTTCAAATTTTTATACGTTTTCTAAATTTCTTTTTCAAAAAAATAGTTAACATTCAAACATTTTCAAAACCATAGTCAATTAAAAGCGAGAACATCTGTAGAGCGTAGAATTAATATGATAATATTATAACTAAGTAAAATTTTTGAAACTTTACTCTACAACAATTGCATAGAAGATTGTGCGTTGTTAAATGTTACCATAATATTTTTACCTCAATCTCGGTCCAAAACACCTGAAGAAGACTATGTCAACGACAATCGGCACCGATTTTAAAGCTTAATGCCTATTTAATTATATTTTTTAAATGTAAATAAACCGCATTTAACTAACTTAATTAAGAATTAGTTCACAAAATTACAAATCTTTTGCTTCATATTTTAATTTTCATATAAATGATAGGCAAAATAAGCATTAAATGCAAAGTTTTATTGCCATTTGCGTGATTACTGGCGGAGCTCAAAAGTTACAATTCGAAAAGTATGTTTTAATCAATTAATATACAAATTATGCATGCACTTTATTTTTCTTTAATACACACTGAAAATTACCTATGTTTAAGAAACATTGTATTTAAAAAGCGAAAAAAATAGTGACGTTATCCATACAGCCCAAGGTAGCATATAGCAATACCTGAACTAAAGATAGAACCTACTACCCTCGCGTCTACAATCTAACTTTCCCCAATTGTACTCTGACCTCATTATATTTTCAATAAAAAGAAAACTTTCACGCTCTTGCGCCTTGCGAGTAGTCAGAGTATATCTAATCTTAAGACACTCCATTCTCCACTTTCCGCTAGAAATCGAGACATTGCTTGTTAAGTGGCGGAGTTCAACGCCGCGTTTTGTCTTAGATACGAGCGGAGAAATAAAAACAATTTAAATGTGGTTATTTTTTTTTTTTATGGAATAAGGAGGCAAACGAGCAGAAGGCCCACCTGGTGTTAAGTGGTTACCTTCGCCCATAGACATCCACAACATTAGAGTTATGGATGCGTTGCCAGCCTCGGGGATGTAGGACAAAAGGAGGGAGGAAGGATGAGAATGATGGGAATAGGGAGAGCTGGCTTACATGCCATCGAACAGGAACACATGATCAGATATTTGGCGGTTCGTCTTTGACACGATAGTGGTCGCGAGCCAGTCGGAGAACGCATCTCCTACCACCAAGCAAATTAGAGAGTTATTTCCCCGATTAGAAATCGAACTTACAACTCGCATTTGCGGTCAAACGCTGTCACCCTGCGCTGAAGCCATAAGGGCTTCATTATTTTTAATAATTTGCAAAATAACAAACCGTTAACTCTATCCTGCAGAAATTTAAGATGTCTAATTGCCATTTCAATGATTTCTGTCTTTTCGACCCGCCCTCTTCCTTTCTTGAGGTACTCTGGCGGTATCAGCCGTGAGAGGTCCGCGAGGCAGTTGTTCATGCGGTCGCGGCGACGCTTCTCGATTATTCGATGAGACATCGGGTCTTGCTGTTGATGGAAAAATAAAAAATTATAATCGGTATTTTTTTAAATTCATTTAATTGATTTTGAAATAAGATTGAATATTAAGTATCTATAAAATTAATTTATATCTTTATTGTGATAATTATTTTTAAATATTTACATTATTTAATATATTAAATTAATACTAAGAAGACTACTAAAGAAAAGCTATTAATAAGAAAACAGTTAAAATCATTGTATAAACCTTTCGACGCAGCTGAATGTAGAACGCATGGTATAGAGTTTAGAGCACTTTAACGGTCTCCAAGAGGCGCGGGTACGAATCCCTATGCGTTGAAAATTTAAACGTTTTCCAAACATGATTTTCATATCATAATTATGTTTAACACTTTAAAAATGTTAAATTAAATATACCTGTATATATAAAACATATAGGACTAGACTATATAATTAAAGATAATAGGGAATAAATCGGGCATATTCAGTATGACTTGCCCTCGAGACCTTCCCCTTCTTGTAGGCGCTGGACGCGTACTCGCCCTCGTCCTCCGACGGCGCCGCGAAGTTGAGCTCACCAGCGCGGCCGAAACCGTCGTTTGAATTGTAACTGAAAACAAAAAAATAATAATCAGAAACTGTTATAATAATATATTGTGTTAAATAAAAATAAATGTAAGATTATGGCCTGTAATCCTATTCAAAATTCCATTTCGTAAGAAATGGTAAACGGACGGTATTCACCGAGTCTTTTACGTTTCTTGTAACTGTATTAAAGCAAATATTTTAAAAAAAAATATTTCCATTTCAGCAATTGACATTAAAATTAAGCAATATCTATTCTTTTCTAACGTTTAAATACTTTTAAAAACCCACATTTTTGTTTTAAAATTACATTATTTTTTACGTGATCTTATTACTATCTTTCTTATTAATAAATTCAAATATTTTTACAAAAACTGAACCCTCTTAGTGTTAATACAGAAAACTTTAAGAAAAAAAATGAAATTTACATATATAAAAAAGAACAATTATTTCAAAATAGGCAAAGACCATCTGTCCCTAGCTTGTAAATAAAAAAAAATAAAATAAAATAAATAAATAAAACATAATAATTAATAAATTTTCCCAACATGTAATTATATAAGAAGTTACCACGTTTTCCTCCTACAATAGTGAGTACGAAAAGCAAATCACAATTGTTCAAAGTACAAAACAATGTTCAAAGTACAAAAAAATTCCACGTTTCGGAATACTGCGTCTCATACATTAAGTGATATGATTTGCCTTGACAGCAACGTGATCTGGCGACGTTTAAAAACCATTTTGATGCACATATTTTGATAGGTTTCAATATATTATGTAGGTATAATTTAAATTATTAAATATTCGAGGCCATTTTTTCTTTAGCTTCACGATGTATCCCGCACAGAGCAGGGTAGGCAGAGGGAATATACTGTTAAGACACTTCGTTCCCCACTTTCCGCCGAATTTTGGGGGCATTGCGTGTTAAGTTAAGGGGTGAAACTTAACGCCGCGCTTGGCCTCGATACCAGAGCGAAGAAAATGGAAATATTAAATACTTATACTCCTCGAGTGGGAATCGAACCCACAACCAGTCGCTTGAAGTCATACGTCGTGCCACTACGCCCAACTGGCCCCAATTACAATGTCTCGAATTCGGACAAAAACTAGAGAACGGAGTATCTTAATAGTAAGTTCTTTCCGACTACAATGCGGAAAAAAGTGTGAAGCTATAATAATTAAATGTCTATGGCGACTAAACGTGTAATAATCTTATTAGCAATAATAAATATGAAGCCATGTACAATTGTGGCAGAAAATAATTTTAAATATATATTTTTTATCACGTGTGACTACGAACTATAGATATTATAGATGAGGAAGATCTTTTCTTCAAAGGATGTTTCTGTAAGTAGCATCACTGAAAGTATCAAATATGGATTATTTTTATTTTACTTTATTTAATTAATAGGACGTAAATGATTTCCTTCAGTCATTTTTGTAAAAAGCTTATTTTTACATAAAAAGGTAGACGATATTTATTATGTTAATCTTTGAGAATCAAAGGTTAATTTAAATATCTATAGAATAATTAAAGTAAACAAGGTTTTGCCAAAAAATTGCCGCACTTCGCTCTGAATACGAAAGTAACATAAAATGAAAATAATACATATAGAGATCCTTAAGGGTGAATTGAAACTACAACCATCGTGTTTATCGTGGTTAGAGATGTCCCAAATATATAATGAGTTCCCCGAATGGGAATGCAAACTACAACCATCGTGTTTATGGTTAGAGATGTCCAACTGCGCCATAACAGCTAAAAAAAACAAAAAATACCCTATTTTCATATTCAAATTGCAATAACGAAAAAAAAAATTGTTGCAGGTGTTCTTAACAATACATGAATTGAATAGACAGATAGTGTGAATGCGGAGTAATTAAAAAATATGGGACACACGATGTTTGATGACTGCCGCCGTAAGTTATTTACGTCAATGGTGTCATCACTCGTGCCTACGGACGGTAAACAATGCTTTTGTATAATAGGTATTTATACCTGATATACGTTTAAAATGAAAATATTTTCTTTTCTAGGTAAATATAAATAAATTTGTTATATCAATGATTGATATTTGTTGATTCTGCATTAAGACTGCCTAAAGTAAATGAAGAGAGGCAGAGGTAGTCAAATGTAGGGCGGAAGTAACAATTCATTTACCTTATCTGATGCTAATAACAGTTTTTTTTAAGTTTTTGTATTAACGACATTTACAGGATAGTATTTTTTGAGATAAGATATTGCCCTATAATATCCATTTCCTTTAGATATATCCTTGTTCTGCATGTTACCACATTTGTACTTTTATGCTGATAGATATAAGTGTTTATTTTATAAAATAGTAAACATAACTTTTAGTAAAAGAAAAGAAACAGAAAAAAAATACTGGAAAAAGACATAAATATAAACATGAAGTATATGTACAAGAGGCGATCTTATCACTAAAATAGCTCTCTTCCTAAGCAACATTTAGTCATAAGCAAACGCCACAAAAATAGGATATGGTCTGAAAATTAAGGAATAATAATAATCAAATATAATTATTTTACAAGTTGCCATACATTTATACAGATTCCAAAGATTGACCAGTCGTGGCCCAGCGGCACAAGCGCGTGTCTGTAAACGACTGGTTGTGGGTTCGATTCCCACTCGAGGAGTGGAAATTATATTTCCATTTTCTTCGCTCTGGTGTCGAGGTAAAGCGCGGCGTTAAGTTCCGCCACTTAACACGCAAGCCTCCGAATTCGGCGGAAAGTGGGGAACGGAGTATCCTAACACTAGGTTCCCTCTGCCTACCCTGCTGTGTCCGGGATACAGCGTGAAGCTAAAAAAAATATAT
Source organism: Dryas iulia moderata (assembly GCA_019049465.1). NCBI lineage: Eukaryota > Metazoa > Arthropoda > Insecta > Lepidoptera > Nymphalidae > Dryas > Dryas iulia. The sequence goes on from CM032425.1 coordinate 14,259,537, forward strand.
TTTACAAGTTAACTGCATTTTGCTGGTTAAGTAGAGACGATATAGTTTTTACTAGATCGTTAACTATTATCTCTCAGTTAAACTATCTGAAAAGTCACACGTGTCAGGATAGCAAAACCCACAATCGCAATTTGTTTTATTATTCCAAGGAAACAATATAAAAAAATCCCAAGCAATTTGTCATATGACCTTATTCTGATACTGAGTGTCACGTGTATTTACCTATTTATCTACAGTATAATAAAACAGTAAAAACTGAATTGTGTACGTACACACCCTCGGAACCGGAGGATTTGAATATTTTTTTTTAAATCAGGGTATCCAAAGCTTTTAAGCTCCGATAGGACTTGAGCCATAATTAAAAATGATAATAGACTATATGATATAAATAAATTCCGCGTCAACAAGTGATTGTTATTTTGATGGGAGGGGTCATTAAATGATCGCAAACTCGATAGCTGCTAGGAGTATAACAAAAAAATAAAAAATATAATGTTTGTATGACGTTATTGTATTGGTACAAACGTTTTGTTTAACGTTATTAGATGATTTTAATGAGTCCTTTTTTGTTAATGTTCCAGTTTTTCAGCTTGGATAGCACTTAGGTACATTTAAAGATATAAGAACCATAACTCTCCAGCTAAAAGTATAAGAAGAAAGGAAAATACGCATTAACGAATGCTGTTCAGATAACGTAATTGATATTTCGGTGGGAACGATCCTTAAATCCACGCAAACGAAGTTGCGGACACCTACTAGTTCAAAATAAAATCTTAAAAATCATATTTACCTGAACTCTAATAACATACAGTCCTTGTAGTATTTGTATTAAATTTGAAACATTGCTTTGGAATCTGTATAAATGTATCATTTATTTTGATGTGTTGGACTTAACATAGTAAGGTCCACGTGAAAATTAACATCTGATCGCGAACAGCACGCGGTCTGCTTATCATAAGTTGCACGCGTGACTTCATAAATATATATTACGAATAACCTTTATGAATTTTAATGTTCAAAACTAACAAAAAACGTATAAACACAAGTTTTTCTGTTCCGTTAACTTAACTACGTCTATAAATAATGTTTTTTTTTCAATGTTGTTAAGAGACAGCTTAGCTTAGCAGACTTTTCGTAGATATAGAGAGTTAAGCGTTAATATATTGTGTCTTAATTGATGGAACTCAACGCCGTGCTTAGTCTTACTAGAACGAAAAAAAAGGAAATAGTTTAAATATAATCCCTACTTCAAACAGGATCGAACTCATAATCAACGGTGCTTACATTAGAAAGCTTACAATAAAACATTTATTTAATAATCAGGGAAGTTATCTTCTTTATTTTTGTTAATATAAACAACATTTTTTATTTCTCTAATTTGTTAACTTGCAATTGAGATAGTAGTAGATAATAAGGTAATAGGTGTGATAGGTAACATAAAATGTATCATAGTATTATCAACCCAATATAAGGAACTATCCGTAACCGAATCCGAAAAGAAAGTTTTACATAATTTCGGATATGGAGACTAAATTTACATAACCAAGATCTACCAACGATAGATTAAAATTAAAAGCATTTTGGATAAAACATTAAAGAAATGTATAAATTAGAGGCCGAAATTTACTCACAATTCTTAATAAATTTACTACTAACTTACTAGTACTGATATACTTCCTTACCCAAATCCAGATACGTTATCTTACATCCAAATAACTACAATTAATAAAATATATGAGTATAATATGATATTAAATTTATTATATTCATTTTTAAATTATTTTTAAAGAAGCACATGTAACATTGTAACTAACACTCAGGTCAAAAGAAGTACTAATGTGTAATATCGACTTGTTTGTGACTGGAATACACACCACGTGGACTCACTATCGTATTACAATTTCGAGGAATGCTGAACTAAATTTTATTTATGCATGCTTTCGTAAGTGTGGTCATATAGTCTACATTTTTATTTATAATGCATATTATTTTCCTTTCTAAAGTTAATATAGGCTAAGCATATATGTAGCGAGAGTATAGAGATATGTCACTTATAATTTTAGTCCAAGAAAAAAACATATATATGTGTCTTATATAGCTAAGTCAAAAGCTATCATGGTCTGTAATAGAGTATTATCATTAATATTTAATTATATTTAATTATCAATCTTCCTGTGTGGTAGGGCAAAGCGGTGTTAAAGCCCACTATTCAAAATATCTTAATTTTGGGCGGAAAGTAGAAAACGGAGTAAGTTACTAAGTATGTTATAATTATAAAAACAAGCATCTTCATTTAAAACGACGTCAACCGGTAATACATAAAAATACAATTTATACATGTTATTTTTAATTTATTAAGCTTTGTTTACTTATTCTGGATAAATATTTTTTTTAAATATATCAATAGGAACAATAGCAATCTATATCAATAGGAAGTCGATAAATTTTCTTTAACAATGCAAAGTATATATTTATTTATGAAATATATATTTTTTTCATTTTATTCAGGATAAATAAACATATTCTATTAAATAAATAATAATACACATACATTTATATATTAGGAGCCAGTGGTAGCGCAGAGGCACAAAGTGTGACTGAAAAGCGACTGTGGATTCGATTCCCACTTGAGGAGTGGAAATATTTAATATTTCCATTTTCTTCGCTCTGGGGTCGAGGCAAAAGTGCGGCGTTAAGTTCCGCCACCCAACACGTAATTGCTCTCTCTGAAACTAAGTTCTCTCTGCCTACTCTGTTGTGTGTGGGTACAGCATGAAACTTTAAAAAAAAAAAGAAAACAGGCATTTATTTCGGAGATATCTTTTAATTACCAGTCGTTTAATCATTCACATTTAAAATAGTATTTCCAAAAAGTATTAAAATAAAAAAAATGAGATTATAATAATATGTTATTTCTCTCATTGCTTCATTATTGCTTCATTATTATCTAAATATTAGAAAAAGTTATACATTCTACTAAAGTATCACATTTCTGCTTGAAGAAAAATTGAATGAATGAATTCACTACATAGGCATGCATGTAAAAATGTGCAACGTAATTGAACAATAAGCATATAAAGGCGATAAGTGTCGTGTAGTGTGCGCTACATGCTTTAAGTATTATTACTTTTTTAAAAAATATGACTAACATTTTTTAATTGCGATAAAGCTTATCTTTTTTTTTAAATATATTTAAAATTATATTAATTGTAGAATAAATATATATTATAATTATTCTACAATTAATATATAAATATATTGAAGTTATATTACAAAATATTTTAAGTAAAGTTTTCTAATTTTAAACATGCTTAATTAATTAAATTAAATATTGCTCAATAACATATATTGATTGAATAAAACCAAGTCATTATCAGGATAGAAAAAAATAAAAAATTGACATTTATCACAATTGGCGGCAAAGAAAAAAAGAATTAAAATTACAAAACAACTTTGTGATCTTATACATTTGTATTAGATCATATTGAATTTTAATATAACTCTATGTCAATTACGCAACAGATAGTTACGAAAACAAATACTTTTATAAAACAGTAAGATTAAGTAAAACAGTAAGATTTTCCACGTAAATTGAAATGTGTAAAATGCTTTTTAAACATTTCTCAGTGGTGAGAGCGCCTGGACAGTATACAGGAGGCGCGGATTCGAATCCCGCTACGTTCAAATTTTTATACGCTTTCTAAATGTCTTTTTCAATGTGTAAAATAAACTATATATAACGTGGCCAGTCGTGGCCCAGTGGCACAAGCGTGTGACTGTAAAACGACTGGTTGTGGGTTCGATTCCCACTCGAGGAGTGGAAATATTTAATATTTCCATTTTCTTCGCTCTGGTGTCGAGGTAAAGCGCGGCGTTAAGTTCCGCCACTTAACACGCAATGTCTCCGAAGTGGGGAACGGAGTATCTTAATACTAGGTTCCCTCTGAGCTGAAAAAAAAAGAAAAAAAAGAGAAAAAAAAATAAATAAACTACATTTTTTTTAAAGTGTCATCATTTATCATAATTATTAAAAAGCATACGTATGCCTTTTTCAGTATAGTCAGAAAGAACTTCAAGACACTTCTTTCACCACTTTCGCCCGAAATCGAGACATTCCTTGTTGAGTGGCGGACTTCAGTGTCGCGTTTATTTTTTTTATTTTCCGAAGCAGAAAACAGAAAATAATTAAATTATGATCATTCCAGGAAATATAAAAAGAATCCACAATCATTATAATTGCAAGCAGACGCTGTCATACTGCGCTACCATGGCCCCACTTATTAGTAATATTTAAAATAATAAAAGCAGTTAAATATCGTCCATTTAAAATTACATCAACGAAAATTACTCGCGTGTTTCGTTATCTATATGAATTATGAAATTTGGTATTATCATATAGGTCGAAGTGTGAGAGATAGTTTTATAACATAATTCTTTTTTATATTTAAACAAAAGTATGAATCTTTCGTAGACGTGTAGATAAATATTTATTTAAAATTTAACGATATAATTTTTACTCGACTTTTAGCTACATATCTTTAAGATGTCATTTAATACTTAAAAAACTTAACAACCCTGTTAATAAATAAATAAATAAATAAAAGTTTATTGACCAAAAGTAACAAGTTACATATACACTCTAGATATTAGATTACACAAATTTCTTTAATTTTTTTTTTTTTTTTTTTTTTTTTAGCTTCACGCTGTATCCCTTGCGGGGTAGTCAGAGAGAACGGAGCGCCAAACGCTACGGTCCCTGCATACTTCTTTCGCCTCGTCCACAGTCATTAACCTCTTCATACACGCCCTCCGGGGGGTCCTCATGCTTTTTACGTGACCTTCCTCCAGTATCATCGATACTGTGTTTTCGAAGGTCAACCGAGGTCTCCCCCTGCCTCGCTTACCACTCACCTTTGCTTCATAAATCTTTCTTACCATTCTTCCATCACTCATCCTCTCGACGTGCCCAAACCACCTGAGCACGCCCTTCTTCATTCTTACTATGACGTTCTCGCTAATACCTGCCATTCTGTGTATCTCTTCATTGCGGATTCGGTCAGCTAAGCTGACTCCGCACACTCCCACACCTTTCGAAGAGATCTCATCTCCACAGCATTCATCTTTCTTTCATTCTTCTTCTGCAATACCCACGTTTCGCTGCCGTATAGCAGCGTCGGTACCAGCACTGCATTGTGCACAGCTAAACGTGCGGCTATGCTCACGTTCCGCCGTCGCATCAACGCAGCGAGGGCACCGTTAACCCTGTTACCGGCAGCAATACGCCTTTCAACATCCATATCATACCTTCCATCTCTGCTAAACATACTTCCCAGATATACCACCTCATTCACTTGTTCTAATTTCTTTCTGTTAACCATGATCTTACATTCCGTTCTTTCTTCGTCTCTTTCAAACACCAGAATCTTAGTTTTACTCGCATTCAGGCTTAGACCATTATTTTCACACCCATCTTTCAGGATGGTGACCAATGCCTGCAACTCGCATTCTGATGATGCAATAAGCACTGCATCATCTGCGTACAACAGGCAGTTTACCTTCAAGTCACCCACTTTCACTCCCATATCACTTTGTTTCACTCCTTGGAGACAACTATCCAAGTACAAATTGAACAGCCAAGCTGACATGGCACAACCCTGTTTGACACCCGATTGAATATCAAACCGAGGCGACATGCCAGCTCCTACTCGTACACAGGCTGAGTGATCTCGGTAAAGAGACTTTACAGCCTGCAACAAGGGTCCGTTCACATTGTACCGAGGTAGTATCTCCCATAGCTTCTTTCGCACAACTCTGTCAAAAGCCTTCTCCAAATCCACAAAAGCACAGAAAACTTTTTGGTTTACAGCCAAAAATTTCTCTGTGATCATGCAGAGGGAGAAGATCTGGTCCATACACCCTCTTCCAGGTCTAAAGCCTCCTTGGGCCTCCCACAACAGCCTCTCAGATCTCTCTTGCATTCTTCTCGCTAAAATTTTAGCATAAATTTTACTACCTAAGCTAATCAAACTGATAGCCCTATAGCTTGCACAGTCTATCTGTGAACCTTTGCCTTTATACAAAGGCACGATGACTGCGCCTCGCCAATCATCTGGGACCTCCCCTTTCTTCCAGCATAAATTGCATAGATGAAAGAACAGGTCCAAGACGCGCGGCCCACCATGTTTGATCATCTCAGTAGTAACTCCATCTGCTCCCGCTGCCTTACCACATTCAGACTTCTTATGGCACTCTCTACTTCTTTTATACTGATTTCGCCGTCTGCTACATCAAGATTCAGCATATCGCTGTTACTTGAGACAGAGGCGTCATCACATTCATACATCTCCTTATAGAATTCCGCCCATCGTTGCAAAACGGGTGTTGGTTCTGTTAATATTTCACCGTCCTTCGAAAGCACCCCTTTCATTCTGCAGGTTGACGAAGAACCCCGAGAATCACTAACTTCTCTCCAGAAAAGCTTCGTGTTTTCCCGGAAGTTGTTCGTCAACCTTTCATCTCTTTCATTCTCCGACTTTTCACGTTTCGCCTTAATCAGTGCTTTCGTTTGGTGCTTTTGCAACTTGTACTCTTTCTTCTTGATCTCTCTCATACTTTTATTCTTACCAGAGGCTTTATAATCCTGCCATGCTTTCTTCTTTCTTTCTACGGCATCTTTCACTTCATCATCCCACCATTCATCGCGCTTTTTACTAAAGCCTCTTTTCACAGTACCACACACCTCTATTGCTGCTTCAGTCATACTATTCCTAAGATTCTGCCAGCATACTTCTACACTCTCATTTCCTATTTCGCAACTGTCTAGCTTCTTGGAAACCCTTTCTTTATATTCCTCTTTAATAGGTGGATCTTGAAGCTTCCAGCTTCTTACGCGATTATTCGCCTCCAAGTTTGGACACCTCGTGCGGGCGCGCCAGCCTGTGAACAGACCCCTTATTCTAGTAACAACTAGATAATGGTCCGTTCCCAAGTCGGCACCCCTGAACACACGTGTGTCCATAACTTGGTTCCGAATACGCTGATCCACCAGGAATAAGTCAATCATACTTTTCTCTTCCATTCGCTCCCATGTGTACTGATGAATTTGTTTGTGGTCAAACATCGTGTTTGCCACAAACAAATTCTTCTCCTTACAAAGTTCCAAAATAAGCTTACCAGCCTCATTCACTCTCCTATCACCGTACTTCCCTAATATAATTTCTTTAATAATTTTGTTAATATTACTAGAGGTGAGTGTTGGCAGCCGTACTAGTATAAACTGTGTCACAGCCGGTTAATGCATGCAATGTCTAGTTCTTTATTAGTTAATATTATATATTTGTACTTTCAAATATCAAAAACAAATTCGTTATTTCTGATTAGAAGTATTAACTCTTTTAGAACTGCCACCCAAAACATATATTTACCAAGATATAAATATAAAATTAAATGACACATCACATTCCATTTTAAAATATATGATAATATATATATAATATCGATAAAGCAAAGAAAATAAAGTAAAGAAAGGCTAAAACGTGTCGATGTGACGACCTTTAAGTTTCGTTGTACAGGTGTACTCTGTCTCGTGGACGGACACGTGAGCCGTGGTTGCACAATGTGGAAACTTTCCATCATATACCACCAAATTTAATATTATCAGTCAAGGACGTGGAATTATATGTTTATTTTTATTTTATTTATTTTCACGCTGTATCCCGCATACAGCAACAGGAACCTTTAGACACTGCGTTCCCCATTTTCCGCCGAATTCTGGAGGCATTGCGTGTTAAGTGGCGGTTTGCTTCGACAACAGAGCGAAGAAAATAGAAATGTTATATATTGCACTCTTCGAGTGAGGGTCGAAAGACTGTGCCCCTGCGCTACGACTGGCCTCTTATATAAATTGTTTTGTTTTACAGCTTCTTGTTTTTTTATACTAGTAGACAGAGAGAGAGAGAAAGAACTCGCTTAGAGCGTCCAGACACTCCGTTTTGCACTTTCCTCTTGAAATCGAGAGGTGGACCAAAATGTTAAGCTATATCTTCTTTATCATTGAGGAAGAATGAAGTAGAGACATTTACGCAATTTTACTCACCAGAGCGAAGACATATAGATTATTAAATGTATAATCATTTCTCTGAGTAAAAATCGAATTTACAACCGATCGCGTTTATAGTCAGACGCTGACTGCGCTGTAGTGGCCTCAGAATACGAATTTGTACTATCTTAATACTACGCACGTACAGGATACACACTAGAGACATCGTGAAATGAGTTGTAGTGTCTAATTGAATGTGACGGTTTTACATAGAAATTTGAGCCATAGTAACGAAAAATAATAGATAGTAATTGAAATAATTTATTTCTAAATTAACTCCGCAATCCTCAAAAACCAAATTTATGTATTGTAAATAATATTATGATAGCTACATATGATTCGTGCAAAGCTTGTAACATATAATTCATAGCTACAAAGTCACACTGCTCAATAGTATTTTTAAAAGTACTATTAAAATATCTGTAATATAAACAAAAGCTTAGTGGGCTGCATAAAATTATTAAGTGGGCTGTATTGAGTATAAACACTTATAAGCTGTCACATGATCTTTTAATATTTCACATGTCAAAATACGTTGATATATAGTGTTAGGTTTGCGTTGAACACTGGCCGTAATAAAAAAGAAACAAGTTCTATCATGTGTGAAAAAGGAACTGTCATGTGTTTGACATTTAGTGTAAATGCGGAGTTTATAATTTATGTGCCTTTAGTGCTTAGAGATTATTTAATTGTATATTAGATTTTTTTTTAAATGAAAGGAATGTAATTTTTGTTACAGTACTAGATTGTTCAACGTTACATTCATAAGATTACTCGTATAATAAATACGTCCCTAACAATAGTATTTTAAACTGTTAGATATTTTGATTCATACAGTCTTGATATGGTTTTACTTAAAGTAATACTATTTAAATTTAAAATAAAATATTTTCAAAATACGGTGCAGTATCAGTGCTTATAAATCCTACTTAATGAAAAGAACATATTTACGTAACAAATATGTATATAAAAATGTGTGCAAAAGCGTTCGTATTGCTTCAAGCAATTTTTGTAGACAATTTTTGGTAAAAATTAGCTATTGTAATAAAACAACGAGTACTTGGAATACGCATAATACAGATGAATAAGTAGTCAGTTTTATATGTACTTATAAATTATACATATATACAATTTTTCTTATCGTCTTTAAATTGACAATTAGCCGAGTAAGGAGTGTTATGCCACTATTATTTCCCTACCTGTGCCACAAGATATCGGTGATAATTAAAAAATATATATAAAAAAATGCAAAATATCTTAAATAGGTAAACTTAAAACAAGATCACAGTGCACTTAAGTTCGCTTGTGACGTCCGTGCATCACGTGCGGCGCCTAAAACGTGACTACACAACGAAAACAGGTTTCTGTATCGAGTAATTTATGTATATCGTGTTTAAAACTTTAAATTCTGGTAAAAATTTCGTTTTAATACAAAATTATATGTATTTTGACACCCTTTTGGTTATATCGTGGCACATTTAAACTCAAAATGGCTACGTGGTGTTCATCGATTCTATTTTTGCTACAGAAATGTCTATATCAAATTCTTGTGTATCTTTCTAACACATTAGATCAGAAAGAAATTAAAGAATGTAAAAAAAAAATTAGCCTTTTTCCCGCGTAACGGGGTAGTCAGAGAGAACCTAGTGTCAAGTTACTCTCTCCGTTCCCCACTGGCGTATATTTAAAATGGCGGATAAAATGTACGAAAAAAGAATCATTTAAGTGAATGATACAATCACATTACAAAATCTCAATATAACTAAAGATCTAAACAACTTGTTACTACAATCTCACTTCGAATTCCAGTAAAGAAATAAATTTGACATTGACATTAAATAGTATGGCAGTAATTTTGTCACGGTACTAAATCAATTATTACATTCATGGATATAGTTACAGTTTAAAGAAGTTGCAAGAACTTGCATTCATATATATCATTTTTGCGAAATAAATATTAGAATGAAGTATATTATTCACTTCTTCCTATTTTAATTATTAAAATTGTTAATATTTATTTAGTACATAAATAAAAGATAAAAAAAGTAGACAATTATACAAGGTATATATTATATATTAATGTATATTAGGTACGTCAGAACGTAAGAAGTAATAAAGGATTATATATTTTATTTATACATATCAAACTATTTCACAATAAGTATAAATTGTTATGAAATAAAAAGTAATTTACACATAACAATATCGTTCTCTTGAACTTGGCTTTCGCGTCCACATTCCAATGTAACTAAGAAGTAAGTACTAAATTAGACTCGAATCGCAAGGAGGGGAGCTCTTCTAAACATTTTAATCTATACACTTATGATACAACGAGATTATTTCATATTGTTAATCGCAATTGTGACGTAATTCTGACTGTCAGGTGGTTACAGTTCTACTGAACTGCTGTATTGGCACGTAGAAAAAGGGAATTCCCCCAATATTCATTGGAATTGCCATGTCAGAAAATGTAAATTGTACTTTTTTATGTTTTGTCAGGGTAGAAATTAATATCCAAAGATCAAAGAAAGAAAGTCCAAGTAACAGTTGAATATCAATTGATATATTATCAGAATAAATATCGAACCATATATTTTGTTATGCACGATATACATCTATCTGATACAATGTATATCGACAAACTCTGATAAAATATATTGTCTTTAAATTAATTTTCTTATTTTTTTTTATAATCTGTGAAGTTTAGAAGGCACAATAAGATTTTGGAACTCTTCAAGACATTTTTGGATTCACAAGTACTTCAGGAAGAAATAAATATATGATGTTATAAAATCAACCGAAAAGATTTTACTTCTTAAATAAAAACATTTTGTACATAGAGTAGTGTGAAAGGTCACTGAAAGGTCAAAAATGATCCTATCCATATTTTAATATATTGAGAAAGAAATTCTACACATTTTCCAAAAAATCAGTAAACGAATTATGATAAAATTGAGCATACTTAAAATTTATATGTATAGAGAAGAAATAATTACGCTTGCAGCAATTTTATATAAAAAATAAGTATCTAACTTCTATCAAATAGACGATGGATTCACAGAATATAATCTCGTGTCTCGTATATGTGTAGTTTCTATTAACAATGTTAGAGTTCACAGTCCAGATAGAGATTGTCAAAAATTGAACATATTTTACTTAAAAGTTGACATTGTGATATTTTAAACTTCAGAGGCATCAATATTTCTTAGCCCTCGACGCAAAAGGAGGGATGTTATAAGTTTTACATCGACGTCTGTCTGTTGATCTGTTGTGTCATTGCTCTCAAACGGGCAGGATTTTTCATTTTAAAGTCAATTTCCTTGCCTCCTTCTTAGATATTTTTGGACAAATTTACTATAACACTATAGATATAGATACCCAATCTTGACCCTAATTTTTACAATACAAATGTGCGGACAGTTAAGATATAAACAACAAAATGTATGAAAGGCGTTCTTATGTTATTTAGTACACTTATAAAACTACAAGAAAATTATATTGCTGGAGTTGCTCAATGTATGCATCTCATATTCTACTTAATCAAAATCAGGCAATATTATTCATATTTTTTTTAATATAATAATGCCGCGTCTTTGCGGATGGCACTATCTATACTTGGTCAGTATTCTTTTTCCTTATTATTTTATGTCTTTTTAATATTTAACTGTACATTAATATACATGGTTATATAGAACTACGTGATTTTTAAGCGAGTCTTTTATGTTTTTACTTATTTTAAGAAAAAAATGTAAAATAATTCATTTTTAACTATCATTGAACGCTTATTGTATTGGCAGTGCATTGATTACTTCGCTTAGTTAACTGCAATGAATGCATGACAATCTCAGTGACGCACATCTACGTGATGCGATTAATTAAAATAAATGTTTATTTATTAAGATTCCGAAGGTAAGTCGGTCACATGTGTTAACATCGTTATGTGTATTTTTATATTTATTATCTAATTCAAATATATAATATGATCTTTTTCCTTATATATTATTTTAAAGTTGCTTTTTCCTATTGTCGAAATACAAAGTGGCTTCAAGTCATTTCGTTCTTGTGTTGAGTAGATGAACTTATCGCCGCGCTTCCTACCTTACCAGAGCGGAGAAATAAAAATTAATTTACGCAAACGGGAATCAAATTCACAGCCTTCGCGTTTATAGTCACATAGTATCCTACTGCGCCACTAAAGTGTTGTTTGTAGGTGTAAATAATTAATAGATGTTGTTTTACCAATATTTACCTTAAATTATAAAATAAAAAAGATAATATTACGTACTCTGTGAAAATTCAACCAGCTAAGTAGTTACTGTAAGCGAGTAACAAATATAGGCTAACCGGTATGTTTATTACAAAAATAATGCATAACATCTACAGTTTCAGCGTTATGCTTTGCAGGGTAGGCAGAGAGAACTGAGCATCAAGACACTACAATCTCCACTTTCTACCCGAATCTAAGATATCGCGTGTAAAGTGGAGGAACTCAACGCCGCGCTTTGTTCGTCTGACTAATAATTATAATTTAAATACTTCTGAGTGAGAATCGAACAGACAACCATCGAGTACATACGATCAGACGCTGTCACTGTGGCACGAGTGAATTTAATTACACTATCCATACTTATATTATAAATGCAAAATTCTGTGTGTTTGTCTGTCATGCTTTCACGACTAATTTACCGGGCCGATTTGGATGAAATTTAGAATGAAAGTAGTAAAAGTTACTGGGTCTAACATAGGCTACTTATTTTATCAAAAATCAACCGCTAAAGGGTTGAAACAGGGGATGAAAGTTTATGTGAAAAATCTAAACCGCTTGACCGATTACAATGAATTTTGGATAAATATAGTTAATAATCTAAGCTTAAACATTGGCTACTTTATTTTTCAAAAAACCTCCCTTGAGGGTTACAATATAACGAAGCAGTTATGTAGTCCACGCGGCGAAGCCGCGAGCGGGCCGCTAGTAGAAAATAAAACTCTTGTTATCTATTACTTCCATTACTTCATTTTATTGTTTAACGAGCAATAGGTATTGAATTTGTTGGAAATTCCCATTGGCAACAAAGGACTTGTGATGTAAATTTATATGAGATCAATGAAACATCAATCACTGTCTGCCATTTGTATCTTCATGTTAGTACTAGCTCTGCCCGCGACTACGTCCACGCGGAAATTACGGAAGCAGTTAACAAGCATAACTGTAAAACTAAAGAAGCCTACTTGATGTTTTGGACAATTTACAAAATATTTTTATAAATTGTAGCCTATATTTTATTGTGATGTATAAGCTATATAGTAGTTTCATTAAAATCTATTCAGTAGTTTTTACGTGAAAGAGTAACAAACATACAAGCTTTCGCGTTTATAATATTTTTTTTATTTATAAGCATGTACAATGGTTTATCATTAATAACTACATTTTTTTTTTAGTGTCACTTGTCCTTCTGTCTACAATTAGATGATAATTGAATTTGACTTACTATTGCAATAATGCCTCGATTCGGCGCTGTCTTAGTTACCAGAATAGAGAAATTAAAATGTTATAACTCTCCCGAGAAGGCAAATCCACAACCATAACGTTCAGTCAGACCCTGTGACAATACGCCACGACGCCCGCTAGATGCAAGTTAAAAGATTTTTATTTCTTAGAATTATAAGGCTATACAAATATTATTTTAAGCTTCAGTTAGTAAAATTGTGAATAATATATAGGTACTAGTAGCCCTGTTAAAATGTAAAACTCTTAACTACTTTTAACATTTTTAAATTGTTATTAAATAGATATATGTACACTTAGAAATTGTGTTTCTAATTTTTTTATTTGTTTTTTAGCTTCACGCTGTATCTCGCGCACAGCAGGACAGGCAGAGGGAACCTAGTGTTAAGACACTCCTTTCCCCACTGTTACTAAATTTCTTTTTCCATGTAAAACACTCGTTGCCTTAGCTGTGTACGTCACTTGTTACAATACAAGAGTTTGTGTCAAATTTTCGGTAATTTATGTACTGTGTAGCATTTATTTAGTCAATTTAGTATATACTGTATATCTAATGAATTATCATGAAAATGTTAACAACATTTGAGCTGCACTTCCTGTTTGTATAAATTTTAAGTATGCCGAGTTTAAGACGCCTCTGTCCACATCATGTTTGTAAAATAGCGCCTTAAGTTTTACTTTATGTTGGATATTTATAAAATTTTGAAATTTTTAATTAGCAAGATATATTCATATAGTAAAATTTTTGCTTTAAATAAAATACTCAAGGTAAACGTAAAAATGAATAATATAATAGTAATTGAGTATAACGTCTCACTGTAAACACGATTGGATGTGGGTTCGATTCCTACTCAGGGGAATGATTTTCATTTTTCCGTTCTGATGACAAGACAAAGCGCGTCATTGATTTCCGCCATCAGAGACGCAATGCATTGAAATCATATTAGAACTAGTTAATTAAAAATTAATCTTAATAAATTAATTAATATAATTTTTGCGATCGCAAATTAAAAAGGGCTTGTCACCATTCTTATCTGCTACATATGTACAATGTGTATATAACAATAATATTCGCCAGATAACAAAATATAGCGATCACGTGAGTGTGAGGTCAGGCGGTTGCGATAACGCAAAGATGCAAACAATATGTATTACATTACACTAAATGTAACCGCTATTTCTTTTACAAAAGGTGAATAATTTTATATCTCTATTATGTAGTGTAGTTATGAATATTATTTATTTTATTTTGAAATATTTGTCAATCATAAATTAATAGTAAAAAGACTTTTTTCAAGCTAATTTCGAATTAATCCGAGCAAGCTCATCCATATTGTAGTAGTGCTATAAATGAGTATAACTGCTATATATGTGTCGGTCATCCTGGGTGTTCCGCCATGTTGGGTTTAGCATGACACAGCTCGTCATGTTGGGTTTAGCATGACACTGCTCGCTTAGCACGTCACAGCTAAGTATGTATGGTCATCCGAACTAAACATGAATACAAAACTTAAACTCATTCTATTAAGTGCATACTTAATTATGTGTTCAAAATTAAGCTGCAAGATTTTACCCAACAAACACCCGCATTGCAAGTTAAATAATTTATTGAACTTAAATTGTTAAATAATTTATTTAACTTGCAATAGTTAAATAATTTAACTTGCCATTTCCACCTTTACGCCCTATTATACTTTATTTTTGGAAATTTTACACACCGCCGACCATTTTGTTTTCTCTGACCTAGAGTATTACGTATTTTCGCAGAGCCCGCTTCAAAGCCAGTCATCGCTTACTCGGAAGTCCGGAAGGTATAACTCCAAAAACTAAAATGTCAAACGAAATTTCTATGAAATTCTTAGGCGCGCAAGACGACATGATATCGACTAAGATAATCTTCGTTTTTGTCACGGATATTAGTAAAAGTTAATTTCTTAAATATATTCCGTTTTAGATTTCAGCTAGAGAAAAGAGCGTGATATCTATCCAATAATAAATTCAAATCATCAAGGGCATGTTGTTTTACAAATACACGTACTTAGAATAATATAATGAGTATAATATAAATTATAGCGAATAGCTGCATGTGTTTCACGTGAAGTGCATTAGACGGTTTACGTCTAATTAGTTATAACCTTTAAACTCTACATTACTCATAAAAACTTCAAGATCCGGCTTTTTTTGCTAGTAGTGTAATGGAAAATTTCAAACGTTGAATACTTTATAATTTTAAGGCATAAAGCTTCTAAACTCATGGTTTCCAATATATAAGTTCAGAAATACCTAATTTATATACGAATTTAAATGAATTAGTGCATTTTTGTTAAATGAATTAGTAGAGAGGAGTAGATAATTGAAACACAATTAATTATTTGTTTCTGTTTAGTTATATATATATATATATATATATATATATATATATATATATATATATATATATATATATATATATATATATATATTTTTATGGAATAAAGGAGGCAAACGAGCAGAAGGCCCACCTTGTGTTAAGTCGTACCTTCGCCCATAGACATCCACAACATTAGAGTTGTAGATGCGTTGCCAGCCTTAGGGATGTAGGACAGAAGGAGAGAGGAAGGATGGGAATGTTGGGGATAGGGAAAGCTGGCTTACATGCCATCGAACCGGAACACATCTTCAGATATTTGGCGGTTCGTCTTTGACATGATAGTGGTCGCGAGCCAGTCGGAGAACGAATCTCCTACCACCAAGCTACTGGGTTACCCGCCTTTTACGGGACGCTACCCAGCGGCGGAGGGGAATTGTATTCTTAACCCGTCCCCCCACGGGTAAAAAAGTTTGTTTAGTTATAAGATCAAAGTTAATATAAAATTGGTGAAAGTTTAAGATGATAAATGAAACGAATCCACAGCTTTTATAAATTAAGAAATTTAATATTAACATATAATTCATTCAACTTTTTAACACAGACACAATATCTTACATTCTATCTATAACAGATTTCTACTATTATTTACACCACACACACATTAAAAACGAAAGGACCAAACAAACAAATATTAAATTAAATAGTTAATCACACAAATGTATTAGAGTAGAGCGTGGTGAGACACGTGCGGCGGCATCACGTTGTCGGCCACGAGGCGCGCCGTGACGTAACGACTCGATAACGGCGATACGACTTACAAGTGTGTGACAGTTGCGTTCGGATTACTTTTGTATGTCATGATTTTTTTTTACTGTTATCTGTGCTTTTGTTTTTTTTTTTAATTTTTATGACAGGTTGGTTGTGATTACGAAATTTGGTGAAAAGTTCAATTATTTGATATCTTTAATTTTTTTTTTTGCTGTTTCATGCTTTTTAGTGGATTTTTTTAGGTAGTTAAAGAGAATATAGTGTTGAGACTCTCCGTTCTATATTTTCTATCTAAATTGGAGACATTGTATGTTGAGTATCGGAACTCAGCGTGCTTTGTCTTATGTGGAGCGAAAATAAAAATAATTTGACTTTTTACTATTACTATAATCATCCCCTTGAGTGGGAATCGAACTCACAACCAATCATGTTAACCGTCAGACTCTGTTTCACTGTGCGGTCGGTCTTTTCTTTTTTTTTAGCTATAGAAAAAAGGAATAATTATGTTTATAATTATTGAGCTTTTTTGGAATCTAAAAATTTTGAGAAAATAAGTTAATTATTCTTAATTTTTATTAAGACATCTAACTTATAATGGGGCAGTCGTGGCCCAGTGGCACAAGCGTGTGACTGTAAACGACTGGTTGTGGGTTCGATTCCCACTCGAGGAGTGGAAATATTTAATATTTCCATTTTCTTCGCTCTGGTGTCGAGGTAAAGCGCGGCGTTAAGTTCCGCCACTTAAAACGCAATGCCTCCGAATTCGGTGGAAAGTGGGGAACGGAGTGTCTTAACACTAGGTTCCCTCTGCCTACCCTGCTGTGTGCGGGATATAGCGTGAAGTTAATTATTCTTAATTTTTATTAAGACATCTAACTTATAATTCATGTTAAGAATGCTTAATTACTTGTTAATTCTTTTCTAAGTATACACAATGTTCAAGTACTTAATAAATATAACTATTAAAGAATTAATCATAATACTTATAAATTTAATCTCTGTATTTTGTTAAAAGGCCTTGTGGTCTAAACGCAAGGCTCATGTGGGTTTCTCCCGACATTTTCCTTCACCTGGCAGGCGGCACGTGATTGACCGTAAGGACTTCCAAGAAAAGGTCGATTTAATTTATTTGTTAAACCTACGTAAGGTTTCTTTAATATAAACTTCAATAAATAACATTAGACAAAACACGGCATTGAAACCAGATAACATATTAAGTGTTAAGTATTTTGCCATTCCTAGCCCACACACAATAGTCCAGAAATAATGAATAAAATTATTAATTAGTCGATTAATTGGTAAAAATTATTTAATATCGAATATTATTTAATTTAATTATTTTTCATTATTATAATTATCATTAATAAAATTTTCATTAAAGTTTTAAAAAGATTACAAACAGAGATAACAGAAATACCTACTTAGAACTTAGAAGAAAGATAACTCATGATTTAATTTCCAAAATTAGCTTAAAATAATACAAAGCTCTCTTCTCTCTCTACATATACTTATTGACAGACACTTCGTATTAATACAAAACCCTAAAAAGTTGTTATTCTTCGACTTCGAATATAGATATTTCTCTTGAGAAAAATTTTATTAACAATTTAGAAGTATAAGGATATGATATTGAATAATAAATTAATTGACAAATGCAGATACGTATGTACCTATCAAAAAATGTCTTTCAGCTAATAATAATCATTAATTTTGCCCTCTCCTCATTAGAAGAATGTCAACAGCTTAAATACAGGAATGCTAGGTATAAGTATATTAAATTATTTTACATCCACAATTTGAGCAACGTTTGACACGATGCTCAAAGATTTTTATATTAAATATTGAGCTTCACGCTGTATCCCGCACACAGCAGGGTAGGCAGAGGGAACCTAGTGTTAAGACACTCCGTTCCCCACTTTCCGCCGAATTCGGAGGCATTGCGTGTTAAGTGGCGGAACTTAACGCCGCAAATAAAATTAAATATTGAGCTTTTTTATTACGTTTTCACTAGAATTAAATTTCACTAACAATAAGTTAAAGCTCAACCACTTCAACCTGTACCTTAAAAATTTATTATTTTTTGTTACAATTACCTTTTAATTCAAAGCAATTTAATTATAATAGAACTATTTTTATTCATACTTCAATTCAACAAATATCAAATGTCCAATATATTATATAATAAAACATTATATAATATTGTCTTACTCTTAAAGAAAACAATTTTATTGTGCTGTCGTTAGAATATAATAAGACTGTCTCATTTTATTGAACTTACGACCTCTTGTATCTTGAGGAAAAACAACCGCCATTTATTACTTCAGCACAAGGTATTTCTATAATAATATTTTATTTAAACGCGCACAATGTCACGAGCAATTCTAATTATAATAATTGATGCTAAATGTATACGAAACGTATAAATTGCACGACGGTAAACATGACCTAGGCCAATAGCCAAGAACGCTTATGTATATGTAGCTAGGAAATCGCTAAGGTCAGACGGAGATCGTTAAGAGAATGGACTGGCTTATATGTTTTTGCTGTAATCCTATTTTTTTTGTCTTGAAACTGAAACAAATTTTTACACAATAGCTAAAATAGACACGCTTAGACATTTTGTTTTGCACTTTTCGTCCACGTATTTTATGTTGCATGTTTTAAAATTACAACCTTTTTTCTTTCAACTTGTGCAGTTATTTCAGAGTAATGGATTTTGGGACCCAGTATATCTTTGCTATATAAAGTGGAATTTTCAATTTGAAGTATATACTCTATGTTTTAATTTTTTGAGCTATAACTTTGTACGGTTTTTTTAGGAAAATTACTCGAATAGAATTGGCAGAAGCATTAAATTGTCTCAGTATCAATTAAGCTAATATATTTTTTTAAATAATGCATTAAAAAATATATGAAATTATTAAAATAAATATTTCACACACTACCTTACGTCTGACATATAGTTTTTTGTAGTGACATAAGTTGCTAAGGTAACGCGTATTTAATACGTCAACGGGGATACTAATATTAATAAAGAAGCTTTATCTATAAATATAAAAGCCAAAGGCCAATCATGAAATATGAAAACCGCTTGAAGTGTAAAGATAAAATTTGGCAAGAAAGTACGTCGTACGTTACGTACAAATGTTCGTCGTCCAACAGTGTTGGGCAAATTTAATTGCAATTAACAATTCATTATTTGTTTGTGAGGAAATCACATAAAAGCCGCAATACGTTGAAAATTAATTCGTTTTTAATTTTAACGACAATTAACAATTAACTAATTGTTAATTAAGATTTTGTCCAAAATCTTCCCCCAACGTCCAGACGTTTGGTTTAAGAACTAAGGGCTCTCGCAAGTATATGTATGTACATATATAGATCTCGCGTTTTCAGATAAAGATAATTAAGATTTTAAAGTAATATCAACTATTTTTTTTTAATTTTAAATTAAAACAATGTTAGCACGTAGTTTCGTCTTATACGTCTTACGCAATATGACATTTTCCTTTATATTACTTCCTGACACGCATACATCACGCACATTTTTCATATTATTTCGTACATACTTATCACCTGTCATTTTTACATGTACTCATATATGTCTGTCTTTTTACTCTCTTCTCTCTCTTCTTACTACACAGAAAAAGTCGCTAGAACTACTATATAGTCATAAAATTTAATTATCGTATTTTTCTCATTGTTTAATACAATGTATGTTTTTCAAGAAAAAAGCTTGACGCCATTACAACAATATATAATGTGTATTTACTCTGAGGTTGGATATACCTCAGAAAAAAAGGTCTACAGATCATTAATAAATAGTGACAAAATCCACTAATTAAAAATGTACAATGAAAATATGTTAAATAAAAAAAAAAATATTATAATAGTGGCCAGTCGTGGCCCAGTGGCACAAGAGTGTGACTGTAAACGACTGGTTGTGGGTTCGATTCCCACTCGAGGAGTGGAAATTATATTTCCATTTTCTTCGCTCTGGTGTCGAGGTAAAGCGCGGCGTTAAGTTCCGCCACTTAACACGCAAGCCTCCGAATTCGGCGGAAAGTGGGGAACGGAGTGTCTTAACACTAGGTTCCCTCTGCCTACCCTGCTGTGTGCGGGATATAGCGTGAAGCTATAAAAAAAATTATATCAGTATAATAATTATTCGTTTTTTTTGGATCAGATTTAAGAACAAGTAAAATAGTGGAAAACTTATTATTTAATTATCTCCAGGTCAAGGGGCAGTAATAGCGTAAAATTAGTATTTTATATTGAAGTTAGTTTTCTTATTTGGCAATAAAGAATGTTGTAGTATGTATATAGATTTACGTATTTATATAATTTATTTGGTCTTTACAATTGCTCCATACAGCTATTATGTACAACTACTTTTAAGTACTTATTGCTTCCTTATTTTCTTCAGTTATTTAATGCGGGACCATAGGGTGACCAAAGCATACGAAATTTAGGGTTATGGATGGTATTTTTTTATATTTATGTATTATATGTTGTATTTTAATGGTGTCTCGTTAAATTTTAATAAAAAAACTAGCGGATTATTTTAGCCACTTGCCGATTCACCGTGTGGACTGCACAACTATAGTTGTTTCGTTTTAAGTGGATTTTCGAAAAACAAAGTAACCTATGTTTAGCCCTGGGATATTTTAATTATGGTTATTTCAAAATTGAATAGATTTTCCATATAAACCTTGAACCCCTATCTCAACCCTCTAGACATTAATTTTTGAAAATAAGTAGCCTATGTTTGAGTCTGGATCTTTAAGTATTTTCATTCTGAACTTCATCCAAATCGGACTGGTTGAAAGTATAACAGACAAAATAAATATAAATATATAAAGAAAATTATAAGCTTATAAAAACAGTGAAAAACATATTTATCAATTATTCATATAACTTTTTATTAGAAGCTCTATCTAGCACTTAAAAAACATGTTTACGGGCGACGTAATTACACGTGATTTTATTAATGATCGTGAGCCAAACGGCTTAGTCGTCGGCTACACGTGTATACTATAGTGACATTGCAAAGGACAATGACCAAGCAAAATTGGGTGTTCGAAAAAATTAAATAAAATGTATTAAAAAGGCTCTATATATTTTTTTTTATTTTTTAATAGTACAAATTTATTAAAAATGTACTAATCGGTAGACAAATAGCTTACCTTATTATTTTACATTTAATACTTTCCGCGGTCGGTAGTAACAGCTGTATTGTGTGTGTGCAGTTTATCTCTTAAATAAATTAATAAAACAAACAATTCTAGTGAAAAAAGTTTATTAAAACGTTGTTTATGTGACACTTAACAGTACTATATATTAAACAAATAGTAAGAATAAATAATATCCAGATTATAACTAAAACAATTTGTGATTATACTGTGGCTATTAGTGTAAACAGTTTTTACTATACCTTCACACATTGAAAACAATTAGCATTATATACTTAGTCATATGAGTATTGCGAACGCAAGTGTATAACGGAATATTATTGGATTACAGTGAGGTAGTGAGATCCGTTAAAGTGATTGATAAAGTATAATAATAAATAAAAAACAATATAAACTAATTTTACTTCAATATTTATAGCGCCATCTAGTGATCAGTAACCCATATTATTATCGATGGCTAATAAATGCAACCAGTGCGGAAAATTCCTCTCCTCGGCAGATGGCGTTAAATGTGCGATATGTGCGTGTATATTTCACCGATCATGCGGGGTCAATACTTCTACAGATTCTCGTGCGCCCCCCAACTGGTTATGCCGAGGTTGTAAGGAAAACCCCCTAGCACAGGAAAAGAACTCACTAATTGCATCTACCGGTAATTCCCGAACTTCCTCTGAATCAGGCTTGCCTATGGGTCTGGATTTTGAAATGGCCGAAGATAATTTTTTGGACACGAACCCAGACAGTAGCGATCCGATTTCTTTATTGGCTCAACAAATCAAATTACTCAGATCGGACCTGGTTTCAGTTAGACGGGAAATGATTTCTTTTCGACAAGAGCTCGTTTGTTTGAATTCTAACGTTACTGAGTTCAACAAACGAATTGATGTAATGGAGGGACGTATTTCTGCATTAGAGGAAAAGTCTTCCACTACAAATGAGCACGTGTGTGATTCGAAATCCTCGGAATTAATTACCCAATTAAAACAGGAATTAAATGAACGTGAACAGCAAAATATGCTCAATGAAATAAGTATAACAGGAGTACCCGAAAAGCATAGTGAAAATTTAATGCATGTAACCTGTTTGATATCAAAAAAAATTGGCGTAGCATTAAATACCAACGATATTGTTAACGCCGAACGTATAGGGCGACAACGTGTGGCAGATAGCAGCAACCAATCGCGCACAATCATTGTACGTCTGGCGCGGCGATCGCTCCGCGACGAATTACTAAATGCCGCACGGGTTCGCCGCAGCATCGATACTGGCGGCATTGTGGACGGGAACGTTTCTAGATTATATATTAATGAAAGGCTGACGCAAACAAATTATTTACTTTTTAAGAGGGCCCGGGAACTTGGAAAACAACATAGTTGGCGGTTTATTTGGACCCGATCTGGTCGTATATATGCCAGGCAGCATCCAGGGACAACAGCGCAACGGATTCGGTCTGAACAAGACTTGGCAATTTTTGGCGGTTGTCCTGTTTGAACGTCAGCCACTTAAAGTTTATATTGTTATTTATAGGCCTAGTTCAAGTAATTGTTTCATTATTTAATAGTTACATTAATAATGGTGTAATGTCCTCTATATATAAAGTGTCGATAGTTTTTTATAGAATAAAAACTAATATATTAAAAGTAAGTAAAAATATATACAACTTTTGGAAACTATATTACATAATACTATATTATGGTAAATATTATTTGCTTGTATATAATATGATATTACTAAGTTATATATATAAAAATACGAATATCCTGATTATCCTAATATTACATAATATGCACTATAATGCGTTGCGTGTTATATTTGTCTTAAAAAGTAACATATATACGTCTATAAAAATTCGTTATGTATATGTGGTTTACAAATTTACATATAGATATGTGAATGTGATTGTATATGTATGTGTGTATATATTTGTATATATTTGTATGTGTGTATATATTTGGATATATAGGATGTGATGATTAAGATACGTTGTGTTAAAGTTGGTTTTTTGAATCCTGGTTCACTTGGGACGAAACACGACGAGTTTCTGGTGGCTATGGATCGCCATAATGTAGATATTATGACCATAAACGAAACTTGGCTTAAAGAAGGTGAGGATGAACGTGCTCCGACTGTACCAGGCTATCGTTTGCGGCACATACCGCGCCCGCCGGCTATACGTAATCGAGGCGGAGGTGTTGGATTTTATTTTAAGAAAGACCTAGCTTTACAAATATTGTCAAACGTGACCTGCTCAAAAGTTGAGCAAATGTGGATTCGCGTCAAAATTAATACTAAGTTCGTTATTGTAGGCACTGCATATCGACCTCCCTGGCTTAGGCCGGAAATATTCTTTAACGCCCTAACGGAAACGATCGCCTCCCTTACTCCCAGTGACGTAATTATACTTCTTGGAGATTTCAACATAAATATTCTTAATAAAAATGATGGTGCCACACAATTATTATACGACTTTCTAAATATCCATAATTTGACTCAATTTGTGAATGAGCCAACGCACTTTTCGAATAGCGGTGGGACACTGATCGATCTTGTTTGCTCAAATGTAAATATTATTCGAGTCAGTGTTGACCACATACCAGATCTTAGTAGCCACTCTTTTATATCTTGCGAGATAAATATTCCCAGGGAAAAACAAACAGCTAAGCGTATATCTTTTAGGCCAATTAAAAACATCGATCCAAATGAATTAGAGAAAGCTTTGAATTTGTTTGATTGGGAACAAGTGTCAGACTCACAAGATGTAAATGAGATGGTTTTTCAATTTAATGGTAATATACTAAGCATCTTTGACACATTGGCTCCAGTCAAATCAATATGCGTTGGAGAAAAAAATTACCCTTGGATCACATATAACATAAAATTGATGATGCGAACTCGGGATCAAGCTCACGTTAGAGCACGTACTACGGATCTCGAACAACGTAAGGTTTACTATAAAGACATTAAAAAACAAGTAGATATAGCACTATATAATGAAAAAAAAAGCGTACTTTACTGTTAATATTAACTCTAACTTAAAAAACTCACGATTGTTGTGGAATAATTTGAAAAAGTATATTAATTTTAAATCCAAGGGGAATTTTACACTGCCTAACCATCTCAACGATGCGACAAAAATTAACAATCATTTTCTTGTCATTCCGGGTAAATCCTATGCCACTCTGTCGACTATAGATTTTTATGAAAAATATACAAACTCTAATACAGATCACTTTTCTTTAAAACCAGTAAATAGTTCCGATATACTTGATATAATAAAGTCCTTACATTCTAATGCAATAGGGATTGACGGTATTTCTTTGGAAATGTTATCGAATGCTGTTCCTGTTATTTTAAATGTAATCACTCGCATTGTGAATAAATCAATATTAAGCAATACATTTCCACTACTGTGGCAAACTGCTATAGTAAAGCCAATTCCAAAGAAAGACAGTGTAAATGACTTTAATGATCTGCGCCCCATTAGTATTTTGCCGTGTCTGTCCAAAATTCTTGAAAAGGTAGTTTTTAAGCAGGTGAACCAGTATGTCAATGATAAAGACATATTGCCGTCAAAACAATCCGGTTTTAGATCGAAACACAGCACTACTACAGCTCTGGCTGATGTTGTGGATGACATACTGGAAGCACAGGATGTTGGCGAAGGAACTATTTTGGTGCTTTTAGATTTCTCTCGGGCATTCGATAGCATTAACAGAGCACTACTGTTTTCGAAATTAAAATACTACGGGTTTAGCACAGAAACTATCAAATGGTTCATAAGTTACTTAGGAAATAGAAGTCAGATTGTTGAGATAACTCAAGAAGATGGCTCTAAACAGTTATCGGACTGCTATGCTGTAACCAGAGGTATTCCACAAGGATCTATCCTTGGGCCCCTCCTTTATGCCATATATAGTGCAGATGTAGTCAAAACCATACAAAACTGCAACTACCATATGTTTGCTGATGATATACAAATGTATATATCATTCAAACCAGATAATATAAATTCAATCGTTGAAAAAATAAACGATGATTTAGAGCGCATCGCAAACTGGTCAGAATCACACACGCTAACTCTGAACGCAAGTAAGACGAAATACATGATACTAGGTACAAATAAGTTCATGAACAGAATTTCACATAGAAATGTTCCAGTATGTATCAGGGGCGAACGAATTGAACGAGTTATGGAGGCGCGAAATCTAGGACTACTTATAGATGAAAACTTAAGATTTCATAAACATTATGTAAGTGTTGTTAAAAATTGTTTCTACCGTCTAAAGATACTTTATCGTATTAGGGAATTTATAAGCACAGAAGTAAGAATTAGGTTATGCGAGTCTTTGATATTGTCCAAACTCAATTACGCTGATACGGTAACTGGCCCTAGACTTCTATCACACACGAAACAACTAATTCAGCGAGTCCAAAATGCCTGTGCTAGGTACTGTTTTGATATTCCGCCTCGGACACATGTTACATCATATATTAACAATGCAAGGATTTTAAAAATGGATTATCGTAGGCAACTACACTTTTCTACTTTGTTATTTGGTATAGTAAAACAAGGCATCCCGAAGTATCTATATAACAAGTTACATTGGTCCAGTGACTACAATCAAACCTATAGTACGCGGTCCAGTGCCCATCTCCTGCTCGTTCCTCGACATCGCTCCACGGCCTTTGAAGGTAGCTTCCGGTACGCCGCCACCAGGTGTTGGAATAATTTACCGCCGCCAGTTCGAAATCTAAAAACAATTAACAGCTTTAGAAGTAATTACAAAACGTTTTTGTTAAAGCAGCAAACAACAACATAAGAGATATAATATATATTTCACAACAATGTAATCTATTTATATGTCCTATCACATGTGCATTTCTCTTTATATCCTAACAACAATAATAAAACACTAATGACTTCTATAATACAACTTTCAATATATATAATATACTAAAATAAAAAACATGGATCAAAATCTTCAATCTATATAAATAGGTATTAATAATTATGGTAAAAATAATAATAATTGAGTAACATTTTCTTGTCTACTTATAAGTATGACCTTTATATATAAAATGCAATTATGATATACATATTTAGAATGAATAATGTATCTATAGATAAGTGTAATTACCTTGACTTTGCTGCTTCGTTGCATGGCGTGGTAGAACCATACCGGTGGTGGCGATGTCCGGACTAATATTGGACACATCAACCCTTCTGATCATAAGATTAGCGTTGCTTTTATTATTATTATTATTTTGGTTAATGTTTCAGTCTTTATTTGTTGTCGCTGAATTAATTAAACAAAAACAGTATTGCGATTTTAAATACACAAATCAACTGTTGCGCTCGTGTGTTGATAAGTATATTATATGTATATAAATATTCTATTTAATTTAATGGCCAGCAAGTTGCTGCCTACCGTAGAAAAAATAATTAAGGATGTCACTGAAAACCAGTTTTGGAGCAAGCTCCAATAATAACTGAGTGACATTCCTTTTCGGGGACATTGCACCATTTTAGATTGATAAGCACTTGTAGATGTAAGTCATTTGATTATTGTTACTATTTTTTTATGTGTATTTCTTTTATTTGTACATGTGGGTGTTCCCGAATAAAGGTTTTTATTATTATTATTATTAATACTAATCGTACTCGTATACATCAGTTCTGCTTTTTTAAAAAAAGACAATATCATGTTCATACATGAAATCATTCACACAAAATATCGATTTCTCATTCGATTTAGCGATTTTGAGAAATTATATAAGAAATCGATAGAGACAAAGCTGTTGAATCATTACACCTTCTATAACAGATCACGTTTACGTCCATGCTCGATAATCTTTACCTCCGTCCCAGTCATGCGCTCTAAATAAATGAAATACGTAGTTATTTAGTAATATCACGACATTTTCAACGATACACATGCAATTATTTTGATGATCCATAGTACACTCACGTAGAAATGCTAATCATAAAGAATCATGAGTTAAAATTAGACGAAAATGCAAAACATGGCTTATGTCTATTTTATTATTAAATATTATTCATATTTGGTAAAAAATACAGTAACATATAATATCGATGAAATCGTGATTCGTTTTTGGCAACTGTCTTACACTCTATAAAAATGAATACTAAGTTAGTTATACCCAGACAATGTCTGTTGAAACAGCTATATAAAACTGTACCCCTTAAATAAACATATATTTAGACAAAATGAAACATTTCTTAGCTATTCATGACACAATAAAGACAATAAAAATATATGCGCAACCAAGTAGTCCGACGGAGTCAGGCGATTCGAACGTGAGCAGCTTCTGTGTGTATGAGCAGCTTGTGACTGTGTGTGCGCGATGTTAAGATTCTTATACATTATATTCAATCTATTAATTAAATAAAAAATATTCTTAATTAAATTCAATATTCTTGCGTCCTCTGATCTTTTACTTAGTAAGGGTTGTCTGGAAGAGATCACCTGTGGTGAAAAGGCCGCCTTTCCACCGATATTATGTGCTAGTTTATATATTCTTGTTTTTTATGTATGTTGGTGTAATAAAGTATTTAATAAATAAATAAATAAATAAATAAAAAAATAATGATCAAAAATCAATATCACCAAACACGTTAGTATTATTGCTATGTTAATAAATTTGACCGCATTGTAGTGGCTAAATTACGGTTAACTATGTTTCTGTTTCATACTTAGAAACAATAAGTTATGTCTATAAAATTTCTGAAGTAATATTATATAAATCACGACATAGTGTAATTTAATTTTCCTATTCTTATAAAATTGTTGAAGTACAAGTAATGTACATCTGTAACATATACTGTACAGTCAGTGTTGAGTAAAACTGAATTGCAATTAATAAATAAATATTAACAATTAATTATTTGTTTACGGGGAAATCACATAAAAATCACAATTACCTGAAAAATAATTAGTTTAATGTTTATATTTAATTATTAATTGTAATTTTCGCAAAAACAAATGATCAATTGTTAATTGGAATCAAATTTTGCCCAAACTGTTGTCCAAACATTTAGATTAGGGTCTTAAGGCTCTCATAAGTATACATATGTATGTAGAATCCAGGTGTTTAGCTAAAAACAATTTAGATTTTAGAGTAATATGTATTTGAAATTTTAAATAAGAACAATGTTAGCATCGTCTCCGCAATATGACATTTCTGACTTTTTGACACTCATAAAACACGCATATTTTTCGTATTATTTCATACATACTTATCACCTGTCATTCCTACATGTGCCTTTTTTTTTTTGCTACAAATCTGACACTGAATACTGCATTACTACGCAGACAAAGTCGTTAATAATAAAATTCTATGTGTATAAGGGTGTCCTTATTCATATAATTTTATTTTAAAAGTATAGACATTCAATTACTTTTATTAATAATAAAACACTGTGTACAGTCCACACTACAGCGTACAGTCCGCCACGTACCGTATACTCGTATAGGCGGTGGCAGTATGAGTGTGTGTCGCAGTCACGTTTCGCGCGGCGTGTGGAGGCCGGCGCTCGGCGCGTGCATTCACGGAGTCACGTGTCCAGTTATTTTCGCCGGCTCGCGCTTTCGCCACAAATCACTTTCAAAATCGAATATGACTATGTTGTATTATTGTTTTTTTTTTAATATATTAAAGGATTATTTTGAAAATTGTGTCTATTTTTTATTATTTTATTTTAATTAGATAATATCCGCTTACATGTCTTGGAATTTAAACTCAGCGTTATTAATAGAAACTGTTTGTTTTTCATTTTACATATTAATAGCGTCTTTGAATGCTAGAAGGGCTTTTTATCTTCATACTTCTTCTTAAGTTATATTATGTTTTAAATTGTTCATGTAATGTAGAAAAAGTACAAAATAATTATATGTAGTATATTTTAAGAAATATAACTTTTTTAATTTATATTAAGAACAAATAAAGAAAGCCCTTTATATCACTACTCCTATTTCTTCACGACACACTATCAATAATACGCGATAACATTAATGGAATTATCCAAAACACATTTTAGTGCACATGATAATAATTAAATGTTAAAGGCTCTTTAGATAAACTTATATAGTCTTTCATCATCTATAGTTTAGAATTTAAAAAGTAAAAGATTTTTATGCCAAAATAATCTACTTACATAATCCTTTTCCATATTCCCATACGGAATAAACTATTCCATATATTTAAAATTAAAATCGGCGGAATAGTTTTTAAATAATTAGGACTGTTGATATAGAGATCTCGTTTTAAATGTTCGTCTAGACTTTATGATTTCGTTTTTTTGTTTAGATATACGACATGGTTGTGCATATTAAAATAAAACTTGTTCCTAGAAGCCATTGTATTTTAAGTGAAAATTTGGTATTTTTTTATTTTATATACTTACTACTTATATTATACAATGGTTATTCATTATCTGTGTAGCAAATGTCATTTGTTTAATGTCATTGCCATTGTTAATAACAAATGTAAAAGCGTGTAACTACGGTTATTAAAGTTGCTAAGATTGTTACGCACGTGTAAAGTTAAGAGTTCTTAAAAGAATTGTGTATTTTATCTACTAGTTTACTAATAAGGTATTAATACATTTCTTTTACTTGAAAAAAGTCCTTATCTGAGTTTATAATATAGAAAGAAAATCTTAGTTCATTCGTAGAGCAGTGGAATTTGTTAAGTATTTGACAATATGTCTCAAAATATATTTTTAAGTAGTTTTAACTTAATTAGTTATCATAAATATTTAATTTTAAATATTTTTTTTAAAAAACCCTACGATATATAGATAGATTATTTGTATGAAAAAAATTTTATGTATCGAAATCATGTCGATGCTTGAAATGATCGAATTCCGATTGACGATTGATTGATGACACGGTTAAGGTAATTGTTTTTTAAACAGCTGTATCCATAGTTATATTATTTTAAAAGGCTTAATATTAAAAATATATGTGATATATGTAATTAAGCTTATAGGAGTTTATACCAACGCATCTTAGATTTTGTCGATAAACCTTTTAATTTTTAATAAGCTCATGTTTACTTAATACTCGACGTATGAATAATTTCATATGAAAAATATTTTCGTGTTTATATAGGGCGAGGACACATAATAACCAACTGGTAATTGTTTATTATCAGTTGATGTAATCTTTTAAAAACTGATGATTCGATCTTCTTAAGCTTGAGAAGATAGATACAAATTATACATTTTAAATTTATGTATTAAAATTAATTTTATTAGATAAATTATTACACGCTAATAATGGGGTTCGAAAAGGAATATAACTATAAAAAGGTCAAATTGATCGAAAATCGTCCGAAAGAATGAATAAATTTTCATTAACTTTTTTTGAAAAACTTGTGGTTCCCCTAACATTTTCGATCGATATCGAGATCGATAAAGGATTTTTTTATAAGAACGTTACACAATTTCCCTAGATGACATTCAAAATTAAATTGATATTTCAATCATATGGTACCGAATTGCAGCACGATAGTGTAAAATTGCGTAATCTAACTAAAATAAAAAATATTAATTCTTATTAAAAATTGATATCGCTTTTTTATTTCAATTACATACCCTTGA
The DNA here is from genome assembly GCA_019049465.1 of Dryas iulia moderata. Lineage (NCBI taxonomy): Eukaryota > Metazoa > Arthropoda > Insecta > Lepidoptera > Nymphalidae > Dryas > Dryas iulia. Next base: position 14,291,076 of record CM032425.1, read on the forward strand.
AACAGTTTTCACGTGCACATAACATATGTAATCCTTGCACACAGATACATGCAATGATAATTTTGACAAACGTAATGGCCACCTTGGAACTACACGTAAGACCTATGTATAAACTAAATGCCTAAATATATCGCAATGTATCTTCAATGTATAAATATTCCTTGTAGTCAGTACACTACAGGGTCAATGAGTTTCAAAATTAATTTCGTGTGTCGTAAGCTATTTATTGGCCACCTAATACTATCGTCAAATTAAAATTATGATTGCACTTTCAGATAACAATTACGGTTCAATTAACATTTAAATTATAAACTTAGACAGACAGTTTAAGTTTAATTGACGTCTCTGAGCATCGCTGTAAATAAGCTATGGGTCTGTCAGGATCCTTCCTGAAGCCTAAGTTTTGGTACATCTTTACGTATGAATTTCCTAATAGAATTAGAATGATCACCCAAAAAACTTTACGAGGAAACAATATAAGGTTATACAATAATTAGCAGTAAAATGATTTACCTAAATCAAGATGTCAAGGGAATTTTTCCACTCACGATTTCTTTGTACGGCAGAAATCTTGATGTGTGGACCTTTTTCCCAGTAACAGGCTAATTAATTGATAACTATTAATTAATAACATTATGTAGACACATTTGTAATCCATACTAAGATATTGGAGCTACTAACCTGTAGGTTACAATACACGTAAAAGAAACGACCTTGAAAACAAATATAGCATTCGTAAACAAAAATTGACTAAATTTAAAACAAGTTTTACAATAATATTAAGGGTAGCCCCACACATAAAAGCTCCATATAAATAATAATAACAATAAAAATAACAACAAAACGTACTTGTCATATTTAACGGGATGTCCGTTCTCTTCCCAATAGTGACGTGTTTCCATATTCAAATTGTGTCACAAAACGATATATCACTAGCACTGTCACTGAATTGATTAGTTAAATCTGTCACATGTTTTCCGTTTGGGTACAACACTAGTCACTGTACACTTTGTATTGTGTGAATTCTTTTGTAAACATAACATAAATAAATAAAAAGTTTTATTAATTTATCGTATATAGTAGACGTCTTCACCGTGAGAGGCTCGCGGCGTACTAATCGGCGTCTCGGTCGAGCCGGCTGTTAGTCATGTGATTCAGAATATGGCACGGGTTTCACGAGAATGTACTTGTCGCAGGTGATTTTGTATTACGATTTTGATTACAGCAAATAAGTAATCTAGATAGATTGTTTTGTTCCCTTTGTTGTTTGCTAAATAACAATAGTTGAAAAAATAAGAAAAGCAAAAGCAAAGAAACAGTAATAAGTAGCTAAGCTTGAAAATTAGGTGGGTATATAGTTAAATAGTATAGTAAAAAATATATAACTAATATAAAAATATGTAATATAAATATTTTTTTAACTTAGTCTATGCAGGCATGAAAGGAGGATAAATTACGATGCAGTTTAACTATATTTTTTAAAAAATATACGTTTATCATGACACAGTGGGACATCTCGACTGAAATCGGATCAGTTGGGTTTACGTTTGAGTTCGACCCCTTTTGTAGTAGTAGTAGTAAACTAAGTCAATTAATTTAAAAAATCTAATTTATTTTAGTAATTAATTTAAAAAAATAAATCTTTTTATTTCTCTGCTTTGTCCTGCTTTGGTTCTAAGTGCAGCTTTAAGTTTCACCACTAAGCACAATGCCTTAATTTTGTGTGGAAAGTGGAGAACGGAGTGTCTTGTGCCAGTACAATAAGTTATCTTCAACTACTCTACAATGCAGAAATAAGGGCCAGAACAAAAAAAGAACAAATATTAAAACCCATTATACTTTATAATCAAAGGATGTCTATCGATTTCATGAAAAATCGATAAAATTTGTTATTCGTTAATACATTTCGTCGCTGATACAAGATACAACAGCGAAATGTGTTAATAACATCATGAACAACGTGGCGGTCCACGCCTGTAGATATCGCACAGAGTATTTTATCCACAGACATTTAAAATGTGCAAGCAATATTTAAAGGCAATTGTAATAATATTTTATTTCACACTTATAGTATAACATAATGGTCCAAAATGTACATATAATTTTATCTTTAATATTAAAACAAAACATATTTCTTTTTAGAAATAATGCATTGTTTCAAGAGTTAGAGAGAGAACCTAAGACGATAAGTTGAATGGCAAAACTAAAACGCTACTTAACCAAGTCCTGGTTAAAAAGTACAAAGTAATAGGAAATTGTACCCTATATGCCAACAACGGTCTAAACTATCAAGTTTGTCAAATTAAATCAAAATTTTTATTTAATTATTTAAAGACGGGAGTGATTTTATTCTAGGTTTTCTCCGACAACTCTGTTACGCGAGAAAAAACGTCAAACTCTTTTTTTTAATAAACTAAAATTATTGAAAACTAGCCATCTGGCCATTGTAGCGCAGTGGGACAGCATCTGATCATAAAGTGTAAATGCGATGGTGATGGGTTCGATTCTTACTCGAGAATTGATTATATTTTTTTTCTCTCATAAGACAAAGTTCAGCGGCATTAAGTTCGGCTATTTAACATGTAAATAATTTCAATGTCACAAAGCAATATATGTCTCATATTCGCGCATAAAACGGAGAACGATGAGTTATGACGTTTTTTTTTAGCTTCACGCTGTATCCCGCACACAGCAGGGTAGGCAGAGGGAACTTTCCCCACTTTCCGCCGAATTCGGAGACATTGCGTGTTAAGTGGTGGAACTTAACGCCGTGCTATGCCTCGACACCATAGCGAAGAAAATAGAAATATGAAATATTTTCACTCCTCGAGTGGGATTCGAACTCACAACCAGCCGTTTACAGTCACACGCTTGTACCACTGCCCTACGACTGGCCCCAAAAAGTTAAAAATTAGTTAGGTAAAAGTCAAACTTAGTTAATCCTGCTTCTTATTTTACATTGCACTGTACAGATACCACGCTCGCCTGCACGTGACCGCCCCTCCTCCCCCCCGCCGGGCTCTCGCACTTCAATATCTTTACGTAACGGATGCGTTTACGTAAATGCAAATGTATGTTTCACTGACCACGATTCGGGTGTTGTATGTTTAATGTTTTCTTCTATGTAGTCTTTCTTAAATCTAGCTTTTGTTCTGAAAAAATATTTTTTAAATTAAAACCTTTAAAGTAAAATTATTGCTTTTTTTTCAAGTGGTTATATATTAATAATCATCGTTTTTGTGATATTTGATTATCTGTGTTTTTATTATTCTACAGGAAAAATTAATTAAGAAGAAAAATTTAGAAAAGTTATGCCGACGAAGAAGTTTAGAATTTGAGCTACTTTAAAAAGTTTATATGAAAAAAATATTCTAACAATGAATAAAAGTAATATATAATGATACTTTAGAAATACATAAATATTATTAATAAATTTCACATTACACTCACTACTTTCCACTAATTACAAAAGTGACATTGACACGTTTTTAAGACAAGAAGAACCTACTGGTCTATTCGCCTATACTGTAATAAAATAGCAAAAACATGTGTATTTACAAAAATACACTTAGAAAACGTATAAAAAATTGAACGCAGAGGGATTCGAACCCGCGCCTCCTGAATATCGTCCAGGCGCTCTCACCGCTTAGCCAAGCAATCTGTTACTAGCTTTATTACAACTTATTTTTGTTGTTAGCATCTCTGTAGAGAGATTTTTACGAAATTCTGCTACCCAAAGATTATTCTACGAATAATCGTTTGGCCAGAGAGAATGCTATTTATTAAATACTATTAAACATTTTTAAAGTATTAGGAACTTAGGAAAAATTGAAAAAGTCATTTAAAGAAAACGTATAAAAAATTGAACGCAGCGGGATTAGAACCCGCGCCTCCTGAATACCGTCCAGGAGGCGCACACTTTTGAATAATACAATATCATAGAGATTAATTCTGAATATATTATATAGCAGTATTTTTAATACATCCTATAGCCTTCATCTATTAGCCTGGTAATTTATTCAAAATTTCTCGATAAATATATTAAATAAAAATTAATACTTTTATGGTTTTTGAAAGACATCTAATGTACACAAAATATTGATTGTAACATTACCTTTCTGTATATATAATAAATGCTAGTTTAAGCTGTCGTAGCGCAGTGGGACAACGTCTAACCGTAAACGCGATGGTTGTATGAAAGCACGGCGTTGAGTTCCGCCACCCGTCAAGTAATATTTCGATTTTCAGGCGGAAACTGGTGCGCGGAGTGTCTTGAAACTAGGTCTTCTCCTGAGGACACCGCTATGCAGGAAAAAAGCGTGAAGCTGCTAGTTTATTTCTGTTAATGCATTTATGTCTTGTATTTTATAAAAAATAGACTTTTACAAACACTTTTGAATCGTAGAACAAAGCTACACCGACTCTGAAGGCAGTTCTGATGAGAAAAGCCGGCGGGAAATCCCAACAGTTGCTCTTTTCAAAAATAAAAGTCATAATTCTATATAACGGAAGCTAACGTGAATTAAACTCATATTACTTCCACACGTTTTTATACTTTAAATATTCTTCTGCACAATAATAAGCGTTATTTGCTCTAATTGTTTTTCAGTGGTTTTACATTTCTAAAGTGGCATAAATAAAACAGGCTGTAAAATTTTATTATTATACATGTGTGTATAATAATAAAATTTGTGTAGTGGCCAGTCGTGGCCCAGTGGCACAAGAGTGTGACTGTAAACGACTGGTTGTGGGTTCGATTCCCACTCGAGGAGTGGAAATTATATTTCCATTTTCTTCGCTCTGGTGTCGAGGTAAAGCGCGGCGTTAAGTTCCGCCACTTAACACGCAAGCCTCCAAATTCGGCGGAAAGTGGGGAACGGAGTGTCTTAACACTAGGTTCCCTCTGCCTACCCTGCTGTGTGCGGGATATAGCGTGAAGCAATTTTTTTTTTTTTATTATATATATGTATACACTAACCCCTATAAAAGATTTATTTACTTTTTGAAGATGATAGCTTCGTTACTGAAAAGGCTGGAAAAGCTTATATATTTTTCGTTCTTATCGTGTGTCACTATTTTTAGCATAACACTGTTTCTACGTATATGTTGTCTGACAAATTAAATATATACCTATACTTATATAGAGGTAAGGTAACCTTTGTATTATTATTTTTTCTTTTATGTATTCTCTTTCTTTTATGTGCTATAAAGAATATAAAAATATAGGTACTTAACTAATAAGTAAATAAGTTTTTGGTACTGCACGGTGTTCGTACACAAAGTGTGGCTTTAAATACGGTTGGTTATAGGTTCGATGCTTACTCGAGGAATGGACAAATTTAACATTTCCATTTTCTTCGCTCTGGTTTCTTGTTGGTTGATTTACTTGCCCCAATGGCAAAGCGTTAAGTTTCGCCATACAACATACAATCCCTCCAGAATTCTGCGAAAAATGGGGAACGAAGTGTCTTAACACTAGGCTGCCTACCCTGCTGTGTGTGGGATACAGCGTGAAGCTAAAAATAATATATTATAATTACGGTCAGCCCATCAATTGAACGACAACACTACAATAATGATTTAATGAAATAAAATGACTATTAAAGTATAAGTAAAGCTAAAAGAAAATTATGTTTAAACTTAAAACGAACTTGAAAACTATTTTTGAAGCCCAATTTTTGAAGTTGGCACCAATGAATTATATGACAAAAATATGACTAGTTAAACATTTATTCCTTGCTACATATTACTTAAAATTGCCTTATAGTTGTTAAATTTTTTATATCTGTATATATATATAGGTATAATAAAAGAGTAGAAAAATTGATTCTGAACAAGAAAAAATTTAAAAAACTGAAAAATATTAATTGGGTGCGATAATAATTTATATATTATATAACAGAAGTCAAAAATCCAACCAATAGAATTTCACGCAAAATATATTCGATGGAAATGAATGAATTTTGGCATGGTAGTAGCTTATAGTCTTAAGGTAGTTTTATCACGGTATTAGACGTAGATTGTTCGTCAATCACGCAAAATATATTCGATGGAAATGAATGAATTTTGGCATGGTAGTAGCTTATAGTCTTAAGGTAGTTTTATCACGGTATTAGACGTAGATTTTTTTAAAAACAAAAAAATAAACTGACGTAAGTAAATTACTTTATATACTGACACCTACCAGACAGAAGAAGAAGAAGAAAAAAGATTTTTTGCATGGGGTTAGCTTCGAGGCTAGAGCAATGTTTGAGTTAGTTTTTATTCTGGTATTCAATACAGTTCCCGAAGGAAATTAAAAAATATCACAAACTAATATAATGATGATTATTCGCAAGCCTCTTAAGTAAAATAAAATAACAAGCATAAAAATTATTTAACATATATTTGACTGCTCTAAATACTTAATTTCACCTGTATGATAGCAGATGGCGCTACTTTGTTCACAAATCACAAATGTGGGTTCATTTTGCTTAGTATTTCACGTCTAATTTTAACTTAGGTACTTTAGTCATCGTTTGTAAATTATAAGAAGGGGAACGCCGGGGAACATTGATGAAGGTTGAAATCCCAATAACCCTTTACAATCACCTTGATTGTTAACGATAGTTTTAATTTTTATTATAATAGAATTATTTATAAGTTTAATATAAGTTTATCATGTCAACATAGAAATTTAATAAAACGTAACAAAACAAAGAGAATTCTATATTTATATTCTGTCATTGGCTATTGTACAAGGTTACGAGGTAATTAGAATCAAATACCTAATTCTTCTTCATAAGAGTAAGTTTTTTTGTACTTCACCCTTTTCCCTTCTAGTAGCGACGTGAGAGGACCTCCATACACAAGAAACTCCATCATCCGCTTTCCGCCCGTAATCGAGACTCTGCGTGTTGAGTGGTGGAACTCAATGCCTCGCTTTGTCTTGGTACCAGAGGGAGGAAATGAACTTTATTCTGTTTTCTATAATATGTCAAAATATATAATAAGTCATCGCATAAATAACGAATTATGATAACGAGCTAAAAATATTAATAAAAATTTAGATATACGAATATGTATTTTTTTTAAAATGTTTTATGATTATTTCTGATCATTCATATAATATTCCTAAAAATTTTACACACTTTACAAATTCAATATAATTTTTAATCCTTATTTAATATATGAAATAATAAATATAGTGTTTTTTGTATATGGTATGTAATCAGTGGATTGATAGCAACATTAATAAATTTCGTTCAAAAATATATATTTTAGTAATGATAAAAACACAATAAATTATTTCTTTTTAAAATAAGCCTATCCGTATACAATAATGTTTACTACGAAATACTGCTTGTATTTAAACTTTTATCAAAGTATTAGTGAAAATTGAACACGCATTACATGCAATTACTAAACGCAGCCGGCGACTGTCAAATTGTTAGGACCAGCGATTTTTCGTAAAAGGCGTATTAAATTTTAATATTTTCCGTAAAATACTGTGATTAATTTACAAAAATGTTGGCTTTGATCAATCGTATCCTTGATTGGATTAAAAGCTTGTTCTGGAAGGAGGAGATGGAGCTGACATTGGTCGGCCTACAGTATTCAGGGAAAACAACTTTTGTTAACGTCATTGCCGTATGTATTATCACAAAACAATCACTGTGTACTAAAACACTGCACTTATATGCTTTTATCAATATTTGATATATCTTGCTAAAAATAAATCACTGAAACATAGGTTTTTTATACCTATATTACCTTTTTAAATAATTTTACCTTTAAAATTATGACTAGTGGACTATATTTTCTATTCACGTAACTTATTAGTTTCTTTTTCTGTTATTCTTGTATATTTTCTTTGTTTTAATAGTTACACAAATTTAGCTAAATGTATATTTATAAATATTCCCTTGTCATGTGACTACAGCTATAAAATATTTTGTTCTTTATTGTTTTATCCTTTGTTTAACAATGTCAATGATTACATTTATTAATCTATTGAGGTCTTTTATTAATTATTTTGATATAACATGAAAACTCCAAATAAACATAAAATACCATATCCTAATATTATTTAATTCTTTATATTTTTTTGTGACTCATTGATATGGTATAACTGCTGTATCCAACTGCTATATGTGACTCATGTAAAAAACATACTTCAAGTCTATATAACTATAAATTAAAACTCCATTAAATAATGATTTTAGTCTTATCCAAAATATATAAATCACAAAAGTGAGTGAATCAACAGCTTATGGTTATATTATTACATATACATTTTTTCTCATTAAGATATTAAACAGACTTAAGGTTTATGTAAAAATTTAGTGATTTCAATTGACAAGAAAACAATATAAGTGTAACCTTTTCCATTTCAGTCTGGCCAGTTTAGTGAAGACATGATCCCAACTGTTGGTTTCAACATGCGTAAGATTACCAAAGGAAATGTAACTATTAAAGTAAGTATATGTACATAGAATGTTATGTTTCTTAATAATATGGAGATCTTTCTTTTTCTTTAAGCTGTAGTAGTAGTATTTTTATTTTCTTATAAGACAATGGTACTTACATATATATTTTTTCATCTGCTTGTCATTTCAACATACTCCATTCTCAACTTTGACATGACTCAACACATGCTCTTTGTCTCACCAGAATTGTGAAACAAACATAATTTAAACATTATTATTCTCCTATGTTAGTACCATAAAAACAACTATCAAGTACACAAACATACTTAAAGACATATACAGGCAAAGTAAAAGCACAGTGAAGCTCAAAAGTGTTGGTGAGGAATTTCCTATAGAGAGAGGCATGAAACAAGGGGATCCTCTGTCACCGAAATTGTTCATTGCTGTACTCCAAGAAATCTTTCAAAAACTCGATTGGAAAAACGAAGGGTTAGTAATAAATAACAGCAATCTTCTCAGTTACAGCAATCTTCTCAGTTACAGCAAAAAAAATGGAACACCTACTATGTCAATTGAGCAAGGAAAGCAACGCTGTTGGACTACAAATGAATGTGACCAAAACTAAAATAATGACTAACAAAACTCAAATTCCCATACATTTAAATGGAAAAACAATAGAATATGTTGACCACTACACATATTTGGGGAAGCAAGTTTCATTTAGAAAAGAAAATAACAAAGAGGAAGTAACCAGAAGAACAAACATAGCTTGGAAAAAGTACTGGTCATACAAGGGAATACTGAATGGCGACTACAATTTACATCTAAAAAAGATAGTGTTGGATACCTGCATACTACCATCACTCACCTATGGAAGCCAAACTTGGACATATACAAAAACGGTACGAAACAAAATTACTACATGCCAACGCTCTATGGAAAGGAGTATTCTAAAGATAAGAAAAATACAAAAAGTCAAGAGACAAATTGACATCAGACAAAGAACCAAGCTGACAGACGCTCTACAATATGCGATGCAACAAAAATGGAACTGGGCGGGCCATATAGCGAGATATAAAGACAACAGGTGGACACAGGTTGTAACGAATTTGGAAGGTCCATGTGGCAGAAGACCCATAGAAGACCAAAGAAACGCTGGTCTGACGATGTAATAGAAGTAGCGGGCAAGAGTTGGAAAAGAATTGCCCAAGACCGTAAGGAATGGCAAAAGATGGGGGAGGCTTTTACCCATAAGGGATCCATCCATGTTTTAGCAAAATAACTAACACAAACTAACTTAGATTAAGAAAACAATAAATATACTAACATATACATAAAATGTAAACAGAAATATGGAATAAAAAAGCTATATTATTATGTGTCACCTTTAGGATAACTCGGGTTCAAAAGAACCCGGTCCTTTGGAAGGCTTGCGTGGGGACAGGTCCAACACGTAGAGGCCCCTTAGAGATAGTAAATCATTTTACTGTGACGCATCAGCCGGGATCCATCTCTGAGTAAATTGTCCAAGTAAATTGCCCAGAGATGGTCACCGGCTAATGCGTAGGAACTATAGAAATTATGGAAAACTAAACTAGAACTATGGAATGGAGTTTGGATGGACTGGGTACTGGGCTATTGAGTGAGACTAACGGACGTCCGCCATTTCAACAGTCTCAAATTGAATGGTTGACGGACGGTGACTCGCCTCCCACTAGATGGGCCCCCACAAATGCCTCGGGCGCAACACCGGCGTGGTCGGCTAAGGGTGTCGAGAGGTGTGCACCGGTTTCACCATCACGAGCAAGCTCGAGAGCGGGTTTCCCGGTATTACGCAGATTGAGCACTTCCACCCTTCCGAGCATATAGCTCTTGCGGTCCACTCTGCCAGCCAACGAAGGCCAGAGGCGGGGGATAGATATCAATTCCCCTCTGGAGGTCTCAGGTCCGTGGGGTCGCCACTCCCCAACAGCTCGCCACAAGTGGCCCTGCGGGTTTATTATTATTATTATTATTATTTACAAACAACTAAAAACATATTTACAGTCATATGATGTCTCAGTGCACTATAAGGGCTTCTATAAATAATTACAATTAACAATTTTTTTATATTCTTATTTATATTTATTCTATTATTACTTGGAATTTTATAGGTCTGGGATATAGGTGGTCAGCCCCGTTTCCGTTCCATGTGGGAGAGGTATTGCAGGGGCGTCAATGCTATTGTGTGAGTATACATATTTTATTTATCAATTATTTTTCTCGGCAATTGATATCTTTTCGTGTACAAGTTAAATAGTATTTAGTGTAAACTACATATTTTTCTTAGAGTACAATTTGATTGCATTTTTCTTACTAAAAATGAAAATGGCCTTATGAAAAAACAAATCACTTTATCTGGATTTTGTTATGTGACTATATCAGCTCAGACAGCGATGGTGAGCATTATAAAAGGGTGTAAATAATTTTGTGGCAAGTACCAGGCTGGGCCTCTCTCTCTGCAATGTGATAGATATCCAAATAATTAGAGAGAGCTAAGATGTTTTTTTTTATATTGGCTTTTAAGTCAATTTATAAATTATTAAAAGTTTGCAATTATATGATTTTTAATTTAGTCATTTTCAATATTGATATACAGATATAGATAAATTAACATGTATATTTGTACCTCATATTACTATTATAGTTCTGTTGCATTGCTTAAACTTTAATATAAAATTTGGTTTAACATCCCTTAACCATTCTACTCTGTGTTTAGGTTATTATAAATATAAGCATTAAGATTTGTTCTGGTTTGTAGGGAGAATAAATTACTAAATAAAACTGAATCAGTTTCAGATATAGTACAATAGTTATAATTTACATAACATAAAAGAATTTATAGATAAAATTGTATAATTTAGTTATTATTTAAAATAACTGTTGAGTAAAGAACACATTTTCAATTTATCACTTTATTCACAATACAGATATAGGCCTTATATGCAGAGCGGCCAAATTTATCATAACATATATTAATTATAGCATGTCTGTTATATTGTAACTTTATACTAATTAGATTAGATTAGAATTTTAGTTATATAATAATATATCTGTTTTTAAACAACATACAATATATCATTTATTTTTTTTAAATGAGCTATTCAAAATAAAGAAATAAAAAGTATGAAAATGATATTATACATTTAAAAAATATTAAGTAGTCGGGAAGGGAACGGAGTGTCTTAATACTTCCCTTCCCTCCGTTCCCTCTGCCTACCCTGCTGTGTGCGGGATATAGCGTGAAGCTATTTTTAAAAAATATTAAGTAAAACCTCTTTTATATAATTTCCTGGGACACAATAAAAAGGTGTCTTAAGTAGGATTTCTTTTTACTGCCACGCTTTTTCCTGCATAGCAGAATCAGTCAGAGAGAACCTAGAGTCAAGACACTCCGTTCTTCATATTTCGACCGAATCCGAGACATACCCCGAAGTTTATCTTGTTACTCGAGCGGAGAATGTTTTTTTTTCGCATATAGCAGGGTGGGCAGAGCAAACCTAGTGTTAAGACACTCCGTTCCCCATTTTCCCCCAAATTCGGAGGCATTGCGTGTTAAGTGGCGGAACTTAACGCCGCGCTTTGCCTCAACACCAGAGTGAAGAAAATGGAAATAATAAATATTTCCACTCCTCGAGTGGGAATCGAACCCACAACCAGTCGTTTACAGTCACACGCTTGTGCCACTGCGCCACGACTGGCCCATTCTTGAAAATTATTTAAATATAATCGTTTCCCAAGTGGGAAACACACCCACAACCAATCGTGTTAACATTCAGACGCAGTCTCACTGCGCAACAATGGCTTCTATGTCTAAAATGTTTAGAAAATTAATATATTGGTAAAAAATACTTGAAATATATATTTTTTTTTGAATGACAAAAATATGTATAAATATATTCATTACGATTATATAGAGGCTGTCGTGACGTAGTGGGATAGAGTCGCACTGTGAACAGGATGGTTGGATATTCGATTCCCATATTCAAATAATTATATTTAAACTATTTTCATTTGTCTGCTTAAGTACCTAAGACAAAACGCGGCTTTTAGTTCTTCCACATTAACAAGCAATATCTCTATTCTATAATACATTCTATTTGACCTTGACTTTGCGTAAAATATTTTATTTTATTTATGGTATTTGGAAAGTGGATAACGGAATGTGTGTGTGCGCTAGGTGTTTTCGCACTACCCACCCACACAGAGGCAAAATGTGTGAAGCTATTTTTTTTTCGTTACGTGTGTGTGTCTGTAAACGTGACTGACTGGTCGTGGGTTCGATTCCCACTCGAGAAGTGGAAATATTTGATATTTCCATTTTCTTCGTTCTGGTGTCGAGGCAAAGCGCGACGATAAGAAGCGCCACTTAACACTCCAGAATGTGTATTCCTCCAGAATACAGTGGTGATAAGCACTCCTTTACACCATACATTTTTTTCTTCATGTATATTACTTGTGCGATTATTATGCGATTTTCTTCTTTGCTTTTGGTGTAATAAAGAGTTTAAATAAATAAGTATGCCATATACCACCTCGTTAGGTACATGGTGGACGCGGCGGACCCCGACAAGATCGAGGCGTCGCGCAACGAGCTGCACAACCTGCTGGAGAAGCAGCAGCTGACCGGCATCCCCGTGCTCGTGCTCGGCAACAAGCGCGACCTGCCGCACGCGCTCGACGAGCACGGACTCATCGAGCGCATGTACGTATATACAAACACACACGCACGCTCTCTTGCTCACCCACCCACTCACCTACTCTCTTTCACTCACTCACTCACTCACTGACCCACTCACCCACCCACCCACTCACTCACCCACTCACACACACTCACTCACTCACACTCACACACTCACCCACCCACTCGTCACTCACCCACTCACCCACTCACACTCACTCACCCACTCACACTCACCCACCCACCCACACACACACACACACACACACTCACTCACACACTCAACCAACCAACCAACCAACCAACCAACCAACCCACCCACCCACTCACACACACACAACTTATAATTACACATTTGCATATTTACATAAATATGAAAGAGCGTATAAGAATACACATGCACACACAAGAGCATGTTATAGGTTAATATTCACACACTTATGAATTATTAAAAAAAATATAAATATAAATTAAAAGAGGTATTTTTAGTAAACATATAAAAGTTTGAATGCAGCAGTATTGAACCCGCATCTCTTGGAAACCGTCCAAGGTCTCTGACCGCTAAGCCATGTTTCTACTACCGGTTGCGTCGAATTTTTTATACACTTATAACAACTCGTTTGTGTTGTTAGCATCTCTGTAGAGAGAGATCTTTACAAATTCCTGTTACACAGAAAAATCACCATGTAGAAAAAGCGATACAAAAAGTTGGATTGGATAGCTTGTAGAAATTCTTTCCCTGCACAAAATGCAAAGGAACTTTGTTAAAATACAAAAAAGAATATCTTTAACATAAAACTGCCAATAATATTGTATTCTAGACTCTATCATATTGCACCACAATGACCTCTAATCCATACTAATATTATAAATGCTAAAGTCTGCCTGTCTGTTACACTTTTATGACTAATCTACTGGCCCGATTTGGATTAAATTTGAAATAAAAATAGCTGAAAGAACCAAGGTCAAATATAGTCTATTTTTTTTTCAAAATATCGACCACAAAAACGTTGAAATTGAGGATAGAAGTTGGTATGAAAAATCTGAACAGCTTGACCGATTGTAATGAATTTTGGTGGAATATCAATTCCACCAAGGTTATCCAAGGCTAAACATAGGCTACTGATTTTTAATTGGCTTAAAATACATGACGAAAAATTCTAAGAAAAATCACGCCGACGACGCTAGTCCATATTTATATTATAAATGCGAATGTCTGTGTGTTTGTCTGTCACGCTTTCACGGCTAATTTACCGGTTCGATTTGGATGAAATTTAGAATGAAAGTAGTAAAAGTGACTGGGTCTATCATAGGCTTCTTATTTCTTCAAAAATCAATCTCTAAAGGATGGAAATACCCCTATTTCCATGAAAGTTTATATGAAAAATCTAAACCTCTTGATTGATTATAATGAATTTTGGCCTAAATATAGTTGATAATCTAAGCTACTTTATTTTTTAAAAATTCATCCGTACCGTAGTCCACGAGGCGATGCCGCGAGCAGGCTAGTAAAGTATAATTTTTTACACTATGTATTTATTCACATTTCCAGGAACCTATCAGCAATTCAAGACCGTGAGATATGCTGCTATTCTATTTCGTGTAAAGAGAAGGATAACATCGACATCACTCTACAATGGCTCATCTCCCATAGTAAATCAGGCAGCGCTCGTTAGAAAAACTACAAACACTCAGGTAATGCTTGTAACGATAGAGAAGGTAAAATGGCGGAATATCATTAGGCTCGATAGTTCAACACCTTTGCTTTTTTTTTTTAAAAAAATAAATTTAAAAAATATATTATAAGTTATTCAGATGTTTTTTATAATTTTATTAGGAAATGACGCCATTTTTTTCTTCTACTTTTGTGTAAATTTTTGTATTTATATTGTGTTTTTCAATTTCTGTACATGAAACACACACTATGGATTTAAAAAAAGTAAAAGTTATTAATTAAAAAAATTGTAAAAGAAATATTTAAATTCAATTTTAAAATATATATGAAACTTTTTTTTTTCATTTTTAAAACATGTTTAATTTTAATTGTGTTTGTTTCAATCACATCGGGCCTAAAATGGCGATCATTCGGAACAATAATATCAGGCTTATTTTTAATGTGTATTTAATAATTAATTAATTAAAAAAAAATAAACGTAAAAGAATTAAATTTGAAAGTATAGTTTCTGCATTCCCCGAGTTTCGGTAGCTAGATATATTATATACGCCCAATGTCAATAATCGATACTAATCCAAAAACTGCAATCTTAAATTGACGCAGAAATCATTTTTTTGAAAAAATAATTTTTTTTGAGTATAGTAAAGAATAAAATGCCTTCCTTCGATTAGATATTCTTCCAAGGATTGCATATTTAACTTTTACTTTACTAAAAATATTATTTGTTTTAAAAAATGATTGCTATATCGATCTAAAGTTGCATTTTTTGCATTAGTATTGATTTTTGATATTGGATGTTAGTCTGTTTGATAGTTTTGTAAATTAAGCGGTCAGTGCAAGAGATCTGTCTCAAATTATTATTTTTTTTTTAATATAAATGTCAACTAATTTCGATTTTTTTATATTTTTTTCTAATATACTAGGGGTGGTCAATCTGCAATTTGGAAACCAAATGCAGCTTCTTCGAAGCATTGTTCGACTTCAACTCTCAATTGAAATGTTAATACATTTTAATTCTTTTAAACATTATAATTTTTTGTCTAAAGTGCAATTGAAAAGTGGCTCAAAAAGATTGGCTACCCCTGCAATATATTATATATATTAATTTATTTTATAGTGAGACTTCTTTCACTGACGGCTATTAGCTAACCTACAGCAAATTGTAATTCTTAATATAATATTGAATATTCGCCTTATTGAGTGTGGGAAAAGAATGTTATCATTTTGTATGTAAATTGACACCGTCGGAATAACTAACTAAGGTCAAACGAGAGACCGTTTAAGATTAGTTTGTTCTAGATGCTTCGACGGTAATCATCCGATCGAATTACATATTGGTTGTCATTTTTCAATAAAATGTGAAACTGTCAGCTCAAATTTGTATTTATATTTAATATATGCGCAAACTTATATTATTTGTGACCATTTGCTTTTGTATTGCAAACGTCATGTTGACATTTGAATGTCACTTGACGTTTGACGTCAAATCGAAGCTGTCATTGCCAAACTGTAGTTCGATGGGAAGTAGTCCTTTTTAGGTTAAAAATTATTAAAAGTTTAATATATAATATAGCTTGAGTCGATGCACTCTCTAAATTATGTGGCATTATTTTGTATTCATCGTTTGACAGTTTTTATTCGTGCCAAGTTTGTTGAGCGCTTATATTGTATTGATATATGAACGCAAGGTATTGCCACATTAAAAAAAGTTAAGAGGCGGTATAGGCGATTCTTAATAAATATTTAAAGTATGGTATGAACTGTGTTCACTGTTATATTATTTATTTTTTATTCGCAAATACACTTTTTTTAATACTTTTGTTCTTAATGTCTTTTTAAAATATATTAAAAAATAAGTTTTTATTGTTTTCCTTCAATTGTGGACACAGTGTTGCCATACTCATATATCAGATAGATCACCTATTAACCGCGTAAGGAGGATTTGTATGTACTATTAGAGTGTTTAGATTCTGATAATTAGCATATATACATTATAAATATACTTATCTCATACTGTTAGCTAAATAATAAGTTGAATAATATTATAATATTACGTGTGAGACTAATTTTGCTCTATAATAGCTGTATATATGAAAAGAACAATAAAATTTTGTTATGTAACAGTTAGGTCATATTTATTAATATTTTTTAAGACGGCAGTTAGAAGCATTGTTGAAAGGAGAATGGATGTAGGTTTCAAATATTTCTCCGTACTTTAAGTATATGGAAGAAATAATATTCAAATTACGGTTTTCATAATGAAATTACTTACAAATTTTTAAGTTGACATAAAGTTTGTGATTTTTCACATAAAATCCACCATATAATTATAATGTTTGTAGAAAAAAAATCACAATTATTCTAATCAAAATAAGAAAATCATCTTTACCTTAAATACATTCGTTCTTCTCTCTCCTAACTCCGTATATATTAGACTCACACGACGAATTTTCAAGTCACTAGGTTTTTTTAAATTTATTATTATAAATATTGCTTTTTGCACATAAAGTCAATTCACTCTACACTCTCGTTCGTAAATATAAGTTATTTAATCTATGCATAGATAATATTAAATAGACTAACGTTTACGCGGTAAAAATTTTCGACAAGAATTATTTTTCGAAAAAAATTAAATAAAAAAAATTGAAAGCAACATATATAAAAGATTGGGAATTTAAAAGAGTGTAGAGTTGGTAAGTCACTGAAAATATTTTAACGCTAACTAATTTATTACAATAAAATAAAATGTTAGGGTGGAAATATTATCTTTGGATATTTATAATCTGTCGTAAATAAAATGTCACCTGTCAGTTGTCACGCACGTCGCCGGGCGCTAGTGCTTCAAATTTGTTATTGTTTAGATATAGTTATATACTTCACAATACACGATATAGATATCTTAAATAGCTAAATAAAATGTCCAAGTCTTACTAAAATAGATACATTACAATTTAAATAGTGAATATTTACATGATGATTAAAGTTTTCAAGAAATGACACTTCGATGGAAAAAAATTTTGCGTATATTCGTTGTCGATTTATTTTGTGTAAATTGTGTTTTGTATTAACCATTTTAATTTAGCATTAGGTTATTTAGGATGTATGTATCGTTTTGTATTAGTGGGTTAGTCACATGGCTGTAATATATTCTTTTTCTATGATGACACAAATCAGTATAGTGGTGAAAGAAAATATTAAATTATGTTCAACTCTGTTGTTTTTATTTTATCATTTTGCTCTAATATCATTGTTTTTTTGTTTATTAAACTTTTTAATAAATGCATAGGCTCCTTTCGTTCCAACTTTACTTCAATAAGAAACATGTGACCGAGTGTACTCTCACTAAAATAAATTCAAGAAAAAAATCACAAACAGAATAAGGAAAAAAAGGTGGAAATACACGGACCTCGAGTCTGTGGCGTCTCAAAAAACAAACTTTACCTCAGCCTAATATTCATTACATACATTACATTAAATTAATTCAATTATGTTTTTTGAATGTTCACTAATAATTTTAAGAAAAGGTAAGCAAGAATTACACAATCTGTTAGAACATATTTGTTTTAAATAAATGGGCTTCAAAACCACTTGTTCTATAATAATGAATATCTGCAAAAGTCAAATGGAAAATGGATTTTTTTAAAAAGACAAATTGTATACACATTCCTTTAATATAAAACTGTAAATAATAACTATAAATAAGATTATATAAAAATGTTATTTCAAAATTATAACACTAAATACAGTGCTTGTCAAAGTATTGGTTTAGTTTACACAAAATTTGTATCTCTATAAAAAAAGAACTGATATTTTTAATTATCTTAGTATATAGGATACATTGGCTTTATAATTTCTTTACATTATTACATTTATGAGTGCAATTGCACACTACCCTGCATAATAAGATGTCGGAAATAACTAGTTGATTAACACCACGCAACACAATGCCACTCTTTGTTTACTAGAGAAAATTAAAATAATTTAAATATAAACAACAATCATTGTATGCACAGTAAAACATTGTTCTACTGCACTACTACAATAGTCTTAGTAACGAGTAAAATTTCAAAAATAGTTGTAGTAAAAGGAAAAGCAGCCATTAACAGAGGTCAGTCATATCGTTTTTACAATAAATGCGTGGAAGTGCAAAATTTCTTAAACTTATTGCATTAAGGTAGGGATGGTAAAATCGATTTCGATTGTAACGGAGAATCGAACTTGTAGTCAATAAACTCGAATCCATATCAGAATCGAACAAGCTATAAATCGATTCTTCATAATCTAGTGCATATGAAAATATACATAAAAGTTGTTTGAAAATATATCATCAACACTTACTAACGAGAAGCTTATGTCTATCTCGTTATTTTAGTCAGAATCATTTACATAAATCGATTCTCGGGATGGTTTAATCGATTACGAGAATCGAAATTTAAAATAACTAAAATGAATTTGAGATCATCTTCATTGTGTGTCCGTCCCTACATACAAATTTATGTGTTACTTTTTTATATTTCCATGAAATATGCTCAAACCGTATAAAAATGTAAATAATGAAAAAGATATTTGGGAAACGTATAAATTGAACGCAGCGGGATTCAAACCCGTGCTTCCTGAACACCATCCAGGCGCTCTGACCGCGTGCGCCATCCGTTCTACTACGAGCAGAAATGTTTATATGTTTTCTAAATGTCTTTTTTTAATTTTCCTAAGTGTGGAATAACACTTTACAAATGTTTAAAAGTAACACTGGGTTTTTGTAAACTGGGACATATGTACTTGCATTTTTAGCTTTTTTTTTTCAGAAAAACAATTTAAACTTAAAAATATACACCCACTTTCTTCCTTTTTTCAGTTCTGTAGGAACTAACGTTAATTGTTAAGGCACTCTGCTCTCTACTTTCTAAGAATACAATTCAACTTATCTAATTAGACTTAAAAATGAATTCAAAAAGAATAAACATTTCCACAATTGGGAATCAAACCTAAAAATATTGCAAGCGCAATCACACTTTTGCTTACGTCAATGATTATTTAAATAATATTAATATGTGAAGGAAAGCTGATCGTTTTTATATGAAAACATGTCGCTTAAGTTAAATTTATCGAAAATGCTTGTATTTCTTTAGAATTAAGAAAATGCTTGCATTAGAAATTCACTATCATGTGTTTGATATATGCTTTTGTATAGTGCTGCGTTGCCAAGGCAACGCATATTTTACGCGTCATCGTACCTTCTGGTAATAATTATGTAACGATTACTTTTATACTTAAAATGCCATTAAAAATGTAATATCAGATATAAAACAATAACACTAAATTATACAATTTAAAAATCTGATTATTAAAATACCAATAAATCATTTGATTCATTATCAATCTCAACATGCATCGATTCTTTACTATGTACAGCACTGGATTCAACACCTGAATCAGACTTACGCTTGTCATATAGTTCTTCCCTTAATTTCTTTATTTCCTCTCTGTTCTCACTAACTTCTACGGTTAGACGATCAATTTTAGAATACAAATCTTTTATATGCTTTAATAGAACGTCATCATTAGTTTTATCATTTATTTTATCATTATTGGAGTTTTTTGGTATTTTTTTATCATTACTGGGACTGGCTTCGCTCATTGGATTGACTAACTTTACCAAAGGACTGGCCAATGCTGCCTGACTCTTATAAAATTCGGAATTTTTAAACTCCTTTATTTCGTCAGTATTCAAAAGACAGAAAGCCACTTGCTCCACATCGTTAACTTCTATAGCGTTTAGAACTGCTTTTAACTTCCTAGCGTACTCTTGCAGGACGGTGGGCTTAACTCCTTCTATTAAATTGTTACTTTCGTTCCAGAAGTATCTAATGTTTTTGTTATCAACAGCCTTGTATAGATCCTCGACCATGTCTTTGAAAACCACACTTATTCTCTGTTGCCAATATTTCTTATCTTCAGTGTCGTGGACCTTCCATAGTACTAATGTTTTTATGTAGTAACTCGCGATTGCCTTCATGCCGAGCGAATCACGTAGCTTTTTTACCTGTAAATCGTTATTTTTGAATAAGTATGCTTATATGTATATTTCTACTTGACTAAATTTGTTAGCTATTTATAGTTAACTAAGTTAGTTAAATATTTTTATGTGACTAAGTTAGCCAACTATGTCTACTTCACCAAGTTAGTCATTTCTATTTTGCTAAGTATGACAGTCTACATGTTTGATTTTTCTCGTGTGTAATTAAAAATGTTATTAAGGATGTCTTCTCTTTTTGTAACTGATAAGACAAAATGAGACTTTAAAATGAGAGGGGAGTAAAAAAAAAAGTAAAAAAATTGCTAACTGCACCATAATTATAACATGGCGCAAAGTGAAAGTGTCTCGACTATTAGCGTGTTTCTGTGACATTCTTTAGTGAAATAAATAAATATATTATTTGGTAAAATGGTCACCACATAATTTAATTATTTCCAATTATATATTCTGTTGAACAAGATACAGCAAGGCGTTGAATTACAACATGTATCAGATTCTAATTGCATTGAGTGCTCTTTAACTACCCTGCTATGTGGTAAACGTTTTTAAAAGGTCAAGCTGAAAAAAAACAAACCTGATTTTACCTAAATACATAATGTTCAGCTCAACGTAGATCCGGTAAACTAATTAATTAATTACTCTCCTAAATTACACCAAGAAACTTAACAACAAAAATAAGTTGTAATAATCGTATAACAATTTCGACACAGCCAGTAGTAGAACGCATGGCTTAGCGGTCAGTCAGCTTGGTTGATTTGCTAGAGGCGCGGGTTCGAATTCCGCTGCTGCAAATTTTTATAATATCTTTTCTTACCAATCGTATAGCAATTTTAAGTTGTTGGCATCCCTTTATCATTTCCTTTTCAAAGTCTTGAAAGGAAAGCCTCCAAAGGCGATTCTTTTGATCGCCGTCTGGAATCGACTTGTTGGGTTTAGGAACGACTAGCCATTGGTCTATTGTAGTCTTTTGTAACTGTCTGAAATTTAAATATTATTATATTTTCAATATTTATTTTGCTCAGAAATATATGAAAAGTGGAACGTTTAAAAAGAAATTTATAATCACAGTTTTTTTTAGCTTCACGCTGTATCCCGCACACAGCTGGGTAGGCAGAGGGAACCTAGTGTAAGGAATTCCGCCGACATCCTAGCGAAGAAAATGTAATATGAATATGCAAAAGGAATGTTTTATATCTCTGGTATCCGTTAAGTTCCGCCATTTAACACGCAACGCCTCCAAAATTCAACGGAAAATGGGGAACAGAGTGTCTTAACACGGTTCCCTCTGCCTACCCTGCTGTATGCGGATACCACAAAGCAAAAAAAAAAAAACAAAACTACTTTTTTAACATTTTTAAAGTGTTATTCCGCACATAGGAAAAATGAAATTCCACACATAGAATACGTTTAAAAAATGCTTAATAAATATCTTTCTCTCTTGCCAAATGGATGTTCGTAAAATAATCTTTGGGTAGCAGAAATTTATAAAAATCTCTACAGAGATGCTAACAACAAAAATAAGTTGTAATAAAACGTATAAGAATTTCGACGCTGGTAGTAGAACGCATGGCTCAGTGGTGAGAGCGCCTGGACGGTATCAGGAGGCGCGGGTTCGAATCCCGCTGCGTTCAAATATTTAAACGTTATCTAAATGTATTTTTCAATATAAAACTAATTACCTATATCCAGTCGGCCATCTCGGCAGCATAAATCTAATAACTGGAACTAAATCCACATCCAAATTAAACGGGTCTTCCCCCTCCGCGTTTCGTATACGCAAAGTATACGCTGGACCGGACGGCTTATACGACATGAGATAAGTGACGCCGTTCACAATCACTTTGCCGTCCAAATCGTTTATAGTCTTTTGCACGATACCGTGAAGCCATTGTCTGAATTTATTTTGTAATAAATATTTGTCGGAATCACGCCAGTCTTTCGTTACTTTGTGATGTGTTTCCCATTCCTAAGAAATCAGTCAAGTTTAAGTTTTTAAATATTGTATCACTGTCAATATATAAATGAATTCAGATTTTTTTTTAGCTTCACGCTGTATCCCTTGCGGGGTAGTCAGAGAGAACGGAGCGCCAAACGCTACGGTGCCTGCATACTTCTTTCGCCTCGTCCACTGTCATCAATCTCCTCTTACACGCTCTCCGGGAGGTCCTCATGCTTTTTACGTGACCTTCCTCTAGTATCGTCGATATTGTGTTTTTGAAGGTCAACCGAGGTCTTCCCCTGCCTCTCAAATGAAATTAATTGATCCGTAAAGGACGGATCGATTAAGCTATGTTTATTACACAAACACTAAATGAATTCAGGCCGTCATGGCGCAGTGGCATAGCGTCTGACTGTAAACGCGATAGTTGTGGATCGGATTCCCACTCGAGGAAATAATAATATTTAAATTTTCATTTCTTAGACGCTTAACATGTGATATCTGGATTTCGGCCAGAAATTGGATTATGGAGTGTCTCACACTATGTCCTCTTTGATTACACCACTATTCAAAAAAAAAACGTGAAGTTGCTAAAAAAATAACACAAAATTAAGCTATCCAAAAAATAACAACTAACTACGTTATACATATTTTACCAACCTGTTTCTTATCCAAGTTATCAAACTCCTTGATAATTTTAAGCTTCACATATCCAGGCATGTCAGTCTCTATTATAATTCCGTTTTCCCCGTCGTCGTAATTTATTGGCAGACGAATCACTATGTCCATGTCAAATTCATCTAGTTTACTGACTTTGATACCATCGGAGACGCTACCACCATAGAGAACCTGTTGATTTACTTGAATATATTTTTATTTATTTAGCTTCACGCTGAATCCCGTACACAGCAGGGTAGGCAGAGGGAACCGAAAGGAACCTAGTGTTAAGACACTCCGCGCTTTGCCTCGACACCAGAGCGAAAGAACTGGAAATATTAAATATTTCCACTACTTGAGTGGCAATCGAACCCACAACCAGTCACTTTACAGTCACACTTTGTGCCACTGCGCCATGACTGGCCCCAAATCTTTTGACATACTTCAATGATTTTAAAATCTCACATAATTCAATGATAAGCCAGCAAGAAGATGGACCTGCTCAACCAGCATACAGTAAAAACAAATGAAATTTCACTTTTTAGTGTTATACGAAAAGTGAATTGTGTTGAATTCTGGAACATACTGTATACATATAGTAGGTAAAAACATAATACATCTAATCCAAGTACATAGTAAAAAGTACATATACATCAGTGAGTATACTTTTTTTAGGTTTTCCTTTAATTCCACATAGCAGAGTAGCAGAGAAGTCCTAGTGTTATCTTTCCGCCACTTCACTTCCGCCAGAATTGAAGACATAGCCTAAGGAGTGAGGGAAATCAACATAGCTTTTTCTTAATGGAGTATGTAGGGAATTGAAAATAAACATGGAACATATAAATAATAAATAATAGATTTTATACAAATATATTTATACTAGTGGCCCGCTAGTGGCTTTGCTGCATGAACTACATAACTGTTTAGTTATATTGCAAAACTCAGTGGTGGATTTTTAAAAAATAAACTAGCCTATGTTTAACCTTGGATTATCAACTGTATCTATGACAAAATTCATTAGAACCAGTTGTGGTTAAGATTTTATACAAAAACTTTCATCCCCTATTTCAACCCTTTAGAGGTGGATATTTGAAAAAAAAAAGCCTATGTTTTGACCCTGGGTCTTTTACTAAACTAACTAACAAACTTTTCATTCTAAATTTCATCCAAATTGGACCGGTATATTAGCTGTGAAAATGTGACAGACAAACAGACAGACTTTCACATTTATAATATAAGTATGGATGACTGTACATAAAAATATGGTACTTTCAAATCACTGTACATTCTCAATTTGTCAATGATTACAAAAAAATATTATGTAATAAATATTATTAATCTAAAGAAGCATATAAAAAATAATAAACATGTTTAATGTATATCTTTTTAGTCTTATAGTAAAATAATTGTAATTGTAATAAACTGTTTTTTTTTATTTTGTGTTTTTATTGTTATGTTATTAATTACTGTTCTTGTCTAAATTTCATTTTAATCAATTTTTTAAAGCTAGAGTATTGGAGCTTTGGTATCATAAATAAAAATGACCATATTAGTAATAAAAGTGGTCAAATTAATAACTTCTCTGTCCATTTCTTTGTATATATCGTGATAAAATTTTGTTTACGTCACCACTTCTCATTGTCAACTTAGTTTATATCAAGTATGAAACAAAATCCAGGTTTCCCTTTCTCATAGGGATTTTGTTATCTTCTCTTTTGGTTTTCCCATACTCTACAAAGAACCTACATGCCAAATGTCAGCATTATAAGACCAACCGTTTCTACTGTATGTTGTTCATCAGTCATTCAGTAGTACAAAAGTTATAAAACTTTTTTGTATTTTATATTAAGCTCTTGTTTAGAAATAAATCATTACATGTAAAATAGTTTTTTTGTTCTTTAACGCTACAACCATTTTGCAGTACTAAAAACAATAAATGAATGCTAATACCAAGATAGAAAACTGTACATAGATTTGAATCCTGATTTTTAAATCAACAGATTTCATGATCTTTAATTCTACAATAATTTCCACTCATTTGAAATTATTAATTAGAAGTTATAGAAACATAACACATTATACATGATATAATTTACAATAATAGCTAATAGTGTACAAATAGATTATTTGTTAACTTTCATATGTATATACATTTTTATAATACAATAAAATTTTAAGTGTTATTTAAAAAATATTATTATATTAAATTAAAGCTCTTACTTGAGTAGCATATTTTCCAAAATAATTGCATCTTTCACCCATTTTCTGTTTAAATTGTTCAAAGACACTTTTAAACACCTCCTGAGATTGTTTTGAATCGGCATCTTTCAGTGCAATGAATTGCTTAAATACTTCACTTAAATAAGCATCTAAACTACTTTTCTTTTTTGTAGACATTTTCTTTGTTCACTAAAAATTTTAAAGATAAAAACATGGTATTAAATAATAAATATATGTATCTCAATATTGATTCCTTATATATTCAATGATATGTAAGCATTAAGCTGAAGTGTAACCATAAGTACTATAAATATCTTCTAATAAAACTAATGATAAAGGACTGGCTGATATGTGCACTACACATTTGAAATTCAGAAAAATATAAAATATATCAAGAAACATTGAGGGATTCTAGAAAATAAACATATACATATAAATAAAAGGCTCAGAAAAAAAAATAATTATTGTACCTTAATTGTCCTTTAGAGAATGAAGACGTTTTACTTTTCCACTTTATACTAAAACGAATTTAATATAATATATTTTTACACCTAAGTATGAGATATCTTAATTAGGGAAATCACTAAATAAGTTAAAGCCTAATAAAAATGATTTTTATATATTTAGATAATTGACTGAACAAATAAATTATTTAAGAGATTTCTGCTTTTACTATGCACACAACACACTGTAAGTGACAGAGACAGACAACTTAAGGCCTCAAATGATTAACAATTTATGTTACGGGGAATTACCAAAAGCCAAAACTAATGCTGATAACGTGTCCTGAAAATTTTTAAATTTTAATAAATTGCATTTTTAAATTTTAATCAATTTCATATGTTTAATAATAAACTACTATGTATATCAGTTGATACTTGAAAGCATTTATGTATTTTTGATAACGTATCGACAAAGATTATTGTAATCACAATATGTTTGACAATTAATGTTTTTTTTAATTAAAAAAATATTAAGCAATTTTTTAAAAATTGTAGTCATTTTTATAACTTGTCAATGTTGTCAACTTTTGTGTTTCCAACTGTTTACAACTTCACAAGAAATCACCAACTTTTGTTTTAATTCTGTCTCCACTAAATCGAAACAAAACGTCTATGGGGGTTGTTGGTTATGAGAGAGAATATGTTTAATGAGAGAGTCGTTACTTCGCTTTCAGTGCGCTTACTATTATTCCTTTGTTTTCTATATTCTTATTCATTATCAATTTGTAATCTTGCTTACTATTTTATCATATTATAATTTCATGGTGTGTATAAATATTTTATAAACATTTGTGCAGTTATTAAAGTGGTGTTGAAATATATATCACATCACAAGTAAGTGGACTTTAATTCTACCACATCAACACTACACGTCTGTTCTGTTCTGTTCTTTAAATACTACATGTCAATAAATTGACAAACATTTTACTTGACAACTAGCTTTCTCCATCAACATTTATTGGATATACGTACTAGTTCAACTAAGCATAAAAATAGGGATGAGATATTAAATTCTTTGAATAAAGATGATTTTTTAGCCGGCAGGATTGAATTTTTTCTGAAAAAATTGCGGTTTTTTTTTATTTTCTTGAGTTACAATAACTCAAGCTCATGTTTTCCACTATATCTTTTTTTTTAATTTATTAATTTTCGTGATATTTGTAATCAATCCTATAATATTCTTAGTGTGAAATATAAATCAATTAACGTGTCTGTCAACTCTTTCGTCCATGTGGCAAACATGTTTCTATTTACAAATAAATTTGGGAACTGAAAGTATCTCCACTGAGTGAATAAATGTTGGCAACAAGCACGTTCCTTTTATATTTGCTGCCATGAACGAAAACACTGTTTACAATTTTTGTCGCCAACACAAGATAATTACTGAAACTTTTGTCACCAACACGTGTTGTCAACGGAAAAGTTGGCAATTTTGGCTTGGCATATTGATGATTTTGATTTCTTTTTTCTTCTTCTATTTAAGATATGAAACCTTGTAACTTTTTACGGAGATACATTTTTAAAGTATCTATTGATATAATTACTATTATCAGTAAAGTGACCTCAATTCAATATTGTCGTACTCAAAGAGAAAATTTTATATTATGTTGCTATTTCAAAAAATAACCAATACTATAATAATAACATTAATAAATGACGACTGTATCAACAAATGAAATTTAAAGTGTACTATAAAAAAGTTTAAGATTTAAAAAGTAAAATACATTATGATATGTGATGTGTGTTCTTTATGAAGTTTAATTTTTCAATGAGGCAATATTTCTTGTTCCATTTTCGGGGAAGTCCCGGAAAAAAAGTTTACTCGTAAAGTTTATACATGTGTGTGTCACATATATAAGAGTGATTCAGCGATCATAACATTCTGTTGAACTTAACACATTATAATCAGCATTTTGTTTACAATTTATATCAACTTTCAACTGTGAACGTTAAAGAAGTCATTGTGAATGTAGTCTGGAATTTGCGATAAGAAATCTGAGTAACTATCTTTGTAAGTATTGTGATAAATATTATTCTTAGTATTATAAGTGTTAGGTTACTTCTAAGTGTTGTTTTTGTAAATGAATTTAACGTCTGTTCGCCGGCCTGAACTGTTGATATGGGTGTAAATTTAGTCGATAAGGTTATTTTTTCATGGTTTTTACACAAGCGTTAAGATAACTTTTTGATCTAAAGAAACATTATGAAATTATATGAAATTTTAAAATCTACAAAATAATGTACAATAATCTAAACCACGCGTTTATATATGAAGTAATTAGAAAGTAAAAATTAATGTTTTACATAACTCACTCGATGCTCTCGTGGCGCATTTGGAGCCATTGACTGTAAACGCGATGATTGTGGGTTCAAATCCCACTTGGGGCAATAATTATACAAAATATTTCGGGCGGAAAGTGGAGGGCGGAGAGTCTTGACACGAGTTTCTCTCTGACTACCCTGTTATGCGGAAAAAAGAGTGAAACTACTTTTCTTTATAACTTGCTATAATACTATATTGAAGAGAATTATATGAATTGTTATGATTTTAACTATAATGTTATTCCGAAACATTAATTATAATTATTATTTTAAATAGAAACACGAATAAGATTGTTTCATTTCTTCGCATTGGTTATAAAGACAAAAGTTGAAAGACACAAGTTGAGTTTCGGAATTCATTGTCGTCTCTGTCTACTTCGCCATTTAAGAGTAAAGCGAGATGTAAAAAATTATTACAATAAAATGAACTTTTTTATATATTTTTTTCATAATTTAATATTTTAAAAGAATATAGACAGTGTACAGTGAACAGTTCGTTAATATATAATAGATGAAGGAAAGCGCATATTTCTTTTTTAATTAAATTAAACAACTTCACGTTGTATCCCGCACACAGCAGGGTAGGCAGAGGGAACCTAGTGTTACACTCCGTTCCCCACTTTCCGCCGAATTCAGAGGCATTGCGTGTTAAGTGGCGGAATTTAACGCCGCGCTTTACCTCGACACCAGTGCGAAGAAAATGGAAATATTAAATATTACCGCTCCTCGAGTGGGAATCGAACCCACAACCAGTCGTTTACAATCACACGCTTGTGCCAATGGGCGACGACTGGCCACCATAACCCAATTTTAATTACATAAAAAATAAAATTGGATTATGAAAATAGGGATAATAGATTTTTGTTTACTTAATCCATACTAATATTATAAATGCTAGTCTGTCTGTTACGCTTTCACGGCTCTATCTACACACCCTATTTGGATGGAATTTCGAATAAATATATTTAAGACCCACGGCCATTAAAAAAATCCAAGTTCTTTACAGTGCAACTTGAACGATCGTAGTATCGTGATTAACGAAACTAATTGAATTAAAATATCTAACATGAATAATAACAATAACGGCAATGGTAACGGAGATAATGGTTGGAATTGGTGGAAGATTGGTGCAGCCGCTGCGGGAGTGGGCGCGGCCGCTGCCGTCGTGTATAAGTTGTCAAGTCAGGCTCAGGCACAGCCACGGTCACAGTCTACGACTGAATCTGAGGAGGAAGACACCTCTCCACTCGCCAGTTTTGCTCGCGCTCTTGAAAATACGTTGAACAAACCCGAGCCAATGGAGGAGTGAGTATAATTATTTTTATTTATATAAAAATCTGGTGTCATTAATAAATATATTGTTATAAATTATTCGTGTGGCCAGTCGTGGCCCAGTGGGACAAGCGTGTGACTGTAAACGACTGGTTGTGGGTTCGATTCCTACTCGAGGGGTGGAAATTATATTTCCATTTTCTTCGCTCTGGTGTTGAGGTAAAGCGCGGCGTTAAGTTCCGCCACTTAACACGTAATGCCTCCGAATTCAGCGGAAAGTGGGGAACGGTAGGGAAGTGTCTTAACACTAGGTTCCCTCTGCCTACCCTGCTGTGTGCGGGACACATCGTAAAGATATAAAAAATATATATATATTCGTTTTGTTCCAAAGTGGTTATTCTTTTTATTATTTTTCATCAAGTTGAAACTGAAGTTCTTTCAGACACTCTGTCCTCCGCTTTTCACTTGAAATCGAGATATTACACGATGTATGGCGGAAACCAACGCAGCACTTTATCTTAGGCACTAGAGCAGGAAAATGAAACTTTTTTAAAAATAAAATCATTCCACTGATTAATAGTAGAATCCACGAACAATCGTTTTACGCTCATACGCTTTTCCATTGCGCCATGCGGCATGCATGTATACATTGGTAGACCTCAATGCCAAGTTTTTTTTACCTGTGCGGTGAAATTAAAATAATTTATAAATAATTAATATATCCCGCGATAAGGATTCGAACCCATCACGAATGTTTTTTTTTTGTTTTTAAGTCACGCTGTATCCCTTGCGGAGTAGTCAGACATAACGGAGCGCCAAACGCTACGGTCCCTGCATACTTCTTTCGCCTCGTCCACTTTTATCAACCTCTTCATACACGCCCTCCGGGGGTCCCCATGCTTTTTACGTGACCTTCCTCCAGTATCGTCGATACTGTGTTTTTGAAGGTCAACCGAGGTCTCTCCCTGCCTCTCTTACTTCTCACCTTCAAGAATGAATCGCGTTTAAAATTAGTAGATGCTATTCCACTGCACTATGATGGTCTCAAATATATATTATAAAGGTTTTATATATTTTTCAGCATAATACCCCAATCAGATGTAGCCGTTTGGCCCCACATAGTAAACCTGAACACTCTACTCTCCGATATCTACAACCGATACGTGGCCATTAAGCGAGAGGACTTCCAGCGACACTACACGGTGTTCGACCATGTGTTCAATGCACTGCACAAAGCTATGAAGAGTGTGGACAAATATTATGGACGTTTCGCGAGCGACGTAAGTAATATATGAAAATTTATAATTTCTTAAATATATATAAATATCTATATTTATGTATTAATGAGAAAGTGGAACTTTTTCAAGTAAATATATCTCCTCCCCGGCCCATTTGGGGAGTAAGTTATGGGAACGTAATGTCAAGATTACACTTTCCGCCTTAGTATTATCACCAGAGCGGGAAAGTGGAAATCATTTAAATTTTATCTTTTCCTCGAGTTAGGACTCGAACCTGTAACCAAAGTCTTTAGTTACATTGCTCATTCAATAGAACAACGACGTAATTACTTAACAATCAGTTTTGTTATTTTTACCCGTAAATAATTATCTCTTTACCTTTGATACTATCAAAATAGTATAGGGGCCGGTTGTAGTGCAGAGGCACAAATTGTGACTGCGTTAAGTTCCGCCACTTTCGTTTTCTGCCAACACGCAATGCCTCCGAATTCGGCGGTGTCTGGGAAACGGAGGGTGATTGTGTGAGGGTGTGAACACTAGGTTCCCTCTGCCTACCCTGCTGTGTGCGGAATACAACGTGAAGCTAAAAAAAAACAAAAAAAAATAGTATACCTATATCAGTATTTATAACATATCATCAGAAACATAAGAATTACATCATATTTTCATCTTAAAACTTAAAAAAATGCTTTAAAAATAGCTAAAGTTGATGTCATTATTCTACGATTACGTCAGTGTTCTATTGGTTGCAAATAACGCAAAATTACAATGTGCATAAATGGTTTCCTTTCAATATCGGTAAGAGATTACTTGCTATCGGTCAGTTATAATCGTAAAGATTATCAACATGTTGATTTATTGATTCTTTAAATACTTATTATTTATATCGTTGAGTTCTTCGAAACGACTAATACTTACACGTATTGACACAGATTTTTGTATTTTTAATAATCTTATTATGACGTAACGACCAGTTTTTTAAAGAAAATAAATGAATTATGGAGTTTTTTTCCCGCACACATTCGGGTAGGCAGAGGGAACCTAGTGTTAAGACACTCCGTTCCACATTTTCAGCTGAATTTGGAGGCATTGCGTGTTTTTTTCCCGCACACATTCGGGTAGGCAGAGGGAACCTAGTGTTAAGACACTCCGTTCCACATTTTTCAGCTGAATTTGGAGGCATTGCGTGTTAAGTAGCGGAACTTAACGCCGCGCTTTACCTCTGATACCAGAAGGAAAAGATATATTAGATATTTCCACTTCTCGAGTGGGAATCGAACCCACAACCAATCGTTTACAATCATACGTTCGTGCCACGAAGTCGTCCCCATCATCTCGTTACATATATTCTTTTAGGTGGGGGATTTCTAGTTATTTTATCCTTTTTCAATTACAATTAAACCGTCGTGGGTTTTTTCAAAATTTTTAATTTTGGTTTTTATTGATTCACTTAAATATAACTGTTCTTATTATTTTTTTATGTTTTTCATATACCTACATCATGTAAAATTTCAAAAAACTCAGCTAGTAAGAAGATTAAATTATACATAATATATATTTTACAATATATACTTTTAGGTAAAGTTTTCGGGTAGCCACTTCGATGGTCTACGCATTAAGAAGCCCGATGAATTCGATATGGACATAGTGATCGGTCTGCCGGTGAGCATGAAGCCGGGGGGTTCAGGAGAGGAAGACATTACTATACGTCAGAACTTCCCTGGCTACGTGGAGCTCGTCGCCGGCGTCCAGTACCAGAAGTTGCTGGTCAGAGACGGGGCCGATTGCCAAATCTACAGAGCAGCATACGAATGGATGGACGAACGGAAGTTTATACTACGTAGTAAATTTGTCAGCTGGTTCAAAAGCGTGGGAAATAGAGCCCTCAATAGTTTTGTGAGAATTAACTCCTTGCCTGCGATTAATGTGAACGGCGTTTGGTACACTATACGTTCGTCAGAGAGTGGTCCGGCTTGGACTATTATAATAGAGTCAGTGGGATTTAGATTGGACGTGGATTTGGTACCGGCCCTTAAGTTTCCCGAAACTCGCTGGCCGGTCGGGAAGCAGTATCGCAGTATACCAGAAGGGTGTAGGAGAGATTATTGGATGGTTGTCCCGAAACCCAACAAGAGTGGCAACACTGTGCAGGACGAGCACCGCTCGTGGCGCCTCGCGCTGCAGGACCAGGAGAAGAAGCTGCTCTACAACACGTACGCGCTACGCAAAACTATATGTTTGGTGAGATTTCTTTTTAGCTTTACGCTCTATCCCGCTCACAACAGGGTAACTAGAGGGAACCTAATGTAAGACCTTTCCGTTCCCAATTTTTTGGCGAACTCTGGAGGCGTACGGGCATGTGCTTTGCTTCGACACTAAAGTGAAGATAATGAAATAGTAAATATTTCGATTCCTCAAGGGAAGATCGAACTCACAATCAGTCGTGTTCTGACCTTGTGCACCTGCGCCACGACTCACCTTACAGGTATCGTGAGTTATTTTTTTTAACAAATAAATGTAGTTAACGAAGTAATTTAAGAGATAATTGTGTGTTAAAAACCGAAATTTAAAGCAGCGCTTTGCCTCGACACCAGAGCGAAGAAAATGGAAATATTAAATATTTCCACCTCTCGAGTGAGAATCGAACCCACAACCAGTTGTTTACAGTCACACGTTTGTGCCACTGCGCGACGACTGGCCCCAACAAATAGTATTGTAAGCGTAAAATTTCAATTGCAATCTCCTTTTTCAGGTAAAGAAGCTGCGTGACTCTCTCGGCATGAAGAAAATAGCGAGTTACTACATAAAGACAATTTTCTTTTGGGAAATTATGGAATTAAAGTCAACCGACCCAATGTTCTGGCAAAGGCATGATATCGGAAAACTATTCACACATATGGTGAAGAAGTTCTATGAAGCACTACAAAAGGGGGAGATAAAGTATTTTTGGAACCCTAATTTAAATTTGATCGCAAATCTGGGAACGTCCACGCTAAATGAATATAAATATAAAATTCGTTATTTCCTGGAAGTCCTGGAGACGCCTAGCCACAACAACACGCCGCAGTTCGGCCCCATCGCTAAAATGTTGTTAACAAGTGATGAATATATGGAGTACATGAAGTTTCTGCCGTGATTGACACAATATTTTTTATTAAAAACTTGAACGCAGCAGGATTCGAATTCACGTCTCTTGGAAACCGTCTAATTGCTTTAACCGCTAAGCCATATGTTTAATCAACATCAAGTGAATCCAACAGCTTTCAATTTTTATATGTATCAATTTTAATTATCTAATAAGTGTCATATAAATTTCTAATGGGTCTAATCACTTTAAAATGTTCAAAGTACTTTCAGTGTGTATTATTTTATTATTGATTGATTTTAAATGTGTTTTTATTAATAAATAACAATAATTCGAGAATGAAGTATTTTTTTTCACATTACATATATTTTGTTTAATTTTTTTGTTATAGGGGGGCCATTCAAAGTACAGTTATTCAAAGTACAGTAATTCAAAGTACATAAGCAGATTTATTGCAATTATTTACCCCCACCCCCCTCGTCAGTAAAAGTAAGCAAAACTGTTACACCCCCATGCTCACGAAAATAATTTTCAATTCATATATTGTTTTTTTATATATCCCCAAAACCCCCGAATATTTAAATTTTAACGTATTATCTGTAAATTCTGTATAATCTGTGACATAATACATTTTGTATACTCTGTGACCTTAATATATATTCTGTGGTAGTCTGTTACATTATAATAAAACCGCTATACCGTTGTGCTGTATAAGTGTGTTTTTATTTAAAAGTAATCTGCTAATATCAATAATTATATTACTATTTTATAATTAAAACAACAGTTTTCAAGGAAAGACAATGTCGCAGTTGCCATTCGTGAAAAAAGTAAATAACTACCGATGACGTAATCATCATCTAGACTCCCCTAACCCCTATGTCATCCAAAATAAGCACAGCAAAGAAACCCCCTCTTACGTTCAACTTGCTTACGTAATACTTGAACGGCTCCACCAGACAGG
Organism: Dryas iulia moderata; assembly: GCA_019049465.1. NCBI lineage: Eukaryota > Metazoa > Arthropoda > Insecta > Lepidoptera > Nymphalidae > Dryas > Dryas iulia. The sequence continues at coordinate 14,326,113 of CM032425.1, forward strand.
CTACAGATATTAAATTTGGGTTTTTGGTTATTCTAAACTATATTGTTTTCTTTTTTAGTTTAATACTGAATAAAAATATTAAGTTTATCTTTCTTCATATCTTTATTTCGTTAACTATTCAAGATGCAAGAAATTAAATTTCAATATTTGTTTAATATAAATCTAATTAATATTTTATCTACTTACTTAGTTCCTTTTTTATTCCATTTAATTTGACCCAAAAAAAAAATTAGTATTAAATAATATAAATAGAAAGGTCGTGGTGCATTGGGTCACCTGTAAAAACAATGGTCGTGGGTTCGATTCCCATTTACGGAAATGATTATATATCAATTTCGCCCCTTCGCTCAGAAACCTAAGACAAAGCGCAGCGTTAAGTTCCGTCACTTAGCCCGCAATATCTCGTCGGGTGAAAAGTGGAAAACGAAGTGTCTTGACACTCACTAGGTTTTCACGAACCCTGCTATGCTGTAGTAAGCGTGAACCTGTTTTTTATATATAAATCCTTTTTTTTGAAACCTCTTATTTGACTCTAGTCTATACGAAAGTGACGTTTGGAAATGTCATAAAGTATGTGTTTTGACAATTAAAAAGGAATTAATAATTTGTGAGATTATCTTTTAACTTTTAACTAAATTTATCGTTCTAAGGACTAATAAAATACTTGGGTCTACAAAAATAGTAAATATATATTAGATGGTATGGAATTTATTATTTTACGTATTTCATTTTTTTTCTGTACTTCAATTAATGTTGTTGTTTTTTAAAAGCAAAAGGATAATAATGCTAAAATGTTTATATGATGTTTGGTAAAATTAAATTTCTTTTAAATAAAGAAATTTATATTAAATATTATATGTACCTTTGATATTAAATATTATATGTACATTTTCTCGAATGATAACCCCCATACAAACAAAGTTCTAAACTTTACCTTACCTTTACAAAAATAAATATAAAAAAGATATTATATTTATTTTTTATAATTATAATTTTTTATTGACTAGACCAGGGTAGTTCCAATAATTTAATATATACAGTTTACGATTCGTACTGGATGGGAAATGGCTTCGACATTTCAAGGAAACTTTTAATTCATGTTTAGTAATATTTTTTTTTTAATATCACGCTGTATCTCGCACACAACAGGGAAGGCAGAGGGAAACTAGTGTTAAGACACTTCGTTCCCCACTTTCCGCCGAATACGGAGGCGTTGTGTGTTAAATAACAGTACTCAACAACTTGCCTCGATACCAGAGCGAAGAAAATGAAAACTCCTCGAGTGGGGTTCGAATCCACAACCAGTCGTTTACAGTCACAAGCTTGTGCCACTGCGCCACGACTGGCCCATTAAATGTATTTACTTTATATATGTTTTGTTACAAGTGAATAATTTTTAAACTTTTTCATATAACTATGAGTTAATATTACAGTGTCTGCCTGTAAACGCGATGGTTGCGGGTTCGATTCTCGCTCAAAAGAATGAGTGGTTCAACATAATGTTCAAAAATTTATTTATTCCGATCTGTTAATCAAATCGCGTCGTTAAGTTACGCCATTTAACTCGCAATGTCTCGTTACGAACGGAGAGTAAGAAATTGATTGTTTTGACACTAGGATTTTGGGGGGAACACCTGAAAAAAGACACATAACAATTTTAGTTGCTACAGATTATATTTTAATTACGTAACACGTTTTCCCGCGTAACAGGGTAGTCAGAGAGAACGTAGTGTCAAGACACTCTGTCGTCTTTCCGCCAGACAATCGAGAGATCGTAATGTGTTGAGTACTAAAAAAAGCGCGGTTTTGAGTACCGTCGTACTACGCGTTTTTTTCTTTAGTAATAGAGCAAGTAAATGAACATTTTTGATAATCATTCCGTGGGAATCGAATCCATTGTCGGATTTACAATCAGATGCTGTCCCGCTGCGCCACAACGGCTTCAATTATAAAAGAAATCCATAATTATATTATAAATGCGAAAGCCTGTCTGTTTGTCTGTCACGTTTTCACGGCTAATCTACCGGTCGGATTTGGATGAAATTTAGAATGAAAGTCAGACATAGTCTACTTATTTTTTTCAAAAATCAATCTCTAAAGTGTTGAAATAGAGGATGGAAGTTTATATGAAAAATCTAAATCGCTTGACTGATTGTAATGAGTTTTGGCATAAATATAGTAGATTACCCAAGGTTAAACGTAGGCTACGTTATTTTTCAAAAATCTACCCTCGAGGGTTGCAATATAACGAAACATTTATGCAATTAACATATGTAGCGGCCTCTAGTCCATACTTATATATATAATAAATGCGAAAACTATGTGTGTTTGTCTGTCCGATTCCGATTTGGATGAAATTTAGAATAAAAGTAGTAAAAGTTACTGGGTCTAACATAGGCTACTTATTTTTTTTCAAAAATCAATCTCTAAAGTGTTGAAAATAGGGGATGAAGTTTATATGAAAAATCTAAATCGACTGATTGTAACGAGTGTTGGCATAAATATTTCAAGTTAAATATAGGTTACTTATTTTTCAAAAATCTACCCTCAAGGGTAGCAATATAACGAAGCAATTACGTAGTTATGTAGCGGGCTATAATTATTAAATAAAACTGTTTTCTCAAGTATATAAGCCCGTAATGAGCAGTCGTGACGACTGGGTGCCGGTGGTGGCGGGCGTGGTGCTCGGCGCGGGCCTCCTCGTCGCCGTCTACAAGCTGTTCTTTGCCAGCCCAGTGAGTTATGCGAAAGGCTGTAACCAGAATATTGGAGCTTCTAAATTTGTGTGCACTTGCGAAAAGGGCGGACCTAGTGTGGTTAGTTTTTTAATGTAATTTAATATATGTATTTTATTTACATATAATTTCTTTGTTTTTAGCTTCACGCTGTATCCCGCACACAGCAGGGTAGGCAGAGGGAACCTAGTGTTAAGACACTCCGTTCCCCACTTTCCGCCGAATTCGGAGGTATTACGTGTTAAGTGGCGGTACTTAACGCCGCGCTTTACTTCGACACCAGAGCGAAGAAAATGGAAATATAATTTCCACTCCTCGAGTAGAAATCGAACCCACAACCAGTCGTTTACAGTCACACGCTTGTGCCACCGGGCCACGACTGGCCACAGTTTTAATATATTATATTTCATACATTTATATATCATATTTATTTGAAGTAATAGTTTCGCGATTGAATGCCTTTTTGAGACCAATCGTGGCGTAAGACAAAGTGTAACCACTCGAGGAATATTTAACATTTTCATTTTCTTCGCTCTGGTTGCCTCGATGGCTCAGCGCGGCGTTAAATTCCGCCAATCATTGCAACGCCTCTAGAATTCTGCTTAAAGTGGCAGCGTGTCTTAACAGCAAGATGCCCCAATCTAACCTGCTTTGTGCGGGATACAGCGTGAAGGTATATTAAAGTTTTAATTTCGGGTGGGAAGTGAAGGACAAAGTGTAATGATGATGATTAAGTGTGCAGCTTAAGTGTGAATATGAACATTAAGCAGATATAACCTACCTAGTTTTAATACAAACCGCGCTCCAGTTTTCATCCAACTCAGAGACATTGCATGCTGAGTGGCGGAACTCGACACCGCGCTTTATCTTAGGTACCAAAATAATAAAGTAATGAAAATAATTTAAATGTATAAGTACATTTAAAGTCCTTCGAGTGGGAATCGACCCCACGACCATCGTGTTTACAGTCAGACGCTGTTGCAAAGCGCCACGATGACCCTAATATTTATTATAAAAAAAAATGTGAGTGACATAAGAAACTACAATCAGATCGTTCGTAAGACTCGTTCAAATGGGCTATGGGTGACAGGATAGTAAGAAATATATATACAAATAAATAATATTGGAGTCTATGTATGTAATATTGAAATAACCGCTTTTTATTAAATACATGTGTAAGTAGTATATACTATACCTGAATATTTTTTTCTTACAAATTTTGGAGATAGTCGTGGCGCAGAGGCACGAAGTGTGACTGTAAAGCGACCGGTTGTGGGTTTGATTTCCACTCGAGGAGTGGAAATGTTTATTAATTCCATTTTCTTCCTTCTGATGTTAAGTTCCGCCACTTAACTTGAATTCGGCAGAAAGTGGGAAACGGGGTGTTTTAACACTAGGTTGCCTCTGCCTATCCTGCTGTGTGTGGGATACAGCGTGAAGCTAAAAAAAATTAATATCTGTCTGTCCGTTTCTATGCCTGTTTGTTACCGGCTAACCTCTAGAGTGGCTGGACAATTTTTGACGTGACTTTCACTGGAAGATAGTTTATATAGTAAGGAGTAATTTAGACTACTTTTATTTTACATTATCGTAATATCTGCATACTGTACTAAATCTTTTTGTTAATTCCGGGCTAGTGTTTAATAAAAAACCTTTCTTTATTTCTAGTGTCAACTACATACAAAAAAATAGAAGAATATAAGTAATGAATATCACATGACAGCTGTCTGTCAACGACTGTCAAAAAATGTAAAAATAATCACAATGTAAATTATTTAAAATGGCAAAATTAATAGAAGCAAACATAATGTACATCCAATACAAATCATTCTGGAAGTAAATGTTTAACCATGTGTGACTGGTATGCATTTAATTTGTGTATTATTATATATAGAATAAGTATGTGTTATCCATACTTATATTATAAAAGCGAAAGTCTGTCTGTTTGCCTGTCACGCTTTCATGGTTTATCTACTGGTCCGATTTGGATAAAATTTAGAATGTAAGTAGTAAAGAATCCAGGGTCTAACATAAGCTATTTATTTATCAAAAATCATCCTCTAAAGGTTTGATATAGGGGATGAAAGTTTATATGAAAGTTCTAAACCGCTTGACCGATAAGATGATAATCCAAGGTTAAACATAGGCTACTTTATCTTTTAAATATTTACCCCCGAGGGTTGCAATATAACAAAACTGCGAATAGTTGCTAGTATTATTATATTTAAAACTATTTATAATCGGATTTCTTTTATACTTCTACTTTATAATTAAAATTTATTTCGTGACATACAACGAGCAGCTTTGTCCCGCAAAGAACAAATACATGGCAGGCGAAGTCTAGTTATAACACGATTCCCACCGGCTTGCCTTTTGTCAACTATTGATCCAGGGTTCATAGATTTTATATATATATATATTTTTAGGGCCGCTTTTTTCTACAATAATTTCACACTTATCTATGACACTCAGGTGTCTACTTTCCATTTGAATTTGACAATTTGAGTGGCGGAAGTCATTACTGCGCTTTATTTTTTTCCTTGCAAAATATTTATTTAAATATAAAATAATCTCAAATCGGAATCGAACCTGCAAACCTCCCCGTGTACAATCAGACAGTCAATTTCGCAACTACAGTGATTAAAATTGAATGAACTATAGTGATATAACATTGATTCACGCTTTACGTTTCTGTCCGAAAGCTTAAGCTTAAGCAGCTTTAAAGCTGCTTGTTGAGATGCAGAATGGAGAAATAAAGATCATTCAAATATTTAAATAACCATTATTCTGAATGGGAATCAAACCTACAACCGTCACGTCTACTGTATGACATTGCGCCATAATGGCCTCAATGATATCATTAATAACTGACTCGCTCGCGGCTTTGCTCGTGTGAGCTACACGTGTTTAGCTTCTTCGTACTTTCGAGGGCCCACGTTTCTTGCTTGAGTTAGGCCGTTTGTATTTTTAATACAATTTTATAAGCCCTATTTCAATCTCTAGCCTTAACATCTTAGATTTTAGAAAATAAAATAGCCTATGTTGAACCCTGGATCTTTCAACCATTTTCATTCTAAATTTCTTCCAAATTGGACTGTGAAAGAGTAACAAACAGACAGACTTTCGCATTTATAATTAATATTATGTGCAGATATTTATAAATGATTTTTATAATATTAGTACGGACAGATATTTATAAACGATTTTACATGTTAAGTGCTGAAGAATTAGAAAGGAGACAAAATGAAATGCGTTCTCGACCTCCCCCACCGGCCAGCGCCCCCGACGGCTGGGCCTCCTTCACCTCTCTATGGATGCCGGTCCTTGGCAGCACTGCCCTTATGGGTCTATTTGCACTTTTGTACAAGAATATGAACAAATTGAAGTCTTATATATGGAAAACAAAGACTTGCGACAGTAATGTGAAACGAACCAGTGTGAGTGTTAAATTTCTATTCTTAATTTATTGTTTTATTTTGTTTTGTTTTTGTTTTAGCTTCATGCTGTGTACGACAGCAGCGTAGGCAGAGGGAACCTAGTGTTAAGACACTCCGTTCCCCACGCACCGCCGAATTCGGAGACATTGCGTGTTAAGTGGCGTAACTTAACGCCGCGATTTACCTCTGATACCAGAGCGAAGGAAATGTAAATATTAAATATTTCCAATCCTTGGGTGGGAATCGAACCCATAACCAGTCGTTTCACGCTGTATCCCGTACACAGCAGGGTAGGCAGAGGGAACCTAGTGTTAAGACACTCCGTTCCTCACGCACCGCCGAATTTGGAGACATGGCGGGTTAAGTGGCGGAACTTAACGCCGCGGTTTACATCGACACCAGAGCGAAGAAAATGTAAATATTAAATATTTCCACTCCTCGAGTGGGAATCGTACCTACAACCAGTCGCTTTACGGTCACATCTATATGCCTCTGCGCCACGACTGGCCAGGGGCAGAAAGAATAGGGATTCTTTCCATACATTTTTAATTGTTTAAATTTTCATTTCAGAAACAACCACGTGAAAAAATTAAGATATGCATCTGTAAAGACTAGATCCCTAGGTGCAGTTCAGTTATTTAAATAAATATATTTTATTTCACATTTACATGATTTCTTGTTTTAAAATTATTTTACCCTTCATTAATCTTAGTAGCTGTAGCCTCGTGGCGCAGTGGAATAGTGTTTCGTTGTAAAAAAGATGGTTGGGGGTTCGATTCCCATTCGGAGAAATGATTATATTATTTTTATTTTATCACTTTGGTATCTAGGACAAAGTGCAGCAATGAGATCCGCCACTCATCATGTGATGTCTCGATTTCTGTCGGAAAATGGCAAACCACTCTGTTTTGATATTAGGAAAAAGCGTGAGGCTGCTATTATTTTTAATAGCTTCTTACTGAATCAGCACACAGCAGGGTAAACGGAGGGAAACTGATGTTAAAGTGCTTCGTTTCCCGCTTCCCGCCGAATTCTGGAGGCATTACGTGTTGTGTGGGGGAACTCAACGTCGTGCTTTGCCTCGACACCAGAGTGAAAAAATTCAAATATTAAATATTTCCACCTCTCAAGTGAGAATCGAACACTTTGTGCCCGTTTGTAGCGCAGGGGCGTGAAGACTGATCCAAATTTTAATAGTTTTACTTTTTTTATTCACCAGATATCTTGCAATGTAGTCAGAATTCAAAAAGAACTTAGTATATAGAATACAAGCCTTCAATTCTGTCCTTTTCAGCGGTGTTGTCTGTTAAGTAGCAGAACTTGAGCTTCACGCTATTTCCCGCACAGCAGGGTAGGCAGAGGCAACCTAGTGTAAAGACACTCCGTTTCCCACTTTCCGCCGAATTCAGAGGCATTGCGTGTTAAGTGGCGGAACTTAATGCCGCACTAGCGAAAAAAAGGAAAATATTAAATATTTCCATTCCTCCAGTGGGAATCGAACCCACGACCAGTCGTTTTTCAGTCACACTTTGTGCCTCTGTGCCACTGACTGGTCCACGACTGGGCCCTGTGATAGATAATTTTATAAAACTTATAAAAAAAATAACGCAGCGGGAATTGAACCCGCGCCTCTTGTTAGTCAACCTAATCGCTAAGCCATGAGTTCAAAACCCGCAGCGTTCAAATTTCTATACGTTTTCTAAAAATGTCTTTTTCAACATCTAAGTCTGTGAAAAACACTTTAAAATTAAAAAAAAAATCTCATGCGATTCTCTTAATTCCGCAAAATGCGAAGAAAAAAAACAAAACAATGACACTAGGAAATAATAGACGAATTGAAACAAAATATATTTATTAATACCACCTTTCATTTACAAATTATTTTCAACTGCCTCAGTCGGCTAACTATAACTATTGCAAGTCTGGTCTCGCGATCACGACTAATTACTATCGATTATAACCAAAACCGAGAATCGATTTCAAGCCCCCACATAACTTATCACTGGGTAATATGAAAATTTAATCGATAAATTATCGATATTCGTCAATCGCAATCGCGAAACGGATTTGAAGACACAACCGTAACAAAACGTCTTATATTAAACGTTAGTGCCTTAAAACAAGGAACGTTATCTATGCGTATGTATCACTTAGAACCATGTCATAATAACTGTCACTAAAACCCATAATAATTTCCTATAGCGTGTTCATATTTTCTATTTCGACATGGTACTAGCGGATGCATACGCGACATTGTAAATCTTATAACAAAACACGAGAACTTAACGTTACTACATTACGAATGACCCATAAAAATGAATATTAACTTTCCCCTAAAAATGTATACCATTTAATGAGAACTCGTGTTTTCTTAAATTATATATATTATTAATTACAAAAATAACCGTTAATAATCCTAAATATTTTGAAACTGATATGCTTTTCATGGTGTAACTTTCGTTTTGTTCGGAAAAAGATGAAAATGTTTATTATGTTTAATGTAATAACATTGCTCAAGTAATAATTGACGATATTCACTTATTAGTGAAAGAAATAATTTTGTAAAAATACAACTAAGCAAAATGCTATTTTTTTTAAAATTGCCTTTATAGTTACATCGAATAATAAAATCGATTTTCAAACTCGATAATTTTACAGATATATTAGAAAATGAAATTAAACATTTTATTATGAAAAAATATAGCATTTAGTTTAATTTTATAATTTCACAAAATAATCAACAGATACAAACAAAACCCAAGGATATTTCCTATTGCACAATATCTATACTTATTGTGTATCGTTAACAGGTACATCTGACAAATATATTATTTCTACAACAGATAAAGTGAATTAATTATATATTTTAAATAATCGATTACTAAATCGATCAAAAACCGAATAGCTGCATTTCTTAAAGTACCACCATTTCGTTTTACATATAAAAAAAATCTTAAACAATTATCCACATAGAACGTAAGACATTTACTTGTATTGCCATATCAAAAAAAATAAAAATAAATTAAATTGCCGACGGCCGTAGATTTTTTTACAATATAATTTTATTTATAGCAACACTATCAAGTTGGCTCAAAATTTCGTTTAAATATTGCAAACAACGCATTGTATATTAAACTTTAATTATTTTAGTTATGTAAATGGCAACACTAAATTTTTCTACATAAAATAACAATATTCAGTTTTACTTGATGATTTTAGGCTATTTTTCCAGGGAAGTTTTTATTTTAAGATTTGTGAAAGAAATTACAGCTGATTGGACGGACATAATGCTCTCTAGCGAGAAAAAAAAAATTAACAATTAAATAGCCGTCCTTTGATATGTTAGTAATAATATAAATAGTCATATTTATGTAAAAATCATCAAAGATTTGGACTTTGCTTGTTAAAAAATTTACACAAACTTTAAAACTAAACGACTTTTTTCTAAATTTATAAATAGGAAAGATGTCAAAAGAAGATAGTTATACATATTACATCAAATATAACAGAAAATGATTAATTAATATTTATTTTAAGACTAAAGTGAAAAAGACAGATAAAATATAACTGAAAAAGCGAGACAGATATCAATGGGACGGCTTTCTCTATAAAAAATAGTGTTGCAATTTGAAAAAAAAAATCAAATACATTCTTGCATTTGGCACTGACTTTTTAATTCCCTGCCACAAGTAAAATAAAAACAAAATTAATTAAAATTGTTAGAATTAAATAAGAATGTTTAATATTTTAAGGTTCTTTCTGAAATTACATTTTAAAAATATACATGAAAGTCCACTGCTTATTTATATAGATAAATAATAAACTATATATTTAATTAAGAACATAATTTAGAGGAAATAAATAACAACTTTAGAAAATACTCAAAGTAGCCAAAAATATATATTTTTTTAAATAACTTGTGGCAGGAAAACAAAATCGATTTTAAATGAAATATTAATTTCGATACATCGTTTACATTATATTATCGATCTAGCACTCTCTATGTACACAATACGAATACCCTGATGTAAACAATTATATGTCCGCAATGAATATACGTTTTTACAATGATATTTACAAAAATATATTTTCACTATTTCTTATTTGGGGTCGATTATTTTAATAGGTGAAAAAAATGTCTTAATATATAGTCAAGCTTAATCAATTTACATCGATTTATCGATTATTTAATTAAATTTGTTCTAAAAATCGATTAGCATAAACAAAAAAGGCATACACCTATAAAAATAATCGACTATCCATATCGATTTCTCGGAACTGATTTGACACATTTTTGTACGTAGTTATAATAGTTGAAAATTAAACTGAAACAATATGGAGTCTTCATTTAAAACGAGATACGAGTCAATATAATTTGAAAAAAAAAAGTATGAAAGACATTTGGTCCTTCGAGCCAGACTTTTAGCAACTTAATTTTTTTCAACAATATGGCTATGAATAATAAATAAAAAATCGTTTAGAAATAAGATATTCTCTTTAAATCGACGGATTACGACACTTTAGAAGAGACTAGACGCGTGTCGCGACATAAATATGTATTATATAATTTTTTCATTTAATTTTTAGGACGAATTCGGTCCGCAATAGTTAGGTTAGTATACAAAGAGGTTTCATTTAAATATTATTATATATTAAGTAAAATTTAAAAAAAAATCAGCAACTGACATTTATCTGACATTTTGTTTCTAAATACACAAATAGACTTTCAACTTATTAAACGACGAACGCGAACTCCCACTATAAGAGAAACTATTTACAAACTTATACAAAACTGGCAAGTAATAATATAATACTGTATATAAATTATAAATATAAGTAATTTATTTACAGGATTTAAACACCGATTTAAGTATGAAAATTATAAAGTATCCGATCCCGGGTTACACCTACAGAGAAGGCCCCAAACAAATATTAGGCGTGTGTTGTGACCCCGCCCTCCGTTCTCCACTCTCCGCCCTATTTTTTTTTAATTAAACAAGAAATGCTTACTTACTTAATTTACTCAGTCAACACTCAACGCTATCAGAGACTCGTTCTCGTCAACACGTCGATAGTTCGCACTCCTTCTAGAACGAAATGCCTCAAGTGAACGTTTTTAACTAATTTTCCATACATTAATTATATTTTAAATATATTTCATTTAACAAACGACCACCGTCGGATTTTGCGTCAGAAGGAGCACTGATATACTCAATATTGTCACTCATCCAATACAAGTTGGCACTAGCCTTAACAATACTGTATTAACCAATATTATATTATATTACATTTATCATATAGTTCTATTTAATACATCCAATATTATCTCGCTACGTAGTTTTAAGTAAAAATATCCTCTGGTACGACGCTACTGGAAGTCACCGATTCCGATTTGACACACGCACACGTCACGTCACGCGACTGTCACGCGTCACGTCACTGTCACACCGCACGTCACCGTCACCGTCACACCGCACGTCACGTCAGACGTCACGTCGCACGTCACGCGACTACCTGTAGATGGAGGAGCGCCGCTCGAAATCGTACCCTTTGCGTTATGACTTCTTGTCGAAGAGCGGCAGCTTGGACTTGACGGCGCCCTCGCAGATCATGAGCCGCTGCGCCGCGCCGCCCTTGCGCGCCGCCCCCGCCTCGCCCGCGCCGCCCACGCCGCCCCCGCCCGCCCCCGCGCGGTGCTTCACGTCCACGTAGTACGTGGAGTCCTTGCCGACCTGCAGCGACTTGAGCAGCGGCCCGCGGAAGTCCTCCCCCTTGCGCTCGAAGTACTCCACTATCTTGGATATCTGCGCGGAGCGCGCGTGCGAGTGCGCGTGCGCGTGCGCGAGGCGGCACGCGGGCAGGCGGTCGTCGCACACGCTGTCCGAGCCCAGCGACGCCACGTCCTCCGAGCTGTCCGTGTACACGCTGGACGTGCGCTTGCCGGCGCCGCCCAGCAGCCGCGCCGCGCCCGCGCCCGCGCCGCCCGCCCTGCCGCCCGCGCCGCCCGCCCCGCGCCGCCCGCCCCGCAGCGCGCGCCCGCCGCGCAGCAGCAGCGCGCCAGCACGTGCGCGTCCTCCGCGCCGCCGCCCCCGCCGCCGCCGCACAGGAACGACCACTGCGCGTCGTCGTCGGCGTCGTCCGCGTCCGCCAGGCTGCGCAGCGAGCTGACGGCGGTGGACAGCGCGGAGTCGGGCGCGGGCGGCGCGGGGCGGCGGCGCAGCACGCGCTCGTACACCAGCAGGCAGTCGGCGCACACGCGCAGGCGGCGCTCGGCGTCGGCGTCGGGGTCGGCGTCGGCGTCGGCGTCGGGCTCGTCGTCGCGCCGCCACCACCAGCAGCGGTGGCAGCCGAGCAGCGAGCACGGGCACACGGCGCCGTAGCAGGGCGGCGCGAGGTCCTCGTTGGCGACGGAGAAGATGCCGCTCTCGCAGGAGGCGCGGCGGCGCAGCTCGGCGGCGTGCGCGGCGTGCGCGGCGTGGGCGGCGGCGTGCGCGGCGTGGGCGGCGTCGCGGCGCGCCAGCACGGGCGAGGGCGGCAGCGAGCAGCAGCGCGGCTCGCCGGGCAGGCGCGCGGGCGAGGAGGGCGAGGGCGGCGAGGGCGGCGAGGGCGGCGCGTCGCCGGAGGAGGAGCGGTGCGGGTGCGGCTCCAGTATCTTGTGCACGCCGCGGAAGGAGTGCAGCGCGCGGCGCGGCGGCGCGGGCGCGGGCGCGGCGTGCGTGTCGCGCAGCAGCATGATGTGCGCGAGGCGCAGCAGGCGCGCGAGGCGCGGCGGCGGCGGGGCGGGCGGCGCGGGGGCGGGCAGCGCGCCGGCGGAGCGGTGGCGGTGCGGGGCGGCTCCTGCGGGACGCGACGCACGTGTAGTGTCCGGCGCGAGGGCGGGGGCGAGGGCGGGGGGCGTGTACTCACGGTCGCGCGGGTGGTGGTGAGGGCTGCCCTCGGAGCGCAGGCGCGCGGGGCGGCGCCAGGCGGAGAGTCCCGGGCAGGAGCGAGGCCCGGAGGAATCCGCGTCTTCGCTGCATATACAACAGTAAATATACCATTATATCATGAGACATTGCATATTATTCAATTCTATTGCCTCTTAATAGAAGCAACTCTAAAAACTTTTAACTCCTAAGTATAATACCTAAAACCAAAACTCTTCAAGATCAACTTCATCAAAATACAATTGTCATAATAAAAACCAGTTAAGACCAACATCTTATGAAGAAACATGGTGATCCTAGGAACCAATACCAAAACAAACAGTTCCAAACTGATATGCCATACCTGTCGTATGAGGAGTTGGGCGTGCAGTCTCCCCAGGCGTCGTCGAGGCCCTCCTTGAGTTCCGCGAGCTTGCTCACTATCTCGGGAAATAGCGGCCGCGCTTTGGCCTCGTACTGAAACATTTTAATCATTTTATTAAAATATATTTCAAAAATCAGGTCACTTGATGGTAGGTGTACACCGACGCTCACGTCCAGGTTCGAATCCCGCTGCGTTCAAATTTTAATACGTTTTCTAAGTGCATTTTTCAAATTTCTAAGTGTGGAATAATGTTTATAAAGAATCCTCTTTCCATAAATCCGGTGAAAATCGGCCCGTATCCGGCCGGACTGAAAATGCTGCCGGATTGCAATCCCTAATTGGAGATAGGCTGTGTCACTCGGTCGGGAAATTTGAGTCTCATGATTGTAGTAAACGGCATTCAGGTTGGAATGTAGACCCCTGGTAAGCGTGGTAGTGGTAGGGGTTGCCGTGGAGCGTACGTCTCGTTTGCCTTGTCTACGGTACTGTGCCCTCTCCGGAATTCGACGAGCGGCGTGAGTACAGAGACTCAGGGAGGGATTTTTCAACATTTGTCGTGCTGGTACCCACCTGGGGTAGTTTCTCTTTCAGAACCGCTGTCATATTTGGGTGGGGGGTTGTATAAGAAATAAATAAGCCGTCGGATATATCACACTAAAATTTTAATACAATTATTTGATGATTTGTCGCTTTTACAGCCCTCTGCAGTAAAAATAGGTTGTCCACCAAAAAAGTAAGTGGAATATTCTGAAAGTGATGATGATTCTAAGCAGTGAAAATAAATTGAAACGCAACTAAAAATAAATAATATGAACAATACTCACAATGCAACAATTAAAGGCGAGTCGCAGGAAATCTGGAACAGTGTCTTCATCGCAAAGCTCTACAAAAGCCATGTAGTTGAGACCGAAGTTGTCCGTACGTGGTAACACGTCGGGGTCCGCGTCCACCTGAAGACATCATGCGAATTCTTTTATATCTTCAAATATTACTTTTAATTTTAACTTAGTTAATATTTTATCTTTAGTTAATTTTACCTCCATTATACGCACGGGAGTATAATGGAGGTAAAATAACCTGAAATGTCGGAACCTAGCTACAATAGGCGTCGCAGAACTGAGATACGGATTGGTGGTAAGAGGATGTGAGTGAGATCCGCGAGAGACAAATACTAGTGATTCCTTTACGCATGGTGTTGTGCCTCAGTCACTTGTCAACTCTTACTGCCTTATTTCGTTCTTAGTCATAGTAATAAATCACATCAAAATTTTCCTCGCATGGATTTTGGTTGAATGATTTATTTATATTACAGACATTCTCTGGCTCTGTTAAATTTACTATTAGAAAAGTAATTTTGGCTCCCAAAAGAACTACTATGTTGGCCCGTTGCTAAAAAAGACTGCTTACTCCCGAGTCCGTTGGTTGATGTGCTCCAGCACGGCGTATTTCATGTACTTAAATGTATATTTATTGGAGATACTCCTTAAAAAACGACATAAACCTTATGCGACTCTAGAAGATATGCATTGTACTACTATATCCTACCTGACTATTATTGACTAACTAAGATGTACTACAACAGACTAGTATAACTATAGAACATAAGGAAATGACGAATGATAAAAGTTACTCAGCGTGATAGGATTTTTTGGTTGACATCTAAAAATCTAAGATTTTGAAAATTTGAAGAGGGACTCCAAAAGACCAGTTAAATTATACGAAATAAAGAATAAAAGTAGCATCAGAGAAAAAAGTCCCTTCATAATAAATAATCTTTACGATAGACGTTCAGTAATTTGGAATTTGCTGAGGAGTTCAGTCTGCTCACTATACTCATGTAAGTCTGATAATTCTACGGTGAAATCTGATGCCACCAAAATACCTAACTTAAATTAAACGTTGCCAGTCGTGGCCCAGTGGTACAAGCGTGTGACTGTAAACGACTGGTTGTGGGTTCAAGGGAGAGGGTGGAGATATTTAATATTTCCATTTTCTTCGCTCTGGTGCCGAGGTAAAGCGCGGCGTTAAGTTCAGCCACTTAACACAAAATGCCTCAGAGTTCGAGAAAAAAAATATTAAACGTTTAACAACTAATGGTCGAAACAACAATAGCCAACCTTATAGGTCTGGGGTCAAAAACTGTCACCACATTTTTAAACATTATTTTAATCATCTTAACATTTGGTTTAATATAAAAATAGAAACTCATAACAATTCAAGGCAAAGACCATAGAGTGGATGTGAACGAAGAAGCGGGACCAACTAGTTCATAATACAAAGATTCACTATCTTATTACGACTATGATTTACGACCTTTGTTAGAAATGAAACACTCGTTGATTTGACACGTATATATTATTCACTCGTATTTTTAACTCAATCAATACAAAAAACTATGTTAACTTAAGGAAAATGAAATAACATTTCAATAGCGCGATCTAGGAGACAGTCAACGCCATCTAGTGATAAATTTTGTCACTACATACATGTAACATTTTACTCATTCCGCCCACCAAGGACTTGTCCTTTACATCACATTGAAATTCAGTCTATGTTAAATAGGAACTGTAAAAGTAACAAAAGATCTATAAAGAAAAACAAAACTCTAAACTCTAAACTTCTATAAAACTTATCTTAAAGTTAACTAGTTTACACGTTATAATAAACAAAACAAAAATAAAACAGTAAATAGAAACCGCCCACCGTGACAATATATTTCAAAAACCAAAACACATAGCTTACTAACAGGGCGTTTAAGTGACCCTCCTTTGCATTTTACAGTTACTACACGTGTTACATTATCAGGTCCGGTATGCCTTTCTATTACTTTCCCTAAAATCCATTCAGCAGGTGGTATATTGTCATCTTTAATTACGACTACATCTCCTATATCAATTTCTGAATTTTTCTTATACCATTTGTTTCTCTGATTTAAATTACTTAAAAATTCCTTATACCACCGCTTCCAAAATACATTAACCATTTTTTGAATCATTTTCCACCTATCTAATCCCGTTACATTTTGATTCGAATAATCTATGTCATTAAGATTTAACAATGATTCCCCTACTAGAAAATGACCAGGTGTCAATGGGAGAGGGTCATTTGGGTTATCGCTAAGAACGCTCAAAGGTCGCGAATTCAAACACGCCTCAATTTGTGTTAGTAAAGTTGAAAACTCTTCGTAAGTTAAGGTAGTATCCCCTATGACTCGTTTTAAATGACTTTTAGCACAACGCACACCCGCCTCCCAAAGTCCTCCAAAGTTAGGCGCACCTGGGGGAATAAAGTGCCACGTTGTTGATTCTAACGTTAACAACTGAGCTATTTCATTAGGTAGTGTTGACTTGGCACTGTCAAACATATTACGTAACATAGCGTCTGCACCAACAAAGTTAGTGCCGTTATCACTAAAGAGATCTTGGCAATGTCCTCTTCGTGAAACAAACCTTCTAAATGCAGAAATAAACCCTTTTGCAGTTAAATCGGAAACTGCTTCTAAATGGACTGCTCGAGTCACCATACAGACAAACAAGCAAATATATCCCTTGTACGATTTCGCTCCTCGTCCAGGGGAACACCGTATATTAATGGGACCTGCGTAATCCACTCCTGAGGTTCTAAAAGCTCGACTCGGTTTTAATCTTGCCTCCGGTAACTGACCCATCAACTGTGACGCTGCTGTTTTAGAATATCTGAGGCAAGTAACACAACTTCTATAATATTTTTTGACCATCTCACGTGCTCTCAATATCCAAAACTTAGACCTTAAAAAACTCATCATAAGTTGCGGACCACCATGGAGCGTCCTTTTATGAGCATCAGCAATTATTAGCAGACTAAGATGATTCTTAGCCGGCAAAATAATAGGATGCTTTTGATCATAGCTCACATCAGCTTGACTTAAGCGTCCACCCACTCTTAAGATCCCATTTTTATCCAAAAAAGGATAAAGAGTGCGTAGTATGCTCCGGTTCGCAACACTACCTCTAGTTTTTAATGAATTTATTTCTTCCGCAAACTCACATTCTTGAACTTGTTTTATACACAGTTGTAGAGTTTGGGTCATTTCATCCGGCGTAACATGTTTTGGTAACAGTTTTCTCTCATTTAATGGCAATCTCATTTTGAGAAACCTCCGGCATAATGAAATCACTTTTAATAGTTTTGATAAATCTGAAAACTTCATCCATTCAAAATTAGTGTTTGGCTTCTCCACAACAACAAACGATTTAACTCGTTCCTCCTCATGAGTATCAAATATGTCAGGCTTCTTACTTTGAATGACTGGCTGTCAAAGCCAGTCGGGACCGTTCCACCAAAGGTCATAACTTTTTAACTCTGTTGGCTTCAGCCCTCGAGAGGCACAGTCAGCAGGGTTAGTATGTGTTGACACATGTCCCCACTGCTCAAACTCCATTATCGTTAGTATGTGTGACACTCTGTTGCTCACGTATGTTGCCCACCGATTAACAGGTCCACGTAGCCACGCCAAAACTACAGTAGAGTCAGTCCATGCATAAAGGTCACGTTTCGGTATACACATTACTTGTGAAACCTCATTTAGTAGCTTAGCAGCTAAAGTTGCTCCACAAAGTTCTAAGCGGGGAATAGACACTTCCTTCTCAATAGGCGCAACTTTTGTCTTTGCAGTTATAAGCTTCACGTACACTTGACCACACTCATCTACAACTCTAAGGTAAATTGCAGCTGCATATGCCACACTTGATGCATCTGAGAATGCGTGAAGTTCTAGCTTAGACGTCTTGGTTGTGCAAAGCCATCGTGGGATCAAAATGTTCTTAAGATTGATTAACTCGTGTCTATAATTTAACCACTCAGATAATAGATTCTCTGGTAATTTGTCATCCCAATCAAGACACGCTTTCCACAATTTTTGGATAAAAACTTTAGCGGTAATTACTACTGGTGAGATCCATCCGATAGGGTCGTAAAGTCTTGCAATATCTGATAAGACCTTGCGTTTAGTAATAGGTTCCTCAATTTCTGTTAAATTTACTACATATTCAAAATTATCTGTACACCTGTTCCAGCAAATTCCTAAAACTCTGAAAATGTTATCAGTTTTAATTGTCAGAGATTTCTCATTACTTAAATTCTTTTGTTCAATTTGATTCAAAAACATTTGATTGTTGCTACTCCATTTTTGGAGTTCAAATCCACCCGATTTCATAAGTTGACACATTTCCTCGTAAATATGTAGTGCTTCTTCCTCAGTTTCACAACCTGTCATTAAATCGTCGACATAGTAATCTCGTAAAGTAATTTGTGCTGCCAGTGGATATTTGTCTTTCTCTAAGTGCGCCAATTTTTGTAGTGTTTTGACTGCAAGATAAGGCGCACATGCTGTGCCAAACGTTAAAGTTAGCAGCTTATGATGCTGAACGTGTAAATCGGGGCTACTTCTCCACAATATCCTTTGGAAGTCAGTGTCTTCTTCATGTACTAACACCTGTCGGTACATTTTCACTAGATCTCCAACAATAGCAATGGGATGTTTACGCCATCTTAATAAAAGGTGACGTAGATCTTGTTGGAGTTTAGGACCTACTAAAAGATCATCGTTCAGAGACACGTTATTAGTACCCTTACTCGAGGCATTGAAAACCACTCTGACCTTTGTTGTCTCCTTATCTTCTCTGACAACGGCATGGTGAGGAAGATAGACAGCTTTGGGATTTTCAACATCTTTGGTCTTAATAGCTTCCATGTGGTTTAAAGTTGTATATTCTTCGATCACATTATTATACTCAATAGCAAGTGTAGGATTCTTATTCAATCTTCGCTCTAATGAGTGTAGTCTGTTGATCGCAATGTCATATGAGTGACCATACTGACACTGTGGATCACTAGTCCTGAAAGGTAGCCTTACTATAAATTTTCCATCTTCCCGTCTTACTGTAGTCTCTTCGTATATCTTCTCACAAAGTTTCTCCTCTTCTGTTAATCTTTTCTCAATACTATTAGGCTCGTTCTCAATTTCCCAGAATTTCTTCAGTAACTCGTCTTCTCTTATTTGAACATGTAATGTTATAATCTCTTCATTTTTCAACTCTTGTGTGACCTTCCCAGACAGTATCCACCCAAATACGGTATTTTGAGCTATGAGGTTACCATGCGGACTTCTTTTAATTCCATTCAGCAAAATTTCTCCGTAAACGTCAGCACCAAGTAGTACATCAACCTTTCCAGGTGATGCAAATCCTGGATCGGCCAGATGTAAATCCTTTAGCTCTAGCCAATCAGGGATATGTACCTCACGACTCGGTAATAGGGATGTAAGTGATTTTAACACATAAGCATTAACACATATTGTTTTACCAGGTTCTAAACGCGACTCAATTTGAATACTAACAGCATACTTAATAAGCGTTTGACCATTTCCCACACCTGACACCTTACCATTTACATTTGTACGTTTAAGGCCTAACAGTTGTACAGTATCTTCGCTCACAAAAGAAGCTTGTGAGCCTTGGTCAAGCAATGCTCGAATAACATATGAACCATTTTTACATCTTGATTTTACAACAGCAGTTGCTAACAACACGTTATAAGTTTTTAAATCTCCTCTTGAAAAATTAGCCACTACAGTTGTCTCGTTCTCTGGTGTCGTTGTTTCTCGCTTAAATTGTTGAGTTTCCCCTCTAGGTGCATCATTTTGTCTTGAAGTATTGTAAGCTTCTTTATCTTCTTTGTCAAAATGGAGTAATGTATGATGTTTTTTACCACACTTGCGGCAAGTAGTGTTTTGATGGCACTTATATACAGGATGCGTGGGCGCGAGACAATTAAAACAAAGTTTCTTAGTTTGTGCGATATTCTGTCTCTGAAGAACTGGTTGCTTCTTGAACTGGGTGCAGTAATAAACAAAATGAGAACCATTACACATAGCGCAGATCTGCTCAGATGAACTATTTTTTACATTTACCGATGAATGAAATGCCTTAGGTTTCACTAATTGGTTTGTACTTCTCGATTGTATACTACCCTTATTACTCGTCTGTTTACTGGTATCTAACATCTCCAAACTTCTAAACCTCGTCTCTAAAAATTGTTCCAATTGAGACCATTTCGGTAAATCATCTGATGCAACACTCATATACGTTTCCCATTGTCTCAGTGACTCCTGATCCAGTTTTGACACTACTAAATAAATTATAACGGCATCCCACTGTTCTGTATTAATATTAAGATTATTAAGAGCCTTAATACAAGAAGTTGTTGTATCCAATAATTGTCTAATTGCACTCGCAGATTCATGTTGTATAGATTTTTGTCCAAATAATGTCTTCATAATTGCATTACAGTTGTATCTCTTATTATTGTAACGTTTAGTTAATTGTTCCCATGCTTCTTTGTAATTCGCTGATGTAGTAGGAAAATTTCTCAGAAGTACCTCGGGTTCTCCAGACAGACTTGACTTTAAGTAGTGTAATTTTTGAACTGGTGAAAGTGTATTGTTTTCATGTATTAATGAAACAAACATGTCATAAAACGATTGCCATTCAGTATATCTTCCCGTGAAATGCGGCAATTGAATTCTCGGTAATTGCACTTCAGAACCATTTATTTTTGCGTTAGATAAGTTATCATTTGCATCACTCTTTTGTGTAATATTTTGCGGTTTTGCGAGGGCAAGATAATCCTTCAGAAGAGCCTTGTATTGTATGAAAGATTCTTGAAAATCATCTTGCATGTCGTCCTTAAAATACTGTAATTGTTTCATCTGCTCATCCGTTGCTTTCGCCACTATTTCGAGATGGTTTTGATTAAACGCCTCTTCTAACTTTTCTAACGCTTCCATCCTGGCCGTCAAATAACTGAATTTTGCTCGAATCTCTTGCTTAGCTTTCTTAAGATTGCGTTCCGCTTTGATTAATTGATCAAACAATTCTTGTTGTCCTCGGATTAATTCGTCCATCTTGGCAAATTAATATTGTAGCAAAACTTCTGTTAATATGTTAGTAATTGTCAATTTACTATAAAAGTAACTTCTATTCACGTTAATAACACAATATAATTTTAAAAGTCAGCTCAAATATAAACAAAAATTAGTGAACTAATAACAAACTAAAGTCTTTGACAAGTTCGCAAAACAAAACGTCAACAGCACTCAAACGTTAAAGTTTATAAAAACGGAAAAAAACAAATCGGATATCTTAATAAGTCCACAACACTAAACAGTTTTAAGTTCAAAGTTAAATCATAAAGTTTTTAAAGTCCACACATAGCACAAAATGTTCAAGTCTTCATGATAAAATTACGAAAATATTACAAGTCCACATTAACATAAAATTTTCTAAGTCCTTAATTCGAAATCACAATAATTTTACAAGTGTTTAGTAATCGAAATTTTTCTAAGTCCAAAGAGTAAGTCACGAATATTTTCTAAGTTTAAATTTTATCACTGTTTACTCTAAGTTCCTTTACTCACGGTTTTAGGGTCCAATTTACCAACACTAACACTGTATCACATTCGCACTTATTCACTTAACTTCACGGTTCACTTTCCCTCTTCTCCCGGGTTTCGGCACCAATGTTAGAAATGAAACACTCGTTGATTTGACACGTATATATTATTCACTCGTACTTTTAACTCAATCAATACAAAAAACTATGTTAACTTAAGGAAAATGAAATAACATTTCAATAGCGCGATCTAGGAGACAGTCAACGCCATCTAGTGATAAATTTTGTCACTACATACATGTAACATTTTACTCAACCTTTGAAGGAGTTATTTCAGTTATCACAATAACTTTATTACGATAACAATATAAAAAGCGTCACGCAATTACGTTGTTAAAATTAAAGTAAAATTATACAGGTTCACTTCACACTCTTTCCTTCATAGCAGGGTAGTCAGACAGAATATAGTGTCAAGACTTGCGGAATTCAACACCGCGCTTCATTGTTTTTTTTTTATTATTTTTGTTTTTTTTTTAGCTTCACGCTGTATCCCGCACACAGCAGGGTAGGCAGAGGGAACCTAGTGATAAGACACTCCGTTCCCCACTTTCCGCCAAATTCGGAGGCTTGCGTGTTAAGTGGCGGAACTTAACGCCGCGCTTTGCCTCGACATCAGAGCGAAGAAATTGGAAATATTAAAAATTTCCACTCCTCGAGCGCGAATCGAACCCACAACCAGTCGTTTTCAGTCGCACGCTTGTGCCACTGGGCCACGACTGGCCACATTTTCATTTTCTTACCAGCAAAGCAAAGTAAATAATTTTAATATCATCATTCTCCGTGTGGGAATCGAATGCCAATCAATCGTGTTTATAATCAGTTACGCTTTCTCCCTAAACGACTACTACTAACTACTAGAATGAAGATCTAGTGAAAAAACTTTTTTGGTAGAAAATTAGTTAATAGTATTTAGTTTTCGTTACACAATTATAGAAACATATAATTTTGAAATTTAAACAATTTTAATGAACTAACGTGATTCTTTAACATGGAGTACTACTATCAAATATTTCAACACTTGCGTACGCCTCAACGAAAACTCATATTCATTCTCTATGACTTTTTATATATAATACAAATTTTGAGGTATTTCAAAGATTTGGTAATTTTTTTTTTAATAAAAATATGTCTATATATTGGTTACAATTAAATAACAAAATGCAACTAAAAGTAGACGTTCGTGAAATCATCCCATAGATCTTAAAATTAGCTAAATTTCTTTAAAATAAATGACAATGGAAAATTAGACTTTAGAGCAATATAGATAAAAATGCAGCAATTTGCTATAAAATATAAAAGCATATAGAGAAAGTAACTTACCCTAGCAATAAGTTGGCACAAAATGATCCCGTAGGAGAATATATCGGAGCGATGGTCGTACCAGCGCCCACGCAGGCACTCGGGCGACATCCACCACGGCGAACCCACACTGGGCAGCCTATAACCGTTACTGGAAATGAGAGAACCATATATTAATACAAATAGTGGGATAGATATCAAAACAAAGCAATAACAAAAAACTTTATAGTAAAAAAAACAGTTTCTATATAAATATTAGAGAGAAATTTCTTGATCGCCGTTATGAATCTATAAAGATGTATCTGATGATTTAGGCCGTATAGCCTTCACTAGCCTATATTTCAAACTTACAGGTTAGTTCAATTTGGATGACAATGAAGACCTATGGCATTGGGTTCTGTAAGCATTCATGTTTGATTCAATCATCTTTGACTGTTCGGATACGTCACGACATTTGAAAAAAAACAGTAAAATACAGCACAATGAGACTCGTGTTATTGTTTGTAAATTAATATATTTTTCTTTCTCCCGTCTACTTTGATCACACAGCAGCAAGTTACCCAAGAAACAAAATGACCACAAAAGTTTCAAAAGTCACTATCAAAATATGGTAAACACATGCCAAAGTCATAACAGTCTATAGTCTCAGAAAACCTTCGCATTTTTATATAAGACATATGATATGTAAAATATTTATGCATTTTCTAGGAATGTTCACGCTTCGTAAATAAAAGTGAAGGGTGGCTGTTACGACACACCGCCTTGATGAATTACCCAAACTTGACAAATGACCCGTTCCGTCACACGATATCGGTTTTTGCACGCGAAATAGCGTGACGTGGCGTGCGTGTAATTATTAGATATATGCATTTAGTATAGAGACTCCTTTCTCTGAGTGGATGAAGAGTTTGTATATACTTATTTAGTTTTTATATAAATTTTGTATGAAAATAACACCTTTTGCTTAACGAGGCGTGATAATAGTTACTCAATGTGGATCAATTCCAGTAGTGTTGTAAAATTTTGAGATTGTTTTACGACTATTAAGATGCCAGGTGGCACATCATTAATATGTTCAAATTTCACTTAAGGGGATATTATTAATTATAAGAGAAGACACTTAAGATAAAATTCGCAATCGTGTGTATTTTTTAGCATGCAATGTATACAATCTAAATTGGACGAAAAGTGGATAACATAATTCTGCGTATTTTTAAAAATTACTAGGCATATGAAATATATGTTGGCTTCTGTTTTAAATGGCGTGAAGTAAGCCACATACTTAATTTTTTTTTATTATACATCATTTAGTATCGTTACAAGAATATACACTTTTGTTATTTATACACTTATGAAATTGTTCTTATGAATTTAAGAAGTTAAAATTGAGAACAAAATTAAAGTCAGTCAGACGGTGGATCTAATAAAGATTATTTTTCTATTGTCATTGTAGTTTTCCCATTGTAACCACCAAATGATGGTAACATTCAAAACGTTGTAACCCGCCCGCTTGACATTGTGCGATTATTGTTTAAAACAATTTATAACATTAAAAGTTTGGCTGTTCGCTCAGCTCCTCCGCTTGCAAGTCAATATGAATAAGTATGAACTTATTACAAACATTTAGTACAAAACGTTAATTTAACGTTCAGTTAACATATACAACAATAAAAAATATACTGGTTGGCAAACAGAAGCCAGACCGATAAAAAAGGACTAATTAGCCAATCAACCCTTTGTCTTTTGTAACAGGTGAACGACTTTCAACGACAATTAAAACCTGCAGTTAAGGAAGGGGAGATAACACAAAGTATGACAAATAATAAAATCAGCCAAGAACCTGTCTGAATTCTGATTAGGACTTTAAAGTTTTTGTTTGAGACGTTTTATATTTCCTATATTCTTTTCAGTTAGCAAAGGTCAACTTCATTTGCATTTGTGTAAAGTTTCCTTTAACCTGTTCTTGGAGGACTGTTGATAAATTTAGAGAAATCCTCCCTTATTGTTCCCGTATACTCCTCAATAAGTTTAGATGTAAAATCTCATTTTTGGAACGGCCAGTTATTTTAGCTGTAACTTGTATGTGAGTCAATTAAGTACTAACAAAAGGGTTTTATACTTTAATTATCAGTTTCACCTTTACATAAGATCATTGCAATTATAAAACTCTAAATATATAAAACTATTTAATTCTTAGACTTAGACTTTAGATTAATAACTTAATTGTTAGACTTTAATAATTATTTAAATAAAAAAATAGAACATAAAAATAAACTTACATCGAATGAGGTATTTTCGCTGCTAAACCGAAGTCAGCTACAACAGCGGTGTATTCACCGTCTATATTCTTCTTCAATAGCACGTTCTGAAATTTGAAATATTTTATATAAGTATATTAGTTAGAGAGAGAGCCAAGTGTAAAGACAATCCGTTTTTTACTTTTCGCCCGAATTCCATACTTTGTGTGTTAGTTCTTACTCAACGCCATACTGTCATACGATGAAATAAAAAATTAAATTATCGTTGCATACGGGGATCGAACCCACAGTCAATCATATAATCAAATATTTCCACACTTTGCAACGATGGCCACATAAATGTAAATAAAAATCTAAAAGCGGCTATTTCGCGTTGCGCTTTTTCCCGTAGGATAATCAGAGAATACCTAGTGTCAAGACGCATCTTCGACTTTCCATCCAAAATCGAGACAATTGCGTTTGAGTGGCGGGACTTAATGCCGCGACGAACAAACCTGTCTTAAGTACTAGAATGAAGAAATAAAATTTTAATACAATCATTCCCCGAGTAGGAATCGAACCTATGACCATAACTTTACATACAGACACTGTCCCATTGCTCCACAATAGACTCTAAATATAAATAAAAATCCATATCAACAGAGAGACGGGTCACTAAGCCTTCCACTCACCTTAGCTGTAAGATCTCTATGGAAGACACCCAGCGAGTGCAAGTACATCATGCCTTCAGCGACGTCAGCGGCCAGTGATATCCTCAGCGGTTGGGGCAAAGGTTCAGGTGGTATACCCAAAATGACTTGTTCTAGTGAACCGCCCTCCATGTACTCTGTAAGGGCGTGTAATTGACCCTCGTGTACGCATACGCCCATGAATCTGTAAAAAAAGGCATAAAAGATTATTTTTTTTAATTAAGAAGCACCAGTATCATGCATTTTCCTGCAAAGCAGGACACTCATAGGAATTCTAGTGTCAAGACACTCCGCCTGAAATTGGGACATAGCGTGTCGAGTGTCAGAACTCAATAAACGCAGCTATACAAATGGCGTTTTGTCATAGGTAACCTAAGGAAGAGAGGAGAAATGATAACAACTAACAACTAATAAATATAATCCGAGTGGGAATCGAACCCATAGCCATTGCGTTTATAATCAGAATGGGACAGCTCACTACGCCACAGTGTCCTCAATTTATTTAGCATCCTTTACATGTGTCAAAACACTCAGTTTCCCACTTCCTTGTTATCGTAATGTAACACTGCACTTTGTCTTAGCAGATCAGGAAGGCTAAAATATTAGTTCCTTACAAACCCTGAATACTCGTATGTATGATTTATTTAATCAAAACAATATTTTCTCGATACCAGACCAAAGTAAGATGGTAATATTAAATATTTCCACTGCTCCAGTAGGAATCGAACCCACAACCAGTCACGTTTACAGTCACACGCTTGTGCCCCTGCGCCACGACTCAAACAATATGTATATATTTTTTTAGCTTCACGCTATATCCCGCACACAGCAGGGTGGACAGAGGGAACCTAGTGTTAAGACACTTCGTTCCCCACTTTCCGCCAAATTTGGAGGCATTGCGTGTTAAGTGACGGAACTTAACGCCGCGCTTTGCCTCGACACCAGAGCGAAGAAAATGGAAATATTAAATATTCCCACTCCTCGAGTGGGAATCGAACCCACAACGAGTCGTTTCCAGTCACACGCTTGTGCCACTGCGCCACGGCTGGACGCACAACAACATAACAATATAATTATAACAATAATTATATTGTAATGTTGTAGGAATTTACTTAAAATTCTAAATGATCTTTTGTCAATACTAGTTATTTCCGTCTACATTTAAAACTGATATCTGAATTTAAAATCTGCAAATAGGTATCTAATATACAGGCCATCATGACGCAGTGGATCAATGTCTGACGTCTGACAATAAACACGATCGGTTGTGGGTTCGATTTCCACTCCACTTCCACTCTTCTATATAATTAAATTTTCTCCGCTTTCGTATCTAAGACAGTTCCAGTCAACACACAATGTCTCTATTTTGTTCGAAAAATGGACAACGGACTGTCTTAACATTAAATTCTGTCTGACTATCTCCTCCCTCCTATGCCAAAAAACATATAAGGTTATACAATGTATATGTAAGCTGAAAGCAGGTATAATTATATTCATTCATTCGCTCCAGTAGTCAGGCCTTGAACTGATAACGGCTATTTTTATATTTATAAAGTTTGAACGTAGCACGTTCATAGGAAGCTGTTTGCATTGTAAATGCTATGCAATATATAGGGTTTTAGAAATTTTGAGCTACTATGTTCTGATACAAATTATTTGGCTTGTCATTTTTATTAACTTTCGTATACCGAGAAAAGTTAGTGTTAAAACATTTTTTCTCCACTTTTAAGAGCAGGGTCAACATCTATTTTTTTAATAGTATATAACAAGCAGCAAGAAAAATATATAACTTTTTATAACTTACTAGATAATGAATGACCTAACTTTTAACCTTAAAAACTTAAACTTAACTTAAAAATCTAAGAAATTGTAAAAGTAGCAAGTATTATGTAATTTCTTTGTTGTTCCAGCGTTTCACGCTTTTTCTCACATAACGGGTAGTCAGAGAGGACCTAGTGTCAAGACACTCCGTTCCCCACTTTTCCAAATCGAACCCATAATCATCACGTTTACCGTCTGACGTTGTGTCACTGCGCCACGACAGTGCCATAATTTAATAATATACTTATAAAGTAAAAATACTTAATAAAATCGTGTTCAAGTAATACCAGCACGCTCCACCGAGCGTGAGGTGTTTTCCACAGTTGTCAACGTTGGGCTACTAATTTATACTAATTAAAACGTTCGAATCTAAGCTAATTGAAACTGACTCGCCTTTTCAGTCTAATGACTTGCAAAATGAGATCTACAAGAATCTTGTTTATATCGTGACAGAAATAAATCTAAAATTATCTCTCGTACAAACGACGCGTTAAACGTGTCTAAGACTACGTGAGGCGTGTGATTATAAAGAAATATAAAAAACCTATATTTAAATTGTTCGAGTCTGTTGTAGCGCAGCGGCACAGTGTCATTACTCTAAGCTCGGTAGTTGTAAGCTCGACTCCTAGTCAAGTAAATAATCATATTCTAAATACAGTGCCTCTAATTCAGGCGGTGTATTAAGTTGGAAACGTAGTATAACGTCTTGGACTACTAGGTAGTTTATAAACATAGATTATATAAGACACTAAGGAAATAAAAGAAATCAATACGTACTTTGCAATCATATTACATGTTGAAATAAATCGCATTAAATTAGAAATTGATACATCTTAATATACTAATGGAAGAATATCTGTAATACTAAAAACCTTGGCGGGCAGCACAAAATTATTAAGCGGGATACATGTTACTCGCCCGTAGCAAAGAGTATATATACGTGTAGCTTAACTAATTAATTGTAGATAACTAGATTACATTTTAACAATGTTTTAGCAGATTCTCAAAAAAAAAGATAAAGAAAATCCTTGAACAAATGTTTAAGGTATACCCAATACACACACAAACACACAATTAGCCACTCATAAACACACACAAAAACACTAGACACCAACCAAAGTGTTTATTTCTACAGCCTCAAGTGATCCGAGTAGTGACTAAGTGTCACTTACATTGTAAAGGTTAGAGAGAGAGAAAACAGGGAAGTCAAAAGCAGAAACAATGCAACACTTGAGACGACATTCAAAACACATTTTGAGGTTCAAGTCCTTTGTTCCACATAAACAGCGGCCTTAAAAAGCCTGGGGGTTAAAACACCTTTACGGAGCAAAAAAAATATGTTCGCGACAAACAAAATTTAAGTTGATACTTGTAGGTGTGTGTGGGAAATGTTTTTTTTTACAAATACTTATATAATGGAGCACTTAAGAATACTCGCTTTAGTTTCCTATAGACGATTTTTCTTCAGAGTGATAAATTTTATCTAGTATCAAAACTTTATTAGTTCTAAATGTTAAAAACAAAACAAAGGCCAAACGAATGTTCCTAGAAATAATCTTTAAGTAGCTGAAATTTATAAAAATCTCCCTAAAAAGATCAGAACGGAAAAAGTAGTAACAAGAGTGTATAAGAAAGTCAACGTAGCTCGATAACTACCTACTAAATAACTAAATAGCTTGGACAAATTCCAAGTAGCACGAGTTCGATTCCCGCTACGTAAAATTTAATTTCTTATTTTACAAATCCAAAAGCAATCACCAAAAGTACTACCAAACATAAAACAATTATATAACTCAAGGAAGCAGTATCTCATCGTAAAACGATTATCTTATACAATAAGACCGGTGTCAACGCTTATCAACGCATCGTATCAATCAATTCAAATTGCCAATTAAGAGTTAGCGTGTTGAAGAGGGCCCAATTACATACAGCTAGTGGCATGAAAAATAAAATAAAACAAAACTATAGATGCACACGCAAAGACGATTGCGGCGTAGTGAAAGTGCGCGTCCTTCCTAGGAAGCTTACTTGAGACTTCGAGGTATTGAGGCGAGATATACTGTTTTTATCTCAAAAACCGTGAGATATATTCGTAATAGATAAAGCTGATAATATGAAAAATATTATTATTATTATAGGATTTTTTAGTTATTTTAGGTCATCGTGGCGCAGTAGGACAGCGTCTGTCTGTCAACGCGAGGGTTGTGGGTTCGATTCTCACTGGGAGGAATGATTCTACATACGAGGAGATAATGTACTTAAGAAAAAGCGCTGCGTTTATTTCCGCCCAACTAACAAGCAGTGTTTCGATTTTGGGCTGAAAGTAGAGAACGGAGTGTCTTAGCACTGGATGCCCTCTGTCTAGCTACAGCAGGGTACTATGCGAGAAAAAGCATGAAGCTACTAAAAATAATACTACATATTAGTTTAGAATAATTATAAATAAGTTTAGAAGCGTCATAGATATTATATTTATATGTTCTTTAATCTCTTCCAAAACTTTCCATACAAAAAATAATAAAGATACAGTTTAAAAATAACATAAAAGTCAGCTGACAGGGTTGAGAAGCTCACCGCTTTCAGAGCGAATGTAAGCCACTGGCATCAAAAGCCAAGATTAAACTACTATTCTAAAGAAAAAGAATACAACAATCTTTACTTTTATTATAAATGCCTTCTCATACACTTGTTAAAACTTTTATATTTAGTAAGCATAAAGCGGGGAGTGCAATTTGCGATGCATTTTAGGGTCACATTCAATGTATTGTTAATAAAAAAGAAAATATTTTCGACATACAATAAGTGGTTATCGTGGCGCAGTGGGACAGTATTTGACTGTAATTGTGATTAGTTTTGGGTTCAATTCCTACTCAGTGGAATGATAACAACTATTTTTATTAAATACTTTTAAAATTTTTAAAGTGTTATTCCACACTTAGGAAAATTGAAAAAGACATTTAGAAAACGTATAAAAATTTGAACGCAGCGGGATTCGAACCCGCGCCTCCTGATTACCGTTGAGGCGCTCTCACCACTGAGCCATGCGTTCTACTATCCGCTGCGTCGAAATTCTTATTACAACTTATTTTTGTTGTTAGCATCTCTGTAGAGAGATTTTTACAAATTTCTGCCCAAAGATTATTCTACGAACAATCGCTTGGCAAGAGAGAATGCTATTTATTAAATACTTTTAACATTTTTAAAGTGTTATTCCACACTTAGGAAAATTAATATTTTTATTTTTCTCCGTTCTGGTACACGCAAAGCGCGGTAATGAATTCCGCCACTCAACAAGCAACTTAAACTGGCGTGCCTTGACACTATGTTCTGTCTAACTATCCTTTTATGTGGGAACACCGTAGAGCTGAAGAAGTAAAAAAAATATAATAAAAAGATCCCGACAGAAAATGGAGAACGGAGTATTTTAACACTATGATCTCACTATGTTATTTGATTTTTAGTACAGACCAAACGTAGTGTTTTAACACTATTTCATTTGAGTGTCCATTCAGAGAAAAGCAAAAAAACTCCTGACTTGCTAACAACAAATCACTGCAAAACACTTAGCCACACATACCAAAACTAAGCTATTCAAAATATGCATTCAAAATGTAGGTCTTCGCAAAATGCACATTAGAGAAACGAAAGCGATGATCCGTCCTAGATACTGGGAAAAATATTATTCAACATTCAACATTCATTCGCATCAGTACCGCATTGTTTTTATTTCATTTTATACGAGAGCAGGAAACGATGTAAAACAGTGAAGTCATTGTTAGTTGTAGTTTAGTTTGGTATTTCGTAACGCGTTACGTTGAAGCTTTTTGACCCGAGATGTTAGAACCTTTAGCTTTTATTGTATAGAATATAGACAGATAGTCGCTATCCTTGTTAATATTATGAAGCAATGTATTTTTGTCATCTTCGTAACCAAATATGCGGTATAACAATAGATTTGAAATGTTAATTTCGCCATTATTGAGTGTTAAGGTCATTTTTTATTTTTACTTTCTTTTTTTTTTAATTTCTGCGTTTTTTGCAGGGATATAGAAACTTAGAATCTATTAAGATCTAAGTATTTATTTAGACTCATGTGCAGCTCTCAAAATTCCATATATAAAGCATATGATAGATCTCACGCATCTCACAACGATGATAATCCCTAACATAACATATCCACATAGTAGGGTAACATAGTAGGGTAACCTCTATAGGTTCTCTCTGTTACTGCGGAGACTATTCGCCGTTCTACATTTTCCGTAAAATCAAGACATTGCTTGTTCGTGACAGTACTCAACGCCGCGCTTTATCTTACTAGAACCCAAAAAAGGAGATAATTTATATAAAAACATCTGCTCGAATAGTAATCGAACCCACAACCAATCGCATTTAGCCAAGCATTATTCCACTGAACCACAACGGCTTCAAACGCATAAGTATAATAAATAATGTATGACGCAATCCCAAATAATGTAATCCAGTAACCAGTCTCAGTTGTTTGTTCGGGTCAATTTCTCAAAACAAAGCTCGACGATGATGTACGAGTGAAGGCAGAAAGGCTGAGGGAGTTCGTTAAACGATAAATAAATAACACTAATATTGGTTGCCTGTAAATATGCAAAGTACCGGTTTCTTATTAGTGACACTCAGAGATATCAGTTAGTATTTAAGTGATCGGAAGAAATGTTTTTTTCGAGTTTTTAACGACAAATTAGTATTAAATTCATTTAAGATTTTCTTTCACCAAATATGTTTTTTTCAACTCTAACAAATGATGTTCAGCTCCATAATAATAACTTGTTTTTAGTTATTAAGTTATTAAGCTTCTTTTCTTATAATACAGAAAATATTCCATACTTATTACATAGGTTGATTTACGATTATACGATTAGTAAAGGTTCAAATAATGTTTCCTTAAAAAATACTTAATATATAAAAATATAGAAACTCGTTACTATTATGATTTAATATTTAAAGTCACAGATTCCTCTAACAGATACTTACAACTTGGTTTTAGTACTTAGAGGCTTTTTGATGTATAGTACACATCATACTGATGTGTGTTGTGGCCCAGTGGCACAAGCGTGTGACTGTAAACGACTGGTTGTGGGTTCGATTCCCACTCGAGTGGAAATTATATTTCCATTTTCTTCGCTCTGGTGTCGAGGTAAAGCGCGGCGTTAAGTTCCGCCACTTAACACGCAAACCTCCGAATTCGGCGGAAAGTGGGGAACGGAGTGTCTTAACACTAGGTTCCCTCTGCCTACCCTGCTGTGTGCGAGATACAGCGTGAAGCTACTACATACTGATGTGAAATTTATGAAAGGGAAAAGGGAAATAAAGGTCTATAAATCTATATAATTTTATATAAGAAAAGTTAACTTACCCTAAAATATTAGGATGTTTTAACTTGTTCATAAGCTGTACTTCTCGCAACATGTTCGGGCGGTTAGCCCGCTGTTGATTCATTTTGAGAACCATCACCTTGCCGGACGTCTTATGTGTTACCTGAAACAAAACATAATATTTTGTTAAAAATTATATTAACAATAAATATAAAATTAAATTAAAATAATATCAATCAACTTTACTAATTAATAATTAGAAATATGGTAAAAAAGCAACCAGTAAGTGTTATATTTTTAAATGTCTTTTTTATGTAATATTTGATATGATAATGTAAATTATTCTTAGTGTATTAAAAATAATATATGATTTACGTTAAACGTTAAATGATTTAAATCTCTAAGCGTAGTCGAGGAAAAATTAGTGTCAAGACACTTTGTTCTCAGTTTTTGACTCGAATTTCAGATATTAGGTGTTAAGTGGCGTAACTTAACGCCGCGCTTTATTTTGAACAAGATTAAAGAAATAAAAATAATGTAATGATAAATGAAAACAATTCATATGTTTATTCTTCTAATGGAGATCGAATCCACAACCCATCACATTTGCAGTCAAAAACCTGCCCACTGCGCCACATAGTCTAAATCTTCAAACCAAAATACTACCATTTAAATATTATATAACATCAGAAGATATCATCATCTCAATATAGACTTTATTTATTTACTGAAATTCAGTTTAACACTTATATGTATATGTTAATACACAACGTAGAGTAAACAGGAATATTTGAATGCACGAATGTTTGTTTTCATTATCGAGTTATTGTGTAAATTATAGAAGTATAGGTATTACAAAATTTAGTGTTACTCAGTTCCTTATGCCACTGAAGGTCGGTGTCGATCACGTATTAGTTTATAAAAACGTTTAAATATTTCAATACAAATTTTAAAATAAAAAATAATATATTTATAATAAAATGTGGTTTCTATAACGAGCAAAAACAACTTAAATACGAGTATGTTTCATCAATGTCAAATGTAAGATCAATAACCTCAAATACCTAAGTGTCTTAAAGAAAAAAATACACAACTTGACTAATTTGTGACTAAGTCATAAGAACGCTATGTTCTCGATATATACTGATCTCACTTTAGTATGCGTATATGTATTTCGCAGTTAATTAAAGACAATCAATACTTTTGATTCAATTCAACGTTAATACTTAGAAAATCTCCTATACCATCTAGAAGTACTTATATTTTTGTAAATATCTTTGTTACCTGGTCTAAATACGCCCGGTATTCGTACCGGAAATCACATAGAAAAAAGAGAGAGAGAACGAATTTGAAAAGTTCCTTTACTTTTAATGCATTCAAAACATTCATATATTTACATATAATAAAAAATACTTGCGGAAGATTCTCATTCGTCATAATTCTCTTCAGCTAGATACATCCAAATAATAGCTTCAACTACACAAAGTATTTTACATAAATACTTTGGTCTTAGTAAAACTTAGTGTAAGCTGAGATCACTCGCGTCGAGACGCACTTTAGAACTGCGCTAAGGACTTGGACTAAACTCGGCTGAATTCCTTAAATAGTTTTATTATTTAGTTTACATGTAAAAATAAATTAACAAACCTTTCAAACTTCATTCTTTTTCCCGCATAGCCTAGTCTAGCCTAGACCTACTATTACGACTCTCCGTTCTCTCCTTTTTACCCGAATCTAAGATATCATATATGGAGTGGTGTAACTTAATGCTGCGTTCTGTATCACCAGGACAAGAAAATGAAAACAAATTTCATACGTCCTTTCGTCATATCCTCAAAGTTAAGAAAAAACTTCTTTCTTAACAAAAAAAAATTAAAGTTATAGACTTAAATCTATAGAGTACATAACATATGTCCATAACTGTTAAACGTTGTAGTTTATATTTTTAAAATAGTAAACACCTTAGCAATCAACTAATTTAGAAGAAGGAAGCTATTACGATATTAACTTTAGTAGATATAAATTTTACAAATGTTTACACAGCTTGTATAATATTCAATAATCGTTTACAA
Source organism: Dryas iulia moderata (assembly GCA_019049465.1). Classification (NCBI taxonomy): domain Eukaryota; kingdom Metazoa; phylum Arthropoda; class Insecta; order Lepidoptera; family Nymphalidae; genus Dryas; species Dryas iulia. The sequence goes on from CM032425.1 coordinate 14,361,549, forward strand.
TATAAGCATTGAAGTACAAACTTCTGTAGATGCTTTAGACGATTTAATATAATATTTAATACATATTTTTATATATAATTTTTAATACATATTTTTATATATAATTTTTAATACATATTTTTTGGGGCCAGTCGTGGCCCAGTGGCAGTGCCAGCGTGTAACTGTAAACGACTGGTTGTGGGCTTGATTCCCACTCGAGGAGTGGAAATATTTAATATTTCCATTTCCTTCGCTCTGGTATCCGAGGCAAAGCGCGGCGTTAAGTTCCGCCACTTAACACGCAATGCCTACAAATTCGGTGGAAAGTGAGGAACGGAGTGTCTTAACACTAGGTTCCTTCTGCCTACACTGCTGTGTGCAGGATACAGCGTGAAGCTAAAAAAGAAAAAACAAAAAAAAAGCATTTTTGTTTTAGTTTTAAAACTTAAATACTCAGTGTTAAGTGCTCTGGTATATTCAGTGCTTTTTATTTTCCCGCATTTCTGTATGTTTGCATACAGAGGTAGTGATTAGACACTTTCTTTTCTCTGCCTATTCGAAAAATGTTTCAGGCTATGTGACCAAACCCTATAGGGCAGCGTATTGTACTAGAGTAGAATGTATAAATATATAAACAAAAAACAAAAATATTTTAAAATTAACGTTCTTCCGATTATAATTTAAGTCTACTACCAACATGTTCAGTCAAATACTTTCAACTGGGCTGTAATGGCATATTTTTTTTATTAAAAATACGATAAACAATAGTTTATTTATTATTCGAAAACAAAGAAATAAACTGAAACACAATATTCTCGTGCTTACAAAATAATTGTTGTCGTGGCAGCGGCGCGTCGTCTTCAGTGCAGATATAATCAGCAAGGCCAAGACGGTCGGACGTGATAGTACAAACACATACTTAGGTATATATTTATATAAAAAAAAAAAACAACTTTAGCTAACTAACTAACTTTAGAGTTATAAAAAACAATTCAAAATTTCATACTTTCTTCGTCAAGAAAAAAAAGTGAATTTTTAATATACATGTTCATATGTCAAGGAAAATCTTTTGACTACTTTTAATGACAATTATGGCAACGGAAGAGTATAACGGATAGTACCACAGATAATTTATTTTTGAAAAGTAATACACAATGATGCATTAGAAATACATCGATATTCATTCTCGTAAATACTACACACACTACCATATGTTTAACACACATCCATACTTATATTATAAATGCAAAAGTCTGTCTGTTTGTCTGTCACGCTTTCACGGCCAATATACTGTTCCGATTTGTATGAAATATAGAATGAAAGTAGTATATAACCTAGAGTAAAAACATAGGCTACGGATCTTTTCAAAGATCCATCTCTAAAGGTTTGAAATAGGGGTTGAAAGTTTGTATGAAAAATCTTAAGATTTTTCATCCGCTTGTCCGATTGTCATGAATTTTGGCATGAATATAGTTGTCAATTAAGGTTTAGTATAGCCTACTTTCTTTTCAAAAATCCACCCTCGAGGGTTGCAGCATAAGGAAACAGTTACGTAGTTAGGCCGCTAGTATGTGTATAAAGTGACGTATAAATTTCTATGGCAACGTCTACGTTACAGATCCACTAGTAATTTATTAACATGCATAATAAATTCACGCGAAAAATAAGTAGGTAATATTATTTTTAGTGTTTTAGATACATAAAATGTCAATACAAGTCCGAATTTAGTCTAAACTTCCGGATAACGGGAACATAAATAAATCATTAATTAGCCATTTTTTTACATATGAAAGTTATAAAGGCTAATATATACAGCTTGACGTTTTTTCTGCATATCAGAGTAAGCCTTGCGTCGTGACACTCCGTTTTTCACTTTCTACTTTATCCCATCACTCTATGGGACAATGTGAATCAACACCGCGCCTTATCTTGGGTACCAGAAATGTAATGAAATAATTGTAATCATTCCCCTGAGTGACAATGGAACCCACAATCATCGCGTTTACAGTCAGACACTATACCACTAAACCATGATGGCTCAAATAAAACTTACATATTTCAAAATTTTATACTTCAATGAGAATACTATTAATGAAATAAACTAGATATATCTAAACATATATATCTTAAACACTGGTTAATCTGTTTACTAGTTGGTTACCGTCTGTAAACAAAGGAAGCAAGTCCCGAGTTCCGATTAAATCACGTTTGATCAGTTCGCGCGTGTCAATGTACTCTTTGAGATGTATTTAACGAATGGAAGCTAGGCAAAATAATAACGGAGCTTATATTAAAAGTATATGACAATGACTGTGGGTTCGATTCTCATTTGCAACTATATTTATTTTTAAAATTATCTTCGATTCTCCGTGTTTAAAAAAAAGACATTTAGAAAACGTATAAAAATTTGATGCATCGGAATTCGAACCCGCGCCTCCTGAATACCGTTCAGGCGCTCTCACCATTGAGAGCATTTAAAGTGGAACGCATTGCTCAGTGGTGAGAGCGCCTGAACGGTATTCAGGAGGCGCGGGTTCGAATCCCGCTGCGTTCAAATTTTTATACGTTTTCTAAATGTCTTTTTCAATATTCCTAAGTGTGGTATAACACTTTAAAAATATTAAAAGTCTCAGTACTTAGTTGGACAAAGAACGGCGTTAAGTTCCGCAAATATGATTGATTCTAAACTGAGTGGTTGGTAAAGGACAGATTCATATAATATTAGATGCGATGCGACAGATTCATCTAATATTAGAATATGTGCCCTTAGATATGTGAAAAGTCTAACTTCAGTATCGTCTTAGGACATGTCTGGACAAGATATGTAAATTTGGGGCCAAGTTGAAAGCGTGAAATTGAAACAAACTATAAGAGATAACATTCAAACTCTTTATAGGTCATTCAGAAGCCCTATGGGACCTCATAGGTCTCTAGGTGGTCCTTAGGCCCTACGTACTCTTGTAGTAAAGATACAACTTCTCTCTCTAATATTAAAGGTAATACAAAAAGATATAAAGATACAAAACTGTGATAAGTAATTAAAAAGTGTCACTTTAAACAAATTCCTAGATAAGATCTAGAAAAAAAAACTAGATTTAGCGGATCCAAAACTCAATACCAGTTATAGATGCTTACAAAATACAAGTATTTGTGTTGTTGACACAATTTGTAACGAGTACACTTGCATTCTAATTGGCGACATCATTTCATTAGCCAAATTTTAAAATTTATTATATATACATCAACAGTAGTACAGCAAGGTGAACAACCCAGTGTATAGACACTTCGTTTTCCGTTTTCAGTAGGAATTCAACACATTGCATATTGAGTGGTGGAACTAAACGCCGCGCTTAGTCTTACCGGAGCAGAGAAATGAAAATAATTTAAATATAATATTTTCACCGAGTGATAATATTGAACCATCGTGTTTACAGTCTAGTGTTGTCAGTTATTTTTTAATTTAATATGATTACTATTAAGCGATTGTCACTTTTGTATGAATATATCATACAATGTATTTGAAGCTTTTACATATTAGGCCTTAGGCTAACTTTGACAGCTCATATTGATAACAGTATTTATTATAACGCGAAGAAAAGCGGAGATAGGAATGGTTGTGGGTTCGATTCCGACTCGAGGAATTTAAATATTTATTATTTTATTATCCGCTCTGGTGTGTTTGCTAAGAGGCGCTTCACCACTTAGCATGTAATACCGTCAGAATTCGGCGGAAAGTGGGGAACGGGGTGTCTTAACAGTGGGTTCCTTCTGTCTATCCTGCTGTGTGCGGGATACAGCGTAAGCTAAAAAAATGCACACTAACTGTTATGTCGTAAGTCCCAAACACGATGGACACCTGCACGATGAATCCATGGAATGCTAACAAGTTTCTTTTTCTTGGTAAGTTACATCATATATGTACTCGTATATATATTACGAAATAATCAATTAATATAAATTTACTGGTAACCTTAAAAGTACATTACATAGGCATAATTATTTTATCTATTAAAAGATAACTGTATTACAGGTATCTTATATACTATTAAGCTTAATATAAGATATAGATAAATTTCAATAAATCCTTGAAATTAAGATAATTGAATGTTATTATCTTAATTTTTAATGGTTTATCACAATTAGAAAGAATTTATAGTAGGGGTTTATCTACGAGTATTTAATCGATTACTGGTAGACATGTAGACGCTTAAATAATCGTTGTTATAGGAACGTGTATGTACTTTATACAAAAGTTCATATCATACATTCAGTATCGAGGCAAAACACGGCGTTGAGTTCCGCCACTCAACACACAATAGTCTCGATTTCCAGCGGAAAGTGGAGGACGGAGTGTCTTGACCTTTGAGGTCCTCTTTTCATGCCGCTATGCGGGAAAAAGCGTAAAACTGTTTTTTTATCTTCATGCTGTATCCCGCACACAGCAGGGTAGGCAGAGGGAACCTAGTGTTAAGACACTCCGTTCCCCACGTTTACGTTATACATTTACTTTTATATTATTTTTTTTATTTTATTTCTAATTTAAAATAAACAATTTATACAAACATATTTGTGTTCGTCAAGCTGTTAGGCTTAACGGTGAGCTTTCCGCAAAGCAGGGTAGAGCATGGACAGGAAACAGATATCTAACCTAATGTAAAGACAATGCCTTCTCCATTTTCTGGGCAAATTCGAGATTTTGTGTATCAAGTGACGGACCCTCTACCCTGCGCTTTGTCTTATTCATCTGAGTGGAGAAATAAAAATAATCATATTATGATCATTCTATCGATAGGACGAACTAGAAACCAAGTCAAACGCTACCACACTGCCCCGCGATATAGTTGCGTATATTTAAATTATTTATGTATTTCTAATGCATTATTATAAAAAATATTAACATTTCGTGTCAAAAACACATTTTGAAAAACGGTACCAGTACCAAATTTCAGATTGACTGTCAAAAATCTATTATAACTCTTAAATTCCAACTTTTTAAATATAACCTACAGTTTATTTTCACACTACTAAATATTAGTTAAATCTATCCGCATTTAAACACATCGCATATAAGCGTTGAGGTGCCAATGATCTGAGCGTTGGCTTCAAGAAGCTAAAAGTGATTAATAATCTGGCACTCTGGCACTCAGGTACCCACCTCTTGCGAAACATTCACACAGTTAAGTGGGATCGTAACAGTATTCCACGCCTACGAATCTCACGATATCGATAGTTGCACCAATTTAGGTTGCCAAACTATGTTTTTATATAAATAACATAGATCTATAAAGAAGTCAGCTTTTGAAGTCCTAAGTGATGGTTCCAGGAAATAAAAATACATGAAAGTCTTAAATTTTTGGTAAATTTTCAAATATTTCCCATAGATACATCATAAAGAAAGTTAAAAATGAAGCCAATACATGTGTTAATGGATTATATTCCCCGTGATGGATGGGGGATTTAAACCATTATGCACTTTTTTAGGTCTTATGACCGTACTTTTTACCATGATTCCATAGAGTTTTTAATATTGAGATAATTGTATATATATTTTTTTTCTTAAAAACAAAAAAAAAAATTATTAGCTATGGTAAGCAGAGAAAGTCAACACACTCCGTTCTCCACTCTCCGTTGTTTCGTTTTTCGTTTCGTTAACTGAATATTACACGTCTTACTTGATATGGAAATAATTTAAATATAATCATATTTTTATTTCAATAACTTACGACATTTTTTAATAACTTAGATGCTTTTCTACTGTGCTACTGTGGATTCGAATCCGCAATTATACCACACTCACGCCTATATACATACATTCATACCTATATATTTTATTATTTTTTAACCTGTCTACCTCTTGGGACTGGTTGCCACTTGACTTACTTGCTACTAGTGTCACCGATACGAAGATCACTTGAACTTCTAGTGAAGTAGATAAGCGGACAGGTCAGTAGGTTAATATATTGAAAGTGAGACCACAATGATAGTATACCAAGGTGTTTTAATATATAAAACGACGTTTAAGTTCATCTATTGTTTTTAATGCATTATTAATATGTACATAATATAATTTCAAACGTATTTCAAATATGTAAGTAAATTGTGATTTTTTATATGCTTTAATTTGGGGTCACTATTTTGATCCACTGATGAAAATTTCAATACGTGTCCGGAAAGCGAGAAATATATAATACAAGAGAAATACATGTTTTTCTTAGTTTAAGGGTTTTTTTATTAGTGACTTCTTTATGGTTCAATATTTCAAAACTTTCTTTTTACTTGATTTTATATATACAACTAAACGAAAAAAGACACAAAAAGAACAAAGTAACATTCATCCAGTCTCAAATTGCAAGAAAAAACGCAGCAACAATAAATGCATCTTGCTCAGAACAAGATTTACAATTCCAAAGACTACTAAAATTATTTATTCATATCTATGAAATACTGCAGCAAAGTGAAGGAATTCTCTGTGTACACACAAACAAATATAAAATGAATAAACGAACGTCACGGCCGGGAGAGACGATAAGATAAGCGAGACTCAAGAGCGCAGCGTCCGATCACGATGCGGTGAAAATATATCTAAGAATTATGTTTTCACTTGAAATAAGATTATGCTGTATCTGTATAATACACTGACTTGAGGCCAGACGTGGCGTAGGGCACAAAGTGTGACTGTAAACACTACTGGTTGTGGGTTCGATTCCTACTCGAGGATTGGAAATATTTAATATTTCCATTGTCTTCACGATTCTGTCATGGCATGGCGCGACGTTAAGTTCCGCTACCTAACACGCAATGCCTCCATAATTCGGCGGAAAGTCGGAAACGGTGTGTCGTAACACTTAGTTCCCTTTGTCTATCCTGTTTTGTGTAGGGTATAGCGTGAAGCTATATATTACACTCAGAGGTGCGCAATCAGCAACGCTACAAAAAAACAAAAATTGGATAGATCCATTCCTAAAAAAGGTTGGTCACCCCTGTATTAGCTATTACCCGCGACTTCATCCATGTAGTCTCCCTGACTCATACAAATTGCTAGAGCCCTTACAGCTCCATAATCCAACCCTATCAGAAAATCGATTAATGAAAAATAGTGAGGCAAGTGGACAGAGTGTTTAGCATTAGAAAAATATAATCTTCATCATACATAAAGAATACTAATTTACAAACCTGTAATCATTTATTTTGTTATTTACGATGTAACGTTATTAGTATATAAATAGCTATTAAAATGAAATTTGTAATAGCAACAACAAACCTTGACATTTCGAGTATTTTGGCAATGTCTTACGATATAATTAGCGTAATAAATATTAAGTTAACACATTACCTGCTTACACCCGGCATTAAGCAAATACATACATATTTTCTTGTAACACACTGTCGTGGCGCAGTGGGAACGTGTCTGAGTATAAACGCAATGGTTGTAGGTTCGATTCCCACTCAAGGGAATGTCTGAATGTGGATAGACATATTGCTAAAAAAGGTTGCTCACCTCTACTAAAGAATATCGAAATAACATTAGAAATTGAAAAAAAAAACTCTTTGAAATAAATAAAACCTATAATAAAGATCAATTCTCGATATAGTTTTTGTCATACGTAGGCACTATATACCCTCGTATAAAGGGCCATCATAAAGAGAATCGAAGCGTACCTAGACGTAAAATGGAAATCAAAAGCGTATACGAGTATACGTTCGATTAACTTATAATAAATCACGGTTTGAATGCAAACACGATTGGTTGTAGGTTCGATTTCTATTCGGGGGAATGATTATATTTACATTATTTTCAGTCCTCTGCTCATTTATGACGGGACTAGCGGCCCGCTCGCGTCTTCGCCGCGTGGACTGCCTATTTGTTTCGTTATGTTGCAACCTTCGGGGCTGGGTTTTTGAAAAATAAAGTAGCCTATGTTTGACCTTCAATTATCAACTATATTTATTCCAAAATTCATTACAATCGGTTAAGCGGTTTAGTCATTCATAGCTTCATATAAACTTTCATCCCCTATTTCAACCCTGTAGAGGTTAATTTTTGAAAAAATAAGTAGCCTATGTTAGACTCATGGTTATTTATTATTTTTATTCTAAATTTTATCCGAATCGGACCGGTAGATTAGCCGTGAAAGCGTGACAGACAAACACACAGACTTTCGCATTTATAATATAAGTATGGATGTTGTAGTAAAGAGTCAACTCAATTTTAGATGTAAATTATAATATTTAAAAAGGAAAACAGCGTTTAGTTTGTATAGTAGGGTAGTCAGAGAAAATCTAGGGTCAAGTTCTCTGTTTACTGCCTGAAGTCTAAACGCTGCGTGATAAGTGGCGAAACTTAACGCGATACTATCTCTTAGGTACCAAACCAGACTATAATATTTTGATAGATTTTAATTAAGCTCTATCAAAATATTATTCTCTGTATTGATTAAGGGAACTATATTGTACTTAATATAGAACACTTAAAAATAATAATTCGTTTAAAGATCAACCACGGCCTCAAGTTCCTCCTAACCATACAAAAACCCCCATAAAAATAACCTAAAACAAAAAAAAACAAAATCACAAAACCGTATACCATAGACTTAAACAAATTTTCCCATAGCGTTTCTTCACCCAATATTGCATTAACGCCCAAAACGGATTGGAGAGAGCACGTTGCCCGGCGAATCACCATAATTGAGCTCTTTCGTTCGCTTCCTTTGACCCCGGCTAACTACCGTAATATTCTGTCCCGATACGGGAATACTGATTCTATCAAAACGATGTAGCTAGTGATGCGACTCGAGTAGGATTTTGTGACTTCAGTCACTCGTGTAATATTATGTTAATTATTTCACTCGAGTCATACTGGAGTTTCTGAGTTATTGGAGTCATACTCGAGTTTCTGAGTCACTCAAAATTCAACTCGCAAAAATTTCACTCAGGTTAAGTTTGTAATTGGAGTAATAATTTTTTTAGCAATTTTAAATACCTATTTGTACTGGTTTTATTTTCTTTTTCCATTACCATTCGAATATCTTGTGTGACTCGGTGTGTACCGAGTTGGCTCTGTATTTAAATGCTCAGCCTCGACTTATATATTTTTCCTTCGACAACTACGGGTTTGATAAATTTACTCGAGTGACTACGAGTAAAGCAAGGCTCGAGTCGCATCACTAGTTGTAGCGACTTTATTGGCTGCTTTTATAGTCGCGAATATCCTTAGATTTTCAATTTTGATTGTGGTATTTATTTGATTTTAAGTGGCTTCGACGATTTTGGTCAAAGGTGTCGATTAGAATTTTCGTATTTATATATAGTCATAGATTTTAAGTATGCAGGGACAGTAGCGTGTGGTCAGTAATTTTGGCTTCGTTTTCTCTACTAGATAGGTTGTAGGTAGTATTGGCCCCGTTTTCCCTGTTTCTAACACGCTAGGCCTATAGCGTAAAGTTTAAAAAGTGTATAACTTAAGGAGTGTCTTCAAAGTAAGTGCTCTCCACCTACCCTGCTGAGCAGAACAAAGCGTAAACTTCAAAAATAATTATTTTTATGCACATAGAAACATACATACATACATAAGTATGCTTACATAAACACAACACTTTACTAAAAAAAACTAAAAAAAAGAGAAAAGAAGAAGAAGAAAAGAGACTTTAAACTTCCGTATAAAATCGACTACAAATTCAAAAAACCTTACAAAACCACCATACTAACCAAAGAGACAAACTCAAATACAATTTACATAAAATCCATCTACTGCGGTTTTGGTTAAAATGTTCTTCCATACATAATAACAAGGCACGTTTGTACTAAAACATTGTTTTCGTGACTATTGCTTTTAATAAGTTCATTGATTTAAAGATGTACACGTGCCGGGTGTCACGCGAGCGCACACGCAGCCGAGCAAATTATATTATAGCATTAGACGTATTAAGGATTAAATGGTATCCATCATGTTGTAAATGCGTGACAAATGTAATATTTTAATGTATTTTTATTATGTTAAAGTTATTTGAGCCCTGTGGTGGCGCAGGGACACTGGAACTGGTTGTGGGTTCGATTTCCAATCCAGGTGTGGAAATATTTAGTAATTTCAATTTCCTTGCTTCAGTGTCGAGGCAAAGCACGGTGTTGAGTTCTGCCAATTAACACGTAATGCCTCTAGAATTTGTAAACGTAATTCCTTAATATTAGGTTACCTCTGCCTATCCAGCTATGTGCGGGAGACAGCGTGTGAGTTTTACACGCTTTTACGTATGTAAGTAAAAATACTGGTAATTTTGATTTGTAATTATTTCCATGTGTGAGAATTGATATCACAACTATCATGTTTACAGTTTCACTGCCCCACTGCGCCACAATAGCTTTAACAAGAAAACCTTAATCCCATTATTTATTTTTTTACTATAAATTTGCGTGCCTTAGTCGTTAAGCACTAAGCATATACATATAAATTATAAAAATAATCAAATATATGATAGTTGCGTTAATTTAAAAAAAAAACCAACAATCCATATAATGAGGCAGTTGTATCTGACTGCAAACGCAATTGGTTATAGGTTCGATTCCCACTCGGGGAAATGATTATATTGAAATAATTTTAGGTGAAAAATGGAGAAGGGAGTGTCTTGACACTACATTATCTATACCTACCCCTGCTAAAAAGAAACAAATTAATAAAACTAATTAATATTATTCACAAAGAGCCCACTATTTATAAACATTCGCTTATCACAGGAAATTATCAGGCTTATAAGATAACGTTATCGTCGATTGTAGCAATCTTTTTATAGTATGTCGTATCATTTGTATAGACTGTGTGTCTTTCTACATAATTATATTAAGTATACAATTGTAAATTAATTCAATGTTTGTATAAATATATCAGATTCTCGGGTGAATGATTATTATATTTTTTATTTCTATTCTGTTATTTTAATTTCTTCGCTTTAGTACCTAAAATAAGCCGCAGCGTTGAGTTCCGCCACTCAACACGCAACACTCAATTTCCGGAGAAAATAGATATAAACGAATGGAATATTTGTAATATATTAATTAATTAAGAAAAATACACCTCAAAATTAAATGCGCTTTTACACATACAAAATTGTGTTTGCATTACTTATTGTTAAGATGACCTTATTGCCGCCAATTTAATGCAGCTGGGAAGAATTTTTCTATACGCGATTCGATACGCGAAGTCGGTTGAATTTTACTTAAAGAGTATTTAAGCATAAAATATTTTTGTTTAATATTTATTAAGGACTAAATCCTTACATATTAGATAGCGAAGACAAGCGTCGTCGTTGAATTCGAATGATATAAATATGATGATTTCTTCAATAGAAACATATAAAGAACACACTTCACAGTAGTAGCTACATACTAAGTTAACAAACATAAAGGAATTAAGTTATTCCTTCTATTCTAACTTTTTTACTAACTTTTTTTGAGGCTGTCGTGGCACAGTGAGACAATGTCTGAATGTAACGCGATGGTTTTGATCCGACTCACACTCAGGTGATTATATTTAAATTTTCATTTCTTCGTTCTGGTGCCATAGAAAAACCGCGTCCAACACGCAATGTCTCAACGGACGGAGTGTCACGACACTAGGTCCTCTCTGGCTCTCCACTGTGCGGGAAAAAGCGTGAAGTTACTCTTCTCAACTTATATTTTTAATTATAAACAAGAAAATGTAATTGTAAATTCTAATATAACAAAGCGTCTTCGCATAACGGGGTACGGATCGTGCTGCGGATAGCTGCGGGCCATAACTATAGCGCGAGGCGATAATACCGCGGTCGTCCGAGTGGCGAATAACATAAATATTCACTGTCTATTGTTACTGTAAACTTTAGTTAGAAGTAAAGACGTGTCCCAGATCAATTTAAGCATAAAATTTAATATACATAATTAAATAATATAATTCAATTGTAATGTAAATTTTAGTTAAGTTCCGCCGCTCAAGACAATTTCTGGATGTCGAGTGGGAAGTTGAGTACGGAGTGTCAGTATTTTGCTAAGCGGGAAAAATTGTTATAAAAACGGCTATTTTCAATAATTTTTTAAAGGTGTTATTCACATATATAGTTTTTTTAAAAATATTATTAAAATGCGTATAATAGAACGTAGCGGGACACGAAAGCGAATTCATTGACTCTAATACCAGAGCGAAGGAAATGGAAATATTAATATTTCCACTCCTCGAGTGGGAATCGAACCCACAACCAGTCAATTACAGTCACACGTTCGTGCCACATATATTTGCTATAATTCATGCACTTATTAAATAGCTAATTCAGTTTCTTTGTTATTTTAAAGTAAAATATTTATTTAGAATAATATTTATTTAGAATAGAATGTATTTATTTTTTATGAGCAATAATCGCAAAATCAAGCACATGAAAAAACACAATTACTTAAGATTTCAAACGAAATGGCAATTATTTATTTAAATAAGATTGCAACAATCTTGCACATTGCAACTAAATGCAGAATTTTCAAACTGGTTTTGCTGCCAATTTTCCTTTGAAATTGGCATTTGGTAGTGTAATTTTTTCTAAGTACAGTACTTTAATAGTCTACTTAAGATATAGAAGTTCTAGAAGATTTTAAATATACTTATTAAAAGTATGGTGATATTAAAAGACGTAGGAGTTTGTGATTTTGTATGGTTGAGGTAATCTCCGAAACTACCGAACCGATTTTAAAAATTCTTTTACTGTTAAACAGCAATAATTTAATAGCAATATATTTGTTTAATAATTAGTTTTCGGCCAGATAAATGAACACTTACAAAGTAATCTGGGGGAAAAGCTCTATCGAAAAATTCATTGTGCGGACGTGGGTATTCATATAATTTAATAAAATATAGAATCCAGTGGCCAGTCTTGGCCCAGTGGCACAAGCGTGTGACTGTAAACGACTGATTGTGGGTTCGGTTCCCACTCGAGAAGTGGAAATATGTAATATTTCCATTTTCTTCGCTCTGGTGTTGAAGTAAAAGCGAGGCGTTAAGTTCCGCCACTTAACACGCAATGCCTCCGAATTCGGCGGAAAGTGGGGAACGGAGTATCTTAATACTAGATTCTCTCTGCCTACCCTGCTGTGTGCGGGATACAGCGTGAAGCTAAAAAAAAAAAAAAAAAATATAGAATTCTATAAAATTATAAATTTGAGCAGTTGGTCATTTAAGCCAGAAAGAGCCAGAAATCCAAAAATACCAAACAACGTTGTTTACGCGAGCGAACCCACGACATATTCTAGTCATCTAATAAATTAAAATATGCAAATTTATATTCTCACAGATTTTCACGTTTAAAATCTTTGCATTTCATATGAAGATAAAAGATAACAGAAAGAACAGTATGTATTAAAGATATGGATCTTTACAGTTAAACTGCTCTGTCATAGTGAGAATGCCTCATTGCATTCCAAAGTCACTGAAGATACTTCGAATTCTGCTTTGTTCACTTGAGGAATGTGCAAAATACTCGACGCTTGCCTTTATTTGAATAGTAAATGAAAGCTTCGTGTCAATTTTGTTAACATCCTTGATTTACATAAAAAGATGCAACTTTTACTTTGCAGTTTTGTGCTTTTTCCTTTATATCGGGTTAGTCAGAGGTCCTCTACCTACTGTCAAGACATTAGGTCCTTTCTGATTACTAAGCTAGCCGTGTTGAGTGGCGGAACTCAACGCCGCGCCTTGACTTAGGTACGAGAGCGAAGATATGAAAATTAAAATATAACCATTTCCCCGATTAGAATTAAAACTATAACCATCGCGTTATACTCAGACGCTGTGTAGGGCTCTTACTGGAGCGTACAATTTATAAATTCTATTGCTGTTATAGTATGCGTTGTTTTATGTTAACTGCGATGTATATGGCTAGTACTGATTAATGTTTGTATGAGGAGGTAGCAGGTTCAATTTCTTTGTATTACAATATTTATACATAAAGATATTTTTTGCTCCTGTTTACATTAAGTATAAAATTAGGACCGTCATTTCTGTCTACTTATGAAATCACAAGAAAACAATAAAATAAAGGACTATTTCTCACAATCTTATGAAATTCTTATTAAAGGAGCCAAAAACTAAATCACAGAACACCATAATGACCATAACTTTTTGACTCCCAACGTCTACACTGCGATACTTTTAAGAATATTCGTACAAAGGTGTTTAGATGCACCGGCACCGTCAACGGCTAAGAAAAGCTATTCTTGTCCAACTAAAAATACAGGCATTCAACATGGCGCCGTTTGTGATGCAGTTTTTATGCATCTCGCTAAATATTTTAGATGAGACAGTTGCCGGCGGGCAGAAGGGCGATATTGGCTCGGTCGCCTTCTCACATTCCGCCACGTCTGGCGCGGATTATCTTCGCGGCGAGTAATTTTCGTTGCAAATTGATTAAGCGGAACTCTTGATTCCATAGATATATATTTTTCTTTATTGGCTCTGATATGGTTCTTTTTGTGTGAATTACTTTCGATCGGAGGCGAGAGGCGGTCAATAAATCGCTTTATTGCTGTGAAGTTTTCTTTTTCAATTCCGTTTTATAAGTTATCGTGACCGGTTATAAGTATACCAACTAAAACGTGTATAATGTATATGTACATGAGTGGCGAAATGTAAAATTTGCAAAGATAAGCCGGCGTTATGATAAATTTGTTAAATATCTAGGATCAGGTGATGGGATTGCAAGAGTAAAGAATACGGGTAAAGAGGGCTGGTAACCCAGTAACTTGGTGGTAGTAGTTTGTTTTCCGACTAGCTCGCGACCACTATGTCAAAAACGAACCACAAAATATATGATGATGTGTATCCACATGTTTTGGGTGTCCAAGGGAAAAGGTAACCACCAACTATCAGGTGATGCTTTCGCTCGTTTGCCCCCTCTTATAAACAAAAAAATAAGATCGCTGGACGAACAATTTGATCAGTGGGAATCGTATTATACGGACACTTCGCCAATGTTATACATTACACACATTACAAATACATCCTACAAAAGTTGAATTTCGTATCATCTGAACGGCCTTTAAATGAAGGCAATTTGGATCGTAAACACAAATTGCACACGACAAAATACCATACGTTGAGCATTCAAAAAAAGGCAATCTAGAAATTTGCTATGCTATTAGAGTCTGACCCAGAATCGCGCCTCGACTGGTACCAGTCCATGTATTTGGATTTAGAGAGACTAAGATTAACGACATCCAAAACTGTAATTGCTTTAATTAATCGCTTGTTAGAATCAGGCATTCCAATTTCAATAACAAATAACAGGTATCTACACTAATAGTTATTGCTCTGTAAATAGCTCGTTATTGTCTAAATATTGCCAAGTGAGAATAGGTTGGTTAGTCGAATTGTATATACTATTTTTTTTAATATTAGTAAGTTAATTTATAAGTATTACGATTTTTTTATTCATAGATAATGAACATATTATAAAATGAATGATTATTTAAAATAATTCAAGCCAATAAAATTATATAAAATAGATTTAAGCATAAAAATATACATTTTCGAATTATTAGCCTAATCATCTGCTAGAGTTTGCCCGCGACTTTGCTCGCGTAATATTGGGTACCTGTGCCAAATTTTAAGTCTAAAGCAAAGAATAAAACACTTTCAAACTTGCTGGCGTCCTTAGAGGACCTAAATTTGGCTGCGTCGCAAAACCCACTCTTAGTAGACGTTTACAAACTATAAAGTTGCACTTGAACAAATTAAAATCACCATGCCAAATATCATTATTATACGTCAGTCAGTCAGTTAAGCGGCTTTCAATATTACAATATCAGAGTGACCGAACTTTGTTCGAGTAAATCATGTTTTTTGATAATTATAACTATAATATAAAATTAATTATAATAAAAAAATACACTGAAAATATTTAAGTGGAGTCATCTAAACTCGACTTGGAGTCGTCTAGCTAAGACCAAACGATTTTGCACCAGAGTTATTACAATCTTGTAAAAACTGGCGAAATTCATCTCCACATTCTCATAATATTCTATTATTGTTGTGGCCAGTCGTGGCCTAGTGGCACAAGAGTGTGACTGTAAACGACTGGTTGTGGGTTCGATTCCCACTCGAGGAGTGGAAATTATATTTCCATTTTCTTCGCTCTGGTGTCGAGGTAAAGCGCGGCGTTAAGTTCCGCCACTTAACACGCAAGCCTCCGAATTCGGCGGAAAGTGGGGAACGGAGTGTCTTAACACTAGGTTCCCTCTGCCTACCCTGCTGTGTGCGGGATATAGCGTGAAGCTATTTTTTTTTTTATTTTTATTTTTCTATTATTGTAAGTATAATATTAAAATTTCTTTCACTTCCCAAAAACTCGCACAAAACAAGATTTCCCTACCTAACCTAGCTAGATTGATGGTAAGCTAAATTTCATAAATACCTTTGGAAACGTTTCCTAGATACAGACATACATACTCGTATATACATAAGTTGCTCTTAAATTTTCATTTTATATAGGTACACCTAAATTGAATTTATATAATTGAATGAATTTAAATAATCAATACAAAAAAATATATACAAGACAACAATTTGCGTAAATAAAACTAAAGTGAAGTAAACGCACCGATATAATACCGTTGTCCATTTTCCATTCTGACGGCATCTCCGCCACCTTACCGTAATAGACGCGCATTCCACTTTCTGAACATATTCTGCGCGTACGCACGGAATTCACTTGGTCCTAAACAACAAGCACTTATATGTCCATGGGATTTTATACCATACTTTAATGGGGAAAGAGGTTATAATCCCATGATTAAATGGTAGATGTGGAGATTAGAGGATGTTAGTGCATTAAATTTTGTTTATTGTCAAAGCAATTTGTACTCGTTTATTGGCTGAGCCTCTTTTTATGGGAGTGTATTATCTAGATCTCGTATTGTTTTGAATTGAGCTTAGCTTATTTATATTTATTATTATATTTTATTTTCAGTTGTTCTGCATAACACTGTAGAAATCTATTCTCCATTTTTCGAAATTGACACACAACGCCACGCTTTGTCTCGTTCAGCAGAGCAGAATAAAAAATACAATAATTAGAATATAATCATTCTCGAGTCATTGCCTCTCTGTTCTGACCTTTTCTTTACAGCTGTATCCCGCACACAGCACGGTAAGCAGAGGGAACCTAGTGTTATGACACGCCGTTCCCTATTTTCCGACGATTTTTAGAGGCATTGCGTGTTAAGTGGCGGAACTTAATGCTGCACTTTGCCTCGATGCCAGAGCGAAGAAATGGAAATTTTTAAATATTTCCACTCCTCGAGTGTGGATCGAACCGACAACCATCCGTTTACAGTCACACGTTTGTGCCACTGCGCCGCGACTGGCCCCTGGCCTTTAAGTATACATAATACAAGTACACGAAGAAAACATAAATATAAATAACATTTTCGAAATGTTTGGAACAATATACATAATTTACCATTTTCTGGGCTTTAATCTCAGTAAAACGACGTAATAATTTGCGGGCCGAATTTTTTACACATCGTGTTCGGTCGTTGTTATTTTTAATGATCACATTCATTAATTTCTTAAGTCGAAAAACCTTTTCTTAGTCTGTTTCTAAAATAAATTCGAAAAGGTTATTTGTTAGAGGTTATTAGGCAGGCATTGGCTTCGAAATATATATATATTTTTAAATATCTATTTTTGGCAATAAGGAAAACAAAATGATAAATATACATACGTAAATATTAAACTATAATATTAGACGCTATCAAAGCAGCGTAGATTGAAGATTTACTCTTTTTTATACTTAATTTTTAATTACGACTTTTAGAAAATCACCTAATCCTGATCTATAAGTGGCAACTTTATATGTACATAATTTTGAATACAAGATAATTTTAGTAAAAATTACCTGTATTTGGCTAAAGTAGTACTTTGTCGTATCTCTTTAACCCACAGAGACAACTAAACTCCGTTACCCTCGAATAAACCATAACCAGATTTTAAGTTATACGGAACCAGGGACGAATTTACTTACCATCAGTAAAATAATAAATTAGGTGTGTTAGATTTGTATAAAAGTTTAATTAATAAAGTAAAAACTTAAAGATTTTTATAATTTCAAAGTAGAGTCCCGGAATCCTCAATTTCACTAAATGAGCATAAAGTTTTCAGTCTTACTTCATATATATAATTAGGCCACTAGACAGGTGGCACAGTAAGACATCGTCTGACGGTAATCGCTATTGATTATGGGTTCGACTGACACTCTATGCAATGATGATAATTTAATTATTTTTATTTCTCCGCTACGGTGAACGAGACAAAACGCAGCGCTGTGCTCAACCACTTGACAAGCAGTGTTTAGAATTAGAGTAGAAAGTAAAGAATGGAGTGTCTTGACACTAGGTTTTCTGTAACTATTCTATATAAGAAAAAAAAAGCGTGAAGCAAGCATAAAAATAAAACAAAAAAGTTCATAAAACAATATTTTAAAAACAATTCTTTCACATTTTATTAACAAATTACCAAATATATCTAACAGATCTTAGCAACTAACCCTCCAGTTATCTGACCACGTCACCCAACGTCCATCACATCAGTAGGAGTGGTGAGCCTATCAAGACGGACCGGTTCAACTGACTGTCCCGGAAATCAACAATAACGTTTCGAATTCGGGCGAAATTGGAGAATCAAGTATTCAACACTAGGTTCTCAAACTATCCTACTATAAGAAAAAAGGCAGGAAGCTAGTGCAAAAAGAACATGAAAAAAACTACCATATACAAAATACTAGAAAATTTTTTTTATTGTAATATTTTACACATTTTTCACATACTATTAACCAAAATACAAAATATACTAAACAAATCACAGCTAGCCCTCCAGTTATCTGACCACGTCACCTGCCGTCCATCACATCAGTAGGAGTGGTGAGCCTATCAAGACGGACCGGTTGAACTAACTGTCCCGGAATTCGTACCAAGGCCAACCGTTTCAATATCGATTGATGTATGTATTCCTTTGCGGATTGCGGTACCATTAGTTAGTTGGGGCATCGAAATATTTTGTAGGTTAATTCTATTAGCATTGAATGGGCGACCCATGTTAAAGTACGGTGAAATGAAATAACTTTTGCTTTAATGTAATTAGGATGGAAACTTATTTTTGTACTAGCTACCACTCGCGGCTTCGTCTGTGTAATTAAATAACTTTTCATTGTATGAAAACTAATTTTTTATCCTCTATTTATATCCCTTTAGGGGTTGATTGTTGAAAAACTATCGGTCTTCAGTTATGTTCATTCCAAATTAATTTCAAATTGGCCGATAAATTAGCCATGAAAGTGTAACAGACACATAGATTTTCGTATTTATAATAGTAGTATGTATTATACATGAAAATGGGATAACATTAATTGTATCACTCCATCCTCAAAGTTCCGCCAGACATGAAAACTCGCAAGAACACGCAAGTGTTCTGTAGCGGAACTCAACGCTGTGTTTCACCGTCGTGACGCAACACGCAACGTAGAACCAGCGTGAAACTGTTAATATATTAATATATAAATATTTTATTATTTCTATAATAATTATAACTACCGCATGGTGAGAACTTATTTATTTCATAATTAGTCGTATTCACAAGCATATCCTATATCTATTAACACAAAACAACCAAAACATATATACAAATAAATAAAAACAAAGTGTTTGTATGTAGTATTAAAATATAAAAATAACCGCTTGTTACTAAATGTATGTATACGAACAATCACATTTTACAATTTTCAAATGTTATATGTTCCGGCTACGTCGATTTTGACAGGACTTTCATATTAAATAGTCTATATAATAAGAGGACTAAGTAAGTTTACTTTTATTTTAGAATTATATTTATTTATGAAATTCCACGCAAACGAATTCACGGGCACGGGCTAGTCTTAAACATTTCAACATGTTTAATAAATAGCAAAATAGCATTCTCTCTTGCCACACGGTTGTTCGTGGAAATAATTTTTGGGTTGCAGAAATTTGTAGAAATCTTCCTGCAGAGACGCTGACAGAATAAAATACAATTTTAATAAGAATTATAACGTATAAGAATTTAGACGTAAATTGATGTAGAACACATATATGGCTTAGAATACGTAGATAACGTGGGTTCCAATAAGTGCGGGTTCGAGACTCGTTATATTCAAATTTCGAACAATATCTTCGCGAAATCGTTACCATTTATATACTTTATTAAAACAATTAAATATTTTAAGCTTCTAAGGCATACTAATAATTACCAACCATAAAAAAAAAGTAATAATTTTTTAGCTTCACGCTGTATCCCGCACACAGCAGGGGAGGCAGAGGGAACCTAGTATTAAGATACTCCGTTCCCCATTTTCCGCCGAATTCGGGGGCATTGCGTGTTAAGTGGCGGAACTTAACGCCGCGCTTTATCTCGACACCAGAGCCAAATGGAATGGAACGACCAAATGGAATTTTTAAATATTTCCACTCCTCGAGTGGGAATCGAACCCACAACCAGTCGTTTACAGTCACACGCTTGTGCCACTGGGCCACGGCTGGCCACTAATACTAATTCTCATTCAAATACTAAAAAACAACGAAAAATTCTTTCAACATTAACGTTACCAAATTAAAAAAGTCAACACATCAGTAACACAGGAACTCACAGACATTAGATAAGAGACTTGCGACAATTCGTTATGAAAAAAAAAAATATATTCTCACGTCGACTAGATTTTTTAGAGCGGTTAATATAATAATAATATAGGAGGATATTGCTTAAATTTTTTACTGTAATTGCTCGCTCGTTACATAAGCGATGCGGTAATGAGTTCCGCACACATAACATCTGTTATTGTTGAGAACAAACTGTTTACTGGCAGGCGTGTGACAGGAGATGGCATCGTTGTGAGATAGTTTCGTATAACTAGAACTGGTACTGGTATTCTATTCAATTGAATTGTACTTAAAACGAAAATGGCTATTTTTAAGCATAACTTATTTTTTTTAATATATAGTATAGCCATAGTACAGCCAGTCGTGGCCCAGTGTCACAAGCGTGTGACTGTAAACGACTGGTTGTGGGTTCGATTCCCAATCGAGGAGTGGAAATATTTAATATTTCCATTTGCTCTGGTGTCGAGGTAAAGCGCGGCGTTAAGCCACTTAACACACAATACCTCCGAATTCGGCGAAAAGTGGGGAACGGAGTGTCTTAACACTAGGTTTCCTGGCCTACCCTACTGTGTGCGAGCTACAAAGTGAAGCTAAAAAAAAATATGAGTATGTATTATTTTTGTAAGTATATGCGTGCATGTGAGCGTGTAAGTATATAATATGTGTATGATGTTAAATGTGTGTTATATATAACTAGTACATTGTATAAATTTATGTTATCTTACTAAATGTAAGTTGTATAAATGTACATGTAAGTTTGCAAGAATAAAAGGCTTTTTATTTTATTTAATTTTTATTTTACATAATATAAAGGAGAAACCAATGAACTTATATATTAAGGTGGTATTTTCGGTTTAAATTAAGATGATATGGATAAGAAATCTATTTAAAATTTACTGTTCTCGTAAAGGAATTCGCTGCGTACGATCATATCTCAGAGCAAACAAACTAAATTATCAACGCTCTAGAAAGTTTCGAAACTGAAAATATTTGGACGCAGAATGTACCGACCTACTTGTTTGTTTGTTACAATTTACAAGTACATATATTACAGTGAGCAACATCTATGATACAATGAACAGGTATATGTAAAATAAGAATATATTTTTTTAATTTTTTATTAATATTTGAATTTGAATTTGCTATCACCTGTATCTATCTATTTATCAAAGAACGTAAGATATTCCTACAACATTGATTTTAAAAAAGGACAGAATTCTCGTCGTCCAATTTTCATGAAAATTGGCACGTGTGTCCGGATCTGAGGATAATGCATTAATACGAGTATTTTTATAACACGAACCTTAATAATGTAATGTAATATTTTTTTTACGTTTGAAATATGTTATTACATAAATCAAAGAAAATTGAGCAGGCACTAATTCTGAAAATATTATTTGTCACCAGTTTGAACTTAATTTAAATATTAAATGATTTGGCCATCGTGACGCAGTAGAACAGCGTTTGAATATAATCGCGAATGGTTGTGGGTTCGTTTCCCAATCAGAGGAATCATTATAATTTAATAACTTTTATTTCTCCGTTTTAGTTAACAAGAACCGCTGACATGTACTGTTACCTCAAGTAATTTATCAAATTCGGGCGTACAGTGCAGAACAGAGAGTCTTATCACTAGGTTCTCTTTACCTACCCACCCAGTTATTTATGAAAAAAATGGAAAGCTACAAAAACAGAAAAAACATAATTAGACGCTATTTATAAAAGTCGTGCTAGAATGATACTCATTATATATATTATATTGGCTTTGTCTCGAGTTAATTATATAACTTTGAAATTCTAATTTCGCATCAAAGAAGAACAAGCGCCCAATTAACACTGAAACCTATTTTAGATAAAAAATAAAAATATGCTTAAGAATTCAGTGATACAGTTTTTCAGAATTTTTTATATTTTTGGCACCAATAATACCGTCTTGTAACGGACAAGACGGTATTATAGCGCAGTGGTTGGTATACGGTATATGATATGATAGCTAGTTCAATTTTTAGTGCATAAAATTTTACTTATTATATTTAAAGGCGTCTTTTTACCCGCGACGGAACGGCGACTGTATATGTGTTTGGGGTGAGAGGTTGTTTGTTTGTTTGTTTGTTTGTTTGTGTGTTTGTGCAAATTACTATGTCAATTATTTCCAAAACTATAAGTCCGATTTTGATACGGTTTTCTATGATAGGTTGAGGTTCAATTGGCGTATGTTCTTATGTATGTCTTATTGCCTTAACTCACCAGGGGGCTCTGCAGTAAGCATTTTACGTGAAAACGAATGTTTTCAATTATCTCAAAAAATAATAGTCTGATTTCAATAGATTTTCAGTGGTAGATTCAGGTTTAATTGGTGGATGTTCTTGGATATGTTTTATCGTGTCAAACCACCAGGGGGCGCTGCAGTAAGCATTTGTTTGTACTTTTTTTGTATTTATTTGTCTAAAACCGAAACTACTGCTCCGATTGAAAAGAGTTTTCATAAAAAGATTTATCATTGCTTGGTGCATATTTTAAGATTTTTCTTTTTTTGTTACGGGGAAAACTCACCAGGGGGCGCTGCACTAAACATTTGTTTATGCAGAGCAAAAACTACTTGTCCAATTTAGATGAAACTTTCAAGGATGGGTTCAAGCTTAATTGGTGCGTCTTTCCATATATGTGTTATGGTGACCACTCATCAGGGGGCGCTGTAATAAGCATTTGTTTGAGTTTTTTTGTGTAAAACCAAAATTTTTCTTATATTTATTTGTCTAAAACCGAAATTACTTATCCGATTGGCTAGAGTTTTCAGAACTAGATTAAGCTTTACTTCGTACATATTTTAAAATTTTTGTTTTTGCGTTACGGTGAAAATTCACCAGGGGGCGCTGCAGTAAACATTTGTTTATGTAGAGTAAAAACTACTAGTCCGATTTAGATGAAACTTTCAACGATAGGTTCAGGTTTAATTGGTGCATCTTTTCATATATGTGTTACGGTGATCACTCACCAGGGGGCGCTGCAGTAAGTACATTTGTTTGTGCAAAACTAAAACTACGAGTCCGATTTGAATGCAGTTTTCAATGATAGATTCAAGTTTACTTAGTGCATATTTTCATATATGTGTCATGTATGTTTACTTAGTGCATATTTTCAAGTATGTGTCAACTCTCTAGGGGGCGCTGCAGTAAGTAGCTGCTTCCATTTTTTGTGTATAACAAAAACGACTAGTACGATTGGAAAGAGTTTTCAGTATTAGATTCCGCTTTGTTTAATACATGTTTTTAAATTTATATTACGGTGACAAGTCACCAGGGGGCGCTGCAGTAAAATATTGTTTGTGCAAAGCTAAAATGACGAATTCGATTTGGATGCAGTTTCAGTGATAAGCTCAAGTTTAATTAGTGCATGTTCTTGGATATGCTTTATCGTGTTAACTCACCAGGGGGCGCTGCAGTAAACATTTGTTTGTAATATTTAATGTAAAACCACTACTACACTAGTACTAGTCCGATTGGACAGAGTTTTCAGTATTAGATTTACCTTTACTTGGTGTATGTTTTTAGTTTTTTTTTACGTTAAGAACTCACCAAGGGGCGCTTCATTAAACATTTGATGGTGCAAAGTTAAAACTACGAGTCTGAATTTGATGCAGTTTTCAACGATAGGATCAGGCTCAATTAGCGCGTGTTCTCGTATATGTGTCGTGGTGACACCTCACCAGGGGGCGCTGTAGTAAGCATTTGCTTGTATTTTTGTGTGAAACCTATTTAGATGCGGTTTTCTGTGATAGGTTCAGGTTTAATTGTTGCGTGTTTTTATATGCCATATCACAAACTACCACGGGGCGCTCCAGTATAAATTAATTTGTTCCAAATCAAAACTACTAGTGGATTTTGTGATTTTCACTGATTTGGTTAAACTTAAGTTTCCTAAAATGTTGCGGTGACAATCTGCCAGGCGCTGCAATAGGCATTTGATAACCAGAAAGCATTGGGCTTATATTTTTTTTTGGATTTGCATGAAGATTAATATAAAGTATTTCGAAATTATGTAATAATTATATAATGTGTATCTATTAACTTAAAAAGTTTAAAATAAAAAACAAAATTTTGAAAATACCCACGACGGTTTAATTGTAATTGAAAAAGCATAAAATAACTAGAAATCCCCCGCCTAAAAGAATATATGTAACGAGATGATGGGGACAACTTCGTCGGGAGCTGCCAGTTGCAACCTCTATTTTAAATATAGTAGCTAACAGTATAGATTTCGTTCTTAAAGTTTTTAAAAGGAATATCAGTTATCAAAACTGTAAATTCATATTAATATTTTAATTTTTTCCCAAACCTGTTTTAACAGCATGAAAACCTAGGAGAAGTTAGCAAACTTAAAGTAATGGCAGCTCCGACGAAGTCGTCCCCATCATCTCGTTACATATATTCTTTTAGGCGGGGGATTTCTAGTTATTTTATCCTTTTTCAATTACAATTAAACCGTCGTGGGTTTTTTCAAAATTTTTAATTTTGTTTTTTATTGTATTGTTAGTATTGTTGGGCCCAGTGATACGTAATACAGAGGCACAAAGTGTGACTGTAAGGCGACTGGTGGAAATATTTAATATTTCCATTTTCTTCGCTCTGGTGTCGAGGGAAAAGCGCAGCGTTAAGTTTCTACACTTAACACGCAATGCCTCCAGCCTTCAGCGATAATTAGGGAACGGAGTGTGATTACACTAGGTTCCCTCTGCCTACCCTGCTGTGTGTGGGAGCGTGCAGCTAACTAAAAAAAAGAAAATATACAGAATTGAGTTTAAAACTAGAAATGTGAAATAAGAAGAGCTAGTATCGATTTTCTGTTTGATCGAGTACATTTCCTACTCAACACGCAAAATCTCGATTCAAACACTTTTCCCACATAGCAGGGTAGTCAAAGGGAGTCTAGTCACCGAACACTCATTTCTTTAATTTCCACCCGAATTGTACATTCGGTGTTAAATGGCGGTTCTAAACGCCGCGCATTGTCATGTACAATTTTTTTTTATCTTCACGCTGTATCCCGCACACAGCAGGGTAGGCAGAGGGAACCTAGTGTTAAGACACTCCGTTCCTCATTTTCCGCCGAATTTGGAGGCATTGCGTGTTAAGTGGCGGAACTTACTCCGCGCTTTACCTCGGTACCAGAGCGAAGAAAATGGAAATATTAAATATTTCTACTCCTCGAGTGGGAATCGACCCACAACCAGTCGTTTACAGTCACACGCTTGTACCACTGGGCCACGACTGGTCACAAATAAAAACAACAAATGAAAATAATAAAATTATAATTATTCCACCGAATAAGAATCGAACCCACAACCAGCCCCAATTAGACAGACTCTGTTACACGCCACAATGGCCCCCCATACACATATACAAAAAAATTAATAACTAATACATATAATATAACAGTAATCAAATAAAATTCGTTTACCTAAAACCTTTGCAAAATATATTCGCAAACGCTAAAAGGAACGCAAAGCGAGGGCGGATCTTTTACTATAGGTACATAAATAAAAATACGATCGCAATATAAAGTTTTACAGCCCCTTTCACCCTCTAAAGCTCTAAGCCATTGATTTTACACTCTGTAAAGAGAATATCTTCCAATTTTTATATATCTGTTACCCTTAGCGGTTTAGGGTGGAAGTTTGTTGGGTATAAAATATTTTTATTTTAAATTATTTTTAGGATATCCTTCGGAATGGCTTAGGATAGCATTTAACTACAATTGCAATTGATTGTGGGCTTGATTGACGAGCACAAAATGCGGTGTTGAGTTCCGCAAGTCAAAAAATATTGTTTCCAATTAGGGAGGAAAGTGGAGAACGGAGGGATTTGACACTAGATTCCACCTAACTATCTAGCCAAGTGGGAACAAACTCACGGTGTTAGTACTTTTCAATTTTGTGGATAAAATCTATTCAAATATTACGATATACTAAGAAAAATACACTACATACTTAAAAAAGTCGAGGCACGAGGCAGTTTATTTGTCACTTCTTCATTAAGCTAGTGTCAAGACACTCCGCTTATATAATTGTGCCCGAGTGGGAATCGAATCCACAACCATCTTGCATACAGTCACATTGCACCACGATCACTCAAATTTCTAATTATATTAAAAATTCCCAACATTTACCCCTAAATGAATTCAAACTCAATATTATTTCAGGCGTCGATTAATAAACCCTTTCCACTTTACTTTATAATATCAAAAGTCTGGTCGCATAATTAAATTAAGTTTTGACACCGCTCGTATGCTTTCTATCTAAACGTACAGGCGAGATTTACCCTGTCTGGAATTCTCTCACTAATTTTATACGTTAATTAATTGAGAGGAGGACAAAAGGCTTTAAGGTACCCTCTCGTCACAGCTTTACGTGTATAGTAGGGTACATAGAACTTAGTGTTATGACACTCCGCTCTAAGATTTTCGCTTGATTTCGAGCTATTGTGTGTTGAGTGACGAAACTTAACGCCGCATTTTGATTCAGTGTGGAAACATGAAAATAATTTAAATGTAATCATTCCCTTAAGTTGAAATTGAACGCACAACAAGCGTATTCGCAGTCAGACGGTGTGTACACTGCGCTACGATGGTCTAAATTGCGTTTTTACAATAAATATTACACTTTCTTTTAATGTAATTAAGTACTTTAAAACATTTTTAAAGTGTTATTCCACACTTAGGAAACTTGAAAAAGACATTTAGAAAACGTATAAAAATTTGAACGCAGCGGGATTCGAACCCGTGCCTCCTGATACCGTTCAGGCGCTCTCACAACTGAACGGTAATTTTTATACGTTTTCTAAATGTCTTTTTGTAATTAAGTATTTTTAATAATCAACTTTAAATTATTAAGTACTGTTTCTCAGCTATTGCATTTAAAGCACACGATACCAATTATATCTATATACTTATATACAGAAAGATATACATATATACAGCATACTGCAGACATTCACCAATATATTCATACTTCATACGAGCCACGCCAGCATCTTGAAACTCAATCAAACTAATAGAATTTACAAACAAACTGCTGACTGTTAATATAATCACATATTTCATTTATTGACTATAAAACATGTCTTCTTTTGGAATTCCGAATGAACATAAATATTGTAACTTGATTCTGCGTAGACAAATATGTACATATCTATATATTTTATGTATATTTTTTTTTAGCTTCACGCTGTAAACCGCATATATCAGGGTAGGCAGAGGGAACCTAGTGTTAAGACACACCGTTCCTCACTTTCCGCCGAATTCGGAGGCATTGCATGTTAAGTGGCGGAACTTAACGCCACGTTTTACCCCGACACCAGAACTAAAGAAAATGGAAATATTAAATATATCCACGAGTGGGAATCGAACCCACAACCAGTCGCTTTACAGTCACATTTTGTGCCTCTGTGCCACGACTGGCCCCTATTACGTAATCATTTTTTTCTATTTCTATCTAAGCCTATACTGATTTGGGTAGAAAGTAAAGAACGGAGTGTCTTGACACTAAGTTCTCTCTGACTATCCTTCTATGTTTTTATACATATAATTAACTACTTGCATTAAAATGGTTCACCTTCACGCTTCATTCACGTAACAAAGTATTCCAGACATTATGTTTTAAGTGACGGAGTTCTACACTGTACTTGGCCTTATCAAAACAGAGAAAAACAAATTAAAAAAATATTTTCATTGAGTGGTAATCGAACCCAAAACCAACCGCATTTACATTCAAACTAAAAGCAATAATAATTAACCATTGTAAAGCTAAAAAAAGTTAATTAATAATAGTTGGTGACAATAAAATAGAAAAAAGGAACAGCTCAATTAATACAATTTTCTGATAAAAACTAATCAATTGGCTTATCAGTCGTCGAGATCGAATCGATAGGGGCGATTACGAACTTCTAATAGCTATTGCGTCTTGGCTCAAGTGATTGTAAAGATATATTTCTTGTAAAGTATTATATTATTAGTTATTTTATACTAGGAATAGAATATTATAATATATAAAATTAACTGTTTTAAAATGAAATAAGTCACAGAATAAGCTTGAAAGCCTGGATGTACATTATAGACAAAGTTTTCAGAAAAATTAAATAAAGAAGTAGTAACCTATACCACTTTCGCGTAAAAGGCAATGATATTTTTTTTTTTTAGGTTCACGCTGTGTCCCGCACACAGCAGGGTAGGCAGAGGGAACCTAGTGTTAAAACACTCCGTTCCCCACTTTCCGCCGAATTCGGAGGCTTGCGTGTTAAGTGGCGGAATTTAACGCCGCGCTTTACCTCGACACCAGAGCGAAGAAAATGGAAATATAATTTCCACTCCTCGAGTGGGAATCGTACCCACGTTTACAGTCACACGCTTGTGCCACTGGGCCACGACTGGCCACAACTGGCAATGATCATTATTGCCGCATTTGTTAAAAATATATTTTTAAACAAATATCAATGAATAGACACCCTTGTGGCGCAGTCGGGGCAGAGTCAGACTTCAACACAATGGTTGTAGGTTCGATCCCACACGGTAGGTTGACCATAGTTTAACTATTTTTCTTCGCTATAGGGATATTGGGCTCAATTCGGCCCAAAAGTGGAGGAAGGAGCGCCTTGTCCGCCGAAGAGGTCTTCTTTGCCTATTCAACTTTGAAGAAAAAAGTATAAAACTGTAATAAAAATCCCTACAAAGATGTCCATATAAAACTCTATATATAGCAAACTAAGTATGTAAAAATGAATCAATATAATAAAAATAATCTAAGAATGATATCTCTAAAAGATATCTTCTTGAGTACTGTTTATGTTTGTTTTGTCCGCGTATTGTGAGCAAATAGAATAAACAATCTTTGTATTGATTGGTTTGAGAGCACTCTCGATTTCATTTACGTTGATTGTTAAATTGAATGATCGATTGTATAAATTGAGTTCGTTTAATAACAAACTTCTGGTAGAAGTTTCTTTTTTATTAACTTCCTAATATCGTAAATAACTGGTAAGTAGGTAGACTTTAAACAAGTAAAATAATTTAATATTTAATTATTATATACAGCTAGATATGGGCACGTCGAGAGGATGATTGATGGAAGAATGGTAAGAAAGATTTATAAAGGAAAGGTGAGTGGTAAGAGAGGCAAGGGGAGACTTCGGTTGACCTTCGAAAACACAGTATCGAAGATACTGGAGTAAGGTCACGTAAAAAGCATGAGGATCCCCGAAGGGCGTGTATGAAGAGGTTGATGACCGTGGACGAGGCGAAAGAAGTATGCAGGAACCGTAGCGCTCCGTCCTCTCTGAATACACCGCAAGGGGTAAAGAAAAATAAAAAAAAAAGAATATACAGCTTCATATTTTTCTAGAGAGAGAATCTTGTGTCCACACACACTCTTCTCTAATTTCTGCCTGAGATTGCATATTGAGTAGCGGAACACAACGCAACACTTAGTCTTACTTACTACCAGAACGGAGAAATAAAATCATTTTAAATTTTAACCATTCCCCTGACAGTGAATCGAACTTACTACCAATCGCATTTCCAATCAGACGCTGTTCCCCGGCTCCACCATAGCATCTTTTCGATAATACTTTTAATAATATATTATAAATAGATAGATTTAAAATCGTATCGGTAAAACAGTAATAAGTTATTTTAAGGTACACTGTTTGCCTAACAAAAAAGATATTAATATTGTAGCACCTATATATAGCAGATCAAAAATCATTTTGTCAAATCAAATTTAAAAAAATAAGTCCAGAATTAATATTTGAATCTGCAACCATCGCGTTTAATTATCATAGGCACAACCCTATTGTACTACAACGTCTCCTACCTGTTATTAGAAAGACAAAAAAGCAAACAAAAGTTGTTCCTAGGGTTCATTCTAGTTCGTTAACTTTAAAGCCTCAGAGGCTATTAGATTAGCTGATTTTCTCGTCTGCAGCTATGGAACTAAAAATCTAACTGTTTGGAAACACTGCTAAAACGTTCGTTCGTTCTATAACAAGAATATAAACTTTATAAGCCCTTTATTTAATATTAAAATATTATCGTTCATTTTTCCATTTTCTTACGTTTATTTTCACACGTTGTCTCGCCTAGAAGGGCAGACAGAAAATTCACATTGCCAAAACACCACTCGACACCGAGGCATTACGAGGTGAGTGGCGGAACTTATCGCTGTGTTTTCTCTTACCAAAGGAGAGAAAAAAATGAGAGGTGTCAAGGGACGAAGGAGGGAACGAAGTTCCTTTCGATTAATTAGTGAAAGAATTGTAATAAATTTTTATTTTTTTTAAGTTATAATAATATTTTTTATTATTTATTATGTACAAAAAACCTGTATACACTCAACAAAAATAATCGTCGCGACACCACGATGTTCAATGCGAAATAGAAACAAAAATACATACATGGCTTGCTTTCTATAAGAGAGAGAGAGAGAGAGAGAGAGAGAGAGAGAGAGAGAAACATGCGCACGCCACACAGCTTACAATAGCTTACTGTAGCAAAAAGTGTCGTTACAACTTTTCTTGAGATTTTTTTCCGTCTAGCCCCCTTTCACAACTTCGTTCCAAT
Source organism: Dryas iulia moderata (assembly GCA_019049465.1). NCBI lineage: Eukaryota > Metazoa > Arthropoda > Insecta > Lepidoptera > Nymphalidae > Dryas > Dryas iulia. The sequence goes on from CM032425.1 coordinate 14,392,827, forward strand.
TACAATAATTTACATATAATCATTTCTCCGAGTGTTAATCGAACCCATGACTGTCTTGATAATAAAATTAAAATACAAATATAATAGGTCATCATTTATTAACTTGCTATTCAAAATGCATTAAATTGAATTGTGGCCCGTCGTGGCCCAGTGGCACAAGCGTGTGACTGTAAACGACTGGTTGTGGGTTCGATTCCCACTCGAGGAGTGGAAATATTTAATATTTCCATTTTCTTCGCTCTGGTGTCGAGGTAAAGCGCGGCGTTAAGTTCCGCCATTTAACACGCAAAGCCTCCGAATTCGGCGGAAAGTGGGGAACGGAGTGTCTTAACACTAGGTTCCCTCTGCCTACCCTGCTGTGTGCGGGATACACCGTGAAGCTACAAAAAAAAAAAAAAATAAATAAATTGAAATTGCGAATAAAACTGTAATACCAACGTAACATTTCAATAAAAGTAAATAGCATATTATGTCAATCTAGAAAAACCGTTTGGAATATATTAAAAGCATCATAATTAATATATGTATATATATATATATATATATATATATATATATATATATATATATATGTATATAACTCATTTTATTGCTTATTAAATGCAGTGAGTCGATATAATTAATACTTATAATTACGTATATAATGAGTATCATTGACTCGTCAAAAAGAAATAAAAACATTTCTAATGTGTTTCGCAAAGGATAAATACGTGACAGAAGTAGATATGGACACTTAATATCCTTTTAAGTCAGGTGATCGTGGCCCAGTAAAACAGTAGCTGTAGCAGTAGTAAATGGTTATAATTTAATTATTTTCATTTTTCAATAAGCCGAAGCGCAAAGTTGAAGCCACTACTTAACACGTAATGTTTCGAACTCGGACGGAAATTAGAGATCGGGAGTGTCTTAACACTAAGTTTTTTTGACTACCAAACTACGTTTGTTATATTCCCCTGCGATAAGCTGGGGATAAGCTGTCAAGAGTGTCAGTGAATTTGTGATATAACATAACAATACCAATATAAACAATTAAATAATAATCATATAACAATCATAACTTGCAACATAATATTAAAACACAAACAAACAAACAAACAAACAATAACCATACAAAAAATAAACAACTTAACCATATTAAAAACTAACAACCAAAAGACTTCTCTTTTGGTTGTTGTTCTTTTAGTTACGAAATAAGTTAAGAACTCGAGGAATGGACATCCGACGTGCCGAAGGGCTTATAAAGTGCTATAAATAACGCTCCCGCTGATCCGTGGACGCGTTGCTCTATAGATATATCGACGACTCGCATTCATATTCATATTTAGACAAACATACAAAACTGTTTGGAAATTGAAACTTAATAAAAAGACGTCTGTAGAAATATTTGGCTGTCATGGCGCAGTGGAACAGTGTCTGATTGTAAAGCGATGGTTGTGGCTTCGATTCCCACTTGGAGAATGATTATATTCAAATTGTCATTTCTACAGTTTTTCCATTATATTCAAATTGACATTTCTTAGTAATCTAAGACAAAGTCTGGTTTTGAGTTTCGCTACTCCACACGCAATGTCTCAATTTTGGGCGGAAGCGGAGAACAGAGTGTCGTAACACTAGGTCGTCCCTGACTACCACCCATTTTTTAAGTTACTAATTAAATTGTGCAAATAGCGTTTATACGATATTTATGTAAGATACCAGAGGGAAGAAATTAAAATAACAAAATAATTTAAATATAATAATTTCAATTCCCCCGAGTAGGAATTGAACCTACAACAAAGCGCGTTTACAGTCAGACAATGACATTTACATTAAGTAAAATATAAATATACTATGTATGGACTTTAATTCTACATGCATTTTAAATACTTTTTTCTTTATTGTTTTTATTTATATTTATAACATTACATTAGCATAAGCAATTACTTAGAACTAAGGCTAAGTTATGTTTAAGCGAGTTTTATTCGAACAAGATATTTTAAACATAATTACTGCCTCATTTTTAAAGTTAAATTCTCCGAAAAACCCAGATAGAACATATTGTTCTCTGTCTATTTATTAATTAACATGTTATTATTAGCTTCAACAATTTATAATTCCGATGATAATTTTAATAATTTTTTTTGATATATATTTTTTTATATTTATTTAAATACTTAATATGATTTGATTACAATTCTTATATATAAGCAATGAAATAAAGAAATCATTTTCGTTACTACGTTTACGTACCCACTGGTACCTAAGGTAAAGCGCGGCGTTCATTCCCGTCACTCATCACACAATCTCGGAAACGGAAAGTGGAGAGCGGAATATCTTAACACTAGGTTCTCTCTGGCTATCCTGCTTATCGAAGCTGTATATAAAATCGCAATAGAAATATCAAAATAACTAAGCGACTTACAATACAACGGGTCGCGCAAACCGCCTTAGCGAGCGTGTGAAGTGTCAGAATTGCATCGTGCGTCAGAACTCAGATGTAGATAGATGCTGCGTCTCATATGTCCTTCGATACTAATGAGCACTTATAATTAGACTAGTTGTGTGCTCGCGATTTTGTCCGCGCAGAATTTAACAAAAAAAAAACAAATCTAAGATAAAAATAACCTACTCTTTATTACATCAGCTATCTGCCGGTGGAAGTTTAGTCAAAATCGGTCCAGCCATTCCAGGAATTAGTCGGAACAAACAGACAGACAAAAATTGTAATAAAAATGTCTAGTATATGTACCATTACATTTAGTATGTATAGTAAAAAGTGGGGAACGGAGTGTCTTAACACTAGGTTCCCTCTGCCTACCCTACTGTGTGCGGGATACAGCGTGATGAAGCTAAAAAAAAGAAGCGATTATTTTAATATAACAAACATACACTCCAAATTAATTTATTTGTATACATACATATGTTATGCATTTCAGCGCGGTTGGGTTCATTTTGTCTCATTGCTTCGTGCAGTCTCACTTAACGCTGTTTTGTTTGTTTACTGAATGAAGAGTATCTTTAATTACCGTATAGTTTGGGATGTCTTGTAGATTGTGATGATTTACTTACCTGAAACAAGAAAAAACATAATAAGTAAAGTTTTAAAAAAAAATTTATATATAGTGGAGAACGAAATACTAAATTCTCTGACTATCCTGCTCTGTGGGAAAAAGGCAGAGAATATAGCGTTTTACAGCGTCACCAATATGAAATAAAAGTATTTTTAACCGGATTAATCGAGTATATATTTAGTATTCAGAAATACATTTGTAAAAAATTCGACGTTTCGAACAGTAGTCCCTGGTCATAGGTAGACAGCCTTTAATACAATTTTATCTGAAAATGTGTAATAATCGCGAAAATAAAATAGTTTCACCCCATTAGTATTGCCACAGATTGTTGGATACCAGCTCATCGCTTTGTCTAACTAGACTACCAGACGTAATAAAGTAGGTAGGATGGTAATAATATTTAAATTAAACACATAATAACTATCTCTTTATTTCTATTCTATTCACTGAAATATAAACAATAATCTAAAACAAATACTTCATAAAAAGCAGTAAATTTAATTGACAGACCACTTGATCTCATTTTAACGACCCGAATATAATGGTCCAATTTCGAGCCCTTTGTCAATAACCGGAGGGAACAGTCCTGGGAAGATTGTATTGTAAAGCATAAGCGAATCGTATTGTTTATAGCGTTTAGGGGCTATATGGATGCATATTTCATAATAGACTAATCAACCTACTAAAGATATGTAAAGACGATTTAAAGAGATCGTCGTTGGTTCTATTCTCACTCTGGGGAATGATTATATATTATCTGCTCTAGCACGTAAGACAGTACGGCGTCAAGTTCCGCTACTAAGCACGCAATGTGTCGGTTTGGGCGGAAAGTGGAGAACGGAGTGTCTTAACACTGTTTGACTCCATCCATCCATTTGGTCTCACACTAGAGAGTTTGCGAGGTCATGCTACCTAATATAATTTCAGGCTTCTTGCCTGAAATTATATTAGGTAGCATGTTTTTTCTGATTACCTTGCTTTGTAGGAAAACGCTTGAAGCTGTATTAGGTGACAGAATCTAACATTAAGCTTTGCCTGATCTCGAAATCGAAAACATTTTAAAATAAAAATTTAAACTCTAGAAAATTGTAGCTATATAATACATATCTACATAAATACTTTAAATATCAAAGTAAATTTCCCGATGACACGTGTCGTACAGCAAGTATCTAGGCATTTACTAAAATCCGTAGCTGAGGTATTTGGACGGGCGCCCAGTGGGTTATGCTCAAAATCATCTGGAGCAATAGATATTGCGAATAGTAGGTACAGCCAGTGGCGATTTCGAGTTGCGGCTGTAATCTATACATATAATTAAAATAGAACTAATCGGTTCTGTGATGAGAAAAAATATTGTTTGGGGTAATCAACAATGTATGAACACTAAACAATGATTTTAAAATTTAATTTTTCTTTGGCCTTGCCTTTGTGTTGTCTGAAACGTCTTAACCAGTTAAAATGCAGTTTTGTCTATTGTATTCTAATCAACTTTCCTAAACATATAGTGTTTTTTTTAAAAAAAGAAAAAAAACATATAGTGATTATTTTATATCAATCAGTTAATAAATAAAATGTAACAAAAATTTAAATTGTAAATTAAAACACTTTATGACTTAAGAAAGTGCGCTAACGAAAGAATTCAATGCTTCACGCAAGCGGACCCGCGATCGGGCCGTTAGTTAAACTCTACGATAAATAATTTCGTATAAATTTTGAATTTTACAACAACGTTTGAATTTTCCTGTCAAAGCCTTATTGGCACAGAGGTCCGTGGGCGTGTATTATTTATGAGACACGAAAGGCAGCTAGAAGTACCATCTGATGCAACTTCCTTTTCACCCACGACATTGACGAAAGAATGGAGGTAAACACAGCATACTAGCGATTCACTCGCGGCTTCTCCTGAGTAAACTACGATTTATATCCCCTATTTCCAGTCCCTTACGGTTGTGTTTAAAAAAATGGTAGACTAAGACCTTGCATCATCAAATATCTTTTTGGGAAAATTCATCAAAATCGGTTAAGCAGATTTTGCATACAAATTATCATCTCACATTTCAATTTAAAAAAGGAAGATTTTAAAAAATACACTCTTTATTGAATTTCATCCAATTCGGGCCGGTAGTAAAACCGTAAGACAGACAGACAGACAGACAGGCAGATTTTCGCATATATAATATTAACTACGGATATTTTAAAGTGCCTACACTGAATACGAATGACGGGACAGACTTAAGTGGTGCGTGTACTCGCAATTAAAAAACAATTATATGCCACTGTTTGAGGCAAAAAATCGGGCGTTGAGGGAAGCGATTTGCTGTCTTCCTCTTTGGGTTTCCGTAAATGTACAATTTGTAGTTAAACCGCGGATATACTATTAAACAATATTCAATTTTTTTTAATGGCACCGCTTGAGTAATTAGTAATTATTATGAAATGTTTGATATTTGTTTGATATTTTTAGTATTAGGTACGCATAAATCTTAAACATCCGTTAAAATCGATTATAAATAAGTGTTATTGGTTGAATACGATAAAAACAATTTGTAATACAAAGTTTAGAAGATAACTGCAATATATTAACCCTTTTAGTGTCATTTACACATTTAGATATTAAAAATTTAAACGCAGCGGAATTCGAACCTGCGCCTGTTGGAAACCATCCAAGCGATCTGACCCCTAATCCATGTATTCTATACTTGAATATGACGAAATTATTATAAGTTTATTAGAAATTTCTGCTACCCAACGATATTAACTACAAGCACTCCTTTGGCTAGAGAATTCTCTATATATCGCTCTATATAAATAAAATGTGTTTGGACGGTTTCCAAGAGGTGCAGGTTCGAATACCACTATTTTAAATTTTTAATACAATACCTAAAATTGTTTTTTAGATAACTATAATTCAAAAAGAAAATAAAATATTAAGAAAAATACTATAAACTCCATACATTTATAAGGTAGAAATTAATTAATTCATAACGCAAAGGGCTTTAACCTTTATAGGGAGTTTATGATAATTAGTTCGTTATGTTATAAAGGGACAGATAACGAACTGGTTCATATCCTGCCAGTTATATCTAATTGCTATATCGAATTGCTCATAGCTACTCTAATTATACTGAAAATGTTTCATCAATGAGCATTATGAATGGTAATTCTCGGTGAGTGTTTAAAAATTACACGAAAAAGGTGATTCTTTCTTTTTTATAAATATTTATTTGCTGAAAATACTTTGAATGTTAAGGAAATAGATCAAAAGAGGTATTTATTGACATTTTTTTACAACTTCGCACTAACGCACAACATAGTAGTCAAGAGAGAACCAATGTCAAGATCTACACTTCCGTTCCGTTCTACACTTTTCGCACAAAATCAAGTTATTGTGTGTTAAATGGAGAAATTTTACGCCGCGCTTGGTCTTACGTAATAGGGCGGAGAAATGAAAATAATATGTCTTCATTCTCCCGAGTCCGAAAGCAACCCACAATCCTCGCATTTTCATTCATACGCTATCACACTGCGCCAGGACGAAAATAAATTTATATCAATAACAATTTTATATTAGTGTGTTGCTATAACAATAAAATTGATAGTCATTAATTATAATTAATCAATTATTTTTATAAAAATAACAAAATATAAGATATTCAAATACATAAACAAAACAAGCTCCTTCAATGAAAAGTTTAAAGCAAAGCGCGGTATTATGTTCCGCCCCTCCACACCCAAATATCTCGATTGTGGGCAGAAAGTGGAAGACGGAGTGTCTTGACACTAGCTTCTCTCTGATAACCCCGCTGTACCAAAAAACGCGCGAAGCTGTAAAAAAAAATTCAAAGGCAGAAAGGCTTTACCATTTCAAATTCCATAGGGCCGTTGGCCAAGACTCGCGCCTCAGTGACGCAATCCACGTAATTTGCGAGGGCGTAGATGGCGCCTCAATCCTACGCGACGAACACGGCTAATATCTATTACGGACACGTTTTACTAGTTAATACATAAACACCTGTCTAGTTCGATCGATGTTATCTTTTGCAGAGAATCTCTTTGCCATATCGAGTGTCAATAATAGAGAAAAATAATGTTCGTCTACCGCAATATTTATTTTTTCTTATTTTCAGGTTTTTCTGTGAAATAGGTATCGAACCATCTTATTCTGATAGCATTAGCTTCATTTTACATATACAGATGATATATAATTGACGCGTTGCCATAGCAACCGACCTATGTCACTTTATACAAAAGTGTAAAAAGTAAACACGTGGTATATTAATTTTGCTAATTTAATATACTTCTAACAAATAAACTTTCATAGTCAATTTAATATTCCTCTGTCCGCCCAATTTTCATATACCAATATGTCACGGTCACATACGCGTATTATCTATTTCACGTAATATATAGATAGACGAGAAAAAGTATGAGACTGACCACTCCAAGCACTTTAACCGCATGCAACGCATGGCTTAGCGGTCGGACGTTTCTAAGAGCCGCGGATTCGAATCCCACTCCGATCAATTTTTTATACATTTTCTAAATGTCTTTTCAATTTCTTAAGAGTGTGAATAACACTTTAAGAATATTAAAAAGCATATGAACGATATTTGAAATATATTCTGTTACATTTTCAAAAAAAAAACACACATAGCTAAGCCTATTTAAAATATAGACATCTAATACTTAGTAAATATAGGAAGTAGGCGTGTTTTCGTTACACAGAAACCCTTAGCGTGCCGAGCGGCTCGCCCTTGACCGGCTTTATTTCCTTACCTACATTCCCGCTCCTACCTACAGTTGTTACTAAATTGTCGTCGTCCATGTAATCTCTAAGGAAGTCACTTATATCGATATGCCTAGACTTATTATATACTGATAAAATTCCAATTAAGATTGAAATCGTTAATCTTATGATGTGTCATATAATCATATAATAATTCATGACGATTTTATGATTGTGAAGTATTAAAAGTACATACATAAAACACGTGTATCTACACATTATTATATTACTATTTTAAGACATTTTCATTTTGATAGTGCTCCAATGATTAGAAGTATTTTTTTTTTTTTCAATTTTACGCCTTATCCATTAAAGGGTAGGCAAAGAGAATTTAAAGTATCAATACCGTTTCCCGACAAATAAGCAGAGCGGAACTCAGCACCGCTTTGTCTTTAAGTATTTATAATCATAAATTTAAAAAAAAACTCCTAGGATAAAATTCAAACCGTTAGACACGACCCATCTAACCCACTATAATATTTCTCCTATATGTTTTCTACTTAATATACTACACCATTATACTAAAGTGCGGCATCAAGTTCCGCCACTTAACACGCAATGCCTCCTAATTCGGCGGAAAGTGGGGAACGGAGTGTCTTAACACTAGGTTCTTCTGTGTACCCTGCTGTGTGCGGGATACAGCGTGAAGCTACAAAAAAAAAATTAGACTGCAAATATAATAAATCTCATAGGCTCAAACTAACTTATAGATAAACTAACTTTTACATATAGACGTCACTTAAAACATCTTATATTTTGCACATATTGTATGTAGCATCCAATACGATAAAACGCAAATTTATAAGCATAATAACAACAATATAACGACTCGTGTCAATAACGGTTACCGGTCGGCAATAGAGGTAGGAAGGTTTCAATAAAATATTATATTTTACAACTTAAGAATACTTTGTATCTGGTTTAGCTCTTACTTTTTACTAAATTCAATAAAGTATATTCTTATGTGACATTGTTGCATTTATTAGCAGGATGTTGGCGCGGCGTTGGGTTCCGCCACTCACCACGTTGGAGGACAGAGTGTTTTGACACTAGGTTCTCTCTGACTAACTTACTGTAGCTTCACGTTGTATCCCACACAGCAGGGTAGGCAGAGGGAACCTATCAACCTAGTGTTAAGACTATATAGGTAAATGTTGAATAAAACGCAAGTAAGGAGAGCCTTATATATTCATTTTCTATACAAAGACAAGAGATACACTATTTTTTAAGTGCTATGTCATTATTGTGTAATTGGACTAATCATAGCGGGGAAAAACCTATTCTTGAGATATAAATCTACACTATAGAAATTTGAACTTACTTTAATTGTGTAAAGTCTGTTTAATATCAAACTAAATTATGTATGGCTATGGTGGCGCAGTGAGGCAGAACGAGGTTGGTTATGGATTCGATTCCCACACGGGGAGTATTATGTATAAATTATAGTCACTACTTCACTCATTCAAGTTGGACGGAAAGTGGAGAGCGGAGTGTCATAACACTGTATTCTCTTTGACTAATCTGTTATACGGAAACAAGCGTAAAACCCTATTTTTGATTAAATATAAGAAAAAGACATACGAAACTTTAACAGTAAAAACAGAAAACTTAAAGAAATTTTAATGAAATTTAAATACAAAAATGTATCAATTTAACATTAAAATATTCTTAAAAACCGAATCAAGGCCGTCATTCCAAATATTTAGTACAACGAGGTATTCGCGTTAACTTGTAGACGATAACGGACGGGCGTCGGCAGGTGTGTTTATATGCGGACCGGCTGAGTTAAACTACTCTATGTAAATATGCTGCGGCTAGGTTTACTTCATTTATTATTAAACTTTTTCTAAAGAGAAGCTGTAAGTCTGAGTGCGGCGTTTAATTCCGTCACTCAACACACAAGAAGTCATCGTGACGCAATGGGACAATATTTGACTGCAAATGCGATGGTTACGTGGTGGAAATGCTAGACTTAAAAGAAAAAATTAAAATGCTCGTCCCGCTGAGTTTCTTGCGCCGGTTCTTCTCAGGTCTGAGTCATTAACTTTAGTGAACCGGTGGTAAATTGTTTGACGTTCAAAAAATGAAGCATTTCACTTCTTACTTTGAATAAAATTATTTGACTTTGATTTTATGGGTTGTATTCCCACTCGAGAGAATAGATTTAAATTGTCACTTTTTCGCTTTGGTGCCTAGGACAAAGCGCGGCATTGAGTTCCACCACCGCCGTCATATCTTACCAATATCATTAACTAAAATACATGATGGTATGATAAAAGGTTCAAATTTCAAAAGGTGGTATAAAAATAAATTTAAATGTGATCATAAAAAAAGACACTTCTTGCTATATTTACAAACGCTAACTATCAATATATAAATGCTATATTATTTAAAAAAAACATCCATGTAAATTCAAATTTCTTAGTTATCTTTAAAAAACTTGCGAAAACACGTATCATGTTATTAAAGTCAAATTTCAAAAAGAGAACATTCTATGTAAATACATGTCTGACAAAATTGAGGGCGTTTGGTTCCAAAATCTAATACGACTAGCTTTTATATGCGACAATATGAACAGAAGGACAGCGTAGCTATATGCCAACAGTTTGTTTTAACTTTAACACTCTTGTGCCACTGGGCCAGTCGTGGCCCAGTGGCACAAGAGTGTGACTGTAAACGACTGGTTGTGGGTTCGATTCCCACTCGAGGAGTGGAAATTATATTTCCATTTTCTTCGCTCTGGTGTCGAGGTAAAGCGCGGCGTTAAGTTCCGCCACTTAACACGCAAGCCTGCGAATTCGGCGGAAAGTGGGGAACGGAGTGTCTTAACACTAGGTTCCCTCTGCCTACCCTGCTGTGTGCGGGATATAGCGTGAAGCTATTTTTTTTAGTTTTGTTTAATTAAACAACAAAATGTACTCAATTTATTAATATACCATTATGGCCTAATAAGACAGCATCTGACTATCACTGCCATTCGTAGCCGATTCGATTCCCGCTCACAGAAATGATTACACTTAAATTATTTTTATACTCAATTTCTCGAATTCTAGCGGAAAGTGGAGAACGGAGTACGTTTTTTTTTAAATGGTTAAAGAAGGCGAAAGAAAAAAGGCGTGAAGCTAAAAACAAATTAAAATAACAAAATTAATAATCATATAAATATAGAGCATTGTTAAACACCGATAATGAATGTTAAAAACTAGAATACCTAATAAGTATTTAAAAATACAAATGAAATTAACTTAAATGTATTTAATTAACATTAATTTGATAAGTATTCATTTAAATAAATGTACATATATGAGTTCAGTTAGAAACTTCATGAATTTACCATAATTGAAAAATATTATTAAGATACGCGGCACATCACTATTCAGATTATTCGAATTGATTGATAGTGAAAGTGGTAGGCTAAAAACATAGAAATAAGGAAAAGACATATAGTTTCATGTACTAGAAAAAAAATGTTTATATTTCACAGTAAAAAAAGATTTTTGGTTACTTAAATATAAAATCTATAGTCGTTATAGGTATATATAATATGAAACTTTTTTGTAACTGAGTGATTGGCAGACAATGAGACACCGTAAGCAACCTAAGCCATTTAATTAATTAAATGGCTTGAGGAATGTAAGTAATGTAACTAAGAGAAGATTTCCCGAAATTCCAGAAAAAAACGAAACTTTCATTACACCGTTGAAACCACAGTAAATAAAATACCAACTCGACAAAAGCATGCCTCCGAATTCGGCGGTAAGTGGGGAACGGAGTGACTTAACACTAGATTCCCTCTGCCTACCCTGCTGCGTGCGGAATACTACGTCAAGCTATAAAAAAACGCACATAAAAAATACATTCTAAGGCTCATCACCCAAATCTGCAATAAATAGACATCGAACCCACAACCATCAGCTTAACACTCATCATCAATAACCACTAGACTAACAGAACAATCACATAAAAAAAATAAAAAGATATCACCCACTAAGAAAATACTAAAGAAGTCATCACTGCCAAATGTTTTGGCAAAACTATGACAAGGTTGTTCGTCATTCGATAATAGCCGGCCCATAGTGAAGTAATCATTTGTTTATGTTTTTTATGTACAAGTCATTCACACCGACGCCGTCCGGTGTGAAATACAAAAATACATCGAGAGTAACGACTACTTTATATTGAAATGGACGCCAAATAGACGCAGTGGGACATTTGTTTAATCAAAACAAAACGTTTAATGTATTAGTATGTATAAATAATATAATATTTTAAATATAATTTATTTAAAGGAAATGGCAATAACACGTGGCGTTAAGTTCCGCCACTAAACACTCTCTCGAATTCGAACTGAAAGTGAAGAACGGAGTATTTTGAAAATAGGCTTTTTCTGATTACACAATAGTACTAATATGCGAGAGTACCCACTATGTGGGAAAAACATGAATTATTTTCTTAATAAGAGTTACAAATTAGAATTATCTTTTTTGGCACTGTACCTATAGCGTTAATTTAAACACAAATTGGTGTCAAGTAAATTATTTATTCTATAAAGCGAAGATAAGTTTAGGTTTTGAATTTCAAATATCAGACTATATAATAGTGCCACATTTCTCTGTTCTTCTTTTAATGTCTCTCACATTACATAAAAACAAATAAATTTATAATTATTTATTTCTTTAGCTTCACGCTGTATCTCGCACACAGCAGAGTAGGCAGAGGGAACCTAGTGTTAAGACACTCCGTTTCCCATTTTCATCTGTCCGTTTCCCATTAAGTGGTGGAACTCAACACCGCGTTTTACCACAACACCAGGACGAAGAAATTGCAAATATCAAATATTTACATTCCTCGAGTGGGTATCGAACCCACAACCAGTCGCGTTTACAGTCACACTCACTGCCCCTGTGTCACGTCTGCCCACTATTATTTATTTAGTCAAAATAATTTAACTATACCTAGTTGAACGTAAATTCCGTGGATTAACGAAGCGAATCGATTCGATGATTGCTAGCTGGGTGCGGTGATGCGTTAAAGGCTACGATCACATGGCTAATAACGTTAGTTCGAAACCGCCACAAAAAATAGGTTTTACATAACAATAAGCCATTATATGGGCGAGGATCAAAGACAAAGACAAAGAGTTACTCATGAGACCATTGAAAATCGGGAACAATATGGTTTTTTTTTGCATATAATGTGATTTAAATAAGGAAGTTGGGACAAGATATTTGTAAGATTAATAAATTTAACTTATTACATTTAACTAGAAAATAGACAATACGACGTTTCTTACATTTAATATTAGAAATAAGTTAACATTTACGAAGTATCATTTAACAAAAGGTAGTTTCTACTTATTTTATTGCAACTTTTTTGTGAATTTGCAATTTTGTAAATGTACATAAATGTTTTCATCTTTTAAACATAACTTAGCTAAAATAATTTAAAATGGACAGATTTTTTCGCATCGCAGTGTAGACACTAAGAATTTAGTACTCAAGATACTCAGTTCTTCATTTTCCGTCCCAAATTCAGACATTACTTGTTAATATATAACTTAAGGCCGCACTTTGTCCCACCAGAGAGAGAGAGAGAAAACTCATTTAAGTAAAAACCTATCATATTTACACTCAAATACTCTCCTATTTTGTCACTAACCCCTTAAAGGGGTAAACCCCTTTTTCATGTTTATGCAATATTAAATATTCCTTATAAGCGATGTTTATATCGAGTCATCTCGCATTTTCCATATAATTTCAACGAACGTATCATAAAATGTGTTTATAACCATGTCCTATAGTTTCCGCCTTACATGTTTTGTTTATTAAGCAGTAAACACAGCTATTACAAGCAATATGGTAATCTTTTGTTACAGAGATGGAAATTCTAATTACCTACTATATACTATAAGTAAATGTTTATGTGTTTACATGGTTTTCTTATATATTTACATAAAATCTTTAGTAATTACATTAATTTCTTTTTTTGTTTGAACGCATGTTCCGCATTATCACATGGTAGAAAGAACTTAGTGGCAGTTACTCAATTTTCCTTTTACCAAGTACCAAGATTTTTTCCTCACGTACCTACTTACTATTATTTTTCATTTTATTTATGAGCTTCACGTTTTTTTCGCACAGCAAAGAAGATAAAGAAAACCTATGGTAGTGTCGTTACACTCCACCACTTTTTGATCAAATTCGAGACAATAAGTAGTGGAATTGAACCAGACAACCAGAGCGAAGAAATAAGAATATAATCATTCCTCCGAGTGGGAATCAAACCCGCAACCACCACTTCACCACGACGTCCTCATTACCATTTAAATATAGGTATATCTATAGGATCTTCATTTGGTAATCTGTTGTCAGTATTCGGGTTTGATATAACGTAACATACCACATTTATTATGGACAGCGGATGAAAGCTATCCGTACCTAGATATTGGACTCCGAATGTGAATAATAGAACAAGAGATATGGATTTTCAATATTTTCTTTTATTTCACACTAGTGGCCCGCTCGCGGTTTTGCCTACGTAAACTTTAGTTCATAGAGTACATATTATGTACTTTATACAACTATTTTCCAATAAACATACGCTGCCGGGCCAATATTACATTAGAAACCTCTAAAATTATGAATGTTTCTCTACTATATTATGAATGTATTATATTTAGAATAAATATAAGTATTAATAATTAGTAAGGGGCCAGTCGTGGCGCAGTGACTGGTTGTGGGTTCGATTCCCATCCAAGGAGTGGTAATATTTAATATTTCCATTTTGTTCTGGTGTCGAGGCAAGACGCGGTGTTAAGCTCCACCACTTAACACGCAATGAATTCGGCGGAAAGTGGGGAACGGAGTGTCTTAACACTAGGTTCAATATAATGAAGACGCGGTGATGATTTCATTAGCTGTGTAAAATTTTTCACAATTGATAGGGACACACACACATTGCAGAAAACTCTTACAGAATTCTCTTAATTCAAGGTAGTTTAGAAAAAAGGCAAGACAAACATAATATAATCTTCGTCAAAACGTCAACGTCAAAAACACTTGTTATTCTTTGACCACTACTTTATATACGCAATTATTTCATATTAATTAATATATCTATCAACTTATTCCTGCCTAAGTTACGCAAAACATAAAACTCATATATTACTGTTTCAATTTTACTACTACTAAACTAGAACTCCCATGAATTCTAGTAGTAATAAACTAACAACTAATCTTTTCTAATTAAAAATAAAACACAGCCATACAAATCAATTACGAACACCATAAGAGCTATAGTAAAAAGGCACGTTTTTGCAATGAGCGCTTAAAAACATTAAACATATAGGCAAGGCAAGGCAGCGCAAGGCTATATGCGGTACAGATTCCATTGAGGCGGCGATTAGTTACAGGCGGGTCGTTCGAGGTCGCTTCATACACCATGTGACTTTACTGTTTTATTTATTTATGGATGGATTGATGTGTGTACTAGTAGTTGTATATGGCGTGACGTGGCTTTTAATTAATTTAATTATATAAATAAAAATATATGATATAGTAATTTTATGTTTAATTGTAACTGTACAATAGCAACTCTTATTTAAAAATATTTTTTATAGCACAAATTAAAATAAAAAAAACACATCTATTACAGTTAGACGCGTTCTGTACTGTTTTATATAACACTAGCGCCCCTGGGCCGCCTGTTGTTTCGATATGTTGCAACTCTCGGTGGGGGATTTTTGAAAAATAAAGTAGCCTATGTTTGACCTTCAATTATCAACTATATTTATTCCAAAATTCAATACAATCGGTCCAGCGGTTTAGTTTTTTCATATAAATTTTCATCCCCTTTTTTAACCCTTTAGCCGTTTTTGAAAAAATAAGTAGCCTATGTTAGACCCATGGTTGTTTACTACTTTCGTTCAAATTTCATCGAAATCGGACCCGTAAATAAGCCGTGAAAGCGTGACAGACAAACACACAGACTTTCGCATTTATAATGTACATATATATGTACATATATGTGTTATAAGTGTAAGTAAAAATAATAGGAATAATATGTAATACTATTGAACATTACGATTATAATTAACAGTTTATTAGATTATAAACAACGTTAACTTTAATTCATATAGTAAAATATGTTTTATATTTCAGTATTAAGTTAGTTAGTAAAAATATATTTATACATCGTTATGACAAATATCTATACCATATGAGAATCGAACTCATAACCTCTGGCATAGAAATCAAAACATTGAACAAAAAAATGCTAATCTATGAATATCTTTTACTTGACTTACTTTATATACTGCATCATATCGTATCAAAATATTTACAAGTTATTGGCAAGGTTACGGTTGGACTACTTATATATGTATATATAATTTATTATTTGGCAAAAGGGATGAGCAAGTCCACTCGTTCTTCAGTCAGTTTAGAGCTGCCAAGAATGTTAAACGAAATAACTATAATTGGATGAATTAACTAGGTGCTATCTTGACGCAGTAAAATAGGGTCTGATTGTAAACGCGATCTATTGGTTGTGGGTTCGAATCCCACTCAGACAATAAGGAATTAAAACTTTTATATATAAAATTACAAATTATTAAATTTACTAACTACTCAAACGTAATTAGATTAGAAAATTAAATATAATAAATACAAAACTCTGGCAACATTTACTCTGAAAATTCTTTATTTTTATTATTAATACACAATTTTACAGCATTAGTAATAAAATAAATACAAAACACAAAGTGTTCAACATACACTTTTGCAAGTGACAAGCTAGGCAACGCGTAATACACTTCAACAGATCAACTAACTTAAAAATACTCATACACCAACACACTGACTAACTAACTCAATAACTTAATTACTAAACCTCTAACAGTACCATCGTATCTCGTGTAGACAGGATTAGTGATAAATAATAGATACGGCTTACCGGACGCGTGCCGCTGGTAGCGAATACGTATTAGTTAGCACATGACGCTAAACGTGCTTGGAGCAACGTGTATTGTCAATTTGCTGTAACTAAGACTGTACTGTCACATTGGTCAAAAGTGTATTAAGATTAGCTATAATTGAATTATTGTGATATTTTTGTGACAATTACCGTGGGGACAATTACGATGCCTGAATGTTATGAAGATTGGTTATGGGGTCCATTTATATTCGGTGGAAATGGATCATAACCTAATTTTACTATTTTTATCCTGTTCTGGGCAACATTTAATTACAAATTAACAATTAAATATTAACAAATCATTATTTGTTTGTTGGAAAATTTATAAAAATCAGATGAAAATAAATTAGTTTTTAATTTATGCACCACAATGAATTAATTGTTAATTGTGATTTTCGCACAAACAGATTATCAATTGTTAATTACAATTAAATGTTGCCCAACACGGTTTTAATTTCACTCTGGTGACTAAGACAATGTCTCGAATTAGAGAAGAAAGTAGGAAACGAAGTATCATGACAACAGGATCGCTCTCTCTCTCTCTCTTGCTTGCCTATGCAACAAAAATGTGGCTCTAACAATACAAAAAAATAAGTAAAAAAAAATAATATTAGGTTTGTCTAGAAAAATAACGAAAAAAATATTAAAATTTACAATCTTCAAAATAAACATCAATTCCTTAACAAGCCTACCTTTAAATAAACACATAACGAAACATACTTAATTAACAACATGTAAATGTATGCAGGAGAAATTATTCCTCAAAGTCGAACATACTCAATACTTCAATAATCAATGCAATGCCGTGGATTCTACACAAAATACTCGATACAAGATCGCGTGCACATAATTCGACCAGAGAATGTACTGCAAAGTGGACGGTTAGCACTTTTCACCGCGATCCATTTAACATTTAACGACAAATTGCTAACTATTATATATTAAAGCGTACAATACATGCATATAAATAATGTGGAAGAGACCAAAATATGAAATTTAGAATTTTTGCTGGTCATAACTCGGTCATACTAAGTCGGTTAGTCCAAATAATCGTTTTGAATGTTTTTCGTATAATATCAAGTCTAAATGATTAAAAACCAAAGTATATTGTGATTTAAATAATTTTTATTCTGCATAAAAGGGTAATTAATGAGAACCTAGTGTCAAGACACTCCGTTCTCTACTTTCCGCCCAAAATCAAAACATGTTGAGCACCTCAATGCGATCTGTTTACTTCACCATAATACAAAATTGAAAATAATTAAATTATGACAATTTCACCAAGTAAAAATCGAACCCGCAACCAATCGCCACACACAATAGCTCCAACTAATTATTCACAATGGATTTAATGAATATTATATTAAACCTTAAACTTGCTGTAATTACTTTAAGACGCTAGCTTAAAACTCCATTGACTATAAATATTCTATTTAATATTCAGAATCTATACTAGTACAAAAAGTAGGGCGGGTCAAGAACAAAAACCAAAAGAAATAGGATCAACCACTATGAATTTTCATTGCTTTAGCAAGAATTCAAGATTTCTTCTCGACGACTGCTCGTTTTGTAAATTACAATTCTCTGAACGTCGGCTTTTGAAATGTTCCACGTTGTTCTTTTGCCGGTGCTTTTGTACGTTTACGATAATCCTGCAATTCTAAATGAATATTGAGCTTTGCATTGCGATACGCCTTTCAAGTTATTAATTTTTATTCTTATACACTTAATAAAAAAATGTAATAATAAAACTTTTTTTTACATGTTTTTTTTTTTTACATACAATCAAAATGGCTCCTTTTTAACTTTCCTTACTTTTAGATCAATATATATTTCTGAAAATATTTTACATAAACATTTTTTAATAATATGATTAAACTATATAAGAGGCCATCGGGACGCAATGGGACAGTGTATGACTATAATTGCAATTACTTATTGGTTTGATACCTACTCGTGCCATTATATATTAAATACATTTTAATTCTAGTGAACAAGACAAAACGCGGCTTTGAATCCCGCTTCCCAATACGCAAATTCAGGTAAAAGGAGGAGAGCGGAGTGTTTTGACATTACATTCTGTCCGATTACCCGAGGTATGCGGAAAAATGAAGGATTTCCTTTATATTAAGAACAAGGATAAATCATTGAAATCTTCTTGAAAGATAATCAAATATGTAGTGTAAGTATTGTAATAAAATAGTTTTCCTCTCTTGAAAGTAGTTTGCATACAAACAACGGCCGTGACGTGCCAAACTTTGCGGGGACCTCGACATTGAACACTTCGTGCCTAAGACGGAAATGCTAAGTTGATTGGCCTGTTGCTCTAGTGATTATTGAAGCGACTATTTAGAGGAAGGTCACAGGTTCTCTTCCCACTTATCCTACCATCATAGAATAGGATAAAATATATGTATTTTGTTGATGAACTATACTTATATATGTAAAACAAGCAAGATTTTTCTCGTGCGACATATTCTGGCTGTAAACGCCATTGGTTGTGGGTTCGTTCTGGTTCATACCCATCCGGGAAATGATAATATTAAAAATGTTTTATTTCTCCGCTTTTTTCCATAGCTTAAGAAGAGCAGCGTCGTCGAGTTCCGTCATATATGAAGTTTTTTTTAATGAAGTTTTTTTTAATAAAAAGGACAAGGCAAACGAGCGTTCAGGTCACTTGGTGTTAGGTGAACACCGTCGCCCACCGCCTCGTGTAACACCAGAAGAGCTAGGGACGTTGCCGGCCTTTGAGATGGAGGTAAGCGTACCTTTTGAAGGTACCCATGTCGTATCGACCTGGAAATACTGCCGCTGGTAAGCCATTCCACAGCTGTGTGGCGTGTGGAATGAAATTTCTACGAAACCGCCCAGTGCTAGAGTGCCAAGTATCCAGATGGTGAGGATGAAATTTCTAAAATGTATGTATTTAGAAGTTATACTTTATCTAACACATGTTTAGATATCACAGCACTAAGCATTGTCAAAAGATATTTATATTAAGAGACTATAGACATTAGAAACAAGATGGGCACAATGATATTTTTACTAGCCTAAGCTAAACAAAGATTTAGAAGAATTTAATTTAGACTAAAGATTGTTATATAAATAAAGTAGATTCGAATACTGGGGGTGTCATTACAATATTAAACATAAATAAAATAATTAAATAATTTAAAAAAATCAATACCACGCTTATAACCTACATAGCAGAGTAGTCAGTGAGAACCTAGTGTCAAAATACTCCGTCTAAGAAATGAAAAGAATATATTATCACTTTCCCCCTGAATCGAAATCGATTCCACAACCATTGCATATATAGTCAGACGATATCCAATTGCGCCACGATGGGCTCAAATAATTAAATGTGAATTCTTTGTAAAAATTTTCTGTATGTTTAAGTCAATATTTAAAATCATTCATAATAAACACTTCAAAAATACTAAATTAATTAAATTAAAACATTACTAAACAAACAAGATTAAATATGTATAAAGAAGCCCACATTTTAGGGCTTCTACATTAGGTTACCTATTATATTACGCTATCACATAATTAACAATATTCATATTTCGATAAAATATGAGATATTATTTAGATAATTAAGTAAAACATTTGGATAAGTCGATATATTATATCGATAAATTATTATAAAGATAAGCTTAGGTTCGAGTCTAGACGATATAATCAACGACATTTAGGACATAATCTAATTTCGCACGATCTAAATATCTTCATTTAATAATAGGTTACTTAGCAACTAACTGAACAAGTATCTTAATGGAGAACAGAGTATTTTAACACTAGGTTCTCTGCCTATCCTGCTGTGTACGGGATGTAGCGTGAAACTAAAAAAAGTAGCTAGGAGGGACATATTTAAAATTATTTTCACTACCCGGAGGACTATCCAACGGAAAGCTTGTGCTATAAAAATACTGTAATTAAATCCGAACACGTGTGTAAATTTTCAAAGAAATCAGACGGCATTAACGAAGTCAAAATAACGTTGCAAGGTTTTTATACGTTGATAAATTGATAGGTAAAAAACATAACAGCCTGGTCAAAATGCCATGAAAACAGAAATATTATATTACAAAAAAAAAACAGAATTACGTATCACTATCAAAATAGTAAATTTTTTTGTGTTAAAGAGTTAAAACATAAAAAAAAACATATTTTTTAATAAAATCTAACCAAAATATGAATCAGCAACAACAATCTACATAAGATTCAGCGATACCATCAAAGCCTCCTTTTGAGAGAGCTACAAGCACGCGTATTTAAACGGACACGTGAGAAGCGAACAATACCATACAGAATAAATAGAAACATTAATCAATCAAGATTACCGAGTCCATGGTTTTCTAAGAGGTCACCATAGATCATTACCGTCTATGGGAACGCAATGTAAAAGTCAATGGAAAGAATTGCTAAGGATAGATACATGATAGAATTATAAATAGCTCATATGTAAGCGTTCATTGTATCATGTATGGACCAGATCTGAGCCGTGTGCGGCTTATAAAATCGTATTGTAACTTACGCAAGCTTAAGTCGTAATATTTTTTTACAAATAACAAAATTGATATAACTATTGAATGAACAGCTTCTTTTGTACTGTTTGTACTTCAACGTTTAAAGAATATAATTCCAGTTACGTTCAAAACGACGTAAGAAAAATGAATATAATAACCTAGTGCCAAGTCACTCCGTTTTCTGCCCGAATCTAAGATATTGTATTCGAGAGTAGCAGAGCTTAACGAAAATAACTATAAAAATAAATCAATACAAAAGTATCGCAAAAAGGAAACGATTTAGCCCCTTGATCTTACATTTTACTGCGATGTTCATCCATATCATAATTCGAGCACTATATAATTTAGCACGAGCATTGTCTGGGATTCCATGATTAAAGCCAAGTCATCTAGAATGTCGGTTTAATGGAAAACTCAAGGACATCTTTTGAGGGGGAAAACAATAGCGAATTCGTCATGTCAATTAGTTTCAAGCCATTGTAGCATAGTTTATATATGCCTGATTGAACGCGATGATTGTCAGTTCAAGTTCAAGTTATGAGGGAAAATTGTATTTTAATTTAGCCTAGCGTCAAAATCTACCGCTTTTTTTTACCTTCACGCTGTATCCCGCACACAACAGGGTAGGCAGAGGAAACCTAGTGCTAAGACACTCCGTTCGTCACTTTCCGCCAAATTCGGAGAGGCATTGCGTGTTAAGTGGCGGAACTTAACGCCGCGCTTTGCCTCGACACCAGAGCAAAGAAAATGAAAATATTAAATATTTCCACTCCTTGAGTGGGAATCGAACCCAAAACCAGTCGTTTGAAGTCACACATTAGTGCCACTGCACCACGACTGGCCCAGCCTCTTTTTCAAGCGAGTAATACATTTGTATATGAATATTTTAATTTAATCCAAACTTTTCCATTTCAGTATACAAAAGTTAAACACGAGTAGAAGTTAAGCAAGAACAAAGTTTCGTGAAACGTTAAAGGTACTTAGTGTTATAATACAAAATTTTCTTCATTAAATAAACATATTATTGTGATATTCAGATACGTCATATATATGTCGTAAATTAATATAGTAATAAGAACAGTAGTTAGTTAGTGGCCAGTCGTGGCGCAGTGGCACAAGCGTGTGACTGTAAACAACTGGTTGTGGGTTCGATTCCCACTCGAAGAGTGGAAATATTTAATATCGGGGTCGGGGTAAAGCGCGGCGTTAAGTTCCGCCACTTAACTTCGGCGAATTCGGCGTAAAGTGGGGAACGGAGTATCTTAATACTAGGTTCCCTTTGCCTACCAAGCCGTGTGCGGGATACAGCGTAAAGCTAAAAAAAAAACAAAACAGTAGTTAATACAGTGGATTTATGCTTTTACCCGTATAGCAAGATGATCAGAAAGAAACTACTATCACGATACTCCGTTCATTAAATATTCACTTGATATCGACACTTTGCGTGTTGAATAGTGGAGCTTAACGCCGCACGCTCAGTCTTACAAGAGAGAAGATATGACACTTTGCGTGTTGAAAACTGGGGCTTAACGCCGTAAGCTCAGTCTTACAAAAGAGAAGAAATGACAATAATATAAATAAAACCATTCCCCCGAGTGGGGATTGAACCCACAACCAATCGTGTTTCCAATCAAACGCTGTTCCACTATTATTATTATATCTTTGTAGTATTTTGAAGGTGTCATTCGCACTATAAGAACAAATGATTGTTAATTTCAAAATTTAAAATACTTTAACAAACAAACATACTTTAAATTTACTTTCTCCTAACTTAAATGAACAAAATAAATTACATAATTTGCTGTTAAAACGTTTTTAACACACAAACGGAACATACAAGAATATGAAACATGAAGTAAAATCTAAAGTTACCGTAAGCCATAATTTTATGTAAACAAGAAACTTTATGTAAGAAAGAAAGTAGTATACCTATATCGTTATGGAAAACCATATAGTTTAACTTTTTTGATACTTCTTCAAGTACCTGTTACATAGTAACGTACTCGTAGCAAGTGAAGTTACTAATAATCTTACATAAAAGGTTAAAATAATTCAAAATTTAGTTATATTTTCAGGGATAGGATAGTCAATGAATATTAGATTTATCGATCAAATTTCTGAAGATAATGTGTAATTATGTGGAAGAGAGTGAAACTAAAAATAATAAAAACATTTATTTGTTGCTTAAAATTTAAACAACTAAATGTGTAAAAAAACATTAATATGTATTACCACTAGCTTCGGGGTTATAAGTCAGAATTCGCCCGTGTTAAATTTAAGTTATCATTATTTAAATTATCATAATAGAAGTAGCCTAAGGTAATACAACAGCTATTTGCTGATGAAAATCCCGACAGTATTGGTTAAGCCGACTCAGTTATTATCCACAACAAACAGACAGAAAGTCAAAAATTGTAAAAAGTGTGATTTATTCCGTGCTTATTTACGTAATTATAAATTTAGCAAAAAGTGGTTATATTGTTATTACAAACACATAATCTAATTTTATTCATTTGTACTGATGATAGGAAAATACAGAAGAAAGTACTAAAATAAATACGAATAATTTACACACAGATTAAAATACTTCTACTTATTCCTTAACTTATTATACAAAACCGATCAATCACTTACGAGTAAGTAACTAACCTTACAAAGCCTACCTTGAAATACAACACAATCAAAACCAAAACAACTATAACCACCCAAACATACACATAATCACAAACAAAGGGCAATTATCGAAAATCCCACTAAAAAGTTTTTCTTAAAGAATACCCACTCGGAATTGAAAGAGCAAAGCCGCAAATAATTTTAGTCGGCGCGGCCAATACTGGCTAACGATTCGACATTCTTCTCTGAAAAACCTGCGCGACGGGTACGGTGCAGGAGGCTGAGCCACTTGGTACCATCAACAAATAATGTTTGACTTTTGTTAACTTAACTTATTCTATATATGTATATCCATTTTATATTATTTTTATAATTTGTAGTTTAATTATATATAATGTTTAATGAAGTGTAATCAATATTTAATGTTATAAATTTGATAATTATTTTAATTAATGTTATTTATATTCTGAAATAAATAAATTTATAAATTAAGCAGCAACTTACGCTTTTTCCATTGTATCTAAGGTACCTAGTATCAAAACACTCTGTTTTCCATTTTCTGTTCCTAAATCAAAACTGAATGTTGAGTGGCAGAAAGAAATGCCATGTTTAGTCTTAGATACCAGAGCGAAGAATTTAAAATTTAAATACCATCATTCCCCGAGTGAGGATTGACCCCACAACTATCGCTTGCTCAGACAACATCCTAATGCGCCACGACAGGCTCATTTTTGTTTATATAGTGTTTTCCCTTTTTCTACACTTTGTATGGACTTTTTGTAATATGAAATTTATGACTTTGACAATAAAGTCACTTTGTAATATACAAATATTGAATTCATTGTGATGAAGTGGGAAAGCGTCAGTCTACGCGCGACATACAAAAAAATATATATTTAAATTATTTTTATTTCCTTACCCTGGTGTAATAAGAGAATTGAGAACGTACCTAGTCTTGACACTGCGTCTTTAAGTCCTATTGAACGAGAAACGGCGTGAATCGTAAAAAAAACTTAATCGTCAATAAATTTATTCATATTATCTCCGTGACATTTTTAATAAAAGTTATTAATACCTATTATTGGATAGTAGACACATAAATACAAACACGTATTCTGAACCTCACTCAATAATTTACATGTAATCTTTACCAACTTCATTCTTAATAACAACCATATGACTAGTGTCCGACCGAAACTGAATTTTTAGCCGAAACCGAAACCGAAACCGAACCTTCGGTTCTGACTTCAGTTTCGGCCGAAACCGAAACCGAAACCGAAACTGCTGATGACGTCATAAAATTTGAATAATATGTATAAAATTACATTTTTTTGCGCTTTAAAAATTACACATGCATTTGAATTATTGTGATTACGTTGATTTTATTATATATAGGGAAATAACTAAAGGATCATAAAAAAATCTAAATTATTTGAGGTTTTCGAAGTGGCTGTATTTTCTCAAAAATAGGCGCATTGAAATAAAAAAGTAGCATTTTAGAGCTTAAAGTGTCTAATTTTGAGATTTTAAGATGAAAAATATGTTCAAACGACGTGTTTCGTGTGACGTGTGAATCGATGACGATTTTCAGTTCATTTTTTTTATCTAAAAAGTTGGAACATATGTTTTCAACTTGACCACTATATGGATCAGCTAACTTGTTAGTCTAGACCTACGCCAGTTCTCTTTACCTAAGGCTCTTACGGATTTATATAGAGGTTTTTTGAGCTGTAGCCCAGGGACCTGCGGGTTATCGAGGCCCTCGGTCGCCACTTAAGATTGGCAATACTTGGTTAATAGGTATTTTTACACAAAAAGATTTTCACCTTTAACGTAACTGTGCTTTTCAAGCAGAGAAATTTATGTGCTAATTTATGATAAGATTTACGTTAGATATATATTTATATTAACTTATTGACAATATACTGTGTAACATTTATATAGAAAACGGTTATATTTAAATAATATTAAGGCAAGCCAATATTAAGGTAACTAACACAGGGTTTGCAAAATATCAATCAATCATAGGTACCCCTGAAAGGAGCCACACTTACGCGAACAGACACACAGATTCGTTACAGACTAACAGGGATAGTTCATTTAATCTGTCGTCAGCAGTTCATAGTATTCTCATCATTAATTTATAATATATTCAAACTTACTACGTCTTAAGATTAGGTTCACAAGCTATAAAACACTCAAAAGTATCTAAGCTACGTAAAAATTACTACGTAAATAGCTTACCTCATGAGTTTCGGCATTGCCGAAGGTTCGGCAGGTTTTTTGCCGAAACCGAAACTACGGCCGAAACTACAATTTTTTGCCGAAACCGAAACCGAAACCGAACCTTCGGTCGGACACTACATATGGCTTTATCCAAATAAATACCTATCAGCTTACTTATTTCGTTAAAAATAACATTCGATAGTTCTAGAAGTCACAAGTTATCTAACGTAATAAAGATAAAAAATTTGCATCATATTTTAAACTAAAACACTTTCACACTACTTATGTTATCATCGCCAATATAAAAAAAAAGAGATTATTGACATAAAAGCGTTTTCCCGCATAGTAAGGTAGTCAGGGAGAGACTAGTGTCACGACACTCCGTTCTCCATTTTCCGATTGAACTCAAGACTTTGCGTGTTAAGTGGCAGAACTTAACGCCGCGCTATGTCTTAAGGTATCAGAAGGGACAAATGAAAATAGAATAATAATTTTCACGAGCGGGAATCAAACCCCCAAGCATCGTCATTACAGTCAGACGCCGACCATCTGCGCCACAACGTGTTCAATATATTTAAAAATAATAATTATTAATTCACATGTGACTCAGTGGGTAAAAGTCTATTGAATTCTAGTAGTAATCAGTGAATAAAAGCGGATGTTGCAGATTCAAATCATTTCCAAAAATATGTTATAATTATATAGTTAATTCGACGAATTAAAACAAAGCGTGCTTCCATGATTCGACATGAGTGTTTATGCGAGTTCAAAACATATTAAAATGAACTTGCAATAACATTACTTCTCGTTTTTTAATTTTTATTATTTTTTATTCTATATAGCGAATTTAAATCTAAATTATATGAAGTTCCCTGGTTTGATAGAATGGAATGAATACATACTAGCAGGTATTTAAAAAAATCGTGTCCGATACCGCCTCGGAGAAATGGTAATTATGAGCGCGCGCTCTGGTAAACAAGACAAAGTGCGGCGTGAGTTCCGCCAATCATCACAACATTTCCAAAGAATTCGGGAAGTACAGAGTCTTTTGACATACTCTTAGACTAACCTGCTATGTGTTGAAAAAAGCCTAAATATGAAATTAGGCTTTTTTTTAGCTTTTATGACTGATATAGTTAATTTATATGAATCAATACCAAAAATAGTTCTAACAATACAAAATTAACTTATAATAAATATAAAGATAATATATAAAAGAATATGTCCCATAACACTGTAACATCGGACAGGCGACCTCAACTGAAACCGAGCTCGCTCGGGCCGGCCTTAACCGGCGCCAGTGCAATCGGATTATACGACGGGAGACGATCGAAGTGCAACCGTAATTGTAATTACAATTAAAAATATAACTGACGTTAATAACTTCATGAATATATTATGAACTAGCTATTCGCTCGCTGTTTCTCCTGTTTAAAGTATAAAGTATTTAATTTTTTTGGATATAAATTAAATTTTTGTAACTTTTTTCTTCATAATTATGATTTCTTTTGTCAATTGAAAACAATACGTGAAGGCAGGTGTACTAAAACATAATAATCAAAACTGCAGATGCAACATGGTTATACCGTTTCTGAGATAAGCGTATATAAACAAGCAGTAAAAATATAAAAAATAGTTAATTTAAGCAACAAATTTTTTCGTATATCTTCCATGTAAAGACAGTCACATTAGTTGTTATTTACATTTTTTTTATATATACAGATGACATATTCCATCGAATTTGTTGATAAGGCACAACACACAAAGATATGCTGTTGAATCATTGATATGAACAACAAACGATGGCTGTAAATTTAAATTCTACATAAGACAATATTTTTTTGCAGTTACACGCTTTTCTCTTAGAAAGAGAAAACTTATGTCAAAAAATTTCGTTGCCCAATTCTTACCGGAATTAGAAATATTCAAAGTTAAGTGGCGGAACTTAACACCGTCTTACCACTTTGTAAAATGAAAGTAATATAAAAATAATCATATATCTGTAAGCTGTTCCACAGTATGCTAATGTATACGCCTAAACATCTGTTGATTCATTTTAAGCAATAACATAAAAATTTGCAATATTTAATTTTTAGACAAATTTATTTAAATTAGATCATAATTTATACATATATCATTATGTAGAAATCTATATCGTGAGATCGTGGTGCAGTGGGACAGTATTCAACTGCAAATGCGATCGGTTGTGGATTCGATTTCCAATTGAAATCATCCCTTGAAGATTATTTTCATTTCTTCTCGCTGATACAAGACAAAGCGCGGCGTTGAGTTACGCCACTCATGACGCAAAGTCTCTAATTCCGACTTCCCTACCATGGGGGAAAAAGCTGGGAAAAAAGAAATCTATATAACAGCTTAAGCATGTATTCTATAAAATAAGCACAACACACTCACACATAGATAATATTGAAAACACACAAATATCTACACAATATTAAAAGAAATTGTCATTTGATACACATAAATTTAAAAAAAAAACGAATACATTTACTTAAAAAAGAAACATTTTACATAACAATATAATAAATAAAAAAAAACATATTAACATTATTATTATTTTTTTTAGCTTCACGCTGTATCCCGCATACAGCAGGGTAGGCAGAGGGAACCTAGTGTTAAGACACTCCGTTCCTCACTTTCCGCCAAATTCGGAGGCATTGCGTGTTAAGTGGCGGAACTTAACGCCGCGCTTAGCCTCGACACCAAGCGAGGAAATTTGGAAATATTAAATACCACTCCTCGAGTGGGAATCGAACCCACAACCAGTCGTTTACAGTCACACGCTTGTGCCACTGCGCCACGACTGGCCCTACTATAATAAATAATTCAAAAAACCTTTAAACATTGTTATAAGACATATATAAGCGAATAACTATATAGCACCATTAACACTATAACGCACAGCTTAGTAACGGGTGGTTTGATACACAAAGTAGGCAACTATGCTAGGTCAGACACATATTACCTACTCTTATTTAATATTATGACTTTCACAATAAATTTAAGATCTG
Organism: Dryas iulia moderata; assembly: GCA_019049465.1. Taxonomy (NCBI): domain Eukaryota; kingdom Metazoa; phylum Arthropoda; class Insecta; order Lepidoptera; family Nymphalidae; genus Dryas; species Dryas iulia. Next base: position 14,422,039 of record CM032425.1, read on the forward strand.
ATTTTGTTACTTCCACCTTACGAAACTTAGGTGTTACGTGTTGAGACGTCGACATTTTATTATATAGTAAAATTAAATTAAATTTGAGGAAATCATTTAATGGACCAATTGATACTTTGAGCAAAAATGTGAATACTTTAGTTATTGTGAAAGAGAATAATATTGAGAGAATAAATAAGCTATGAAATACGTCAAAAACGTATAGCTTAGTTGGTAACGCCTATTTATACCTATTAACTGAGTGGGAACAGGTTCAAAACCCTCCAATATTAAAATCCTAAAACACAGTTTTACAGGTTTATAATTGAATAATTAGTACGAAGAATAATAAAATTATATTAATACAAAGGAAAATTTTTAGCATATCTTCTTACGAAAATTATGCCAGACGAGTATTAAATGAGGCATAATTAAAATTTATATGGGAAAGAATTAAAGATACTCCATATTTTATCATATTGTCAATATTTTATATTTAAAATGATATCAATCATCATACACATCACCATATGACACGTTTATATAAAGTGACATACGCGTTGCTTAGACAACAGCTGTTTAACGCTTTAAAGAAGCCTTTCTTGTATAAATTAATATATAAATACACTGTTAAAATAGTATAAAAGTTAATCCAGTTATGTATATGATCAATATTTTATTTTATTTCCAAGTTTCGTTCCAAAGAACACAAAGAGCTTGTACAATTGTAAAAATGAAACATAATTTCTAGAGTGTTTGTTTTATTTGTATTATATTTTTTATGAGCTTCACATTCAATTTGGTTAGCAATTATATTAAAAGAGTAACAAATATCAAGACATTTTCTTCTTCCAGCTGGTATATGATGGAACTGAACGCCGTTTTATACCTTACCAATGGAAAAAAAAATATGATTAGTAATTACACTTCTTCCAAGTGGGAAACAAACCCACAGCCATCGTGCTTACAGTCAGACACTGTCCACTGAACCACAATGGCCTCAGGATATTATTTAACAGGAGATAATAAAATAAAATATAAATAATAATATAAAATTATTTTAGTCCATATTATGCAAGATTACATACGTACATAACAGAAAGAAGACGACTATATAATCTGCATTACGCAAAAGTATTCATAATGACCTGATTTTTTTATTAACTATCAGATTTTAAACTTCTTAAAGTCGCATTATAAAAGTTTAGTATAAGAAAAATACTTAATATAAAATATAATAGTATGAAAATTTTAACGTAGCGGAATTCAAACTTAGGCTTGTCGAAACTATCTTTTACTCATCTTAAGTAACACTGTATTTTATTGTAAAAGAAAATTTGGGTATATTATATACAAATAATGTATTGATTCAAGGTATTTACATTTCTTGGTTCTGCGAGACAAAACGCGGCGTTCAGATCCGCCACGCCACACATATTTTTCGATAGTATTCGGGAGAAAAGTGGAGAACGGAGTGGTATGCCAATAATTTCTCTTTGACTAGTCTAGGTCTAGTACTAGGGTACACAGTGGGATTAGGACTAGACGGGAACATAAAACTGTTACAAATAACCATATATAAAAAAATATCGCAGGGGCAAGTGTGACTTTGAACGCTACTGGTCGTGGGTTCGACTCCCACATGAGGAATTGAAATATTTAATATTTCTTTTTCTTTGCTATGGTGTTGGTACGGCGTTAAGTTCTGCCACTTAACACGTAATAACTCTAGAATTTAGCGGAAAGTGGCGAACGGAGTGTCTTAACATTAAGTTCCCTATGGCTACCCTGCTGTGTGCAGGATACTGCGAGAAACTGTAAAAAAAATAACCATCTAACGAACAAATAATAGTAAAAAACTATATTATTCATACAAAACAGCCAACAATTTATCGTGCTTATAGGTGCCTAGTTTATGAGCTGTGACATTGGAAAATGCGGTCAAAACCTCACTCGCTATAGAAATGATTTTATTTACTTCAACTCGTATATTTTCTATGACAGATTTAAAAACACTTGTGTCTCTTGAGAATTAAAATTTTAATTATTTTGTTAAAATAAATTATTTTTGATCTAAATAATAAAATGATTTTGAATATTACTTTTTTTTTAGCTTCACGCTGTATCCCGCACACAGCAGGGTAGGCAGAGGGAACCTAGTGTTAAGACACTCCGTTCCCCACTATCCGCCGAGTTTTCTGAGGCTCGAGGAGTGGAAATATTAAATATTTCCACTCCTCGAGTGGGAATCGAACTCACAACCAGCCGTTTGAAGTCACACGTCTGTGCCACTGCGCCACGACTAGCCCAACATATATAATTGCATAAAATATATTAACAATTTTATTCCCCAAATGAATATATTGAAAGTATTTTCTTGCATCAGCTCTAGTAAAAAGAAAAAGCACGGCGATAAGTTCCGCCACTCAATACGTATGTTTTGAGGAGGAAAATAGAAAATAGGGTATCTTCACAATAAGTTCTCTCTGACTACCCTGACTGACATGTTTGAAAAAGCGTCACACTGCCCAATATACCCCAATTTTTTTTGTTTTGACTCATATACCACCAATATCTGCCGGCAAGGCAAACCCAAACGATACCAAATTTCAAAGATTAAAAATAAAAAAAAGCTAACAATTCTTTCAAATCACGTGACTAAACAAACAAAACAAGAAACTCAAACAAAAACTATATTAAATTACCTTTATCAAATCAATAATATCAAATCTCCGTTATCTCGCAAGCATTTTTCAATCAATTCTTTCGTTCTGACATTTCATTCGTTTTCGAAATTACGAGTAAAATATAATATAACGATACTATCGTACAGCGATGTTGACACGATAATAATAATGATTATTATTTCGACATACAAAACGGTTATTGCTTTAGCTGTTTTATGAAATTGTAGAGTTCCTATCGATTACCGGTAGTTTTAATTCTAATCTTTAATATGAACGATTTCAACAACAATAATATCATGTACATGATTGTAAATTTATTTGCTGACTTGATTCAATAATTTAAACGTGGAGAAATCTAAACCTGGAGAAATCTAAAACATGGAAATGTGGAGAACGGAATGGTTAGACACTAGGTCCTGCCTATCTTGCTATACGGAAGAAAACGTGCGTATGTAGAATGCGCCCTAAAAATATTATAATGGATTTCAGTTAAAATTTCATAAAGATGTTTTTTAAGAACTATTATTTATTACTATATTTGGGACCAGTCGTGGGGCAGTGGCTTCGAAGTAATTGTGGGTTCGATTCCCACTCGAGAAGTGGAAATATTTAATATTTTCATTTCTACGCTCCGGTATCAGAGGTAAAACGCAGCGTTAAGTTCCGCCACCTAGCACGCAATGCCTCCGAATTCGGCGGAAAGTGGGGAACGGAGTGTCTTAACACTAAGTTCCCTCTGCCTATCCTGCTTTGTGCGGGATACAGGGTGAAGCTAAAAAAAATATTTATTAAAAAAACTCAACATGGACACATAAGTAACATTAGACATAAAAAGTTTCAATATAAATAACACACAATATAATATCATATGGGGAATAGTCAGACAAAGGCAGGCCCTGGCTAAGCCGGAATGATTGCAAAGAAGCAAGAGAACAGTGTTCTAACACTACGTCGAAACGCAAAGTCTACGAAAAGTCGTAAAGCTATACCAGAAAATTTCTATACTTTACACATTTTATATACATTATTTTTATCCACACATAGTCTTATCAACGCCTCTGCGGCTTCTATTTCCCTAACAGTGAACTAAGTATCATATTTACATTTAATGATGCCACGGACGAGTAAGCAGTAGGGTCTCTTACCCTACGCTTATAATCATTTTAATATCAAAAACTTTTACAAGTCTTCATTTCACCTTTACATCTTTTATGAGAATATTAAATTAATTATACAAAAACTTGTTCTTTTATACGATACGAGGATGTTGAGAAAAGTTTGTAAAAGCTTTATTCATAAGATATGCAATAGACATTTCTAAATACTTCAATATATGGCGTATATACTCGTACATTAAAAGAGTTCAAAAATGTTGTTTTAAATTTAGAGAAATGAAGAAAAGGTCACATAGGTAAGTATTGCTTCGTTTGATATATGTTTCTTGTTATCCTGATTGTTGTGGTTTATGCTATAAAAATATTATAGTGTTGTCAAATACAGACACGTGTACAAATATTCAAGTAAATAGGCTGGGCAAAACGCTTACAAGTTTTGCAAATTTTTTACTTTAAAAAACAGGTAGGTACATGTATAGTTCAGCTTCAAAACGTGTTAAAAGCTGTGTTTAACTAAAGGGAATAATTGTGTAGTACAAAACCGCATGAAGTCCAGAAGAATCTAGTGTAAAGACACACAGTTCTTAAGTCTCGAGTCACAAACTCAAATATAACATATGTGTAAATTAAATAAAACCATTATCTAATTGCGAATCAAACCCACAACCATCGCGTTACCTTCACTACTATCGCCAAAACAAAGCAATTTAACTAACAAACAATATACATACAGTTAATACCATTAAAACTCTCTTTTACATAATTTCTCTAAATAAAGACAAACATAAACACACTGTGATTACGTAACACATATTAGAAACAAAGGAAAACGGGCAACAATTACAACTGCAGTCACGACGGTGATAGTGAAAGAACATTACTGTCGTATGTTTCGTGTAATGAGTATTTTCTCTTGGAATCTATACAATCATGGTGCATTATACGACTGTATTGATCAGGTAATCACATGTTACGCGGAAAATAAAGAGAAATTATATTAATGTTAAATTACTGTATATAATTCAATACATTTTCTAGAAGCATTCAATAATAAAACGATATTATAGTTACGACTGCTTTTGTATATACATACGTACAGAGTTAATAATGTTTATAAGTGTTATAGGGGCCAGTCGTGGCGCAGAGGCACAAGGAGTGACTGTAAAGCGACTGGTTGTGTGTTCGATTCCCACAGTGTAGTGGAAATATTTATTTTCTTTTTCTTCGATCTAGTGTCGACGCAAAGCGCGGCGTTAAGTTCAGCCACTTAACACGCAATGCCTCCGAATTCGGCGGAGAGCGGGGAACGGAGTGCCTTAACACTAAGTTCTCTCTGCCTAGCCGGCTGAGTGCCGCGAACAGCGTGAAGCTATAAAAAAAGCATTATAATAAAGAATACGCGTAATAGACGCAATGATAGCAACTACCTATAAACGTGATTGGATGTCGGTATGATTTCCACTCAGGAGAATTATTATGTTTAAAATTAATTTCTCCGTTCTCACGCAAAGTGCTGCGTTTAGTTCCGCAAGTCAATACCCAATGTCTCGATATCAGATGGAAAGTGGACTACGGAGTGTCTTAACAATAGTTTCTCTCACACAGGTTTAACGTTGAAGCACAGGAAATAGCATTGAAATTGAAGCAAAAAACAGAACACTCACAAATATAATAAAAAAACAACAAAAAATGGTAAATAAGTAAGCAATAAATATAAGTTTTTTTGGTACTCTCGTGTACAAAAACGCGACGAACTTGGTTCTTTCCTGTTTCTGAATTACTAAACATTATATGATATGACAAGAAAATTTATTATAGTATTTTTTCCAGCTTTATACTATTTCCCGTATTGCAGGGCATTTACAGAAAATGTAATGTAATATATCTTTGGTAGGCGCCAGTCGTGGCGCAGTGGCACGAACGTGTGACTGTAAACGACTGGTTGTGGGTTCGATTCCCACTCGAGGAGCGGAAATATTTAATATTTCCATTTCCTTCGCTCTGGTATCCGAGGCAAAGCGCGGCTTTAAGTTCCGCCACTTAACACGCAATGCTTCCGAATTCGGCAGAAAGTGGGGAACGGAGTGTCTTAACACTAGTTTCCCTCAGCCGACCCTGCTGTGTGCGCGATATAGCGTGAAGCTATAAAAAGAAAAGAAAATCTTTGGTAGACAATCCATTTTCCACTTTCAGCTCAGAACCAAGACACTCCGTGCTTAGTGGCGGAGCTCAACACGACACTTTATCTAACAAGAACAGGAAAATAAAGATTAGATACGTATAATCATTTCACTCAACAGGGATCGAACCCTCAACCATTGTGATTGCAGTGAGACACTGTTCTACTGCGCAACGACAGTCTAGCGAGGCAAATAATAATATAATAAGAATATAAATGTCATTCTTAACTTTTCACCATGGATGTTTTGAGCTACATAAATTATTATTTTTTAAAGTAAGAGATATTTAATAAATAAGTTATTCTTAGCTTTTCACCAACAACAATGTTTTTTTGTTTTTAAAACGATATGAATTCTATATAAACTTAAAGTAAACGATATTTCAACTAACTGCACTAAGTCTCGATAAACACCTGCTGCAACATAAGGCGATACGGTTCGCTAACCGAGGGTCGGAGGGGTCTGGCTGACCTCTAAACATCTTTCAAAATTACTGTGCACCTTTTGAAACTTAGAATTACTAAAGAAATACGTTAGCCACGATGATAATATATTACTCAGTAACTGGCGACCAGCTCGCTTCATTTATAATTTAAATTGCTGTAACTTTTTTATTTATGAACCGATTCAAATAAAATAAACATTAAATGTTAAAAAAAATTTAGTAATATACAATTATCAAAACTGCATTTAAATCGGTTTAGCCGTTTCAGAGATTAGTGTGTACAAATGCGTAAACAAACACATAAACAGACAAACAAATTCAATTAAAAATCATAGTTTTGGTTTCTATTACAATTATTTTCTTTTATTTTTTTTTTTATGGACAGACAGCGATCACCATCGTTTTTATTATATGTATAGATAATATTATTATAATAAGTAATATTTAATTAAATTATATACTTTGTTGCCATTACGAAGCCATAAAAATACTCGTATCTTTTGAGATGTTTTCATACAAAAATAATTCAAGGGCATTTCAATTTTAACTTATCAACGAAGTAGCGTAATTAAAATTTAATTTGAATTATACTTATTTACAAAAACTATAGCATATATATTTAATTTTATGTGGGAACATATTAAGGAAGTAATATAATGGCGCAGTGGCACAAGAGTGTGACTGTAAACGACTGGTTGTGGGTTCGATTCCCACTCGAGGAGTGGAAATTATATTTCCATTTTCTTCGCTCTGGTGTAGAGGTAAAGCGCGGCGTTAAGTTCCGCCACTTAACACGCAAGCCTCCGAATTCGGCGGAAAGTGGGGAACGGAGTGTCTTAACACTAGGTTCCCTCTGCCTACCCTGCTGTGTGCGGGATATAGCGTGAAGCTATAATATAATGGAAGATTTCGCTTCAGAATTGTTGGGTAGTGGAACACGCCATTATTATGGGATCAATTCAAAGTACAAAAGTATTTACTAAGAAAATACCTTTTTCATATTCTTTAAAAAAATATATGTAACAGATTATATAAAAAAAAAACAAAACTAAGTTCTGCATTCGCTAGTAATGTAACTAACATACAGGTTACATTGACAAAAGCTACCTAATTTAGAAATCTATTAAAAGAGGAGACAGAATATTTTGAAACTAGATTCTCTCCAGCTAATTTTTTTGCGTAAAAAAAGTCATTTTTAAAAGAAATCTATATCCAAAAATCAATTTAAAAATAACTTAACCATTTCACGTAATATGAATATATCCAAAAAATTGTGCAACTTGCTGTCCAAATTAAAAAAAATCGTTTTGCACCAGTCTATAAAGTAACCAAGTCTATAACGCAACACAACGATATAGTCATTACATTACAATGAGCAACAATTAAAATTCTACGAAAGCATCAAATTTTTGGGGAGAGTTACAAAATTTACTGAGTACGGTACGATACGGTCCGTGAATACGTATCGCCTTATCTGCATAAGTTGGTTTAATTGCAAAATTGTTTTAGAAAAATGTTACAAGCGTGGTTTAATTGCAGCTTATATCACTTGCCAATACAACGTTACTCAAACATTGCATAAACTACTACACAAAAGATACCTGATTTTAATGATCCGTCACTTAACTCGATCTTGTTGCGAACAAAAAGTTGTTTCGACTTTGTAATTACAACGTATTGTTAAATGAGCTTCTATTATCTTAATGAAGATTTTTATTTTTATCAAGTATAACATATTTATGATTTTATGGGCCAGTCGTGGCCCAGTGGCACAAGCGTGTGACTGTAAACGACTGGTTGTGGGTTCGATTCCCACTCGAGGAGTGGAAATTATATTTCCATTTTCTTCGCTCTGGTGTCGAGGTGAAGCGCGGCGTTAAGTTCCGCCACTTAACACGCAAGCCTCCGAATTCGGCGGAAAGTGGGGAACGGAGTGTCTTAACACTAGATTCCCTCTGCCTACCCTGCTGTGTGCGGGATATAGCGTGAAGCTATTTAATTTATTTTTAACAGCAAAAAAATTAAAAACCTTTTCTCGTTATCCTTCTCATCTCTCAGGAACAGATCAGGTTCATGTTATGAAAAAATATATAGAAATAAAAAAAGAAGTGTCATATTTGTCATTTTGACAACGACATCAAATTAATGCGAATAAAATATTGAATTCTCATTGAATTGGATACAGATTGTTAAGCAAATCGGAACAGCAAGAAATGGGTTAAAACAGCATTGCAAGAACTTTTTACATTGATTCATTGCGTGCGTGTTGAGAATACAGTAATTAAAGAATTAATGAATACAAAGATATTATATTATTACTTCTATAATTATTATAATAAATAACAATATAAGAAATATATATTATAAATAATTATATTTCGGCACGCGCTAATCATTTCATTTAGCAACGATTTTCCTTCTTCTTCTTAATTTGACCTGCGTATATGTAATGTAAGTAAATTAACTTCTACAAAAACTATCACGCGGAGAATGATAAAAGAATAGTAAAAAAGGTATAAGAAACAAAGGTGAACAGTAAGAGAAGCAGGGCAAGCAGCAGACCTAGGCTGACCATCAAGAAAACAGTATCAATGATATTGGACGAACGTCACGTAATACGCAAGAGGACCCCTCGGAGGGCGAGTAATAAGAGGTTGATGAAAGTCAACGAGGCGAAAGAAGTGTGCAAGGACCGTATTTATAGGCGATCACCTCTTAAAAAATACTATTTTCTTACAAATAAATAAACAACATACAACACTAAACTGCCGCACAAAACGTGGTAAACGTTTATTTCGTACAATTAATTCTTGACGCTTTTACTAAAGTAAACTCGTAATTTACATTGTACAGTAAAAGCAATTATACGGAGAAACTTCGAGTGATCAAATAGAAAACTATACGGTGGAACAAACCAAACGCATAATAACACGATAATTACAGGTGCGGATGCCATCGTGGTGCAGTAATGCATGGAACTTGACTAAACGCATTCAAATTCCACAAAAAAAAGTTTATTTCATGATATAGTTATGTAGTATCATATATATTTCGTGTGGAAAGCAGAGAACGAAGTGTTATGACACTAGATTCTATCTGCCTACCTTGCTATGTGGGATAAAGCGTGAAGTGACTTGCAAAAAACTATCAAATTCAAAACATAAGAACAACAAAGCACGACATTGATATTGGCCACTCAACAAGCAATGTCTCAATTTTAGACAGAAAGTGGAGAACATAATGTCTTAACACTAGTCCCTCTCTACCCTGCTATTCAGAAAGTCTAAATCAAAAAAACATAAAAAAAGTCATAGCTTAAAAATGTCTCAGTTTCAATTTCTTTTTTACAATACACCATAAAAAAACTCTTTCATAACTATTAAGTTACATAAAAACGAGGAACTACATAAAGGACGAAATGCGCAAAACCGGACTGCGTGCAATTGCACATGCGAAAACGAAAGTATTACGAGACAGCTATTAATATTTTTGGCCAGCGCGTCCGAGCTGACCTGCGACACGAAATAAGTAATTTCCGTTAAACATGCTATAATGTTATAAAATTAAAATTATTAATATTTTTTGTACGCTTGCTTCCACGCTTTGGCAGTCACATAGCAGGGTGGGCAGAGAGAACTTAGTGTCAAGACACTCTGTTTCTCACTCTGTTACGAGCTTTGTCTTTTTCCTGAGCGGAGCAATGAAATTTATTTTAATGTAAACAATTCTCCATGTAGGAATCGAATCCACAACCAGTCAGGCGCTATCCCCCTATGCTACAATGGTCGTAAATTCAAAACTTTGTATTTGGCATTAAAATAAATAATATTTTATGATTAGTTAGTTTGCAAACGTGTTTGTTTATGGGTTCGATTCCCAGTCGGTGAAATGAGACTTAAATTACTTTAATTTCTTCGCTCTGGTACCTAAGACGAGACGCAACGTTGAATTCTATCACTCAACAAGCAATGTCTCAACTTCGGGTAGAAAGTGGAGTGTTTTGACACTACATTCTCTCTAACTACTTAAAAACTGCTTAAAAAAAGTTTCAATACTTAATTGATAAATTATTTTCACTTAACCTTTCTTTACATACAAAAAATCAGCAACCAAACAAAACTTATTCATCGTATTCACATTTCGCACTACAGCTTTTACTTATGAATGAATGACGAACATGATGTGTTAATAAATATATATTTTTTGTTAATAAAAAAAAACCGCCTTTCAAATCGCTTCCTACTGATTAAACGAATCAAGCTTACTTTGAAATCCAAATTGCGCAAGAGTTTCCGCGCACGCCACGCCGACGACACCGGAAACGGTTTAATACTGCGACCGTAAAAATGCGACATTTTATATTCGTGACTTGGCATTTTAAAGGGTAACATTTATTTATTTGTTGATTTGTAAGAAAGTAACATTGTAATGAAGAAGGAGATAATACCTAATAATTTTTTTAGTTTCACTTTTTCTCCCTTACGGGGTAGTTAGAGAGAACGGAGCGCCAAACGCTACGGTCCTTTCATACTTCTTTCGCCTTGTTGACTGTTATGAACCTCTTTAAGCGCGCCCTTCAGCTACAACAGGATGTACTAATTTTTGATATAAAACGACATTAGATTCATAAAAGGTGTAATAAAAGATATAATATAAGATGATTTAGGAATTTTAATTGATCAACGTAAATAAAATGAAAGTTGAATGTAAATTTGTAATTAATTAATTTTTAATTCAACTACATAAGTAACCTTTTTATAAATCCTCTCCTTCTATGCGGGAATAAGTGTAAAAATTATTTTTAATCACTCCTTCGAGTAGAAATCGAACCGACACCCATAGCATCCATAATCAAACTGCACAACTATGACCTCAATAAACAGAAAAAAATAACAATTCCATATAAAAAAAAATATAACCCACCAACTAGTCTTTAGATGTTCACCTTTAAAACTAACAAGTGGGACGCCACGGGCAGCCGAGTCGAACACTTGTACTGCACTTGTATGTTTACGACATTCTACAAAGTGCAAGAAGTAACGATCGCCATTTGGGCCGCTCAATTTTATTTTGCTTTTATTATTTTTTTCCGGTCACTTAAAAAGCGTTGCGCTTTCGCAATATTTTATATGCACATATTTGGACGAGTTTTTATGGAAAAATCGAGAGATTATTTGCAGGTTGATACTTTAGTTATTGATATCCAAATCTTTATAAGGAATATAATGAATTAAATAGTGGCCAGTCGTGACCCAGTGGCACAAGCGTGTGACTGTAAACGACTGGTTGTGGGTTCGATTTCCACTCGAGGAGTGGAAATTATATTTTCATTTTCTTCGCTATGGTGTCGAGGTAAAGCGCGGCGTTAAGTTCCGCCACCTAACACGTAAGCCTCTGAATTCGGCGGAAAGTGGGGAACGGAGTGTCTTAACACTAGGTTCCCTCTGCCTACCCTGCTGTATGCGGGATACAGCGTGAAGCTGTAAAAAAAAAGAAATGAATTAAATAGAATAGGATATAAGGAATTAATTACTATTGGTTCTAAGGCAGGAATGTAATGTTTGCTACTTAGTTATCGTTAGCATTCGATGAATTATCTGTGGGTGCTGGGGATGGCGTTGTAGGGATAGAAGCAGCACAGACCAGTGCTTGAGAGATGAGACTTAAGGGGAACCTTAAAATATACACTAACTCCCGCTCCAGTGTCTTTCAACTTTAACTAAATAACTAATTTTTAAAATATGTGTGAAAATAATCTATAAACATGCAAAGAATAGAAAACGGAACAAAACAAAATACAATTTATTTATAAAGGTACAAAATTCAATTTATTTGTATATGTAGGTATATGAATCGACGCATGCGATTGTCGTTTCCGTTATTTTTATCGAAACCGATAGCTCCATTTGTGAGTCGCGTGATTGATACGAATAAAAATAAAACGATAACTACAAAATCTGTGATATGCTATTTTTAACAAAAATGTATCTGATGAATGATATTACAAGTAAATGATATAAGTATATAATTGACTTTTTTAGCTAATATCAGTGACAGTAGCAGCAGTATGGCGTAACTTCCGCTTACGAATATCGGTCGATATATCAAGTGCATTAAAGTAACCAAAACTCTCTTTCAACTTCATACTTCATCCCGCATAACAGAGTATACTCAGGGACCATAGTGTCAAGACACTCCATTTTTTAAAATGGAAAATCTTAATTATTATAAAAAATATACTAAAATAAAGTAAACTTTTACTATAAGATCGTCATTTAACCCGACTTACACTTTCTACAACAGCAGCTCCCTTCCATATGAAGAGATAATCGCTTACAATTTAAAATTCCGATGAGATACAAGCGACCTTGGGTCGAGCAAGTCCGCGTGGTTAGCATTGTGAAAAAATGATTCATATCATTAAAGCAATTGGCATACGGTGAGTCACTATCAAAATAATTGTATTCGCTCGCGTGCTGTGTTGTTTTATAAACGTATACTCCTTGAGCCTACCGTGGCACAATAGGATAATGTCTGACTGCAAAAACCATGAACGTGGTTCGATTCCCACTCTATGAAATGATCATAGAAAGAAAAGCGGTTTTAGGTTTTTTCTCGCGTTGGGGGGATTAGTCGAGGAATGGTAATCATTTATTATAATTATTTTTATTTCTCAGTTCTAGTGTATAAGACAAAACGCAGTACAGTACAGTACAGTACAGTACAGTATAAAAACTACTAACGACTAGTAAAAATTGCTGTTAAATTAGGTACAATTTATATATAAAGGTATACCGTAAAATAAGTCTTTCCCAGGAGTGTACGAATATATAAATATAGATGTTCAAATAGCAAAATTTTCATGAATCCTAATTAATGTTCAACTCTAGCGAGGCCAGTATAAGTCAATAATATTACACACGTTGAATATTTAAAAGCTAAATCAACAATATTTGATGATAGACGTATTGAGACTGAGGCCGCCGTGGCGGAGTGGGACAGCGTATGACTGTAAAGTAAAGCGATGCTTGTGGGTTCGATTAGATTTCTTAAAATTTTTATGTCTTTATTCTGGTACCTGAGACAAAGCGCAGCGTCTATCATTCAACACGTAATGTCTCGATTTCGGGCGGAAAATGGAGGACGGAGTGTCTTGATACTAAGTTCTCTCTGACTACTCCGCTTGGCGGAAAAAAGCGGGAGTCCACTTTTTTTTAATCATCAATATATACATATTTTTACACAATAAAACTCCCTCCCTCACTGTATAACTGTCTGACAACGCATTAACTACTCCCAGGCATAAAAAGCTGGACATATCGTATAGTTTCCAATATACATTTTACAGTCAAAACTGCGAGAGAGAAATGGCAAGGGTCATAAAGTCCACGCAAACGAAGCCGCGGAGACGCAAACGAAGTCGTAAAAATATAAGTAGGTTAGGTAGGTAGGTTAATATTTTATTTGTTTCACGCTTTTTCCCGGATATCAAGGTAGGCTGAGTGAGATACCACAGTCTTAAGATACTCCGTTCTTCACTTCCCCTCCAAATCAGGGATATTGACAGGGGTGCTGAATGTCGATTTCAAGACAGAATGCAGAGTTCAACACAGAGATGGAGAAATGAAAATAAATTAAATATAACCATTCCCCCAACTGGGAATCGAACCCAGAACCATCTCGTATACAGTCGACGCCATCACACTGAGCCACGATATCCTCAAATACTTCAAAATTCTAGTAAATGATCAAAGGAGACGCAATCTTCCACACATATCCAAAGTAGCTCCGTAACAATATTATGTTTAATTAAAATTCTTTTATAAGCACATCTCGCCTATGTATTTACGCCATAAAATTAGAGAGCAAAGTTTACTAAACTTTCATATTATACAATGCTATCTCTTAATTGACAGTTTCATACTAAATAATAACACACTAATAAATGGATAGACTTTTTTCTATTTAATTAGATGTGGCTTTGAAAAATCGATAATTAGTTGGACCGTATTAATTATTATAATATTAATATGGGGCCAGTCGTGGCGCAGTGGCACAAGCGTGTGACTGTAACCGACTGGTTGTGGGTTGGATTCCCACTCGAGGAGTGGAAATATTTAATATTTCAGGATGGGAAGGAGGCAAAGCGCAGCGTTAAGTTCCGCCACCTAAAACGCAATGCCTCCGAATTTGGCGGAAAGTGGGGAACGGAGTGTTAAGAACACTAGGTTCCCGCTGTCTTCCCCGCTGTGCGCGGGAAATTAAAAACGCGTGAAGTAAAAAATATATCTCTAGATGCTATTAGAAGCATTTTTGAGGTAATCCGATGGTTTTGAGTTCAAATACAGCTTAGTCATTATTAGTATTTAAAATATTTACATCTTCAACATTTTTCAAGCGTTATTCGCACACTTAGGTAATTGATATTTTTTTTTGTTTACGTCCTTCTTATAGGTAGGCAAGGCCGCGGCATTGTTGTTTCTGTTACATAATAAACAACGTCTCTGAACCAGAAGTGAGCAACCTATTTAACCATATTTAATTTTATTTCCTTTTTTGTTTGTCTGGCCTAAATCAACTTATTAATAGTATATAAAAAGCAGCAGTAGAATATCTGTAAGATCAATAAATAACTACGCGAAACGTCTCATAAAATTATTACTAATCGGGCCGCAGGTTGCTCACCCCTGCTCTAAACCATCGGAAAGTAAAAAAACAGTGATTTATGAGTAAATTCCTGTCTACCTCGCAATATGACGAATACGCGTAACCATAAAAAACAAGCCTTAGGCAATCGTTAATCGAATTGAGAGAAAAAAACGGAAGGTAAGTATCTATTTTTTATTTTCTTGTCACTCGCATATTCGCGGTAGCAGGTAGATAAAAAAACGTTGAATGGATTTTGAACTCGATTTCACTAGACGAGGAAAAAAACAGATTTGTTCGACATGCAATGCGTAAAAGCAACAGGTAGGTGGTCTAATTAGAACAAATTTTACTTTGGAAAGCTATATAAATTACGTTCTAGTAATTAATTGACAATATTCAAATAATAATGATTGATTATTGTTGAATAAATTCCCTATTTATAAATTACAAAAATAAGTATTTTTTAGGTTCACGCTTTAGCTTTTGCCCTGTATCCTGCATGCATATGGTCAGAAAGTATCTAGTGTAAAGACACTACGTTTTCCACTTATCTCTCGACTTCATTGTGAGCTGAATGGCGGAACTCAACGCCGCGCTTTGTCTTGCCACCAGAGTGAAGAAATTAGAATAATTAAAACCAATCGCAATTACAGCATTATCAGCTGCTGTCCTCCTGTACAGAAATGACAAAAATATATGTTGTATTTAAAACTAAAAAGAAATACATAATAAATCACGGAAAATCCAATTCAAGATATAAATTTTCCTTATAAAATAGCAAATCTAAAGCGATACAATATATTTCTATTGCTAGTGACGTCCGCCATAACACGATTACGAAACACAAAAGCCGATAAAAACTACCTCCAAATTAGATTAACTTGCAGTTTATGTAGTATCTTAATAAACATTTATTTATAAACTGCATATAGTTTTTTAAAGAAATGTATTATAGTAAAAAATGTAAAAATGTTTTAAGTTTAAACGTTACATATTAAATGGCCATTACCGTACCAATTTGAACGTATTGAATTATAAAGGCCGTTATGGTGCAGTGTGACAGGGTGTGATGTTAAACGCCATGGTTGTGATACTATTTTTATTTTACGCAGCAAGGCGTTGAGTCTCGGCATGTGTACTTTAAAGTAAAGTACTGAAAAGCGGAGTGTGTTAACACTACGTTCCCACTGAATTGCTACTAAACAGGGTGAAGCTGGTAAAAATGACCATTACATAATTTAAATCAAAGATTCCCAGTCTTTCTTTCTCATAGACTACTGTAAAAAGGTTGTTGAAATTAGTGAAAAATCTGAAAATTACATTGATTAATCTTAAGTTAAGTCTTAAATCTTAATTACTACTCCTTCTTTACTGTTGAGACAATATTTTTATATATTTTCCTACCACAAGCAAGAATATCGAACCCATAATCTCTATCACACAAAGACAATACCTATAGCTTCCTTTACACAATATATTCGCAAAATTTCTATTTCACTATAAACTTTAATAGCCAGTCTGCGTAGATGTTATCAGATTTTATCGCGGAATTAAACCACTATACGCATTACCGGAACTCGGAGGCGAAACTTTGTAACCCGCTCTCTTTACCAGGCAGGTGATGCAACGTTCACATAAACACTAATATTACGATAAGACAATGTCTTTGTTTAATTTGAACTATTCTTATTAAAATATGTAGGAATTTTTATTATAAGTTAGCGAGGAATTTGTGTTGAAATAAAAGCGAACTTTTTATTCAGTGGAGATCTCTGTCTGCAAGAAGTTCTGTTTTTACTAAGAAAAAAGATTTTTTTTTGGAAAATTACTCAATGTACTGTTCAGTTATTACTTAATAAGACATTTAAAGAAAACGTATAAAAATTTGAACGCAGCGGGATTCGAACCCGCGCCTCCTGAATACCGTTCAGGCGCTCTCACCACTGAGCGGTATTCGCTCCGCGCCTCCTGAACGGTATTCAGGAGGCGCGGGTTCGAATCCCGCTGCGTTCAAATTTTTATACGTTTTCTTTAAATGTCTTTTTCAATTTTCCTAAGTGTGGAATAACACTTTAAAAATGTTTAAAAGTATTACTTAATAGTTTTTCTAGTTCTAAATATCTACATACATACATATATTTTCCTTCCTCGTAGTTATTGGTACATATCTGTGTCATTTTGCTAGTAAAACGCTTATTTAAAGTTAAAGAGAAGTTTTCTGAGTAATTCTTATTATATACTTCAAAAATATAAGGCAAGTTACTATGTCGTGACGCAGTGGAACAACTACTGACTGTAATCGCTAATGATTGTGGATTCGATTCCCATTCGCGAACAAGATAAAACGCGGAGTTGCAGTCCGTCTTAATACGTAATGACCACTAGACCAACCAAAACTCACCCATATACCACCAGCCATACAAAAACAAAACCAAAACACAAGAACCAAATCTAACAACAAACTATAATCACGATAGTAAACGTTACGTTACGTTAAGATGATCTACACTATCCTCATTATAGTGCGCGTGTGCGGAAGTCGAGTTGTTTTTATTACCGTATGTTGGTCACATGAGAAATTGTGAGAGCCGAAATTAAACACCATTGATGCATTTACGTAAAGAGTTATCGTCCATTGTTATAATTGTATACAATATTCAATTATTTTTGGGAGCAAGTTATGTAAAACTCGATAACAATGTTTTATAAAATATTAAGAATTAAGACTTAATTATTAGCTACTTTTTCTTTTACAATTTTTTTACAAATAACAATAATGCAAGCATCTTTTATTGGTTTAATAAAAGAAAAATATTTTTTCCATAGTCCAGGATAGTGAGAGAGAACCTAGTGATATAATACTCCACTCTCCATTTTAAGCGGAACTTAACGCTGCCCTTTAGTCTTTTAAGCATAGAAATAAAAATAATACAAATAATATCGCAATTACATTCAAACGCTATTCCACTACTCGATGACCACTACACTTAATATCAGTTAAATTTAAGTAACGTTTCTGAGTGTCAATATATCCTCTAATAACACTAGCATAAACATTACTAAATTTGTCTTCTAAGCCTCCATTGCTTGATTATGAATCAAACAAAGAAATTTTATCTTTATCGTATAACCACCGTTTTAGGGTCAAAGGTCGCAACTTCGATTCCCACCCATGACTAATATCTATATTTCACATACATATGCAGTAGACCTACCTAGTTATAATGTGATTTAAAACGTAATAGACGTTACATAATCTATGACAAACATTTATGTGTCATATGGTTAGTCAAAACCACACCTGTACTTTGAGCAATCTAAGGGTGATGAATTTGTGGACAAACCTTACTTTTCTTGTGCAACTAGATTTTACTCTAGTATTTTTTAATAGTTACCTTTTTTGTCGCTGGGAAATGCAGTTTACGCAGACCATCAGTACGTATGGCAGACAGAACTACCTTACGTACGGATGATACTGAGGGACTCATCGACAAAATATTATTTAAATTTAATAGTTAGCTACACTATGTAAATTCAATTACGCGATTAATAATAGCGGAGTATTCAGAGAGAACCTAGTATCACCACATTCCATCCTCCACTTTCTGCTTGAAATTGTAATATGATCGTTCCTCGCGTGGGAACCGAACCTACAACCAACGGTTTATAGTCAGACACTATCTCACTGCGTCACGACGGACTCTATCTACTTTTTTAAAATTATCCAAAATATAAAAAAAGTATATATCGTTTACAAATTTCCAAGCTCAACATATACTCAGTCAGAAATCAACAGCCGCGAAAAAAAGACCAAAAAGGTATCAACCAGCAAACCTGTTACGAAAATAAGGATAAAAAAAATTCACAAGTTAAAATTTAAATAATTGCGTACTTGAGAATGTTTACGATATTGCATAAATTGCGGCCTACTTTGCTATATTTACACATTGTCCGTAAAAGCTTAAACATGTGCAGGCTTTATTTTAATTCAAAAATATATATACAGGACTTTCGAGAAAAAGTGGAGTTTAGTAAATAACAGATTATTTTTATTTATTTATTTATTTAAATGCTTTATTACACCAGAAGGATAAATAAAAACAAATAGTAATAAGAGGAAAAAAAAAGAAAATACAATTTTGGTGGTGGTTATGTTTGGTTATATCCCTTTTCTTTTTTTTACTGTGTTTTTCGAAGGTCAACCGAGGTCTCCTTGCCTCTCTTACCACTCACCTTTACTTCATATATCTTTCTTACCATTCTTCCATCACTCATCCTCTCGACGTGCCCAAACCGCCTGAGCACGTCCTTCTTCATTCTTACTATGACGTTCTCGCTAAATACCATTCAGTCTGTGTATCTCTTGGTTATATTACTATTAAAGTCTACCGTGGCACAGCGATGGTTGCGAGTTCAATTCTTACTCGGGGCAATCATTATATCTAATTTGTTCTCATTTCTCTTTTGTAGTGACAAGACAAAGCGCAGCATTGTCTCGGATTCGACAGAAAAATAGAAAACGGAGTGTCTTGACACTAAAGACATGAGCTGCCTCATGTCTTACAAAAAAATATTTGTTCGCATTAACAAACGTATATATACAAAAACCATAGATATTTATCATCGTCTGACTCATCTTTGTCGTGTTAAACCTAAAATTACCCTCCCGTCATGAAAGATATGCCCAACAACTTTTCAAAAATGAAAGGGTTGTAAAGGGTAATTATAATATAAATGAATTCAGAACGACATGGGTACAGAGGAAGCCGAAATTATTTTTATATAATGACTTACATAACGAGTGTATTTTCGAGATTTTTTCGTATTATACTAAAGTAAATGGCGCACTTTACTTTAATATAAATAATATATATCGTTCAATAGCTTTTGTGAAAATTTCTAAAGGGATGTTTTGATAAAAATGTAATTAGGTATAAAGAATGACTTATTATTATATATATTGTGGCCAGTCGTGGCCCAGTGGCACAAGCGTGTGACTGTAAACGACTGGTTGTGGGTTCGATTCCCACTCGAGGAGTGGAAATTATATTTCCATTTTCTTCGCTCTGGTGTCGAGGTAAAGCGCGGCGTTAAGTTCCGCCACTTAACACGCAAGCCTCCGAATTCGGCGGAAAGTGGGGAACGGAGTGTCTTAACACTAGGTTCCCTTTGCCTACCCTGCTGTGTGCGGGATACATGCTTGAAGCTAAAAAAAAAGGATGAATTATATCTAAATAGGTATTTTGCGATTGACAAACACAATATACTTTGAATAAAATTATTTTTAGCCGGATTAATCGCGTATATTTTTGTTATTCGAATAGTCACAGGTGACCCCTTTTTTTTACAGGTGAGCCTACCTGTGACCACGAATTAATGTAAAGTATTAGAAACTAATAATTACTATTTGTATACAGTTTTTACCCCTTGTGAGCTATTAAGTTCATTCTGTTAATTTTTTTGTAACATTATAAGAAATATTTGAAATTTTGTTCTATATTGAGTATCTTAGACACATATTTCTTGTTTTCTCCTTAATAAATAGCATATAATATTTTTTTATTTTATTTATTTAACAATTTAAGCCGGATAAGAACCTACAACCTCCGCTAAAATCAACACTACCGATATAATAATGACTTGACAAGTACCTTAGCAAAATATGATTACCAAAGTCTCATTCATAAGTAATAAAAAAAATATATTTTTTTTTTAGGGTAGGCAGAGGGAACCTAGTGTTAAGACACTCCGTTCCCCACTTTCCGCTGAATTCGGAGGCATTGCGTGTTAAGTGGCGGAACTTAACGCCGCGCTTTACCTTGGCACCAGAGCGAAGAAAATGGAAATACTAAATATTTCCACTCCTCGAGTGGGAACCCTCAACCAGTCGTTTACAGTCACACGCTTGTGCTACTGGGCCACGACTGGCCACACAAAAAAAATGATAGTTATATATTTTCAGGTCGTTGAACTCGTCATCTGCGTTTAAGGGGCAGAGGGGAGACACTTTGAATGGGAGGCAGAACGAGCGTAACATTGATTTAAGGGCGTCGACGCGTTGCTTGTGCAGTCGAAACGAATCTTGTATTTCCTACTGAGACTTAACTCGACATTTATAAGGTCTGCTTAGCGTTTAGTGGTTTAGAGGAGCATTTTGTTAGGTATATTCATATTTTTTTATCTTTTTACTCTAGAAATTAAATCTATTGGATGTATTCTTACTTTAAGATTAAATGGCGGAACTTAACGCCGCAGCATAGAGAAAAACAAATATATAATACTAGTAGCTACCTGCAGATTTGTTTGCGTGGACTTAACGACTCTTTCATCTCCCCATCATCCTGAACATCCTGCGCTTAAATCCTTGTTGCATTTAAGGTTTCATTCAAATACATCGAGTAATTTCTAAGATGCACGTACAAACATACTCTTTTTATTATTTTATTTTAGTACAAATTATTCCGAATGGTTATCGAATTATTATCACACATACAATCTTACATATTTCACACTCCAACCGGGCGCACAATGGCGCAAGTATAATTTGTATGACTATATTAATAGTATAATAAAATAATCCTTAAAAGCATTTGTTATGTTAGTAACTAAACACAGTGAGTATCTCCACATAAAAAAGCAGCTCCACGTATAGCAAGGAAGTCAAAGCGATAATAGAATGAAGACACACCGTTCTCCACCTTCCGTCCAAACTTAAGACATTTCTTGTCAAGTGGCGGAACTAAACACCGCGCTTAAGTCTACAAATCCCTTACAATATAAACTTTTGTAAATACTAAAAGATAAACTCTTATAGTTCACTTTAAAACACAACATAAAACCCTTCGTACACTTCATATATCGCATAGACGTATTCGAGTGCAATGCAAGATTACATACATATGGCGCCTCTATATTATTTAACAAGCACTTATTAAACACAACCACTACTTAATAATTATCAAAATACGTATTTAAACGTAAATATAAACGCAATAATAATTATATATCTTCAATCTTATTGTACCACTTAGAAAAAAAATATATATCTAACATACGGCTAATGCCAAAATCATTGTATACACTTTCACACCATTTTGCCACACAGCAGGGCAATCAGAGAGAACTTAGTGTCTTGACACTCTGTTCCATACTTTCCGCTGGAATTCGAGACATTGTGTGTTAAGTGGCGGAACTTGAACCCGTTTCACATATCAAAACTTACAAAAGTCGTTGTACATATCAAAAGGATATAATAGAATATGTATAACCATGTCTTCTTATCGATATGAAGAAGGCCGCCGTGGTGCAGTGGGGCAGCGTCTGATTTTATCACAATGGTTATGGGTTCGATTCCCACTCGTGGAATATTGGGATATCGGGGCATATTGGGAAAGTGGAGGACGGCGTATTATAATAACACTAGGTTCTCTTTGACCCCGCTATACAAAAAAAAAGCTTGAAGCTGTGTGAAAAAAAAAACATCAAAAATAGTGTCCATTTACAAAACTGGCTCACACGATGTGGAATACCTAATAAGCGGATCGGTTTAAGAAATCTCGTGCGCTAACCCGCGCTGGGTCATCGACCTGCAGCCAGCCTAGCTGGAGCTGCGCTAGCGCAGGCTTATTGTTTATACTACGGTATAGTTTCGCGATTCGTAATAAATATATACCAAGGTCACGTTACTGGTGATTATCGTATCGGTTTTGGTCAGAGATAATCGTCGTGTACGCTTTATTAGTCACGTAGGTAAAGGATGATGGGCAGTAGTGAGTTGACAAAAATTAAGTACTGAACGTATAATTTAACTTTAAATTTAAACATAATAAATTAAAAAAGTATATATGATTTATCTTTAGGTAATACACCGTATTGTTGTTCTAATTCCGATTGATAAAATTAATTTACGCCTTCTCACGCTTATTAAGTAAATCAGAGAGCACGTAGAAGAAAGCCGCGTTGTAACTTAACAGAAAAAATAATGTTAGACCAAACCCACAACAAACCGTGCTTACAATCAGATACAGTTCCACTGCGCCTTATTGCAAGTAATATATCACAATAACTTAGCAGCTGTGAGTATTGGTCATCGATTACGCATCATATCGAAATCTTTACTATTATACTTGTTACCTCGCTATAAATATTTCAAAATAATAAAAATAGTACGAAAAATAAATTCAGATTCATATATTAACAACAAAAACCATTTCAAATTCGCAAACTTAAACGAGACGCATACAAATTAACACATAGAATAATACAAAATACGTACATAATGAGATGAATTAGCTACAGTTGTTTTTGCGACTGTTTCTTTGGTCAATTGACGTCACCTGAGATTCGTGAAACGAAAAAAAATCACGGTGACAATGGGATAATTTCAGCTTAGTAACTTGTATTTATAATACAATACATCCTACGTACAAATTTAAACAAAATAAATTATCATTATAATTCATTTTAGTAATGAATTATTATAATAATTTATTTTGCTTAACTATTAATTAAGCATTTCATTTATATTTAGATTTTAAGATACTTAAAATAATAAATAAAAATAATTAATTACGTAAATTAATTAATTAATATGATGTGAAAAATACTATTACTACTATTAGGTACTGAAACATATTATATAAATATACATAAGACTAGACAACATTTATAAAATAAAAAAATATGCACATTCATTTATATAAAAAAACAGCATCACTCCCCTCCCATCTTTACTACATTCGATACAGATAACAGAGCTCCTGTTTGATTGCCAAACACTCTGAACTAAAATATTTTTCCAGCTACATGCTGTTGTCCGAAAAGCGACGTAGATCGAGAAAACATAGTGTCAAGACACTCCATTTTTCCCTTCTTGCCTATATGCTAGAATTTTTTTCAGATTCACGCTGTATCCCGCACACAGCAAGGTAGGCAGAGGGAACCTAGTGTTAGGACACCACGTTCCACATTTTCCGCCGAATCTTAAAAGCAATGCGTGTTAAGGGGCGGAACTTAACGCCGCCCTTTACCTCGATACCAGAGCGAAGAAAATGGAAATATTAAATATTTCCACTCCTCGAGTGGTAATCGAACCCACAGCCAGTCGTTTACAGTCACACGCTTGTGCCACTGCGCCACGACTGGCCTCAGAATAGAATCTACACGTAAAATGTTACATTCCATACAGGATATAAAGGGTGACTGCCCCCTACTGTATGGGGACGAAGTGTGACATAGCTATTTCATATATCGACAGATCCCCCTCAATGCGTTCAAAGGAGACAACTACCATTAATCATAATATAAAACGTTTGCAAGTTCTTACTTATGATAAAGGAACTGGTGGAATAGACAGGCTGGTGACTAGTCGTTCTGTCCCCTTCATAGTGAAATCGCCCTTGGGATAGCTGAGAAATCAAGACTAAGTAAGGAGCATTTTTTCTTTTACAATTTTTTGGTACTGGCTTATAACATATCGCTTGTATTCAAAAGTACCGCAAAACAGAAAAGGAAAAACGTTTACTACAAATATACAAATATAACCTCTTATATTTTTATATTTAAAAGAGACACCCATTGATTACGGATTTTAAACTACGTAAATAAGGCATAACGTACGTAAAAAGGCCGTTATAAATTTTTCTTTTGAATTTTCGTTTACATCACGTCACGTTCGTAATGTCATACGTAATTAAATTAAAAAGTGTAAAAATATAATTATATTATATACTTTTTTTTTTGTCTCTTCTGTAATAAAGGGTAATTTTGACTCTTTCTCTCAACCATTATTGTATTGAAGGAGCATTGCATAGATAAAGCATTCGTTAGTATTAGGCTTAGTGCTAACTTCATAATAATGAAAACATTTCAAGAGCAAATTTTAATCCTACATTAATTTAAAATATTGCTTTCAGTACATTAACTACTTGATATGCTAACTAAAATTTGTCTATAGGGAAACAAAAACAAAAAAAATATTAGAACGTATAATATTGAAGATGATTCGTACGTTAGACACTTTCATAACTACAAATTACCGAAAGCGCGCTTATTACGATCGAGAAAGTATAGTTGAACTCGAGTTAAATCAGAATGATTTATGGCCTTTGCCATAAAACATTATTTATCTATGTTTATTATAAAAATCATTGCAAATTATGACGATTGAACTTATTTGTTCACTTATTTCCATTGTTTTAAGCATTTCACTAGATGCGAAACAATTTGAACTGAAATTTGGAAGAAAAATCGTAGATCTGGGTAGAAAAATATCCATCTAGGATTATTTTCTATCTCTACGATTTTTCTTCAACTTTTTCACGTATAGCAGCAAAGTCAAGGGAGAACCTAGTTACAAAACACTCCGCTCTCCATTTCCCATCTAAACTCATCACACGGAGTGTTGGCTGCCAACACTCAACGCCACGCTTTATACTATCACAGACGAGAAATGTGGTCAGTTGTAGCCCAGTGGCACAAGCGTGTGACTGTAAACGACTGGTTGTGGGTTCGATTCCGACTCGAGGAGTGGAAATTATATTTGCATTTTCTTCGCTCTAGTGTCGAAGCAAAGGCGTTAAGTTCTGCCCCTTAACACGAAAGCCTCCGAATTCAGCGGAAAGTGGGGAACGGAGTGTCTTAACACTAGGTTCCCTCTGCCTACCCTGCTGTGTGCGGGATACAGCATAAAGCTAAAAAAAATAGACGAGAAATCATTGCCCCAAAATTGCAATCGAACCCACTACCTATCGATTTCTGTAAATTACAATAAAAATTCCTACACGTATTTGAATCTGCATCTATCGCATTCAATCAATTACCAACTTAACCACGATAGCAGCTTAAAATACCAAGAAGCATTAAGTTATTTATTTTAATTAACTAATCACATAAAGATGACACTAATATATTTAAATCTGTTTCCACTTCTTTTATTGAGACTTCCGTTATTTTAGCGTCGCGCGTCGTATTAAAACAACAAATCGTTCAGCAAAAACTATAATGTTACCTATTTACATATAGAAATTGAAATATCGACTTCTACATGATAAGCAATATTTTTGTATTTAGCTAGTGCAATTATATAAGACCATTGTGACGCAGTGGGACAGCATTTGACTATAAACTCAGTTGGTTGTGGGTTCGATTCCCACGGCGATAACGTGTCCCACAGACATAATGTCCCGTTTTAACCAGAAATGAAGAACTAAATGTCTAGACACTAGATTCTCTCTGACCAGCCTGCAAACGACAAGCCTACAAAAATCATAAAAAATTATACCACCAAAAAATACGTAGTTATATCACAATCTTTCCATATTAAAACAATTTCCATTTTCCAAAGAAACATTTATCTGTAATAAAGGCTCCTCCGGCCGTTGTTTATTTACAACTTGTGGGAAAGCGTAGTTAGAAATTCCACTCGTTAGTTTTTACTCAACTCAGTTTCTACACGACTCACTCATGTCAATGTCACTGATCACATCGTTTTTGTGGTTGTTATGTTATATGTATGTATGTATGTAATAATAAGTTGTAAAATTTTAAATTATAAGTTTAGAGGCTAGACAGCATCTCTGTAAATCTCTGTAAAGGCGATTGGTCACTTGCAGAATACCTATACATAATATATACTTAAATTATATTAATTTTGGGCAAGTCGTGGCGCAGAGGCACAAAATGTGACCATAAGGCGACTGGTTGTGGGTTCCATTTAATCTCGAGGACTGAAAAATATCGAGGCAAAGCACGGCGTTAAGTTCTGCCACTTAACACCCAATGTCTCCGAATTCGGGGGAAAGTGGGGAACGGAGAGTCTTAACACTAGATTCAGAGGGAATCTAGTCTTAAGACACTATCCTACTGTGTGCGGGATACAGTGTCATTCAACACGCAATGTCTCGATTTTGGACAGACACTAGAGAACGGAGTGTCTTGACACTAGGTTCTCTCTGACTACCCTATATAAAAACGCGAAACTGTTTTTTTTTTCAACATAATATGTTAAATTTTAATGCAACAAGCGGAAAGTATATTATTCAAATTATGATTATAATACGTAAATGTATGTATTTACATAATATATTCTGAGTGAAAATCTAAATAAAAATACGACTTAAGCGTAAGTGGCAAACAACAAGAAATATATTCACGAGTACTTCTGTTATCTATTAACAAGCGATCTGAACTGGGATAAGTGTCTGGGTGCTACACTCTCTCCATCTTGCTTTAAATTAAGCGATATGTCTTTCTAATTAATTATACCGTAATTTATAAAAGGGTATGTTTATTAAAAAAAAAAAACAAAAAAAATAATAAAATATACACCATCTGAGTGAATTTCTTAAACTTTGTGATCATAACTATTTGACTACGTTATAAAAATCTATTTAAATACTAAAAAAAGTCTATTTAAAATACGCTATACAGCTCCAAGCCTTTTCTCTTATATAAATGTAGCCAAAGAATCAAGTGTCAGAACACTCCATTCCCCAAAACAAACACGCATTTCCCACAAAAACTCAATACCTAGAATTTACATAAATCTATACTATACTACATACAACTATAGATTACTTCTATACTACAAGTAGCAAAGCAGTCGTGATTGTAAAGATGTAAATACACATATATCGAGAAAGCGTGGGTGATCGGCTACTAACAACATCTGAAGATCTTCTCCCATTGTCTCGTTGGCAACTAATTAATGGGGAAAGTTTTGAAAGTCAACACACAATCTCACATACAAAGTTGTTGTTTTTTTTAACGTTACGTTTTAATTACGTCTCAAGGTCGAAATTATATCATAGTTTGAATGTCTTATAATTTTTTTAAGAGTTATATAGTATTTATTTAAGTAGAAGTGTTTAGGTATAGAAATATGCTTTGCTTGCTTTCAAGAGACGCAGGGTCGAATCCTGCTTTGTTTTATTTTAAAAACCTTTTTTATAGAAAAGTGTATTATTTAGAAAACGTATTATTCATATAAATTTCGAATAAAATATTTTTACACATAAAGTAATTAAGCAGAAAATTACCAAATTATATAAAAATGGCTGAAATTTGAATTCTAGACTTTTTATAGTCTAGATTTAATATATAATATTTATTTTGAAGTACCACGTGGCTTATTAAGATATTAAAAGTTACATAAAAATATTTTACTAGTAGATTTAATTAAAAGTTATGCAATAATATAAAAATAGCTAAAGTAAACTGAATGAAATTTGGCACACAAATATTTTACTCTCAATTAAGTTATTACGGCATTTATTTCGACTACCAATGAATAAAATATATATTTTCTTATTTTTCCTCTAAATTAAACTTTTATTTGGGTTGTTTCTATGTAAAATGTGATGTGAACGAAAGGTTCAGACGTGATGTCCACTTCACTACAGGGCCTAAGTACCTAACAGGGCCACCACTCTGGCGCTATCTGCACAAGTTGAGAGGAATATAGCGACCCACCAACCACCGGACATGACTCTTAGAGGGACTGCTACAGTCTCTCTATTACATAAACAAATTAATTAAGAAACGTGTGACCGAGTGTACTCACTCGCTAAAACAAATAAAAAAAAAAAATCACAAACAAAAAAAAAAGACTGGAAAGTACATGGACCTCGAGTCTGTGGCGTTTTAAAAAAGTAAAAGAAAAAAAATGCGATGTGATATTTGTAAATCAGATTTAATTTGATTAATTTAATGTAACAAGTAAAATTGTTGACACGTAAAATCCGTTTTGCCTTAACTACGAATGTTTCTTTATATAATAATGTACCTCAAACGCATGGTAGTCTTAGTAAAATTACTTGTATTTCCAATACATAAAATAATGGCTTCACCTTTTAAATACATATGTTTATATAAAATCGTAATTTTTTTATCATCTGGTTAGATATAATTTAGATATAAGCTATATCAGTGCAACGATAGAACATTGCCTCATTGGAGCAAAAAGGCAAAAAGCAGAGTGACGTAGTGACCTGAGTGTGTTGTGACAAATTCTCTAACTCTCTGCGCAAACATAAGAAACAAGTAGCAAATTTAATAATAAACAATCAATAATAACAACCAAACTAGTTCACTATAGTCCAACTAATGAGTTTCCGCTCGCCTAAATCCACACAATTAAGTTATTAAGCTTTTATGTATCAACTATCAGGCGCATGCAATTTCATAGACTTGTTATTACGCGTCCATTTACGACTATTGACTTTAAACGAACTATTATATCAATTAAAGATAATACTGATTTGAAATAATTATATTGAAGGTATACGAAGGTATGGTATGGTCTACAGAGAAGATCGTCTAGAGCAGGGTTAACCAACCGCGGGTCGCGTAATAAATTTATGTGCCTGCCAATTTATTTTACTGATTATACTCTCGTTAATATATTAAATTCTACCAAATACATGACTTGTTTCAATATGCAATATGATTGTGTAATACATATGAAATTTATATATTTTTTTAAATTAGGTGTTTCTATAGTCTAATGTTCATAACAATAATACAATTATAAATAATACTAGCGGCCCGCTCGCGGCTTCGCCGCGTGAACTACATAACTGCTTCGTTATATTGCAACCCTCGGGGGTGGATTTTTGAAAAATAAAGTAGCCTATATTTAAGCTTAGATTATCAACTATATTTATGCCAAAATTCATTACAATCGGTCAAGCGGTTTAGATTTTTCATATAAACTTTCATCCCCTATTTCAACCCTTTAGCGGTTGATTTTTGAAAAAATAAATAGCCTATGTTAGCCCCAGTAACTTTTACTTCTTTCATTCTAAATTTCAACCAAATCGGACCGGTAGATTAGCCGTGAAAGCATGACAGACAGACACACAGATATTCGCATTTATAATATAAGTAAGTGTGGATAATGTATTAAACCAGTAAACTAAATGAAATAAATACAATGTGAATAAATATTTACAACTGCAATCAGAGCTATGTATTAAGACTTAACTAACACAATATTCAATCAAAAAAAATATATATGTATATATATTCATATTTTTAATGCTGATTGCATTATAATAAATTATTAACAGAGATTAAGAGTATCTGGAGGTCGTCATAGGTTATTGAAACTGTTATTTACTGTGACCGCACTGTGGTTTAACGCCTCACAAATTGCATTACCGACTTACTTTGTATCATTGTTTTTGATTTAGTTAAAGTTTTTAGAGTTTCAATTGATTTATAATAAAATTTTATTTATTATCTTGATAGGTTTCAGTTATGATAAACTCATGGTCACACTATTTATTTATTATATAATTGCATGAATTTGAATTACTTTAATATTTACATATATATATTTAAGTAAAAAAAGGCTTTAAAAAAGCAGAAGTATACATAAACGTAAAATATACAACTCCCTAGAAACATATTTATTTAAACGATTACCTTTTGTTACTTTCAATTTGTACCATCCATCCTGACTATATTTATCTTTGCAGATAAAGAATTAATTCTTTACTTCAATACTTTTTTAGTGAAAATTTGTACGAATATTATTAGAACACAGGAGTATCGAACTTGAGAAAAAATGTCCAAAAAATTATCATAATGCAAAACAAATAAATTAAATACATAAAATGGGAAACGGAGTGTCTTAAAACTAGGTTCCCTATGCCTACCCTGCTGTGTCCGGGATACAGCGTGAAGCTAAAAAAAGTATACTTTAGCTGAATTAAATATACTTTACATGTTTTAACCTCACGTATTTAACTTATCCAACTTGGCCAGTAGTTGAAATATATAAGAAATCATTACTAAAAACTATTTTAACTTGAGACTCCACTCAAATACAAGAAGAATCAACAAATTCATACATCTAGTTACTAACAAGATAAATGTTAAACAACATTCCTCTACAAAGTAGACGTCTCGTCGACTGATTTCATTCTAGTTTAATATTCATTTACAGTTCCCACAATTAGTATTTCGGTGTCAAATGGACTGCTCTCAAATTACAATTACATTTGTATTTGTTACAAATTCGACGTTATGGTATTGTGAATGTGAATGTTCAGTAACTCTCTTTATATATTTTTTTTTTATTAGACTCTAGCCTTTTCTCGCATAGTGGGGTAGTCAGAGAGAACCTTGTGTCAAGACACTCAGTCGTTTGTGCCCGAAATTAAGACATTGCGTGTTGAGTGGCGGACCTTAACGCCGTACTTTGTTTTAGGTACCAGAGCGAAGATGAAAATTTAAATATTATCATTCCCCGAATAGGAATCGAATCCACAACCATCGCTTTACAGTCAGACGCGCCACGATTGCATATATGTATGAATAAGAGCTTGGGCCTAGATAAGTACCGACTTATGTTACTCATATACATTAGATAGGTATAACAATTTGTTTTATATAATTCGCTATATGTATTACATTATAATCTATTGAAAACATTTAATAAATAAATAGATCGATTTTATAATAATTAGTCTAAAAAACAATATAACTTTAATTATTTTAAATTATTAATTTAAATTTCAGAGCAATTAAAAATACTGCATATCCATTTATAAATCAGTCTTTTGATTGCTGTTCATTTTTCTAACATTTACATGGCTGGCTGTTTTAATAATTAATATTTTCCTCAATTTATACAATTTTTAGTAAAACAAGTTTAATAATATTAAAATATTTATCGTACCTACTTTAATTGAGGGTGTAATAAAAAATCTTAATATATATCTATATTTCATATAAAAATTCAACTATATCTAAAATTATTCAATAAAAACAAAAGTTACATCATTTTCGTTCAGCTTCACGGTTATTCCCAGGGTAGGCAAAGAATCTAGTGCCAAGATACCCTGTATTTCGATTTCCGCTCCAACTCGGTTCAATATCTAATGCACACTGAGTGATGATTTTTTTTTTTAGCTTTACGCTGTATCCCTTGCGGGGTAGTCAGAAAGAACGGAGCGCCAAACGCTACGGTCCCTGCATACTTCTTTCGCCTCGTCCACTGTCATCAACCTCTTGATATGATATATGATATATTTTTTAACTTCAAACTTCACTTTCAGGAAAGAAAGAGAGAATCTAATATCAAGACACTCCGTCCTCATACGTATACGTATAAATTTCATAACAAACAATACAAAAAAATAACATAAAAATTATAAAAATACACTTAAGCTTATGAAGAAATATACGATAGCTTCTAAGTAAAAACTAGAAAAATAAAACGTGATTGTCAAGTCTTACAAAAAGCCGATGTCGCTTAGTTTATCTAGCGATATAATAATCTATATAAATAAATAAAAAACTGGGTGTCTGTTTGTGATATAAAATAATGCTTTTATTAAATAAACATATATTTATAAATATTTCGTATATGTACCTATACCAATAACACATTTTTTACATTTTTTTGTGTTTGTTTATTCCGGCTGATATCTGAAACGGCTTGACCGATTTTGATGGGAATTTCCTTTCTAAATAGCTAATGTAACAAGAAACAACTTAGGCCTAGCCTAATATTATAAAATTAAAATTATAACTTTTTTGTTAAATTCCACTGTGGCCAGTCGTGGCCAAGTGGCACAAGTGTGTGACTGTAAACGACTGGTTGTGGGTTCGATTCCCACTAGAGGAGTGGAAATTATATTTCCATTTTCTTCGCTCTGGTGTCGAGGTAAAGCGCGGCGTTAAGTTCCGCCACTTAACACGCAAGCCTCCGAATTCGGCGGAAAGTGGGGAACGGAGTGTCTTAACACTAGGTTCCCTCTGCCTACTCTGCTACACAGCGGGATTCAGCGTGAAGCTTGTTAAATTCCACGCAGACAAAGTCGCGGATACAGCTAGTAAAATAATAAATTTTTATCATGCCATTTACAGTAGTAAGAAGCTAATTGCTGACGACTCCCATTGTAATATAGTTCTCACGAATTAAAGGCGAGGTCTTTTTTTTGAACTTAATTAACGAACACTTAGATGAGTAGTTTGATTGCAATTTTTAATAAGACAGAATAATGTTTAAATATACCTATATTATTATGATTTTGATCAGGATGTGATAAAATATTCTTTTTTATATTACCTTCTGTTATTAACAATTAAAAAATAAAAGAAATAACATGAATTATTAATAATTAAAAATAAATTCATATTTATTAAATAAATATAAATTAAATATTTTCCACTGTGGTCTCATGACCACAGTGGAAAATATTTATTTTTTTTTTTTTTAGCTTCACGCTGTATCCCGCAGACAGCAGGGTAGGCAAAGGGAACCTAGTGTTAAGACACTCCGTTCCCCACTTTCCGCCGAATTCGGCTTGCGTGTTAAGTGGCGGAACTTAACGCCGCGCTTTACCACGCTTTTAATTTATATTCATTTTTCAACTCTGGTGCCAACACAAATCGTTAAGTTCCACGACTTACCACACAATCCCAAATTCAGGCCTAAAGTTTAGACCAGAATGTTTTAACATCAAGTTTTCACTACTGAACCTGGTATTTGCTAAATATATAACATAAAAATATCTAACAATCTTAACTACTCCTGTTTCCTAAACAAAAAAATACATTCAATAAATAAATATAACTTTAAATAAATAAATTTAATAAATAAATAAATAAAAAAAAGAATCACGTAACAAGAAAATAATCGGTGCATACACATTCATACAAATACAACGTTAAACATTACGTAATAACAAGGCGGTACAAGATTACAATCGAGAAGCAGTAACTAACAGAGGTGCTGGTTGAAACAGCTGTATGTAAGATGGTAGTACGATATGAGAGACACAGTTTTAATTGATTTTTGATTTAAATGTCTTATATAGACTTAGGTATTTTAATTTGTTTTTTCTTTATTATTCAATTATTTTAAGAATTTTACTTATATAAAGGACTAGCAGCCCGTTCGCCCTGAACTACACGACTACCGCTATTTTGTGATATTGCAATAGGGTGATTTTTGAAAAATAAAGTAGCCTATGCTGTACTCAGTGTTATCAACTATCTTTATGCCAAAACTTATTACAATCGGTTGAGATTTTTTATACAAACTTTCATCCCCCATTTCAACCCGTTGCGGGATGATTTAAAAAAAAGCTAGCCTATGTTTGAACCTGGATCTTGAACTATATTCATTAAGATTTTCGTTCAAATCGGACCGGTAGATTAGCCGTGAAAGCGTGACAGACAAACAGACAGACATTCACATTTATAAGTATGGATAATCTAAATTAGTTTGTTATTATAACTACACTAGCGGCCCGCCCGCGGCTTTGCCGCGTGAACTATTTCGCTATATTGCAACCCTCAGAGGTGCATTTTTAAAAATAAAGTAGCCTATGTTTATGCTTATATTATCAACTATATTTATGCCAAAATCCTTTGCAATTGGTCAAGCGGTTTAGATTTTTCATATAAACTTTCATCCCCTATTTCAACCCTATAGAGGTAGATTTAATGCATGTATGTAGAGTGAAAGCGTGACAGACAAACACACAGACATTCGCATTTATAATATAAGTATGGATGAGGCGACCGTGGCTCAGTGGGACAGTGTCTAACTATAATCACGATTGGTTGTAAATTCTATTTCCACTCGGTAGTAGAAAGATCAAAATTCAATTATTATTGTTCCTTTCTGGTGAACAAAACAAATCAGGCGATGAAATCCGCCACTCAACAAAAGCACCAGTAGGAAAGAGCAAGTGGCTTAACATTAAGTAAGACAAAGCGTAAAAATAAATAAAAAAATATATTAAATACAGTTGGTATTTATGTGGAGACCTATTAACATGGATGCTTTGTAAAGTTAAAAACTAAAACATTCTTTTTAAATTTGGTTTGGTTTTAAATTATGTAGTACGTATTTACAATGAGTTTTAACTATATCTATGGATCAATATATCCAAATATCTATACATCTATCATCTATTATACACAGACATACAAATTTAAAGACATTTCTACTTCTAATCACCCAGCTGTACGTACCAAACTAAACACGATACGAAACACAAGGGAGCAGCATCAAGTCAGCCCATATTGATTGAATTAAGCGCACAGGCCCCTCTGCATCTATGTGCACGCTGCACATCAATTTAGGTAATTGGACGCCTCGCCGACCGAATTGTTGAATTGAGATTTTTATCAACGCGAATAATGTTTTAGCTGGTCCGTTATAGCCATCTGATAAAGTGATTAGAATTTCAGTTATTAATATGTGAATAATTATAGTATTCACACTGTGGCCAGTTGGGGCGCAGGAGCACAAAGTGTGACTGTAAACGCAATTGGTTGTGGATTTGATTCCCACTCGAGGAGTGGAAGTATTAAATGTTTCCGTTTTCTTCGATCAGGTGCCGAAGCAAGGTAAATGTAGTTGATTCCCACTTGAGAAATCAAAATATAAAATATTTCAATTCCTTCAAAATGTCTCCCATTTCAGACGTAAAGTGGAGGACGGAGGGTTATCGCAAGGTTCTCTCTGACTACCCTACTATGGCGGGAAGAAAATAAAAAAAGCTTGAAGATGACAAATAAAAAATATGTGAGTAAATTATAGTATACAGTATAATTATAGTTTAACAAACATTTCTTTTTTAACAGCTTCACTTGTTCCCATAACATACCAGGATTGTCAGAGAGCACCTTGGATATAGACACTCTATCATCCACTTTCTGCACGAAATCGAGACGTTGAAATGACAAATGCTTCAAAAAGAAAAGTGAAATATTTACAAAATGTGCTAATAAACAATTTATATATTATATTTAATAATGAATTTAATATAAAAGAAATATGCGTATAATCATTACGTGAGTCTAGCTTCAGTAGGCTATTGTTTTTATATACGAGTACAAATGATATAAGAATAACTAGAAAATAATATTTCATAAAAATACGTAATCGTAGCATAACAATATAATATAATACAGATTAGTAAGTTAAGCAACGATCGATCCAGTTATTATTTGATGGATGTGCACAAGTTAGACTTAGTCTTAAAAAAGTTAAACGGTTTTTAGATACAATCTAACTCAAGGCAGACAAGAGGCCATTTATAGAGAACTAATTAAGACTTAATTAAGAAAAATATAGTAAATATACTTCTAATATATTTATTTTTAATGCTAGATGATTTATGAGGTCATCGTACCTTAGTGGCATAACATCTGACCGTACACGCGATTGGTTGTGGGTTCGATTCCTACTCGGTGCAGTGATTGTAATTCAATTATTTTCACTTTTATTATTTGGCAAACACGATGAAACGTGGCGTTAAGCAGCGGTATTCAATACGCAATGTCTCGATTTTAGACGGAAAGTGGGGAACGGAGTGTATTGACACTATGTTTTCTCTAACTAGCTAGTTAACCGGAAAAAGGGTGAAACTGAATTAAAAAAAAAGAAAGCAAAATATAAATTTCCGTTTTTGCTCCCTACACTCGGCAAGAAACTCTAAACTCTAAACGCAAATTTCTATTTCCTGGACAGTACTTAGCGTTACCTGTCATCCACTCACCAACAGTTAAACAAATACATACATTGATATATAATTAATCAGTTTAAATCACTGAAACGAGCTCGTGTATACACATATTGTATTATGTAATATTTACATAATGTTCGCATTCAATTAATATTTTGCTGACTTCATTTTTATGTAACAAAACAAAGTTGCAACAACCGTTTTCGTTTAGCGTTTTAGTAGCAGAGTAATAAATATTTTTATCTCTGTCGAATCTTCATATCATTTATAAGCTGGAGAGTAGGCAGTGTAAATTAAGTGATAAGATCATATGTTATCAACGTTCTCTTATCATTGTCTAGACAGCGTAACAGAACCGCGCACTTTGTCTTACTTGTGTGAAAAAAATCCTCTATTACCACTGTCTAGACTAAACGCGTAACTAAACCACGTTGGACCTTTGCTGAGGTTGACTGTTCGAAAATAGATTAGGCAAACAGAAGCATAAATATATCTTACACATTTTGTATAGCTGACAGCATTAATTAAGTGATAAAATCAAGTGTTATCAATGTTTGTTTATCACTGTCTAGACCAGCGTAACTAAACCACGCAATCTATCTTCCAAAATCTTCAAAAGAAACAAACCTACACACAATATCCACTTCGACATTAAATGGCCTAGCCCTAGCCAATTGCATCAAAATAGCGGAAAAATAATTAATAATTAAATTATATAGCGTGGTTATAAAATTATCAATTTAGAACTATCAAAAGTTTCGCCAGCTATGCCAAGCCGAGCGTATAGCAAGCATACAGCAATAAAACACCGCGGACGCTGCAGCACGTAATGTTGTATGTAAGAGGTGCGTAGCGTAAGTGAAGATAAGAAATAGTCAGTTATTGACTACTTGAATGTATAATTGCTTTGTGTAACCAAGTGATTGGTTGAAAAAATTATATTGCACTAGTTATTTGCTCGGGGTTTCCGGTTTAGGTTTAGATAAAGTTGGATTTAAGATCCTAGATTGGCTGATCACAAGTTGCTTGGACGAACAGGCAGAAACAAAAAATAAATAAAATTTTAGCCTTCTTTTTATAATTACCTTTACCTATTTATATTTCTTTAGGAAAATGTTCCTTTGAAGAGTAGTCAGATAGAACCTAGTGTAAAAACATTTCGTTCTCCACCTTTCCTCCGTATTGGAGACATTGCTTATTTTAAGTGGCGTAACCGGCGTAATATAAACATTTCGTCAAGTGGAAATCGAACCCACAACCACGACGTATATAGTCAGATACAGTCCCACCGTCCCAAGATCCAAAGACAATAAGTACCAAATCTACAGAAAAAAACCTGAAACGCAAGCAAGAATAAAACTCAACACACCCATACTTCAAACTGCCGTGATCATATCGCATACGGAAAACACGGAAAATTAATTTAAAACAGCCTATTAATAATAACACACGTAAGAATATCACTTTCACCGTACAGATTTCCATCATCGCACCAACTGACAACTTTCCAATAAAGATGTGTAAATGTGACGTGTATTATAGCTGGCTATAGCGCGGTATAGTTGCTCTGATTCCGCGCTGTCATGCACAATCATCATCAGGGGGAAAGTTTAGAAGGTGTATGAGCATTATTAGTTGATGTAAAATATATGTATCAAAGTTGGTGCCAAGTTTTTTGTTCAATGTAAGCAGGATGCTTAGGTAGGATGCTTAGGTAGGTATAGAGAGTAAAGTGTACCTAGTGTAAAGACACTCTACTTTTCACTTTGTGACCGAACTGTGTTTTGTCTTAATAGAGTGAAAAAATAAAAATAGATTAAACGCAAGCATTTTAAGTCGAAATTGGACCAAACACAAATTGTGTTTGGCCAGGAAGAGTTCTGAGAGAGCTACAAACTATGTTGAGTCTAATAAATACATTACATCATTTGCTTTTTTAATAAACTGTGTGAATTTATCAAAGTTAACATTGCAACATCCTGGACTGAAATAAGGTGAGATAAGGAAAGAAATAATTGAACCTATCACCATGATCGTAGTCAGAGAAATAAAAACAAGAATTTGTGTTTATTATTTGTAGAGAAAAGCAAATTCTTAATAAACTCTCTCTGCTTGACTGTAAGAAGTATTGAAATGAATATATCCATCAACACTTTAGTTTAAGTTTTCAGTCAAAATAAAATTAAAAAAAAAAATCTTTCAGGTCTGGTACAATAAACTAGCGCGCAATGCTGAGAACAGGCAGCTGTTTTATAACTACAGATACTGTCTAACAAAAGTATAGAGTTGTTTTAACTTGAAATAACTGCTCCAAAGTGAAAAATTAAGATCTTTAAGACTAACATTTAAAAAAAAACATTTTAAGGTAACGTATATAAAATTTGTACTTAGCGGGACTCGAACCTGCGCCTGGTAAAGCGCTCTGATCACTAAAACTCTTAAATTTCCAACTTGGTATACGCTTGCCACTATTTTTGCTCTGTTGTCAATATATGCTTTTACCCGTGGGGGGACGGGTTAAGAATACAATTCCCCCCCGCCGCTGGGTAGCGTCCCGTAAAAGGCGGGTAACCCAGTAGCTTGGTGGTAGGAGATTCGTTCTCCGACTGGCTCGCGACCACTATCATGTCAAAGACGAACCGCCAAACATCTGATGATGTGTTCCGGTTCGATGGCATGTAAGCCAGCTCTCCCTATTTCCACCATTCCCATCCTTCTTCCCTCCTTCTATCCTACATCCCCGAGGCTGGCAACGCATCCATAACTGTAATGTTGTGGATGTCTATGGGCGAAGGTAACCACTTAACACCAGGTGGGCCTTCTGCTCGTTTGCCTCCTTTATTCCATAAAAAAAAAAATAACAAACCAAAAAAATACAAGTTAAAAATATACATTAAAAATATTAAAAACTAGAAATAAGCCAACTTCGAACTGACTGACTGACTGATTTTCCTCAAACGTTTACCTCATAACGGTTATTATATGGGAAAATGATAAATAGCTATATTTTATGACGAGAGAAACTGGGTTGTTCTGCAATTACAGCAGCAGTGAATGACTTAAAGTTTTATGTTCACCCATAACTTTTTAAAATTTCACTTTTAACTATAATTAACATTTTCATGTGTGTATTCGAATGTCTTTATAATCTTTTTTTATGTATATCAGTCTAATTTACTTTCTGACAATTTATGTATTTGTATCGTTTTTTTTTTGGCTTCACGCTGTATCCCGCACATAACAGGATAGGCAGAGGGAACCTAGTGTTAAGACACTCCGTTCCACACTTTCCGACGAATTTGGAGACATTGCGTGTTAAGTGGCGGACATACGTGGATATATTAAATATTTCCACCCCTCGAGTAGGAATCGAACCCACAATCAGTCGCTTTACAGTCACACTTTGTGTCTGTGCGCCACAACTGACCCCTATTGCATTATTGTATTATTGAAAAAGTTAATAAATGCATTAGAATATGGTGCAGTTGGAACGTGTTTTAGTACTACTATATCTTAACAATCTCACTTATTTCTCCGCAAAAGCAGAGAGAACCTAGTATAAAGGCATTTCATTTTTTGCTTTTCGCCCGAATCTTAGACATTTTGAGTTAAGTAGTAGAATTAAACACCACGTTTTCTTTCTCCTAATTGAAAATAATTCGCGTTTACAAT
Organism: Dryas iulia moderata; assembly: GCA_019049465.1. NCBI lineage: Eukaryota > Metazoa > Arthropoda > Insecta > Lepidoptera > Nymphalidae > Dryas > Dryas iulia. The sequence continues at coordinate 14,462,260 of CM032425.1, forward strand.
CAAACGCTGTACGATGATCTCTTTCAGATATGTAGAAATTCCTAATAAAAGACGCTTTAGATTTTACCTCTTTACCGTCTTTACCTCTAAAATGAAAGCTAACTGTTCCGAAGCATTTAAACCTCTTCACTTAATCACGAGATTTAAACTTGCAATATTCAAGTTATGAACGATCTGTTATATTAAAATTTTCCTATATGTAATTTCAATATCGACAAGTCTTTTTATATGGCAAAAACAAACCAGGGGACTATGAAAATTGAAAAAAGAGAAGAACAGAAAAACAGAAATACATCCTTTTTTGCTTAACATATCCACACGTTTCCTCTAAAATTTAACACTTCCAAATGATGTAACAAGTTATTTATCTGGTATCTATTAATTAATATAGTAACTTAAATTCCTACTAAGCTTATATAATTTAACGCAAAGGAAGTTGATTATTAATTTGATAATACTTGAGCGATATAATAATATAACAATATTATAAGAAAAACGCAACACTTTCTCATAATTACCATGCATTATTATTACGCTTTGTAATTTGTAAGTTAGAAATACTTATCTATATTAAAACGAAGAATGTACTCATATATTATGAAATATTTTTTCTAAATTAGGTGATACATATACAAATCTATAAACTTGTTTAATAATTGAGCAACGTGGTTCAGTGGGACAACATGTAACTGTAAATACGATGGTTCTGGATTCGAACCTTATTTGGGGATATGATTATTCCTAATTTGTTGCATTTGCCTGCTCTAATAAGCTAAAGCGCGGCGTTAAACTCCTCCATTTAAGACGCAATATGGCGTTTTAATATACGGAGTTTTGGGCGGAAAGAAACGGAAGAGACTAGATTCTCTCTAAAAAAAACTAATTTAAACTAAATTTACATATATCAACAAAATCTTAGCAACATCAAGATAAAACACATACACATAGTTATCATGTTAAAAACTCATACGCTCTCTTGTAAAGGTTTGTAAAGGTCGCTCTCAGGTGGTCGCGCGTTCAATCCTGAATACTAAGCAGCGGTTAGTCATTGTAACGCAATAAATAAGGTATTTAACGGAAATTTGTCTACGTGGAGTGATTTACAATCTTTCATTGCTAGTAATAGTTAGATGTACAATATGGTAGACAAATAAATTCTAATGTTTCTTTGAACGGTGCGATGTTTTGATCGCTAAGTATTATCCACTTTTCTAAGATCTTAGGAAAATTACTTAGATTGATTTATTAACTAGCTTTTCCACAGAAAAACGGTGGTCACTGAATAAAAACTTAAACATTTTATTTTACAACTTCACGTTTTCCCTACTAGAACCTAGTGTAAAGACGCTCCGTTCTCCACTTTCGGATCCTAGGAACCGAACTAACAACCATCGCGTTTACCGTTGTCTTTTTTCATACTTTCAAAAAGATATTTTGTGGGTTCGATTCCCACTCGAGGAGTGGAAATTATATTTCCATTTTCTTCGCTCTGGTGTCGAGGTAAAGCGCGGCGTTAAGTTCCGCCACTTAACACGCAAGCCTCCGAATTCGGCGGAAAGTGGGGAACGGAGTGTCTTAACACTAGGTTCCCTCTGCCTACCCTGCTGTGTGCGGGATATAGCGTGAAGCTATTAAAAAAAAAATTAAAAAATTAAAAAAAGATATTTTGAGACTCATGTGTCTGTCTATGTGTGACCACGGACTACTAAAACTTTTCTAAAAATGTGTTTTCGTATATCAAAAGTATACGCGGTTAAAATACTTTTATTTCACAATGTGTAAGAAACGCGAAAACATTTTTTTTAGCTTCACGCTGGATCCCGCATACAGCAGGGTAAGCAGGGGGAACCTAGTGTTAAAACACTCCGTTTCCCACTTTCCGCCGAATTTTCGGGAGGCATTGCGTGTTAAGTGGTGGAACTTAACGCCGCGCTTTGCCTCAGTACCAGGCGAAATATTATATTTCCACTCCTCCTCGAGTGGAAATCGAACACACAACCAGCCGTTTACAGTCAAACGCTTGTGCCACTGAGCCACGACTGGCCACAATTATCTTATATTTTTATAATATAATATACAAACAAGTCAAGAATTTGACTACCCAATAGTGTATTTATCGACCATATATAATGTTGTTTCATGAATGTGTTACGAAACATTGCCAAATGGGATTGACGCCAGTGTTAAATATACAATATTAATTTAGAATTGCTTATTATAAACTTTGATTTATTAATATAACTAACTAGATGAATGAAAAATGTTTGTTTGTTATTTTCTTCCTGCATAGGTGGGTCAAACAGAGCCTAGTGTTTAGACACTCCTTCCTCCAATTTCCGCCTAAAGTCGGGACATTGCGTGTTGAGTAACGTAACTCAACGCCGCGATTTGTCTTAGGAAATGGTCTGTAGCTGATGAACTTGGCATTCAAGATATTTTTATAGATAAATACATAATCGGTGACATAAAAAAGACAGAAATTTCTTAAATGTTACTTCAAGGTTAACATAATATAATACATTACAATATAATATATTGTTAGGTAAATCTATTCATCCTTACCTACAAAAAACTGTCAACATATTACAGTTAGTGTCAAAAAATCAATTTAAAATCATTAACTACAAAATGAAAAACAGAGTGTCTTGCCACTAGGTTCTCTCTCTACCCTGCGACACTAAAAAAAGGTTAAAACTGAATTAAATTGACAATCTAAAGTAAAAAAAGCAAGCTTATAAAAATAATCTCACAATACAAAATATATAAAAATATACGTTATTTTCACATAAATATCGTTAAACAATTGGTACTGGCCATTTTATTTCTTGATTCAAGAGTTTTATCACATATTGAAGGAGCAAATACAATCGATTGCAAAGTGTTTTCTTCGATGATAAAGTACAACCTTCTGGGCAAGGCTGCATACGATACGAGTGTGTACAACGATTAACCTAAAAACGTAACCTGTCGACGGTACTTATTTAAAATACAGAATGCATTTTTAATTTTTACGCATTATGTGGTGTAGGCAGAGGAAATCTAGAGAGAGAGAGAGAGAGAGAGTGAATCCACTCTCTGCTTTTTATTAACTAGACTGGGAAAAAAAGTTAGTACAAATTACTAATTAAACTAGTTATATGCAAATATCTTGCCGATTAAAAATATTGGCTTTCGTGGATGTGTGGTGACATTATATAAAACTATTTTGCACGGAATAATCACATATATTTATTTGCATTCATAAATCAATTTTATTAACCCGTATTTTAAAAAAAAAATTCGAGTAGGGCTTGAACCTACAACCGTCGCCTGTAAAATAAGTCCAATACAATTGAACAGCGCCATAATATAAGTTACAAAAACATGAAAAATAGTAAAAAAAAATTAAAGCTTGTCTGTGTTTTTTGTAACCATTATGTCGTCGAAATGGTTTTATATTTAAATTCTAGATATTTTCTTCGTCCTAGATAAATCAAAACTCCTCGTCGATTTATGCCACCCAAACCTCTGAGTGTGGAGAACGGAGTAAATTGACACTATGTCCTGTACTTACGATGCGATATTCAATGTAAGACTGAAGAAACAATTAAAACCGATTTTAATATTGCCTCTGACTTTTATTATCTATGTATATTTTTATTGCGTATTCTACCAAATTTCGTCATACAATATTTTTCTTAATATCAAATAATCGCTTATGCATTACGTTCCGAAGTCCAGTCATTCAACTGCAAGTACATAATAGTTATAATTTCATATGCTTCATTTAGAACCTGTTTTGCTGGCCTTCGCAAGGGTCTCCTTAGCTACTGTACTATGACCTTTATTATCTTATACACTTATACGTATATCTTGCATTTAGTATAGTCAATAGAGACTTTAGTGACAAAACACTCTGTTTTCCACTTTCTGTTTTTCCCTATAGAAAAAGTGGGATCAATCGTGGCGCAGTGGCACAAAGTGTGACTGTAAAGCGACGGGTTGTGGGTTCGATTTCCACTCGAGGAGTGGAAATATTAAATACTTCCATTTTATTCGCTTTGGTGTCCGCGGCATAACGCGGCGTTAAGTTCCGCCACTTAACACGCAATGCCTCCAAAATTCAGTGGTGCGTGGGGAACGGAGTGTCTTAACACTAGGTTATCTCTGCCTACCCTGCTCTGTGGGATACAGCGTGAAGTTAAAAAATAAAATAACAATTTCATTTTAATATAAGAAATACTGCCAAATTATTACAACAATCCATATACAGTCAGATATTTATAATATATGCTTATTACAACAAAAAAAAATATGCAACTCGTTAGATCTTAGTTTAATGAACTCTTTACAAACACCTTTACGTCACGACTTGGAATGCATTCAAACCTAACTGACCTCAGTTAAGATTGCAATATATCATTGCTATTTATACTATAGTGGCAAGTATATAAATAATGCTTAGTACAAACTTATCAGGCGGCGGTGCCTTTATCAATAAGGTTACGCCAAAGGCCGTTCTTATTAACAGACGTGTTAAAATTATTTTTTTTTACAGCTTAACGCTATTTAAGTATCGCAAGGAAGGTAGAGAGAATTCAGTGTCAAGACACTCCGTTCTCCCATTTTTAACAGAATTCAAGGTGTCATGTTAAGTAGCGGAACCCAACAACGCTCTTTGCCTTAGGAAGTGGTTTGAGGAACTTAAGAAATAAGAAACAAATAAAATCACTCGAAATGATAACCGAGTAATCGTTAATAAAAAATATATTATATAAAAAGTACAGCAAATTATAATCTTTCCAGTGAATGGGAATCGAACTCGTAACCAATCGTGATAACAATCAGACGTTGTCCCACTGCGCCTTAATAACCTCCATATCAACAGTCGTGTTAAAATTATAAAAACCGATAATTATGTTAAAAACTTAATTTTAAAATTTTGAAACTTGTTCTTTCTGGGTCAACGCGTGGAACGGTAATGATTTTCGCAAGACAAGGAAACGTGAAAAATTACAATATTACATACTTATGTATTAACTTACAAATTGTTGACCATTTATAGAAAATAAATAAAAAGCCGGATGTAAACGGATAGCTTAAGCTTAAGCGGTTTTGGACGATTCCTAACAGACGCAGGTTCGAGTCTCGTTGTGTTCAAATTTTTTATCCATTTTTTAAAGATGTTTTTTCTATCGTAAGTGCGTGAATAACATTTTAGTAATATACTTTAAAGTAAATGAAAAGTTGATAATCACGTTTTTGCTCAAAAAACAAGTCATCCAAGTCTTATTAAAGAACAACAAGTCTTAGACGGTTTTTAATTATTTATTAGACGCCATCATTGTAGTTAGACCTGTTTATCCAACCGGTGGTAGTAGATTGCCCTTTCAAATTATTTTACGATATATGAACCTAAATATCTTAGATAAGGTATAAATAGAAAACTGATTATTATATGACTAAGTCTATATTCCAAATGGAGCGCCTGATTGTAAACACGATAGTTTTGGGTTCGACTTCCACTCAGGGAATGGTTATATTTAAATTGTTTTCATTTCCCCATTCAGACAAGACAAAGCGCGGCGTTAAGTTCCGCCATTCAACAAGCAATCTCACTCTGCTATGCGGAAAAGTATTTTTTGAAGAAAACGAATTAAAATTTCAACCGTAGCAGGATTGGAACCAGCACCTCTTAAAAACCTACCAAATGGCCTATCCACTAAGCTACAACAACAACAACTACAACAAAATTCCCCTACACTTTCCAAAACCAAGTGTAAAAAACAACACTTAAAAACCAAAAAAACACTTACACTTATTCACTTCCACACCCATCTTGCAACAAGTGACAAACGTCAAATAGTATATCTATTGCAAAATCACAGCATCAATTAGCAACGTTATCCAAGTAGAATGTTGAAAACATCTGCTCTTGTATATCGGTCGAGGTAAAACGTCGTGGAATGTTCAATATTTAATGTTCGTTTTTTGTTACCACGCGATGTTATAAGCTTAGCAGAATTCGCCGGGAACGATCGGGTGTTGAGATTTTTGATACTTTTTGTAGTTGGGTTTTAGTTATTCGGACCTCGTGTGTGGTATTTTAAGGGGAATATGTTCATATTTCTTGTAAATGACGTTGTTTTTGAGTTTAAATTAATAAATAGCCAATTTTCAACACATATTAATAACTAGCGACCTCTCACGACTTTGCCTGTGAAAATATACTACTTTTTATACACACTTTTATATTTAACAACTCTAGTGATACATTTTTGACAGAAGTAGCATAAAGCTTTATTTCAAATTCTATCCAAATCAGGCCAATAAATTAAGCGTAACAGACAGACAGACAAACAGACATTCGCATTAATAATATTAGTACGAATTCCCAGTAAAAAACTCAGACATAATAAACGACACTAACATCAAAAGAAGAGTGATCAGTCACTTCCTATCACAAACTAAAATAAATGTATACTAAAATACAATACAAATAATTAACTAAATCAACATAATATCTATAAACAATCAAAGCGGGAGAGTAACTACCATCTAAAAATAAATGACACAAAAAAGTTGCACACAACAGAACACGTGGTACTATAATTAACCACTTCATTCGCAGACGTGAACTTTCAATACTATCGAAGGCAACATCCTGTGCTGTGAAAACAAGTCGATACTTAAAATAGAATCGACACTTAGAAATAACTATATGTATGTATGTAGCCAATCGTGGCGCAGAGGCACAAAGTGTGACTGTAAAGCGACTGGTTGTGGGTTCGATTTCCACTCGAGGAGTGGAAATATTTAATATTTCCATTTTCTTCGCTGTGGTGTCGTGGCAAAACGCGGCGTTAAGTTCCGCCACTTAACACTCAATGCCTCCGAATTTGGCGGTGCGTGGAGAACGGATTGTCTTAATACTACGTTCCATCTGCCTACCCTGCTGTGTGCGGGATATAGCGTGAGCCTAAAAAAATGTATATATGAGTAAGTCGATCGTTGTGCATGAGGTGTCTTAGTATTAAAATCGAGGGTCGCAAGTTCAAATTATACCTTTCACATATATCCTTAAAAGTTGTAGCTACGCTACTTAATCTGTGTCTTCTCTTATTATATATAGACTAAATATAAACATAGTTTATCACTGTTTATAAAGTATATATGATGCTTAGCCGGGGAAATATTTGAGTTATTTCCAGGTAGTAGCTCCTCTCTAGTAAGATAAAGAGTCAAGTCACCATCTAGAAAGTCTAGATTCGGGCAAAAAGCGAAGAACGGAGTATCATTACACTAAATTCTCTCTGTTAACGCTTCTATACAAGACAACGATTCCCTAACGTTACGCTTATACATAAACAAAAAAAAATGATAAAAAAAGAGTGAATCCACACTACGATATACCAACAAAAAAAACATTAAACAACACAGTTACACACATGCATTGTTAAATCGCTAAAAATAAATCCGATTTAGAAATTCGATTAAACAGCTACAAAGCCTTGGCTGAAGGTAACATCCTGCACATACTTCCTTAGAGCTATTTTCCTGTATACAATCTCAGTAGGTCGTTTCGCAATGTCGAACAAAAACTTCTATTCTACCGTGGAGCCCAATTGTTCGATTGTTTTATAACAAGCACATATAATTAGAAGTGAAAAGATATAGGAAAGTTGGTATTCTAGTATTTCCTTGTAGAAAAAAATAAATTTTCACATGAATTATACCAATTTACGCTCTGGTGTCGAGGCAATGTGTGGCGTTGGGTTACGTCACTTAACACGCAATGCCTCCAGAATTCGGCGGAAAGTGGGAAACGGAGTGTCTTAACACTAGGTCCTCTCTGCCTACCCTGCTGTTTACTTAGTTGTTGTGAGTTCCGCTAAACGCAATGCCTCCAGAATTCAGCGGAAAGTAGGAAACGGAGTGTCTTAACACTAGGTTCCCTCTGCCTACCCCGTTGTGTGCGGAAGACAGCGTGGAGCTAAAAAATATATATACCAATTTAAATGGCAAATCTTTAACATCACAATGAAATACAAGCACACGTTGGGCAAATTCGCATAAATATTGTGAAAGCGCGAAGTTACGCACTTCATTATGTACGCATTCACAAATATGTTAGTATAGACGGTAGAAATTAAATTTTTACGATTATGTTCAGTACTATTATAATATGTGTTACTTTTTAGTAACCGTAAAATGTATGTTTAACGGTTTAAGATATACGGTTAAATTGAGCTGAAAGGCAGCTTACATTTTTTTATTAAACTTAAAAAACCAAAAAGAATTTCAACTCAGCCGGTAGTAGAACGCATGGCTTAGGTGAGAGGACCTGGACGGTATTCAGGAGGCGCGGGTTCGAATCCCGCTGCGTTCAAATTTTTATACGTTATCTAAATATCTTTTAAAAAAAACTATATTATTAAATCAAAACCGTAACACAAAAAACTAACCAACGCTCCAAAATCGTAGATTTTATACGAAATACGATTCAAACCCCATACAAAACTAAAAATACACAAGAAAATACATTTAATCTTTAAAAAAATAACATAAACGCAACGCAATAAGGAGAGAATCCACAAAAAACAACCGCTCTCGTCTATGCCACCGTTATCACGCGAAGATCTCGAATCACGCGGTCAGACGCATGCGCATTTTTATCTGTGATCAGTCGGACGTCAAATGCGCATTGCAATCTTTGCAGATAACGCAGAGGCGGTACAGAAATTATTTAATAAAAAATAACAAACAAAAATAACTTCTATATATGGAAAAGGTTTTATTGTATATAAAAAGTTTTTATTTACATTCGACCAGGGGTTAGCAAACCGCGGCCCGCTTGGAGTTTTTATGGGGCGTAGCTTATACGGACTAGTGGCCAGTCGCGACACAGTGGCACAAAGTATGACTGTAAAGCGACTGGTTGTGGGTTCGATTCCCACTCGAGGGGTGGAAATATTTAATATTTCCATTTTATTCGCTTTCGCGGCGTTAAGTTCCGCCACTTAACACGCAATGCCTTCGAATTCGGCGGAAAGTGGGGAACGGAGTGTCTTAACACTAGGTTCCCTCTGCCTACCCTGCTGTGTGCGGGATACAGCGTGAAGCTATAAAAAAAATTAACTATTTACACTAACTATTACTAACAGGTGTAACTTTGGCACTGCCAAAAAAGTTTATAGGCCGGTTGCTTACACCGGCATCAATATCTAGAACTTTAAGACTCTAAACTAAGTAACCCAAAACCATTCGTACTAAATTAAAATTAATTTAAAATTTCACTTTTTAACACGCTTTTATTAATTTCACGTGTATCTGTCGATCAATTAATCAATCGATATAAGAAAATCTGACAATGCCACTGTGACCCACTTCCTGTCTGATTTGCTTGAAAATTTGCACACGTGCCTCCATCCATTGATATAACAATAAAATATTTTTGTAAAATAAATCTGACCAGAATATCGATAAAACCATTATAAGCTAGTATTTTTTGAATTTCTTCTTAAATTTTAATTATTATTTGTAATAATCGTGTAAGTGTAATAAAATCATGTTTCAAGTTTTACTTAAAATAAAGTTTAATAAACAAATACTAGAACCTTTCCGGTTCTTGTGAATATTATTTTTCTTTATCTCCTTCAAGATATCAAAAGATATCTTTTTATTTTGCGCCTGTTTTCATAATTGGAAAAAAAAACCGAGCACTATTTCTATATTACTTGCATTTAAAAATATATGATTATTTCGTTTTCGTACTCAGAGGATTTCTTGAAATTTCAAGTCGATTTTTAATATAAAAAATGGTATATTCTGCAACATCTTTTCATCATTTGCGCGACATTTTGTATTTGGGGACCAACATGCATTCTTTAAAGAATTGGAGACATCGCCTACGCATGTACAATTATAATTTTAACATACACATTAGGAATTTTGTTTAAATACACAATTTCTAGCTGTATTCCTAAAGATACTACATAGTTTTCTAAAAAATGTTTTTCCAGTGTGTGAATATAATTTAAAAATGTTAAAAAATAAATACACACTCTACTTAAAACAGTACTATCGAGAGGGCAAGGATTACCCTGTAATCTACCATCGATAAAAGCTGACATTGCTACTATTGGTTATTGACATGCAGATTAGAGGTCGTTCGAAAGATAGAAGAATAATCAAAGATTCATGCCAATCCGGGATTGAAGATATATATTAGTTTTGGACAAATATTGCTAAAGTACGCTGCATCGAGCAAAAGTAATTTGAAACCACAAGCATCATGTTTATAAATCGACGCCTTTCAAAGGCGCTACTATACTTATGATAAACTACCCTGAGTCCGCGATTTCGTCTGCGTGGAATTTAGTAAGAAAAATATTATAACTCCAAAAAGTTGCCTACATTATCCTTCCTCTGATCCTTATTGCATCAGATATCTGCCAATATAAGTCTCGTCAAAATTGGTCCACCAGTCCAGAATTTAGCCAGAACAAATATACCAAAATTGTAATTGATATTATTTTGGTACATGTATTTATATATAAGAACTTAAAAAAAACAGTTTTAATACAAACATATACTTTGACATTATTTTTATTCATAGATAATTAAAGCAAAAAAAAAAAAACAAGGAAAATTACTCTTAAAATCGTATTCTTAAAGTCACATTAATCGAAAAAAAAAACAATTATTTTTCCTTTTCAAATAATTACTAAGAGTTTTAAAGCATACCTCAACAAGTAAGTTACTTATGTATTTATAGAAATGCAAGTACCCTACTAAGTTTTCATTGCAAGCCATCAAAAGGTTTTGCGTGATGCACGAACATACAAGGACAACAGATAATCTTGTCATTTGCATTTTCTATTTATATAAATATATATTATATGTACTTAGATTGTGAGAGATAAAATTCACTATTTACATTTTAAAATACAAGCTTCTTATATTTTATTTGAAACTATTGCATCTACTTATGCGTTTCTAGCTTTTAGAACAACATCAAGACATATTGATTGATGGAACTCAACGCTGCGCTTTGTGTTCTTGCCAGAGCAGAACAAAAATAATTTAGAAAAACATTCCCTCAAATGGGGATCGAACCCACAACCATTCAAGTTAACATTTAGACGTTGTCCCACTGTGCCATGATGGCCTTATCTCATATACTCTAATAATATATATTCAAAACTTGGCCAAGAGCCCGAAATTGTAACATTACACTAACCTAACCTAACCTACCAGTTACTATACTTTAAGTCTACCTATTCCGACAAAAATCTAAACAAGCATACATAAAAATAAAAAAGAAATCCTTACAAACCTAATTCAAAAGAAAATAACCGCAAGAACACATAAATGTCCAAATTAAAAAACTCCAACTTACGCCTTATAACAAATTACTTTAACCAACTACTTAACGTTAGGGCTCAATCTCATTAATTACGCGTTAAGATGGGAATAAATGATCGTATTTCTCAGTCACTGATAAGTTAACTTTGAAATTAGTATCGAAATCTGGTAATTTATCAAAGGGGCTTAAGATTTTGCTTTACAGTTGAAAAAATAAGGTTACATACGGGCCTGTTTACACATTACTCTGTCTCGTTAATGGATCAAAGGAAAATCTA